>OY720640.1:76159406-78559406 GCA_963169105.1 Ceriagrion tenellum
AGGGCGTAATTCTTATGTTCTCTCAAACCGGTGAGGTTGTGTCTTGTCCTCCTCGTAAATTGATGAAGAGGATTGATTCAAACTTATCTTTTATCCGAGCTCGGAAGCGATGACGTCCATCCGCTGCGATCGGACCGCGATCAGAACAATCGCCTGTCGATAATCTACGACCGGATCTCGATGTCCGCGTGGAAGTCCCCGACCGGAAAAGGGAAATGGGGAGGGAGTGTATATCCTGGCCATGTCGTGGGCACCTGCGGATGAAGTGACGAGCAACCACGACAGAGCGGTCCCTTAAGGACTTGATTTCATGGCGTGATTTTTTCGATAAGGTGATATAAATTCAGTTTCACTGAAGTGATATACAGATTAATTGTTGGTTTTAATGGGAGTAAGAAAAAATCATGAGCGGATGAAGCAACGAGCAACCACTACAGAGCGGCCCCCTGAGAGCGTGATCACATGGCGTGGTTTTTGCGATACGGTGATATAAATTCACTTTGATTGAAGTGATATACAGATTAAATGTTGGTTTTAATGGGAGTAAGAAAAAATCATGAGCGGATGAAGCAACGAGCAACCACTGCAGAGCGGCACCCTGAGAACGTGATCACATGGCGTGGTTTTTGCGATAGGGTGATATAAATTCACTTTGATTGAAGTGATATACAGATTAAATGTAGGTTTAAATGGAAGTGAGAAAAATCATCCGGATTTTCACTCGCCCAGGGCCCTATCATCCTCTGGTATTTCTTCATTCATCTCAGCGTACATCCTATCATTCTTCATCGCGTCTATAAAATATATTCTCGTTCTTCCCCGTCCCAATCTTCCCAACGTCCTTTCCTCTAATATTCATTACAGTTCATTACTTTTTCAGTTGCTGAAAATAAATTTTTATCTGACGGAAACCGCATAGATGAGAGCCACATATCACAACCGCATAATTTCATGAAATGCGTCGTCTGATTTACGCTAGATATCATTTCCTCAGGCGAAGACATTCTGTCGCTAGATTAATCTTCAAGTTACGTTTTAATGGAAGTCAGAAAAAACTTTCAGATTTCGGTGCATTTTGCCACAAATTTGAGCAACTCTGTTCGGTTTTATAATACCGATCTTCCACTGTGTCAAGCCTGAATCTGTTGAGCTTATGTAGTAGAACGTTTACATCTAAGAATAATTTTCAATGGATCTTTTTGTCGAGGGTTCGATGGTGTCCCAGATGTGGTGGCAGGTATCCCATTACTCGAAGCGCGAAGGAATGGAATGGCGAATTCCCTAAACCGTGCATTGACTCGCTACCAGTGCCTCACCACTTACTGCCCTCCTCCCACCCAATACCTTTCTCCCCTCGCCCAACACCACTCTCCCCCTCCCCCTTCATAGTTGTGTATATATACCGCTTCCTTGACGAAAAATCTTTGTACCTGATGATGGCTTGACAGCTGAAACGCGTTGTACCTTAAAAATTAAACCTGTGGAAGAAGTGCTATATATTTTAGTGTTTCATTGTGATATCCTTCCGCTACGTCTGGCCGGACACAGTTACGTTCATGCCAGAAATGTGTTCCCAAGCCTCCATCTAAAAGACTATCCTCCCTCGTTTCGCAGGATATTGAAAGTTCCTTAACCCATGCCCAAAATCGTTCATTGCTATGAACTTTTGTGATGATCTATGCTATCCGCAACTTGCCCTCTACATATTTCCTTGGACCCACGTCTAAAAACCCTCCTATCTATGCACATAGTGTCGGTGAGACGAAGTTTCCGTACTGTACTATTCCCCTGTTTTATCTTACAATTATGGAGATGAAACAACTCCGCCGAGGCTTTTCTGAAGCTTTCTTCTTACCTGGGTAAGCAGTTTTTTTTCAATTTTATTGAAAGGAACATATCATTTTAATCGTTACTCACTTTTTAAGGAGTAGACTTTGAATTTTACTCTTCGGGTCGGATGTACCTACTCCATTTAGTAATAATATAATCCACATTCACTACGTTTACCAATCGATCACAGATCGATCTGAGCTCGGACTGATCTGAAAATTCATGGGAGCCGACTCAGGTCGCCTGGTTTACCAGCATGGACTGAAAATATCGATATTGAATAATCGAATCTATCAACTGAAGCACCATTGCCCGGTGCACAGTGGTCTCAAATCGAAAATCGCCGGACTAAAGTCCAAAATTGCTTTTTTTTGAGCTAACGTCTTGAAACTTGGCACATATACACACAAGTAATTGGTGATTATGGAATGGTAAGTCATTGTTCATAGGTCTTACCCGTTACTTAGATACAGAGGCTCAATCACGACCAAATTTCCAAAAAAGCGCCCGCTCTCATTTTTCTTCGAAAATCTTAAAAGTTGAGCAGATATAGGAGTAGTGGAAGGATATGTATGTATGTACGAAATAAAAAAAACATTAATATTTGTGAACAGGCTACTTTTCCTCTACTATGCATAAGTTTCAGACATTTTTTCCTATATTTGAGTGCTATTACGTCACAAAATGGCGGACCCTTTTTTTTAGACAAATTTTCACGTATAGTAGACAATAAAATCCTTATTCGGAAAATCGTCTCTGGGATACTTCATCAGAGTATAAATTGAAGATATTTCTAGATTATTCCGTAAAAATATTTAAAAAAGTTCGCTAAAAGAATCAACTCGATTTTTCGATCGCGCGTTGCGGCCCGGCTCCGCGCAGCGGGACCTGTCCATTACCGTGACTCTGTTGGATTGTTCAAGTTGTGTGGACATTAACTCCTCGAATTCGACTTTTTCAAGCTATGCATGTTTTCACTGATTTCTAAAGATTCTATACTGAAGATTTTGCGAGGATATTGGATCGAGAGAATGGATCAGTGCACGCGTAACTGCGGTAAATTGGTTTTTCTTTGGATAATTTTCTGAATCATGCTGCAACTTATGAACGTCTTTCAACTCTTGAGAACGAATGCGGGTTCTCGGGTTACCATGCATGTTATCCATAAAAAGGCACCATTTGGGGTTCCCTTCTTTCCCTTCACCCTCTCCTCCCCCTCCCCGAACTACACCCTCCGCCTATACTCCCCGAGGTGGATGTCGCGAAAAGGAACGTTTTATGACAATGTGCAGCCTTAAAAAAATGCCAGCTTGGCAAATTACAACTTGTTGTCACTCCTCGTTATCTGACTATATGATGCGCCAGAAATAGCATTTGTAGATAATCTCCTACAAATAACTTGGAACTGATAATTTATGAAAATTAATATTTAATTTTAAGGAATAACCTAAAGGGAATCATTGTCACAATATCGTTCTTTATGGCTTCTTACAATGAAATTCAAGCTTGAGTTTAAAATCAACATGATTTCATGAGCTTTTACTAAAAGCTCCGTTGTGCGCAATATCCTCTCTTTGTATTGAGTGATCCCACTAGCCCGTTGCGTTTACCAGACCGAGCTGACTTGGTCAGATCGATCTGAGATCGATTGGTAAACGTAGTGATAGAGTTGATTCATGTGGCTACTAAGTGACCGCATGAGCCGACTCTCCCTGAAGATAGGAGTTAACAGATCACCTTCTCCGACTGAAAGTTCCCTCTTCGGACACATTTTTTTTAACCTACGCGAATTTTCGACGCCGTCGCCCACGGCCGCGTCCCGATTTTCCTCACCTCCCGCGAAGGAATCTTCCACCCGCAAACTTTTCTAGAGGAAAATGGGGAAAAAACATCCCCCGTCTTCGAGTTTTTCGCGAGTGGAGGAAAAGTTGTGGAATGGAGAGGATTAAAAAAGTGGAAATCTTGGCCGCGGGGCACCCGTTGAAAATCCGCATTTGTGGAGGATTCAGGAAAATTTCGCACAGGATGTGAAAGCCGGACGCGAACTCCCGTTCAATCCGCGGACGGCGAGTAATGGCATCAGGACTCTTGGACTGGCTAGAGCCCACAGTGCGAGGCTAGGCTTTCTAATCCCGTCCTCCCTCCCCCCCAAAAGCCGCAAAAATTTTTTCTCTTAGAATATTTTTCCCCTTTCCAGTTTTCCTTCTAGCTTTTCGAACGTTCGTTTATTTTGTGGGGTATTTGGATATTTATTTCATAAAAGGTGGAAATCAGCTCGACAAGGAATACAATAATGAACATATGTTTGGGCTTAATGTGGATTGTAGTTCCTGTCCTGTGGAGGAAAAGTTGTAGAATGGAGAGGATTAAAAAAGTGTAAATCTTGGCCGCGGGGCACCCGTTGAAAAGAAAGACACGGGGACCCCCAGAAAGGAGGACGAGAATAGGCTGCAGGCATTTGAGATGTGGGTGTGAAGAAGGATGGAGAAGGTTACTCAAGAATTTGTTTTGTTATGATTTCGTAAGTCAAGCATGCGGGGCAAGAGCCTATACATATGCGAGAGATTACTTAAGTCTCTAGTTAAGTTTTCGGCGTTATTGATAGCGCCATGGTTAATTTCGTTTTCTCGTGCTTTGGACGGAAACTTTCGTCGCCGAAAAATGAAGTGTTTCACTGCGATAGATCACTCTTTCCTCCTCTTGCTCCCTCCCGAGCAATTCCACCCTCTGGCCTCCTTCATTATTAGTTTTTATCTTGTTTATTAAATGAAATATGCGATCCCAATTCTAGTTTACCCGTGATTAGCTTTCTTCTCTCTGAAGGAGTAGGACATTAATTGGACAAAATGTAAGGCCTACTATTTCTCGACCAGTCCAGACCAGACCAGGGAGCATCTCCCAGTCACGGCTAGATTTTTATGTATAAAATATCATCGTGAAAACTAAAGGGCGTTTTCCACATGGAATGCAGATGAAAACCCTACCCTGTGAGGATTTGAATCCGTGACCTTGCCACTCTATACTGAGCCCAGCATCAGGGTACGGTATCAAAAGTGATGCAAATCGTCCTTTTTCTCCTCAAATGTCTTTATTTTATTGAATAAGAGGCTGGTGAAGAGCTTGATATGAAGCGTAGCGTTATATGGGGTAGACACGTGGACCCCCAGAAAGGAGGACGAGAATAGGCTGCAGGCATTTGAGATGTGGGTGTGAAGACGGAGGGAGAAGGTTAGTGGTACGGAAAGGAAGACTAACGAGGAAGTGCATGAGATGGTGGGCGAGGAAAGGAAGCTTCTAAATGAAATTCGAGATCGGCAGAGTAGAAGGCTGGAGGATGTAATAAAGGGCGATGGGTTGCTCAAGAATTTGATAGACGTAAGGATGTTGGCCAAGCGGGAAAGAGGAAGAAAGAGAATAGGTTTCATAGACAGGATGAAGAAGGGTAGATAGTAAGGATGAGTCGAATTCAAATGTCGATTCCACCGATTCTCAGGATTAGAATCGGTATCGAGAATCGATCGCCTAAAGTCGATTCCGATTCCATCGATTCCAGATAGATAAATATTCGAATCAAACTTCATTTATCGCATCATATTTGTCTCAGAATTTTTGGGTGTTGGCAGTTAATTTGTACTTTTTATGTACTACCTCAATAAGCTGAGGATATACTTGGCTATTTGCTAATAAATATACTTTTTGAGCGACTTAATTGTCTTTGTTATTTTATTTCAGCCAATACTTGAATATAGATAATATTCGTACGCTACTGGTATATCAATATCCCACCTGTTATTAGGAATAAGAATCGATGGAATCGGAATCGAGAATCGATTTGAAAGAATTGGAATCGGAATCGAAAAAAAGTGGAATCGACTCATCCCTAGTAGATAGTATGCTGAGGCGGAAAAGGATATACTAGAGCGAGACAGGCACCTGTAAGTGTAGAAAACCGGGAGGAGATTCTCTGACATTCAATAAAACCTGCCTCAACCGATAGGACACTTTCAAAAAAGCGTTGTATGGTGGAGAAGTGTGGATTCTTGGGAAAGTAAGACGAAAAAAAATCTGCTGGTGTTTAAGATGTCGATGAGGAGGATGGAGAGAGTGCGGTGGACGGAAATGAAGATTAGCGAGGAAGTGCCTCGCATGGTGGGTGCGGAAAGAAACTTCTGGATGAGATAAGGATGCAAATTTGGTGATCGGAAGAAGACATGAGGGGCGATGAATTAATCAAGGCCGTCATAGAGGGGATGATGTTGGGTAAGAGGAAGGGAGAGAGTAGGTTTATGGACGGTGAGAGAGGGGGCAGGAGAAATAGTGACTTCAAGAATGCTGGTATATAATAATAATAATAATAATGAGTCACCTTCTCTCCGGCTGCAGTTATCACGCGTAATCAGCGTATTTAGCTCGGCACAATGCAGCTCTGCGGGTGTTGTATTTCCACCTTCGACATCATTACGGCATCGACGAAGTTTATGTGCTGCCCTATGCCCCTGGAGATACTGAGTCCGTCGTGGAGAACGACAAAATAAAAATCTGGTGGAATTACTCATTCCCCACCACCAGGCAGTTGGAGGCGAACAAGCCTGACATCGTTCTCCTCGACCGCCTATCGCGTTCCATGTTCGTAATTGAGTTTTCGGCTCCGGCCGATACGAACTTGGACTCGAAGGAGGCGGAAAAACGGACGAAATATCAAGACCTGCTGTTCGAACTTCGGCAGATGTACCCGGGACACTCGGTAAAACTAGTAGTCCTAGTCATAGGTGTGCTCGGTGGAATCAAGGGCTCGCTGATACAGAGCATCAAGTGTATTCCTGCTTGCGTGGCACAGGCGGAATCACTTGCAGCCCGCATGCAGAAGGCCGTCCTCTTGGGGTCGCTCCGTCTGCTTCGTGCGCACGACCCGAACGCAGCGTAACCGCTGATCCGATGGGTTAATCGGAAGCGGCTACGAACTCTGCACCCCCCCCCCCCTCTCGATTTCTCGGCCATTATGACGGCAACGAAACCCGATGTTAGCCGGGGACTCGGAGGGGAAAGTTACAGAAGTAACAAAAAAAAATAATAATAATAACAACGTTTATTATCGTGGGCTACTCTTAGCCCCTGAGATAATGAAATACAATTTTTCAAATTAATACAATTTTGAAATTCAAAAATTAGATTAATAATACAGTGATGAAACTCAATATACAAAATCGAATTAATTATACAATGATGACAGGCAAAACAAAGAATAAAAAAACTCATTGTAAGCTTGGAATTCGTAATACAGCCGTACATATTACTGCAGAGAGCACTACTAGGATAACATTTAAATACATGATTAAGCATATAAACCGTGAGGAAAAAGGTAATTAATGATAACAGTAATAATTGCAAGTATATATAGGGATCTGCACCTCTGTCAAAATCTCTTGGATATTTACCTTCATCATTTTAACAAATAAATTCAGGCTTCTTTTTGTGGAACCTCACCATATTGAAAATCAAAAACTTTCAAGTAATGGTCCACTGATATTTTTATTGTACCTGAAGATGTCAGTACGTGACGAAACCCCGGGTCGTATAACATAAAAATGTTAGTGGACCATTACTTGAAAGTTTTTGATTTCCGATCCATCATTTTAAAACGTCTCAATAAATTGCAGTGGAAAGATGTTTATTTGCAATATGAGCATAGATTCTTCAAGGCTCTTATGAAAAATTCGATTAAGTTTATGTTTCTGCGCGTATGATATACATGGTTAGTCACAATGTCACTGGTTATTTCAATGAACAGTTGTTGTGTGTTGATTTCGGTCAACTTTGTGATGAAAAATGGTTTAAATCTTGAGCATACGAACGAGCGAAAATTGAAATCGGGATCGGTACATAATTAGTAAGTAAGAGTAAGTTAGCTGGTAATTTGTCTCAAAACTACTCTTTTATCTAGGAATTACGTCTCCAAGCGGTTCATTGCGCAACCGCCATCTTGGCTACTTACGGAACTCGTAGCTCCATGCCATAAGTTATGAAACCAATACTATTATTGAAGGTTTTTGCTATTCTTATGGAATGGTTGCCATGGGTTACGCGTCCCATAGCTTTATTGAATACATGTGTGTCGTTTCTGCAACTGGCCATAAGTGCTCTAAAGCCCTAATAGAACCCCCCCCCCCCCCCCCCAAAGGCAATACAATCTCTCAGTACCACGATGCGCACAAAAGATTCTCCGCGAAGTATCCATTCAGGGAGAACGAAACGAAAACGTATTCATTCTCATGAGGCCAGCGGGGACCGAAAATATCAGGGAAACACTCCTCTTGGCTAAGGCGATCCATACCAATGACTCCACGCTAGCTTAGCCAGCCCATTTGTGAGATGGGATGTCGACCATTCTCAGTCCAGAACGATATCCGCACAAGACCACGTCATCAGGCGAAGCAGTCAGTGTATTACGCAGCACATGGGAGGGAAGGGCGACTCAAGTCCATAAAACTATGACCCCTTAAACTGAAGGCAAGGAAGGACCTCGCGCGCGCGCGCGCTCTGTTCCGAATGGCGGGACGCAAGACTACCACTTTACCACCCTCTCCCCTCCCCGGGAGACTAATTACGACGCGTCTTCTCGCCGGAATGGGCCCTTAAAAAAAAAATAAATAAAATATTTCGTCACGAGTGGCTTCTTCCTCTGCGCGCACATTTTTTTCTGTTTCCCCGCGTTGACGCTGGCATCTCCCTTTCAACAGTTGGTTTCGTCCTATGGATGCGAGAGACGTGGGAGAGGGTGGGGGGGATGGAAACAATGCGGGCTGAGAAGTAGGGGAGTCAACATGCTCCCCGTTGCTAGCCAGGGAGACGAGAGTGGACTTGAGCAACGCTGGGGAATTGTGGAGGGGACGGTGCGGATGGGAGAGAGGGGGAATGGAAGGGAGCGAGGGTACGAAGATAGGAAGGGTTGAGAGTGACGAAGAAAAGCGATTTTAAACGGGCGAAATTTAATTTCCATAAGGTGGCTGATGACGGGGACCTTGGGTAAGGATGTGAAGAAGAGATTGTTGAAGGGCTTGATATGCAGGGTGGCGTTGTATGGTGCAGAAACGTGGACCCTCAGAAAGGAGGACGGGAATTGGCTGCAGGCATTTGAGGTGTGGGTGTGGAGAAGGATGGAGAAGGTTAGGAGGACGGAAAGGAAGACTAACGAGGAAGTGCTTGAGATGGTAGGCGAGGAAAGGAAAATTCTGAATGAAATTCGGGATAGGCAGAGTAGGTGGCTGGAGGATATAATAATAAGTTGGATTGCTCAAGAATGTTATAGAGTGAAGGATGTTGGGCAAGTAGGGAGAAAGAAGGAAGAGAATAGGTTTCACGGACAGGATGAAGAAGGGTAGATCGTATGCTGAGGCGAAAAAGGATATAATAGAGCGAGATAGGCCCCTGAATGTGTAGAAAACCGGGAGGAGATTCTCTGACATTCAACAAAACCTACCTTTACCGGTAGAAGGGTTTTGAAAGTAGTCGGTTACAGAAAATATCCCTCCAAGGAGGCAGTCTTTGAAAAAATTCGTGTGGGATGTTGCACTTCATGTTCCTGAGACACGGACTTTTAGAATGTGGGAACAGAAGAGATTGGAGACTTACGAAACTTGCAGTTTCGTATGATATAGCTCAGACACATGGAACATGGAAAAGATGCTATAGAAAAGAATAGAGGGTTCCGAAACTTAATTTAGTACTGGAGGCGGATAATGATAATTAAATGGACGAATAGGACCACGAACGAAGTGGTCAGCAGGAGACTAGGGGAGAAAACCATTTGGAGCACTTTACTTAAGGTCCAGATACATAGGCCACGCTTTGAGACATAATGGATTTGTTACAGGTATAACAGAAGGTAAATCTCCTATAGGAATACTAAGGGGCCGAAACATGGCCCAGCTAAAATGGGACATAAAGCAGAAGAGTTACCAGTATTTGAGTAAATTAGCCTGGGAAAGGATAGAAATGAAATGTGCTGTCAACCAATCTTTGGATTGACTGGCTATTGATGATGGCGGTTACTCATGGAAAAAAAGTCTTCCCTGTTAATTTTTGACCAGTACTATTCTTACTAGGCATTTTGAAAGCTTATTTGTAGGTTTCTGGTGGGTCCCTACCCTAAATTTAGGGGGTCATCTAATATTAATATCCTTGAAAGATTGGGAAGATGTACATTGGCGAAACGGTACAACGGTACGCACCATAGGAAAACGTCTATAAGAATATGAAGGGTGCATCAGACTCCTCCTCCCTGGGAAATGAGCAGTGGCGCAATACAGTCTGGAAAGTGGACACAGGACCCAAAGACAATGGAAACCACAAGAATGAAAAAATAGATGATAAAGTTCGTCAATAAAATCTTTTATTTTCTCGCTGGAAGTAACGTTATATATCCAATTCGCTGATAACAAAATCGATGTCCATTTATTCAATCGCGTATGGTTATATCTCTGCCGAACAGATAGGTACCAAAACTCATTCTTTCCGCCCAAAACAAGCGACCACAATAAAAATTGAGCTCCTCTAAATACACTCCCATAGTACAGTGGCGGAAAAAATTAACGCAAAACTCATTGGCGTCTGAATGCGGCGTACACGGGAACTAATTGCAATCGCTTTTCCTTCGACAACTTGACAACATTGAGACAGCATATGGAAACCGGGAATATTCAAACTCTCTATGAATTGATATCGATTTTACCCGTCATGTAAATAGTCATACTAATAAGATTTACGTTCGCGAGATCGTCTGGGAGTTATAAACGTGATGAGCTTGCTTCGACCCGCACCCAGTCGAGGTTCCGAATTCGTAGTTGATTATATAGAGATGCTTACCATATTTTTACCGTTTAAACAAATTTCTTGGTTGGAACTTAAGAAACAATACGATGAAAGCATAATTTTATGGGCCAAAAATTTTTTTCCTCCAGATCAAATTCTCTAACAATAAAATGTATTTCCGCGTGCAGGGAATAGCTGTGGATGAACATCGTTTTAATAGGCCTCAAACTACTTCCGAGAAATATGATGCATTACAATTAACATTTTGGCGTAATATCCTGTGAATTTCAAGTTAAAGTATGGGAAATCTGGTAGAATAGAATGGTTTCCATGAGGAGAAAAGTTTTCTTCACAAGCATTTCCAATACCTTAAAACCCTACGTAAGTTTCCGCCCTTGTGCATTCAGGTCATCCCAAACATTAAATTTCTTAATTCCTCCAAACGTAATAGTATTTACTTTCTGAAAACTACTTTAAAAAATCCAGAGCATTTTATTTGGTCCAGTTTTTAAGGAAACATTAGAGTTTCCATTTTACGTTGTATAGTAAGAACCACTGGCCGCTGTTTTCTCTTGATCGATGAAGTAGCCTAGAGGGAGAGCGTTCGTCTGCGGTTAAGAATGCCTGGGGTTCAAATCCTGGCGTGGCCTCTTTTAGTGCCTTTATAATTAATCTACGTGATATGACTTTATTGCAGCCGAAACTTCGCAGCAATCCGCGGAAGGCCCAGGGAATGGATATTGACCTCAACCATGAGTGTGTGATTTTACGCATATTCGGGCTTTGTAAAAGAATCAGAGCGGTCTCCTTGGGCGTCGAATGAGATGTTTACTTCCCATTCTCGGGTACTCGACCCCACTTGATTTCTACGTCCTGCCTGTCGTATGGTGCTCATATCCACTCATTTCCCAATTTACCACTCAATGAAAAGCTATTCATGAAGGAGGGAACAGACCGGATCTCTGATTGTGTCAGTTACTCGATTTAGTGATCTTACGTGATGCTACATTCACCTTTAAATTACTTTGAAATGATTTAGTAAAGAGGGCAATTATTTTTATTAGGAATTAGAGTTTGTTTCTAACTGCCTAACTTGTAAATACCGATTACTTATTTGAGTGAGAGACCAAACCAGTGTGGAATTCTCTTCAAAATATCTTTAAAACGGTTTTTGAAGCTTTCCCAGCATTGTTTTCTAGGTTTGCTATGAACAATATATTAGCCGTGTAGTTCAACAGTTCAACTTATAGGATGGAGGATAATACTTAGAGGATAAGTTAAATTAATGAATCACTTTTATACCTTTTGACATATTCGCAGTGAAAAATGTTTGGCTAAAATTACGCAGTTAAATTTTATGAGGAGCAATTTTATACCCACGCGTAAGTAATACTCCGACAAAAATGCATCGCGTATTTCCCCCTATGAAAGTGATAAAATACTAAAAATAATCTTTTTCCATATAGCGACTAAGCAGTAATTACATATTTTCCCTATGATCATTTGTATACTCCTCATAAATCCGCAGAGTAGTCAATGGAGTACAAATTAGGAATGTGCACCATCAAAGATTATACGATTGCTACGTCCCTAAAGAATCTATTTCTCTTAAAATGTGTCGTAATATTACTGATTCCATGGAAGTTAAAGTTGTGAGTACCGCCACATTAAGATATTAAAAGACTTTTTACAGGGTCATAAATTTCATCTCTTAGTAGTAATGTATTTTAACGGATGTTCAAAAGGGACACTATAATGCAACGAGTGGAAAAGGGTAAAACGTATGCGTAATTCCCTAAATTTGAGTTATGTGTGCACATGATCACAGCAATTGATCATCAAGAAATATGCTGGTATTTACATAAAGAATGTGGATATTTATTAGCCTTATAATCAATCCATCCCCCTCCATTCTCGATTTCCTGACCAAGTCTTTGTGACATGGAGTTGTCCACATTTTGGTATCCTCTTACTGGCTTCATTTCCCATTCTTCCTCCACGATTTTCCTCATTGCATCTTAATTTTGGGTTGTTTCGTTTGAGGAGGTCGAAAAACGTTTGTTTCTCGCATTATCCTCATAATAAACGCTGCGCTCCGTGCAGCCCGCTCCATCTATGTTACATGATTTGTTTTGAACCATCTCCTAAAATTTTGACATTTGTGAACTCGCAAGTATTCCTAGTTGCGGACGAAAAATGAATATTGATAAACATTTGAATAAACATAGTTATTATTATAGCGGACATAAATTTAATGATTTTCGTTTGATAGTAGTGAGAAATATGTTTTTTTACTTTTAAACACCATCTAAAAGTTCAGCGGGTGAAAGTCGAAGGCGCAACACCTCTTCGGGTAATTTTTCGACGGATGTTTTTGCCTTTTACAAACCTACTATCCGATTCCTCCACCTGGGAGAAAAATGAGGCATACTTAAAGGCTAATAAGATCTTTTTTTCCCCAAGAATTTAGGGAGAGGCCGCTAAAACTTTGAACAATATCTCTGCTTGCGCTGTCCGCTCTGCTTGTTCGTCTATCGACGCTCGTCTCCATGAAGCAGTCATCAGTAAACCTTAGCCAAGTTCCGGGTGGTGATGGTCGGGGTGGTTTTTTGTTGTGAATAAAGCACAGGTTTCAAATTCTCGCTGCACCAGAAAGAAAAGGCTCGTCGCGCTTCGAAAATATCGGAAGCACCCGTCAAATATTGTAAAGGGCGTAAGAGAAGTCAAATACCACTTCTTTCCTGTGAGTTAAACGCCTGGCGTCCGAAACATTATCTATGGCAGAAAAGGTATCGCCCGCAACACAAGGGGAAAGTAAGCTCTCATTAAAGGCATACTATTTCCCAAATCAATATAATGCGCCCTTCATACATTCCGATTTTGAATGGATTAGTATTGGTGGAGCTTTGTATCGACACGGGGAAACCTCTAGGGATCCTCAAGAGTCCTCCAAGATTGCTCGTTGCTTTCACTCAGACTTAACGTGGCCGGCCTCCAAACACATGCATGAGGGGAACTAATGGCGTTTGATTGGAATGGTCTGGGCTGATGAGGTGAAATCTGAGAACTACTTCTTTCTGTTTGTATTCCCGGGAGAGTAGTATGCTTTTTCCTATCCTTTAGTTATTTTAAACGTTCGTAGACAATACCACCACTCATTTTAAAAGTAACATACAATTAGTTCACAGTAAAGCATACGGACGCAAATAAATTCACCGAAAGAATACGAAACATCATCTTGAATTTGCCTTGACATAAGAAAGCTCAGTAGTTGTTACAGGGTTTCAAACCTGAATCGCAATCATGGTTCTTCATTATAACATTGTTCGAGTACACTCATGATTTTGAAAACGTGATCGTCATCAAGAAAAATCGGGTGCTACATAGCAGTGGAGTGCGCTCCCAGGACTTTGAGCATTTCCCTACCAATGCGGCCTGCCTTTTGGATGACGATAACGACCATAAGAAGAAAAGAACCGTGATCCCACCCCTGGTAGAGACATTTTTGAGTTTTTCATTCAATTTCTGGTCAAGTAAAATTATTTTTACTCGTCAAATTTTATCTCTTTTGTATTTAAAAAATTTCATATTATCAGCCAGTCATTGTAGCTACACATTACATTCATTAATATCGCCAATATGAGGAAAAGTATATAAAAACTCATTTGCGTTCATTAAAAATAGAACACGGACGACTCTTTAGCTAGCCAAATACATCTGACAGCTACAACATTAACGTTACCTATTAATTTATTTCATTAATGATATTCTACTCCAAACTGAAGTCTTTTAAAAGGCTTTTTGTTAATTTCATATGTGCGGCGAATTTATGGCTAAGCATATAAGATATTATGTAATCATCCATATGTTATCCATAACTACACCTAATTTGGGTTAACTTTTCTGAATGTTTATTCGTATATCCTGCATTTACTAGATAAAGCTTAACAGTGGACAGCTCGTCACCAAGCTTCCTGTGATAAGAGGAAAGAAATATCGGGAAAATATGCCTAGATTATTCGGTATCGATGCGAGCACATTTATTTTTATTTCGTGAAATTATATACATTTACTTATGTTTTCATAGTTTAATCCCATTCTGACGAACTAAAGACGGATTTATATTGGGCCAAGAACGATTCATTAATAAATATCCGTTTTGAATTTAATAAATATCCGTCTAAGGAACTTCGTCAATCTACAAATGGAAAATCGTGAAAAATTACATCACGTAGACTATATTTATTTCAATCTACTCTTTTTTGTATCGACATTTGGTGCGGATTAATCTCTATTTATATCATTTCGGTGAAACAGACGCAGTACGCGTCATTCAAAAAGATCATCGGAAAGTAGACTACAATAAATATCCCTTGGTAGTAGAAGATGAAGATTTTAGCATATAGTGTACTGAATTGGGTGGGATATGGAATATTTATTATTATCAGTCTTTCTGTATAAATGATATCATTCGACGTAAGAACCATGCTGAAACAAACAGCGATGCACCGCCACTGAATGTGCGAACAATATGGGACGAAAGCTAAAAAATGAGGCGATTGATGAGTAAGTTCTAGGCTCCGGCAAATGTGAGCTCCATTTCGGATTTCAAATATTTGCGGTAGACGATGTTCTCCTCAGTGTTGCCAGTCTTTGGAGTGTGTACTGCTCCTAGAAGTTCCCAAAAATGCCGTATTCTGGCGCGCGAAAAATTTTGCGTTAATTTCTTCCGCCACTGTACATGTCACCATTTCACCCCCAAAAAATTTACATCTTTACACGGCTGGTGACCTACCACCCCCTGCCACACGCCCATGCGGCGGCTCGCGGGATAGTATGTAGATGTACGAGGGTGGTTTGATAATTAATGAGCCTATCAATGAAAGCATTGTTTTTTATTATGCTTAATTTTTAATTTTTCTACATATTCCCCTTATAGGGCGATACACTTTTCCCTACGGATTTCCAACTTCTTCAAGCCATCAGAAAAATGTGATTTCGAGAACTCTGCAAAATACTCATCCGTGGGCGCTATGATCTCCTCATCCGATGTGAAGCGTTTGCCCCCGAAGCCTAGTCCTCAATGTTTGGGAACAAAAAGAAGTCGCACGGAGCCAGGTCTGGATAATTCGGAGCATGCGTCAGTACCTCGTAGCCCAATTCAACCAATTTAGCCGTGGCGATTCGGGATGCATGGGCCGGAACGTTGTCGTGGTGAAAGAGGACTTTTTTACGGGTCAAACGGGGCCGTTTTTCCTTCAATTCTTCGTCGAATCAGGCCAATAAATCACTGTGACACTGTTCCGTGATTGTCCTTTCCTTCGCCAAATGGTTGATGTGGATCACACCTTGAGAATCTCTAAAAACGGTCGCTATGACCTTCGCGGCCGATTGAACCGTTTTTGCCTTCTTCGGAGCACTTTCGCCGGGAAAAGTCCACTGCTTCGATTGTTGCTTGGATTCTGGCGTGTTGTGGTGGATCCATGGGTACGTAACACATGAAGAAGTCCCTCGGATTGTATCGTACCCCCTCCACCATTCCCTCTGACGCACACTTTACTAGACTCTCGAGTCTCAATATATGCCCCACCAATTCTGCTCTTCTTTCCACAATACTCTTCCATAGTTCATTCCCCTTCTCTCTCACACTCTATTGAACACCTCTTCATTTTTAACTCAGGCCGTCGTTTGGTTGATATGTAATGCTGTTTTAGAGAAGGGCTCTGGTGGGTCAGTCCAGCTCTGTAGTTATTGTTTGTTTTGCTGTTTTGGCATTATAATGATAATAATAATAATTTTATCCCTTAGGATACAATTGAAAAAGAAGAGAATCATTTATAAAATAAGGAATTTAGACACCCTTTTGAGACATTGGTCTCGCATTAGGGTTGCCGACTCACTGAACATTTAAACTGGTCTGTGTAAAATTCATTTTGTAAATAGCACTTAAATGCTGGAGAACGATCAAAAGAAAGAACATACAGAAAATGAAAATGAACGAAGATGAAAATTTATAAACAAGGAAAATTTACAAAGAGGAAAATATACAAAACTCCACGCACAGACTTGCATCGCCGTCATGGGTCGGCGGCAAGCTCTTATCTCCCAAGAGCAAGCAAAAACTCAACCCCCCCCCCATTTTGCAACAACCAAGTTCTAGCTGCTGTACAAAACTTCCATTCACTTTCTGCTTTTAGCAAATCAGGCGGTAGTGAAGAAAAGATTTTAGGACCCTGTGGGGTGGACTGTAATAAGGGTTACAAAAGGATTACTTCCACTGTATTTCGTGACAGTTACACAAGTTTCATAAAGTGTGCCGAGTAAAAGGCACAAACAAAAAAAAGCGACAGCGAACAGCATGCAGCGAAGCGGGCGTGGTGCTAGCGATGGTAACAGCGTGCAGCAAAGCGGGCGTGGAGTGGGCGGTGATAACGGCATGCAGCGAGCAAGTCGAGGTGCGGGCAAGAGAGCGAACAGCAGCGGCGGTGCGAGCGGGCCAGCTGGGCCAGCTAGGCGAGGTGCGGGTGAGATGGTGAACGACAGCCTGCAGCAGTGCCCGCGAACCGGCAGAGAGAGAGAGAGCACGAGAGTGTGCCGAGCACAGAAGTATCCCGTCAGCTCCTCCACCGGAACACAAGAAAACTCGTCAGCAGACGACAAAACAAAAGAAAAACAAAATGAGTTCTCATAAAACGCAACAGTCCCAAATAATTGTAACATTGCCATTATTCACCAGGGTTGAAATTCGCCATGAAAAAATCATTTCACTCGACCATACCCGTGCGAGTGACTTCGTACCACATCATTTGTTAAATGCAATGTTTGGAAATTGCCATTATTATTTTATAAGATTCCCCTCAATGCCTAAATCATGAGATTCACAATGAAATATTATGTCATTATTTTACATATATTTTTGCAATGTCTACTTGAACGTAGGGGACATGACATCCCAGGTTCTAAATAAAGTTATTATTATTATAAAAATTCCCTATTTAATTCGTGCTTCTTACAGCTCCTTAAATTAAAACATATAATTATAATATGTGATCCATTATAACTAGGGAACTATCTCGCTCGGACTAACTCAAAATAGCGGAGAACTGTCAAAACACTAAATCGGTGTGGCTTCCTCTGTTCACTTTTATCTAAAGATATCACCAGAGGGAATGCGTATACAGGTTTTCTCTTAAATGTGTACGTGGACCAAAGTCGTCCCAATCACTTTAAGCCGGGCGGACACAGATTTTTCCTGACGCAATAAACTCGCTTCCATCTCTTCGGGAACACACATCTCACGGTCCGCGACGTCGGAGGCCGATTTGGCCGGGATGTTGGATCGGTTTTCGGGCGTTCGGCTTCCCAAAGGGATTACTGTGGCGGGCCGTCCGTTTTGCGGAAAGAAAATACTCAAAAGGCCCCACGCCGTGCGGCGACGCTGATAAAGCAGGCGCCACTCGACAGTGTGACAGTCAAGAAAATAGATCGCGCTCAAAAGGATTCGGAAACTTGGGAGCCCGACGCTTGTGACGACGGACATCGGCTGATAAACTGCCTCGGAGAGAGGATTTTGAGAGGAGGATAAATTGAGGTACAGGGAAGCGTGACGTATGCGCAGTTGTTCGTTCGCCGAGAAAATCTCTTTTCAGCACGTCAGTAATGGGCTATTTAGTTTATTTAGCCGCATATTGTGCGAACTTTTCGCACCTCTTTCTTCCTGTTCTTCTGCCGATCGAATATTTCGCACATTATGCGGCTTCTTCCTGTTTTTTCCTTATTTCTTCCTTCTTTCTTCCTGTTCTTCTGCCTGTCGAATATTTCGTACAGTATGCGGCTTCTTCCTGTTTCTTCCTTCTTTCTTCCTATTCTTCTACCTGTCGAATATTTCGCACAGTATGCAGCTTCTTCCTGTTTCTTCCTTCTTTTTTCCTGTTCTTCTACCTGTTTCTTCCCATGGACAATTTTATGTTATTTATGTTTGTGTTAAAGATACATAACGTAACTTAAACGGTAAACGGTCACACTGATTGCATGTAGAATGTAAACAATTTAACTAAACGATCTGTTAATAGATGGCGCCTCCCACAACCTTTTAAGTAAGGTCGTTCGGTATCTCGATTCTTCGCCTCTTCGAGTCGATATCGATGGTGCAACATATCGGATAAATCGACCCTGCCTTTTAAGCACGTAACCATATTCAACATAGTCAATATATTAGTAGATTATATTTTCAACAGATAGCACTGTTAAATTTTGATCTTTTTTTAATTTTTTTAAACAAATACATTAATTATAAACTTTTTTATTTTTCGTCAAAAGCGGGGAACATAAGGTTCACTCTATTAACAAATAGCAAATATATCCTCAGCTTATCGAGGTAAATTGAAAAGTACAAATTGATAGCCTACGCCCAAAATTACTGAGACAAATATGATGTTGCGATAAATGGAATTTGTTTTGAATATTTATCCATCTGGAATCGGAATCGACTTTAGGCGATCGATTTTCGATACCGATTCTAATCCTGAGAATCGGTGGAATCGAGAATCGACATTTGGATTCGACTCATCCTTACCATGAACGCCTTCTTAGCTTGGGCTATTCTCCGCTTGATGTCCGTTGTACTTCTTCCGTCCCACATGACGGTACTTCCGATATAGGTGAAGGAATCCACTTACTCTAATTTATCCCCTCTCAGTGTCTTCTGCATTCAGCTTTTCTCTTCCGCGTGCTTTTCGTCGTCTTATTTCCATATCCACTTGCTCTTTTTCGCTCCTCTCAGTGTCACCTCAATATTCAGCTATTCTCTTCCGCATACTAGGATTTTAGTCTTCGTCTCCTTTATTTTCATGTTGTCTTCCTGGAGAACTTACACTGAGTGCAAGACTGTATCTTCTAGGGATTGTTGATGTGTTGGTTTCCCTGTTGCCTTCCACATCGCAGTGCCCCACCTGATTCCGTGAACTTCACTCTCGTCCGAACTACCAAAAACATAATTATTTCTTCATCTCAATGTACGACCGACCCTTCTTCATCAAGTCCGTAAAACCTATCTATTTCTACCCCTTCCCCGCATAATTAGCACCCGCCCCTCTAAATCAGTCTTGAAAAAATCCTTCTTCCCGTCATTACCTCATCGTATCCCCTACTTTGCCTCCTCCTAATCTTCTTCTGGGCATTTCTTCCCTCACCCTCTATACCAAGCGCTTTCTCGCTTGTTTTCCTTTCCACCCAACGCATTTTCTCCATCCTACTCCTCACCTGCATCTCGAATATTTGTAGCCTATTCCCTCCTTTCTGTGGGATCGGGTTGGTGTGGTGGCTAGAGTACTGGCTAACCACACTGGCGACCAGGGTTCAAATCCCTGCGGAGGATGATGTTTTTCAGAGGAAACCCGATCCCTAGTGTCTTGCGGAGGGCACTTCAAGGAAAGTAGTCCGTCGGATGAGACGCTAAACCGTGGTCACCTTGGCTCCTTTCGTTAAGAGCAGGCTAATGCCGACGCCGGGTTTCTATCCACCCTTCCTCCCATACCTGTGCCCTATGGCGCAAGTGACCTTAGCTGTCGGTCGCCTCCCCAAATATCCAATTCAATCCCTTCTTTCTATTATTGAGTCCTCCTTTCTGCACCACTCAACGCTTTACTAAATAGTAAACTCAACTTTAACCAGCTTCTTTTTTTAATCCTTAGTCCAAAATGAGTTATTTATTATGCCTGCGGGGATTGAGTTGATTTTTGTAAACATGCAGTGCCATTTTCGCGATGAGACTCGTTAAGTAGATATAAAAACATATTTGGGGCAGAATGAGCTCACGAGCTTTAGAAAGCACTCGCATGTGGAAGCAAGGTATGGTAATACAATTTTTTTTAGTATTCTACCGGTGAAGGTAGGTTTTGATGAAAGTCCGAGAAACTCCTCCCGGTTTTCTACCCTTTCAGGGTCCTATCTGCCTCTAGTATTTCCTTTTTCGCCTCAGCATACGATCTACCCTACTTCATCCTATCCATGAAACGTATTCTTTCACTTCCTCTTCCCCGCTTGCCCATTATCCTTCACTCTATAACATTCTTGAGCAACCCAACATATTATTACATCCTCCAGCCACCTACTCTGCCGATCTCGAATTTCATTCAGAAGTTTCAGCTCCTCGCCCTCCATCTCAAGCACTTCCTTGCTAGTCTTCCTTTCCGTCCATCTGACCTTCTCCATCCTTCTCCACACCCACATCTCGAATGCCTGCAGCCTATTCTCGTCCTCCTTTCTATGTGTCCGCGTCCCTGCTCCATGCAACGCTACGCTCCATATCAAGCTCATACAGAAATTAAACACGTAAAACTTGTTTGTACTCTTCTCTTTGAAATATTTTTGTAAGAACGGTACTAATACAATGAGGATAGGTAGCGTTTGAATTACACCTTCTTTAAACCGTGAATATGCGATATGCATTGATTACATTTCCTATAATTAAAAAATTGGCATTATTTACATAGTCATTGCAGACGATGGGTATATGGTTATTGGACACGCAGTTGCAAAACAATTCATTTCATAGTGTTGGCATTAAATTCACTTATTTCCATGTATACACGTAGATGTGAAAGTGGTTTGTGTTCCAATTCATTTTCCTTGAAAATTAGCGTTATAAATTTTGTTATAATTATAAATGTAAATTAGGGGAGAGAATTTGACATGTATTAGGAAATGTTTTTGCATGAAATCTTGCATGTTTTAAGTAATACTGACACTGATATATACTCCCGCGGTCCAGTTCACTGGATCGATATCGGATGAGGAAGAAAAATAATGTAGTTTTCGTTGGCTATTATCGTGTGTATGCGTCGCGAGGAAGAGGTAGCAAACCGTATGGGAGAGGATGTTTAACGCAATCAGTCTCTTCGTTTTTTTCTTTTCCATCTCTCCTTTTCTTTTCCAACTTCCCGAGTCGTCGAGTCGGTTGCGAAGGATTTCTAGATCCCTTAATCCCTTGATGGAGCGCGGCGACGAAGCCGAAGATGGATGAGCTGTTTTCTCTCGTGAGAGCGGCGCCAGCGACCGCGCTCGGCCGGTTGGTGCCGTAGATATTAGCTCATAGGTTGGCAGTGTGGCCGGGACGGCTCCTGCACCCAATGTGTTATTGTATGTGTAAAAGGAGGAGCAATAGGATTCCGGAATGGGAACAGTGATAGCCACTGTCGGTGCAGAAATTATGCAGACTCGAGTTTGGACGCTGATTGAAAATGAGCCGTGGTACCCACATGAATGCGGGTTAGACCAAATTTCAGCTTGTTTCATTTTACGTTTAATCGTGGTTGCCGATTATTTTTACATAACACACTATTTTTTTATTCCGGTGAGAACAAAAAAGTGCCGGTTTTTTGCCGTTTTCGAACGGCATACTCTTTGCCATTTAATAGTGAAGAAATTTAAATTCAATCGCAATGAAACTGTAGTATTGTGTGGGAAAAACATATGGAAATGAATCTTTAAACGTTCAGTTCTTTCTTTTGTTCCATAAAAAAGTTATTAACTAGTTAATGAAACAACTTTTTATTGGTTACGAAAAGTAATAGAAGCAAGATCTTGGTCTTGTTTAGAAGCTCTTTATGGCAGTATTCAATAACAATTACCATCGTAAACTCACATTTTGATATCGATTTTTAACGAGTTAATAAACAACCGAGTATTTTAGCGGGCTCAAGCCAGCGGTAAGGCGGCCGTTTTCGCGAGAGGGGTGGTGGAAGTTTGAGCCCTGTTGCCACTCGTAGGCCGGAAGTACTAATTCTTGGGCCCCATGCGAGAATTTGTGATGGCTCTTGTTATAAATGTACTTGCGCATGGATAGTCGCGCACGGGTTTAAACGATTTTTACTTTTTTTAATATCCCAATTGTATTTAGATAAGTTTTTTCAAAAAATTGAATCTTTTTGAGAATGTTGTGGACCCCCGTGCCTCGTGGGGTTTCGCCGGTTATCGATCCGGTCCTGAGTGGTGGCGGAGCATTCTTTTTTAAATGGAAGATTATCTTAGGGTCGTTCGAGCGAGATGGTTCCCTAGTCGTAATGGAGACCATATTCGAATGGTACATTTTAATGTTAGCACATGTTGGAAGCATGAATTAACTACTCCGTTATTTATATTGCCATAATATATTTGTATATGACTGAAATCCTAGGTAATCAATTAGAAATATCCACATAAGCCTTTGGTTTTACTCATTTTTTTCACGCAGTACGTTCAAAAACTCTTTTAAAACGGAAGGATTTTTGCAATTCTGAAAAAATAACAGCGGTGACAAAATGATTTATTTTAAAAAAATAGTCGATGAAACATACAAACTAAATCCTGTCATTTTTTACGAATCTAGTGGTTAAAAAAATCCTCATTTTTTAAAAATCAGGTCTCTCTGGAGCGCGTAACCTACCATTTCCCACGTAAAAGGGCTGGTATTATTCGTCAACAATCTCGGGAAGTAGTTAGGTAAGGTTAGGCTGATATTCTGGTATCTTCGGAAGAGCGAGACATTTTTCGTTAAAATGAAACCAAGTTGATTGATTTCTAGGTGAAATGATATTTCGCCCAAACTACCTGAAGTACGGTCTCTTCACGGGTTATAGACCCGACCCTAAGTGTGGAGTGACGAAGCATGGTGTGGGTTGCAGCATTCCTTTTTCAATGGAAGAGTCCCTACAATACAATCTCCTCACGGGGAATGAAAGTAGTCTCCGTGTCTGACTTATAGGGTTACAAAGGTGAAAAACAATAGTGCCCTCTTAAAAATGGCTAAACTGCCATTTTCATCAACCTTATAGCTCTCTGTACTACCTTATCCAATTGTTAATATTGGCTTTTCTCTTAAGTCACGAACAATATCAGCTTAATTTGACCCAGTTTTGCTTGGGTCGTAAACATTGCCGTGATCGGGTGAAGCTAAGCAGGAAACACGCCGTTCTGGAAAAAGAAATTTTTAATGTTATAATATTTTTGTTGATATCCATTGGCTCTAGGAACAATTTTCTTTGGAGCATGAATACGTTATTACAACTCTTGACGAATAAATAATGACAATCACATTCAAAACATGTCAGTCAATTGCATTACTGTTATCACATTCACAGTAGGTACTTGTTCTCAACAAATATTTACAATTTCAAGCTTAATGTATTGTAGTGATCAAAGAAACAGTATTTTCATAAATTAAATTCAAGATTTCTACTTAAATATCAAGTTTCATTGAGATAAAAAGACAAAATAAATTTTTTAAATCTTTCTGTTGACCTGTTATTTTTCAACTCTTGCGTCAGTAGGTTATTTTACAAGAAGTAGAGGAGTAGATGGCTGCTGAAAAAGTTGTGGTGAGCTTATACAACTTCATCTTATTGATATAATGTAGAATCTACTTCATAAGTGATTTTATCTTCCGCTAAAAATATTTCTCCTGCCTTATTTAATGCCAAATGACTTTTCGTCCAAGATACTCCTTACTTCGATGAAATTATCTTCTTGAGCTATTAAATACCCAACCGTTTTAACATTTACCTTCCTCTTTTAATCTGTAACTGGCGTTCTTTTTCCTATCGAATCTCATTAGCTTTGTTTTGTTCGTGGCTATTCTTCTAAACGCATCTCTCACACTGAATCTACAATGCCTTTTACTGTATTGCCTTTACTGAACCGTTACTGTATTGCCGTGGCTGAACGAGTTTCTGATTATCTTTTTGAGAGGCTGATTATCATATCAAATAAGCATTAAAGTGCACTTCCTGATCTTCCCTTTTAATGTGCCCTTCACCGACGATGTAATCACCATCTTATGATTGAAGGAAAAACTATTCCTCCCCTGCCATTCTAAATAAATGACCGTTCAATGTAAGGTTCCGATCTTTATCGTCTGTTGTTTCAACCCCGCATTCTTCTATGACAGCTCATTGATTTTTCCCGGATACCGGAACGAATTAGTTTCCGATTTCAACAATCGGAATCTTAGATTTCCGCATCGTCCACTCTAAGCGACTTCTTTAAACGGGCGCTCCCGGCTGAGGATTTTATTGGTTCTACTGTCGTCACATTCAAACTATCACAAATTAATTAGTTTCAGGATCGACTTTTTTTTAGGCTAGGTGACGATAGCTCTTGGATTGTTGAAATGGACTTGCTGATCATTTCAATAATCGGGCACCTACATCTGCAATCGTTAGACAAACAAGCCATACGGTCGTTAGCATTCAATGGCTGCTATCTATCAAATGAGAACATGTGAACTGAGGAGGCTTAGGTTTTAACCTCCAGAGACCATATCCTCATAGAAGGACGTAAAATTGACTGTATATGAGTCCTGGTATAGTTGTTAGACTAGACAGAACCAAATGTCCTTCAGATTGATATATATTATTTTGCTACTCCTAAGTCCTGAAAAATATTTTTCATAACCCTGGAAAGGTTTTTTTGTAATTTTGTTGTGATTTATCCATAAATATATGAGAAAGTTAATAAAATAAACAAAAATAAGAGACTCGATAAGTACGTTCGGCCTTACTTTCAAGTCAAATTTCCCCCAGGTCACAGGAGGTTAAATTTGTCCGCTCAAGACAATCAAGATGAGTAAAATAATTAGTGAATTATCGTCCACCTTCAGCGATGCTGTGTAAAAAGAGGGTGACTGCCCCCTGACTTCTGACATAATCGTCCTGAGCCTCCTTTCAATTACTCAGTGCTGGCAGTCAACGTTAATCTAATCTGGCATTCGTTATCCATGTTAGCGCACCATGTGAACTGTTATCGGTGTAATTAAAAGAAAATGGACAGTATCATATATTTTGCGTTTTGTGAACGTTTGTCATTTTGCTTTCGTTTCTCTTTTTTCTATTTGTATCCCTGTTTTCTCTCTCGGTCAGTTACGTTCCAATAATAGGCAACAACCTGTATTCTGCGATTCGTAAACACTTGTGATTTTCCATTTTTTTTCTTTCTTTTGCATTTGTTTCATGTTATCTCTATCTTGGTCAATTTTGTGATTGAATTGTAAGTGACAACCTCATTACACAGCTTTGCGTCCCTCGTGGTGTTGTTATAAATGTAAAAATGGCGGTGAACACATGTCGGTAGCGGTGAGGAAAACAGGTGCGAAAAACAAGTTGGTAACTATTTTCAAAGTACAAAAACTAGTAACTTACGAATAAAAAGTAAATATTTTATAAGTACATGTAAATGATCGTAATACAAGAGCTTATCATCAGGCAGTGAAGGGGAAGAAATAGTATAGGATTTATTGATGGAATGGAGGAGAGTAGATCGTATACAGAGGTGAAAATGGATATACTAGAGATGGATAGGACCTCAAATATATGTAGAAAACCGGCAGGACTTCCTCCGATTTGCATCAAAACTGGTGTGTTTCAGAGCGACACAGAGTATATTACCATGACGCCTCACTACATCTCTACGTCTGACAGAAGCGATGAAATAAGAGAGGTTCATTGCTGAACGGATAGGTACAGGAACTCGTTCTTTCCGCGCACAACAAGCGATCGCAATAAAAACTGAGCTCCACTAAATACTCTCCCATAATACACGTCACCTTTTCACCTCCCAAAGCATTATATATTTACACTGCTGGTGTCCTAACACCCCCTGCCCCCTGATGTAGAAAACCAACCTTTTACCGGTAGAATACTTACATAATAAAATATTTTTAAAAATTTTTAATAGCTTTTATTTAACAAGAAAATGCACTAAAAAGTAAAAACACTCAAGTTTACAATATTGCACACAGAACAGGGTATAAAAAAGCTATTTAAAAAAACATATCTTTAATGTTCATTTTATTTTTTACTTTTTGATGACTGAATATTGTATTGTCACCGGAAATGAAAGTATGTGCAAAATTTCAGACCCTTAGCTAGTCAGGAAGGTAGTAAAAAATTGATTACAAAATTTGATCCTGACACAACAAGACCCTGACACACTAGTGAAGTTAAATAAAAGCTAGTAAAAACAATCCCAAAATTTTGCAGTCGCCAATCGAAGGGTGCCAACCTCTCTCCTCGAACTCGCCGTAGATCTTCGTCGACGTTTTGTTCACATTCGAGGTCACATTTTATGGCATTCGATATTTCCGATATCAACCGTTTACCCGCCGCCGAAGAGGAGGGACCCGACTGAATATGAATGACATCCGGAGTTCAACGGGAGGCAAGGGCGTTCTTCTTTATCGAGTTCTAAAGTTAAGTTGGAAGTGTCGATAAAGTGTTCAACCGAGTCGGGGACCGCGGCGTGGACCATGCGATCCTGTGCTCTTCCATGAGGTGTGCCTATGTATCCCAGCGCTGCTTTCGAAGTGTCAATCGCAATATCCCCGTGTGGGGATGTTCTTGGTACGTAAAACTCAAGAAGTACTCCTTATCTCCCTCGACGATTCCGTGTTGGTGTTTTTTTTTCTTTCGTTCCCATTGTGTCACACCACTGTTAGAGGGATTAAGGTGGGAGCCCCTAGAGACTCGGAGGCTTCACGGTAGGCCGCTTGAGAAATTTAGAACTGATATTTTTTCAGAGCGACATAGAGAGTATTATCATGACTCCTCACTTCATCTCTAGGTCAGACAAATGCGATGAAATAAGAGAGATACACTGCCGAACAGATAGGTACGAGAACTCGTTCTTTCCGCGCATTTCACCATTTCATCTCCAAAAAACACCTTTACACGGCTGGTGACCTAACACCCCCTACCACACGCCCATGCGGCGGCTCGCAGGGTATTGTGTAGATGTAGATGTGCCCCTGCTGGCTCTCGGGACATTTTCCGACTCTGCAAGCGGGTATATGTCTTCTTTTTTTTTAAATATTCCACATTATATTTTATTTGTCATAAATTTAATTCAATACAATATGTGTTCTTCGTACAGTATGTAACAGATTAAGTCCCTTTAAGCCTATGGCTTGTAAACAGGTGCTCATTTATTATACCCTGCTAAAACATTCTGGATAGTTTCCTTAAAATACTTCTACAGAATCTCTTAAAAAGTTCTGTAGATATTCCTGAAAGTATTGAAACGCCATATTACGGAATTCCCTATGGTCTGCAGAATACCTTAGGATGTTCTGCAGAATACCTTAGGACGTTCTGCAGAATTCCATGGGACGTTCTGTGAAATTCCTTACGACTCTCCATATAGGTCCTGAGAAAAGGAACTGGGTCAGCGGAAACCTCACATATTTCCGTAGAGTTGCTGAAGTTCTACAGAACAGCTTCTAAGGAATTTTTTAGCAGGGTAGTGTCCACTGGATTGCCAATCAAGTTTTCATACAAATATCAAAACGGATTGAAAAAATACAGTGTTATAGATACCGGTCTATTACTATAAGTAATGGAGTGACAGTTTTCTCCTGCGTCGAAGATTCGTTTTTTCTGAAGCCTTGTCAAAAAACATGCAACCGGGAATTAAATTCAGCGTATCAGGCGATATCTTGTGGAAATGGAGTACAGATGCCATGTTCTCACAACAAAAGTTTTTGTTCACTTTCCGCATAAATTTTATTTCACCGTCCAAGATTTCGATTTGAACTATTGTGAAAATAAACTTGTGAAACACCTTGAAAATGACATAGTTAATGTCGAAACCTTGATCGGTGAAATAAATTTTCTGTGCAAAGTAGACAAAAACTTTAACTGTGAGGATATGGCATATCTACATCTACGAAGTATCGTGCAAGCCACCACTAGGGTGTGTGGCACGGGGTGATTCCACACCAGGCATGCAGCACTCATCCCAGTTCAAATCAGAACCGCGCACGTTCCCCCGAATGCCAGGCGCAGGCCAAAAACAGTCAGGACAACGGAACGCAGTCAGGCCACAAACCAGGAGTGTGATACGCAGAAGAACATGCTACTTTGCAGTACACTACTCAAGATATAGCTACTAGTAAGTATGCGACAAATAAATAGCACTACAAGATACTAAGACATGCAGGAGTATATCATGTCGGAGATTGCATGCGAAGTTTTTTAGGATATTTTGGAGCAATAAACAAACATTATAAGTTAGTATCTACAATCCATGTTAAGATACTGAGCACTACTGAAAAAACCTATTTAGTCAGTACCCTAGAACTGATCCATCACAACTAATAAGGTCCCTTATTTTGCGTGGAAAAATTATATTTTAAATCCATCGGTTCTGCAGTTTATTTCCTTAATTTTATTCCTGTGATCGTTCCTGCCATAATAGTTGGGCTCTAGCAAAGTATTTTGATGCAACCGGGAGTTTATTTTCGGGAGAAACAGCCATTTATTGAATTGGATATTAGGGGAGGCGACCGAGAGTCGAGGTCATTTGGGTATAGATAGGGTACAGATAAGGGAGGGAGGATGGAGAGAAACCCGGCGTCGGAATTAGCCTGCTCTTAACGAAAGGCGCCAAGGGGACCACGGTTTAACGTCTCATCCGACGGACGGAATACTGCGCTTGAAGTGCCCTCCACAAGACCCTCTAGTAGGGATCGGGTTTCCTCTGAAAATATCCTCCTCCGCAGGGATTTGGACCCTGGCCGTCCGTGTGGTTAGCCTGTACTCTAGCCACCACTCCTACCCGTTCCCCAACAGCCATTTATGCATGTGATATTGTGATATCAATATTTTTCTCCGTAGATTGGGGGACATTATTGTCATTTTTCGAAGTCCTTATAATTATAAATACGTAAAATATGCACGGGACATCGATTTTGTGCATAATGTGCTGTAATTTTCTCTATTTATCAGCTTGAAAATCTACGCGCTTGTAAAATCTTGTAAAATCTTGTAAAATCTTGTCTAATCTTGTAAAATATGTGCGCTTACTGTCTTTGGAATGATCAAATGGTAGAAAATTTTCTCCAAGAAAGCGTCGAGGATTTTTTGGGACGCCAAAATTCAGCTCATCACCGTTGATTGGTGGTGACCCACTCTGTAAGGCGCTATCCGTTATGTAAGGCCTAACGACCAGACGCCGTGAGTTCGAAACTTGGTAAGATACCTTAGCCGTTTTCGTATGCGCAGCGGAACTCTAATTAGGGGGGACGAGGGCTTTTGATCCATCAAGAAAGCATTGATTCTCCCCCGTCTTCTTTAGCACTTGGCTGGTTCGTTCACATTTCGAGCGCCCTAACGAACTACTTCCTCGTCCGGAATGTAAGTCCTCCTTTGGTAATGATTCTGGAAAAAAAATCGTGATTTTGAAAAAGACGAAAGACTTTCGTGACTCATAGTCCGTGTAATCGATTTGTGCATATCGGTTCAGGGATTTAGTTTTTAATTCGTAAAATTTTTGATGAATCTCGTGTTTGTTTTATCGTGAATGTGAGTTTTTTTTCAACATCCTCGGTCGAAGTTTACGTTGCACATTTTATGTGTGAAATTTATTTATTTTACGAACAAGGTTTCGACGTTTACGTTGCACATTTTATGTGTGAAATTTATTTATTTTACGAACAAGGTTTCGACGTTATAGTTAAAAACATTTTTGGGTGAATGTTCAATCCGAGACCTGAACGGCTTAATGTACCATTTATTCGAAAACGTCCAGCGTTGGCATTTGTGTGGAACAATTAACGGTAAAATGCTTCGTTAAATAAATATTGGCCCCGTTTCATAATCGCATTGTTCAATATTTTCCTGGTGAAAACCAGAATTTATGCTTTCTTCCATCTAAATCATTCACTTACACTAACCGACTGTTTGATGTCATACACAAAGCCTGAAATCACAGTTAACATCAAGTCGATCAGGGTCGATTTATTCGATATGTTGCACCATCGATATCGACTCGAAGAGGCGAAGAATCGAGATATCGAACGACCTTGCAAGTCGATGATTAGGCAACGTCATCTTGCGGTTAAATTATAACTGTTTTCTGTAGGTGAAGCATAATTCTTTCCCTAAGTGAATGAAAAGAACTCCGATGATTTCGTTCAACGAAGCTTAAATGAGCCATTTGTTTCGAGCTCTCGTAACTATCCTCCAAACAATATAAATCTATCTGTTTAGAGAACAAAAGACAGACGAAATAAAATGAAAGATTACCACGCACGCGAATTATATTTTTCCGTCGTCTTACACCCTGTGTACCAGGAAAGGTTCACCTGGAGTTATGCATCAGGCCTCTAATGTTGGGGATTAAAGGGAAACAGCCGTATTAATTGTATGAATAGCAAAGTCACGCTTTTACGTGGCGTAAGTAGCCCATTACTGCACTGCACTGCGCTGACGGCAGATTCATTATTACGCGAGACTTCACTTAAGTCACGCAAGAGTAATTGACAACTTGTGATTACCAGAAGCAAAATTTATTCAAATAACAGTTAAGTGCATGGTTCATGTTATATTTATGCATCTGAATATATATTGAATCATAACGAACTTGAATTATAGCTATTTACTGAAATTGAATCTGTTAACTTCTATCCTTGGACTCATTCCTTATCATCAGTCTACACAGCTTTATTGGTAATATCAGAATAAATATTAACTTATGTTAGCCACTATCTATTGTGTCACCATATTTATAGAACATAAGAGGCTTACTTGGTTGATTTATTTAGTAGGATGCGATGAATTTGATCAAATGTAGATGAAGTAGACACTGGTGACTCCGTAAAAGTGGAACTCCGTGGCTAGTCCCGGATAGCTAAAAAAAAACTGGCCTTATTGTATCTTCTAACACTTCTTAAAAGACATTTGTAATTTGACTTGTTGTTTTAAAACAATTCCGGAATTTGTTGGAAGATTGTCTTGCAATAGATTGCTCAAATTATCTCATCAATTGTAAGTCAATCTTCTTCCGCAAAAACAAATCTATTGGTCACATTATATGTGGAATAATTCTCATCAAGCTCTCGAAAAAACCTGAAAGAGTAAACAACGGTAACTATGCATAGCTGAATGTAAATTTTGATCTATAATACTTATACTCGTGACATTCGTTTACCGCCGAGGACGGCGAATTTTAGTCACGCGAGCTATAAATTAGTATACAATACCCGTGACTTGAATGACTCTTATAACAGCGTGTTATAATAATGAGCCATTCAAGTCACTTGTATCAGAATATACTATTAAAAAAGTGGAATAGTCGGAAAAGGGAGAGTTGGAATGTAATTTTCCCTGATATGAGGTGTATGTGCGAAATAGCGTGGGGTCACTTTGATTTACATCTACGTAATTCCCTGCGAGCCACCACGAGGGTGTGTGGCAGGGGGTGGAGATCACCAAACATGCACTATTGACATGCGACTAGGATATTTAAGGGAGACATGCTAGAGAACAGGGTCACATGGAGCTAGATGGTTAGTATACACATAATAAGAAAGGGATTATTGGTAGTTATTACATGCATCATGCACTACAGACTACTCTTAACTATATTTCACCTACCTATCCCTTTGCTACGCTGCCTATTGATCTCTCTAATCTTGTTAATCTGATGAAACCTAGCATAATACGCAGGGGTTCTCAATATATATCTAACGTCATATGTGAACAAATCGGTTTCGAATTTACTTAAAAGGTTTAACCTAAACTTTAACCTGCGTTCTGATAGTAATTCCCATCCTAGTTCTTCTATTAAATTCGTAACACTTATACAATTATCATAACGGCCTTTAACAAATCTATCGGAACTCCTTTGCACACGCTCTAATTCTTTTATCGAACCTTCCTCGATTTATCGAAGTGTATCCAATTTATCGAAGGGTAGGTTGACGAAATGGTGTTTTTGAACCTTGAGCCTGAATCTAGATCGTCCACTGTAGAAATTTAAGTGGGAAGCTAATCATGTTTCATGGATTTGAATCACTCTCACCAAGACATGCCCGGAGCGATCCAAACTGTGTTCGGGGTCGAGCACCGGAATAACCCCTTCTTTCCCAGTTACGGAACTGCTGACGGTGCGCTAAAAATCTCTTCGTCAACTTCTCGCAATCAAGGAGTTTATTGACTTGATCGCTCCTCTTTTGTTCTCCTCTGCGGCATCCCCTCCTTTTCTTTTTTTTTACCGTTGCCTACCCTCTCGTCTTCCTTCTCTACATCTCTAATGATAATTGTAGCAGACGAAATTAGCTGGTGTTCCGGTGGCCTACAGGGGCAACTTCATAGCATGCATGACTAGGCGTGGGAGTCGCCGTATCAGTCTGGTGTGATTTTTTGGGCAACTCACTCAATTGTATCCTCCAAAATTGCCATGGGAATTAGGCAACCTGGGTAGTCAATAGTGGTCAGGGCTTTGGGCCGCTAAGCCAAAGGCCCGTGGTTCGATTTCCGGTCCAGGCCGGATTTGATTTTTACTTCCCTATCGTTAATAAGTTGGAGGACACAAACTTGAACTGTTAGAGCATTTTAATTGCTCAAATAGGTCGCTAGTAGTTGCTCTGTGGCGCCCGATGAAATAAATTGCGATTTAGAAAATTATTTTAATAAGCAATGCAAAATTCCTGTTTATCCCTCGATTTTTCTTCGTTTACTACAAAATTCAAACGAGTGAATACCTTGACTACAAGCGATACCAGCACGTAAAGCTGTTATTAGCTAAATAAAATGCAAAAATCATGAAAAGGCTTGTAGTCACGTAATTAAGGTATGAAAACCGCCGCATATATGGTGACAGTTTGATTTGCTCTGTAGAATTTTTCACCGACGGAATTGTTCAATATCAATGTGTGTAGATTTCCTCAAATTTCCTCTATCGGTGGCCATTAGCCTTATTTAATACATACTAAATAGAGTATTTTATTCACTTAGGAAGCACACCAGAGGAAAACGGGCATAGTAGCAAAGACATACGGAAGAGCATAGCGCAACCTAAGGAGGGGTTTAGTAATAGAAGGGAGCTGATGACGGGGAACTTGAGTAAGAATGTGAAGAAGAAGCTGGTGAAGAGCTTGATATGGAGCGTAGCGTGTTATGGGGCAGAAACGTGTACCCTCAGAAAGGAGGACGAGAATAGGCTGCAGACATTTGAGATGTAGTGATGGGTTGCTCAAGAATGTGATAGAGGGAAGGATGTTGGGCAAGCGGCGAAGAGAAGAAAGGAGAATAGGTTTCATGGACAGGATGAAGAAGGGTAGATCGTATACTGAGGCGAAAAAGGATATACTAGAGGCAGACAGGCCCCTCAAAGCATGGAAACCCGGGAGGAGATTCTCTGACATTAAAAAAACCTACCTTATGGCCGGTTGCAAGAAAATTTAGCTATGGAATCAATAGTTATGAGATCCATAAAGTTATAGAACTCATAAATATATTCGGGTTGCATGAACACATCTATTAGTTACTTAATTTATTTACCAATAGTTAATAGCCTCGAATATTTGATCTAATCTTCCACCGCCGGATAAAAGTTATGAAAGTTTAGCCTATGAATAATTAATAATGCACATTATAATTAGTCAGCAAGAGTAAACAAACTGGTCACTTGTCTCTAAACAACTCTTTAATCAAGTAATTAAGACTCCAAGCGGTTCATTGCGCATCCGCCATCTTGGCTACTTAGAACTCATAACTCCATGCCATAAGTTATGAGACCAATGAATTTATTGAATGTTTGTGCAACACTTATTGAATGGTTTCCATGGCTTATGGGTCCCATAACTTTATTGAATACATATGTTACGTTCCTGCAACTGGCCATTAACCGGTAGATTACTTAATTAATAATAATTTATAAGTAAATAGGAGTGAAGTAAAGAAAAGGCTGGTATGAACTCTAAATTGAAGCGTGGCGCTGTATGGGTCGGAGGAAGTGTGACGCCGCGCTGCTTTCCGCCGCGCTACCTTTCTATAAGTTATTGTGTGTTTTAGAGCTGTGTCGAATATGAGTGATTCGTTCATTTTGAACGATTCATATGCATGAACCAAGTGAATGTAATCACGTTCTCCGTTCAAATCGTTCATAATGAATCAAATCAAGCTGTTCTCGTTCGTAGGTCGAGTGGAATGGATTGTTAAGAATCACTCAATTCATGAGTGATCGAGAACAACTTGATTTGGTTCAAATTGAACCAAAACATGCTGTTCATGAGTGGAGAGCGACGTCATTGGACAAAGCACATTCTAAGCATTCCATAGTCTTTTGGTCACATATAGAATTTACTGATCAAAAACTGAGGAATAATTTTATAGAGGCGATCATATAAAAATTTTTGATTATAACACCGAACACGACCATTTGCTCCCAAATATCGCAAGTACATAAGATTCTTAATATATAATCTCTAATCGCCGTGGCAGTATGGGCGAGTTTTAAGGCTCAAAACTCCAAGCATCATGATTTAAGCTGTTCTAAGGATAGGCACTTTCAGGTTCCTCAAGTCTCCCAATATTTCGACGATAAAAATAAATTTATCCGGAAAATAGATTTCATTTCACGCAATGTCTCCGTGTTGGCAGCTTCTCAATGGTGCGAATTGTTTGGATTTGGTTATTCGCCTTAGTTTGGTTCCTCGGTGATATTTGATTCTTCGTAGTGAAATCATTCAACCTCGTTAAATCACTCATCACAGTCATTTGGTTCTTCCATGGTCCATTTCGTTCAATGTGAATGATTTAAAAGAACGAGTCATTGTCATGAATCAAATCGCATGAATTGAATCTTCGAAATGAACCTAAATTCCCACCTCTAGTTTGTTTTGTGGGCTGTAAATATTTAATAAGTTTATTGTTTATTTTGTGTGCTTTGTTTTATCTTCTTTCTTGTTTTTGTGTTTTAATGATTAATTTGTTTATTCTGCATGGTCATTGTTAGTTGGGAGGGAGTCGTTTAATTTTGGAGAGGGGGATTGTTGTAGTGGAGAGAGGAGCAGAAAGAGGTGTATGGAAAGTTCGGAAATAAAGCGCTACCGAAGAAAACTCGAAGGCGTTACAGGAAGGTTCATTGCAGGGGAAGGTACGTACACTTGAGGCGTTTGAGATGTGGGTGTGGAGAAAGATGGAAAAGGTGAGCTGGACGGCGAGAAGGACGAACGAAGAGGAATTAGATATGGCTGGAGAGGAGAGGAAGATAGTCGCTGAGGTTCGGAGGAGACAGAAGAGATGGATGGAGGACGTTTTGAAAAGAGACGCAATGTTGAAGGTTACAGTAGGGTTTTATCGATTCGCCAGTGTTTGTCGGATGGTCGCCAAAGTTAGGATTTATCACTTATTTCTCATGCTAAACAGTACTAGATATGGACGAGAGGGCTGGGACAACGATTAAAATATGATAAATACGGTACTTATCTTGATTAGGGATGGGTACGATTCCCCCTTCTATTTTAAATTATTTTGCTTCATTTAGAAGGGAAACAACTTCCCGCATGTTTATAGTTAGTAGTGCAACTAACTGATAGATGACGCCTAGCCGCTTGTTGATTCGATCGTCTATTGTCGTCTGTTATGGCTGCCGAAGCAACGACGTACCCATCCCTAATCATGATAAGTACCGTATTTATCATATTTTAATTGTTGTCGCAGCCCTCTCGTCCATGTCTAGTATTGTTTAGAATGTGAAATAAGTGATAAATCCTGAATTTGGTGACCATCCGACAAAAACTGACGATTCGATAAAACCCTACTATCACCGTGTTGAAGAGGGTAATCGAGGGGAGAACACTGTAAAAGAGGAAGGAAGAGGATAGGAATTCTGGTAAAAACTACGATTTTTCTTGCTCTGAGATTAATGTTACGTACGTAAATATCATCGGGATCCATCGTATCAGGCTTGTGTGTGTTTTTACGCGTATCAGTGCGACAGGCGGTGTTTATAAACAGTCGGGAGTGATGATTGAACCGCGCCGACTCGAAAACCTCTGTCGTTCTCTGGACTTGGAAGTCGTTTGTATTCCAAACAAGCTCGACGGAGCTGAGGCCTGAAGCGTTCCCTCGTGATAGAGAGGGGATTGAGGATGCCGGGAAGACAGAGCGGAGAGTTTCACGTCCGATTAGGATTTTTTTAATTTTTGAATTCTCATTTTTTTCGTTAATGGACTGCGGGACTCGCTGTGGGATCTCGTTTAAATGCATCTCGCACCGAAGTTCCGCCTCCTACACTCTACCAAGATTTCCCCTACCATCTGTGTGTCGCTCTTTTCCCCTCCTTCCCCACGACTGCAGGACAATCCCCTGCCTTTGGAGCATGTGCAGGATAGAGACGCCCTCAGCGAATTAAGTTTTTCTCCTCATCAACTCTCCGGACGCGTCAGACCCGGAATGAGAGACTTTTTATCCCGGATGGCTTGTGTTTTTGGATTATTTTCCCAGCTGCATTGATATGCGTCTCTGGGATTTATTATGGGGTCTACTTCTACTTATTACCCTGAAAGCCACCACCAGGATGTTGGTGACTCATCACCAACGTGAAGTAGAATGAAGAAATTAACTCTTCAAGCAGTGATTGTTTTGGGATAACCCGCGTCAAGATTTAAAAAAAACAACGTTTCTTCTCCTTTACCAGAGACCTCATCAGGGCTGAATGAACCAGGTCATGAACCAGATGAGGTCTCTGTCAAAGGAGAAGAAACGTTGAATTTTTTAAATCTTGACGCGGGTTATCCCCTAACCATCACTGCTTGACGAACATGGACCGCGATGGTTTTAATAATTTGACGAAATTAACTCATTTTATTTAAGAAATTACTTTTGCAGCTGCATTGATATGCATCTCTGGGATTTATTATGTAATAGGGTACTTCTACTTCTACCTCTACTTACTACCCCGTAAGCCACCACCTGGCAGGGGGAGACTTACCACCAACATGAACTACAGTGAAGAAACTAACTTTCACCAACATGCTGCACACTATGGGTATGCTACAAATGCTACAGAAACTTACTATACTAATCTATAATGTAACTAAGTAAATGTGACGCAAGAGTCATGCAGGGAACTAGCCAAACATGGTGTTAGCACTGCTCGGCAGATTTAGAAACATGCATCAGTGTGCATATGAATTAATCAGCTACGCTACCTGTCGACTAACCTACTTCAAAGTCTGAACGCAGCCAATATGTTCTCTTATCGATCGCGGAAAAAAGAGACATTTTAATCCTCTCTGTTCTACAATACATTTCCCTTATTTTATTCTCATGATCTGATCTACCGTAGTTTGTTGGAGTTCGTAAGATATTGATAACTTCGTCGGAAAATAAATTGGTTTTGAATTTGAATTTGCATTAAAGATTGAGTCTAATTTTCAATCGACGGTTTGAAAACGATTCCCATCCAAGTTGTTGCTTGGTATGGTAGTGGTTTCTGGAGAAAGTTGGGTTAGTTAAGTAAGTTAGAGTTAAGTAAGTTTAGTTAGTTAAGTAGTTAAGTTAGGCTAGTTAAGACAAGTAGTTAGGGTAGTGGATCCTAAAGAAAAAGTTGACTGACTCGATCGTCTTAAAGAGCGTATCGTTAATGCACGCCAGGGGAGCGAAAATATTCGGAGGATAACTTAGTGCTGCACGTTAAATCGACATTTTAAAATATTTGTGGAAAAGAAAACGGCGAGTCCTTCCAGGTTGATAATATTGATGAAAAAATCTGTAAGCGACCTATTGGTAAAGCTCCGTGACATTGGCAAATACTCATCCTCCGAGAAGCACTTAAATGTTATCGGGTTACGTGAGTGTACGCAGTATTTGATGTTGAGTGCTTCCTTTTTTTGGTTTTATTTGGGGTTGAACCCCCGCAAATTACTCCCGCACCCCTATCCTTGCACTTGCTGCAGGCATTAGAGATGTGGGTGTGGAGAAGGATGGAGAAGGTGAGGTGAAAGGAAAGAAAGACTAACGAGGAATTACTTGAGATGGAGGGCGAGGGAAGTAAACTTCTGAATGGGATCCGGGATAAGCCGAGTAGGTGATTGGAGGATAGAATATAGGGCGATGGGTTGCTCAAGAATGTGATTGAGGGAAGGATGTTGGGCAAGCGGGGAAGGGGAAGAAAGGGAAGAGGTTCTATGGACGGGATGAAGAAGGGTAGATCGTATCTGAGGTAAAAAAGGGTATACTAGAGCGAGATAGGCCCCTGAAAGTGTAGAAAACCGGGAGGAGATGCTCTGACATTCGACAAAACCTATCATTACCGTTAGAATACTTAAGAAAAAAGTAAAATAGTGCGTGGTTTTTGTTGATAGTTTTTGTGTGGAAATTCTAGAATAGCTCCACACCATAATTCCTAAACCCTGAGATAGATTTTATTATAATATTCAACGAAGTGACCTGGCTCCACCATTTAAACGCCACTAACTTTTACCGTGTCTGACGTCGTAACGATAGGATTACTTTGGCCCGCTTAATGCAATGCATAGCACAGGTATAACTCTCCAACTCTACCGTAGTGCATATGCTCGATGCTGCTCCTCCTATTTTCCCTGTTTGCGGGACAATCCCTGCCTCCCGCATCCGGCACCCCATTACCTTCCCTACTCCCGCCTGTGATGTCACTTCCTCCTCCTCCCACTCCCCGCCCTCCCTCCCGTTCGCCTTCGTTTTTCAGAGCCCGGGGAATGGTGACTGACCCACTTTACCCGCTCGGTGACTACGAAAATAAATGATTGGCTTTCTGTGGGGTGGGGGAGGGAAGACGTGGTGACTTCAAAGCGACCAAAGAGGAGTTCTTCGGTGACTGATGGCGCTCGTGATCAGTGGTCCAGGAGGGTGGGAAGTCATAAATAAAGAGGGAAAATATTAGAAATATATGTCTATGCCTTTGCGAGAAGGAAGTGCGATGAAAGAATGGTTTTCCGGCGTATCAGTCGGCTGTATCGATTCTTCTCTGAATCTTCTTCAGGTGGGTTTACCCATGGGAGTTAACTTCGATGGAAGTAGCGAGTGTAGCGATATCTCGAATCGTATCGCCACTAGAAGGCATCGCTCTGCTTTCACATAAATTCCGGATTCTTCCAAACAAATGGATGACGGAAGTTAACAATGAATGTGGTAATTACGAAACTCGCCCAAGTTTGGCAATAATGGCGTTCCTATACAGCCGTTCGAGTCCCATCGGCGTTCATGGGTGTAATACATTTGTACTAATTACATTAATTGTACGTTAATGTATCGTATCTAGTATGAGAATTAAGACAGTGATTATAATTATCAAATAAGAGATAAGTCATAAATATTACCCAAGGGGTTTTTTTAGCATTAAAATATTTTCAAGTCCAAATAAATATTTACCCGTACAACAATGAGTCCATCTCCTACAAAGTTTTTCGTTGTTTACATTTTTAATCTCCATTTGCTGTCGTGTAACCAAGATTCCACCGGATGCGAAGTTTTACTCAGAATATTAATTGAAAGTTTGGAGATCGGGGAAAATTACTTCTTGAGCGATGACTAATTTGAGTTCCGGAAGGCAAGGTCAACTCACGATGCAGTTGCGGTGATGAGAACACTTACGGAAAGAAATGCAGAGTATTGCTGGGATGTGTTTGTTCGTTTTTTTGGATTTCGAAAAGGAGTTTGACAAGGTTTTTTTTCCAATTATTCCCTGCGTTGCCATTGCCAGGTAAATTTTTTTTCTGCTGTGAATTAATTACTATTCAGTTAATGAATATCTATTAGACACAATAATTCAAATTTTTTTGTTACTTTATTATGCAAATGTTGAAGATGTGCTTCTAAAATATTGTATTTCTGTTACGTATCTATATCTTTGCTGTGATATTACAATGTTAATATTTTATTTTTGGACCTACTATGATAATTTTCTTTAAAGTATTCTATTTTTATTACGTGTCTTATATCTTCATTGTAAGATCCTCGGACAAATAAATTTTCGTTATTATTATCCTTGATGGACCGCAAGTTCTCAATATCTAGCTCCGTTGTACCCTTCAGAATTGCCATGGGAATTAGACAACCTGGGTGGCGTGTAGTGGTCTGCCATTCGGCCCTGCAAGACAAAGACCCTTGGTTCGATTTCCGGTCGACGCCGGATTTTATTTTTGCTGTCCTTTCATTGATAGTGCAAATGACCTCAGTTGTCGGTCGTCTCCCCTTAAATGACCAACCAACGAAAAGAACCGTAGGTGTATGGAGTTCAATGCGCGGACGTCGCACAGTGGGCTGAAATCGAAAAAAGAAGCTGGGCAAAAAATTATTTATTTTTTCACTTTTTATTTCAAATGAGGCACTCGCAGTTTATGATAGTAAAATGTCCAAACTACAATATTCTAAAATAATATCTGGTGAAAGCGATTTTTAACGTCAGCAGAGATTTTTGAAGTTTTCGAAAAATATTGTCACAATTTCCATCGACCTTTTTTTCGTGAGAACTGTTGCATGTTTTTTGCTCTTGGCGCGTTGTATTATCACATATGAATTTTTCCAACACATCACATGAAAGTAAGCATTATATAAAAGGCTTTGATAAATAATTTTTTCATTGCATATTGTTTTTATAACTTTTAATGAAATATTAAAAGACACTATTTTTGCGTGATATTTTTGCAGAAAGTGAAGAAAAACTTTATGTTTTAAGTACTTCAAACCAAGGATATTTACATCAAGTTAAAAAATGAAGTCTCTACTACAGTTTGAGAGAAAAATTCCTGCCCCAACTTGCCCCCGCCCCTTCACTTTAGTCTATTTATGCATATACGATTTGGGCCGGCCGCCATCCGACGCGGAGTTGAAGTGTGGAAATTTCAGATTATATTGTAACCAGCGTAAAATCGATAAAAGCATTTAAAAATCAGTGGTTTTTGCTCATGCTGTCTGAGTAGAGTCTATTTAGCATCCTCCCTTCAAAATTTTTCTCAAAAGCATCTACTAGATATTATCTAGAACGATTTAAAAAGCAAGGCTCATGGCGGCCGGATGCGTCGCCTTCAACACGCCACGTGTAGTTGGGAGTTTGAACCGGTGAAAGGCTTATGGTGGTGGAGGTGGAAAAAAATTGCGTTTCCCTAGCTGGAACTTTACCCTCCTGAGAATGGAGTTTGTTTCTGGATCGTGTTTCATTCGGAGCAGAGCAAGCCGGGAGGCAGAAATTGGACTGGAGGAGTACAAAAAAAGAGAAAGCTAGCCGGGGCAGTTTAAGAAAAAAAAAGATTACCTCGGGGAGCGACCAAAAGCGTTTTATGCGCGCGTGTGGCCGCCATGGGTCCGAGTATGGTGTGGACAAGATGGGCGTGCTTTTTTTTCTCGGTGATGAAAGAGCTCGCCCGCATTCTTAGTTCTTTGCCGCCTGGACCCCTTAAAGGCTGTAACACAATTGAACACTTTGGTCACTTCGGATGTGATGTCAACCAATTTGGTCGATGCTATCTGCTGGCTTGTTCCAAATGACCGGTTTGCGTCACCAGCTTTTTGCCGTGTTGGAACGCGTCAGCAAGCTCTCCTCTCGTTTGCATCTATTCTCAATTACCATAGCTACCGGAGTATTTATAAAGCCTTGGACAGAAAGGACATTAATGATGTGCAATATGCCTGATTGTAAACGAAGTAACTTTGTTATTCTACATAAATTTTATTTAAGACGTCCCGGGTTTCGACTTGGCACGTCATCATCGCGTCAGCACGGCCTGGTTCTGTCACGACCTGTCATCAGCACGACCCGACATCGGCTCGACCTGATGATGACGTGCCACGTAGAAACCCGGGTCGTCTTAAATAAAATTTATGTGGAATAACAAAGTTACGTCATTTACAATGCATAGTAAAATCCATGAAGTCACTCCTAAGACAACTGAATATGCCTAGTGTTGTTCTACGTTCAAACTTGTCTTATTTGTCTGCCAAAGTTTCTACACATTAGTCCCACTATCAAGGTCTTCACTATAGAAGCATTATAAAATATACTTGTGGTAGAATCTGCGAGAAATATTAGGAAAGACGATCTATCTCTAGGAACGAAGACGGTAAAATTTTCAAACGAAATGGATCTCCTTTTCGCTAAATGTTGCGAGTACAATACTTAGCGAAAACAAAAGCAGACGCAGATTTATTTTGACTGCAAAATTTTACCATCTTCATTTCCTGTGATCGATCGTATTTTCTATTTTCTCCCGCAGGTACAACTATGAGTTAATTTAGTTTTGTTTGTGCCAGAGCTGCCCGGTTGGGTTTCATAACGGGACTTTTGAACCATATTAATATGCATGAAAGTCCACTTCCTACTCTCCCTCTCTAAAAGCCTTTCTCTGCGTAGAAAGTTCTTTTATTTTTCGCACAAGTTCAGCTTTACTCTTTTATTCGGAGGCAAGTGTGTACCTGTAGGTGCTGTATGGGAAGTAGTCACCCTTGTTGAGGCGTAAAGAAGAGGCTGGTGAAAACTCAAATTGGGACCGTGGCGCTGTATGGGTCGTAGACTTGTGTTATGTTTGATTCAATTCGCTCTCTGATTCCCCGATTCTCTTCATTTCCGGCTAATTCATTTCATCGCGTCACGAAAACAGATGACTAGTTTCGCTGTCGATCAATCTTACTTGCCAGTCTTCACTTCCAACCCATAAAGCACAAACGGCTACAAATTGTTGTATAGGTCGAACATTACACGGAACTTATCTCGTGTAAAAAAACGCGTAAACACGTGTGGATCTGGTATAAACCACGAGTATAATCGGTTGTTTGTCCGCCAAAAACCGGATAATTCACGTCCACGGAAAAAGGAGCAAACGAATGAAGTGATATCTACATCTACATCTACGTCATACCCTGCAAGCCACCCAAAGGGTGTGTGGCAGGGGGTGCTTTTGCACCAGGCATGCATGAATGATATGGTAGAACACCGACATTACATTAAAAACCCGCGTACCACACATGCAAAGCGCCAATTACAAATCTAATACCCAAGAAACATTCTATCTCCAATCGTTCTAACATGCAAGGGATACAAAGACTACTACTACAGATTCAAAATATCATGCATAAATAAGAACATCATTATTTACATCATGCATAAATAAGAAAGAGGTAATAAGTAATATAGTTCACCTTTCTTCAACACCACGTTGTGGGTATACTTACCAAACCCCAATTTCAGCAAAATGCGTAGAATACACCTGTGAAGATACATTTAATATATGTACTCAGAAACGTACATGACAATCTGTATGCCCAAAGCTAGCTAACGATGCTTGGTTGCGCACTAGTGTGATAAACCGATAATCCTCGTTGAATACGAGCTACGAGAAATACATCATACTAGAGGCACGAGTAAAACTCCCAAAGGTGCTGTATTGGAAGTAGCCACTCTTGCTGAGGCGTAAGGAAGAGGCTGGTGAAAACTATAACATGGAGCGTGGGGCTTTATGGGTCGGAGACTTAGTCATTGCGAAAGGAGGATGTGCGTAGACTTAAGGCGTTTGATATGTGGTGGTGGAGAAGGATGGAGAGGGTGAGCTGGGTGGCGAGAAGAACGAACGAGGAGGTATTGGATATGGTTGGAGAGGAGAGGAGAGGAAGCTAGTGGCGGAGGTTCGGAGGAGGTAGAAGAAATCAATGGAGGACGTTTTGAAAAGAGAGGGAAAGGGAATGAAATATATGCATATGGGGAAAACATTGGGGAAATGTTGAAAGGGATAGGAATCCTGGACGAAATAAGAGGAGGGAGACGATATGAGGATTTTAAGAGGGATCTAATGGAGGGTCAAGGGTGGAGAAGGTGAAGTGAACGGAAAGGAAGACTAACGAGGAAATGCTTGAGATGGTGGGCGAGGGAAGAAAACTTCTTAATGAAATTCGAGACCGGCAGAGTGGGTGGCTGGAGGATGTAGTCAGGGTCGATTTATTCGATATGTTGCACCATCGATACTCGAAGAGGCGAAGAATCGAGATATCGAACCACCTTGGGATGAAGTAAGGGGTGAGGAATTGCTGAAGAATGTGATAGAGGGAAGGATGATTGGGCAAACAGGGGAGGGAAAGAAAGAGAATAGGTATCATGGACGGGTAGAATCGTACACAGCGAGGCGAAAAAGGATATACTAGAGGGAAATAGGCCCCTGAAAATGTAGACAACAGGGAAGAGATTCTCTGACATTCAACAGATCCTACATAACTGGTTGAACACTCAAAAAAAGAGCTCGTCAAAAAATGTATAGAGTGTAGTTTTTTTTGTTTACTCAACTATTTTTTAAAGTAAATCATATTGTCACCAAAGTTTATTTCAGGATCACAAAAAAACCTTCCCTTGTGAAGGATTTTTTAACGCACCGCGTATAAAAATCAGCCAAGTTAAAGACTGTTGTTGACATATCATTCATTCCTTTAAAATTTCAGCCGTTTAAAAGTATATTGTTGTACCCTTAATGATGCAATATTTAATTCTTGCTTCCCACAGAAACTGAAATTGAAACGTATAATTCGAATATGGTCGTCATTATGACTAAGGAATTCTCTCGCTCAAATTACCTTAAGGTTGCGACAGAGGGGAGTGTATAAGGTAAGCGGAGAAGAGGAAGGAGGAGAAAAGGTTTCATGGACGGGATGAAGAAGGGTAGGTCGTATCCTGAGATGAAGAAAGAGATAATCAGTACGTTTACCAATCGAACTCAGATCGATGTGGACCTGGGCCGATCTGAACATTCTAAGCCAGCCGACCCGGATCGCATGGTTTACCGATGAGAAATCGATTGAAATATCGATTTGAAATCTCATACTGGCAGAGAAAGCGGGCCGAGTTAACCCGTTGCGTTTACCATACCGAACTTAACCGGCCAAATCGATCTGAGTTCGATTGGTAAACGTAGTTATTGTTAGCGGTCGGGGCCCTGCACGTGTTTCAGTGTGTATAATGTTTACTAACCTCCACTGAAGGTGCTTGGAGTGATTTTCGTTTGAGTGCAGATTTGTGTGAAAATTTTCATGCGTGTGTGTACTTATTAGTTAAATAAATAGATGAAACAGCATAATGATGTACGTGTAAATAAAAACAACAAAAAATGTCACTCATTCGATTTCTTGGCAAATTAATGCTAGTTTAACCCGTAGCCTTACGGCACTTGACATTTATTTCCAAACAATTCGATGACATACGTACAGATTGTTTTCTTATCGCGAAAACATACGTTTCCAGTTGTTATAATCGTTCTCAATTTATACCAAGGTATCATGCCGTATACAAAATTCGTATATCCATCGACTTTAGCTTAAATTTCGAATTCCGCGCCGTAAATCCAAGTCATGACAGTGCTTTAAATAACACGAAATATCTTATAGTGCAATCGAGCGAAATATCTTACAGTGCAATGAAATAAGACGAAAATCTTATAGTGCAATCGAGCATATTTTCTACTGCAACATATGAACCAATGAGTGAAACTTAATAAATGTTCTGAAATAACCCAATAGAGCAAGTAAACTATACAATTGCATGTGCGGTTATTCCCAAAGCACGAATAGATGTACCTACTCAACGGAAGTGTGGCCCAAGGATTTCTCTTCGACTTACTTGAAAATTTATCAAAATGTGCACTCGAAGACTCACGATTCCCGCTCCAGTCACCTTCAACCCTATCTCAACCGGTAGGCCACTTCATACACGTAAAAGTTTCGCGCGCATGCGCCACGTTTGACCCTTGACGCCTTAAACCGACAACAAGTATTCTGCACGCCCGTTGGCTTCATACGTCGTGAGTAGGTATATATGTATACACGAGGCGTGGATGTTTCTTTTTTTCACCCGCGCGTGAAAGCCCATCGACCTGCGAGGTCGGAAAAGTGTGGGGAAATGGGTCAGGAACGGAGCTCAAATGCTCTCACGCGCTTTTACCTGTTCTTCTCTTCTTTCTCTCGACTCGCGCCTTTTATTATTTGGGTGCAGCAGTAATCGTCATCCGGGTCCCGTTTGATGTGCGTTTGCTTTTGGCTCGCGAAGCAGAAGATACCTCACTTTTTTCCACATCGTTTTACCACTTTATGGCATCGAAACTTTAGTTTCCCATTGTACATGCGATCACACTCCACGTGGCTAGCACTTGGCAGTATTTACCTACTCTACTCGCGGAAGTTACCCAAAATCCTATATCTTACCTACATGGTGATAAAGGGAATGACTACAAAAAAAATATCGTTTGCGCCGGTAGCCTCCTACCATGTAAACCTATTACCAGGATAAAAATTAGTTATGCGAACACCGAATTGACACCTTCCTTGGTAACTCTTTCAGCCCGAGTAAACTTACTTCCGTAAGCCAAGTACAAGAGCGGTTTCTGCTACCCAGTTTTCGTCTCCCGTTTGATGTGCGTTTGTTTTTGGCACGCGAATACGACCTCTCACTCCTATTTTCATATTATTTTAGCACAGTATGACGTTCAAACATAAACTCCCCGTTCTAAATGCGGTTGTACTCCTCGCGGAGCTTAGACAATCAGCAGTATCTACTCTTCTCGCTGAAGTTACCCGCCATTCTTCAACTAACCTACATGGCAATGAACTGAATGATAGAAATAAAAATATATCGTTTGCGCCGCTAGCCTCCCACCATGGAAATCTATCGCCAGGGTAAAAGTTAAGTTATGCGGACGCCCGGTTGGAACCTTACTTGGTAACTTTTTCCGTCCGAGTAAACCTACTTCTGTATGCCATGCGCAAGGGTGGTTTTCCGCTCTCCGAATGAACGTTGGTTACAATGGTCAACTGATTAACCATCATTATCTGCAAATAACCGGCAGGTGATGAGAAACAAATATATTGCAATTTTAAGGAGGAACCTGCGCTTTGAAGTGCTGTTTTCATAAGATGCACGTTTTTTTCGTGAGGGGATGGGTGGACTTTTTATCTTTTTCAATGGGGCTGGGGGGCAGGCCTAAAATTTGTGGAGGCGGTCGCCCTCCGTACGAGTCCTGTTCGAAGGCCTCTGCTACCGAGGGGGTTAGGAGGGTGTGATGGCTATCGAGAGAGGTGGGTTCCAGCTCGACGTTGCCGAAGTTATTATCCCTCAGCCGGCAAACCGCATGGCCCACAATGAGAGAGGCCCTGTGGGTATGAGGTTTGGCTACGCAGCAAGCAGATTCACGAAGTTCGCACTACAGAGGTTTGAAAGCGACTGAATTTACGCGGCTCTACGCCATGCCTACTTGTACCCTGATTGGCTCTGGTAAAGTCACGTTACGATCAACTTTCTCTTCGTTCGCCACCACAAATTTTGGCCCTGCCTCCTAGCCCCCAAGAAATTTGAAAAAGAAAATAGTCACTTGGAAAATTGTTTGAATGAAAAAAGTTAAATACTTATTTAATACACTTATGATTGTGCGGAGTTTAATTTTTCTATTCCAACCACTTTTACAGGTATGCCTCTCGGCTGACCTTGTGATACAAATCCCTGGAAATATTAGCAACGGGGGAAGGGGAGGAAGTGGTGGGAGAGGGGGCAGCACTTACCGCCTGGATTACACGCCACCATATGGATATCCTCCGCCCAACACGACCTTTGCTGCCAGTGACATAGGAGATGTCATCCAGTTCTCGAGGGGTCGACCCGGGACCAACTACGACTTCTGGCTGTACCACACCAACTCAACAGTGAAAAATCTACTCACGTGGACTGCCTCCATCATAACGAGTAAGTTTTCATTCAATTTTTTCTCACCTACTTTTCATCTAGTTGTTCATGGGAAAACTTAAAAATTTGATGAAATCATTAGTAAAAACTCAATGAATATCAAAATATCTTTATTCCTGGATCTAATATTTCTGCAACTCCAATTTTGAACTGAGAAAATCTAGATATTTTTTTATTCAGTTTTATTAAATCATGTATGATAAATCACCAAAAAATAATCATTATATTATAAAACTCTGCCAGGATTTTTTAATGCAAATTAACTCTCTGCAGAACACCACCTTTTTTCTGGGGCATAGTTAGGAAAACCTGCTATAATTCATTGAGTGTGGTCAATAGAATAAGGCTGTGGTGTATGGTATTCAATCTCTGTCTTAGGTTGGTGAGCATTATCTTTCATTTCCCCTATTCCCGTGTTGAAAAATTTGTGGTAAATGATAAACCCTGATCCTTTTTATCGACATAGAATGAATTAATGTGTGAGTACTGGAGAAAGATGATATATGGTTACTTTGAAATATTTGTTTTCACTCAAATGTTGTTATTAGCTCCTATTTGAAGGAATCAAATTTTAAATATAAAATCCAGAGATTCATGTGAAATTGAGTTGAATTTTTATTTAATGAGATAATATTTCATACAATCGCATGAAAATTGCGCTGTCTATCACTATAACAAATTATAATGTTAGAATCAATTAAGTGTCTTCTATTGCTTTCCATTCCTTCAAATTCCATTATGATAATTAAACCCTCTAAGTGCGGCGGGCCGATGTATCGGCTTTGGCATCTCGGGCGAAAAGTGTGGCGGGCCAACATATCGGCTCATAGGCAAAAAATTGTTTAACTTTAGCACACAAATATAATTACAATTATTTTTTGTGTGATGTTTAAGTCTTTTTTTATTATTACCTAATTCAATGTATACACAATAAGAAAAACCCTATATGGATATTTTAAACAATAACTTTATAATATTTATTTTCAGTATTCTGCTATCGACCTCTTATTTTATTAATCCAATTAAATATCAAGTATAGGTCCGAGTTAGTGATTCAAACAATCATCCTTCGCCAACGTTTCGGACTTTAATAATTTCCATCTTCAGGGCTCAGAATTTCTATGTAAGGGTACAGAAAAATTAACAATGCAAATTGAGGTAAAACCTGCCATTGTCATAACACTTTGGATAAAAATAATAATAAAATTTAAGGATTATCATCCTGATGTGCATTGTCTAAAGTCTAATTAAATGAAGTCATGGAGGTCTCTTTATATTGGACTTTAGACAATGCACATCAGGATGATGATCCTTAAATTTTATTATTATTTTTATCCAAAGTGTTATGACCATGGCAGGTTTTACCTCAATATGCATAGTTAATTATTCTGTACCCTTACATAGGAATTCTGAGCCCTGAAGATGGAAATTATTAAATTCCGAAACGTGGGCGAAGGATGATTGTTTGAATCACTAACTCAGACCTATACTTGATATTTAATTGGATTTAATATTTATTTTCCTAGAGTAATACATTTCATTAAGTTACCCTTCGCATTTCTCGCTAGAACCGCTAGCAGGAGTCAGCACTTAAGAGGGATAAGGGTGTTACCATTTGAAGTCTATTTTTAAGGTAGATTCATTACAAGTTCTTATAAATGCTATTTTATTCTTTCAGCTCCTGATCCACCGACAAACCTTTCTGTTTATGTTGAAAGTGGAAAAACAGCACAGGTGACCTGGAGTGCTCCAGCTCAGGGTGGTCACTCAAGTTATCGACTGAAGGCATGTACTTTCTTTTTTTTTCAATTCTTGAGCTCTATTGATTTTGGTTGTATGTAAGAGTTTTCTAGTCTAATGAAAAAGTGGGCGCTTTTTTTTCTGGTGAAATTTTATTTTGGTTCTGCTTATAATTCTTCTTGTCGTTTATTTTAATTTTTTTATACTTTGGTGTCTCTTGTGTAGGAGAGGGACATTATTAGCCTCAGAAAATCTTTAATTAAAGACTTACCACTTTAATGTTTTTCAAGAAAGCTAGCAACCTATTTGTATTTGTGTTGCTGCCAAAATTTTGAAGCCATGTCTTTTGACTGTAAACAATTATGTAATATGCATGTTGAAATGCTTGCGAATGGATTTTGATCCAATGGTTAAAGAACAACTATTTTTAATCAACGAATAATAATAATAATAATAATATTTTTATTTGGCCAAGGACCGTGATTTTTTGGAATACATAGTATGAGGCACGTCAATTTAAGAAAAAACAGAAATTGTACACAATAGTAACACAATACAATAATTGTACACAAAAGTAAATATAAATGGACTCAGCCAGTGGAAGTAACATTTAAATATTCATCTATGGAATAGAACACGCTATTTAGGAGGTATCTTTTTAATTTGCTTCTAAAGTCAATATTTCCCTTAATATCTTTAATGCTTTTATGCAAATTATTATATAGCCTTTCCTTGGGCCCTATCTTTACTGCTTTGGTTCTTATATTGTCATAATGGATATTGTGCCTTCCTCTGGTGTAATAGTGGTGATGGTCACAATTACGGGAATAGTCTCCAATGTTATTTTTTATATGAAGGATTAAAACCATAATATATTTACAAGGAAGAGGTAGTAAATTTAACTACTGAAATATAGGTCTTGATGGAGCATTATGAGATTTCCCTGTGTTTATCTTGACAGCTTTCTTTTGTACTTTGAAAATGGCTAGGGAAATGCTGGCTGAGCCCCAAAATATTATACTATAGACAATAGTTGAATACATTTCCCCATTTAATAAGTTTAGTAGTACTGTTTTGCTTGTAGTTTCACGCAGGTGTCTTAATAGCAGGTAGAGCTAAGCTTACTCGGCAGGACTTTTACATGCTTATCCCAGGAAGCATTCACACTCAAGTAGATGCCTAATTATTTACAATATCGTGTGTACCTTTGATAATTCTTATGAAGTTGATCGTATCTTACTAAGTATGCATTCTATCTACTGAAAGGGTATTATGTGGGAAAAATAGAGTCCTCAAGGTACTAACCTTTAGAGGCATCAGAGCGTGGTAAAATATGGTTTTTCGGAGTTAGCGTTTTTCCTTAAACCATTCATGGTATCTATTCAGGTCTTGTGTCTTGAAAATTACCCTATTTTGATTTATCATGAGGCTTCAACAGGATTTTAACATCGTATTGTATTATCCCTGGACTAGTAACCCAGCTACTGAGTCATTATAAAATTTTATTGGTGAAGTAAAATCATTCATAATACCCTTACATCTTGAAGAATGTCCATTATTGGGTTTAAATTTTGATGAAAACGTGTTCTCATGTGGTGTATTCCAAGAGAGATCATTGCAAAATACTCAATTCTATGTCATTCCCCTTTAATTGTTCTATGAGCAATTCAGTAAGGGTTTCGTAATGTGCAAAATCTTACTTTGAAAATGTCCATGATGAGCATATTTTACTGGCTTAGATTTTGGCTAGTATTTACATTATCAAGCGGTATTTGGCAAGCATTAACTTGACATTGGCAATGCTTACTGAAACATAGATTGGTCAAATAAACTCAAAATGTGTGTGGAAATTTAAAAAGTATTTCTTGTATAATGTTCTCAGTTACTCATTTCCACAAGCTGTAACCTGTTACTCTGAATTTTATTTGTGTTGATGTCATTTTTTATTTTTTACATGGATCCTCCTGTACAGGTTGTACCATTATCTGAAGCTGGAGGGAAAGGAATGAGCATTCAGGTGGAGGCCAATGGATCCCCTTATACTTTGAATAATTTGACGCCTGGAGCCACATATCAAATTCAACTCTTTACTGTTTATGAAAGCAAGGAGAGTGTGGCTTATACATCTAGAAATTTTACAACGAGTAAGTATCTCTTCATGAAAGTTTTTTGCATTCCCCTGGTTTTGAAATTATTTTAAATTTATTCAAGAAAAATGATCTGCATTACTACTTACTATCTATTGTTCTATCTATTGTTTACTTGCTTACTATCTATTGGTCTATCTATTGTTTCTGCCTCAGCAGTAATATTCCATGGTTCTTTTTTATTACCACTGTTTTGTTATTGGTAGTTGTTGCATTGAGTATTCACCAAGGTGCTCATATGTAGGCCTTATCAAAATGTAAAATTGAATATTTTTCTGTGGCAGTGGCAGCTATTTTAAATTTTCCTCCCTGTATTACTTTCTGGCTTTCCAGGCTAATGTTGATGACTTATAGAGAATTTAATGGTAACTTTTACAATACCACAGACCTATAAACACACGACCCACATTTCAACGCTTACACGTTGAAACACGGTTCGTGTGTTTATAGGTCTGTGGTCTTGTACGCTTACGCATTGATACCCGGGTCTTGTGTTTATAAGTCTGTGGTATTGTAAACGTTACCATTAAATTCTGTGGAAAATGGAATACGACAAAGTTACCAAGGGACTTGTATTATTTATATGATGACTTGTATCCTGGTGATATCAGTCAAAGACTCAAATTGGGTGTGGCTTAAAGGCAAATATTTATTTGCAATTACCCCTAATATAATCAAAATGAGCTCCTTGATATTATTCTGCCATAGTTATTTATTAAAGATTATGGTGTTAAATTTGCTGTGTTTATTTCCTTAAAAGATATCTGGGAAATTCATTTTTTTGGCCAGTTTGTATTGATTGTCCCTATAAATCTTGAGCCATAAATTAATGCATGGATGTGTAATCTTTATTAAATGGTTTGTAAAGAAATAATCCTTAACTTACTCCTGGAAATAGAAAGAGAGACTATGTATCTCAAATTCAGCTGCGCCAAAGTGCAAACACCATCTGTCTATACTAGAGGCATTTCTTAATGATTCCTGAATTATCTTTTTATTTTAGAACCAAATACTCCTGGAAAATTCATTGTTTGGTTTAGAAATGAAACTACTCTTCTTGTTCTGTGGCAGCCTCCATACCCAGCAGGAATCTTCACTCATTATAAGGTAAAAACTAAAAAAAATATGTGGCCATCTTATCTCTGAAGACATGCACAATTACTGTATTTCTTGAAATCAAGTCTACCCCTAATTATTGTTTCCCCTGTCCACAATTTCTGAAGCATCTGTATAGGAAACAAAATTAATGTCATATCAGACCTTATATACAGTAGTCTAAAAGATAAATTGTATTTGCCATAAAATACATTAAAATCTCGTTACTGTATTGCTTTTGGAGTGTACCAAGTAAATGTATTTTATGGTATAGTTACAGCATCTGATTGATATTTAAAGCTAACTACTCCCTTATATTTACAATTACTATAGTATATAATATAATTCTGTCACTCCTCCCTTGAAAATCTATGTCATTAATAACAGACCATATATTAGTACTTGGGCACTTCACTGTTGTCCATAATTCACGTACATTCAATGTATTAACTATCACTGCAATGTGACTTTGGTGTACATGCCGTAGTCACTGGTGAAAACATAAAAATTAGTTTCCAATCTGATCATACTTGAATTTACTCTGTTGTAAAAAAGAAGAAGTATGAAGCAAGAAATAAACCCTGAACCTACCAATATTGATTGGTGTAAAATCTTTAATAATTATAAGGATATTCTGTGTAACCTTGCAGGAATATAAACTCACATTCTACTCCCTAATTTCAGGTATCTATTGATCCTCGTGATGCATTGGACAGTGTGCTGTATGTGGAGAAGGAAGGTGAACCCCCTGGACCTGCCCAAGCTGCATTCAAAGGACTAATTCCAGGTGAATATTTCATCAGGATTACTTTGGATTGACCTTGTGAAGGATGAAGATGTGGATTTACTGTGACTTCTTTCTACCAATTTCATAATTCCCTCCTGGCATTTACCATCCATTTTATGTGAGATTTATCTTTATGTTGAGGGCAGGTTAAAAGTGTGTTTTTATTTAAATTAAATCGAATACTTTTGTCTAGTATCTTAATGACGGAAAGTTTTTCCAGATTTTTGCTGTCATGACATTCGCAGCTAAATATGGTTTCATCCTTCTTGGAGTTGCCTAAAAAATTGTCCCTTCGAAAGGTCCATGTTTTTTCCTGAATGATAAATACAATGTGTATGAAATCTCTTGTAATTTATGTATTACATATTTCCTACTATATTGTAGAATTTTTCCATGGAGCTTAAAATTGTTGACTGAATGCACTAGGTTTTTGTTTAAATATAAGTTGTCCATCTTCCTGAAAAAATTCTGCAATTTACATGAGTAAACCAATACCTGCCTTGGTTTACTTCCAATAAGTAAACCAGTCCCTCTCTATTTTATTTATTTTTTTGTTCTATAAACCTTGAATATTCAAAAACGATTTCTTGTCCCATCATTTATTAAAGGGTACTTTTGCTCATTGGCCTTTGCCATTTTAGTGAGTCTCACATTTGAGATGTTTAATTTTTATTTAGGTAGATTTTTATGTAAAAAAAATAATTTGTTATATTTAAATAGAATAGAAATAGACCTGCAGGGAAAATTGTATGATCAGTTATCTAGAGAGAATAAAATGAGGATCCTCTCAACAATTTCCCTCGATCAGGGACTGGAATATGTTGCGATAGAATTGAATTTGCATTACCTCAATCTGTAGAAAAGGTGTTGAATTAATATTTAATGGAGAAAATCATGTTGCTGGAGTGGAAGGAAAAATAACAGAGCATGTCTTACCATAGAATATCCAAATATGTAATAATTTATTAAATTTATGAGCTCATGAGCAAGGCCTCTCAGGCACTTCCATAGATTCCATTGAACATGTATCATTTGACATAAATCTCGCCTGAAACATTTAAAAAAAATTTTTGTATTGTATTTTTCCTGGTTACTAATAGCTTTCTCTCTTTAACAATAGGCCGTGCGTATAACATATCTGTGCAAACAGTGAGTGAAGATGAGACATCTGCACCAACAACTGCTCAATATAGAACGGTGCCCCTAAGGCCAGTGAACGTGTCATTTGATCCTTCGTATATAACATCAAGATCATTCCAAGTCGAGTGGGGAGCTCCAAATGGGATTAGGTAAGTTATATGTCAGCGTATTCACTGCCAAAGAATGTGTTTATTGCCATATTTCAACCCTTGCTCAAAGTATGTGAAGGCATTGCTGGTTCATTGGGTTTCTGGTTTCTCCAGTTTTGGCAGGAATGAAAAGAATTGGAAACAATCCAAAAACTAAACTGTTATTTCAACATTTCACTGAATGAAAAGTGAAAATATTCTGAACCTTTGCCTTGTGTAGTAATTTAAGGGTAATAATGATTCAGAATATCTGGTTTAATAATGGATAATAACTTATCAAATCATTTTGTGAAATCCTATTAGCCAACAGAATATTTGAAGAAATAACATTATCTCTTTTTCAATTTCCATTAGAATGCCATTTCCTTATTATCAATGTTGACTACACGCTGATTTCTCTTCTGACTTCTTTATGGGATTTTATTCCCATAGTTCCTTTTATTGGATGATATTTTGCTGGCTATCCTGCAGAATTGTTCAGGTACAGTTAGGTCAGGTTCAGGTAAAGTGTTCACATATGGACCTGAAGAAGCCTGCCGGATAGCTTGTGAAATGCCATCCAGCAACAGGAACCACTATGAGGGAATCCTAGAAATTGGAATAGGAATCATCTTAAGACCAGCTGACTGTCTGCTGGCTCTTGTCAGCGGTACTAGCAAGAAATGCTGAGGGTAATTTAATGAAATGCATCATCTCAAGGAAAAAAAATATAATGAAGTTGTTGTTCAAAATATCCTAATGTGGTTTATTGTATTTTGTACAAAATGAATTGGATAATAATCATAAAAGACTTTTAATGGGTCTTAAAAATGATTGTAATTATAGTATAGTGCTAAATTTGAACAATAGTTGTGCATGAGCGGATATATCGGCCCACTGCACTTTTCGCCCGAGATGCAAAACCAATATATCGACTCGCCTCACTAAGAGGGTTAAGAAACCTTTAATTACAATGTTAATGAAACCCTTTCCAACAGCAAAATATTTACTGTTTTTACTAGTTTGTTTGTCTTAAGGAAAAGTGCATGGCAAACTCTCATCATGATATCTACCATTATACCTTGCCCCATTCGATGCTCTTTTTTTACTTCAAAATCCACTCTAAAATTGATCTTTATAAAAATGGGTCAAAAATAAAGCTATCCAGGTAAAAATGTTTGGTCTGTAAATTCTCTCGAAGACTAATATCTGATCTGGAAGTGGTCTGTTACTGGTCTGAATATGAATCACCTTTAAAATCCAGACCACTTTCAGATTAGAAATTAGTCTTTCTGAGTAGTAACAGGAATCAGGTTGGTGTGGTGGCAAGAGCACTGGCTGAGCATACACAAGGCCAGGGTTCAAATCCCTGCAGTGGAGGATGCTTTTCAGAGGAAACCCCATGCATACATGAGTGTCTTGTGGAGGGCACTTCAGGTACATCTGTCGGATGAGACATTAAACCGTGGCCCCCTTGGCACCTTTCATTAAGAGCAGGCTAATGCCGACACTGGGTTTCTATCCACCCTTCCTCCCATACTTATCCCATATAGCACAAATGACCTTAGCCATCAGTCACCTCCCCAAAATCTAATCCAATCTGAGTAGTGACAGACCAAATATTTTTACCCTGGTATGTTTCCATGTTTCTGATTATGTATAACCTGTGGAGAAACCCTTGCCTCTACTTGCATCGTGGACTGTGTTTAGTCAGTAAGTGTGAGGTGCACTCTGCATTATTCATTTGTTTCTGGAATTTCATCGTGAGTAACTTTCATAGAGTAACTATTTGTGGAAATTATTCCCTTCAATACAGGCAAATTTTGGTGGGATGTGGGAATATTGCCATTGTCATATCTGTGTAAATGTTCTGGCAACTAGATTCGTAAAAATCATTGAGTTTGTTTCTTCTTTGATACATCATATTTTTAAAATTATTCACATATTTGTTGGCTGATTGGTGAGAAATTGAGCTCTCTGAATGCTATTTGAAGGCCATTGAAATCAAAGACTTAATACTTAAGTATATAAAAATGCCAGCTGATGTATTATGACTCATGGCACCTTACACACATTTACCTTGGTCTGCCTAATCAGCTCTCTTGTTCTAATAGAGCTAACAACTACAGTTACCTCCAATAAATTAAGCATTAATTCATATTGATCATTATTTTTTTCCTTCAAAAATCTAACCTGAAAAGGCTCAGTCCTAGTGATAAATTTTGCAAAGGGAATTACTGTTATGCAATTTCCTTGACAAAAATTGAAATGCTTCTGGGACCATGAGAAGAAATACATATATGTATCATATTTTGTGCATTTTGAAAACATTTTTTCATTGCTATGCTTTTTTATCTTCAGTGAATTTGATAAGTACCAAGTTTCCATCGCAGTAAGAAGGCAAGCTCCCATTACTCGGAACCGGGAAGAACCAAATGTTTGGGAATTTAGGGAGAATTTGGAACCAGGACGAACATATCAAGTGGTGGTGAAGACAGTTTCTGGGAAAGTTACCAGTTGGCCTGCTACTGGGAATGTTACTCTTAGTAAGTAGGAATGTGAAAATATCACCTCAAGGCCATTTAATGGCATTTTTTGGCACTTACCATTTTGGACCTCTTTTTGGGCCCTCTTGAATATAGGGTGAAAATGGAATTACTTAATCAATATTTGCTCTCAAAATTTTATGAGAGCTGTCACTTAAGAAACTGATTCATATTTTGTTTGGCCAATTTCTTGGTGAAATTGAATATAAATGAGTGCTAGTTGAAAGCTTCATTGATTTGTTCATCAAATTGTGATACTGGTGCAGAATGTTTTTTATCAGTTATGCTGTGAGAATGATTTTCATCAACCAGTTGGCTATATTTACTGGTCAAAAGTTATTTTGAAATCAGTCTTCAATCTAAGAAAAAATTAAAATCTTTAGCTGAGGCTTACTTGCCACAAGTTTTCCAAATTTGCGGCTCTGTTGGATTTGATCAATTTGGTGAAAATTAATATTTTTTAAAAATTTTCTTCTTAGAACCCTTGCCAGTTCAAGACCTCACATCTTACATTGATGAAGGAGGTGCAATTAAAATATCATGGGTGCCGGATACAAACAGTTTTCAGGAGAGATACAAGGTAAATTTCCAGTTATAACTTATCTCTAGAATGAGATATATACATAGTGAACCCATAATTTATGAAAATAAACCATTCTGAAGTATAATCTGTTCGGTGAATTTAATTGTAGATTGGTCCAATCTGCCAATAGATGATAGAACACTCCCGTACATCAAATTGTCAAATAAGAGTGAACGCCTCTCTGTGTTCATAGTATGATCTTTCCTCATGGGCAGTGGCGCTAAGCGCTCAGTAGTGACTGGTTGTTACATTGTATGTATGGCAGTCGAGAACATCCAGTCCCGTAAAGGTCACAACAATCCACAGAGGAAGAGGACGCCTCAGTAGCCTAACTGGCTAAAGCACTCGTCCAGAAATTGAGGGATCCGGGTTCGAATCCCGGTCAATGCGGATGATTTTTTCTCTGTGGAAATTCGCACATTTGTGCATTGCAGGTGACTCCTTTAAAGTGGAACTCCGTGGCTAGTCCCGGATAGCTTGAAATTGTTTTCCCTATTTTGTTGGTATTAAATCCTGTGAAAGTGGATTTTTTGGCAACTGCGTTCTATTTCTATGAAGCTCTATGGTGTTTCTTTGCCTAAAGATGCATAAAAATGTACATACATACCCATCACGCCGTTCCCTTCCGGGGTAGGCACAGTCAAAATGTTTTACTCATTAATACATAATTGTACACCTAACTCTGCTTCAATAATTTCCTCCATACTGACCTATCCTTGCAAACCTCTTTTGCCTCATTTACCCCCATACACTGTCTCATACACGTTCTCCTGTCTTTAAAACTCCTCATATTCCTCCTCCGAAGAATTTCCTCAACCTCATTCAACCACAACTTTCTTGGCCTACCGCTACCTCTCACACCATTCATTCTACTCTCATATATCTGTTTCGTTATTCAACTCTCATCCATTCTCTCCACATGGTCAAACCAACGAAGCACAATCCTTTCATACACATCCATTACTGGAGCATTAACCCACATTCATTCATGACCCACTCATTCCTGACCCTATCCTTCCTACTTTTGCCGCAAACACTCCTCAGATAACTCATACCCACGGCGTTTAGTGTACTCTTTATGTCCTTCCTGACGTACTCATGTTTCACTGCCGTATACCAAAGTGGGAAGAAGTACACTTTTGTAAACAACAATTTTTGCTTTGAAGCACTCGAGGGGAGAGTCAAAGGTGTCTCTCTCCGAGAATGCCCTAAAAACAAATTCTTCCCAAAAAATACGAGTGAGACAGACAGGAGGAAATCTGGAACAATCAAGTATATTAAATTACCACCAAATTTAATAATGTATTAATGTAATAAGATAATGTATTTCAGCAGCTTAACACATACAAACAAGTAAGGGTCAGCCAACCTGTGCTTTGACGTCTAAGTTTCAAATTCAAACAGCAACTACTCAAGACAGCAAGAGTAGAACCTCTCCAAACCACGGTCTATCTCAAAAAGACCGATTAGCGATTTCCATCGAAGGAGGGGAAGTTCAGACGGCGGGAAAGTGGAAAGGGTAGGTAGAGGAAAATGAGGCGATTTGTTACCTCGGAGGGGAAAGTTCAGCGAGGTCAAAAGAGAAAGTTACGGATGGAGTAAGGGGGAACAGGTGATTGGCAGTCTTGGAGGGGAGATAGTTTTATGGAATGGGAAACCATGCGGTGTAGGAATGCAATTGGAGAAGGGAACTACTTTTCGTCTCCGTTCGCGGATTCCTGGTATGAAACCGATTTGCGCACTACTGCTGCCATATCACATTCTCGTATTCTTCCGTCTCCAACTGCTATATAAACGAGAGTAGTTCCTCGGGAGGGCGGGCCGGAGACTGCGAGCTGGAGACTGCGAGCTGGAGACGATGAGGGCAGAAGACGCTGAGTTCGCGAAGACGGCTGGAGTTTCGCGAACGTCGTTGGCGCGACAGATGTCGTTAGCGCGAAGTGGTGGGGACGTGTCGGGCGCGCCTCGGGCAAGTCCTTCGGCTAAGTCCGGAGGATAAATAGTCCGCAGAGGATAAATTGTCCAAAGAGGGATAAATGGGGGGGGGGGGGGTATGCCCAAAAAATGCTACAGCTTCCTTAGACAAGCACTCATTCCTTGATATGCTCCACATGCTACCTACCACTTTCCTTCCAGCATTCGCACGTCTCTTTATCTCCTCATCTATTCTTCCATCTTTCGCATACATCTTACCTAAGTACACAAAATCATCCACCTGTTCAATTACTTCACCATTCGCCCTCATCCTACAGTTATTCTCCCCATTCTCCTTATCAAAAACTACTACTTAAGTCTTGCACGCAATTACCTTCAATTCGATTCTCTCCATTGATTCACAAAACTTATCTAGGAGCTTCTGTAATCCCTGTTGACTGTCTGAGATCAAAACAGCATCATCCGCTTATTGAAGAACTCGCACGTTTACATTTCCAATCAAAACACTGTCATTTTCACTACATGCGTCTCTAACACATTTATCCATAAATACATTAAACAGCCATGGAGACATTACGCATCCTTGCTTTACACCTTGATAAAAATGTACATTTTGTCATTTTTTTTGTTTGCAAAGTATTATGGTAAGGTGTGCTACTCAACACTCGTATAAACTAAGCAATATACTTGTAGTGACTTTGTCTGAGAAATTTAATTGGTAATGCTAAGAATATTGAAAATCACTATGTACAAAATTGCAAAAGTGACCGTCTTATGGATGCCATTATTTTTTATTGTTGCTGTGAAAATAATTTAGTCCTTGTTGGATTTATAGTAAAATCACTGACTGATTTCATGATAAACATGCTTATAGGAGTGAGATATGTCTTGTGTTATTTCTTGTTCATTTTGTACTTGTCATCACTGTTTGCTCTAGAGCTATTGGTGTTGTTAAATGACTGAAAGACCTATCAAGGATTATGAGGTACCTATTAAAATGTCCAAAAATACAACTTGTGTTAATCAGAGTACTTTAATGTTTGTATCATACTAAAAAATTATTTTTCGCCCTTAAAAACTTATGTACTTGACTCTTTAGAGTTCCATTTTTTTGTTTTGAGTTTCTAAACTTGGCGATAGAGTTATTGACCATACTGATTCCACCAGGTGGTGGAATGATAATTTGCTAGTTTATTATGTTTAAAAGGAAATCATGCCAATGAGCAGAATCACTCACTTTCCTATTCTTTCTCTATTAGATCAGTTACTATGAAGTGGAGACCTTCAATGGAGACAGCAACAGTGTGTTTGTCGATGGCCCTCCTGCCTACCTTGAATCACTGTTACCAGGACGTAACTATTCAATTACTGTACAAGCACTAAGCAACAAGGTTGAAAGTAATGAGACTTCTATATTTCAAGCAACAAGTAAGTAGTTACTCCTCTGAGTTGTTTGTCTGTGGAAGTGTGGTAGCTCATTGTGCTTTTGTCAGTGAAAGGATATGCTTTATTAATCTTTTTACCATTTGTTAAGGCATTTTGACTCATTTATTGTTTAGCTCTGGTTCTAAATGATAAACAGATATATTGAAGGAAGTTTATCATGGTAAGGTTTATAGAATATGCACACATTTTTTACTTATTGACTCATTTTCTCTTCAAAATTAATGTGAGTTAGATTCTTTTGGGTTTAAATACATTTAAAAGCCAAGGATATCATGATGTAAAAGTCTGGCAGAAGTAGGTGAGCGATGTGACAGAAATAACAGAAATATTCATGAGATTATGTTTTGGAGACAAAGTTAGTGTGTGTGTAAAACAAATAAATGTGGCTTGGGAAATTTTCTATGGGCAACTAAAGAAAGCAATTCACTTTTTTTAATGATGTGGAAAATTCATAATTTTTCTGCATTCATTCGTCTTCATTGATTGTTCAATCCTAAGGTTGGTTGACTGTAGTCCTCCAATCTTCCCTATCAATTGCTATTTCCAATTTATCAGCAAATGTGCTCATATGTTGTTTTATCTTTTACAGGACCTTCCTCCCCTATCATTGAAGATCTTCGTCCAATGTTGGAAGGCTTGAACATATCCTGGAAATCTGATGTCAACTCTCGCCAAGAAAAGTTTGAAGTCATATACAGAAGAAATGATACTGGTAAAGGATGATATTTATTAAATGATTATTTACTAATGGCATAATATCCACCATTGATAAAAATTTCCAATCACTGTACTCACATGATTCATTTCTGTGTAATTTCTTTCATGCTGGTAATTTATGCGCCTCAGATTATAATTCTCTTTAATTTCCTTTTCATTTTAGGAGAAAATGTCACACAAATCACCAAAGAATCTCTACTCATTCTTGAGCACTTATATCCAGGTGCAGGTTATGACGTCAAAGTGTTTGCCATCAGTCATGGCTTACGCAGTGAGCCTCATGATTACTTCCAGGCTGTTTGTGAGTACATTTCATTTTACATTGTCTGAAATGGTATACCACCGTGTGGTCTGTACGTGCATCAAAAATCCCCAGGTTGATTAAATAAACATAGTTAGCTCTAGCTTTGAAACAATTATATCAGTCATGCTATCATGGTATTTCTTTGTAGATCCTAATCCTCCTCGAAACCTCACCATCGAGAAAGTTACCAGTAATGCTGTCCTTGTTCGCTGGGAACCTCCTCTGGACTCACTGTTCTCAGAATATGCCATACGGTGAGAATTTTAACATTGTATAAAATATTTCTTCATGTGCCTAAATTTAAGTGATAATTTATATTAAGTCCTTATTTAAATTATGAAGACAAACTGTAATGTTAATGCTAGGGGTACTTATAATCTTTCACCACTTGGGAAAAATATTGGATTATGTCATAAAAATAGCTTCTTTGAAGCTAGAATATACTCTTTAAGCCGTATTTTTAATCATTACTGTGATTGTGAAGAATGTGTTGAGCTGGTGATGTGTACCTATTAATATGTTCTGGAAACTTTTTCAATTATTGAGCTTTTTCAATTGTCTGTTATTCCTGAATTACAAATTAATGAAACTAGGCCCCTGCAGTGCCCAAATAATAATATGTTTTATCAAATTCTAAATTTTTGGTCAGAAAAGAAGGCTTTGGCTTGTATTTGAATCAACTTATACTCGTAGGTATGCAGTGATTGAAGTCGACCTGCAGCAAATCTATAAGTGTTGGGAAAAATAATCCTTGATAATTGTAGATAAATCTCTGATGGTGGTCAATATGAATTGACTAAACTCTGGTGAAGCTGATTCTCGTAGTAATTTATTTAAGGATATTAAATTGTCTGTCAAATGGAAAGAATATTAATGTTATCTCAAACGCGGTATGGGGATGTGCTACCACTTGTGAACATTACTTGGTCTGCATTGTTGTTTAACAGCTACAGTTTTAGATGCTGTTTCTTTGACTGAGTCATACTAAGACAAAATCTACCCAATCTAAAAATATACATCTGTCTATTATCAGTCAAGTACAGTATACATCATTGAGTCTGGATTAATATTTTTCATTGAGTGATATTAAATGAAAGATGTCATCTTCACTGCCCAATGATTTTGCAGCTGACTTATCTCGCTTCTATTTCATTATATGCCTACAACATTGGCAGCTATCGGACAGAAGAAGATGAAAGATGGGTGAGACTTCCACCTGTTCGAGATAATGAAGCAGAGGTCACAGATATGACTCCGGGAGAGAAGTATGTGGTGCAGGTGAATACAGTTAGCTATGGTGTTGACAGCGTTGAGCCTCAAGAAGTCACCCAGATAATCCGTAAGTAAATGGTCAATGTTTTCTATGCTCCTGTGGATTCCATGGGATTTTTATTTGTGTGCCGGCCTCATCTCCATCCTTTCTCCATTCTACGAGTATTGTGTCCCGCTCCTACTTTACCAACTTGCTCCTCGATCATATCGATGACTTCATCTCTCAGATCTCTCAGTTGCTACATCCCCACAAATTTTTTCACTCTGACACTCTTCATAATGAGTCTGACGTATTCCAATCATGGTATTCCTCTGCAATTTTTTCCATTCATTTCTCCTTCCATTGTTGTTTTCACTAAGCTATTGAGTTGCAAAATATGCCCAGTAAATTTGTCTATTTTTCTACTCTGAGTTTTCAGTGCACTTCTTTTCTTACCAACCCTTCATAGTACTTCTTTTTTTGTGATTTTCTCCATCCATTGTATCTTCATAATAATAATAATAATTTTATTTGTCCAACAATTTTCAGAAACAAGTATAGGAAACGTCAAAATGATATACATGTAGACATAAAAATACATTAGATATAAAAAATAAAAATGTAAAAATATACAAAGATAAAACAGCTTACAAAAGAATGGATGACTATTGGCACTCTGCAATAAATTCATCCAAACTGTGGAATGCGTTTAATATCAAGTAGCCCTTAAGATTGCATTTAAATACACGATATTCTTTTATTGACTTGAGGGCAAGAGGTAAATTATTGTATAATCGAATACCAATGGCTAAGGGACTGTTTAGTGTTAAAGATGGGAGATGATGGTTCTGATGAATATGGTCAAGAGTGCAGGTAAAATGAGTGTGGAAATGGGAATTGGATTCAACCAGGTGTAGGTTTTGTTTTATAAAGAGTTCTTCGATAGCACCACATTTCCATTGCTTCCTATCTCTTTGGAGCTAAAGGGGTTAGATGGAAGAAGGGACTGCCTTAATCTCTATATCGCCCCAATAAAGACGCCTTATTACTATTATTATTTGGCTCTGTTGCTGTTATTGTCCAGATTTTACTGCAGTGTGAAAGCATGCTCCAAATATATGCTATTTTACTAAAGTGCTTCCCTACTGTCAGGTTTGTGTTACTAGCTGTCCTTAGTTAAGTTAGTAGTTGAAAGGGAATCAGCAAACCTCTTTTCTGGTAGAAGTCCTCCTTTGCTTGGGCTATCTTTCTCACAGTATCTTAGTTGTTTCTTCCAATGTTGGAGAAACTGCTCCCCAGAGAGTAAAAGTTTTCCATTTTCGGAAGTTTCTGGTGCCCAAATATGACTGCGATTCTATCATCTTGATGTCTTCCAGAAATCGTTTTCTTTGTTTTCTTTAAATCAATCTCTTTTCATAGTTTTGTCAATACAATTCAGCATTCTCGCAAGATCTTCTTTCTTCTCTGTCCAAATTGTTATGTCATCAGCTCAGTGAAACATACTGATTTTTTTCTCCATGTGCATATATTCCTGTTTTCCATTTTCCATGTATTTAATGTTCAATGATGTATGCCATTATATCTTTTTCAGATCCAAATTCAGTGACCAACATTGCACCTTATGTAGACTCAGCAAACATTACTTTGGAGTGGCTCCGTCCAGAGGGACGGATTGACTACTACACCTTATCGTGGGAACCACTGGAGCCGTTGGTTAGAGAGGAAAGGGAACCAGACAGTGAGGAGGGTCACTTAGGCCGCGTGACCAAGGTGACAATTGGTGGAGGAGGGAGCCGCAACATAAGTGGGGATGCTGGAACTTCGGATGGGTTGCACGTGAAAGTGAGAGCCATTGTTGGAGATCTTATGCCTGGCGTGAAGTATTCTTTTGGGATTTTTACGTCTTCATACAGCCTGAGGAGTAACATCACCATACTGGAGGCCAGGTCATGTGAGTATTATGGTGGAGGATTCGACTCCATGTGTCATATGGTTTATTTTCTAAGTTGTGGGGTGAAATTCAAACATATTCATATGCATCCTTTCAGTCAAACTTCATCGCAGTGACATTGTAATTTTTCTTGAGCCATTTTTAAAAAGTATTCTACTGGTTAAGGTAGATTTTGTTGAATGTCAGAGAATCTCCTCCCAAATTTCTACACTTTCAGGGGCTTATCTCACTCTAGTATATCCTTTTTTGCCTCAGCATGCCTTCTACCCATATTCATCCTATGTTCCCCTTCTTCGCTTGCCCAACATCCTTCGCTCTATCACATTCTTCAGCAATCCTTCACCCCTTATTACATCCTCCAGCCACCTGCCTTGCCCGTCCAGACATAATTCACAAGTTTCCTTTCTTCGCCCACCGTGTCCAGCCCTTTCTCGTTAGTCCTCCTCTCTGTCCACCTCTCTTTCTCCACCCTTCTCCATATCCACATTTCAGATACCTGCAGCCTATTCTCGTCCTCTTTTCTAAGGGTCCACATTTCTTCCCCATGCAACACTACGCTCCATACCAAGCTCTTCACCAGCATCTTCTTCACATCCTTACCAAAGGTCCACATTATCACCTCCCTTCTATTACTAAACGCCTCCTTAGCAAGGGCTATTCTCTTCCATGCCTTTGCTTCTTGTGCCATAGTGTTGAGCTCACCATTCTTATTGGAAAAATAAAATATATTTGACTTCTCCACATTGAGAAGAAGCGAAATTGTAAGATTTATCTTCATCTCCATTACAGGGTCTCATAGTTTAACCCCCTTAGTGCTGTGGGCCGATGTATCTTTTGGCTTTTGGCTGATATACCTTTGGATTTTGCATCTCGGTCGAAAAGTGCAGCAGGCCAATATATAGGCTCATGCGCAAATATTGTTCAACTTCAGTGCACTAATATCATTCCAATTATTTTTAGACAACGTAAAAGTTTAAAAAATGATTATTGTGTAATTCAATTGCCATACAATAAAAAACTGCACATGAATATTTAAAACAATAAATTTATACTAATTGTATTCCTAAAATTATACATTTCATTAATTTACTTTATTTAAATTTGGATGTGAACACTCGTCACTCCTTTTCTGACCTGTGCCATCTCTCAAAATCTCTCATTCAACATGATCATGAAGAATGTGAGTTGAAACTCTCCCATTCAATTTCCTCCTCCCCCAAAAAATTCTGGTCCTTTGTGAACCAACGGCGAAATCGTCCCATTATCCCAGATATAATTTCATATGGCAATAGTGATGCTGATGGACCATACAGGGCTGACCTCTTTCAAAAGTACGTCTCGGACTGTCTACAGCCATCAACTAACACTCTTATTCCACCCAGCCCACTCCCCCCAGTTAACACTAACCTCTATCTATCCTCCGTGCAGACCGATGCACGTGAGGTTATGAATTTCTCAACAGAATCCCTCCTTATCGCTCTCCCGGTTCCGATGATCTCAGCCCTATATTCATTCGTAACTGTACCTCCTCCCTCTCACTACCTCTGACCCTCTTGTTGAACCCCTGCTTTTCACACGGAACCTTTCCCTCTCAATGGAAAGCCGAAAATATCATTCGAAACCATAAAACTGGTCCTAAAACTGTTGTCTCCAACTCTTGTCCCATCCTATACTTCCTGTCCTTTCGTCCGTCTGTGAGAGAGTTATTCTCAACCGGAAATATTACTTCACGTTTCCCTCTCTATCCCACCATCAGCATGGTTTCCTCCCTGGCAGATCTTGCTTGACCTATCTCGCCATCTATCATAATCATGCCGTCAATGCCATTGAAAATTTGGCTCAGCTTGATACTGTTTTCCTTGACTTTTCCAAAGCTTTCGACTCCCTCCATCATTCCCTACTTCTTCACAAACTCAAACACCATTTCGGCATCCACAATAACTTTCTCCACCTCCTATCCAGCTTCCTTCAGACAGAATATAACTAGTAATACTGTCCGGTTTCTCTTCTTCTTGGTCCGAGGTAGCGTCTGGAGTACCCCAGGTCAGTGTCCTTGGACCATATCTTTTTAACTTATTCATGAATTATCTTCCTTCTCAACTTCTTCCTTCCAAAACCAATGCCCTTCTTTACGCAGATGACTGAAAGGTATTTAAGCCAATTGAAAACTCCTCTGACTGCCATTACCTCCAAGATGCATTGATTAAGACATCGGATTGGTGCAACACCTGGCAGCTAAATTTAAATCCCAGCAAATCAAAAGTCATGACCATTTCCCTCAAAGAATCCCCAATACATTTCAAATATACTATTAACTCCACCCCACTGTCCAGAGTTTCATTAGTCAAAGATCTTGGAGTAATAACGGACCAGAAACTTATCTTTTCTGACCATATCCATGTCATAAAAAGTAAAGCCATGTCCTTTTTAGGCCTACTCTACCGGTATGCTGAAATTAGAGATCCCAGAGCATTACAGCCATATTTCTCACCTATTGTTCTTCCTCTCCTCTCCTATTGTTCCCCTATATGGTCGATGTCAGCTCCAACTGATGTTAAATCCCTGTAACATATCCCTAACTTCTTCGCACGTATTGTAAAAAATAGAGTGCCAAATCTGCGAAACCTACCCTGTGATGGTTTCTTGTCCTCACTCTCTGTTAATAAACTTGATCATATCTTCCTTAAAACCGATCGTAAACTTATCCATAGCGCACTGAACTCAACCATTGTCTGCCCCGACATTGTTTCCTTGATAAATGTCAGAATACCCTCCCGGCACACCAGAACTCACTCATTGCTCCATATCCCTACTCCCAGATTATCACTTACCAAAAGCTCCCTCATTTTTTGCCTCTCTTTTCTTGTTAATTCCCTTCCTGTGAACATTGACCCTTTCATCCTATCTTCCACTGTCTTCGCCAACCTAGCCATTTGCCATTCCCAAAAAAATTAATTTTTACTATCTCCCCATGTTGCATTATTATTTGTTACCTTCTTCTTGTTGTGTTTTTACATTTGTGTCCTTATTTATTTGTTATATGTTCACTTTAAAATGGCTTTATGCTGTATGTGATCCTTTTGTAAAATAAATAAATAAATTACCCTCCACATTTCTCGCTAGTACCACTGTCTGGAGTCAGCTCTAAGAGGGCTAATATTTATAGTTTATTAATTTGTTATATTTTTCTTTTCCAGTGCCGTTGATTCAGTCTGAAGTGACTGTGGTGTACAACCCCAATGATACAGACTCCTTGACCTTGCGCTACACTCCAACCCCTCCTTCTACCTCTCATTTTGACCTATACAGATTCTCCTTGTCTGATCCAAGTGTATCCATTAAGGAAAAATTAGCCAATGACACAGATCGCAAAGTGACCTTCACTGGGCTGATACCTGGGCGATTGTACAACATAACCAGCTGGACAGTATCTGATGGAGTTGAAAGCCTGCCGCTTCTCAGACAGGATCGACTATGTAAGTAGCATTGTTGTGGTCACCTGGGAAATGTTATTTTTGAGAGGTTACGTTTTTTGGAAAGCATCATCTTTGTCACGTTCAGGCATATGAAATGATCTCTCTTTTTACATTTTTTTATCAGATCCTGAATCAATCACCATGATTAATGCCACACGTGTGACTGATACTGAAATAACATTGGCTTGGGATACACCCAGAGGAGAATACAATACTTTTGAGGTATGGACTTCTTTGTTCTTTGATTTTTGTTCTCAGTTTATTGATTCTTGCCTGCCTTCAGTGGTATTAGGGTAAAGTCCTTTCTGATGCTATTGGGTTTATTTTCACTGGCATTTCTTGCCAGGCTAGATTAGTGATGATTTGCTGTACTTTTTCTTCTACTCTTTTATTTTCTGTACTAGAGAAGCTATAGGTCTACAAGCACAAGAACTCAAGGCTGAAAGAACAGTGGATCATTAAGATGTATAAGTGCAACTTGGGACTCAGCCTATTGATTTCCACTTTAATGTATTATCAACCTGTCAGGGCTGCGTCAATGCAAAAAAGTTACTTAGTTATGTTCATCGCCTTTCTTGGTTTAATAAGTGAATATGTAACTCTGATTTTTCTTTAACATTTCAATTTCAAAGAATTTTCTTCAGTTAAACTCATTTTGTACACTGCACATAATGGCACAATCTGATGTACGTATTTATGTGCATTTCAAATTCCATTATGTAAAGTAATTAACTGCAAGAACACATGCATGAATGCATAAGCATGAGATGAGAAAATAGCCCCTTCTCTATTTCAGTACTGTATGCCAGATTGAGGAAAACATGCTGCATTAAATTGTGCAATTCTGTGCCCCGTGTACAACTGACTTTACACATCATTAATTATGAAAGCTTATTATCATTTTACAACAAGTATAACAAATGTGCCCTTGAGTTCATTTTGTTCCTGCTGTGTAATCCAACCTTCTGTTAGTCTGTTGATTGATACACTTTCATGGTTACCTCACCCTTTCACTTAGTACATGTAATGAACTTTTTTGAGGAGTTCCATAGTGTTTAGGAAGCAGCATATTGAATTATTAGTCTTGTTTGCCCTCTTGCTGTCACTAATTGTTCTCCACATAATTTGTGGGCTATCATATTTCTATCCAATGTGAATGAAAGTACACATTTTGTGGTTTTGAGTAACTGCGTATGGGAAAAATTACTAGGTACATGGTTCATGTGTTGTTAACTTATCGAACTCTCTTACTTAAAGTTAGTTTGCTTTGCGGCAGAATTGGTCAGGAATCTTGGCTTGAAGGAAAATGCAACCATACTTCACATGAATTTATTCCAGACTGCTAACATGTCTACAGGGTTCCCAACAAGAATGCGCATAGAGCGCTGGTGTCACAACAAAACAGCATCAAACCCCATGAACCAAAAATATGAATGACAAAAAATCACAACATACAACGTCATGTTGTCACTTTTATAATTGATATGCCTTCTGAATTTTTCATTGTAGGTGCAATACTTAAACACAGAAGGGATGCTCAATCAGAACCTCACGTTGCATGCACCAATCACAATAAGTGGACTGAAACCTCATCGAAACTACACCTTCACAGTTGTTGTTCGGTCTGGTACAGAGTCATCCGCTCTTCGACGATCATCACCAGTGTCTGCCACTTTCGCCACCAGGGAATCTGTACCCGGAAAGGTATGGTCGGGATAACTTCCCCATCATTGTAGATTTGACTAATCAGAATTGTTACTTTTATTTATTTCACTATGTGTGTCAGTTTGTGCTCAACTAATATCTCCTTTAATTTAACAGGTTGAAAAGTTCAATCCAATTGATATTCAACCTAGTGAGATTACTTTTGAGTGGTCACTTCCCAGCAATGAGCAGAATGGTGTGATAAGAAAGTTCAGCATCACATATGGACTCGAGGTATGTCACTATTGGTGTTCTTATAATATCCTCTGGCCCTAGCTTTCATTTTAGCATTTATTTTTGTTGATCCTGCAAATTCTTGTATAATTAGTTTTTAATCACATTAGCAATGAAATGTTCATGATTAACTGAGACCTTTTCTGATGGAGTGTGACTAATGCCTGGCAGGATTATTTTAAACATACGGGCGTGCACATATTTATTTTATCTTAATGACAGTGTTATTTAATACTGCTATTTGAAAATATGTAATTCTATGCCATGATCAATTGCTTAGTTATGATTTTTAAGTGGTGGACCTTCAGCCCTAAACACACCATCTGCACTTTAAGCCTATAGTTCCCAATCCTTTGATTAAACCCTTAGGCTTTATTCTGTTATTAAAGAGCTCCACATTTTCAAGCCCTTCAGAAACATTTTTTTCTCATAAACATATTCTACAGTTGCCCTACACATTATAGGTTCAGGGGAAAGAAATGTTATCGTAATCTGATTTTGTGTTGCTTGTGGCAATGCTCATATCTCTACTTTCACAATAGGACACCTATTACTGTGTGTCAGCTGTCAGCTAAAGGTTTACTCTCCTTCATTTGTTTGTGGAGTGTCCAAGCAAATCATGTAGATGTATTTATTATTTTTGGAATTTGGCAGTCTCATTTCCTCCCTATAGTTCTTTTAAATGAACAGATTTTTATTGTTATTTTTTTATTCTAAAATCTAATCAAAAAACCACGGAGCATGAAAAAGCTAGTTCATTCTATTAGCTGGGATATTAGGTATTAGTCATTGCATATTCTCATTCCTAATATGTATTGAATTTACATATTAAATTTACATAAATAAAAATAAATAAATCAAAATAAATTAATTTTGTTTCCCTCTTCTTGTGAACAATTCGAATTCCACTTATTTGTTCTTTACAGGGTTCCACTCATACACAAGTTCGAGATTTCAAGGCTACAGAATTCAAGGGTCAGATCAAGAGCCTCATTCCAGGCAAAACATACATTTTCAGGATCCAAGCTGAAACACGTATTGGATATGGACCAGAGGCCATTTGGAAAGAGAAAATGCCAATCAGAGGTGATTTGAAGTTTTTGTGTCATTAGGGTGTGTTGAATGTGAGAGTGAGTGTGGTTTAGGAGAATGTGTTGGAGTGGGGCTTTGAGTGACTGGTTTGAAATAGAACTGGGTGTAAAATAAGTATATGCAATGTTTCTAGCTCATCATGGTGAAGCTTATCTTATGAGTGCATTTGCGCTAAAAAAGTACAATTTCTGATAAATTCACTGTCCAGAAAAATGTATTTGCCAGAAATGCTATCAGTTTTAGCCGAAATCATATGCTACTAAATGAAAACGCTAATATTTAAATATTGTAGCTCATGATTTTGGTTAAAACTGATAAAAATTCTTGGAGATGCATTTTCCTTAATAATTAGCATATATTTAAATTAGTAGCTCAATAATAAAATGCTAATATTGATGAATCATCTGCTTGTTAATTAGGCTTATCATTTAGGTATGTTAGTAATGTATAATTACCTTGTATTTTTTTATATAATGAGAAATTTAAAACAAATCTAATGTATTTTTTTTTTTTACCTACAGCCCCACCAGTACCTAACAGTCAAGTGGTGCCTACAGAAGTATTTAGAACTTCTACAACAATTCAAATTCGCTTCCGTAAAAATTATTTTTCGGAGCAGAATGGAGCAGTGAGTATATACATTCCATTACCTTTCCTTGAGGATTCAAGATATGCCCTAGGTGATAATATTTCATTCTATTTTCTCTAATGTTCTCCTTATATTTGTCCTCTATGCTGTGTGATTTCATTTTTATCTCCATTCTCTCTGTCCAATATCCCTATAGCTTTTCAAGGCAGATTTAATGTTTGCCAAACGTAGTAATAATTATTCCTTCCTAGAATTTCATGACTAATCAAAAAATCTCATCCTCCTTAGATCTGGTTTTAACCTCATACTGACAACAATTTTGAATTTGTCATTAATATCTGCTGATTAGCTTTTCAGTGATGTTAACCTTTGCTGAAATCATTATTTCCTTCCATTATTTCTTAAATTTAAAGTATCTTATTCTTAAAACTTTTGGTTCCACACTTACTCTCTCTCCTTTTCTCTAATATTATAATGAGCCACTCTCCTCATTTTCTTTTGTTGGAAGCTTAATCTTGCATGCATTTTTCAGTTTTATTTTATTCATACAGCCATTTTACTCCTTTCACATACACATCTCTTCTCTTCCTGTCTTGAACCCCTGCCTTTAATTTGATTGGTCATTGAAGATAGTATTTTGTACTCCCCCATTGAATACCCTAAACTTCGCAAGTGTCATTTTCAGCTCTTCCCTCACATGGAGAGCAATGAATTACTATGCCCAGTTCACTGTACGCTTCCATCAAAAGTACCTTCAACTGAAGTATTTGCTTTTGAGGAAGCAAAAGTTTTTTTGAATTATTGCATAGAGTATGTACCTATGAGAATGGTGTATTTGAAAGCCATTTTCTTCCTCATTTTTTGACTTCTTTGATGTTTTCAGGTAATAGCGTATGCAATCATAGTAGCAGAGGACATAAGCAAAAATGCCTCTGGTCTTGAAATGCCTAGCTGGAGGGATGTTCAAGCCTACAGTGTTTGGCCTCCTTATCAGGTAGGTCAAAATGTTTGTTTGTGACATGTTGATTTTTTTTTGTTTTTTTTGATGGTTTTTGAAGTTTTTGCATATGCATGTTAAGTGTGCAAAATTTTAATCCACCAAAAACATTTAATTCGTGCCAGGTGAATGAGGCATACTATCCATTCAAAAATTCTACTCTGGAGGACTTCACAATAGGTTCAGAGAATTGCAATAATGATGTAGGTTACTGCAATGGGGCTCTAAAACCAGGAACCACATATCGAGTGAAAGTGAGAGCTTTCACAGCATCTGATAAATTCACAGACACAGCTTTCAGCTTTCCCATCACAACAGGTTAGTAAGGTGGTAACTCAAGAAAATTTACCGTCAATGGATATCAAGCTTTCTTGGATGCATAGTTTTGGGTAAGTTTTAGCATTTTCACTAAAATTAATTATACCCTCGATTTCATTTTTAGATCCAGACAATACAGCTATGATTTATGGAACAACTATTCCTATACTGGCCATAATAATATTTATAATTGTGATAATTCTTGCACGAAGGAGAAGAAAGGCCAAGCATAGGGGAAGAGGAATGAATCAAGCAATAACCAGAAAAGCAGCGGAGGCTCACAGAGGTGTTGGCAATGATAACCTGTCCTTGCCTGATAGTGTCATTGAAACAAGGTATTTGCTTTAACAATTTAGCAGTTTTTTGTGCATATTAATATTTTTATTCATTTGAACAGTCGAGATCCCACCCAGTCCTCAATTAGTGCCGATTCATTTATTGTTATTTAGGATTAATGCTGTCTACACTTAAATACCATTTTTTCTATTAATTCTCAAGCTTCACATGAGTGCTCTCCAAAACTTTTATGACATATAATAAAAATTCATAGTAGTCCCTGCAGCTGATACGGCAGGCATCAGAAACTGCAGTGCCATCTTTTGTGGACATTGGTCCTCGAAGATGACTCTAAAGCTGAAATTCCTCGATTTCCTTGATTTTTTAATGGAAGCCTTTGTATTCATTTTTAGCTGCCTGTAATCATTCAGGGCAATCTGCTGAACTTAAAATGCCACTAGTTGCTGTTGAAGTCCTCATTATTGGTAGAAAGTGGTGATGTAGATAAAAAACGTATTTCTTTTGCAATTATGAACCAGTTGTGATTAGAGATGGGTGAATTACCACAATTTTCACTTCAGGTAAATTACCGTGGTAAATTATGATAATTTCAATCTTTCAGGAACTAATAGCTATTTGAGAACATAACAGTAAAGCTAATAGCAATAGCAAGGGGATAATGGTAGTAAACCATTACTATTGCCACATTAATGTATTAGAAACAAAGAAAATTTAAAAACAAACATGGCAACTTGCATGCAATTTGGCGTTCTTTTGTTTGGCATGAGAAATTTTCATTCAAACCATTAAAACGGTAGCCCTGCAAATATTCCATTAGTAGAAATATGTATTCCATAAATAAGTTATGTGCCTAAATTTATAATTATGATCGTATGAAATATAGGCACATAAATAGATTTGGCTTAAAATAATCAGCTTGAAATATATCGGTATAAAAAATATCTGAATGGGTGAATATTACCAAAAATTATGGTAAATTTCAGGAAATGTGGTAAATTACATAAAATACCTTGGTAATTCTCGAAAATGACCATGGTAATTCTCAGAATAGCCCATCTCTAATTACAATAGATGATTTTGTACGGGAAGCACTTTTTCTGTTAACTCTGCTCATAGTTTATGCTTTGTCAATGCTTGGGTTTAACTGGTGATGCATATTATTGATGGGCAGCACATGTGCAGAATGTACTCATAACCTCACAACACACCTTTATCAGAGTGGCACACACAATGCTGTCCATTACTTTGTTTTTTTGTGTTTTATTATAAAATACACAAATTTTCTTTATTTTTTAAAGACAAGTGTTTAGTTATTTAAAAACATTTGTAATAACCTGAAACTGCTTGTCAAACATCAACTTTTTGATGCTGTAAAAGATGGAAAATTTACACCATTCTGATGTTGCCCATCTAGCGTGCTGCAGTAATGCACCAAAAATACAAAGAAGTTAAAGTATTCTAGGGGTAGTCCTGCACTATGACCATTCAGCTAAATACCACCTGGTATTTTGTAAGAATTATTTAATCAGTTAATTAGCTGGCCATTGGATTGACAGTAATTGAGGCCACAAAGCAGAGCCATGGGATTCAACTTTGCTTTAACTTAGAATCATTTAGAATCTCATCACTCTTTATAATCAATTTATGTTAAGGGCTAATATTTTGTGAACTTTTGACAATAAAAAACACTTGGCTGTTATTCCACACTGGAATAACAACCAAGTGTTTTTTATTACCAAAATGAAGGAGTTCCACAGAGTAACGCCAGAGACAGTGTCTTATTTTGTGAACTGTCTTTTTGAATAAAAAAATCACAAGAATCAAAGATAGTTAAGCCATAGGCACCTTACAGTGTGGTTTCCATGGAATAGCCCTTAACCCGGTGTTAGTCGCGCCGCCCCTAGTCACACCATTGGTCGCGCTATGGTCGATTTCCCGTAATTAGGGAGCGAAGTTTGTGGTAGAAATTTTAATGTCAAATTTCTGTTGTCAGTAAAAAAAATCGTTTAAAATACTGTTTTATATTTTATTCACTAATATAACTTAAAATATGGGTACATTTTATTGAACAATCAGAAATTTTATCGCCGAGAATCAAACATACAAAACTTATCAATCTTCTTCATTTCCAACAATAGCACATCCCGTACGTATCACATGTGAACTTTCCTGGCAAATATATGTATCACAACTCTTGCACTGAGTTTGTGTATTACAGTTTTTGACTGAAGGACAGAATCCAAAACTCCCCGTTACCTCACGACGTGGTCTCTTAGGATCAGCTTCAGGAAAACCTTCTAACTTGACTACTGAGGTTGATAGGCAGAGTATACAGGGAAGATCTCTCTCTACTATGAAGTCATTCAATAAAGAAAACCCTAGCTGTTTCAAATAAGTGCGTCTGTCATTTTTTAAGTTGGTGCTGTAAGCATGTATCACGTGTGAATTTATTCCAGCAATGTCCATCAAAGTGAAAATAATTCGAAGAAGCCAACGCCTCAATCCTAGAAACCGTGTACTTCATCTCATCCACTGTGTCCACTCCTCCCTTTGCGCTGTTATAGAACCTTATTATCTCGGGCTTCTTCTTCTCTGTATCATCTAGTGCAGCATCATGGTGAAAATTAGAGAGGAGAATTATGGTCTTATCTTTTTTAGGCGCGTAAGACAAGTGTTTTATTTTGATCAAAGCCAAAAACACTAGACGATTGAGTTGTTTTTCTTTTGCGTGAAAGAAAGGGGCAGTTCCCTTTTGTTTTGCCGCATATTGCCTACTATGGTGAGGTTACAGTTTTTTTAGCTAAGAATCCGCCAGGGAAACAGATGAAAACCAGTTATCCATAGTGATGTTGCACCCAGTCCCCGAGATTGGTGATACTATAAGCGACTTACAATATCAAAAGGTGCTTTAGAATACTTGAAAGGGCTATCTGGTTGTTTACCGGGATATATTTCCATGTTAGAGACATAGAAATTCTTGACATTGACGATTGAGTAAATTTTCAAGCTGTACTTGGCCAGCTTATTTCTCGTGTAAACTCGAAAAGCACAGCATCCTCTAAAGCTCTCCAGCATCTCGTCGATCGTTGCATATTGGCTTATTGTGAAATTATTTTTTAGCGGTTTTAGCTGGCATACAAACACCAGGCAAGAGTCACAATATTGTGAGCATGAGTTCTAGCACTTGAAGGGGACTTCTTGGACCATTTGCTTTTTTTGTCCCGACCTAGATAAAAAAGCGCTGTATTCCCTCGTCCATCTACGGCAGTAAGGTCTTCACCGTTCTCGTCCGTGTCAGAATTGTGATTTGAGTCGTACATTTCATCGGAATCACTGTCATCAACCTCGTCAAATTCTGGAATTTCCTTATTCGGGACGGATCGAAACATTTCCAAAATTTTCCCTAATTTTCCTCATACGGGTCCATCTTGTGCACTAAGACTAAAATTCCGCCAGGAGAAAAAAAAATTTTAGCCGATGAATCCGACATGATAACTATACGTTTATTATTCTCAAATTTACTTTTCAAGCAAAGTATTTGAAACCGATATAACTTACATTTTTGGATATAAGTTAAAGTCTTAAACTGCAACGATGTTTTCTTACTTGTTTCGCCTCGATTCCTCAGGAAAAATCCAGCTAAAATATGGAAATTTTGCTTGTAAATGTTCTCATAGTGTGGCCGTGACACTTCATTTAGTACTTCAAAGGCTGATATACAGGTTAAGAGCGTTATATTAGAAAAGCTATTCACGGTTTAAAATACATTCCTCGACGTATTTTCGCCAACGCCGTTGCTCGCACCCTGGTCAAAATGACCGACGGAGTAACGTGAGTGCTCGCGTTATTGTCTAAAAGACCGAACTAATTGTTGGAGAGCTACACTCACCACAAACTTCGAGCGAATGACGTGTGGATTTTGTGATACAAAGTAAAAAGTGTGTGGAAGGTATACATAGAATATGAACTGGATCCCCGAAGTCCTCGTAAGATGGTGCACATAATGATATAAAGTACGGGGAAAAGACCATAGCGCGACCAACGACGGGTTAATAGTATAAATTGTATGATTTCATGTCATTCAACAAGAGTCCTGGGAATGCATTATTTATTATAGCATTATTCCTTGTACAGTTTTATGCATAAAATAGTGATCACATTCCCTGGAAGAGTATCAATCGAGGATTAGGTGTGTTGAGTGAGTGCATGTATTTTTATGTTTAAAGAACATAGCTTTCTCTTGGTCCTTTAGATAAGTAAAATAAAAATTTGTTTGATGTTAAAAAAGAAATTCTTCAGGAGTGGCTGATCGAATCTGGATGCTAACTTCGGTAATTGCACAATGTGTTCAACTATGTGACTGAGTAGGTAGTCACTCAAATATTTCATAAAAGTTATGAAGTAACTGTATGAAACAGTCATTAGTATTTAATGTATAATTATTTTTCTTCGTACATAATTGCTGTGGATATATTTCTCTGTAAATTAGTTATCTTGTTAAATGGATCTCTATTGGATAGTGACTCAGGGATTTGTATTGTTCAACATTAAGCCATCATCTTTTATGAGAAAAACTTGAATGGAATTATTTTTGTGAATATGTAATGGTTTTAAAATTATAACAAAGATCTGTCTGATTTTGAACCTTTTACAGCCGTCCCATCAAACTGAAGGACTTCGCTGAGCACTATAGGATAATGTCAGCTGATTCAGATTTCCGATTCTCGGAGGAGTTTGAGGAGTTGAAGCATGTGGGCAGGGAGCAGGCTTGCACAGCTGCAGATCTGCCAGTTAATCGGCCTAAAAATAGGTTCACCAATATCCTTCCTTACGACCACTCACGATTCAAGCTGCAGCCTGTGGATGACGAAGACGGTTCAGACTATATCAATGCCAACTATGTGCCGGTGAGTTCTCAGTTTTTCTTTACTAAAAATAACTCAGTCACATGTTATGTAGTACAATCTCTGGTAAATTAAAAATTCACTCATTCAGTCATAAAATTTGATTATCAATAATTTTTGTCTTTTCATTTGAAATCGTGTAAATTTACCCTGATTTTCATGTAGTCCGGAAAGCTATCATAAAAACTTTATCCCATGGCCTTTAGGCCATTGTAAGCAAGAGATCTTTACAATTTTTACACGAATTATTCTGTATCTGCTGTCATTTTTTAAGCAATGTCAGTTGTTTACCATTGATATTATGATAATTTATAATTCAGGAGCCTTTACTTGTGCTGTTTTAAGTGTAGGATATATCATTACATTCCTTTCATTAAATCCTGCTTGGATGAATGCTGGGTCACGGTGAATGAATTTCAATTTGTTACAGGTAGATATCTTTGGCACAGGATGGTGTTATGAGTAATAGCTCTGAATAATTTAAGCTAAGTGCTATTGAATTTTATTGAAACTTTTTATTGTGAATAATAGAATCCTTTGCTCTTGGGATGAAAAACAAATAGCAGTGTAAGAAATTGTTTGGAATTATCTCTTGTGGTGATTTTCCATGCATTCGCCACTCCTGCACATCGCAGATTTTCGTCCTTCTCCCATGTTTGCCAACATTTACAGTTAAAGATGGCATAAACTGGAAATCCAATTAATATTATTCTTTACATATTAATTGGATTTCCAGTTTATATTGAGTAGATTAGCAGGCGAGGGCTTTACCCCGCCACCCCCGGCCCCAGTGGCGGCGGGGTGAAGTCCTTGCCTGCTAAACCGAGGGTCGCGGGTTCGAGTCCCACCTGGGTTGGTTTTTCACCACCCAGGGCATGGATGTATGTCAAGTTCTGTTGGTCCGGTCCCTGGAAAACCTGATGACAGGCTCAGCAGCCTATTGGGATTCCGGGGACATACGGGCCAACAGAATCGTCAGGCAGCAAAAAAAAAAAATAATAATAATAATTAATAAGCATTCTATTTTATCTACGAGCTTACTTTATCAATTGAAAAATTGGTCTAGGAAATAATTTTGGATTATGTGGCGGTGATGCCGTCTTACGATCCCTTAACAAACCACCCAAAATACATACCATGTGCATATATGGATGTTGTGGCGGTCATAATTTTTTGAGTCCAACTTAGGTCTACTTTATATAGGAGTATACTTTGAGTTATAAGGACATATTTATTTCTGCAATCCTGAAAACTTTTGTAATGGTCTTTTAGATTGTGTGTTTTTTTTAAAGAGTATTATACTGGTTAAGGTAGGTTTTGTTGAATGTCAGAGAATCTTCTCCTGGTTTTCTACACCTTTCAGGGTCCTATCTATCTCTAGTATTTCCTTTGTGTCCTAGCATAACATCTATCCTTATTTATCCTGTCCATGAAACCCATTCTCTTTCTTCCCCTTCCTTGCTTGCCCAACATCCTTCCCTCTATCTTACTCTTCAGCAACCCATTGCCCTTAAAAACATCCTTCAGTCATCTACCCTGCTTATCTCGTATTTCATTCCAAAGTTTTCTTTCCTCGCCCACCATCTCAAGCACTTCCTCGTTAGTCTTCCTTTCTGTCCACCTAACCTTCTCCATCCTTCTCCACACCCACATCTCAAATGCCTGCGGCCTATTCTCGTCATCCTTTCTGAGGGTTCACATAGCATGTGAAAAGATTAATAAACACCCTTGTCCTGAGTGGTGAAAAAATCCAATCAGGGTGTACTTAAACCCGCAACCCATGAGTTAGCAGGTGTGCAGGTTCGTTCTCTGTAACTGTCCTGTCTCGATGAGGACTAGAATAAGACATCTAGGATCCCCGTTTCCCGATCCGGCTGAAATCAGGGTTACCCCCATAGAGGATATGCTGGCCTTCAGTAAGGCCATTGGACTCCACGGGTAACCAAGTCATGGTGGTTAGCACAAAGGACCAATAGGTCTAGGTGCCCTAGGTCCTCCTCGGAGGAACTCCACCAATAGCCTAATCTAATCTAATCTAATCTAGCAGGTTATGACTTAATCCTGTCGCCCCCAAAAATTTTAAATCAATGGATAATGAAATGATCGATGTTTACCTTTCTCTGTGTAAATTAATCAGTCATTAATTGTAAACTAATTACTAACTACTTCTTGACCATTGGCCGATCAATATTTGAAATCATTCCATTAAACTGTTTTGATATTGGTGCACAAAGACCCTTTGTCCTATAGACCTTGTGTGGTATTCTCTCAAGTCACATGAATTAAAAACAAATCAGAAATAGAAGTAAGTTTTCAAATTGATGAATTTTCCCCAAACATTCCATTCATGGCATGGATATTTTTTATTTTTCTATTCCCTCTGAGAATCATGTGGTTAGAGGTAATTTTTAATTAGTGACACTTCTAATCATTGCGTAAAGCCTTATTTTTACTTGAGATTTATATCTTCCTTTTCCAGGGCTTCAACTCTCCCAGAGAATTTGTGGTGACTCAAGGTCCTTTGCACTCTACTCGGGATGACTTCTGGAGAGCATGCTGGGAGTCCAACTCAAGAGCAGTGGTCATGTTGACCCGCTGCATTGAGAAGGGAAGGGAGAAGTGTGACCGATATTGGCCTTATGACACCCAACCGGTATTCTATGGGGATATCCAGTTAACACTGTTGAATGAGTCCCTGTATCCTGATTGGAACATATCAGAATTCAGGATGTGCAGGGTAATTATGAAGGATTTCAAGTTTTAGAATTAAGGATATCTATACATCCTTACAAAGAAAGAGATACTCAAGGAAATTGCTGCCTCTTCAGATACTTGGAGATTTCTCTGTGATTTTGGAATAGTTTGGGAAGTGGTCTGTGATTTTTCTGTTTTTCTTTTATTATTTCAGAGTATGTTTTTGAGATTGCGTTGCCAAGTTACAAACTTACATCATTGCTACTTTTCCATATTGCATGAATCATTAATCTCTTGTAAATATGAGGGTTATGTTGGAAGATGGGTAAAAGATACAACTATGTGGTGGTTGAATATTCTGGAGGAGCAATTCACACAGTTTGTCTTTCCTATTTGAAAACATTTCTTTGTTGTTATTGTAAAGTTACTTATAGTATCAAAACTCTGGCATTGTATTATCTTAAGTTCCCAGTAATTTACGAGTCTTATTCCCCTGTTAAAAACTTTGGTTTTATGTTTCAAAAATCTTACTGTCATTCTGTTGAATCAGAACTGAACATCATCCTCAGTATGTAATTGTAATGCAGTTCAATAAGGCTATTGTTCAGACATGCCAGCAACTAACCCCACATTGCATTAAAACTTTCGAAAAATATGGCTTTCATTTGAGAAAAAGCCACAATTTTGAAAATGCAAATTGATTGGCCATCCTGTTCATATTTTAGCTGTTTGAAGAAATTAATGTTGGTAAGCAATTGAATTAATTACTGTTTTAAATTTTTGTTTTGAATTTTCAGGGTGACCAATCCAGAATGATTCGCCACTTCCACTTTACAACATGGCCTGACTTTGGGGTGCCTGATCCACCCCAAACTCTGGTTCGCTTTGTACGAGCATTCCGAGAAAGGGTACCTCCAGATCAGAGACCAATTGTAGTCCATTGCAGGTAAATGAATTCTGTTATAGCTGAGGGCTCCGATTTTTGCAGCATCATTAGACACTGTGATTGTGAATTTAATAAACCTTGTCACCCTCCGTTAACCTTTTGATGCCAGTAAACCAAATCATTGACTTTTATTGACTGTGGAAACAGCTGCCCGGCCTGTATATTGGTCTGGTATTTGTACTTGTGAATACAAATTTATTTTAATTTTCCCACAATGCAATGCAATCTTAAAGCATTATTTTTTTGCTGTGAAATTTTCTTACGTATTCGTCATCCAAGAATGAAGAGCTCTTAAGAGTGAACTTAATGAACTACGAAATATAAGATGTAATTTATTATTTTTAGAGATTTAAAAAACTAAGAAAATACAGAATAATCGTGTAAATTTTCTGTAGTCACTTTCTCAGTTGGAAATACTATAGGACAGTAGCAGGGAAATAGGTTTTATGGATGGGATGAAGACGGGTGAGTTAAATCAGTGATATAAAATAAGGTGACCAACTTTTTTACAATGAAAAGGAGGACATAAATTGAAAAAATATCGTAAATAAAAGAAATATTTTATTCATTGCAACAATTATACACTATAATATGATATATGCATAATAAGACATTTGTAACATTTTATATTGTAATTATGGTTACATCCCTATTAATTATTATTTAATTGAGTACTTTTCTATTGAATTCAAATTTTTGTCAATGTATAATCTTCTTACAATATATTGGAAATATCTGAACAAGAAATATCTTTCATATTGAAATTTACGGCAAGTGCTGCAGCTAGAGTTTCAACAGTCAATCTTGATTTCTCACTTGTCCAAAAATCATTGGCAATTGAAAAAACTCTTTCACCTGCAACATTAGTACCAGTCTAAGTAGACTGTGCCGTAGGTCTACTGTGTGCATATGTGCCATGTCATGTTTCGGTAAGATTAAGTAAACAGCCACTTGATCGCTCTCTCAAGGTCTCCCGTGCGGAGCATATGCGTCTCATAATCGCGTCTTATACCGTACTGTACCAAGCCTTGACGAATCATAATGTCAAACACAAATGCGTCACATAACGTGCAACGGATCAGTCTTCAGATATCGAACAGGAGGACATGTAAGAGGACACTTTACGAGGGAGGACAGAACTTACAAAAGAAGGACTGTCCTCCCTAAAGGAGGACGATTGGTCACCTTATATAAAACGATATTTTATTGGTAGATAGGGCCCACCATTGGTGAAGGTCTGGAAAAATTTTACTCAATTCCTTTTAAATCTACCTTAATTAGTTGTTATATTATTAATAATTGTTTCACAATTTGCCTCTGTCAACAAAGTTTTAGATTCTCATAATATGTAGCTGTTGTGATAAAAAAATTAGCATGAAAATAAGCAGTGGTTTTTTTTTGTATAAAGTAAAGTTTGAACTCATTCATTTCAGTATTCTATCAGCTGATTGGTAGGTTTTTGGATAGTACTTATTCTAACGTTCTAATTTCTGGCATATCACTCTGCTTTTCCCTCCTAAATACGATCTACCGTTAGATCCCTCTTAAAATCCACATATTGTCTTTTTCTCCTTATTTCATCCAGAATTTCTATCCTCTTCCTTCCTCTACTGCACTTCCCCGGTGTTCTCCCCTCTATTACCCTCTTCAGTATTCCCTCTTTTTTCAAAGCATCCTCCTTCCATCTCTTATCCTTCCTCCAAACCTCCGCTACCAGCTTCCTCTCCCATCAAACTATCCAATACCTCCTCGTCCTTCTCACTACTCAGCTCACTCTCTCCACACCCTTATCTCAACGCCTGTATTCCATCCTCCACACTGATCCCATTCCCATGTTGATAATGTAGCCAGTGATTGACAATTTCCTTTCCTTTACAGTGCTGGTGTAGGCCGATCAGGGACCTTCATAGCCCTTGATAGGTTGCTGCAGCAGGTGAAGCGAGGCGACCAAGTGGTCGACATATTCGGCATGGTGCATGCCATGAGAAGAGAAAGAGTTTGGATGGTGCAGACAGAGCAGCAGTATATCTGTATCCACCAGTGCCTGTTGGCTGTGCTTGAAGGAAAGGAAAATGACATTCCTCCTGCCCAGCAGCTTATCCCTCGTGAGATGCATGACAATGAAGCCTTTGAAGGCATGTAGAATTCCTTATAATCCCATGAACTAATTCTTAAAATTATTTTGTTTTCATTATGCTTCTGTAATAAATATCTGTGACCAAAACTACCCTAAGCATATCTAAGTTGATATGAACTTGTGCAATTTTATAGCATAGTAATTTTGCCTATTTGAACGTCCAATCCACCCTGAACATGAATACTTAGATGCAGTAGACTTTTTTCTACAGTGGCTGACTTTCTATTGACCACTAGAGAGGCTATTCAACTGAGAGATGTTGTGGTGGTGTACTTATTCTCACTTGTTTTCTGAACAGAATGAACTATTCCTTCATTTAAAATACTAATTAAATTTAGAATAATGAACCAGGATTTCTGTTTTCAATTGTGATGTTTTGCATAGCTTGCTTTTAAAAAGGAATTAGCCTGGCTAACAATTTTCCTGAATTTAATATGTTGCTTGGCAATTAATTTCATATACTACTGTAGACTTACACACAATTCTCAATTTTGAGTTATGATGTTAAGATCAGGGTGGGAAGCATAGGGCAGTTCAATCTCATACTCTTGATCTTACTTTTAATCGTAATTATATTTACCTTGATTCTTGATATCATAAAAACAAATTTATGACTCATGGGTTGATATTAAGTACAGTGGTAAGACACATGAAAGATATTAATATTCCATGGACTATAATCAACCCTGGTTTTTACACAGTTTGATTTTACATAGTGGCACTTGTTTGGTCCTCCCTACTATGTTAAATATAAGGTTTTATTTTATGTATTGAAGTTACCTTTCCTACATTCTCTTGGTACTGTTATCATTTGCTTGGACTTTGAGGTATGCAAAGTTGAACAAATGGTGTTTTTAAATCTAATATACCATATATCCTGGCCCATTATTTTCAATTTTTTACTCCAAAATGTGATATTAAATCATCCTGAATCTTAAGGCATCGAGAATAAAACCAATGTATTGCTGCAGCAAGCTTAAGGTGCACTCACCATCACTCATTTGTTCATAGTGTTCTATAATGAATAACTTGAATACAATGGAGAACTTGCAAGGTTTTTTTACAGCTGTTTTAACTCATGCTTCATATAGATAACCAAAAATGTTTCCTATATATCATTTCCCTTCATCTGAGCGACCCATATTTATTGAATTACGGTGAATTGAAAAGATGATGTAGTTTCAAACAGCTTTTTGCGTGCCATTTTGGAAGTTATACCCGTGACGTCTCACCTGCCATCTACCATACGAGACATACGAGATACCGGCAAATAGTTCAGCGAGTATCACCGTTCACTTACCATTTATCTTTAGCCTCATGATATTTCATTGAAATATTGCACCTGAGTTTCAGAAAGTATATATGTATTTTGGTATGCAATAGTTTAAAGATGTCTTCGTGTTTCATCCACATGGAAGTTCGACCGAGTCAGATAATCTGCCTATGAAGTCTACGCTCTGGTGATGATGGAGTACTTGTAATGAGATGCGACATGTAGACATAGTCCGAAATACAGATTCTTAAATCACTTTGTTAATTATTTACTGTGATTTTCCCGATAAATTGATATATTAATTGTTTGCAATTTCTATTGCAGTATTTCGACATTCTTAGAAATGTGATCTTTTCGTAAAGTTTGATTCTAAAATTTTATTGCACTTCCATGAGGAAAGATTACATTGATAGTGCAATAGGACGCGTTCGATAGCAAATATTGTAAAATGTATGCGCAGTGAAGAGCGAAATATTCCCGGTGAGTCTGGCCTTGTGATCAACAAAGAGTCTAACGAGGAGACATTGTAAGACCTACGGTGTGGTGAGATGATGCCAAAGATGTAATTTTTTTTTGCAACTGGGAAGAGATTTAGAAAAAGGGTCACTGCTTTTTCTCCCATAGGCCCGGGTTCGCGAGAACATTGTAGGATACTCGAGAATTTCGCTCCTCATTAATTCATTACATTAAGACATGTTCACATGATGCATGTCCTTGCAAGTATATACGTTGATGTATAGATGCTTGGACAAATTATATGTATCATAACAGGAGCTATTTTATGCCCACGAGTTCATGCATTGACGCAATTGTGGGTGTAAATACGATGCTATTTTAATGGTGACTTTTTGTGCATCTGCTCATGTGTAAGTAACTATGGCTTTGCGCTCTTACTATAATTATTTGCCGTGGTGGTGTGGGTTAAGGCATTGGGTGCACTGCACTCCAGTTTAGTACAGGCTCGTGGCCCTTGTGCATAATTTATTTTTCGGTTTAATATGTTTCAGAAATAAAGTAAAATTCCCAATCCCTAACATTTACAACCATAACTGCATCATTTTTAGCTTTCTAACTATTACTTGGATCTTCAACTAACCCTTCAAAGAGAGTATACCTAGTAGCAAATTTTGGGATTCTACAGTTCGCCTGGATTTACACTTAATAGGCGGAAGGTGTGTTGTTCGCCGCACATTTTGAAATCCGAGGGTACATTTTAGGGAAGAGAGAGAGCTCCGATCGGTCTCGAGTCTATCTGAAGAGTGTTAACAATAGACAAAGATGTAAATTTTTATCATAAAGCGACAGAATTTCCTAGCAATTATACTCGAAATCTGATATTTGTTAATCAACTTTCCGCTCACAGTGAAGTATTTTCTGTCGTGAGAGAGTTGATAACAGGTGCCCATGGTATGTAAAAACAGAGGTTTGTGAAGAAGTTCATTTAAAACGGCGTATTTTATCTAAGCGAAACGTGGATCTTTGGATCGTGGAGTGTTTTCCATGCACAATCAACCAACGTGGTGGAATACCCAGAAGACGTAAATATTCGACAACATACAAAAATGGTCGTAAGTTATGTTACCCACACGAACAGCTTTCATGCAGATGCAAAGCATCTGGTGATAACTTTATTAAATGTGCTTATTGTGGAGTCATTATTTGCTTTATGCCTATGCCCATGACATTTATGCCTATAGGATATCAATTGTAATCATGCCGCCTAATGCCGTGAACGAAAGATGATATTCCTAGAGGTTGATAACATTCTCGCGAAGGTTTCCGTGGCGTTTTCCATTACTGCACGTTGTTTTCGAGTTTTCCAACCGCGTACGTTGACATTGGTCGACAATGGTTTTGGTAGCCATCCTTCTGTCCTGCTACCTTCGACCTGAAGACGGTAGCAGGATGGCTACCGAAGCCGTTGTTGACCAATGTCAACGTACGCGGTTGGAAAACCCGAAAACAACGTGCAGAAATTCCTAGAGTTACAATACACATAATTTGGAAAGGAAAAATACTGTGCTATCATGCCCTACATTTGTAATGTACTGGAATGGATGAACTTTCTCTCTCCCGAGATCCCTGTTTTGATTCCTCAAAATTTTACAAAAATAAATGCAGTGACAGGGAAAATGGTGGAAAGAAATCCTATGGTTGCAACTTTATCGCAAACCCAGGCATATGGGAGAGAAAATCTTTCACTTTTCCCACGTTTCTCTCCTGTTTCAGAAAAAATTGTTTCGTTAGCAGCCTATACACAGGTTTCGTGATGTTACCCTGTAAGTAGGGACTTATGGATGTGCTCTCGACAAATTATATGCATAAATTCATTCACAAAACCAGTCTCTATAGTGTAAGAAGTTCTGACAATGCAGATGGCATGTGACTTTAAATTAATGTATATGGTTAAATTTTGCTTCGGTTACGTTACTTTGGAAGCGGAATTTCCATCATTGATAGCAGCATAGATGTTTGCGTGCTTGCATTCACTGAATACTCCACCGTTCTAGCCGTAGCGCTCCTGCCCTAAGTTCCCCCATGATGCCACCCAGAGTCCCCGAGACATACGCCAGGCCTGCCACCGCTACGGCCTCTGAGCGACAGGAGTGATGTCAGACCTGCCCGATCTGACCAAGTCCCCCTTTTCACCCGATTCTCGTGCGTTGGAATTCCGACAAATTTGAGAATTTATATCTCGGGAACTAAGCATTACTAAGACCTCAGGTTTTTTGCGTTGGGCAAGATTCATTGTCCTCTATTACCTCTATTTTTTCAAAAAATCGGCTAGTTCTCCATTGTTATTTTTGGAAGTTGGCAATCCTATTTTCCTCCAATAAATTGTTTACATTGATAGAGGTGGATGGTTTTTTTTTATTTCAACATCCTACTCAAAAATTTTCCATGCATTTTATGGGCTAGGGAATACGGTATGCTATTTTACCTCTTCTTAGCAAAATTGCAAGCTGCGATGGCTGTAGTTGGCATTCAGTAACACCCATTATATATTTAGGACACTTTTATCTCACATCATTGAAGTAGTGGTGTATTAGACTCATACTATATGTTAATTTTACTGAGCTGTCTTGGTGTTGGTGGAAATATCACATAAATATTACTGGTTCTTGTAAAATGTACGCTTATTCTGGAAACATAAAAATGCTATAAAAACCTTGCCTGAAAAATATAGAAAAAAATACTCTGTGCTTTGCTGTATGTACAGTCATTTGATTGTGTTGCAACAAGATCTTCTTGTCTGTGTGAAAGCTCGAGCTACATTGGCTATCCTGAACCAGCTCTGTGGACCATGAGAATTTTTGGGTAAACTACCATATTCATTGGATATTGCCTATGGTTGAGTAAACTTTGAACCTGTTGTTCTGTAGGTATTTGCCTTTTTTATCTTTGTATCTTACTACATCTTTAAGAGTTTGCCGCTTTATTTTTGAAAATTTCAGCTATGTATTCATATGTATACCCTAGAAAGTTGACTGTTTCATGTGGTATTACCATGCCATAAAATTCAGTTCAAATTGTAAGATGTACATGGGGAAGAGAAGGGTTATCTATTTTACGAGTCAAAGTTTAATTGAAAGATCTAAAAGTCAATATATTGGCTCCATGAGTGAATGATGGCATCCTTGGAAGCTGAAATTTTAGTACCTTGAACATCTAATGGTTTAAGGGAGTGCTGTTGTCTTATGGCCACCTTGTTTTTAAGGTGGGTACAATCTCACTTATAAACGCGGTCTTGAGCAATAGCTAGGGTTGGTAAAATTGAGTAAGGGAAGGTACAGAGGAAGGGAAATATGCTGTAATGAATTGATTTAAGAGTCATATGACTGTTTTGTGAGTTGGTGGCTTGCTGAACACATCCAATCCAAAGATTAGAACTTTGAATAATAAGATCTCCGTCGATCTCCCATCACATCACTGTGTGATGAAATGAGTAAGAGTGTAATAAGCCAGCTGAAGGCCATGGTTACTTTTTATGAAGATGCTGAATGTCTTATGTTAGCCTATGCAAACCTTGGCTTTAGCCTTGTATCATAATTTTAAAAAATACCAGGTTTTAGGGTGATTAAAAGTACTTCCTTTAGGCTGATATTTTTTTATCAGATGAGCAAGATGAACTTCGTAGCTACTTAAGTCGCTGGAATCTTGTCCTTCTCCCAGGCCATCATCAAATGTAGTGTTAAAGGCTGTACTTGTATTGTAAAGAGCTATTTCAATAATTTTCAGTGTTCTCAGATAAATGCTGATAGTAAATATGGGATGACATATGGCCTAGTTTCCCGCAGTGAGCTTATTCCAGTGATGCCACTCATACACATCAAGAGCTTGGCCAAAAGTGGTCCCACTCAAAAAGAGAAAATAGATCCTGAAAATTCTCATGGTCACAAAAGACTGCACAAAATAGCCAATGAATTTTGAGCTTTGCGTGCTGACCTGGTGGTGCAGGCGTGCTGGCCTGTGTTGTAGTTTGTTGCATTACTTGAAGTGATTGTTCATGATTGAAAATAGGGGACTCTATTATCATGGATAGTAAATATGTATAGAAAAATTTATCACAGGAATTCCACTTTTTTGTTGTACCTATTACGTCACTCTCCATTTCAACTGAAAGTTATAACTGGATTTTTAAAAATTGGTACCATGGTATGTGGTCAAGTAATCTAAACTTTTTTCTGTCACTTTCTCCAGTATATACATGAATGATTTTTGGACAATGGCTTATGAAGATCCCATCAGTGTGTTTTCTGTCTCAGAGATTGATTATTTCAATGTTAAGGAGTTGATTCATACTAGTTGATTTAGCTGTAAGTAGTGTATATTTCTAACCATCTCACTTTATTATTAGAAGTCTATCACCACGAGAAAATATGTATGCCCATTGAGTACCTCCATTTCTTTAGTAGTAGTGGTGATTCTAGTACTTGGTTTCATTTGTGCTTCAGCAGGTAATTTCAGTCTGCACTATGCCGAGAAAAGCATACTAATATTCCATGCCTCTTCATTACTTCATAGGATGATAATAAGAATAACAGGCTAGGTTCTTTATTACAGCCAAACTATAATTCACTGGTGTAAGTTATTTATAATTTTGCTTATATTTTTATGTGGTGGTGAACTGGAGTAATATTCAGTAGTGTGGAAGTGGAATGCAAAGCTTGAACCAAGTATTATACTGCACAATTTGTTTTTTTAATTTGTGCACATGCCATAGGTTTTTTGGGAAGTGTATGTTTTTGGGTTTGGTGGTAAAATTCATGTCGAGGAGATACATATGCTTCCTGGTACAAAGGTTCATTTCCACAGCTGAAGCAGTTTTACATTAGCATTCACCCTTTCCTCCCCAGGCTTATATTTATTCCTAACTGTTGGTATTGGCAATTTACACAGATTTTCTACCATTTGGGATCATTTTTCTTGGTGTCAAGTTTTCACTGTCTATTTGAAACTAACTTTTTAATGATAAGGGAGGAATTTTACAGTTCATTCTCATAGCTTCTAAATTTTGGTAGAATTGTAATGTTTATTTTTATCATCCTTGCTCAGCAAATAAAACAACTCCTTCCCTTTTCCTTGTTGGTGATTGATAAACTGTAGGTAAGAACTCAAGTGTGGACACATCCATAGACTCTGCTCTCGGGGAGAAGGAGAGATGATGGGATCTTTGGTGCTCGACCGCACTAAATCTGTTTTTCGGGTAAAAAAAATATGAACACCATTTGTAATGTTGCTCATCATGCCTGATATGTTGCTCTTTCTCGTTCATGCTGCATGTTCATTGCATAGTTGTTGGCTCTTGTTAGTTACTTCCGGACCTCATTTGTCAGTTTTTGGCAAGTCAACTTAAAGTCTCCTTTGTGGAAACATCCAGTGAGTTAGCTGTAGGGAGGCTGAGTGACTTGACCGAAAAGTAGAGATATAACAGGCCAAATCGCTGTTTAGGCCTCGGTGAATTCATCTTTATAACTGAAATTTTGTGAGCTCAAAATTTTTGTCTTGGAATTAGTAATTATGTTGCCTCTGCTTGAAATCTATTACCTATTTGATTATTTTAACTTCTTCCATCCAATGAGGTGTTATATAACTTCTGCCATCTGTTAAGGTATGACCTCAGGTTAAATCACTTGGCTATTCAGTGGGTGGGAATTCTTTGCTCAACTCTTAGTCAAAGCCTCTTGTTCATGTTCCCCTGACCATTGGAAACTCTCCACCCAAATAAAATTTTTATATCGCAGAATATCATGAAAACAATAGTCAAATTATTACTCTGTAAAAGATATAAATTTACAATGAAAAATCGAGATTAGCTTATTTAACACATCTGTACAGAAGTGAAACATCCAATTGTTATCTGTCTCTGTATGTAATCCTGTTTGAAAATAGCATGTTACTGAAAACTTGGGATTTTGGCTGCAGTATTCTCTTTTTTTTAATCAGTTACCCTGAAAATTCAGCATTTGGCAGATTTCAAACTTTACTTTTTAGTGATAATTTTGTTAATATCTTATGAAAAACTGCTCTTATTGCAATTTAAAGCTTTTATTTGATGATTTTCTCATTTTCCTCCCATGAATATTAAGTCTTAGGACACCCAGTGAGGAAGAGTTTATAGCCCATCTCATTGGCATTGGTCTATGGTGTTATCACCTTCTGGGTCACTGGATGTTTTCACCAGGGATGCTCTATTTATTATTTCATTGCTGTTGTAAATCTCACTCTTGGATTTGCCTATCAGCCTTCTTTCTGCGGTGGAAAATATCTGGTTAAAATACTTCAGCCTTTAGTGGTTATTTATCTCAAAAGAAAAGATTCACATTCATTGCTGTGGAAAACATATTTTAGAAACCTTTCTAATAACCAGCTGCAGAATTCCTTCTCTCTTTCTTTTTCTGATTTCATCGTAGAATGAATTGTCTCATGTGAAATGAGTTGAAAACGCAATGGAGAACCTGAATAAAACAAGGAAAATACAAATGAGAACTTAGTGAAAGTGAAGTTGGCAGAATTGTAAAGAGTTTTGATTTGTTAACGTGTTATTCCTTCCAAATGAAAGTGGTCATCACTACATATCTATTCTTTTTAATATGCAATTCAAGGTAACCATGCCATTTAAAATGCTAGGTAGTATGGATTATGCTTTGCAAATTGTAATAAGCATGGGACTGATGAGATGAATAAAAATATGTTTGTGTGAGTTGTTAGTAGAAAAAGAAACCTCTTGCATGATTCTCCTGCATAGTTCATATAACATTCTAAGTGCTTGTTCTGTGGAGCTTTTTGGTGGTGCGGTGCAGTTGTAGTCATTGGATTTCCAACTAATTGAGAGTGTTTGAGCTCGAGTAAATGTCTTAGTTTGTAGTGTTGTGTGTCGTGAATTTCAAGTGATCTTGGAATGCATGCTTATCTACCACTGAAAATCCAAATATAATACCTGTTTTTCCTGGTATTATTTCCCTTAAAATGATTTTATGCTAATTGAACCAGCTCTGTTGGATGACATGTTTTGTAAAACCAGGTCTTTACTTTAACTTTTTATCATGACTGTGTCTCATTTTGTAGTTATCTTGCAGTTTAAACCAGGGCTATTTAATGAAACTGGAACCAAACTATATATTTTTTTCTGGAATGTAAGTTTCAGCTGTCTTTTTAAACTATTTTTGGTTTAGGTAGAAACTTGATGTCAAGCTAAACTCAAATTTTGTTAGCTGAACTAAAGTGGACATTGGATGAAATATAACGTACCTGCACCATTCTCCGCTTGAATATTTGCCATTCAAGTGCAGTGTGGAATGGACTTTTGGTCTGCACTCATGGTTCTGGTCTCAATAGGGGCTTATGTTAGGGAATTGTCCAGAGCCTGAGAAACCAAGAGGGAGTGTGGTGCCAACATTAAGCTCCCCTTCCCTCTTTGTCAAGATAGCACCTAAGCAATTACACATGCCACTCTGGTGGGACACACAATTGTCATCACTCTGAAAATAGATGGGGAAAGAGTCTTATGTATATACATATTTGGTTATTTAACACTTTACGATTCTATCTGATGCCCAACCGCCATTGCTCTCTATTCATCCGCAGGCCTACTGGCAACTTCTATTCTGTTATTGCCTTTTGTAAGCCTTCTCTCCAATTAATTCTGGGCCTTGCTCCTTTTTTTCTACCTTTTGGATTCAATATTAAAATTTGCTGAGGTAATCTCTCGTTCATCATACATTGTATGTGACCATACCACACAAGCTGTTTTTTTTTAAATGTCATTGATTATCATGTAGGTGACTCCCATTATACTTCTTATTCTCTCATTTTAGATTCTTTCCTGTCCCAAAATACCCGCAAATCGTCTCCAGTAATCCATCTCCATAACATTTAGCATTTTTTATGTATTCTCCTTCATCTGCCATATCTCACTCCCATATGTGACAATGCTTCTTACAATTGAATTATATATTCTTCTTTTATTAGGTTTGTATATCCTTTGGTCCCATAAAATGCTATTCGACATGGATATTGCCCTTTTTCCATGCAAATTTCTTCCTTTAATTCTATGCAAAAGTAAAAGTAAAGGAAAAGTCTATAACATGTTGAGTCGATGTAAAATACCATAAGCTAAACAAAAGACAAAGCACTACTTTCCGTAACAATTGGGGAATGGAATTTAAGTTTCCCCATTACTGCTTCAAAGCCTTGCCTGTAATCTATTGGACACCCTTTTCCTCCACCTTTGGAGGAAATAGCCAGGGTCTCTTCCTTCTCCCTCCCTGCTTCGAAAGAGACCTTCTCTCAACACTAATCATTCCCATAGTGCCTACATACTCTTTGAATTAGGGCTGTGACCACTTTTCTCCATCTCAGGTGGTGGCAGAGAATTTTCAAGCTTACTCTGCGGATATACTTGAAGAATTTCCATGTTTATGCTTTTCATATGAAGGAATAGTCATCAACAATTGTCTGACATCAGTCCTGATCGGGCTTCAGGCATTTTCCCTATTCTTTGCATTTCCATAGAGATTGAATTTTCCTACACAATGCACTATGTACTACAATTTCTCATTAGGTTGTTATGTTTTCCCATTCATTGCATTAAAACACTGTTTTCTCTCTGTTGTGTTCCATTCTTACCTAACATCTCCAACATGATGAAACACCTACACTGGTTCCACAAACTATACCTGAAGTGGCATACATGGCTGCATGGCTTGTTGGGAAAACAATGCAAACTTTTAAAATTCCTTGGAATGAATTTTGGAACCATAGTGGGATGGGGAGAAGGAAAATGTTCAAGGCCTGAACTGAAATCTGTATGGTTTCTTTTTTGTTCCTTGGTGCTTTTATTCAAGATATTATTGTTCCACTTTTGTTCCAAGGCTTTCATTCCATTGGGCTCGATTTACTGAAACTTATAATTATGTGATGTAAACCCGCTCTGAATCATTCCAGAACCATGAGTATAGTTTCGTTCAATGCCCCTGGTTTATACTCTCTCGATCCTAGCCCTTATCATATACTCTTTCTGACAGTCTCAACAATTACTCAATTATTGTTGGTAATTTGTTCCAAATAGAACAACATAAATAATGGTGGTTAAGTATGTGAAAGAATTGGGACTTAAGACATTATGTTAATTGAAAACTTAGTATGTAAACCTAAGAATTTCAAGGTTTTGGACATTTAAAGTTAAATGGTGGCCGAGCTTACTTCGGCTTGGGATGAAAAGTATTAAGATTAATTTAGTGAACATTTTAGAAAAAAGTTCATTCCACGGTAGTGGATTTAATTTATTAAAATTTAATGGATCAGTATCATGAGGTAAATTAGTAAATTTATGAAACTAATCGCTATGAATATTAAGATAGATTCATTTTCAAAATTTTATTCATGTTGCTTGGTACTAATTATTAGAAAATTTTGAAACTAATTGTACCTCTCAATGCTTTACCTAATGGTTTCACTTGAATTTACAGACGATGAGGGGATAGCAGAATCTGGAATGTGAAATTGGCTTGTCTGCTGCAGGCCTTAGCCGACGATTGATTCACAGAGACTTTTCATGTGAGGATCAGAGGAAACAGAATTGACTAGTATTGGTGAAGTGACGCTCTTTCTGTTTCTATAGCTGTTGGTGTACTCAGGAAAAAGAAGCTGGGAGGCTTGTATCCGTCCAATGTTCAATTATTTTTTAAATGACATATCTTTCCAATGAGTGATTGCTTCCGGCATTTTGAATGCTCAGTGAATCGTGAACATTTTCATAAGAGTTGATATGAGAAATGTGCTTTTATTATTTTTTCTGTTTTCAGAAAATGTGCCTTAAAAAGTGTGTTGCCTATATTTTATATTCGTTTGGACTTTCTGGGTGATTGAAAAGTGTTGGAATTGCCTTCTTAGTACCCACATGTTTGTCAGACTGGCCCTGGTATGTATTTTATATTTCCAGGGGGATTATTTGTTGAAGGCTCGTCAGAATTTGTCAATATTTAATGCCTCACTACTCCCTTAGAAGTGAAGTATTTATGAAGTGTACTGGATATCCTGTCATCAATTAAGCCTCACATGTTTTATCATCTATATGTACCTTCAGCAAAGGGATCAATGAGGCTATCATATAGCCATTTTGGAATTCCGTTTATACTTCTATGCTGGGTAAAATGCTCAACATATGCCATGAAAATGCGAATAAGTACTTCCTGGACAGGATTGAGTCATTACTTGGATATCAAAATGTGGCCATTAAATATAAATTATATCCTTTCATTGTTATACCAGCTAACTTTCAGTATTGCAGTGGTCTCCAAAAATTTACTCACTGTAATTGATAATTTTAGGTGTATACCTCTGAAGGCTTAAGGAATCCAGACACAGCTTTTTTGATAGCTATGGAAGATGACCACTGAATTTTTGAGGTTATGCAATTTAAAAAAAATCATATTTGGTTGATTACCATTGAGTGCTATGGTGTGCACTCATTATAATATGGTAATAAGGACCAAATAATGCAAATAAAGCATAATTTGGTCCATTTAAAGAGTTGGACTTTGCATCATCATAAGCAAGAAACTGCATACAAGCTATTTGTGCATTGTTTAACATAGCATGGCCCTATTGATGAAAAAATGCACTGTGATATGTGAAATTAAATTGAACCTCTAAAAACCTTTGTTTCCTGGACATCTTGCAAATGGAACATTCATGATTAAGAACTCTCTAATTTTATCTATTTTATTGGTATTTTTAACTAAAATTTTAAGAGTTTTTATCAGTCTGAGAAATTAAGTTAATGGAATATTTTTTAGGTTATTCTCCATTTAAGGTAGTTTGAACGAAATATCATTTCACCAAGAAATCAATAAAGTTGGTCTCGCTTTAAAGAAATATACCTCACTCTTCTGAAGATGCCAAAATATTAGCCCCTTACCGCACTACTTTCCGAGATATTTGATGAAACATACCAGACCTTTTTACATGAGTAATGCTATGTTTATGTACTTGAGAGAGACCCAATGTAAAAAATGAGGAATTTCTAACACCCAGATCTTGTGGAAAACTAGCAGTGTGTAGTTAACATGTTTTCTCAACTATTTTAAAAATAAATCATACTGTCACTGCCGTAATTTTTCCAGGATCATAAGAAACCTTCTGTGGTGAAGGAGTTTCAAATGTACTGTGAGAAAAAAGTGAGTCAATTCAAGAACTTATGTGGCTATTTTTACTTCAATACTTCAAATTTCAGTCATATTAAAGAATATTATTGTGCCATTAATAATTCAATATTTTATTCGTGCTTCCTACAGCTGCAGTAATTAAAACGCATATTTCGAACATGGTCTGTATTATGATTTGGGTTCTATCTCGCTCAAACTACCTTAAAGACAATAATCATGATAGGCTCTGCATAATTGTAGCTTTGTGGTCAAAGATAGGCCTTTGTTGTGAATTAAATGGAAAAAGTATGTTTCAGTTTTTTCAGCAGATGTTTGAAGAACTTAACCTACTTGAGGTTCCTCTATTCATTCCCTTGACTCTTTGACTCTTCAGTGGTCATTGTCAATCTTGTATCACCCATGGGCATGTCAGTAAAATAGGTGCAGGGAAATTAGACTACTGCAGAGCAGAAGTAAGTGGTTTGCAGAAACTCCACTCAATTTTCTATAGAAATATATGGATTAATAGATAATAATCAGCATGATGTGCAAAGCTGTGGGACAAAACACTTTTTTGTGATAGGTGAAATAGTTTTAACTTGCCAAGAAGAAATGAGAAAAATATTCTGACCACAAAAAAGCATTGAGAGTCCATTTTTAGGGCATAAGACATGATACTTATGTACTGTGCTATGTTGGATCATGTTATAATGGCTCCCCACTGTATATAATAGTTCTAATTAAGTTGGTGTATATAAATAAATCCAGTGTAGCAGCTGTAATTTATTTTGTGCTGGAGAATGTATGTATGTAAATAAATCATAGGTGGTTTCATTGTCTCCTGAAAGGATGACGATACACCACTAGAAAATCTGCTACAGTGTCAATGGCATCAATGTCATTCCCTATTCATCAGCCTTGAAATCTCATAATAAAACAAGATATTTTTATCCCAAAAGACTGATATTCTCACCCTTTACTTATTTCTAAGAGATATAGCATTTGACTCGGACCTTTTTCATTTGATAATGACGGTGGTATTGTACTTATTTTTCATACTATGGAATGTGTTTCTATCTTTTTTTGTAAAACTTTCCTTGTTTTTAAATTGTCACATCAAATTCTGTCATTAGTCCTCATTTTCTTCATGACAAGATATTATTGTGGATTTTGAGTGCATGCATTGTTTTATCCAAATGACATGTCCTCTTCAAAATGACAGTTGTAGTGAGATTACTGCTGTATAGACTGTCCCAATGAATGTTTTGATAACTTGTTATTTGTAATCTCAGCCATCAAAATATATTATTTTACACTCCTCTTGTAACTTAAGAAATTTATTTGAATCACTGCTGTGCATTCAGTCTCATCATGTTCCCATTGTATATGGTACATATGCATTGGAAAAATACTTACTGAAGGAAAATTTGTTGTGTATCTCCATACATTTGTCTTTCACTTTTGTAGCTTAATTTATTGATGCTACCTATGTCTTTCCAACCAACAGAACAAAAGCCTGTATCTCATGCTCTGTAGGAGCGCAGCCATCGAGGGTGGAAAAAAGTTCCGTACAGATTCAGTCAACAACTTCTGCATTCACCTATATACTCCTGAAAGTATTGAAAAAAGTCAGGTGTGGCAATATTGGGGATGCATATTACCTATGGATGTCATCAACAAGTAAGAGTACATGGGACACTTCAAGGCTGGAATACAAGGAACGGAGTTTCTTCGCCAATTATAATTTGGAAAGATAAAGAGGTTATCATTTAACAGTGACCACTGACACTACCAGCTTATGCATAAGGAGGTGACAAGACGTTGCAATTGGTATAGTAATATTTTAGATAATTTTATAGTGGACCCATAGAATGGATTTTTCAGAAATCAAATCAGACTGCAGATGACAGGTTTAAACAAACATGTATTTTATATGTCCTCGTGCCTTTATTCCCTCATCTAGCTCTTCCAAGCCCCTCTTAAAATTCTCTCGGGGTAAATGTTTACCAACGTGCAATCATGCATTTTTGGCCCCAGTTAGAGATTGCATGAAGGTGTTTGACTGTCAATGAATTTTTACTTGATTTCTCAATCAGTGATTCAGGCCAATCGCCTGAAAATCCCACAAATCTTCTATCAAACTCCCTCATATATGTTCAGAATAATTCATTCAAAAATTATACAATGGCTTAAACTCCATGTGCAACGATCATTTGAAGGTCAATGCAAAGGTGACAACTTGCTGTCTTGCCCTACACCCCAACCAGTAACTGCTTACCCTGATTCTCCATGACCAAACCTTATCTGCACCCTCTGAGCCACAGATATGTTTAGGATGCATCTACATATAGGTACTGATATTATGTATTATCTTCGTTATCGAAGGGCAGAGTTTAGAGAGAAATATGAGGGGCAAAGTAAGTGCCATTTTAAATGAAGATTTCAAAAGAAACTGAAGTACTTATGGAGGAAATAAGGGGTATGATTTTAATCTGTTTCTATCCAATGGGCTTGTAGTCAAAACTTCTTGGCAATTGGAGCAAAGGTAATTCAAGCATTTTATTGGGAATATTTTGAAGTTACTGCCAATAGAAAACAAATGGGTTTAGTGGCCACCTTCCAAGCAGGAGACAGGCTTTTTATTTTACAGCAAAGGCAATTAACCTGACCAATGGAAGACTGCATATTACCTTTTGAAAGTACACACATATTGAAAGAAATTGAAAATGAGAAATAGAAGTATCATTGTGGTCAAAAGAAAGCAAATGCATCAACAAGAGCAAAGTACTTGAGCGAAATTCCTCAGAGAAAAAATCATCTGCCTTGACCGGGATTCGAACCCGGATCCCTCGATTTCTGGCTGAGTGCTTTAGCCAGTTAAGAATCCCGATCAAGGCGGATGATTTTTTCTCTGTGGAATTTCGCAAAATGTGCATTGCGGGTGACTCCGTAAAAGTGGAACTCTGTGGCTAGTCCCGGATAGCTTAAAATCTGTCGAAGCACTTGAGAATAAATTACTGGCGTGGATTGGTTGATGGAAGTAGTTTGCATATGCTGAGAAACCTCCTATTTTGTGCTTCCAAGGGAGGAGACAGATGGTGTTCATGGTTGTTTGATGCAGTGGTATCAGGTAAGACTCACAATGAAGTAAAATGACTATGGGAAACTTTTGCCTGGTAGCAATATAAGCTTCAAACTCCAGTGGAGTTATTAATACATGTTTGAAGGGACTTTTTTTTTATCGGAGTTTCATTTCATTACTTATTCATTTAAATGGATTTCCTTAATTCATTTTGACAACAACCCTTAGCCAATGAGGAGTTCATACTTATTCTCATCTTGGATTGTAATGGTCCAAATTATTTAAAGCAAAAGCTGCTTAGGAAAAAATATTTTTGCTGATGTTTGTACTGATGAATTTTGCTGCACTTGGAGCATTTGATTCCCAACATTTCACTTCTTTTGCGGTGAGATGCTTGCTGGAAGTTATGAGGGTGTGATTAAAATAAAGGTAAGTATGGAACTTTTAGTGTCCTACCTGGGTTATAATTGAGCCAAGAGCCAGAAATAAGCTTGTAGTTAAAACTCTTAAGTATATTATCATGCCTCACAACTACTAGAGGTAGAAAGGGATGGAGTAGATCAAGATAAGGAGGCACTGAGGGATGAAATAGATCAAGATAAGGAGAAAGCTATGAGGAGCAGGTGATGGATATCGAGGGATGATGTCTGCATAGCTAGTCTCTGGATGACCATGCAGGCATCAGCTTGATGACCACAGGGAGGAATAAGTAAACCAAAGTAACAGGTATCCTCCTGGCCATTGCAGAGTCTCAGACCCCTAAGTAATACCCTTTCTCTCTCTGCCTCCACTCCAACTACCCCCAAGCATCTACTGCCTCTACCATGGGTGTAGTCAGGATTTATGTTATGGGGGTAGTACATCATCCTGTCTGGATCTGCATTGCAGCTGTTCCCCCCCTGCCCTGCCTGGCTACGCCCATGACCTCCGCATTAACCAATCTCCCATTCTGTCCCTGCCAAGATCCATTCTCCCGCACCCACAAACCATTGACTCCCACCCCCTCGACCTGGACTGGAGAATCCCAACACGCACCCTCCAAAATGACATCTCAATGTTCATAATGGGCCTCCTTCAGAACATCCCTCTAAAGATATTACAAAGGCTTCCATGCTTTTCTTGTAACATAGAATTTTTTGCATTATTCTGGCCGACCTGGACCTGATGATGGCGACAGGAATGCCGGCAAAAGTCTTCCTCTAAAATGCTGCTACGTGGGAAGAACCCAAAAAATTCTAAAACCCCCTGAAGATGTTCTATTCCCGCTTCATCATCACTTTCCCTTCCCTGTGTTGCACTGAGGTGTCTGTCTTTTTGACCGAGAGGAGTTTCAAACTTAGCACTCCCCTGCAATGCTTGCACACCTCTTCAAGTGGGAGGAAAAATACCTCTCTATACCACTGCCTGGGTGAAAGGTGCTGCATCTCAGTGTGCAGGGCTTCTGCCTAGGTTTGCAGTAAAAGACCCTGTTTCTTTTCCACTAGATCTCTGGGGACATAAGGAGGAGAATAGCTTTAGCTAAGGAGGCATTTATGAATAGAAGGGAGCTGGGGATGGGGAACTTGGGTGAGGAGGCGAGTGCCATGCTGGAGACTTTGGGTGCCCTGAGCACTCTAAGGAACCAGTGGGACTGGGTAAGGTGACACTAGTAACATCTTTCCCTTCATTTCTATCTACCGGTGTAGGAGCAGCTGCCCCAGAGGAGATGCTCACTTCAAAGGATATCCTTCGTCTGCTTAGCCTGCTGTTGGCCTTCCTTCACCTGAAGACAAAGGACATCAGCTGCCAGGGTTCTAGATGCAGCAGCCTGGGAAGTTCTGGTATTTTCCTCCCAGATGGTCTACTCTTGGAACCAGCAGCTCATAGCCATGGAGAAATGAACAACTGACTAAACAACAGGTTAAGGTAATAGACCATAATCTTGACAATACATCTCAGGCTAGATATCTATGGTCTCACACTCAGAAGGGTTAGTCAAAATTATGATCTACTTACTAGGTATGGTTTTATGGTATATATACTTAACTAATCTGCTGCAATAAACAATTTGAACATATAGTAAGATACAGGGGTGCGAAAGTCCCTCAATAGCTAAAACCTCCCAAACCCATCAAAACCCCCCAAATTCCTATTTACCCCTTCTAAATTTAGTTATTCCTTCCACCTTCTTGGTTTAAATTTGAGTAATAAATAAATTTAAATAAGTAATGGTATCATCAAAAGGTAGTATTTATAAAACAAAAGAATTAGGTACCTATAGGTTAGAATAAAAATCTTTATTTTTATCCTAAAAATCCTATCCTCTCTTTATATGCATACTATTTTTTTTTATTTCCTTCTTTCATGGAAACATTTTTCCAACTCTTACCCCCCAAAAATAATATTCAGAATACCTCAGAGTACGTTTGTCACTCTCGTCTTACAGATTTTTCAAATTTTATTTCATTTATTTTTATGCCTTTGTTGGTAAAATAATTTTTAAAATTCCCCCCCCCCCCCCCCCCCACCCCAAATTTCAACGTCGCAACTCGCGCCATGTAACCCCCGTGTAGGCACCCCTGGTAAGGTAAATAATAATTCTGTTTACATTGCCCGGAATTCATTTATAAGTGCAGAGAGGTAGAATAAATAATACAGTTTGCTGCTATAAATCGAATATTGGCAGAAATACATTGCATATTCATATTCAAGAAAATAATTCCTGATTGGCACTGTAAATAAAATGTGTGAATATGTATGGTAATCTGGCTTTTATATTTTTCAGAGGAGCATGAACAACAGACTATTATCTCCAGCAAAGCAGAACCTCCGGCCACGACGTCCATCAACAATGTACACTGGACCCACAGTCAACAACCTAATCATCACTCCGCCTCTCCAGCAGCTGAAGACTTCTACACGCCGGCCTGCGAGAGGTTTTTTTTCGGCTTCCCTCATGCCTCGAGCGAATGCAAGGCCAAGAAAGCCATCCCGGAAAAGAGAGTTCCACAAAATAGCCCTACTCCATAAACTTATCAGCTCGGCGCTAAAGTTAACTTTGTTAACAAAGTTAATTTTATATTCGTTTATAGACAACTTTTCCAATTCCAGGGACTAGTGTTATGTGCATATTTCAAAATCAAAATGCTGTAAATATGTACACTTACAATGTAAAAACAATAGCAATAAATGATTCTTTACTATGTGACTAAAATTTTGTACTTTTTTAAGTGTTTGAACAGTTACCAACATATTCTCTGTTATTCATTGTAGATATATTTAATATTTATTTCGGTATCTTTAGTTGATTTAACGCGCATAGTTTACTTGCGGATTTGAGCAACGTTACTGTAGCTGAAGGTCATGCCTGATACCTACTTCCTCCTTTCGTCCCTTCTCCGGCCGGCGCGGCGGCTCGGCATGCGAAAAAAGTAGCTATAATTCGGAATATATACCTAAGCGCAAGTATTAAAGCAGATAAAAATGTATTCCTATCGAAAGGGTGCGCGATTCAAGTCTTATTTCCTTTCAAATGAGAGCAGGTTTTATTATCTTTCATATGAAGTAAACATTTTGCCTCTGCGTTTCGTGGTTGCTGAGTTATTACGCTGAGAAAGTTAAAATAAATGCATTCTCTCACGTCATTTGTTTAACCCTCTCCGGTAGTATGGGACTACCCTCGTGGGCCCACTTGACTTCCCGCAGCGTCCTCGCCTTGCCCTTCAAGCGCCCTTGACCTACTTTTCGCTCTGCGGATTCCCCACACCCTTCCCTCTTTTGACCTTGAACGGCCTATTTCCGCGTGGAAATCTGAAAATTTCGCTCTCGAAAAAATTTGGGATTTTCTTTGCTCTCGCATAAAGAGTTTAAAAGGGTTAAAAGTGCCCGAAGGATTAAGGTTTCGCGGGGAAATTAGGGACGATTTCCGCCACAGCGCTACCTCCGTCATTGGCTGTTTTTTGGCGCTGCGGTAACGGGCGGGCTACGCGGTGTCTTTGAAAAGGGAAGCCATCGATATGTCGATAGTACAAGTTACTGCCATGATTTATTTGGCACAGATAATCAACAATATCGTAAAAATTACCTAGACTGGGGATTATGAACAAAAATTTGATCTCAATGTTTGATCAAACTGATTTGATATTAATCAATTATGCCTCGAGCTATGTCTATTCATCACTTTTTCGTTCCTCAACTTTTATTTTCCGAACAAGTAAATATAATAGAGAGTTTTAGCCGGGAGAGGATTAATGATTATTCATATCTATTCTTTATAATAGCTATAACAAATGTAGTTTTACTAGACTTAAATTATTAACGAATACTTTCCCTGAATAACATTATGCACACGGATGTGCCGTGTCTTACATTTATAGAAATAGTGGGACTCATATTTACGAAATGTGTGGTCTTGGGTTACTAGTTACATTGTTTGTACTTCAAGCAGTCTTGAACACCTTGCTCTTTTAAAGGCCACAAGAAACTCCGACAATATAACAACATCCGTAGTCTAACTGACTGAGGCATGACGATGTAAGCCAAAGAACTCAGGATCGAGTCCCGGTAAGGGAGATGTGGAACCTTTTCGCAATGGAATATTTTTATTTTGTTTGGCATGTATTGGGCGTGAATAGTGACAAGGGTAGAGACAATTATCGTTTTCTTATCTATTTGTCGTATATATTCAACGCCATACGAGTTATTATATCTTATTACATACCTGAAAGCAAAGATTACCCTAAGTATCTCTTATCTAGGGTGAATAGCCACCATCGAAGGCAGTAAATGGGTACTTGCCATAGTTAGGGCCGTAATAAAATTCGGCATCACTTCAGATAAACAGTGATATCTGAAACTCCTGCAGTCATGGGTTACCCTTTGTTCCTAAGATGGCCCTACATCGTTGATCATCTCGGAAGAATATACATTTGCTTGGTGTCAGCAAGGTAGAGGGGATTTTGGAATCCATAGAAAATATAAATTAGCCTCTGTATTTTTTTTATTAAAAGTATCATGGAATACATCTCGTGCGGAAACAGGAAATCCAAGGATTTCATAAAACTATTCCGTTTAATCATATCATGCGTTACATATCTGGCTGCCAAACGAACATTATGAAAATGCATGAGTACCTTTCATCATGCAGAATTAATCGAACGTTACCTAGTAGTTTACAAACTTTCATTATAAATATGTTTTGCCCAAAAAGAAAAATATATTTCTAGTTATATAACACTATCAATAACTGCAAATCAACAAGAATGAGTATTATATGTGAAAGGAAATTAAGTAAGAAAGTATACGTAAGATTGAGAGTTCCACGAGAGTTTGTCCTTTATTTGGGTCCAAATCAGGGAAGTTTGAAACACAAGGTGATCCACTCCACGATGGCGATCATTTCCTTCTCTTACTGAAAGAGAGTGAAAAAATAGCATTGAGATTTTGATAATAGAATAAAATGTTCATTGTTTACCTTTACAATGACAAAAGAATTAAAATCTCACAAAAATAAAACTTTCGTCCATGATTCACGTATGCTATAGTTCCATTCTGGGTTATTATTTTAAGTAACTTCGCCACAGCCCATATTGAGTGCGGGATCATTGATCTATTCCAAAAAATTATGTTCAAAAATGACTAGGTGCAATCAAGGAAATCAAATCAGGGTAAAAAAAAACATCATATCAGCACTTAATAACCATAACCATGAGTACAAGCCATGGTAATAGTTAGTCATTACATGAGTATGACATTAAAAATTCGTGCAAACTTCTTGCAAAACCAACAAAAACGTTCTCCTTCTCTTGAACTATAACTGGCAATCATTCGACAGATACAGTCACAAGGAAACATTTTCACATAATCACAATTGGACAAAAGAAGGAATGAATCATAGCTAATACCTTGAAATTGGAAATTGGGAAATTTTTCTCGCGAAAATCTGAATTAAAAATAGTCAAAGGCGATTACTAAGTAGACTCCCTTAAATATGGAGAGAGATAATTTGTGGACACTGGATTGGTATTCTATCATCAAATCACCAAGTTGCCATAAACCCATTCGCACCCAAAATGGCCCAAAAAATATCACACACTAGCATGGTGCATAAATAGTCACTCCATGAAAAATCGTCAAGATTACCAGGGTCCAATTACTCCGTCAGTATGTTGTCCCAGGGAAAGGATGCAGTCCTCGCGATGCAACAAAAAAGACGTTTTCCATGAATCGAATACCATCCAGTGATACTCACGACATCTGAAAAGCCGAAACAATACGAACCCAGTTAAATTTGAATTAAAAATCGCGCGCAATCTATGATTAATTCATAAATGTGATAGCACAACCAACAAAAGGAATGACAGAAAATGGTATCATCATCACTTGTATTTACAGATGAAAAAGATTTAGCTTTCCAACTGCTTTCCGAAGGTTACTTTCCGTTTGCCTTCCATTGGAGCAAATCGAAAGAAAAGGGAAAGCAAAGCGATATTTTTCCGTTGCTTTCCGATTGGAATCCGTATTTAAATTCTAATTCTTCCGTTTGCTTTCCAATCTATGTTTATATAAATAAAAACCCCCCTGTCATTGTGACCAAATTCTAGGCTTTCAGGACCATTTATCTATATGTACGATGTCCAAACTTCAATATTCCTAATAGGAGCTAGTTAACTGCACTAAATTTTCATATGATAAATATAATAAAAGTAACTTGGTATACCAGTTTCATTTAAAATTTTCTTTTTCGATAGAAGGATTATGTTCCAGAGTAAAAGAATTGGTAAATGTCCGCTTCCGTCACACACCTTTCAAACACTTATTCCCGGAAATTGGTGATATTAACGACAATGATTGTGAAATAGTTTAGATGTTGAAGAACCACAGTACAAAATAAAAGTTACAGCAAAGTTGTTAAGCCACAGGTTTTTGAGATATTCACGTTAGAAAATGACCAATTTTCGTCATTTTTCCGACTTTTTCGACGCCATTTTCTCAGTGTCGCGAAAGCTCCGATAGAGGGATATTTGTAACTTCACCTCTACAATATACCCTTTATACGTCTCTACATGCCTACACCTCCTATTTCCCCCCTTCTAATCAACAACCGTCTCGAGGGAGATTTTTTTCTAGAAAATACGTCTCATTAACATGGAACGGGAGATTTTAGTGGGTAAACACAACTCAGCGACTGTCGCGCCACGCTGCGGTCAAAAGTGGAAACAGGGCAATGGCGGCCGGGAAAAACGTCACCTCAAGCTTTGAAAATTTCCTATTTATCGTAAATTACTTATTCCCCCAAAATAAAATTATCACTAGATACCGGCATCTTTCTAGTTTTTCTCACATAAATTTCGCGGTGATACGCTATGTGGAAAGGGTCGAAAACAATTTTTGAAAGGTGTGTGACGGAAGCGGACATTTACCAAAGAATTTACTAATCCACACAGAAGAAACACACAAAAAAAATGTCTAAGTCCAGAGGAAAAGAATCGGAAAGCAACCAGGTAGAGGGAAGGAAAAGGAGAGCAAACGGAAAGCAACGCAAGACAACCGGAAAGCATTGGAAGGCGATCGGAAAGTAAAGTCGCTTTCCGTTTGCTTTCCAATCACTTTGGAAAGGTAACGGAAAGCACAAATTTTTATCTGGTAAAATATTTAAACTCTGGTAAAGTATTTGCACTCTACTGTCGATAAAAGTTGCAAAGGCTAAGCAAATATTAATCCTTTAAATATTTTCGAGCACTTGTCCTTCTCGCCGTTTCTACGTCTATTGACCATGAATTCCATTACTAGGTCAAGCTCAATTCATTTATTTTAATTTAATATTGTTACTTGATTTAACCAACGGATTGCAAGTCATTTTAGGCATTAAAAAAATGCAATTTAAAATGATAATAAATAAACAAGAAATTACGTTAATGTAAAAACTAAAAAATGGTTTTTAGAAGAATAAAAATGATGGGTAAAAGAAGCCGTGTACGCTTGTATAGTACCTTTTACCATACATTTGAAAATTAAACTGGAAATATATATTTGAAGGAATGTCTTTGCATATGATATATGTGTATGAGTATGCATATGTAAATATGCAAATAGGGTATGTAATCTTGGTAAAAATGCAGTTGTCATAATCTTATGTTGTCGTGGAACCCGCTGACAAGTCCTTAGGACTTAGCGGGGCCAAAATGGACATGCAGTTTGAATGAACATGAATGTAGTTAACAAAATGAATTCTCTCTCTATTTCATTAAATTACCACTGTCAAACAAGAAAAAAATAACAAAGTATCGTTATGTGACTGAATAAAAATATGACCCTAGGCCAGTCGAGTATTGTGCGAGTGTGATACTTTGTGAGTTCCCAACAGAAACATCCTTGAGTGCGATGCACCACTACCTTCTTTGATTCCTCCTGCAAAGCCGGTCGCCATCAACGGCTGATTCAGTTATCGTAGAAGCATCAAATTGTCATCCAAGGTAATGGTTATACCCCTTGTACTCCATCCCAGTAGTGAGAGGTTTCCAGCATCCCCTGCATAATTTAAATCAGCATCCAACAGCCAAACACAAGTTATCTGTAAAAATTATTCATTAAATATTTAGTACCGTATTATCATTACAAACAAAACGGACAAGAGCAGTTCCATTAATTTAGAATTGTTAATTTCGGAGATGACCGATAATTAAGTTCACATAGACATTAAAGACAGTTGATGGCAGGTAGGTTACGTTTGAGTAGGATCACTAGGGATGGAGGAGGGGTAGAAATAGTTTGCCTGCTCCGACACGAAAAGAAATCAACACTTTCACAGGAACTGTTTTTCAACTGAAATAGTTCCAACAGGAAACAGTTCCGTGAAGCGCTCTCTTTCTGGCAAAAGCTTAAGTCACACCAAACAACGGGAGATCAATGGGCGCTGTTGGAAAATTGCTGGTAGTTTTGTATACTAAGCAACAACCAATTGGTAAATGTCCGCTTCCGTCACACACCTTTCAAACACTTATTCCCGGAAATTGGTGATATAAAGGATAATGACTGTGACATAGTTTGGTTGTTGAAGAATCACAGTACAAAACAAAAGTTACAGCAAAGTTGTTAAGCCACAGGTTTAGAAAATGACCAGTTTTCGTCATTTTTTCGACGCCATTTTCTCAGTTTCGCGAAAGCTCCGACAGAGGGATATTAGTAACTTCACCTCTACAATATACGTCTCTACATGCCTACACCACCTATTTCCACCCTTCTAATCACCAACCGTCTCGAGGGATATTTTTTTCTAGAAAATATACGTCTCTACATGCTTACACCTCCTATTTCCACCCTTTTAATCACCAACCGTCGCGAGGGAGATTTCTTACTAGAAAATATACGTCTCTACATGCCTACACCACCTATTTCCACCCTTCTAATCACCAACCGTCTCGAGGGAGATTTTTTTTCTAGAAAATGTACGTCTCTACATGCTTACACCTCCTATTTCCACCCTTTTAATCACCAACCGTCGCGGGGGAGATTTCTTACTAGAAAATATACGTCTCTACATACCTACACCACCTACTTCCACCCTTCTAATCACCAACCGTCTCGAGGGAGATTTTTTTCTAGAAAATATACGTCTCTACATGGCTACCCCCTCATATTTCCACCCTTCTAATCACCAACCGTCTCGACGGAGATTTTTCTCTAGAATGTCTCTCAATAACATGGAACGAGAGATGTTAGTGGGTAAACGCAACTCAGCGACTGTCGCGCCACGCTGCGGTCACAAGTGGAAACAGTGCAATGGCGGCCGGGAAAAACGTCACTTCAAGCTTTGAAAATTTCCTATTTATCGTAAATTACTTATTCCCCCAAAATAATATTATCACTAGATACCGGCATCTTTCTAGTTTTTGTCACATAAATTTCGCGGCGATACGCTATGTGGAAAGGGTCGAAAAAAAATTTAAAAGGTGTGTTACGGAAGCAGACATTTACCAAGCAATTTTTCATTTAAATAAGGTAACAATTTCATTTTGATTCATTAAAGATACTTCACAGCGTACAATCTATCAGCAAACGACGGACGGACAGGTAATGGATGGCTAAATTAATCAGCAAACGCCAACAAAGGGCTCAAAATCGAGCAAATTGTAGCTCATAACCACAACTCAGCCACATGTGCAAAACAATTTGAACAGTATAAAAGAAAAACAGTCACCTTCAGCTATTAGCTGCCGCCGCACAGCACAGAGCGCTACGGCGCCGCTGCGGCATGGTCACGTAACTATCCTGTTGTTGGCAACGGTTGTCTGACCTCGCCGAAACAGTTGCGGCGGCAGCCATTTCGCTCCGGCAACGATTTAGGTATTCCACCACCATACTGTAATCAACGATAGGGGTCAAGGAGACCACGGTGTAACGTCATGTCCGAGTACTTCACTGGACGTACTCTCCTTAGGGCAGCCAACCAGGGATCCACTTTACACTGAACAATTCGCCACCGGCTGAACTCTCCAAAAGGATGCCAATACTCCAACCACCAAATAAATTCGATCACCTAATGATTTGCAGGATAATAGATCATTGTAAGAATCGGAATAATACGATAAAGACAATTTATACCAATTCTATAGCGGTCTAGAGTCCGCTCCTCTTTCTGGGCTGCTGCTTGTAGGCATTTTCTCGACTTTCGTGAGACGCTCGTGAATAACGAAAATTAACATCTCCGTCATGACTGCCAAATCTGAAGATGATGTGGCTATCCCTACAATAACATTAATTCCGATGAAATAAAGTAATTATCAGCCATTCTTCGCGAAGTTCTAGTCCATGACTATATTTTACTGATACGAGAAATCACGAAACTCACAAACCTACTTCGCTGATGCCGGCCATATTAACATCCGGGAATCTCGGAATTGGCAAATGAGACTAATGATTTTTTAAAATTCTGTTTCACTTCACGTTAACATATTGAACCCATGCTTACTTTATCGACCAGGTTCATTGGAACACCAGGTTTCTTATTACCAAAATGGAATGCTATATCAATTTGAATAATATTAGTGAACTACTCTATGAATGCCATCTCACGGCAGATAGAGGAACTTGGTGCTGCTGATCGTGCTTGAGTGGTCTACACACCGAATATGAAGTTCTAAACGTAGAGTTACGTAGCTCGCCAGCTGAATTAAGCGCGAAATCGATTAAAAAATGTAAAACTTTAAAGACTAACCCGTTCATGCTTAGATCAGTCGACCTCGGTAGTCCCATGCATCAAGTAGGTCGTTCAGTAGTCCCATACATCGTATAAGCACGCCTCTACTGCCGCGAGAGATGTAGAATTGCCTCGGCGATCGAAATTGGGATAGCTGGCGTGATTCGGCCGAAATTGCCCCTTTGCAGAGTGGGGAACGAGCGAGCCTCTCTGCCCAGTGCAAACCAAGGGACGGCGGAAAGGACGCTCAAGTTCCTCAGGCTGCTGTGTTTACATCTACACGATACACCTTGATCCCTTCATAAATTTCTTCCCCTGCACCCACGTGTTCCGTCGCGTTGTTTGTATGCAAAGAACGTAATTGAAGGATGACGAGATAATATGGAAATGCACCATAAGGAGGAAAGCCGACAAATTTTTAACTGTCACGAGTTATTCTCGCAAAAATTTCACCGATTACGGCGCTAACTGCAATCGCAAAAGCTCCGTGCGTTACATAGCGACGATTTCGGGACACGAGACACTGAAATTTTGAAACCCTGCGAAACGGAGAAGGGGTGTCGATTTGGATGGCGGTCCCGTCAGAAAACCCTTTATAATCGCAGGGAACACAAGCGCTTCAAGAAGTGACCAATACATGTTGAATACACATTGAATAGAAAGTATGCTGCGCCGAGTTTGATTATTATCCGGGGTGTTCTGTCGGGTTAAATTTATATGGAAGTAGGCATACTTATACTAGCTTTGCGGCAGGAGGACGTTGGCTCTTAAAGTACTTCTTTGATGTAGGGGAGGTGATTAACCAAAGGGGGTTACACCAGTGAAAAAAATAAGTAAGATAAGCTCATCAAAGAGATAAGATTACGAGGACAATATAAATAATGCCCATATCCTATCTGAAGATAAAGAGGTATAGTTCACTAAAAGAACCATCTCGTTTTGTTTCACAGTTCTTAAGGCTTCTCTGATTAACGGTGTCCCCAAAAACCTGCACGGTTGGCCCTTTGGACGTGATACATTCCTTTCCGTGCGTGAGAGAGGATCATATTTCTTCGATGTTTAATGTTTCCGGGATAGTTATCGAAATATATCAAACTATTGGTGAGATATTTCTAATAGACAGAAGACTCATGGAGAAGATTTGATCAGTTGCCGAGTGATTTGCATTCTTTCTCATATGTTTCGGGTAATATCATCACTTACGGCTGCACATTAGCACAAAACTCTGCTATTGGCTGTAGAGTTCACCAGCGGAGAAAATGGACACCATGGCAGAAGGTAAATAAATTAATCATCCTAAGAATACTCTTATGTTCCATTTCAGGGGCCCAACTTCCAAATGTTTTAAATGGAAATAGGCAATCGAGATAATTTTAACCCAACGTGAAACGTGGGGCAGAAACGGAATACCCTCAGAAAGGAAGACGAGAATAAACTGCAGGTATTTGTGAAGTGGGTGTGGTGAAGGATGCAGAAGGTGAGGTAGACGGAAAGGAAGACTAACGAGGAAGTGCATGAGGTGGCGGGCGAGGAAAGGAAGCTTCTGAGTGAAATTCGAAATCGGCAGAGTAGGTGGCTGGAGGATGTAACTAGGATGGGTTGCTCAAGGTAATAGGTAATAGGAGGATGGGTTGCTCAAGAATGTGATAGAGGGAAGGATGCTGGGCAAGCTGGGAACTGGAAGAAAGAGGATTAGTTTCATGGACAGGATGAAGAAGGGTAGATCGTATGCAGAGGTGATAAACGATATACTAGAACAAGATAGGCCCCTGGAAGTGTAGAAAACCGGAAGGAGATTCTCTTACATTCAGTAAAACCTACCTTATCCGGTACAATACTTAATAAAATACGTGTTTCAAGGAATTCATGAGACGAACATGGCCACAAAAGTAAAGAGGACAGAAAAAGAATACATCTTCTTTAAGACCGAAGAGACAGACGACACACATGTGATGACAGTCGTGCGCAAACAGATGATTAGATAGAGCTTCAAAAGTTCGGCCAGACACTATCTTAACGGGTGCAGGCCAACTTTTGTAACAGATCATATAGTTTTGTGCCGAGGCTTCTTTTTCAAGTATACTCCATTTTTGTATTTTATTTATAAATTATTCCTGATATTCGAAGGATTCCATCTTTTGGAAAACGGACAGCCCAGTTTTTTTGGTTGGAATTAAAACCTTATTCAAGAATTCATTAGATTCATTTTAACTATCACTGTTTAAAATATTGGAACACTTGTGAAACGGCTAATGGTAGTTGATTTTTTTCTTTCGATGTTTCGACATGGTGGAAAGAGGATAATTGCCGTTAAAAATTGGAGAAAAACGTTTCTGCGTCTGGAAACGAGATCTGAGAAGTTATAGACACAAATGGTGAGGGTAAATATGCAAATTAAACACATAAATGATATCGAGGACTTTTCGGGTTCTCTTCCGCGTGTTTCCATTATCGAAGACGACAGTTTCGACAGCGTTGCAGCTGTCTTCTTCAGGTCAGAAGTGACGATGCTCTCAGATGTGGGTTTTTCATGAGTTCTCTGGGGAACTTCCTACCACTTTCCGCCCTTTCGGGCTCTCAGCGGATGTTGCATTTGTTCTACGCTGCTTCCAGCGTTGGGAATATTACTATTTCCTTTTTGGGGGTTGGTGTTCTAGCATTTTTGTGGCCGATATCGGTCTTTTGTATTTGTCCCAGGCGGTTGGTGTTTCCTTGGCTAAGTTGCTGATTCTACTGCAGGATTTATTCGCCGTCTCCTCGTAAAATGTTTTCCAGTGTCATATCTTCCGCGATGAGGTGGAGGACGTCATTGCCTGTGTCTTTCCCAAGACGAAGAATCCATCTCAGGATTTTCCTTAGTGTTATTTGCAGTCGATATGTGCATTTTTGTAGGCACATGCCGGACCAGACAGGAGAGGCGTATGGGATTCCTGGGAGGATTATGGAATGGTAGAGCCGCAGTCGGTTTTTGGTGGAGATGAATTTGGATGAAAGGAGAGGGGAATGGGCGTTTGAGCTGGATTGGAGTTTTGTGGTGAGGTAGGTAAGGTGAGGTTTGTATGTTAATGTTCAGTCTAGTTGGATGCCTAAGTATGTTGCAGCGTTCGTCCAGGGGATGTTCCTCTGCTTCAGTTTTAAAGTTGGTGCTTCTGTTTGTGTCCCAAGCGGAATAACTGCGCCGGAGGCGCGACAGCTTCACCGTCCCGGTGAGAGAAACTCACCACAACCGGTTTGGTAACAATTAGGTGCATGGCGGGGGATTTTTATTTGGAGTTTGATGTGTTGTTTGTGTGAAATTGGAAAGTGAGCATTATTTTTGACATATTATAAAAAGAAATGACTAATCCTAAGGGGGGAATTACAAAAGGGGGATATATACAGCTTTAACACAAAGCATTGATGTATATATTTTATACCTGTATATGAATATATTTTTTTTCTCATTTTTTATATGGAGAATATAATAATTTTTTCAAATAGTTTATTTTATTTATTTTATTCTTTTTCTCCATTTATATATATATATATATATATATATATATATATAAATTATACGTATTTACACGTATTACACGTATTTTATTAAGTACTGTCTTTTTTTTGTTATTATTCTTTTGTTAAATAAAATGCATTGTAAATCTACATTTTATTTATTTATTTTATCATTTTTATTTATTTTTCTGTTTGTGTGAATGTGACCGTCATATATAGCCGGTCGTTTTCCCGCCAATTCAGTCTGGTGCGCTGTCATTGGTCGCTTTCTTTTCCTTTACGAAAATTCTCTTCCAGCCTTGGAGAGAGTGTAGCCATCTTCTCTGTTGATGTTTTCGGGTGTTTTTACGATTTCGATGGCCTCCCTGACCAAGATCAATCAAAGACCAATCCAAATTAATAGCAAAAGAGAACCGCTACTTCCCCAGACTCATCAGGGAGTCACATTTTTGTATCTGTTCGGCAATTTCTCTCTCTTATTTCATCGCTTCTGTCAGACCTAGAGATGTAGTGAGGCGTCATGATAATATTCTCTGTGTCGCTCTGAAACACACCAGTTCTGTATTTCTCAAGCAAGCTAAGCCTAGCGCGCAGCCTCCGAGTCTCCAGGGGCTCCCACCTTAATCGCTCTAAAAGTTGTGAAACACTTTTTGTACGCTCGTAGCAGTTTTGAGCGAAGCGTGCAGCTTTTCTTTGAATTATATTAAATTTGTTCGTAAAATCTTGATGGCCATGGTCCCAAATGTTCAAGAAGTATTCGAGGTGTGGCCTAACCAGAGCGAAGGATCATCCCTCTTTTACTTTTTCATCCGAAGACCTTCCTATCTTACGCTTAACAAAACTTTGTTTCTTTAATGCTGCACCGCATATGTTTGGTAAGCGTGTTCCCCACGGCATAAAAAAAAGATAAGGTAATTCCAAGATATTTAACTGTGTCTGAAGATTTTATGATTACTCCGTCCACGGAGTAGGTATGGCATTTGTGTGATGACACTCGTAGGAAGGAACTGTATTGCATTTACTAAGATTAAATTCTAGCCCCCAATCATAGATATCAGTCAAACAGTGCCTTAACAACTGTGCGAACATGATTACTAAAAAATCGTGGAGAGACGGATAGCTCGCTCATTGACTCAAGTCGGGAAAGTTCTCTGCTCTCCATTATGGTCCGCAATTTATTCATTACGCCATCAGGTCACTGATAAGGATGTCAAACCTCGATAAAAATGGCGGAGAAAGCAATCGAAACGTCAGTGATACTTAGTGACTTATGCCGGAGACCAGAGGGAATCTTCAAACAATTTATGCGTAGAAAAACTCGAGAAACCAACAAATAAAAATGGCTCTGGGGAATCATGCCGGAGAGCGACAGGGAATAATTAAATCCCTCATGAAGACAACTCAAGTTGATAGACGCATAACAGTTGTAATTAATTTTACACTGTATTTATTAATAAAAGCTTTTATTTCTACTCATTACAGGTCCATTAGAACACACTTACGCCGGAGATAAAGACGCTAACGTCGTGACATCGCCCTCTGGAGATAAGGATGTCTCGATCCCTGACGTTTCTGTCACAGACATGCTTTTTCAAGCCATCGATTTGAACTATGAGGTCATAAAAGATAGAAGTTGGGTGGTGAGTACGAACAGAATGCACATTTTAACCATCTTATGGTCGATTGCAGAAACGGTTCTCATGTATCCAAATGAGTAATGGAATCTCTGTATCAAACCATTCATAAAATATGAGTTGCAGAAAGATTTGATGAACATATTGGTTCAATGAACAGTTTCCCCTAATTTGTTTGCCACATGGAAAAGGGCAAAGAGTCCCAAACGTAATTATTATAAGATGATGGGCGTGCGATGAACCACATGGAGGCTAAATCTAATAATTATAGGGTTAATATGTGAAAAGGGACGTGGTAATTCACTCTTGCTTACCATTATGTGCATAAGTACACATATAAGTATGAATTGCATACATTAATGTTTCCAGAACGAGAGTTGAGAACACTCTACAAGTTATTGTGCGAAAAATGACGGGGTGATTTACTCTTGCTGACTACTCAGAATATGCATTAGTCATTTCATTATTAGGATGAACATTTATTAAATTTTTGCGGAAGGAGAGTAGAAGATAATTCGAAGCGATAACGACTAGCGCGAGGGTAAGTCAATAAATAGCTCGCGTAACTGGATAGAGGCAGTAATGATCAAAGTAACATCCTGAAATTAATTTCACTTTTCTACATATTCACCCTGTACATTCAGACACTTATGCCATCTCTATACAATTTCTTGATAGCCGGTAGCAAAGACGTATTTTGTTTGCTGCCGCGGCCAACGAGTAATCTCTTGGACTACGGCATCATCATTTTCAAAACGTCGGCCACTTGAATGATTTTTTTAGGGGCCCGAGCAGATGAAAACACTTGGGGGGCTAAGTTGGGACTGTTCGGTGGATGTTTCAAGCGTTCCCTATGAAATGTTTACGACTGATGCTGATGATGAAATTCCGACAATTGCGATTTATTTATTGACTTACCCTAGTAAAAAAGTTAATGTACGAGATCGGTAAAGTTCCTGCTACCCAATTTTAGTTATTCCACTGAAGAATGAAATAAATTTGTTCACTACCCTTGTGAGGAATTATGGTCACGACCCGGGTTTCGACTCTTAATGCCCCGATCTGAAGATGAAGCAAAGCGTCAAAACCTGGGTAGTCACAGTTAATTCTAACAAGTGGAGTGAACGACGTTAATTCATTATTCCGTCACGGATCACTTCCACAAAGTCAAGCCTACGAGCGTTTCTTTTGTTTAGTGAGTTCCATAACTTTGTAGAACTTACAACTAATGACAACCAATGAAAACATTCTTAAATGCTTGAAAAACCGACCTTAACGACCGGATTTACGATCTGGTCATGCATTTTTTTGCCGTATGAAAGCCGAGGTTAACACGTTTTCCAATCGATAAACTCTAACTTGAAATAACCAACAGTCAGAAGTTCTGTGCACAATTAACCTAAATCTTCGGCTAGTACGAAGCGCACGAAAGAGTTATGTAGTTGAACATATATTGTAAAACCGGGCATTAAAATATGTTCTGTTGTCTTTCTAAGCGAAAAATATCTACATCTACAACTACGTAATACCCTGCGAGCCACTACGAGGGTGTGTGGCAGGGGGTGAAGATCACCAAACATGCACTATTGACATGCAACTAGGATCTTTAATGGACACATGCTAGATAACAGGGTCACATGCAGCTAGATGGTTAGTATCTACATAATAGGGAAGGGATTATTGGTTGTTATTACATGCATCATTCACTACAGACTACTCTTACTATATTTCACCTACCTATCCCTTTGCTACGCTGCCTATTGTTCTCTCTTATAGTACGCGGGAAAAATGACATTTTAAATCTATCGGTACGACAATTTATCTCTCTAATCTTGTTAATATGATCAAACCTAGCATAATACGCAGGGGTTCTCAATATATATCTAACGTCGTCTGTGAACAAAACGGTTTCGAATTTACTCAAAAGGTTTAACCTAAATTTTAACCTGCGTTCTGATAGTAATTCCCATCCTAGTTCTTCTATTAAGCTCGTAACACTTATACATTTATCTAAAGGTGGTCCATGCTTTTTATATTAATTTCTTCGTTCAAGACTGATGTCGACAATGGAATCACCATAAAATTCCGTGACATTAAGCCAATGACCAGGAAGATCGCCAGCGCGCTGACAAGATTGGGTTTCAAGAAAGGCGATGTTCTGTTCTACTCGGCTAATGATGCAGCACTGATTTACTTGGTAAACATCGGCGTCTGGCTATGCGGCGGAGCAATCAGGGCCTGTTACCAGAGGGACATTAAAGGTAAGCACTCATTAGATGAGGAGCATGATTTCCCGACGAAATTATCATAAGCACTGCATAAAGTCATATCACTGTGCCATTACTTGCTTTCACGCGATTTTTCATATTTGCCGATTAGCCGGCGGTTAATTAAAAAAATTGAGCTCAAAATTTTAAGTTAGCAATCAGGAACATAAAAAATGTACCAAAGCCTTCATTGACCCAAATGTCCCCGAGGAGCTTGACCAAGTTATGGACATACTGACAATATTAGTGATAGTACCCGGCACGTGGTAACTCGACTTTGTGGGTTATTATTTTTTTTCTTTTTTTTTTCTTTTTATTTATATTTTATTATTATTTATTATATTAGATTATTATTTTTCTCTTGCCGGAGAAAAAGGAAGAAGCAGATGCCTTGGGAGGTAAAGATGGGCCATTGAAACAAAATATTTAAGGGTAGCTGGTCACAACGGAGCTAAAAGTACGTAGGAAAACGGAAAACGGTGAAGGAGAGTTTCGAGAAGTGAGGAAGCGGCGAGTGTTTAAACTTAGAATATTTTTTAGCGAGAAAAAAGCGTTAGAGAGAAAATAATAGAAACCACGGATATCGTGGTGGATGAAAAAAATTGGTGAAGCCGGTGAGGACTGTCTCATGACCAAGAATCGGAAATATATAGGATAGAAAGATGTTCAAGAACGCAGTTAGGCCAGCTACGGTGGGGCCCGGTAGAAGAAGGCCCGAGAAAAGAGGTTAGACGTAGCAGACACGGAAATGTTGGGAAATTTTATAAATCTGCTATTTCTTCCGATATTCTCTCTCACAAAACATAGATAATGTCTTAATGACTATGCTCTGTAAAAGCACGATAAACAGTCTGCCCTCTGTGGTCTGCAACATTTCCCGGCAACACTTCACTTCATGTTCTGGGATGGGGTTATGTGCCTAACTCGTAAAAATTCAGCTTGTTCCGAACATTAATACTTCAAACTCGGCTATTGGATTATTTTCAAGAGATTAATGGAAGGGAAAAAAGGTATATTTGTGTACAAATGCGATCGCTACGGTCGCAAAGGTAACAATATATCGCAATTAAATCTAACATCTGGTAAAAGCTAACACATTTCTGCCAATAAGGGACAATGCGCCAGAATTAAATGTAGTTAAACTTGAATCTAGAACGGTAACTTTATTTTTTTTACCCATTCCGGTAACGGGGGTGAAAAACACCCCAATCTTGCAGATTCTATTTCACTGGTATGTCACATATTTTAGGGTCCTACAAGGTCTCATTTTCTTCGTTCTCTAATAAATAACCACGTGGGGCAAAAAAGTTTTTCATTAAGTTCCAAAAAAGTGGTCAATTAGCTGAAATTAGTCAAAAACGTAAGCTGCTCTCTTATGGCAGGAAATTTAAATTCACGTGGGGTGTTTTTTCACCCCCCCCCCCCCCGGTACCATTCTAGGGTTACTCTTGCAATTCAGCAATCATCCGAATTTTCTGTAATAATTACAACGCTTTTATGCCAACGATACACATATGAAAGTACACTCAAGAGTCAATAAATGGGAATAATTTAGGATGCTTAGAACCGGCATCAAAATAACTTCATACAAATAATTACTCACTGTTAATTCATTCGTGAAGACGACACGGGCATGCAAAGCAAGCCCGAGGTTTAATAACTGATAGATATCATCCAAAACAAGAATTCGACAACACTGATCCTACGAACTATTTGTGTCATATGAATACGTTAGTGGGGATGATAAGAGTATAAGTAAACATTTTCATCGCAAACATCATTGCCGGAAGAATATATGATAGACATGAAGAAAGAAGCTACCATCATAATCTTAAAGGCCAACCTTAAAGGCCAAACCTTTGATAGGTTTTTTACAAGGCTTGACGCTAAGGAAAACAGTAAAACCCCGGGGAAACGTCGCAAGAGTGAAGGAAGTATCTTGGGAGGGAAACACATGCCGCAGATTGGAACGATGGGACAGACTGTGGAGATACGGCCTGGGCAACAGCGGATGCGAACAGCAAAGCTGCTTTGAGGGCTGTGCCAGGAGCCGGCTAGAAACTTCACGCTCAAGCGTTACACACAAGGCTGAGAATATCTGTTACATTCACACATAGCTAAAGATCAATAAATATAAATAAATAACAATGAAAAATGAATAATAATAATAAATTCGTTTATTGTTCTAGGAGCGAACTCCTTTGGAACATAGAAATGATATGCAGTGGTGTGCAAGACAATTAATATGGGAATAAGCAAATCAGGAAACAAAAAAGGGAAGTTGTCATATGAATTGCTAACAATAGACATATACAACATTATCATTTCGCAATGTGGAAAAAGAACTGAATTTCTTCTTCTGACAGAAAAACGAACATTAAAAATATCAATAAACAAATAACAGAACTTTTAAAAAGGAAATTTAGCTTAACAAATGAAAAGAAAAAAAAATGAATGAGGGACCACAAGCCCATAACACGATTTCTTTGATAACTTTATGGTACTCCACCGCATAAAAGTTAATGGTAACCATTACTATACCTGAAGACATGCACACGCAGAGAAACCCGGGTCGTGTTTTAAATTCAGACATTAGCCAAATAATGATGCGTAACAAGGGCGATCAAAATTTGAAAAGATACTTAAGTTGTGACATTGAAGTCGGCCACAATTTCATCTGCGGCGTCCCAAGTAACAGTGCGCCAAATAAAACAATGTTGCAACATTTTATAAAACGAAAATTATTGCCGTTTTAAAAATTATTTATTTTTTCCAGAGCTCTACGAGATTCGCATGAGAGAGGTGTCCTCTCGATTCGTTCTGTGTGATCCAGAGACCGCACCTCCGGTCAAGTGGGCCGCGAGTCAGATGGGCTGGAACGTCACCCTCCTGTCTATCGGCGGTGAAGTGGAAGGAGCTTTGTCGATTGAAGAAATCATTGGGAATGAAGATTGTTCGGGTAAAAAAATATTCACCTTAAAGGGGGTGTATTTTATTCCACATACTGCGCCTAAGCAGAAACAAGCACGTTTCATTGAGTGGTTAAGAAATGTATAAAGGTATCTTGATTTAGCAGGCGGGACAAAAACAGGAATATGCATCACATATTTCAATAAAATAAAAGCAAGGATAGCAATGGCAAAAGAAGCCTTCAGCCAGAAGAAAAACTAGCTATGCAATAAAAGCCTTGATCGGGAGCTGAGAAAGAGACCAGCTAAATGTTATTCATGGAGCGTTTTCATGTATGGATGTGAAGCGTGGACATTAGGTAAGAGGGAAAGGAATAGAATACAAGCTTATGAAATGTGGGTGTGGAGAAGGATGGGAAAAGTAAGATGGGTAGATAAGATGAGAAATGAAGAGGTTTTGAGCAAAGTGAAAGAAGGAAGATCGCTCATAAAGGAAATTAGGAAAAGGAAAGGAAACTGGTTGGGCCATGTGATGAGAGGGAAAAGTATAATAACTGTGGCACTTGAGGGTTCAATTGAAGGAAAGAAAAAGAGAGGAAGGAGAAGAATTAAATTGGTGGATCAGGTGAAGAACATCAGCTATGATGAAGCAAAGAAAGAAGCTCGGGACAGAAGCGAATGGAGACAGCAGTGGTGCACGGGACCTGTCAGCAGGCAGAACACCAGATGCTGATGATGATTTCAATATGGGTACCTATTAGACCCGTTAAGAGACGCATGGAAAGATCTAGATATGGGAATAAAGGTAGAAGGGCAGCTGATTAAGTCGGTAAAGTTCCCGGACGATGAGGCTCATATTAGTGGATTTTCGAAGGGATTCCTAGCTTTAGAGGATACTTTGGTATGCCAGTACAGGAAATACGGAATAAAGATAAGTCATAGGAAAACAAGGTTAATGAGATTCTCTAAGAAAAGAAAGTGAGGCTAGAAATAAAAGTGATAGGACACAAATTAGAACAAGTAGAGCATTTTAATTACTCGGGTCGTATGCTAGTGGAAAATGGAAATAATAGTACTGACTATACTTACTCAATGCACAGACAAAAGGAGGAGAATAGCATTAGCTATGGGAACATTTGGTAATAGAAGGGAACTGATGACGGGGACTCTGGGTGAGGATTTGAAGGAGAGGCGGATGAAAAGCTTGATATGGAGCGTAGCTTTGAAGGAACAGCAACGTGGACTCTCAGTAAGGAGGACGAGAATAGGCCTTTGAGATGTGGGCGTGGAGACGGATGGAGAAGGTGAGTTGGACGGAAAGGAAGACTAACGAGGAAGTGATTGAGATGGTGGGTGGGGAAGGGAAACATTTGAATGAAATTCGAGACCGGCAGAGTAGGTGGCTGGCGGATGTAATGAGGGGTGATGGGTTGCTCAAGAACGTGATAGAGGGAAGGACCTTGGGCAAGCGGGAACGAGGAAGAAAGAGAATAGGTTTCATGGAAGGGATTAGAAAGATAGATTGTATGCTAAGGCTAAAAAGGATTTACAATAGCCAGATAGGCCCCGGAAAATGTAGACAACCGGGTGGAGATTCTATTACATTCAGCAAAACCTACCTTATCCGGTACAATACTTAATAAAATACGTGTCTCAAGGAATTCATGAGACGAACATGGCAACAAAAGTAAAGAGAAAAGAAAAAGAATACATCTTCTTTAAGACCGAAGAGACAGCCAACAAAACCGGAAGGATTTTTTTCTAACTTTCAACAAAAGCTAACCTTTACCGGGAAAACATCAAATAAAAATTAGAACAGTAATTGACTGTATGATGTGCGCCGTCAAGACGATGAAATGCGTCATATACTTGAACATTATAATGAGGTAGTATATAAGAAGTTGTTCGAGTGTCATTTTACGAACAGAAAATGGACTAGAAAACAATTCGTGAAGATTAAAATTTCAAATAGCAAAAATAAAAAATACCGGAGGGAAATATAAAATTGATTACTATAATCACGTCCCACCCCCAAGGTCTATGTTTGATAGGGAAATTCAGGACAGTTGTGATTCGGGGCGATGATACTTTGAATATTGATTGAAGAATATCACATACTTTGACGCTATATTACATCTCTAGGTCCCACAGGACCGATAAAATGAGAGATATACATTGCCGAACAGAGCGAAAATTTGTTCTTTCCACGCTCAATAAGCGACCATAATTAAAAATGACCTACAACCAAAATCTCCCAGAATACACTACCTCATTTCACCACCAAAAAGTAAGAAGTTGTTCGAGTGTCATTTTACGAACAGAAAATGGACTAGAAAACAATTCGTGAAGATTAAAATTTCAAATAGCAAAAATAAAAAATACCGGAGGGAAATATAAAATTGATTACTATAATCACGTCCCACCCCCAAGGTCTATGTTTGATAGGGAAATTCAGGACAGTTGTGATTCGGGGCGATGATACTTTGAATATTGATTGAAGAATATCACATACTTTGACGCTATATTACATCTCTAGGTCCCACAGGACCGATAAAATGAGAGATATACATTGCCGAAAAGAGCGAAAATTTGTTCTTTCCACGCTCAATAAGCGACCATAATTAAAAATGACCTACAACCAAAATCTCCCAGAATACACTACCTCATTTCACCACCAAAAACCTTCTCCTTAATACCTTTACGCGGTTGGTGTACTAAAAGCCCCTGCCCTCAAGCCCATGCGGCGACTAACCGGGTAATATGTAGATATAGAAGGGCTACTACCGTGGTGGCGGCTTGCGTGCTCCGATTACCACAAGAGCTGGACCTGCGGAACTAATGCTCCTCGTGGTGCCACCTAGCAGTAACGGTAACTCACTGAGGCGGCTGCAAAAGGCATCTGACCTCATTGCCACGGCTTTTTATATAATTGATATAACTGTGTCATTTGAAAACTACAACTAAGGTAGATTAAGGAACACCACTTCGATTAAAAAAATCTTCCAATGACAATAAGGACAGTTCTTGTTTGAAAATGAATCTTGGCAACTACGAGACTCGACCCTCTGAGGCGGGTGTCGTGCCCGGCATCGGTCGGAGGAAGGCCCCTTTGTTGTCGCCATCACGCGAAATCTTTGCTCGGAAGTAAAGGCAAATGCAGAAGCAGAGGAAAAGAAAATACAGAAGATGAACGCATCAATCAGAATAGGCAGAATGTGTAATCTTCGGAAAATGCTAAGGCTGGGAAAATATTTTGAATAGTTAGCGATAAATGTACAAGGTTGGTCTGAGGGAAGAAATGTGGAACTGGCGAAGTAATGTGAACTACAGAAGCGATGACTATAGAGTATTCTACATCTACATCTACATACTACCCCGCAAGCCACCTCAAAAGGCGTGTGGCGGGGGGTGTTAGGACACCAGCCGTTAAAAAAAATAAAAAATTAAAATTAAAATTAAAAAAAAAATTCCGCCTAGCATTTATTAAAGTCCTTAATTGTTCGGGGGAAAAACGAATTCCCATACCTATCCGTTCGGCAAAATATTCCTCTTAATTTATCGATTCTGTCGGACCTGGAAATATAATGTGGTTCTAATATGATGTTCTCCGTGTCGCTCTGAAAAATATCCATTCTCAATTGCTCAAGCAATCTTAGTCTAGCACGTAGCCTCCGAATCTCTAGCGGCTCCCACCCTAAATCGTTCAAAATCCGTGTAACGCTTTCTGTTCAGCCGTAGCAGTTTTTGACGAATCGCGCAGCTTTCCTTTGTATTTTATTAAGTTCATGGACTTAGGTCTTTCTCCGCCGGATCCCATATGCTCGCTGCATATTCAAGGTGTGGCCGGACGAGTGCGAAATAGCACCTTTCTTTCACTTTCTCATCCGAAAATCTTCCCACAACACGCTTGACAAATCCTAGCTTCTTCAGGGCTCTGCCACAAATATTTCTTATATGTGTCCCCCACGATAGGTTCGAAGTTATCGTAACTCCCAGGTATTTAACTTCATCTGTCGCATTTATGCTAACGCCATCCACAACATATACATGGGGATAGTTGGACGACCTACGCAAGAAATGAACCGCGGTGCATTTGCTCCGATTAAGTTCTAGTCCCCACTCTTTGCTCCATGCTTGAACGTTGTTTAAGTCCAATGACAGAATTTCAAAGTCAGAGTGATTACTAATTTCGCGGTATATGACAGCGTCGTCGGCAAATAAACGTATTTTACTGCTAATTCGGGAGCAAAGGTCGTTTATATATATAATGAACAAGAGTGGGCCAATAACGCTTCCTTGCGGGACACCCGATGTCACCTTAACCACATCAGAGCTAATTCCATCAAGAACTACTCTTTGCTTACGATCACTAAGAAAGTCACGTATCCAGTTTACTACTTTTTCGTTTAACCCGCATGACTGTAATTTGTATAATAGTTTTCTGAGAGGTACCGTGTCGAAAGCTTTCTTAAAGTCTAGAAATAGTGCGTCAACTTGTCTTTTCGATTCACCAGATTTGAGAACGTCGTGAAGAAAGAGCGCGAGCTGTGTTTCGCATGATCTACCTTTTCGGAATCCGTGCTGACAATTATGCAGGAGGTTTCGACTGTCCAGAAAATTCATAATATCGCTAACAACGATATGTTCGAGAATCTTGCCTGTAATCGATGTCAATGATATTGGTCGATAGTTTCCTGGGTCATGTCTGTTTCCCTTTTTAAATATCGATGTAACGTTTGCAGTTTTCCAGTCCATTGGTATCTTTCCTTCAATGACTTATTGAATATTATCTCTAAGAAAGGTGCGATCTGTGGTGCTAACTCCTTGAGGACCCGCGCGGGTATTCCCTCCGGACCCGGAGATTGATTACTTTTTATCGATTGTAGCTGTTTAATTATTCCATCGCGTTGAATTGAGATTTCTTTCATCGGTTCCTCAATGAATGGAATGTCTAAATTACACGCAGTGTCGTCTGTAGTGTAAACACTTTCAAAGTGGGAGTTTAACACATTAGCTTTATCAATATTTTCGGTGACAAGTTTACCATCTTTATCAAATAATGAATCTACGGCAGAAGATTTTCCCTGAAGTTCTCTCGCATATGACCAAAAAGATTTTGGATTTTCCTCGAGTAATTTACCAAGTATTTTTTTCTTGAAATTTCGCAGAGCAGCACGCAATGTTTTCTTGGTTTTTGAGCGTTGCGCAAGTTAACTCTCTTTTGCTTCAAGTTCCTTCGATTTTTCATCAAACGTAATGGTTTTTTTGAACATGTTGTACAGTTTTCTCTGTTTCCTAAGGTCCCTCCTAACATCGTTATTGTACCAGCGAGGTTCTTTACTATCACTTTTCAGTTTTTGCGGAATGTGTTTGTTGATTCCTTGGCGTAAGATTTCTAAGAAGTATTTCCATGACACATCGGTGCTTTTATCCTCTGTTTTAGCTACGTAGTCCGTGTATGAATCATTAAGCATCTCGCCAAATTTAATGAAGTTACATTTATCCAATAAATAAATATGGCGTTTTGGTTTTACGGCTGACTCCACTTCTGTCTTTAAGGTTGCAAAAATTGCTCTGTGATCACTTATACCGTCGAGAACATTGATATGTTTTATCAACTTAGGGTGGCTTACTGCTAAAAGGTCTAATATTTTATTACCTCTCGTAGGCTTGTCGACTACTTGGGATAGCGAGTGATTTGAGAGTGCGTTGAGTAAGATCTCACTGATTTTTTTATTCCTTGAATTCGGTATTAAATAGCAAGAGATTCAAAGGTAGTGCGGGATTGCATTCGCAGTGAACTCGAAAATCGGTCAAAAAAATTGTAAATTATCGTTCATTATAGGAACAGGTAATACTTTAAAATGAATAATGACGACATAAAGTTTTTTATAATAATGTATGTCAACTTTCAGCTTTCCCGAAAGACGTGAAAATCAACGCCAAAGAAGATCCGTTGGTAATAGTCAACACAAGTGGGAGCACAGGGACTCCAAAAGGTGTAGTGCACACACATTATACTTTTGTAGCCTACTTTTTAAACAAGGGCACGCTGAAGAAGATAGAGGGGTAAGTATTACGTCCCAGCTTTTTAATTTTCATTATTGCAGCATACCCGGATATGCCTATCATACCGGCGATGGGTAGGTAGCACTTTAGTCGCCAAGTAAGCAGACACGCGTTCTGTATCTTCGGGTATGTGGTCCACAAAATAAGTAAAAGTATTTAAAAGTTTTGCATTAGAATGATAGGGGTTTGAATTTTACTGATTATAAATATGTGAGATAATGCAATGAAATATGATATAATATGATATGATATGATATGATATAATATAATATAATATCATAATATAACGTTGTGTAACGCAACTCAACGCAATGAAATGCATTACAATACAATGAAACATTGAAACACATTACAATACAAATAAAATACAAATAAATGCAATGCAATACAGTGTAATGTAACATAACAAAAATAACGTAATCGAAAATCAATTAGACCCGTCATTTCGAAATTTTGCCTAAAAAATGTGTATTTTATATTTATGGTTACATTTCGAAATATTTTAGTCGGATAGATTGTTATGAGACTTTTGGTGTTTTAATGTCAAATTTCTATCGTTTTGATCGGAGTTATAAAAGAGAAAAAATGTTAGACAGGTTTTACCGCTGGTCTTTCAATCCTAAGATTGGTTGTCAGCATCCGTCCACACTTCTCCATTCAATGCCGGTTTCCTTACTTCTTGGTAGTTCGAAAGTACTTCCATCTACATCTACGTCATACCCTGCAAGCCACCCTAAGGGTGTGTGGCAGGGGGTGCTTCCACACCAGGCATGCATGAATGATACGGTAGAACACCGAAATTACATTGAAACCCGCGTATCACACATGCAAAGCGCCAATTAAAAATCTAATAACCAAGAAACATTCTATCGTCAATCGTTCCAACATGCAAGGGATACAAAGACTACTACTACATATTCAAAATATCATGCATAAATAAGAACATCAATATTTACATCATGCATTAATAAGAGGAGAATATAAAGAAAAAGATTTACTGTCTGCCTATTGTCACAATTCGAACTATTCATGACGACGATCACAGCTGTTATGGTCCCGAATGGTACGCGGAAAAAATGACATTTTATACCTATCGGTTCTACAATCTATCTCTCTAATTTTATTGGCGCGATCTAATCTGCCGTAGTACGAAGGGGTTAATAGTATATTTTTTACGTCGTCAGTAAAATGATTTTCCTGAAATTTATTTAGGAGGTCAAACCTATAATTCAATCTACGCTGTGATAGCGATTCCCATCCTAATTCTTTTAACAGTCCAGACACACTAGCCAACATATCGTAGCATCGTTTCACAAACCTAGCTCCTTTTCGCTGTACGCGATCTAACTCTGATATGAACCCCGTTTCGTATGGATCTCATACACTAACAGCATATTCCGGATGAGGCCTAACGATTGAAAAATAACAACGTTCTTTCACTTTCTCATCACATTTTCCGAGTACTCTCTTGATAAAGCCTAGCTTCCTGTATGCTTGACCGCATATTTATCTAAAGTTGGTCTTTGTATTTGTTCCTTCCCCATTGATCGATTTGCCGATGGATCTATTGTTTTGTTAGGTTGTACTCTTAGGAAACCCAATATCCCTCAGTGTGAGTCCTATCCTTCTGGTTCATGCGTCTTATCCTTCCGTTGGTTTCTACGCTGTTCTACTGTTTTGCATACTCCTCATTTTTTTTTAAATTATCCATCCTTTAATATTAAGGATCCTCTCCCAACAATAGATGTAAAGATTATGAGGAACAAATGAATGTTTCAGAATATCATCATGTTTAAAATGAATCTTTTATATTTTTAATACAGAGATACCGGCATGGCGTTTTTGGCAAAATTAAGAAATTGTTACAGCAGCGTACTAGGTTATTCACTGGGCTGTATACTAAGTGGCAACTCTCTACTCTGTATCTCGAATTTTGAGGTAAATTCGTTCGTGGAGAGCGTTCTAAAATACAAGGTAAGACTACAAAGAATTACTATACTAAACTGAAATTTCACTTTTATTTTCATTCGACCTAATTACAAAGATTTTTTTGCAGCCTGCAGTGATTATTGTTTATCCACATGACTTGCATACTTTTCTTCAGTCAGTCAAGATGAAAGAGCATGATTTCTCTTTCATAAAAGGCATCCGGTCCGTTGGGTCAGTACTAAATCATGCAACAGCGAAGACTGTGGAATCTCTACTGCCTCAAACGAAGTTGATGTCGGTAAGCTATTTTCTGTCTTTTTTAAAGGGAAACTCATTAAAAACTGTAATGGAATTTATGAAGAGACTCCATGACCAAATTCAGGTTTTTAGGCAGCTTTACACTGTTTTTTTTTCCTTTTGGACCTTTTTTTTAAGTAGGCTTTGTTGAATGTCAGAGAATCTCCTCCAAATTTTCTCCACTTTCAGGAGCCTATCTCCCTCTGTTATATTCTTTTTCCCATCAGAATACGATCTACCCTTCTTTGTCCCGTCCATGAAACCTATTATCTTTCTTCCCCTTCCCCGCTTGCCCAACATCCTTCCCCCTATCACATCCTTGAGCAACCCCTTATTACATCCTCCAGCCACCTACTCTGCCGATGTCGAATGTTATGAAGAAGTTTCTTTTTTTTTCTTTTCCTCGCCCACCATCTCAAGTACTTCCTCGTTAGTCTTTTTCTCCGTCCACCTCACCTTTTTCATCCTTCTCCACACCCACATCTCAAACGCCTGCAGCCTATTCTCGTCATTCTTTCTGACGGCCCACGTATCTGTCCCGTACAACGCTACGCTCCGTATCACGTTCTTCAACGGCCTCTTATTCACACCCTTTCCCAAGGTCCCCGTCGTCAGCTCCCTTCTATTACTAAACGCATCCTTAGCTAGCACTATTCTCTACTGTATGTTTTCTTTTAGCGTGCTACCTAAGTAATTAAAATGCTCTACTTTTTTTGGACCTAAAGCAGGGGAAATTCAAACAAGATTTTTGTTTAGATTCCTCAGCTTTACGATCCGAGGTATCGACTGGCGTTTCGAAGGGATAAAATTCTAGGATACAAGTTGAATAGTAGCTGAAGCGCTCAAATAATAGTCCGTAAGATTCTTTCAACCACAAAATCATTTGAAATTGCCATGAGAAAAAATTGCCTGGACCGGTAATCTACCCACGGACGTTCGGTTTGCTGGGACAATGCGCAGACCCCTACGCGAACCAGGCTTCCTAATTCGCATGGAAGTTTAGATACGATGAAGTATAATCCTTGAAATTACCCGGCAAGCCAGCGGTCTGGGATTGGGAGTTAGAACTAAATCTTAGAAAGTGCACCAAAGTACAATTCTTGCGGAAGTCATCACAAAAACGCTGAATCTACACTGTGGGTGGAATAAACATAAAATTTTCACATAAAGATCACACATAAATCAAACACAATCTTCAAATTGCCCTAAATTCAGACACATCGTGGAGAACAAACATGCAATACATTTGCGGTACCATTAAAGAAACTAGGATTCGTCAAGCATATAGTAGGAAGGTCCTCGGTTTAAAAAGTATACGATAGATGCTGCTCCGCTTCAGTTAGGCCACACCTCGAACACGCCGTGAGTATTTGGGACCCAGGACAGAGAGATTTACCACAGAAAACTAATTAAATACAAAAAACTGTCACGAGCGAACATGTAGTGGTTGTCAGCTTTTAGAGGGATTAGGTTGGAAGCTGTTAGAGACTCGGAAGCTACAAGCTAGGCTTAGTTTGCTTGAGAAATTCAGAACATTATAGCACAAAGTTTACCACGTTGAGCATTGTAATGCCTTACATCTACATCTATGTAATACCCTGCGAGCCACCACGAGGGTGTGTGGCAGGGGGTGAAGATCACCAAACATGCACTATTGACATTCAACTAGGATATTTAAATGAGACATGCTAGAAAATAGGGTCACATGGAGCTAGATGGTTAGTATCTACATAATAAGGAAGGGATTATTGGTTGTTATTACATGCATCATGTACTGCAGACTACTCTAACTATATTTCACCTACCTATCCCTTTGCTACGCTGCCTATTGTTTTCTCTTATAGTTCGCGGGAAAAATGACATTTTCAATCTATCGGTACGACAATCTATCTCTCTAATCTTGTTAAGATGATCAAACCTAGCATAATACGCAGGACCCTAGAACTTTGAACTATGAACTTTGCCTATAACCCTTTTTACGAATCACATTTCGCCTTATTTTCATCTCTGAATTTGCGGAGAAAAATAGTTCGTCAGTGAAAACAAAGTTTTTTCTAAGAGCCTGCTTATTTATGAACTAATTTGTCAAATATTCTTACAAATATATGCATATCAAATCAACTTCCACACATATTTATCTACGAAATAAAAAGCATCATTCTTAACTAAAAGCAACCATTCCTTATTCCGCAGAGTTATGCCATATCAGAGACTTTAATAATTACCTCCACTGACTTTGGTGAGCAACCAGAAATGAAAAATCGGGAGGGTGAAGGAAAAGTGGCTGGAATCAAATTCAAGAAGCTTCAAGGCGGTACGTGTAGCGCAACGACGGCAAGCTAATTTTAATATTTGAATTTTCGCACTTATTCCTCATCTATTTAAAATGAATGAAATACCATCATCTTCATGCTAAACCTTATTCCTTTCTGTCAGAATTACATAACTGTCAGACTCTAATTTTTTTAGATACTTACTTGAGCTGCGGACTGCTTCGCCCTGGAGTGATAGCGAAGGTAGGTAAGTGGTCTTAAGGCAGTTGGTGCGAGATACTACTCTGATCATTTGAGAGACCATGTTGAAATTTAATTTTTTAACTATGCTTCACTGTAAAAATATGAATTTCAACACTCCCTAAACGGATATAGGATACTGATGGTGAAAGTAAGAAGTATAATCCCTTATTGGGTTACATTATATTTTGATTCCAAAGCAATATAGAAAATAACGGTACTCGGATTCGTCATAAATATGTGAACTATTTAATATGCTAAGACCATAGTATTTACTCCAGTCTGTCTAATTTGGAATACTGCCATTATTGACGGCCAATCTTCAAGCAACGAATGATAATGTTGAAGGTTACCCGGGTTTTCAATCGAGTCACTCTCCATCTTGGCCGACGTTTCGATGGACGATGGTTCCATCATACCCTGACACCGTTAGACGACTCGTTCATCGAAACGTCGGCCAAGATGGAGAGTCTGACTCGGTGGAAAATCTGAGTAACCTTCAACATCATAATAGGCCGGGAAAGCCTTAGGTCTTTTTCAACAAGTGATGAAGAAGGAGACGGAAACAGATTCGCTGCTTCGTTTTATACGCGAATTCTCTCTCTTCCAGATTACGGATCCTACTTCAGGCATCTCAATGGGCAGGAATGTAAAAGGAAACCTTCTAATAAAAAGTCATCAATTCATGAAAGGATACATACGCGGGAAAAATGAGGTAATAAACTTTCTAGCGCTTCGGTAAAATTTTATATCTGGTTCGTCCAAATATATTCGTATTTTATATTTCTTACTCCGGGTTACGTTACTCTCAATATCGTGTGATGCTCTATCTGAAATATCCGTGAATTTCTGGTGTTCTGGCTTTATGCAAAGTGAGGGAATGCGATCAACATTTCCCTTTGTGAACTTCTCTTTAATGTTTCCACGGCGAGCAGGTGTTCCTTCCATTTCTTCTTTCGGGATTCGGCTACGTCGTTGTTTTTACAACAACGTTTCTCCTCATCTCTTGGAGGCATCTTCAGGTCGAAAATGACTTGAAGACGCTTCCTTCGCCTTATTCCACCAGTAGACGCCTCCATGATGGGAGGAGAAACGTTGTCGGAAAAACAACGACGCGGTCGAATCCCGAAAGAAGTATGTAATGAAAAGGATTTCCCTACGTGACGTAAACGGAAAGTTGGGCAATTGACGATTGTTTATTGTTTATGAATGCAGCACATCCGAAAATAATTTTTAAAGATAAATGAGCTACGACAATGACTGCGCAAAAATTTTTGTTTATGGCTATTTAGTAGAGCCAATTACATACAATAATAATCCGAAGCGTCAAAAGAAACATTAAAAATTAGTCTCCCATTCTTGCATTTCGGTCATCCACTTGGCCATCTACCGGAATCATTTTAAAACTCGCACACACGTGCGTGTTGCCCGAGGCCATAAGTCTAAGTGGTTAACGTGGAGCCAAAATGAATGCACGCATTTTCAACTATTGAATTTATCAAACGTGACCATCGTCCAATGAATGCACTTCAATATAGGTTTCGGAAGGGAGAGCTTGAAGTCATGTCGTCAGGTTCACTATGCACCTGCGTTCACTTCTTGGTTCGGTATTTTACACCCATTAATTGGGACTTCTATTCTATTTCCTTCACACGATGGAGCTCTCACCTGGAGTTGGCGCGGATGGATGGTTTGATACGGGAGATGAAGCATTTTTCGACGAAGACGGCTGGCTGTACATTGTTGGTCGAACCAAATTTACATTCAAGTACCGCGCGCATTGGGTAAGGCTATAGCATAAACCACTTTTTTTCAAACTTACGAAGCTAATCCCGTCAATTGACGTGATTTAAAAAAATACACCCACAGGAAAGCGCTTAACATAAATTTCTATATTCAATTTTACTGTATACATGTTAAATATTGTATTATTTATTTTAGTCATCGGTCGTTTAAGGTAGATTTAATAAAAACAGGTCAATATCCTCTTTATTTCTACTACGCGAGGAGTGCCTTATCTACCAGTAATATATCCTTCAATAATTCAGCACACATCCCACCCCTTTTCATCTCATCCATAAAACCCACTTAATATACTCTATTGGCTTTTAATGATTCTACTAGGAAAAAGTTTCACTCCGTGTGGAAAGAAACTGATTGTTCTATAAGCCTCGCGTTTCTTCGAGAAAGGCTTCAGGAAATCCTCTGGCCATATTTCTTCCCGTTGATCGTACGAATGTGACCGATAAAAGATTCTTCCCTTAGTACTTAAAACTATTGAGAAAAATCGAAGGTATGTTGTATACACACAGCTTTTCGTGTCTTCATCTATCGTAATGATTTTTCAAGTTCGACATAAATTAACTCAAGTCCTAGACTATCCTTATCTCATATTCTATGATCCTTTATATCAACGTTCACACCTCTGTTATCGCTGTTACATGGCTCCTTCACGTATTTTTTCCACCGACTTTTTTACTCCTAATGTTTGCGCTGGCCCTATTATTTTCTTTGCAACTCATATTGGACACCTGACAAGGCTTTCCTTCCCTTAATCTTCAGCAGTTCCCTTAACATTAGGCATTAATCATATATATTATTTCGCAAAGGTGTTTTTTGTCGCAGTGCCATAACTCCCATAATTCTTCATCAAAATTAATGATTCTAACATCGTTTTAAAGCTTATGTTCCCCGCTATTGACAAATCGTTTCAAACTAAAGTTTTTCTAAAAAAATTTTAAATTAAAGTTTTTGTTATAAAATGATACAGTAGTGTCATTTGTTAACAATATAATCAACTAATATGTTGGCTATGGTTACGTGTTTAAAAGACTGTAGGAGGCGCCATCTATTAACACATCGTTTAGTTAAATTGTTTACATTCTACATGCAATCAGTGTGACCGTTTACCGTTTACGTTATGTATCTTTAGCACAAAGATAAATACCATATGATTGTCCATGGGAAGAAACAGGTAGAAGAACAGGAAGAGAGAAGGAAGAAACAGGAAGAAGCTGCATACTGTGCGAAATATTCGCATGGGTCAGCTAGTGTAACTAATCCCAGATAAGTTTATCTACTATTATCTACGTCCACATGAATTTTATCGATGCCACGGAGTTCCTCCATGTAGTCTCTCCAACAACGCTTAGCGTCTTCGTCTTTTCTTATATCTTACCTCTTATTGTCTTTAATCGTTGGTATAGTTAGCCCTGTCTCACCACACAATACCATTTTTACTTTAGCATGTATCTCAACACTTTCTTGGACCTTTTCCATTTCGTCGTATTGTCCGATACTCTCCCGTCAGGTCGGTCTTTTGCTGGATTTTATGATTTCATTCCTTGAACTTCTTCTTGCTTAGGTCGGCGTTGACGCAATTATTCTTTCCTCAATGCTCCCTATCGTGTCTTCCGTAACCTATGGCTTCTTTACCCTTCTCGTTTTCTTTAACACTGTTACTGTCTCTGCCACTCTCGCCATTTTTGTTTTACAACATCCCATCCACCCACGACCACTTGCTTTGCTTCTCCTATGTTCTTTTCCACTAACACCTGTTATGCCCTCCATTTCGTCCCTATCAGAAATACCGCGTTCTACATCTTCATCCTTTTACTTTTAAGATGTAGTTTAGAATCTGTAGTAGTAGTCTTTGTATCCCTTGCATGTTAGAACGATTGGAGATAGAATGTTTCTTGGGTATTAGATTTGTAATTGGCGCTTTGTATATGTGGTACGCGGGTTTTAATGTAATGTCGGTGTTCTACCATATCATTCATGCATGCCTGGTGCGAAAGCACCCCCTGCCACACACCCTTTGGGTGGCTTGCAGGGTATGACGTAGATGTAGATGTAGATGTAAGATGCCCTTTGAATGTAAAATACATTCATTCCATTCATACTAAATTAAGACCAGAGCCAGCATCCACCCCCGGATGTCGGCGAGAGTTTTTGGCATTTATTCTAAATCTCTGCCGTACCATGGTATTCCACACTGCCTGACTACAGAAGTAATTAGCATTGATATCATGATGACACCTAAGACAGCATTTAATTTCCTCAGGTTTCTCCCACTGATGTTGAAGCCATCATTTTGAATCATCCTGCAGTTTCATCCGCCGTAGTTGTTGGTGTGCCTCACCCTGAGGCAACAGCTGTTGCAAAGGCGTTTGTGACACTCAAACCCGGATCCAAAGTGACTGAAGAGGACATTAAAGTGTATGTTTCAGGTAAAAAAATGGTTGAGGAATGGCATTATTCACTCTAATCCAATGGTACTTATATGTCCATTTCCTTTCACAAAGTATTCACGCTCACAAATAAGTCTAAAGGACAGTTTACACTTTGAATGGAATCTTGCGAGAAAACCATCGCACAAAATTGGAATATTCTATTCCATATCTTTGCGTTCACTCATAGGCGTCCCGATACACTTTAATCGATAATATCGGGATGAAAAATTTGCGATCAGTCGTCTACTCACACAAATGAAGTAATCACGTAATGAGGAGTTAACCCTTTCTCCGCGATAGTCAACAAAAGTCGATACGACCCTGAAAAAACTCAACCAATGGCTGGACGAACAGTTCCCCTAAGTCCCCCTTCTCCACTGATCCAGAGCTACATCCCCGACTCCGAGTGATGGCGCTTCATTTCGTTCGAGCTACAGATCACTGTAATAATTTTTTATAATTTGCCTCCAGGAAATATCAGTGTGTTTAAATTGGGCCTTACTTCAAGGAAAAAAACGCTTAGCGCAAAAACAGCGGTGCTTATTGTCATAAATTACACAGGACGTGAAAGAACCTCTTGTTCCCATATGCCTCCATGAATTTGGAAGTGGGAGAGGTTAGCTGGTTAGACCACAAGGAGAGATATCGAAGGGTATGGCTTCAAATCCCAGTCAAAGCGAAAGAAGATTCCTTTAACTGTAGAGTCCATACATAGTCGAACAGAACCAGGTATTTTTTTTGTACATATGCATGCGGTAGACCTGTTTATTCGAAGCAATTATCGATGAAAATGTGTTTCACCATATACTCGTGTACGCAGCATATGCAGAGTGCATATAGCCCTCGAGGCGCAGAACAGGTAATTTAATAAACCAAAATCACTATCATCGGAATTAATCCATCATTTTCTCATTTATAGGACATACTGCAGAGCATAAGTATCTTCATGGTGGAGTGGTGTTTGTGGATAGTTTGCCGATATCTCCCGGAGGAAAAATAGACAGACCCGCTCTCCGTAAAAAGGCAATTGCAGAAGTAAGCTCAACTAAATGAAAATGATTTTTGATGGCAAATGAAGATATGTGTCACAAATAAAAAAATACATTCATCATTGCTAATTTCTTTTTTTTTTAAGAGACCCATTCCTGACCTGTACCAAAACTCACCCATATTTAAGCCCTCCCACTTCGAGTGAGCCCTCCCGCCCCTCATTGTAAGTTCTCGAGTTAGCAGTAAAATAAGATAATTTGCAGACCATACAGTTATCTACCGTGAAATGAGCGAAGACGCTGACTTTGAGGGTCTGTCAGCGGACCTTAACAACGTACATTCGGGGTGCCAGGAGAGGGGGTTAGAATTAAATACCAGCAAATGCACCAGTTCACTTCCTGCGAAAGTCATCTCACAAATGCCATACCTATACTGAGGGAAGAGTAATCATAAAGTCTTCAGATACAGTAAATTATCTTGGAATTACCTTAACTTCTGAGGTATCGTGAAGATTGCACATACAGAACATATATATCGCAGCATTAAAGAAACTAGGTTTTGTTAAACGTATAATAGGAAGGTCCTCGGATGAAAAAGTCAAAGAGAGATGCTACTTCGCTCTCGTTCGGCCACACCTCGAATGCACTCTGAACGTTTGGGACCCTCGTCATAAAGATTTAAACAAAAAAAATAAAATACAAAGAAAAGCAGCGCGCTTCGTTAAAAAGTGCTACGAGCGTACATATAACTCACAACTATTACAGGGATTAAGGAGGGAGCCCCTAGAGACTCGGAGGCTACACGCTAGGCTTAGGTTGCTTGAGAAATTCTGAAGTGATACTTTTCAGAGCGACAAAGAGAATATTATCATGACTCCTCTCTACATCTCTAGGTCAGACAGATGCGACAAAATAAGAGAAATACACTGCCGAACATATAGGTGCAAAAACTCATTTTTCCGTGCACAATAAATGACCACAATAAAAATTGAGCTCCGATAAATAAATCCCTATAATATATGTCACCATTTCATCTCCCAAAAACTTAAATCTTTACACATCTGGTGACCTAACACCCCCTGCCACACGTCCATGCGGCGGCTCGCGAGGTATTACGTAGATGTAGACTTAGAGTGACATCGAACATGATTATTTTAAGCTAGATCGTATATTATCCTAATTTAGAAAAGAATATTGATTTCATCAGTTTTTCACCACTAATTTGTAGATTTTTGCATACAAAGATTTTGCGAAAGATATGAAAAGTTGACATTTGAGTCCAAATCCTAAAGAGGTCCTTACCATACAGTACGTAACTCATCAATCGAACAGTGGGGACATGAATGGAGACCCAGGCAACTATGCACTTCTCTCTCTCTCTCTATCTCTCTCCACCCTAAATATTTGGACTAGTTTCTCAAATTAAGCAAATATTTACGAGCAGAGTACATATGAATATATTGCCAGGAGGTCGGGTATCCGAGGAGGGCGGAAAAAAGGACTATTTTTCTAATTGTAAAGAATGAAAACAGAACGATCACTTGTAGCAACTTTCCGCATTTAAGTATACACATAATTTGAAGGAATTTAACTACAGATGACTACAGATTTAAATGACAAAAATATTTTAGCATAAAATTAGTCGTTCAGCCTGTTTTTTAACCAACACATTTTAGGACGTATTCATATGTAAAATTACCATTATTCATTTATAGCCTATATGAAAGATTATTCAAAACCACCATTATTCATTAAATACTTTGAATTACAAAAAAACTGACTATTATTATGTATAACAGAGACTTAACCTTGAAGCTAGTTACTTAAGCAAAATGTGCGGTGGTAGAAACCTTTTTGCAAATAGTCTGATTCAGTTGGCCCTGAAAACGTTAGATGGCTACCTGTGCATGGTTTCAGCATGAATTACAAATAGCTATTTATAATCAGGGGCACAGTTTGTGCATGATTTCATTTAAGCTTGACAAGTTTATAAATAAACTTGAGTTACTCTGAAGTAAGCTAGGCAGCACTCTAGAGGACTCGCAATAGTCATGGCATAATGCTTAGAATATATGACACGCTTTGTTTGAAAATAATTAGATAAAAGTTTTTTCACGCAGTAAAAAAATATTAACACGACTCTCAGTCGATGCCTTCAGTGAAAAATATTAAAAAACAATAGTAAACATGAGATTTTCTAATATTTTCCAGTGTCAAGCGCAACTCGGCTTTGCTGTCTAACTGTATAGAAGGGCGCAGAGTCTGTAATGAATCGAAGGTGACTGTGACGTTTTGACATAATGAGAGCAGCTCACCAGAGGGAACGAGTAGATCCCGTGTACTACAGTTGAATTAAACTGATAAAAACGTAGTGCTCGTAAATTTATCATGCGCGGTTAGGTCTGATCTTTTAGAATACCATCAATAACAGTGGTTTTTTCGCTCCAATAGAGTTGTATGGATGGAGGAGCGAGGGAAATGTCATGCATTTGGTAGAGTGAGGGTGGAGGAAAACCGGGCGGCAGCCCGAACCTTGATAACAAGCACCAGAGGTTCGATAGGTTAACGTCCCAATTGATGGATGGAGGTATTCCCTCAACGTTTTTTCCTCATATCGCTACATGAGAGACTAGGATTCCACTGAAGCTCACCATTACACACGGGATTCGAATATGGGCCATCAGGATGATGTTTCATCCTCATTGAGTCTGCAAAGTGTATCTGCCATCGTAGTGTCTGAAAGGTTTATATAATCTATTGAATGATGTTTTTCATCTAATAGTTCCTTGCCTGAAAAATTGGACAATGGAGCTTGGTCACATGTTGCTCTGCGTAGTCCATGTAACAATATAAACCATTTTATCCGTTTTCACGATGGTTTTAAGGAATTCAAAAGGCGAACATGATAACAACAGCAAAGAGAAGAGATAAAGAATGCATCGTTTCAAGGTCCCCAGAATCAGGCAATGAGCATGTGAAAACAGTAGACTGCAAACATGGGAAAATGATAACGTCCTTCGCGTGAGATGAAAAAAATTGGCCACTTACCAACACAGCGGCACAAGTACTCCAGCAGAGTGTCTCGTTTTGTGCCGACGCTTCTCCTTCATGCATTCTCTATTTCTGTTATTAATTAATTATTCCAATATCACCACTTATAATATTTTTAATTATATTATAGACCTTATCCTTCCCTTTCTAAAAACTTGGAACTTGGTCACCTGTTTCTTAGAGTAGTCCATGTATCAATAAATCTAACCTCACTAGAGGACAAGGACCAATGCTTGTGTAACAAAATTCAGGGTCAATGGTATAACATTAATTTAGGTATGCACGACACCCACCTAAATATGCATTAGATTGAGCATTATCAATATATATTAAATCCATGGTGCAACACTTATAAAAATGAAAATTTTCGTTTGTCACTAACGCATGTTGAATACGCATTAAATTTAAGAGTACTGCGTTGGTTGTTAAGGGTGTTCTGTCAGTTTTCATTTAGACAGAAGAAGGAAAATCTTTACATAACATTTTCGGCTAATGATCCTTGATTCATATGACTTCTTGCTTTGATTTATGGGCGGTGAATTTGAACGTGCAGTTGGCTAAAGAGTGCATCAGAGAGAGAGAGAGAGATACATCAGCGAAAAAAATGGAGGAAGATACGCTAATAAAAAAGATAAGATAACGAGTAGGTACACACCTTAAATACTGCCCAAATCCTATCTTTAGATCAAGAGATACGTTTCAATAAAATTACCATCAAGTTTTGTCCCGCAGTTCTTTAGGCTTCATCGATTGTCATTGTCGCAAACAATCTGCACGGTTGTCCCATGGACGTAATACACTCCTTTCATGAGAGAAGAAAGCTCATTTTGCATCGATGTGTAACATTTTTCGGATATTTCTCGAAATGTTTCAACCTATTGGGGAAATATTTCAAGTTGACTGAGGGTCAGTGGAAACGATTTCATTAGTTGCCAAGTGATTTTCCCTCAATATCATACGTTTTGGCTTATATAACCACTTCAAGCAACAGATTTGTACACAGCGCTGCTATTGGCTTAAGAGTTTACCAGCAGTGAAAATGGACACCATGGAAGAAGGTAAATATAGTCATCATTGTCGGAATAGTATTAAATTCCTTTTCAGGGGGACGACTTAACAACTGTTTTTAACGGAAATGGGTGAATGAGTGATTTGTACCACCATTTTAAAGTGTGCATCTACATCTACATAATACCCTGCTAGCCGACGCATGGGCGTGTGGAAGAGGGTGTCAGGACACCAGCCGCGTAAAGATGTAATGGATAAGATTTTGGGAGGTGAAGTGTGAGGTGGGTTGGAATCCCGGACAAGTCAAACGATTTTTAATGGCGACTCCAATCTCACGACAAAAAAATTCTCGGCTTTACTTGGCGCCTACTATTTGTCTGTTACGAAATCAGTTCAATGACAATCATGTCAAAACTTGATAAAGATGGCAGAGTAAGCTCGGGAAACGTCAGTGACAATCAATAATTCTGGATTCTACGTGGAACCAGAGGGAATCTTCATATCATCCATTGGTACTAAAATTCGAGACACTTTAAGTAATAATAAAGGCTCTTGGAATTACTCTTGAGATAGAGGTAGAAACTAAATCCCCAACACAGATAACTGTAAATGATATCATATAGACAATAAAAAACTGTTATGCATTTTCACTCTAGTTATCGACAAAAGCTTTTATTTCTACTAATTCCAGGTCTAACAGAACAAACTAATGCAGGATGTGAAGACGTTAACGTCATGATATCACCCTATGGAAATAAGGATGTCGTGATACCTGATATTTCTGTCACAGACATGCTTTTTCAAGCCATCGATTTGAACTATGAGGTCATAAAAGATAGAAGCTGGGTGGTGAGTACGAACTATATGCACATTTAAACCACCTTATGGCCGGTTGCACAAGCGGCATTCACGTGTCCAAATGAGTACTGAAATCTCTGAGTCGAACTATTCATGAAATACGAGTTGCAAAAAGACTTGTTTAACATATTGGGTTCATAAACTATTCCTTAGTATTTTTACCAGAGGGAACAGAATGAACCGCACCGTACCACAATCACGATATGATGGCGGACGTGCAGTGAACCGAATGGAGGTTAAATTTAATAATTACGGAGTTAATATGCGACACCTGAAGGTATTATTTACTCTTGCTTGCCATAATGTGCCTTAATACTTATGTAAGTATGATGGGCATACATTAATTTTTTCCAGAAAGAGAGTGAAGAACACACCATGCGATGATAAAATGTAGATTAGTTACGTAACCTGTATATAATTCCCTGAAACCAAAGTTTAGTTAATTCCATAATTATATGGCATTTTAACTAATTATCACATGCCTTAGTCACTATTTACACGTTCCAGTTTCCTTTCCATTCCTGTCCTATGACGCGTCCTGCGCATGCGCTCTAATCTATTCCGGGTGGCGAGACCCGGAATAGATTAGAGCGCATGCGCAGGACGCGTCATAGGACAGGAATGGAAAGGAAACTGGAACGTGTAAATAGTGACCACGGAGTAGGATATAGGAGGGCGATCGCCATAGTGAAATTTTGGGACGGGGGATCAGCAAGGAACAGATGCCAAAAAAATCCGCAACGCGACGCCACTGTGCGAAGGGCGGTCTCAGCAAGGCATTGGGCCGTGCTGTTCCTATAGTAATTATATCACCGATTTCTATGCACCAGAGCAGCGGAAACGAAATTTTCGCTCGGTAGAACCACCATAGACCCTTGAAAAACAAACTCCGAATATGTCTACGAATGTAAATGCAGGAAAAGGCAGCTATCGCAGGAATACATTCCCATAACAAATGTGCCACGCCCACCCGGACGACACTGGCTCTAAAGGAACATAATGGACACCAAAGAAGCTGAAATAACTGGGCAGATAAATGCGAATACAATGTAAAACTGTGGGATTAAGCAGTTAAGTCTATTCGTTTCCTACACCTGGGAAACAATTCTTCGCGTTTACTCATAAAGCGAATATATTAGCAAGTTAATATAGTTAACTTGTTTTGGAAAAGAAGAAAATGATTACCTCATGTAAGAGGAAGAAAGCTTACCTTGGGTGCCTTGAAAAGGCTTACATTCTTCAATCCATGTTCCCGGTTGTATTTTAATGTGGTCCGGTATCCACTGGTACATCCCGGCACAAAACACGTACTGGTCATTTCAATGTTTAAATCTTCAATGTTTAAATCAAAGAAATAAACTCTTGGCAGTCAAAATCGACACAGTTCCGAATTCACCTCCTTTCTCCACCACGCTAACTTCAGGAAAGAGAGACTTCCATGCACTTACAGCGCCTCTATCGGAAAGTTGAAAACCTCTTCCCTTGCTTACCATCCGGGCTCTTTTCCTCCCCTTTTCCCCTATCCCGATCGTACTCCTTATCCTACTCCGTGATAGTGACTTAAGGAGGTTCCTCTGCCGCTCGGTGCGTCAAAAGCCGGTGAAAAATCCATCTTCTTAAGTGTTTTAAGAAGTCGATTAACAAAACATTACCTTACGTAGTCACCTATAGTATTTAAACAAGTACTTAAAAACTTTGTCAATAAGTTATATCGAAGCACTTAAAAGTGGGAAACAATTTTTAAAACTCATCAGTAGCTTATTTTGATCTCGGTTTTTGGCTGGCAACTCGTTGCCACGTTTAATTGCTCTGACAATAAATTTGAGCTCATCACCGCTATTTCGTGATCTGAAATGTGTTCCATAATTTAAAAATAAGTTTCAACATATTTACATGGAAATGTAACTCCTTATTTAAATATAATGGGTAAAAATCATGTGTTAGAACGACTTGGCAACGGTGGTAAGTGCAACATTGCTCAATTACTGCGTTCACTTGTTTTCCTGCTCTCGTGTTGGCTTGTGCTTGAGTTTTTTAGTGACTGCTTTTCAGGAAATCGTTAATATTATACATATATATTTGTATAATACATTACTGTATTTATGAATTCATTTATATAAATATCCGTGAGTATTATAACATATCTTCAGATAACTTTCGTTTCCTTGGAAGCTATCAATTTCCTGCCATGCCGAGGGAACTCGGACAACATTACCGGAACAACGACAATTTCTAATACTTTTTTGTCAATGTATTAAATTTAGCGTCAATGCACAAAAAATCCAGCTCCACAAAGTTCATTGTAAATTCCCGTCTGCTCGAAAATCACTCGTTTCGTCACGGCACAGCCGCACAGCGTTGCCGATGTGGAATCAACCTGCAGCGCCACATGTTAGTAACTACGTGATTTCTGCTATTTTTGTTGCAAAAATATGTTAATATCATTTAAACCAACGTGGTAAGGGTATATTTTTTTAAAAATATTATCATGATTCTTATACTGTGGCGCACCTTATATCAGTTTTTTGTCAAAACGACATTTATATTCGAATAGTAATCTGCATTTCTTCTACTCATAGGCAAGCATTGCCATAAGATCCTATAGAAATTCTCTCATTTTAAAATGCGATTTCCGAGAAATATAGCGCGGAAAGCCCAATTTTTTTCAACGGCAATCGATAGAGTGCAATAAGAAGGGCTTATTTTGAAACTTTCATGAAAATGACATTTACTTCGTTTCTCGGTGGAACCTCCTTAAGGCTGGGGGACAATCAACGTGTACGTGTGACGCGAGACGTTAACGGGACAACGGGAGACGGGGAACGCAAGTCAGCGGACACAATCGACGTTAACGCGGCCCGGAGTAACAATTGACTAACGCAGGCGCAGCTAAGAGATCAGGTGTAAACAAGTGTGGAAGTGAATAAGTTGTCTTAGCCAAGAGCAATCTTCAACAGTTGGATGTATCTGCCGACAGATGGCTCCCATTCCCGGATTCTCAGGACTATTCTGATTGGTTTTCCGTGTACGGGACACGGGAAGAGATGAATGTTGCCCATCTCTCGCGTACACGTACTCCCCGTACACGTTGATTGTGTCCGTTCGCTATACTTTCCCGTCAGCCATCTTTTCGCGCATTCCCGTTAACGGCTCACGTTACACGTACACTCTGATTGTGTCCCAGCCTTTAATGTTTGTGCAACCGGCTATTAGGCCCCGATTTACAATCTGGTCATATAGTAAGTCCTCGTTATATGTCGTTTCGATTTACGTCTGATTCGATATTACGTCCGACCTAATAAGGTTCGCCGGAAAATTCTTCCCAGTTTAATGCCAATAAGATGGACCATATGTGCATATGCTTGCGTTATTTGATGACTGAGACAATCATCCTATCTGAAAAAGCTATTTTTTCCTTAATAAAGGCAAAAAACGAACTTTGAAATGAACGCCATGATTTATCGCGGGATTAAAGTGGTCACGAATATTTGGATCTGTTTTACGTTGTTTCGACTCAAGTCGCTCTTCTTCAACACGCGTCTCCGACGTAAATCGAGGACTTACTGTATGATGAAAACTGATATATTTTTATTAGTTTTTCCATCGATAAACTCTCACATGAAGAAACCTACAGTCTGAAGTAATGCACATACTTATCGTTAACTTCCAGCTAGCATGAAGTACATGAAAACTTTATGATGTACACCTCGTTGCGGTCGACCATATGTTGTAAAAACCGGGAATTAAAACGTATCATGTTGTCGTTACAAGCGAACGATATTTAATGGCTGTCCATGCCTTTCATATTGCTTTTTTCATTTAAGACTGATGTCAGCACGGGAATCTCCTATAAATTCCGTGACATTAGGCCGATGTCCAGGAAAATCGCCAGCGCACTGACAAGATTGGGTTTCAAGAAAGGCGATGTTCTGTTCTACTCGACTAATGATGCAGCACTGATTTACCTGGTAAACATCGGCGTCTGGCTCTGTGGTGGAGCAATCAGAGCCTGTTACCAGAAGGACGTGAAAGGTAAATACCCGTTGGCGGAGAAGCACAGTTTCCGACCGAGCCTTTAGTAGGCACTCGTCATATCACAGTTCCATTACTGCAATACGCGCGAATGCTCATGCTACTTATTGGCTGATATACTTGACGGTTTATTAAAACAATGACACCCAAGCTACTAATTGAACAATACCATAACATAAAATGTGCACCTCCCTCATTATTCGTTATGATCCCCACTTGTTCAACCAAGTAATGGACAATCGGAAAATAGCGGTGAGAGTACGTGCCACAAGTTACTTAGACTTTGAGGAGGATTTTTTTCTTCTTATTGCCTTCTAGATTTAGGCACAATGTCATCTGACGTCTTATAAGTAATGATATAAAAGGACAAGATAAATGGATTCCCTCGTAGTACCAAACAGGTGGAAAGTCGGAGCTAATCTCCCATATACTCAATATGCTGTCTGAGTCATTTTCCATGAAATATATTTGTCGTCAAGTCCATTGCCTGTCCGAAAACCCGGCTGAACTCGAAATTAAAAAATTTTTGCAGCATTTAGTAAAAGGAAAAGCATTGTTGTTTCGAAGATAATTGATTTTTTTACAGAACTGTACGAGAGTCGAATGAGAGAGGTGTCCGCTCGATTCGTTCTGTGTGATCCTGAGACCGCACCTTCGGTCAAGTGGGCCGCGAGTCAGCTGGGCTGGAACGTCACCCTAATGTCCATCGGTGGTGAAGTGGAAGGAGCGTTGTCGATTGAAGGACTCATTAAGAATGAAGATTGCTCGGGTAAATACTTGTAAATCTTGTAGACAGTTAAAACTTTCACATATTGCGCCCTTTGACACTTACGCACGCTTCATTAAGTAGTCTTGAAAGGTATCTTTTTTTATCTGTGCACCTAAGTTGACACCTGGCTTTTACAACAGGGTAAACAGAAATAAAAATGTACAACACATTATTCAATATGAGTACGAATTAGATAAGTGGCAGCCTGTGGAATCAAAGTCACCACGACTAGAAAATGCGTGATATACTTTCAAAGTTTTATGAGGTTCATAAGAAATTATCTGTCAATGTCAATTCACATACAGCAAACATAATAGAAAACATTTTGGAAAAAAGCAAGTTCAAAAGGCACAAACAAAATACAACGGAAGGCAATACAAAACAATTATTGGTGACTATCATCAAGTCCTCCACTCAAGTTCAAATACCGGAAAAATTCCAAACAATTGTGACTCGGAGCGATACAGAAAATATCACCTAATTTGACGCCGTACCATATTTAAACCTCCAATAGAAACGATAAAATACGAGATATACATTGCGGAGCAAATGACTGCAAAAATCATTATTTCCTAACACAATAGGTGGCCATAATTAAAACAAAGCACAACTCAAAAGCACTCCCGGAATACACTTCACTATTTCGCCTCCCGAAACCAACTTTTTTACACCTTTATGCGGCTGGTGCTCTAGCACCTCCTGCCAAACTCCTAGGCGGCGGCTCGCAAGGTAGCATATCGATGATAAAAGGTCTAATATCGCGATGGAAGGGCATGCACGCTCCGCTGACCACAAGAGCTGAATCTGAGAGATCAATGCTCCACGTAGTGCCACCTATGCGGCAACGGTACCTTAGTGAGGTGGCTGCAAAAACCGTCTGACACCTGTGGTGTATAATTGCCCTGCTAAAACATTCTGTATGGTTTCCTTAAAATACTTCTACAGAACTTCTTAAAAAGTTCTGTAGATATTCCTTAAAGTATTGAAATTCCATTTTACGGAATTCCCTACGTTCTGCAGAATACCTTAGGACGTTCTGCAGAATTCCTTAGGACGTTCTGTGGAATTCCCTACGACTCTCCATATAGGTTCTTAGAAAAGGAACTGGGTAAACGAAAACCACACATATTTCCGTAGAGTTGCTGATGTTCTACAGAACAGCTTGTAAGGAGTTATTTTGCTCTGCAGAAAATAACTCTACAGCTTTACAGGTCCTTAGAAAAGGAACTAGTTAGGAAGAAAAAGAATCAATTTCTGTAGAATTCCTTACATTTACAGAATAGCTTCTAAGGAATTTGTGAGCAGGGTGTATAAAAAAAACGTTTCTCAGGTAGGTTAAGGAATGCCATTTGGATTAAATAATCATGTAATCAAGGACAGTTGAAATGTGGAAACGAATCCTGGCAACAACTATACCCTGCCCTCTGAGCCGGGTGTCGTGCCCGGCAGCGGTCTGAGCTAGGGCCCTTACTGTCATCATCACGAGAAATCTTCCAAGGAAATAGAGGTAAATACAGTAGCAGAGGAATTCAGCAATCAGAATTGGTAGATGAAATCTGTGAAATCAATGTTCAATCAATGAAATTGGTGGATGAAATCCATGAAATGGACTATGCTCAGATTGGAAAGCTATAGAATATTAATTCAAAATGAAGAATGCAGGTCTGAGCGAAGTAAGATGGACATGTAGCGGCAACTCCTGGAGCGATGGCTGCAGAGTAATACATGGCAGCTATTAAGAAATCCAGCGAGGGATAGCATTAGCAATGGACACGAAACTTGGTAGTTCATTAGCATTAGCAATGGACACGAAACTTGGTAGTTCATTAGCATTAGCAATGGACACGAAACTTGGTACATTCAATTGTAGTATATTACAAGTCACGGAAAGATAATACTTTGAAGTAAATAAAAATAATATGAATTTTTGATTTAAATATGTCGTTTTTCAGCTTTCCCGAAAGACGTGAAGATTAACGCCAAAGAAGACCCTTTGATAATTTTGAACACAAGTGGAAGCACTGGGACTCCAAAAGGCGTAGTGCACACATATTATAATATTGCAAGTTACTTCCTAAACAAGGGAAAGCCGAAAAAGTTAGAGAGGTAAGCATTACATATTCGTCCTTTAATCTGGGCCGTTTGAAGAAATATTTAACAATGGAATCATTTCTTATGAAATCCATAAAGTTTTGAGCCTCATTAGTAAATTCGGTTTTCAGGAAATATTCATTTCCTAACATATCTCTCAGTATACATGTCTTCCAATATTTGTCCTGATATCATTCAGCTTCGCAAAATTGAGTTATTAGGTTTTTTCGTAAGGTAACCTCTTTTTAGGTCCTATAGCCTTACGCAAAGATACGGAAAAAATTTGAGCGACGACTATAGTGACTTATTGCGAAGGGAATAAAAGCCAGAGTTGGGTAGCATATGTAATGGACACAAAACTTGGTAGAAAAGTAATATACGCAGAATAAATGAGTGTAAGGATTATAGCCGCCAGCTATTTGGCAGATCAAACGATCTTATTTATATTCCAGGTTTCTATGGCTACCTCGAATCATAGAGAGGATGAGCTAGATGGGGTATGACATCAGCTGGAAGAAATAATTGATAGAATACCTAGGAGCAAACAGTTGGTAGTTATGGTGGATTGGAATTCGGCCCAGAGTGACGGGAGAGAAAGGCAGGAAGTGGGTGATTACGTGATAGGAAGAAGAAATGACTGCGAAGGGAAAGCTATTGAGATTTTCCGGAAAAATAAGCTAGTTAACTCGGATACAAGGTTCAGGCATTATCCTCGAAGCAGGTACACATGGAAGAAGCCGGGAGACACAGATAGAGTCCCGATATCATTTATAATGGTGGGACACCGATTTAGGAATAGCGGTAATAACTCGCATACATACCCAGGGGCTAATGCAGACATAGACCACAACTAATTAGGGATGAAATGTCTCTTAAACTCAAAAAAAGATAAGAAATGATAAAAGGGTAAGAAAGTGGAATACACAGGTATTGGCTGAGTAAAATGAGGAAGTATCCAGAGCAGGTTGAAAAAAATGTTGGGCGTAGATCGTTTAGTGAGATCAGTGGAAGACGATTGGAGCAGTTTCAGGCAAAGGATTGTAGAGGCGGCGAATGACATGGTGGGCGTTGTAAGTGTGACCAAATTCACGGAACTGTGGGTAGCGGAAAGAATGATTTTGAAGATACCGGAGAGACGGAAATGGAGGAGTGTAAACTCAGAGCTCGCCAAGAGGGAACATATAGAATTCAAAATCACGCTAAGCAGAGAAACAAAGAAAGAAAGAGAAGAATGGAGGAGAGAGCAGATCGATTGGATTTTTGGGGAGGCGACCGACGGCTAAGGTCACTTGCTCCATATGGGACAGGTAAGGGAGGAAGGGTGGATAGAAACCCCTGCGTCGGCATTAGCATGCTCTTAACGAAAGGCGCCAAGGAGACCACGGTTTAACTTCTCATCCGACAGGCGGAGTACTGCACTTGAAGTGCCTTCCACAAGACACTCAAGTAGGGATCGAGTTTCCTCTGAAAAACATCCTCCTCTGCAGGGGTCTGAACCTTGACCGTCGGCATAGTTAGCCAGTACTCTAGCCACCACATCAACCCGATCCCCGAGAGCAGATCGATTTCATATAAAAATTTCGAGAGGAGGGAAGATAAAAATCTCGGAATGGTAAATTGAGGCAACTGACAGACGGTAAAAAGGAAAGAGAAATTGCAGTTGTAACACACAATAACGACAAGTGATCTTAGAGACAAAAGATACCCGGGATAGAATGGAATAGGATAGAATAAATATTTATCATGCTCTGGGCATCACCCTTGGAGCAAAAACAATAACAAAAAAGAAAGAACTTGGCTTAGCAAAAAAGAGGAATACATGAAAACGAACAAAGATATAATGGTTATAATAAAAAACAACAAGAGGAAAACAAAGAAACAATATTTAAGCTTTGAAATTATTCACAATTTGCAGGCTGTAATTCATTAAGCACATTAAATTTTATTTTGCTCTGCATGGAGTAGAGTCATGTATAATATATTTTTAAATGCATAAATGGAACCCCTCTGTTTCAAGTCTTCAGGGAGAGAATTCCAGAATTTAGAAGCAGTAATTAAAAATTACTTTTGATACGCAGTTCTTCTGGGAATAGGATAGCGTAAAGAATAGTCCTTTATACGAGATGTCTTCTGGGTAGTTTCTGCCCTGACCTTAAACATCTCACTGAGGTAATTAGGGATTCTCTCCCTGAAAACGTTAAAGAGAAGGGTACCGAATAAATATGCTCTTCGGTCACCAAGATTTAGCCAACCTAGGCTAATTTTATGCAGTGATATATGAGAATCCCTTCTTAAATTAAATACAAATCTTGTACATGAATTTGGTGGAAAATGAATGATAGGTGAAGGAAATACGTCAAAGGGGGATTTTTATCGCTTGGAGTAGAACATTAATAAATTTGTATCTATCTACTGCTGGTTTCCGTATTTCCTGGAATGTCAAATGCACTCACCTATTTATTTTATCTATGCATTAATACCTTGACTTTCCTCTTTATTTCCTCACATTATATTTTTAAGAAACCCACTATGCCTGAAAGATGTGTCCAATTCAACTCATTCCTCTTCTCTGAATAGTGATCCACAGAGTCTCATCCTCTTCAACTGTCCTGCATACTTCTTCATGCCTTATTTCTTCCGTCCTCTTGATCTCCAGAATCCTCTTTTAACACCACTTATATGCGGATGATGTTTTTTAGTGGATATTTTTAGAATTACTTCTTATTTCAAAGAATAATAATTTATCTATTATATATAGAGATACTGGCTCAACGTTCCTGGCAAACTTAAGGAATTGCTACAGCAGCGTAATATTTCTTTCAATAGACCTTATATTATATGGCACCTCGCTACTCAGTATTTCTAGCATTGATATGAATTCATTCGTGGAGAGCGCTCTTAAACACAAGGTAAGCATAAGATATTTAAAAAATCACAACCAAATGGAAATGTAACTTTTATTGTCTTGCGACCTAATTACGATGATATTTTTTGCAGCCTTCGGAGATTATTTTTTATCCACATGAATTGCAAGCTTTTCTTCAGTTAGTCAAAACGAAAAAGTGTGATTGGTGTTTCATAAAATGCATCCATTACATTGGGTCAGTACTTAATTACGCAACAGCAAAGACTGCGGAAGCCCTACTGCCGAAAACGAAGATGTCGACGGTAAGCTGTTATCGGTCTTATTTCAATACCGGCCTCACTAAATCTCTAGGTCTGACAGAAGCGGTAAAAAAAGAGAAATGCATTGCCAAACAGATAGGCACAAAAGCTGGTTCTTTCCGCGCACAATAACCGACCACAATAAAAACTGAGCTCTCGACTAAATACACTCCCATAATACACGTCACCATTTCACTTCCCAAACGCTATCCCTTACATCCTTATACGGCTTTCCTGTCATAACACCCCCTGCCACACGCTCATGCGGCGGTTCGCAGGGTAGTATATAGATGTAAATGTAGTACTTTCATTCGCATTTAACCACAGTCATTCTCTAATTTGGCAAAACTTTAGTATGAAAGGCTTCCAACCCAATTGGGGGATAAAACTCAATTATTGCAATGTTCTCGAAGGATAGAACTGCACTTTGCCCATAAAAAGTTCAATATTAATCCTAAACATGATTATCCTTCCTCAAAAATGCATAACCAATTTTAAGCAGTTGGTCATTCAATGTTCTTCATGGGAAAAAAAATTATTTTACCACGTAAGCATAAAAATTGTATCACCTTATTCTATATATAACTTTGCAGAGCAAAATAGTCCTTCAGATTTAAATGTAAACACATGCATATCTGCGAAGTTAAAGGCATAATACTTGAATACGTATAACCATTTTTTTCCACAGGCTTATGCCATCTCAGAGACTTTAGGTATTTCCTTCATTGTGTCTGATGTGCAACCAGGAATAAAAAATCTGGAAGGTGAAGGCATAGTGGCTGGAATGAAATTCAAAAATCTTCAAGGCGGTAAGTGAAACACGACGACGATAGGCTTATTGTTTTACTTTAAATGTCACTGTGATTATTTAAACCTTGCAAATGAATGAAAAATCATTGACTCTATGCTCAACTTTATACTACATAGAATGGCATAATTATCCATTTTTTTAAAGATATTTATTTGACCAGTGGACTGCTTCGCCCCGGAGTGATGGCGAAGGTAGGTAAATGACTTTTACCTCGGGAATTTGGAGAGAGATATTTATCTGGTCATATGAGAGACCATGCTAAAAATTTATTGTTTATTTCGATCGTATAAAGGATTGTTTCACTGCTCCAATATTAATTTAATTATAAGAATTTGCTGTCTCCTATCGACATCCTCTCCTCCTGCAAAATATGTAAGTTTTCCTAACCTCCCATCTCCTTCTTCCACTCATTCTCCGAGCCCACATTTCAAAATCGTCAAGTCGATGCCTATCTTCATTGGGTTGATCTCAAAATTTTGAATTTCATAAGGTTAAGTTCCGTTTATTCGGGTTTTTCCCGCGTTGATTCATTTTTATGGACAACAGTTTCGCTTGCATTACAGCTAGCGTCGTCAGGTCCTGAAGTAGGATACATAACCTGAAGGAGATTGAAATTCAGTCTGAAAAGAAGCCACAATGAGCCGATTAAGAACAATACGCCGTAAATTCTGGACCTGACGACGATAGCTGCAACTTTAGCGAAACTGTTGTCCATAAAAATGAATCCACGCGAGAAAAACCCGAATTAACGGAACTCATCAAATCACCGCGGAATCCTCCGAACCAATTCACAAGGATAGTGTCAATGCGATGTGAATATCCAAGGTACCCTAAATGCGTTTGTTCAAGTTGTTTTCAATCACCGACACCCACCTCTTAATATTTTTTCTTTGCTAATTAAAATCACTAGGTGACCCCAGCGAATATTTCGCACAGTATGCAGCTTCTTCCATCTTTCTTCCTCTTCTGCTACCTGTCGAATATTTCGCTCAGTATGCAGCTTCTTCCTTCTTTCTTCCTCTTCTTATACCTGTCGAATATTTCGCACAGTATGCAGCTTCTTCCCGTTTCTTCCTTCTTTCTTCCTGTTCTTTTACCTGTTTCTTCCCATGGACAATTATATGTTACTTATGTTTGTGTAAGAGACATAACGTAAACGTAAACAGTAAATGGTCACACTGATTGCATGTAGAATGTAAACAATCTAACCAAACGATGTGCTAATAGATGGCACCTCCTTCAGACTTTTAAGCACGTAACCATTGACAACATATTAGTTGATTATATTGTCAGCAGATAGCGTTGTATCATTTTTGTAACAAAAACTTTAATTTCAAACCATTTTTTCTATTTTTCATCAACATCGGGGAACATAAGCTTTAAAACGATGTTTGAATCATTAATTTTGATGAAGAATTATGGGTGTTATGGCCTATCCACAAAAAAACACCTTTGAGAAATAATATATGTATACGGATTCGCCTCTTGCCGAAACTGTTAGTCCCTTTCGCCATAAATATGTGAAATATTCCAATAGACCTATTTTATGTATTGAGAGAAATAGTATTTGTTCCAGTTTAGGAGTACTAAGATTATTTAAAATAAGAATATTAATTTATTTCATTGCTAATTAAAATCATTCGCCTCCAGCCGAAACTGTTCGTCTCTTTCGCCATAAACATGTGAAATATTCCAACAGAGCTATTTTACGGTTTGAGAGCAATAGTATTTATTCCAGTTTTGGAGTACTAAGATTATTAACGGCGTATCGTTCCTACTTGGCTCATCATGGCTTCATCTTAGACTGAGATTCCATCTCTTTCAGGTTATGGATCCTACTTCAGGCCTCTCACTGGGCAGAAATGTTAAAGGAAACCTTCTCATAAAAACTCCGTTCTTCATGAAAGGATATTTGAGCGGGAAAAATGAGGTAATACAATTTCCAGTACTGAAGGTAAAAGTTATATCCACATCGCCAACAAATCTGTTTATTTCTAACTCTAGTTTACGTCATGACCACAAGGTAACCTTAATGCAAGTGAGACTCTAACTGAAAGCACCCCCGAATTTCCGGCGTTCTGAAAGTTTCTGTTCGATTTTCTATTCTGAGAATCACATGTATGGATTCATGAATGAGGTAAAGAACTCTTTCACGCTAAGGGGCGGATTACCGTCAACATTTTACGTGGAGATGTCAACGAAAGGTGGCGTCCTCGATGTTGTTTATTCTTCGTATAACTTGTTACCCGTTTTTAATCTCAACCATCCTCTGAGTTTAAAAATGAAGAACACGCAACAAATACCGAAATCAATATTTAAAGATAACGAAGCAACGATAATCATCGTACTAATACTGCTCATTGTTATTTAGAGGAAGTCTTAATCAAAACATCAGCGTCCAGGTAAAGGCACTCAAGGGAGAGAAGTGAAATGGCGTGGAGTGGGGCAGGGATGCCCTCTATCCCCGCAGCTTTTTCACGTGTATTCAAAAGGTATGGTAAGGGAGGCATGGGGAGAGCCAGAGGAAGGAATAAAGGTAAGAGGGGAGCTGATACAGTCAGTGAGATTTGAAGATTAAAAAGCAATGGTTTTTGAAATTAGTATTTTAGGGGTTCTTTCTGCGTTGCAGCGATTTAATGGACGACCACTTCTCTAGCATTCCAGACGGCATCATCAGGTTCAAATGGAATACCGGCGAAAGTTTGTCTAATTAAATGCTGCAACGCGGGAAGACCCCGAAAAAACATTCACATGAAAACCGGGGAAGCCTCCATAACATTCGTTTTTTTTACTCAGACAAGGGGATAAAATCAATGATGAATTAGCTAGAGGTGCAGTGCTAAGTTACGAGATGGATATATAAAAAAAGACAAAAGTCACGACATTGTCTATCTTCCCATGTTACCATCTGCTGAGATCATTTTAAATGTTGCACACACATGCGTGTTGCCCGAATCTATAAGTAAAAGTGCTTAGGGTGCAGCCAAATACGAATTCATGCATTTTTAACTATTAAAGATATAAAAAATGACCACCATTTACTGAAATCATTTCAATTTAAATTTACGAAGGGAGAGTGTTAAGTCATGTTATCAAGTTCAATAGACACCTACTTGTGCTCGCATCTTGGTTCGGAAAGTAACACCATTTTATTTGGACTTCTGTTTTATTCTCTTCACACAAAGGAGTTCTCACATGGAGTGGACGCCGACGGATGGTTTGATACAGGAGATGAAGCATTTTTCGACGAAGACGGCTGGCTGTACATCGTTGGTCGAACCAAATTTACATTCAAGTACCGCGCGCATTGGGTAAGACTATAGTATAAACCACTTTAATTACTTTAACTTACGAAGCTAATCCCGTCAATTGACGTTATTTAAAAATACACCCACACGAAAGCGCTTAACATTAATTTCTATATTCAATTTCCATCTCACCAGGTTAAATATTTTATTATCAGTTTAAAAAATCGGTCGTTTAAGGTGGATAAGGATGGAAACAAGAAAATATCTTCGACATTTATTGACAAGGAATGTCCCATGGACTAATGAATTTTCCATCATCGTCTCAGTACACATCTATAACCCTTTTCATCTCATCCAAAAACCCCTTTTGATATACACTCTGGAATTTTATTAATGCTGTTGAGAGAAACTTTCGCTTCTTTAGAAAAGTAATGACAGAACTATACGCCTGGCGTCTACTAAAGATAAACAGAAAATCCTCATGCCATACTCATTCCCGTAGATCATATCAATGAGTACGATAGAAGATCCTTCTCTTTCTTGAAAAAATTGGTCAGGAAGTTCGAGGGTGTGTTGTATACACATTTGATTTTCTTAACCTCATCTCTCGTAATGTTTTCTCAATTTCATGATAAAGTTGCTCTTATCCAAGGATATCATTGTCTAATATCCTATGGCCTATAACATCAACGTTCACAACCTCTGTTATCGCTGTCATATGATTCCTCAACGAACTTTCTTTCAAACGAACGAGATTTCCAACTATTTCTAAACTCTTTTCGTTTTCACAGGACCAATTATTTTCTTTGCACCTAATTTTAGACTCACGACTAGGAAATGCTTGTTTTCGACTTCAACAATTCCCTCAATATTCAGCAGTAATATAACTCCAATCCGAGATAAACAATATGTTTTATTCTCTCAAATTATACACTTATATTCACACGTCTATTGTCTCATTCATAGTGCTCATCAATGTATTTTCTCCAATTGCCTGACCATCTTCCTCCTCGGTTAATATCTTTCCTCTTTTTCTTAATCCCTAGCATAGTTTGCCCTCTCTCACCACACAATACCATTTTAACTTTAGCGAGCATTGAAACATTTTCCTGTAAATTTTTCCGTACCCTGACAATGTCCTTTCCATTTTTCCTTCTTTAGACAGGCTATATGTCGGAGTTCATCATATAATTCCCAGAAATTCCTCTTGGCTGGGTCGACGTTGACGTTATTACCATAAGTCTCTCCTCAATTCTCCTATTCATCTCTTCCGTTACCAACGGATTCTTTACTCTGCTCGTTTTCTTTGACCCTATTATTATCTCTGCCGCTCTAACTTGGGCTATTATTTTAATAATATTTCATCTTCTCTCGACCACTCAAATTTGGTCTGCCTCTCCTATGTTTATTTCCGTTACCATTTATTCCTTATTTTTTGTCCCTTTCAAAGATCCCACGCTCCACATCTTCATCCATCTACTTTTAAAAAGCCTTTTGAACATAAAACGCTACATTAGAACAACATTATGACATGAGGCTGAATCCACCCCCGGATGGTATCAGGACTTTTTGACTAATTTCTAAACCTCTGCCGTACCATACTATTCCATACTGCGTAACTATAGACGTAAGAGCCATTTATACCATGGTGATAATTAATAAAGTATACATTTTCCACAGGTTTCTCCCACTGATGTTGAATCCATCATTTTGAATCATCCTGCAGTTTTATCCGCTGTAGTTGTTGGTGTGGTTCACCCTGAGACTACAGCAGTTGCAAAGGCGTTTGTGACACTCAAACCCGGATGCAAAGTGACTGAAAAGGACATTAAAGTTCACGTTTCGGGTAAACACTGGCTTCGCAAGTTTTGATAACATTATTTTTTGTGAATCAATGGCACCCGTAAGTCCATTTACGATCACAAAGTATCTGTTTTTTAATACAAAAAAGTGCTAAGGACTGCTTACACTTTAAAAAGCACTAGCATGGAATAATGCTAGTTAAGTCAAAGGCAACATTAGAATATTATGTTTCATATCATTGTGCTCGCCCATTACCCAGAATTCTTTACTCGAATATGAAATATTCGCGGATAATTATATACTCTCTCTAATGCATGCGTCATGTAAACAGGCATAAAGATTGGAAAATGGAAAAATCATGAACGTCGTAGCAGAAAATATAAGAAAATAATTTCATTTGACATTTAAACAAAGTGAACTTTCCTGGAACTGAAAATGCATTGAAATTTAATAACTTTTAACGAATACCTCGAGGCGCGGCACTGGTAATATAATAATCCAAAATCACTGTCATCGGAAATAATCCATTATTTTCTCATTTATAGGACAAACTGCAGAGCATAAGCATCTTCATGGTGGAGTGGTATTTGTGGATAGTTTGCCGATATCTCCCGGAGGGAAAATAGACAGACCCGCTCTCCGTGAAAAGGCAATTGCAGAAGTAAGCTCAACTAAATGAAAATGATTTTTGATGGCAAATGAAGATATGTCTCACAAATAAAAAAAACATTCATCATTGCTAATTTCTTTTTTTTTTTAAGAGACCCATTCCTGACCTGTACCAAAAATCACCCATATTTAACCCCTCCCGCTTCGAGTGAGCCCTCCCGCCCCTCATTGTAAGTTCTAGAGTTAGCAGTAAAATAAGATAATTTGCGGACGATACAGTTATCTACCGTGAAATGAGCGAAGACGCTGACTTTGAAGGTCTGTCAGCGGACCTTAACAACGTATATTCGTGGTGCCAGGAGAGGGGGTTAGAATTAAATATCAGCAAATGCACCTCTCTTCCTGCGAATGTCATCACACAAATGCCATACCTATACTGTGGGAGGAGTAATCATAAAGTCTTCGAATACAGTAAAATATCTTGGAATTACCCTAACTTCTGAGGTATCGTGAAGATTGCACATACAGGACATATATATCGCAGCAGTAAAGAAACTAGGTTTTGTTAATCGTATAATAGGAAGGTCCTCGGATGAAAAAGTCAAAGAGAGATGCTACTTTGCTCTGTTAAGGCCATACCTCGAATACACCGCAAACGTTTGGGACCCTGGTCATAAAGATTTTCCAAAATTATTAATAAAATACAAGGGACGCATTTTCTAAGATTTTGCGAAAGATTTGAAAAGTTAACACTTGAGTCCAAATCCTAATCTCATACAGTACGTAACTCATCAATCGAACAGTGTCGACACGAATGGAGACTCAGGAAACTATGTACTTCTCTCTCTCTCACTCTACTCTAAATATTTGGACTAGTTTTTCAAAATAAGGTATTTCGAGCGAAATATAATTTTACTTGGAAATCAATGAATTTGGTCTCATTTCAAAGAAAAACATCTCAAGTATCCAATGACATAAAAGATTCTACCTCTTACTATATTACTTTCGGAGATATTTGCCAAACAATACCGGCCCTTTTACATGGGAAATGGTACGATTATGCACTCCAGAGGGACATTATTTACAAAATGAGGGCAATTTCAGAATTAAGCTCAACGAAGTGAAAGTGATTTTTTTATAGCAAATGAAGACATGCCCCACCAATAAAAAAGATACGCATCATCGCTTCTTTATTTTTTTTATAACCACACCAAGTCCTGACATACACCAAAATTCACCCATACAGCTTAACGAAACCATGGGCGATCGAGGCAAACGAGCATGCAAGAGTGCTGGTGGCGTGGTACGAAATCTTTATATGCTCAGAAAATGGCTAATTTCATACATACCTCTTCGAATGACGTGGGGCATGGTTATGTTATCTTAGACCGTATATTTTATCAATTGGGAAAATAAAAAAGGATTATATAATTGTTTACATTAGGATTCATTCGAACGATTTTGCCAATCATTTGAAATATTTAATATCGACTTGATATCCTAAAGCAATCCTTGCAATATACAACGTAACCCTTCAATCGAAGAGTGTCGACATTAATCGAGACTCACTACCTCCAGTATAACTATGTACCTTTCTCTCTCTAGCCCTAATTTTTGAATTTATATTACATAGACATGCTAATATTCGCAAAACCAGAGTATACCTTGGAACAGATTTCCAGATAAACGGTACCTGAGGATGGCGAAACAAAGGAACAGTTTTAATGGTTGTTTTTAAAAATTAATTTGATTATTCTACCAGCTGGCAGTTTTAATACTTAAATCCAATGAAAAAAGGATGATGATCACACGTTATAACTTAAGGCGTTGACAACATGGCAAGCATTATGCTCCCTAAAGTAAACTAATGTAAACGACCACTTGAGGCACTTATTGGCCTATGTAACATTTAGTAATGTGAGCTAGTGATCTGATAACATAAAGTTATAATTTTATCAATTTCATGAGTAATTTTGTCAACTGAACTAAACTGATAATTGTCGTTGCATTATTAATGTATTCAGTCAGTGCACTTCATAATAAAAAGTGAGTGCGATGCATTGGCATTTAAGAATTTAAATTCATAAAAATAAAAAAATAATAAAAAAGTAGTATTAGTAAATTTATCAGGCGTACTTTCTTCTGTTACTTATGAACGCGACCGAAAACTGCGGTTATTTGCTGCAATAGAGTTTTATGGATTTATAAGAGCGAGGAAAAGGTCATACATCGGGTAGAGTGAGGTTGGAGGGAAACCAGGCGCAAGCGCTAACTTTGACAACCAGCACGAGAAGTTGTACGGTTGAACGTCCCAATTGATTGATGGAGGTATTCCCTCGAAATTGTCGCCGCATAATGCTCCAAGAGGGAGCACGATTCCACTGAAGATCCACCACCACTGCCAATACTTGGACCTAATACTTAAGAATGATATTCCAGAACAGACGGGATACGAAACTGGGCTATCAGGATGATAATCCAATGGTCTACCCACCTCATCGACCCCATCTCCACTCAGGACATCTAGGCTCAGTGCCCTTTGTGACTAAGCGCCTTCGAGATTAATCACGGAAATATGTAATCAGAACAGATCGTATATCTATGCCCAGCAGAGCAAACAGCCTTTATTGAGTCTTTGAAGTTCACCAACCTTCGTATTTTTTGAAGTATATAATATTTTGAACTTTATTGTAAACCTCATTTCCCTGTTAAGAAAATTCGGACAAGGGAGCTTGTTCGCCTGTCAATCTGCATAGTCCATATAACATTAAGAAACATATTAGAAATTTTGTTACGGGTTTTACTAAATTCGTGAGACGATCATGATAACGACAATTAAGAGGGCAGAAAAAGAATCCATCGCCTCAAGGTCCCGAAGAGTCAGGTAATGAGCATGCGAAAACAGTAGAGTGCACACACGGGCTAAAGATAAGGTCATTCGAGTGAGTTGAAAAATTTAGCCAGTTGCCACCTCAGCGGCAGCGAGACTACTTCTCTAACAGAGCGTCTCGTTTTATGCCGAAGATTCTTCATCACGTACGTGCTTTTCCATTTTATAAAACTGCCTGATTTTCGCAGGACTCTCTCTCTCTCTTTCAGTTGGAAAACGAATAGTCCATATCGTGATTAGTATCGGAATCTCACTCTAGGTATAATTAGATTAATTTTAGCTATAAATATATAAAATACTGAAACACTTATGAGTGAAGTGAAATATATTGGCCTAACTAATGTATTCATAATGCCATTTGCGGCTTGTATTTAATTATGTTTCATTTCAATGTTTCAGCAGTTTACAGGCATTTTATAATTTGTAACACATCGATCAAGCTGATAATAATTTCGCTCCATTTTCATTTTCTTCTACTGCAAGTATATGTATTTAAAGAGTCCGTAAACCCAAAACAGTAATAATAATTTTCACGGGTGCATTTATTTCTTCTACATTATCATGAAAGAACTATTTATTTTCTGTTATGGCATGTGTTACAAGGAATATATTAATTATTATCATTATGCCTTGTAAAGCAATGATAAACTGCTAACGGTCGTTTGTTTTTTTCTTTTGAAATTTCTAAACAGTGCACAGAGGTTCACTCTCCTTACATTTTAGAAGAAAACTGCTCTGTATTCGACAACTACATTTGAGGAGATATGGACACAAATGGTGAAGGTAAAAATGCAAAATTAACCTATACGAAAGTAGAAGAGCCTGATGTGCAACCACAGGTGACATTTATGACTGCACATGCACGCTCTTATTATAAAAACTTTCAATGAGTTCTTTAAACGCTGTACAAAGTGGATATCTTACAATCGCTCAATTGATTTATTTATTCAATTGATACTGACAAAAACCTATTTTTCTCACTCGTTCCAGGTCCGGTGAAACGCACTAACCCAGTGAGTGAAGACGTTAATGTCGTGGTATCGCCCTCGGCGCGTAAGGCGAAGGATATCGTGATCCCTAATGTTTCTGTCACTGACGTCCTTTTTCAAGCCATTGAAATGAATTATGATGTCATAAAAAATAGAAATTGGGTGGTGAGTACGGAGATCATGCACATGTTAACCGTCTTTGGTTTTATAATCTATGGTCAAGTATTTTCTCGGGAGAGAAACCTAGGTTGTTTTACGATCCAGTCGGAAATCCGTCAACTGACAAGAAAACTTATCTGCTCATTGTACAAAAACCGGGCTCCCAATTGGTATCAAGTTATCAAAAGTTACTGAAAAACGAATTGACACAGTGGGAAAGAAGTCAAAAATGACCAAAACGGATTGATTTCCAACAGTCACACTATATTTATTATACTAAATTACAATTATGATTACACGACAGTGAGGCCCGCAGGCCAGCTGCCGAAACTTGACGAACGATGCCTGCTGACGAGGTACACACTTCGGTGGCCGGCAGAGGAGAGGGCCGCTGCGATGAAACGTCCGGTTAGCGCAGTCAAAAGGAGGGGAGGTAGCTCTGGATCAGTGGAGAAGGGGGAAGTAGGGGAACTGTACGTCCAGCCATTGGTTGAGACGGCGGCGTAGAGGAGCACTATTGACTGCCATTGGCCTGCGCCTGGCATCCGGGGGAACGTGCGCGGTTCTAATTTAAACTGAGACGAGTGCTTCATGCCTAGTGTAGAATCACCCCATGCCACGCACCTTAAAGTGCGTTTACACTAGCAAGAAAAATCGAGCGAGTTGCTCCCTGATAGCTACTCTCTCGGTGTAAACACCCAGGTGAGCTCTCTCTCGGGAAGTCGGGAGGGATCGCAGGTAGCGCTCCCTGCTGTGAGAGCGAGGCCAGTGTAGACACCCTCATAAAGACTCGAGGGAGTCGCTCGCTGCTCTCCGACGACGCCGGAAGTTTTTTGGCGCTCGCTGGAGAGTTTTCACTGGGGAAACATGTCAGGCAAGCGCGTTTGGACGAAAGAGGAGACGATGGAATTGATTCAAAGGGTTGAGTGTCTCCCGAGCTGTGGGACATTAAGTCCACCACTTATAGGGTAAGAAAAAATATAGAGCTGGCAATACTAGGGTACTTGTACTGGTTCTAGAGTATGACGACGGAAGAGCCGAATTTCGCAAGATTTCCTCTCCGGAAGAAGCCATACTGGCAGCTATGAATGAAGTAATGATTATCCTGAAATTATTTAGGCTTCGAATTTACTTGTTATATTTAATGACTGATTCCCATTCTAGTTGCTTACGAGCGTCGAATGACTGATAAAATTATCGTGACGACCATTTAAATACGCTGCCGGTCTCCGCTGCACATTTCGCTTCCCTCTGCTACCAGTGCAATTTTCCACTCCTCTATTATACTTTCTCTGATTTCCCGCTCGGTGCATTTTCCAGACTTTTCATTTCAAGTCCCACACACTTACCAATGATATACTAACTGTGTGTTTAAAATAGTCGCTTGTCATGTCCCGTCTTTCCCTTCTCACGGCAGATTAGATCGTGTTAATATCTTCATAAATGGAATTCACAAAGTATTTTGTCATTTTTCCTAATATTGTTTGATTATTGTATTGACGCTCGCATTGATGATACGCTCGTAGACTGCGTCGCTGTATGAATGCTGAAATGCATTTGTGTTGAGCTTTTTTTTGCGTTGATTTTTATGTATTATTCTCGTGTAATTTTTTAAAATCCCGAGGAAAAACTAACAAGGCTACAGTTTAAACCTCCTTTTTCCAGGAAATAAATAAAAAAGTTTAATACTAGTCGAAGAACGGTGACTTATAGGATAAATTATTTTGTGCTCGTTCTTTCCGAAATTCTAATGAGAAAGAGCTAAAAACTAAGTTCTAAAAATATTAACGAAAAACAGTAGTTACAAGGTGCATACGTGGAAAATAATAGAGTACTGCACAGCAGTTTAAACAGTCATAAAATTATTTGTGAGATTTCAAGAAAAATTCTTTGGAATAGCGACTCGTCATCCCGTCCCTTCTTCAACAGAATTAATAACATATCACCCCGCGTAAAATTTGGCATAGGTTCAATTCTGAAGGCTCAATCCTCTTGTAAAACTTTTCATTCAATATCGTCAGCATAAAATTATTCTTGAGCTAGTATAATCTCATGTGTTGTATTCTAAATAAATCCTTACCTTTAAGTAATCGGCCTTTAAAACTTCAGTTCATTAATCAGTTCTTACATGGGCGGGACCAAAGGGTTGACACATATCTCTCTAATAAAATTAGAGAGATAGATTGTTGAACCGATAGGTACAAAATGTCATTTATTCCGCGTACCATTCGGGACCATAACAGCTCTGATCGTCGTCATGAATAGTTCGAATCGTGACATTAGCTAGCCTGTAGATCTTTTTCTTTATATTTTCTACGTTCTTACTGATACATGATGTAAATATTGATGTTCTTATTTATGCACGATATTTGGAATCTGTAGTAGTTTTCTTTGATTCCCTGGCACGCTGCAACGATTGACGATAGAATGTTTCTTGGTTAGTACATTTGTAATCGGCGCGTTGCATGTGTGATACGCTGGTTTCAATATAGTTTCGGTGCTCTGCCGTATAATTCACGCATGCCTGGTGTGAAAGCACCCCTTTCTACACACCCTTTGGGTGGTTTGCAGGGTATGACGTAGATGTTGATGTAGATGAACGCAAGGATATTTTGTGTATCTTCAACCTGTAGCTCTGACAGTAAGGAGTGATATGCTCCCAAGCGAACTCTCTTCTGTACCCATTCCTTGACCCATACCCTGCTCCTTTTCTTTCTCCTTAGCAAAAGTACGGCAGTGGCTGCTGCAGTGATAATCGCCCTTCTCGATGGAATTCTTGAAGCGAAACACACTTTTCAGGGAGCACGCTCTGAGAGCGACTTTGGTCATCAGAAGTGGAAATGGGGAGCCAAGATCTGAAGCGAAACCACGTTTATAGACGCTTCTGTTCCTATGGTTTTTATGACGCTAATTTCCTTGAAATTCTAATTTTTGTGAAAGATTAACTATTTTCTTTCCCACAAATTTTTTTGTCACTACGCATACCCTCCACAAGAAGTCTCCATTCTTTTTGCACCTTGGGCTTGCGGAGAGAAGAAAAGCTGGGACCCCATAGCTCGCAGCGGGCGGCTCAGTGGTGTAAACGGGCTAGCGAGAAATCGAGGGAGCGCCCCCAGAAAAGGTCGCGCGGGGAGCTTCCCGGAAGTTACTCGGGGGATTTATCGCGGTCAGTGTAAACCCTTCTGCGAGGAGGTCGAGGAATAACTCCCTAGAGCCGCTCGCTAGTGTAAACGCACCTTTAGTGTTGGCTTGCACGGCATTTCGTAGATAAAGATGTAGATGAAAGAGAGCAACCCACCATTATTTGCCCTTGACTTGTGGCGTACGCAATTTATTTTGTTGTTTTCTTCTGATTGATTGTATATACGTGAGAGTCCGTGCCCTTCACGGAGCCAGCAAGCCGGTTTTACAACCCTGTGAGTCACTTCGTGTAGCGGAGTGCACGAGTTGAAAGCTGGTCAAGGGCGTGAGAGTTATTCATCTACATCTACGTGATACCCTGCGAGCAACCACGAGGGTGTGTGGCAGGGGGTGTTACCAAACATGCACTATTGCCATGCAAGTAGGATATTTAAGGGAGACATGCTAGATAATAGAGCTAGATGGTTAGTATCTACATAATAAGGAAGGAATTATTGGTTGTTATTACATGCATCATGCACTACAGACTACTCTAACTATATTTCACCTACCTATCCCTTTGCTACGCTGCCTAATGTAGTTATGTAATTAATTAATTAATTAGGTAATGTAATTATTCCTGTAAACTACTCACTCGTGTGATTCCGAATAGTGCTCCTCTTGAACTAGGTATCAGACCCGGGCGAGAAAAATACTAGTCAGTTGAGAGAGTTAGTACAATTTTTTGTGCGATTGTGTGCCTCATACTTGATGAGTGAATCCCTGGCGTGGGTTAATTCCACGATAATCGCATGAAAACGAAACCCCGCCCCTTATTTTGTCCCTGAAAATCAGTTTCTGGTCCACGCAAATTTTCTCTCGTGCTAATTCCTACCAGTACGTTTTGATTCTCTATGCTTCTCATGCTAATTTATTCATTCAAGATTGATGTCAGCACTGGAATCTCCTACAAATTCTGTGACATTAAGCCGATGACCAGGAAGATTGCCAGCGCCCTAACAAGATTGGGTTTCAAGAAAGGCGATGTTCTGTTCTACGCGGCTTATGATGCAGCACTGGTTTACTTGGTAAACATTGGAGTCTGGCTGTGTGGCGGAGCAATCAGAGCCTGTTACCAGAGGGATATTAAGGGTAAGCACCCGTTTGGGAAGAAGAACGGTTTCCCGCCGAACTTATCGTGAGCACCCGCCGTATGGAAGTGACAATTTTTTTTTACACTAAACTTGGAGGAGAATTGGTTTAGCTTAGGGACATAATATGCAGAGTTGTCATGGGCAAAGAAGCATTTTCAAAGAGGAGGAAATGGATGAAGGTGGGGGGGGATCAGAGGAACGACGTAACAAAAAGGGTAGATTGTTAATCTTGTGAAATCTTTTGGTATCTGCGATCAAAATTATTAAGAGCAACCTAATAATAAGCATGAAGAAGCCGGCAGAATAGCACGGCGAAACTGTTGCTCTTAAAAAATTCATCGCAGATACCAAAGGATTTCACAAGATTAAATCATGAGCTGCGAAAATTTACGAAAAAAGGGTAGATTGTTAATTGGGGGAGCCTTCGACAGGAGCACGGGCACTTACACCTTGGGTGGACAGGGGACAAGAGCGCCACGGTGAAGGTACGATTGGTCACCCATCCAACCTCCGTTGCCCAACATTTCTTAACTTCAGTGATCTTACGGGAACTGGTGTTTCAATGAGGCTAGGCCCTTGCCCAAAAGAAAGGGTGGGGAAAAGTCTAAAATGGAACGTGGCGCTATATGTGTCGGAGAATTGGTCATTACGAAGAGAGAGAACGCAAATAGACTTGAGGTGTTGGAGTTGCGGGAGTGGAGAAGGATGGAGAAGGTGAGCTGGGCGGCGAGACAAACGAGGAGGTATTTGGCACGGTCGGAGAGAAGAGGAAACTTGTGGCGGAGGATCGGAGGAGGCAGAAGATAAGATTGGAGGACGATTTGAAAAGAGAGGGAATATTGAAGAGGGTGATAGAGGGGGAACAAAGGGGAAGCGAGAAAGAGGAAGGAGGAGGATAGGAATTTTGGACGATTAGAGGAATTCAAATGGGATCTAATGGCGGATAACATATAGGAGGACAAAAACGGAACGATATGCCTGAAATTAGGACGCAAGAATAAAGCCCCGTTCACAACAACTTAACTCGACTTAACTTGGCGCGACTTAGGAGTTGAGTCCGTGAGAAAGCAACAAACTGGTTCACAACAACTTAAAGTGGCTTAACTCGACTAGGCGTAGTCTTGGAGATGAGCATTTCTCAACTTTCTCATAATTCTAGCCAATAGCAAGGCCTGGTTTACTATCGGCTAGGGAAAGGGAATTACGATATCGATAAGGCCCATCAATCGATTGTAATATCGACTTTGAAAGTGGCGTGCTGTGATTGGTTGGAAATTTCAGGCCCCGATTGGCACTCGGGAACAGCTTAAGCCAAGTTAAGTTGTTGTGAACTGTCCAAAAACCTACCAATCAGTTGCCAGAATACACAAATGAATGAAAATATTCATATATAAAAGCTCATGGGCCTTCTTCACCCCGTCCATGAAACCTATTCTCTTTCTTCCCCATCCCCGCTTGCCCAACATTCTTCCCTCTATCACACTCTTCAGCAGCCCATCACTCTTTATTACATCCTTCAGCCATCTACCCTGCCTATCCCGAATTTCATTCAGAAGTTCATTTCCTTTCCTCGCCCACCATCTCAAGCACTTCTTCGTTAGTCCTCCTCTCCGTCCACCTAACCTTTTCCGTTCTTCTCCACACCCATTTCTCAAATGACTGCAGTCTATTCTCGTCCTGCTTTCTAAAGGTCCACGTTTCTGCACCATACAACGCTTTCTGTCCATACAACGCTACGCTCCATATCAAGCTCTTCCCCAGCCTCTTCTTCACAATCTTACCCATTGTCCTCGTATTCAATTCTATTCTATTACTAAACGCCTCCTTAGGTAGCGCTATTCTCTTCCGTTTGTCTTTGCTACTACCTAAGTAATTAAACTGTTCTACGTGCTCGAGTTGGTGTCGTCCAACTTTAATCACAAGCCTCGCTTTCTTTGTCCCAGGGAATCTCATTACTTTTGTTTTCTTAGGAAGAGTTGTAAATCTTTATTATATCTCAAATTCTTATTTTTTAATCGCCCTTCACGTTATACTACCTGTGTGTTAAAGATAATGTACTTTTAAACCGAGGCCGGCTACTATACTGTAGCCGGTCCCGGTGGCGGCGGGGTAAAGTCCTCGCCTGCTAAACCGAGGGTCGCGGGTTCGAGTCCCGCCTGGGTGGGTTATTCACCACCCAGGGCATGGATCTATATCAAATTCTGTTGGTCCGGTCCCTGGAAAACCTGATGACAGGCTCAGCAGCCAATCGGGATTCCGGGGACATACGGGCCAACAGAATCGTCCGGCAAGCAAAAAAAAATAATAGAATTCTATGCAGTATTCTTATTATAAGTGCTTCACTTATTTTTGTATGTAAGAAGTATAATTACGTTACAATGTATGCACTTTGATGTCTGCAACTTTACCGGCAAAACTTACCATAGTCGGCGCATTGGATGTAATGAAATTAAATCATGCAATATGGTACATATTCAAATCTGTTCAAATAAAAATTGGAACGCATTCCTGCATAGGATATTACTGCGGAAGAAGGTTCTTGTGCCCAAACAGGGGAATGATTTTGGATTTGCAGAATATTTATTTAAATATTTTCAACTTTATCATAAATGAGACTCATTCATGAAGACAACACGAGGGTATGAAATCGATAAATGCCATCAAAAAATAGATTTCACCAACATTGATTCTGAGAATTATTTGCGTATTAAGATCAGGTCAACAGAGAAGATAAAGAGGAGTATAAGTGAAAATGTACATAAAAAATATCAACATCGGGAATATGTATGATAGGTATGAAGAAATAAGGCACTACAGTAATCATAAGGGACAATCTGGCTATGGCTAATATCACTTAGTAAATTGGTAGCCTTTGGTAGAGAAAAGTCAAAACTAAAATGCTCGTAGTTAGTCTATGCCTTACTAATGGCGTGGCATTGAGTAAAAGGTGATAATTTGGAGTGGAAAATTAGGTGGACAGGATAAATAAAAGCCAAGGTTTATTTCAATTCGACATCAAAGTTGTTTAATATTGATCTGGACTGACTCCTGACAACTTAAGAATATCATGTTAGTTCGCAGGTTTCCGCGTCGTTGATCAAATGATTTCGCCGCTACCTGAATCATCAGCCGATCGCTACCTGAATGATGCATCGCATCACCATCCTTGCCAGAAGACCGCACTGGTAGCTTCACTCGTAAATCGAGCCTACAAGATTTGCGACTCGCATTCACTGCCCAGCGAGAAAAAGCACCTGACGATAGCATTACAGATGAATGGATAAAGGAGGGAAATGGTCCTGAAAAGGACCGAGAGAGAAGAAAGGCGAGGTCTATCGACGACCGCACCTGAAGGAAAGGAAGAACACAGACTGGACCCAAAGGCCTATGTAACCATCCCTTTCATCGCGGGGACCTCGGAAAAAATCGCTAGGGTCTTACGGAAGCATGACGTGGTCACGAGGTTTAACTGTGTCACCAAGATAGCCGACATTTTCCAGGGCCCAAGGACAGAGTTCCATCAACCCTCTCCGAAGGCGTTTACCAAGTTCCGTGCTCTTGTGGGAAGTCATACATAGGCGAAACCTGCAGAGCCTTGGGCACTCGGCTGAAGGAACACCAGAGAGCTACAAAAAATAGACAATTCAAAGCATCTGCCATCTCATGGAGTGAACCGGGACACACCGTACAATTCGAAGGCACAAAAATAATAGTCAAGGAAAACAGGTACGTCCCGAGAATAATAAGAGAGGCTATAGAAATCGTAAAAACACTAAATAATTTTAACAGAGAAGATGGATACCCATTGCACAGCTCTTGGAAGAGAGTAGTAAGATTCCCGCGCAAACGCGACGCTGCTCCATGATTGGCCGGAGCATTGACCGCTTTTTGGCGCCTAACTTGGCCTATATAAGGACGGACCAAAACCTCTGGGCCGCACATGCCAAAGCAGCAGCCACCAAACTCCGGAGCGCCAGTGCCGCCATCTTCCCCCTCATAAAATGCGAAAGTCCCCTATCCCTTACAACAAAAATTATTCTATACAAATCGATGCTACGCCCACTCCTCACACACGGCTACCCTGCGTGGGGCTCCATAGCACCTACAACCCTTAAAACTCTTACAACACTACAGAACAAAACTCTTCGCACAATAGCAAACGCCCCATGGTTCGTCCGCAACAGCTACCTACAAGAAGACCTCAACGTACCTGCCCTAGACACCCACCTCAGAGAAATAGCCACATCTTTCAACAGTACCCTAGGAAATTTAAGCAATACATTACTAGACCCTCTATGGCAGTATTAAGATAACCCCCACTTTAAACACAAACATCCTAAACATTCCACCACGCGTCCCCCACTCCCATGACACCCCCCTAACACCTCTACCTTTGCCACAGAAGAACCGCCCTAACCCCTGATATAGCCCATATTATACTTCAGCCATAATTCGTATACCAGCGAAAGCTGAAAATTGTGTAATATGCCCTCATAAAGGCAGTCATAATCGTGTCGTGTCGTGTCTCGCCATCCTTCACCTGAGGACGCCAGCAGGATAGCTGGCGAAACTGTTGTGCTGAATGACAACTGACGCGGATGCTACCCGAGAAATGTTGAAATCATAAGAATATCATGTTACTTAACAGGTTGGCAAAAATTGGAAAAAAAAACCGTCAGTTGCGGCGTGAAATCGGACACACTATCATCCGTCGCGTCCTAAGTAACTAGAAAAAATAATAAGAGTCATGGATTCCTATGAAGCTCCAAATTAGTGGGTATGAGGAACCTGTCTCTCATATACTTAGCATGCTATCCCGATCGGGTCCTTCGAAAATATTCCTTCTTCAAGTTCCCATGCTATCCACCAAAACCGGCAGAGCGACAGAAATAATAAATCTGCAGAATTATTTTGAACTAGACGTATTGCTGTTCTGAAGATTATTTTAAAATTTCAGAACATTAAAAGTGTCGAATGAGAGAACAGCCATATTAATATCCATATTGATAAGACTAAATATCCAGAATTATTTAATTTGTGCTATGCGTTTCACAGTTTTACTGCATCGTCAGGTATATTTGCTTGTATATTGTTTGGATACTATAGTAAATGTTATTCCACGAAGTGACACCTGATGTCGTAAAGGTTATTTAAGGTAGCCTTTGGTTGGAAAAGTCACTAAAATACTCGCAGATGGTACATGCCCTACTTATGGCGTGGCAATTGGGGAAAAGTGATTATTAAGGGTAGAAGTTGACTAGAGTGACCAATTTCCAAGTTGCACTTAAATAAGTTGGCAAAATTATTACGTACATTGATTTGGACTGATTTGTCACAACTTCAGGATATCGTATTACTCATAATTGTGACAATAATTTGAATAAAATCCTTCCGTTGTACCGTTTAGTCAGCCATACTGTCATATGTCGCGTCCTAAGTAAGGAGATAACATTATAAGAGTCATGGATTCCTATTAAGCAACAATGTGATGGAAAGAAGGAACCTAGTTCTTATAAAATCAGAGAGTATTGCTGTTTTGTAAATATTTATTTTTTTTCAGAGCTCTACGAGATTCGCATGAGGGAGGTGTCCACTCGATTCGTTCTGTGTGATCCAGAGACCGCACCTTCGCTCAAGTTGGCCGCGAGTCAGCTGGGCTGGAAAGTCACCCTCCTGTCTATCGGTGGTGAAGTGGAAGGAGCGTTGTCGATTGAAGAACTCATTGAGAATGAAGATTGTTCGGGTAAATAATCATACAAATTTCATAGGATGTAGCTCATTAAAACTAAACACGTTTCATCGTCAAGAAAATTATGACTAGTAACTTATATTAGCGGCAAGGCCTCCCCTAGAACTTGCGGGACCCCTGGAAACATCTTGCTGAGCTCTGGGCAAGTATGCCTTGGGGGGCCCCGAATAACTATGATAGGTACGACAGTAATTAGTAAATATTTAATTTTAAATTTCATCAAATGGAGAACGAGCCCTAAATACCAAAGACATTTCTGTCTCTAGATACAAAGAATGAAAATAAAGGTACACATTGACCTGTATAAGATACGGTAATTTGGCGATCTCACCGGATTTTTCTAGTCATATTTCTCCATCTCGTGATCACCGAGATCCTTTAAGATGCGGCGCCATCGGAAACGCGGCGCCCGGGCCAATAGCCCCTTTGCCCGGCCAAAAGGGCGGTACTGAATAGCGGTACACATAAGTGGTCACCTCGTGGAACAGGAACGGATTACAGGTGGAACGAAAACAGGAATATAATATAAATTATTCAACATAAGTAATACACTCGCCACAGGCTGTGGAATTAAAGCCAACAAGACAAAACGACACATCATATACCTTCAAACGTTTAAGAAGAATATAAAACAAGTATGGTTCGCTGTTAATTTTTATAGAGAAAAAAGAATAAAAACATTTCAGAGATATAAGTTAAAAGATTTCAGATTCCAATATCCTCGTTTCCTCCAAATATAGGTGATCAGATCCACATAGTGACTTCTTCCGAAATTTATTTGGAATACCTAATTAAAAGGCACAAAAGTTTAAATATGTCCATGACCATAAAAGAAGGATCTATGAGACAGGCACACATCGGTGTGGACTGTTGTGCTTATAGAGTAAACACTTACTAGACAAAGTATCAGGTTTTAGTCAGCTTAAGGTTCTTTGCGGTGCAATGCCAAAGGAATGTTATTAAAAACAGCATCGCATAAGCTTACCACATTTGATAGAGGCTTTGTGTCATCTGAAATTGAGCATCTGCGAACGGTTATAATATTTTTTAAAAACTTTCCTCAGTCGTGAAAAATGAGAAGATACATGAATACTCATGTCAGGAAACATTCCATATTTTTTCGATCAGAAAAGAGAGTTAAAGAAGGACTTCAACGATGGTAGAACGATCTTCATTTTGAGGTCAGGTTGAAGCAAGGCCCCTGATCTCCATTATGAGGAGCCGTATCTCCGTATTAACGGAGATTTATCGAACACATGATGACGCACTGAATGCAATGATTATTCGATCAGTAAATATGTTTGACGTGACCTAGGTTCTTAGTCAGTTAAGCTAAAGCACAGTTTCCCTCGAAAGATGGATTGATCTTAATCGCATCAATGAAGGTATACTAAAAATTGTTAAAGTACATATTTTGCACGAATAGGCAATATTTAAAAATAACTTATAATACCAAAGTTTTTTGATCCAATTATGTTTCGATTTTCAGCTTTCCCGAAAGATGTGAATATCAACGCCAAAGAAGATACTTTTGTGATTCTCAACACAAGTGGAAGCACTGGGACTCCAAAAGGTGTAGTGCACACACATTATAACACTGTAGCTTTCTTTCTAAACAAGGGCATGGCGAAGAAGATAGAGAGGTGAGCATTTCATCGTTTCCCTTTTCTTAGATAATACGAGTCTCAAAGAATATCAATTGGTGAGAGCCTGACATAGGGAGGAGAAGACAGAGCCTCACATAATTATAGTAAAGATGATAAGAACTAATATACCAAATGATATAATAGCATTCGTACCCAGGGCGATATAAAACCACCCGGACAGGAGATAAACCCTAGCAGTTGAACATGCTTTACGTCATCGCGACCGAAACAGTCAACTCACAAAATAGCTGTCCTTAATGAAGAAGTAATTGGAATAAATACATTTGTATAGCATGTAATAAATAATGACATTATATGTGTGAAACTATTCCGATAGCCAATTAAAAATGTCCCGTGGCCAGTTCAAGAAATCATAACTCGTTTGATGTTCCATTAAAAAAATTAATGTTCTTATTTACCTTTATGTCGCATAGTGAGGCATTCAACCACTAATTTAATGTTATTCTTAACATAAATATTAATCTTCTGAATTTAACTTAATGTCCGAATGTTTCCATTTCCCTAATTAGCAGAAGTTTAGTAACAGGATAATCAATAAAAGAATAAATGTGCGTGGACCAGCTATTTATGAAAGATTGAAAAATAAAATCCATTGATCTTTACCATAAAATGGTTATGCCCTTACCTTGAGGATAAAAGTTTGACATCCAATTATCGAGAGCGTCTTAGAGCGTACTAAGACATGTGAGATTTACAGAAAGAGAAAGAATGAATGCAAAATCGTTGTGAAAGAGAGCAAAGAAAGAATGCGTGCGGATGAAGCTAACAAAATGCAGAGTGCCTTTGAAGGTAATAAAAAGCTGTTTTGGAAGTGGGTAAAAAGGGCTTAGATTGGTGAAGGTAGGGGAATGAATTCGGTAAATAACAAAAGTGGAGAGATCATGTGGGACGAGAGCAATATCAGGGACTGCTGGAGGGAGTATTTCGAAGAATTGTACAATAATAGGTATTGCAGGCGTTGAGGATGAGCCTTGTGAAGTGGTACGTGAGAATGTGATGATGGAAAAGGATATCAGTGAGAAGGAGGTCACAGCGGCTGTGAGAATATTGAAAAATGGGAAGGCTGTAGGCATAGATGGGATATCCAGTGAAATGTTGAAGTGTGGGTGTAAATTTCTAATTTGTAGGCTGCGTGAACTATGCAATCTATGCTTACAGGTTTCTCTTGTTTCAGCGGATTGAAAGGATGCTATCATCGTTCCGTAGTACAATGGGAAGGGAGGAAATACCGAATGTAATAATTATCGGGCCATTAGTTTATTGAGTATCCCGGGAGAAGTGTTCAGTAAAATATTAATCGAAAGGGTGAGGAATATTACTTCCGACAGAATATGGGGTGTGAAGTGTGGGTTTATGCCTGGGAGAGGATGTAGTGACGAGCTTTTTTCACTTCAGCAAGTGATAGAACAATGTATGAGTGTCCGAAAGACAGTGTACTGTGCGTCTGTCGACTTAGAGAAGGCATATGACAGAGTAAATAGAAAGAAGTTGTGGAAGGTTTTGAGAGACTATGGAGTTAATGGGCAGTTTTTGAATGTTATGATAACAATGTATGAAAATAGTAAGGCAAAAGTAAGAGTTAACGGGGTTCTGAGTGATTGGTTAGCAATAAATCGGGGTGTAAAGCAAGGATGCGTAATATCTCCATGGCTGTTTAATGTATTAATGGATAAATGTGTTAGAGACGAATGTAGCGAAAATGATGGTGTTTTGATTGGAAATATAAACGTGCGAGTTCTTATATGCGGATGATACTTTTTTGATCTCAGACAGTCAACAGGAATTACAGAAGCTCCTAGATAAGTTTTGTGAATCAACGGAGAGAATGGAATTGAAGGTAAATGCGCGCAAGGCTCAAGTAGTAGTTTTTGATATGGAGAATGGGGAGAATAACTGTAGGATGAGGGCGAATGGTGAAGTAATTGAATAGGTGGATGATTTTGTGTACTTAGGTAAGATGTATGCGAAAGATGGAAGAATAGATGAGGAGATAAAGAGACGTGCGAATGCTGGAAGGAAAGGGGTAGGTAGCATGTGGAGCATATCAAGGAATGAGTGCTTGTCTAAGGAAGCGAAAATCGCCGTGTACAAAAGTGTACTTCTTCCCACTTTACTATATGGTAGTGAAACATGGGTAAGTCAGGATAGACATAAGAGTACACTAAACGCCTTAGGTATGAGTTATCTGAGGAGTGTTTGCGGCAAAAGTAGGATGGATAGGGTCATGAATGAGTGGGTCATGAATGAATGTGGGTTAAATGCTCCAGTAATGGACGTATATAAAAGAAGTGTGCTTTGTTGGTTAGGCCATGTTGAGAGAACGGATGAGAGTCGAATAACGAAACAGATATATGAGAGTAGAATGAATGGTGTGAGCGGTAGAGGTAGGCCGAGTAAGTTGTGGTTGAATGTGGTTGAGAAAATTCTTAGGAGGAGGAATATTAGGAGTTTTAAAAACAGGAGGGCGTGTATGAAACAGTGTACGGGGGTAAATGAGGCAAAACAGGTTTGCAAGGATAGGTCAGTATTCAGGAAATTATTGAAGCAGAGTTAGGGGAAAAATTATGTATTAATGAGTGAAACATTTTGACTGTGCCTACCCCGGAAGGGAACGGCGTGATGGGTATGTACGTATGTATGTATCTAATTATCAAGCATTATTAATATCAAAGTCAAAAAATTTACTTTTTTGAGCAGCGTTTTCTAGTTTTCGATCAAAACGGATATTGCAATCATGTTAAATATAGAAAAATTGTTCGGGTGGAAGGAGCATTCCATAAAAATAGAATGCGTGAAAATTAAGGACAGAAAAGAAACATATTTGTACAAATCATACTTAGCGCTTGGAGTTAATCGTACCAAACAAAATCGTTGAGAAAACACAAATAGGATGCAGTCTTCGTTGGGCATATGGGGAGTCATGGACATAAGTGGTTTTCGGAGTGATAGAGGACATTCATAGGAGAAACAACTAAAACCGCGACGGTAGTTGGAAGAAAAAGTTCGCAGAGGTTTTGAAGAATTTAATTAAAGGAGAATGTTGACGAAGGAATGGAAAAGAATGTTAGTTTTATGCTTTAATGAAGGTAATTGGAGGCGTTAAATATCTGCAGGAAATTATGCAACAAAAGTAGCATTTTAGGCTGACTAAAGTATTCTTGCTTTACCAAAGACTTTCGGCCAGTGTTAGTCATTAGGTGGTGATGTTGAATTTTTGTCTAAGATTTCCGCGGCAACCAGGGATTGGTTCCATTTCTCATCCGGGATTCAGCCGCGTGGTTGTTTTTACGACAAAGTATCTCCTCCTGTCATTGAGGAGTCTTCAGGTCGAAGTATTTATAATGAATGTTCAATACTTCCTTCGTTCGGCAAAATACTTTTGACGACGAGTCTAATCTAATATATAAAAATAAATATTTGTTTGCTCGTTTTCTATGCGTTCCAATACTATTCATCGGATTACGATGAAACTTTGGCGAGTTGTTGTGCACGTATCTGCAAAGGTTTCTGAATGATTTGATTCATTCTACAATAGGTGGAGCGCGAGTCATTGCAACAAATGAGTGTTGGCACGCGAGCTTCTCGAGCAAGCAAGGGACGACTAGCAAGCAACGAAGCAGATCGTTTACGAGTTGCTCAATCACGTTTATTAGAATCGTTTGCTCAATCACGTGTATCAGAATCGTACCAGTGAGACATAATATTGCGTGCATCAGAATCATATCAGTGAGATATTATTTGTACTAAAAGGGACGTAACTTATTGGTATGTAGAATAAGATTTGGTGCAGTGGTCTCTTTGTTTGCTTTTTTTTTTAATTCTTGCATCCGATTTTCGTAAACGCTTCGCTTTTTCCTGAAATTCGATTTTTAAGCTCGAAAATCTAGAATGTTTGCGCTACTTCAACAATAGAATATTTTGTTTACTTGGACACCGCAACATAGGTATGGAATGGAAACTCGTACCACCATTTGGGCGTTACGAATCCCTGTGTAGGTACGAGGAATTAATTGGACCACAAAAAACCGTTCTGTCATTTATTTTATACATGTACATGTCTCTGCTTTGAATATATGTGTGCCTACTTAAAAGGAAAAAGTTGCATTGCTACGCATGCCGGGTACAGCTAGGATAAAATAAAATATCTTTAAATAACAATTGCTATAACAATGACAGGTACACACCCTACAATACCTTTAAGGATTTACACCCGATAATCATTACCTTAGCTAAATACAACTCTGTCTCGGCTGCTACAATATTTTTTGACACAATTAATGTATTTATTTATTATTCAGTGCTAACGGCATAACGTGGATGGCGACATTTGGGAATTTTTTCTCCAGTTTGATATACATGTCTTTGGGATGTATATTTCAAGGAGCTTCGTTATACAATGTATCGAAGTTTGAAATAAACTTATTCTTGGAGAGCCTTCTAAAGTATAAGGTCAGAACCCACAGGAGGAGGTATTGAAATTACTTTCAAAAGTCTTGATCACATCGAATCGTTGCAAAAGAGAATTAATTCTGTGTTCAATGTTTATTTTTCAGCCAAAGATTGTGCTTCTCTATCCATACGCGCTGCACACGTTCCTTGAGTCTGCAGAGATAGAAAAACATGACTATTCTTTCATTAAAAGCATCAGTACACTGGGGTCACCGCTTCATCACTCCACAGCGAAGGCTTTGGAGGCCAAGCTACCGCGCGTAGGACTGACTACGGTAACCTCGGTGACATGGAAATTCAAATATCACTGAAAACGTGGATTCCACCATCGACACACCGCGTTATTTACACCCACGTTCAAGACCTTCCAAGTCATAATGGAGACTATTTGACTTTTCTTTCAAATTTTCTAAGATATACGAAGCATGAAGTAAATAGTTCAATATTTATGGTGCAACAACATACTTTTACATGACTGAAATTCTCAGTAATTGAATCACAATATTTATATAAGTCTTCAACTTGACTCATTTTTTCCCGCGGTACATTCATAACTCCTTCGCAACGGGAGGTTGTGGTTATTAAAAAATTATTGCGTTGACGATATGATTCATTTTCAACAATAGCTGAAAAAACATACAAAATACACATTTAATTTTTTGACGAAATCTAGGAGTTAGAAATTCCTGATTTTTTCTCAATTAATGTCTCTCTGGAGCGCATACACATTTTTCACGTAAAAGGGATGGCATTTTTTTGGATAGTAACTCGGTAAGCATGGCGGTAAGAGACTGATATTTTGGTGGTATCTTTGGAAGGATGAAACATTTGTATTTAAAATGAGACCAAATTCAATCATTTCTAGGTGAAATTACATCTCGCTCAAACTACCTTACAGGAAAGGTTGAAACCAAAAGCATAGGATTTTCTTTCATACGGATAGTCTCCACTTCAATCCTATGCATCACTTGCGTCCTTCAATTTTTACCATTGAGTAAAAAGATATTGCCCTTTGATTTCAACTGGAATCCATAAGATTTGATTCGAGTATAGGTCCCGGTCCACGGCAGAGCTCCATCATGACGCAACAATTGCCTTGCAACACTAAGAGGGCTCATTAGTACTTGCCATTGAGGTGTATCGAGAGGTCAATACGTCATCACTCTGAAGTCTGACAGCCAAAATAACAACCATATTTTTTAACCCTGCTCTTTCCTTGCTTTTCGATGGATAGCACGACGAAATGGACGAGAAGTTAATTGTTAATCTGGTAAAATATCCCGTAACTTTCGTCCCACACATAATTTTTGAGAGTGAATTATTTAGCATAGAAGGTGCATGAACACAGCAAACAGCCAATGGAATATCATAACGTTGCTATCCTAATTCAGTATTTAAAACAAAAAAACCGTGAACATAAAGAAAGTTATAACACTAAACAATAGGTAATTACATTTTTTTACCATAAAGAACTCGACCAATCGCCATTAAGGAATGATTAAACGGCAACATACTTCATTGAAGGATCATACATGGCTTCCTTTCATCAAAATTTTGTTAAAAGACAGAAGAACACAAAAAACGGTGGGGACGAACACTGAAGATGACGGACTTCGCTTCTCTTCATATCTACGTCGGAATATGAAGGCAGCTGCAGACAAATTCAACGTAGAAGTGACGAAGTTATCGATAAATGCCTCACCCCCTGTACAGCATTTCATTATTCGCAGAAAAGGAAATGGTAGGTTTTCGCTTCACAAATACGCATTAAAAAACTGTGCCAATGAAGATTTTAGTTTTTTTTACCTTCTTCCGAATACTATAGCACGGTTGCATAAAGGAATCCCTCAGAAGCCTATCCTCGCGGCTAGGAATATAAAAATGTAATTTGTCGCTTCAAGACCACACCGACTAAAAGGCCATAGTTAACCACGCGCGCCGTATGTATTTGTTTGGGGTGTATCAAGCTTATCCATTTTTCGAGACGAGAATTTACCTTATGTCGATAGGCAAATTTAATAAATACGAATAATTTGCCCGAATAACAAACGGAAGAATTCTGCGGGTGAAATGAGCGCAATATGTTTTTGACTGGATTGTCATATTCATTAAATATGTTATACCTAAGCTAAGTTTAGACCACGCGACATTAGACTCATCTCCGGAATAGTTTGCGCTAAAGACACCCATAAAAGTAAGCCATTATAAGGGACATTGGTAAGATAACCGGGGTGTTCAACCAAGCTCTACTCCTCCCCCATTACTCAGGCTTGAGGACCAAAATTTCGTGAACGTCATTTTCAAATCTTAAATATGAAAACGTACCACCATTTTTTCCTGCCCTTCTCTTCCTATTCTACCGGAGAAGGTCGCTTTTTTGTGTAAATTCATAGAAGCTTCTCCCGGTTTTCTACACTTTCAGGGTCCTAACAAACTCGTATTTCCTTTTTAGCATTAGCATAAAATCTATCTTTCTTCATTCCTTTCATGAAACCTATTCTCTTTCTTCCTCGTTCCCGCTTGCCCAATATCCTTCCCTCTATCACATTCTTGATCAACCCATCGCCTCTTATTACATCCTCCAGCCACCTACTCTGCCGATCTCGAATATCATTAAGAAGTTTCCTTTCCTCCCCCACCATCTGAAGGACTTCCTCGTAAGTCCTCCTCTTCGTCCACCTCATTTCCGAGGGTCCATGTTTCTGCCCCATACAACGCTGCGCTCCATATCAAGCTCTTCACTTCCTTGCCCAATAACCCTAGGTATAATTATTACTGTCAGACCAAGACATGTAGTGAGGAGTCATGATAATATTCTCCATGTGGCTCAGAAAAATATCAGTTCTGAATTTCTCATGCAACGTAAGCCTAGCATGTAGCCTCCGAGTCTCCATGGGCCCCCACCTTAATCCCTCTAAAAGTTGCGAGACACTATGTTCGCTTGTAGCAGTTTTTAACAAAACTTGCAATTTTCTTTGTATTTTGTTATTTTTGTGGTCCAGGTAAGGGTTAACGAAGGTGGTGGACGGGCCTTATCTTCTAGCATTGGCCAGTATTGCTAACCTTCCATCCACCTCAATGGCCTGAATCAAACCTGAGCTATCCCGATGTTCTCTGTTTAGAGCCTTGGTTGGATTATTTTAAATTGAAATGAATGTACAAAATACGTAAAGAGAATCTACATGAAGAAGTAAGTGCATGCTGATTTCCAGTAAGTTATCGATTGAAAACAAGGCAAAATTAGTGCGTTAGCCAACAGGCGCCTTAGGCAAATTAGGGTTAACGAAGGTGGCGGACTGTCTTCAGCTTCTAGCATTGGCCAGCATAGAAAGTGCTCTCTCCATGTACCTCAGGGGTTAAAATCGACCAAGGTTTCGGCTCGTTGTGTTACCGGGGACTTGTCTCAGTATGAAGATTACCAAAGATTTCCACTGAGTTACGCCGTAGATAGTATCTAATACCGGGATTGGAAAAACCTGATTACATCTTCGAAAACATATGATACGGATAAAAAGCAGTGAGTGTAATGAACGGAAAGGAACACCAAGAAAGTAGCACCATTTTCTACGAGAAAGAGTGGATAAGAAGAGAAAACTTCTGGAGTATAAAAGGAGGAGGCAGAGTAGGTGGTTGGAACTGGTAATGAGAGGCGAAGGAATGTTGAAGGACGTTACAGAGGGGAGGTGAGGTTATATTTGGTAAGCGGTAAAAATAAAGGAAGAGAATAGGTTTTGAGGACGAGACGAAATGATGTGGGATTTATATGCGCTGAGATGAAAAAAGAAATTGTGGAAGGGGATGGAGACCTGCGCTTGTAATTATCTGAAGGATTCTTATCCTTTTCCATTTAAACCCACCTTGATCGGTAGATTATTCTTATGATTACAATATGGATCTATGTAAACATACATTAATAATCATAATGAATCCGCAACAAATAACCGCACTCAAGTCATTCGAAGGCTTCTCGTGTTACTAGAAACAAATAGAGACTAAGGCTGCTATTCTGAATGAGTAGCAACCGCACTATATCTGCATCTACATCCACGATATACCATGCAAGCCAACACTAGGGTGTGTGGCACGGGGTGATTCCACAACAGGCAGGCAGCACTCATCCCAGTTCGAATCAGAACCTCGCACGTTCCCCCGGATGCCATGCGCAGGCCAAAAGCAGTCAGGGCAACGGTGCGCAGTCAGTCCACAAACCAGGAGAGTGATACGTAGAAGAACATGCTACCATGCAGTACACTACTGATATAGCTACTAGTTAGTATTAATAATGCGACATATAAATAGCACTACAAGATACAAAGACATGGAGTATATCATGCCAGAGATTGCATGCGAGGCTAGTATCTACAATTCATATTAAGATTTTGAGCACTACTGAAAAAACCTGTTTAATCTAGTCAGTATCCTAGAACTGATCTATCACAACTATTATGGTTCCATATTGTACGTGGAAAAAGGACATCTTAAATCTATCGGCTATGCAGTCTATTTCCTTAATCTTATTCCTGTGATCGTTCCTACCATAATAGTTTGGCTCTAGCAAAATATTTTGAACGTCCGGCAAAAAATAGTCTACATCAAACTTTCTTAAAAGATTTAACCCATGTTTCTCCCTTTGATCGGATGGAGGTTTCCACCCTAATTCTCTCAACAATTTTGTAACACTACTATGTTTACCATAAAATTTTCCCATAGCAATTTTTAAAAAATCTATCTAGCAAAATTCTAACCAATTTTTTATCATAATATTCCCATAATAACTTTTAACAAATCTAGCTGCCCTCCACTGTATTCGAACTATATCTGAAACTAGTCCTACTTCGTAAGGGTCCCATATACTAGCAGCGTGCTCCAAGGGGGGTCTCACGAGAGAAAAATAACATCGCTCCTTTACCTTCTCGTCACACTTTCCTAGTATTCTTTTAATAAATCCTAATTTACGACTTACATGTCCACAAATTTCTCGTATATGCTTCCCCCACGACAAGTCAGTAAGGGTCATTCCTAAGTACTTCACTGACTCTACATTTATTAATTAGGCTTGATTAATTGTGTACGTCTCGTTGGCTAAGCTACTCTTTCTTCAAAAATTCATAAAAACGCACTTATTAAAATTTGATTCTAACTGTTAAGTGTCACACCATCCGATTATAGTTTCTAGATCTTTCTTCAATGCGATTCTATCAGACTCTGTGTTAATATCCCGATACATTACTGCGTCGTCCGCGAAAAGAAGAATTTTACTCGTAACGACGGTGGTGATATCATTAATATACAAAAGGAATAATAAGGGACCAATGACACTTCCCTGGGGTACTCCAGTATAGCGTCTCTAGGGGGATTGCGTTTGAATCACTCGAGGTAATCTCGATCACATAAATATATAACATAGCAAGTGCCCTCTCCATATACCTCGACGGTGCCAGCGAATGATAAATTGTAGACTCACAAAGCAGGAAACAAAATTCGCAATAAATATTTATATTCTAACACATAGCATTCTTCCTTTCATCGCAGCAAACACCCATCCATTGATTCATCAATTTAAGAGAGTACACTCAGAATGCCTAAGGATTGGGTATTTTTCTGTCAATGATGAATTATTTTTCAGTCATACGGCATATCAGAGGCCTTTTCAGTCTCCACAACGAAATTTGCCATCCCACCGGTAATAAAAGATCCAGAAAACGAGGGCATTTTGGCCGGAGTCAAATTTAAAAAGCTTCAAGGAGGTAAGCGATCATTACTTACGATTGAATGATATCATTTTAAAGTCCATACATCAAGTCCCATCTAGTTATACCTTATCTTTTTATTTTGATTGTGCATTGAAGTCATAACAGAACCTCTTAAAGAGCTCCCACTCTGCCCAATATATAGCGTAGCAAGAATGACATTTTTTTCTAAATAAAAACCTCTCTATTTCCAGAAATTTATTTGACGAGCGGCGTTCTTGCGCCAAGGGAGAAAGCAAAGGTATGTAGACCATTGTACTCATGAATTTAGAACACATATAGTGACTCAAATAAGCTGTTATTCGGCCATGAAAACAGAAAAAAAATTATACGTATATTTTTAAGTTTATGTTTATTTGATAGGTCGGAGATGCCTTATCCCGTCAGTGAAAGTCAAGGCATGGAACTATTTTAACTCGCCCCAAAACTCTTTCCTAAGTGATTTCTAGAACTGAAACACAAAAAAGAATTCGCTATCATGGAAATCCCGTATGATCAAGAATGAAATACGGGCGATTCCACGCTAACTCAACCAAGGCCGGGGCTCGACCATCTCCGATTTTCAGGATTTTCGGCACAGAGGAAGAATATAGTAGGAAATGACGATTTTCCAAATATTAGTCTTCCGTAATTACAAATGTTAATGTTATGACACTTCAAATATCACAAATTAGCGCAAATTGGCGCGCCGCAGCTCCGAACTCAATCTCCATTAAATGACGATCTAGCAGACTTATTTGAAGTATAATGGCAATTTCGTAATAAAAAGGCACTAACCTATGTTTTCTATTAACCTTTGGCTTCCTAGATCTATACTCTGAGCTCCCAGAACACTTAACTTTTTCTTATTTTTTTAAATTTTTAAATTTTTCCTATTTTGATCCATCTTTAGGGCCTAATATCTCCTAAATTAATAATAAGTTATGGTCAAACTTAATTTTTTCGAACAGCAAGAACACTGGACTGTACTTTAAGAACATAAACTTTAATTTGTTACAAGCAACCACGGCATAATGGAGTAACAAAAACGGAAATATGAAAAAGTTGCTACTTTTGGCGCTTAAAAAAAGCAATGTTTAACAACTAATTTTTGGTCGAAAAATATATTTTAAATAGCTTACACCCTTATCTTTCAATAACAAACATAAAATCGGTGGGTTATTTCGTCAAACATGCAAAATATTGGACGAACATAATGTTCTGCTACGCGTACGCCCGCTTTGAAAATGACATGTTGGGGAGTTATGTGGGTGTTTTATGTTATGTTATGCATGCGCCGTGCGTCGAATATCCAAGTGAAGCAGTAGTACGTAAGTAATCCGTTCTAACCTGCACTTCTACCCATATGAAGGTTGTACCCATACATTGTAAACGGGTTGGGAGGAGAAATGTATCTTCTGCACGTCATCTGCTGTTCGAGTCCGCTAAGACAAAACGTCTTCAAGTTATAGATCTAAAATTAAATTTACTCTTCACTCTAGGATTATGACACTTATTTTCAGTAATTTTCACAGATACTTCTGCAGAGAAAATAAGTATTATAGATGTAAACAGCGATAATAATCGACATTCAGTCAAACAAAATACTCTTAAATCTCAACGAGGCCAAAGAAAGAGCATTTTAGACGCTCTAGATACAGGAGATATTTGTATAGAAACACTGAATATTCAATGATTGAATTTATTAATTGACTGCAACATGCAACGTAAATTCAATTCCCTCGTTTCTTTTACAGATAGTGGACCCGTCTACAGGTCTCTCCCTGGGTAGAAACATGAAAGGAAACCTATTAATCAAGAGCTCATGCTTCATGAAGGGCTATGTATGCGGAAATAACGAGGTAATTGCATTAAACTGCGTCTCTTTTATAAGAATGGTTGCTAGTGAGTTTTTTGCCCCTTTGATCCAAAAGGCAATGCTGTCACAAGCTCGTCATTCAAGCATTGAACTGTCACTATCAACAATTAACTGTTCCTTTTAGCATGAAAAAATTGCTCGCATTGAACTTTCATTATTGACAATTGACTGTTTCTTTTAACTTTGAAAAACTGCTCGCATTGAACCATAATTCTCGAAATTTAACTATTTCTTTTTACACAAAAACAATTGCACGACTGCCAAACGATCTGGTAACATATTTAAGTGTATGGGGGTAAATGAGGCAAAAGAGATTTGCAAGGATAGGTCAGTATGGAAGAAATTATTGAAGCAGAGTTAGTTGTAAAATTATGCATTAACGAGTGAAACATTTTGACTTTGCCTACCCAGGAAGTGAACGGCGTGATGGGTATGTATGTATGTTTTTTTTTCCATTTTCCATGGCTGCATCTGATATTTTCATCCCAACTCACACAAACATTTAACGGTCGAGAAGGTTTCGGCGGACGTGGACGAAAATGGATGGTTCGACACAGGAGATATAGCATTTTTTGATGAAGACGGCTGGATTTACGTCGTGGGTCGAAGCAAATTCACTTTCAAGTTCAACACATACTGGGTAAGATACTACAATAAACTATTGCTACTAAAGCATTAAAAAGCAACGCTAAGCAATTGTAACTCGTTTATTATGGATTGAGCAACGTTTTCCATTACCCGTGTCACATATAATACATATGTGTACACATCAACCACGTGATTAGTTATGTTGAACAACGTTTTCTCTTACCCGTGTGACATATAATACAAATTTTTACTCACAACCATGTGATTGGTTATATTGAACAACGTTTTCCACTACCCGTGTCACCTGCAACACAATATTTTTCACATCAACCTTCCTCATTTCTCACCTCCGTCCAAATCACGTCCCACTTCCGTATCCTTCTGGGCGTAGTTCTGGTCCTCCTTGAATTGTCCACTCTCTCTACTTCCCGGCACTCGTGCTTATTTTCTTGATTTTGTCCACACTCCTTCTCCACATACGACTTGCACATACACTTTCCACTCCCTCTCAACACGTTCTGACCTTCTCCCAACAATACTCTCCTCTTACTCCCCGTAATTTCCCTCAACAATCCTATCCCCCAACAATATCCTCCCTGTTCGGACATTCCGCGCGAGGCAGAACTGCCAACCTGTAAAATCATTACAATGGTGGCGATCTGTTACGCCACACAATATACGCGCAAATATTGTGAGACTTTTGTAAATTATCCAGAGAAATGTGATGTGATGGTGAAAGGAAATGGTCAGTGATATTGAAAAGTGCTTCAACATATGATCGAGCTTAAACGGGAGATAATGCACGCAATTCCATTTGTGGCAACTTCCAATTACAATGTCTTCACTTCAAGTAGCTAAAAGTTTACTAGGGAAATGCAGTTCATCTATAGCATAGATCTAGATAGAGAGGGCACTACGTCATCAAACTGCACCCTGACAACCAGAATAACAACAATAATGCTAACCGCTGGTCTTTCCTTATATTCCTTTGGATAGCACGAGGAATTGGACGAATTAGCGAAGCAATGTAAAGCAATAGCATATGTAAAGCAATAATATCCACCATTTGCCTGAAATTTAACGCAAGTAACTCTTAAAACACATATTAGTGTCTAAGTACAATGGATCCTACTCGATTGTATCATAGTTATCGCCGGGCATGCGGATTATTATTAATTTAAATAGATTCTAAAAATATATGTAAGCAGAATGCACGTTGAAACAATTACTGTATTTTGACTACTAGTAAGTCATCGAAGTAAAACATGAAAACGTGACAATGCTAAATTAGGACGCCAGCCCGTAAACGCTAAAGGAATATCGGGTTCCCAATCACTTCATTGACAAATGACGCGGGACGGAGTCACTCGCGCGGGTGAATACACACCAAGGGTTGAAATTCGACATTAAAAAAACCATTTGGCTAGACTGAGACTCGATTTCGGATCTCCCAATTGCCGGCATTAGCCAGTTACACCACCGAGACTTTCGAGGTGTAACTCGCCAACACACCTGACCGGCAATTGGGAGATCATGGTTCGAATCCCGGTCAACTCAAATGGTTTTTTCATGAATATACATATGTATTGTTGACTCGTTGCAAAAACTGTTGCCTAGAATTCCGTAATCAAACAACTTTGTGGGCTGTTGCGCCGCCTAGTGACGAAAGACGACAGTTCAAATGTAAATTCAGTCGACAGATCGTAAATAAACGCGTCTTACCGGTTTTACTTACCAGTGATCATGATGCAGTGGATACAAATGTAGTACCATACGCCGGATGTAATTACACACTTTTTGAATATCGTCCGGTCTACAGATATGTTCAATTCCTCTCCAAATTTAATTACACAAATGCACAATTAACTTCTTAGCACTTCGTGAATATCGCTCAATGGAAATTTAATAATAATGCGAGGTGAAAAAGGTGGAATGAATTAGAAGACCGATAAAAGATTTCAAAACCAAGATCCTTGAACAGATTCTTATTTTTCAAACCAATTATCCTATTTTGGGTCCTCGTAGACGCATACCCTGTATTGCAGTCTGTTACGAAGCAAGTTCTGTTTAAATAAGGCATTCTAAATTCTTTAATTAAGCCGAACTGGCCTAATGCATTCAAATTAGAATCAGAGTCTGGCAACCGTCGGCGTCTCCTCACGATGGACGGTTCAGACGCCTCTTACACACTTCCAGTGGTAGATATTTCCTCTCTAGAAATTACAAAGTAACTTTCAGGTCTCAAAAATAGCCAGCTATTATTCACAGCATCAAGTAGTTCTAATCTCTTCAATCGTTATTGAATATCCACCAGTATCAAGTTTACAACAATTAACAACGGCCATTTACGAGTCGACTGAGAAGACTTTTTTCCTAAGTGGCGCCAAGGACTGAGTGAACTAAATATGGAAATTGAGGCAACACATTACCTAGGTTACGATTCCAAACATTTAAATCCATAATATATATTCATGGGTTTTTTAATGGTGAATTTCAGCTCTTGGATAAATCGGAGTTAACAAAGATGGCGAACTGGCCACGCCCACGCAACAGCTTCTAGCATTGGCCACAATAGCAAGCGCCCTCTCCATCTACCTCAACAGTTGTATGGTGCAGAAACGTGGACCCTCAGAAAGGAGAACGAGAATGAAATAGAGGAGGTATTGGGGTAAAAACTATTAGTAATTTCAATCAGTTGCATTTTTACGCAAAAAACTACAAAATATATAACCTTTCCTTCATGATAGAAAATTCCAAAGTCAATCAAATCAAGAATTCTCAGCAGCAAAATACATTGTTGTGTTCACAAAAATAATCAAAGCTCGGCAACAGAAGTCTGTTTTTTTAAAGTATTCTACCGGTAAAGGTAGGTTTTATTGAATGTTACAGAATATCTTCCGGGTATTGTACACTTTCAGGGGCCTATCTCGCTATTGTATATCCTTTTCCGTCTCAGCATACGATCTACCCTTCTTCATCCTGTCTATGAAACCTATTCTCTTCCTTACCCTTTCCCGCTTGCCCAACATCCTTCCCTCTATCACACTCTTGAGCGATCTCTTGCCCCTTGTTACCTCCTCCAGCCAACCACCCTTCCTATTCCATATTTCAATCAGAAGCTTCCTTTCCTCGCCCATCACACCATCGCCAACACCTCAAGCACTTCCTCGTTAGTCTTCCTTTCCGTCCACCTAACCTTCTCCGCCCTTCTCCATACCCACATCGCAAATGCCTGCAGCCTATTCCCGTTCTCCTTTCCGAGGGGCCACGTTTCTGCACCATGCAACGCTACGCTCTGTATCAGTCTCTTCACCAGCCTCTTCTTCACATCCTTACACAAGGTCCTCGTCATCACCCTCCTCCTATTACTAAACGCCTCCTTAGCTAGCGCTATTCTCTTCTGTATGTCTTTGTTACTACTATAGGCCCGTTTTCCTCTATCGTGCTTTCCTAAGTAATTAAACTATTCTACTTGCTCGAGTTTGAGTCCTCCAAATTTAATGTCCAGCCTCGCTTTCTTTGTACAAGAGAATCTCATCACTTTAAATTTTCTTTTGGCTTATCTTCATTCTAAATATCCGCACTGCATTTCTAAAGCATCTACCAAAGCTTGCAGTCTCTTCGAAGATTCACAAGCCAATGCCTGATCGTCCACGAATCTATAGTCTGTCCAAACAGGGAAGGCGGGTAAGAGATTAAGGCACCGCTCGAGAGTCCAACAATAGCCGCGTACCTGCCGTCCGCCAAACCATAGCCGGGGTCCGGTCGACCGCGTGCGCTATAATGAGTCACGAATCGCACTCCACTCTGAAAAATTATCACATAGGCGATTTTTAATATAAGGGACAACTTTTTAATATATGGGAACATTAAATATACAGTTAAAAGTAAAAAAAAAGCAAAATACAATTTTTTGCAACCACTTAGTGTTACATAACTAATTCACATAACTCCGTCGTGTTTAGACTCTTTTTTCATGAAATCACACGTAGAAATCAAGACTGTAATAAAAAATTACAAATTACGCTTACTTTTATGTGATAATTTTTCAGAGTGGAGCGCGATTCGTGACTCATTATAGCGCACGCGGTCGACCGGAACCCGGCTATTGTTTGGCGGACGACAGGTACGCGGCTATTGTTGGGCTCTCGAGCGGTGCCTTAATCTCTTACCCGCCTTCCCTGTTTGGACAGACTATAACCGACTTTATCAGATGCCCTCTTACTCTAATTCCAACCTCATGTTCTTCCCATGCTTGTATTACCATTTCCTCAGCAAAAAATTTGAAAAGCAATGGCGACAACGGGCACCATTGCCTTACTCCACGACCTACAGTAGACCATCCTGATTCACCATCAGCCACCCTCACCTGAGCCCTTTGTGTCATATATATGTTTCAGATTTGTCTCCTGTCTCGCCAATCTATTCTCATTTTCCCGAGTATTCTAGATACCTTTCAAATTCCTTTAACGACTTTGTTGTTATTTCAAAACAGGTTAACACGTGATTACGTGTTAAGGCAAGACATAACCATCGTATTCAGAAGAGAATTTTATTTTCACAGGTGTCTCCCACTGACGTGGAGTCAATTATTTTGAATCATTCAGCGGTTGTATCCGCTGTAGTAGTGGGCGTGCCTAACCCTGAGACGACGTCAGCTGCGAAAGCATACGTAGTCCTCAAACCTGGATCCAAAGTGACTGAAGAGGACATCAAATTGCATGTTTCAGGTAAAACAATGACCGATTAATGCATCTATGTGCGAGAGTAGGTATATATCTTAATAAGTATGCAGCATTGTAGCAGTGGACGAATTCTCTGCTGAGACGTGCTCAAATGTCAACGTGGGCGGTGGTCATTTTGTGCAACTGATGTAATCAGAGTGATGGCATTTGTTTAAATATCGACAAGAAAGTTATCGACTCTTCAATGCGATGATGACGGAATTAAAGCATTGTGACAAAGTAGTGAGCGTGCCTAACAATGATTCTGGAATCGGTAGAAACATTTCGTCCATATTGTTAACTCCACCTCAAAGCCTTTGTGACCGTTAACTTTGTAACTCTGAGCAACCAGACCATGACCTTGGTAGCATAATCTCCTCGGGTCTTTTTCTTTAAGGCAAGTTTTGTTTAGAGTCACTATTTGCCAAAGTTTCCAAGCAAATTAAAGCTCTTGCCCACAAGAAAAATTGTTGCCTCGTTGTTATAACATCAGTTAAGTTATCATATCTTCCTTATTTAAAAGATAAAGATGTGATTTTTACAGCAATAAATCGAGAAATAAATTTACTCAAAGTTTTATTCTTACACATTTTTTGATATATTTAAATTTCAAGAGTGCTATTGTACATTATTTGTATTTGAGGAATAAAATTTCGACCAATATTCGAGAGCCATCTTGAAAATAAGATACCGTTAGCATTGATGAAGGCAGAACAAGAACAATACATATCTTATGCATTACTGCGAAAGGTTTAAAATCTCCTCAATCGATAATAATCATTGAAATTCGGTGTTTTCATCGTGATCGCAGAAAAAATCCTGAAACCATTTTTGCGTTGCGATGGCTCGGTAACTAAGGAGTTGCGACCCCATGTTGACGTGACAAAAATGCTTAAAATCACCTCCCCTACTTCCTCCAGAAGTTTCGAACTTTCTTCCTGAAGCACCCTGCACATTATTCTTATTACACTAATGTAAACATTGTTTGAGGTTGCATTTTGTGACGTAATTCTGTTCTTGTTTGACAATTCATTTGGGACTCTGCTGACGGATTTGATTTTATTATCTTGACTCTTCGGTTGTGTTTTTCTATTGTGACCATTAGTTTGTTTATTTTGTGACGTAAGTTCCATCCGGCTTAAGATGTATGAACCCCCCTCCAAACTTGTACCAATTTTTTTCGACCTCCTGAATTCCCCCACATCCCCCGCCCTATCAAACCTTATCCCATATCCAATGGGTATATAAGAGATCGCTCACTTTTGATTCATAACCTTGATAACGACACTGTGTTGAAACCTGGTCGGTGAATAATAAAAAAGTGTGAAAATAGTGAAAGTTTCATTGTTCATCATGAACATAACAAATTTTCATGCCTGATGTTACATTCTCAGAGATAAGTCCTTAAGAGAGGACCATTACAAAAGTTTGCAATTGAATGAAATCATTACTAATGAATATTTGCATTGTGGAAGGTAGAGGTGCTAAAGATGCACTTGAAAATTTTGCCGACATAATAAATACCAACCTTGATAAGAACAATAAAGTAGTTGTCACTTATGTGGATTATAAAAAAGCTTTCGACTCTGTCACTTTGCCCACATTGCTATATATATTGCAGGATATTGGCATTAGAGGGTGTGAACTGAAATGGTTTAGAAGAATGGTCTACTGCAGAGGAGTATCAAAGTGAAATTTAAAAAATGTATTGGAAACCAAGGTAGTGTTGAATATGGTGTACCCCAGGGGTCTATTTTGGGGCCAATTTTGTTTCTTGTGTATATTAATAGTATATTTAAATGCATTGTAAATTGCGATATTTTAATCTATGCTGATGATATTGTAATGATATCTGCTCATAGAGATTTAAATACTGCCATTACCTACATGCAAAATGATGTCAATAATTTAACAAAATGGTCACACGACCATGATCTCTCAATTAATATGAAGAAATCCAAAGTCATGTCTATCGCCAATAATGCAGCTAAAGTACAACGGATTCACATAACAATCCATGACTATGAATGCCTGCATAAAAGCATAAACAAACTCTTGTGAAAATGCAGTAATATAGAACAAGTGTCACAATATAGATATCTGGGTATCATAGTTGATCAAACATTCAAATTTAGGGAACACTGTGATAAGATACGTAGTAAATTACGAAAGGTTAGTTATCAAATGTATCACGTTAGAGATTTATAACCTGTCAAAGCTAAAAAGATGATGTACTTTGCTATAGCTGAATCCATCCTGAGATATGGCATTACTGTTTGGGGTAAAACTAGTAAAACACACAAAATGAAACTATGTAGCATACAAAACCGGATTGTCAAAATGATTACATACAACAAAAAAAGTGATAATAACGTGACTATTGCCTCAACTACACTACCGGTGCACGTAAGCAGGGTTTACTTAACAGCAGCACTTAAGTGCAGGTGAGCGTCTACACACGGTTATTAAATCTACCCGAGCCCCAATTAGTGTTCATGGAAAGAACTTTGCCTCACGCAAGTGTATGGGTTTATTCTGGTGAATTCCACACACACACAACAGAACAAACGAGTGAATCAGGCGAATGAAACATACACAATTACTCAAATCCGCACATAAATAACGTAAAAACAATTTTTATTGCGAATAACTATCGAAACTCCTTGACCTATCGATGTCACAGCATCGACGGAACACAATCGATAGCGTCCAAGTCCACTGAAATAGAGGTCCCCTGGGTACATCTACATCTATGTCATACCCTGCAAGCCACCCGAAGGGTGTGTGGCAGGGAGTGCTTCCACACCAGACATGCATGAATGATACGGTAGAACACCGAAATTACATTGAAACCCGCGTACCACACATGCAAAGCGCCGATTAAAAATCTAATAACCAAGAAACATTCTATCTTCAATCGTTCCAACATGCAAGGGATACAAAGACTACTACTACAGATTCAAAATAACATGCATAAATAAGAACATCAATATTTACATCATGCATAAATAAGAAAGAGAATATAATGAGAAAGATTTATTGTCTGCCTATTGTCACAATTCGAACTATTCATGACGACGATCACAGCTGTTATGGTCCCGAATGGTACGCGAAAAAAATGTCATTTTATACCTATCGGTTCTACAATCTAACTCTCTAATTTTATTGGCGCGATCTAATCTGCCATAGTACGAGGGGGTTGAGCACATCTAAGGTACTTTGAGAGAAATATCATTTCACCTATAAATCAATTGATTTGGTCTCATTTTAAAGAAAAATATCTCACTATTCCAAAGATATCAAAATATCAGACCCTTACCATAATACTTTTCGAGATTTTTTACGAAAAATACCACCCATTTTACATGGCAAATGGTACGTGCATGCACTCCAGGGTGACCTTATTCAAGAAATGAGGAGTTTCTAACTCATTGATCTGGTTAAAAAATTAGCACTAAGTAGTTTTTTTCTCGGCGAATTTTTAAAATATATCATATAGTTACCAAGGCAATATTTTCAGGATCACAAAAAACCTTCCGTAACGAAGGAGTTTTAAACGTACCGCGTGAAAAATGATGAGGCAAGTTAAAGTCTTATAGGGATTTTTTCATTTAATTATTAAGAGTTTCAGTCGAATAGAAGTATTTAATTACGTCAGTAATAGTGGAATATTTAATTCATGCTTCTCACTGAGTCTGAATTAAAAACATATACGCCGAGGAGCCTAAGAATGCATAGGGATGAAGAAGGGTAGATCGTATGCAGAGGAGAAAAAGGATATACATACTAGGGGGAGATAGGGCCCTGAATGTGTAAAAGACCAGGGGGAGATTCTCTGATATTCAACAAAACCTACCTTTACCGGTAGAATACATTATAATAATAAATAATATCACAATAATAATGTGATTTCGGCATATCCTGAAGAAATAGTCATGCAGGCGGGTGTCAGTGTAATTACTGGTTTTCGTAACGATGTGAAACCTTTGATAAAACACTTTTTCCCATAAGACTTTACCCAAAGGAGTATTTGCATTAAAGTTCAAAAATACATTATTAACTTTATGAGGCAGAAATAAGCTTTAATATACTCGCTACAGCTCATTTTATACTCCATAAATAATTGGTATTTAGAAGCGCAGTTTACCCCTAAAAATGTTTTCGCAAGACTAGAAAAAAGTTGAAATATTAAATGCATAACACAGCGTCACTTCTCGTGGTTTTTTCCATTCAAAAATTTTGACGATGCGGATTTTTACACCATGAATATTTGTGTAATGAAACTATGTGCATGCTAATAAATGCTTTACACTCCGTGCATGAATAATAACTCTCTAAAGCAATCTGAAAAACAGGAAACTGGATGTAATTAACGTCAGTGCGATATTTTTTTCTCGTCCACAGGAGAGACTCAAGTTCACAAGCATCTTCACGGTGGAGTCGTGTTTGTGGATAAACTGCCCGTTACTCCCTCGGGGAAAATAGATAGAACTGCTCTGCTGAAACGAGCCATAGCGGAAACGTGATTGATCGAGAAAGCCTGGAGGCTGAAAAAAACACGCATATCTGCAACAAAATAAATTGGCAGCTGTTTTTGAGCTATGTCTGAACATATTTGCGGATATATTCACCGCAGGAAAATACCTCTCATTAGGAATGGCTGAGGAAATATAGAATAATTTCCCTATTATGCTCCACAACTGGTTCGATTGACGAGAAAAATGAAAGAAGAAAAAATATCAATTTTAATGATTTCTCAATAATCTAGCTGATACATGCACTCTGTAACAATATAAGATGTTTCCGGTAGAAAATTCTCTTTAGGAATAAAAGTGCTGTGTAAAGAAAACCATGTGTATTTTTTCTACCAAGTAAGCTCTGGAAAGCGGAAGGGTAGACAATTGGTAAGTCTAATGAGTAACGCAGACCTTTCTTTACTCAATCAATCCTTTATTTTCCAATTGAACAATCTTTTTAACACAACTTCTTTTGGAGCGATCGCTTCTGCACCTCCCGCCTTCTCTCCCAAATTCTCAACAATCCCCCCATTTCCAATCAACAACCCCTGACTTACAACTCCGTCACAAAAAATAAACATTCAAAAATGAAGACAAATAAAAAATAATTTGGAGCATCAAATAACAAGGAAAAAAATAACCACCATATCATAATATCGTTGAATAGAACAGGAAATAAATGAAACAAGAAATTATTGAACGATATATGCTTGATGAAGGGAAAAATACGAAACGTTACAAATATCAGTGTCCTTGTTGAGCCATCTATCGTCGTTCGAGATGAATGATACAGGAGCACTCTAACAGAGGATAGGGAGCGATATCTTTCAGTGAGAAATTCTTCACGTTAAGATCTCCATCTATCTGTTTGGCAATGTATCTCTCACTTATTTTAATGTATTTTCTCTTATTTTATCGCTTCTATCAGACCAAGAGATGTAGTGAGGCGTCATGATAATATTCTCTACGTCTCTCTGAAACACACCAGTTCTGAATTTCTCAATCAACCTAAGCTTAGCATGCAGCCTCCAAGTCTCTACGGGCTCCCACAATAATCCCTCAAAAAGTTGTGAAGCACTAATGTTCGCTCCTAGCAGTTTTTAACGAAGTGCTCAGCTTTAATTTGTAATTATTAATGTTTATGGTTAATTCTTTATGACCAGGGTCCAAAACACGGTATATTCTAGGTGTGACCTAACCAGAGCAAAGCGGCATCGCTCTTCTACTTTTTCATCCGAGGACCTACCTATTCTACGCTTAATAAAACCTAGTTTCTTTAATGCTGTAACGCATATGTTTTGTGTGAGTATTCCCCACGATATATCGGAAGTTAAGGTAATTCCAAGATACTTAACTGTATCTGAAGATTTTATGTTATATGGAGCGTGGTGCAGAGTGGGTCGAAGGCTTGATCATTGAGAACGGAGGATTTACGTAGACTTGAGGCGTTTGACACGTGGGTGTGGAGAAGGATGGAGACTGGAGAGGGTGAGCTGGGTGGCGAGAAGGTTTGGAGGAGACAGAGGAGATGGATGGAGGGCGTCGAGAAAATATAGGGAATGCTGAAGAGGGCAGCATAGGGGAGAACACCGGGGACGCGTGATGATGGAAGGAAGAGGATAGGAATCCTGGACGATATAAGAAGAGAGAGACAATATGAGGAATTTAACCCTCACGGACGGAATTATGAAACATCAGCATGGAAAAGATACTGCTACTATATTATTTTTTTAAATTGCTATTTAAGTATTGAAAAAATTGCAAATTATTTGATAATAACATTTATTTTTTTATGTGATGTATTTGTATTGTATATACGAAGGTCGTCCAGAAATTAACCTCCTTTTTTAAATAAAAATTCAGCAAATATAAATACAACTATTTTATTATATAAAACTTAAAACTACGCATTTTCTTTACTTTTTCACGTAGTTTCCAAACAAATTCAAGCACTTGTCATAACGTTTCACCATATTTGAAGTACCCTCTCCATAAAAATCTGCCGCCTGAGAAAGTAGCCAACCTGTCATGGCGTTTTGAAGCTCTTCATTGTCGGCAAAGCGCTAAGATGCAAGCCACTTTTTCATGTAAGGGAAGAAAGGAAAGTCACTAGGAGCCAAGTCCGGGCTATAAGCCGGACGGTCAAAAATTTCCTTTTGAACTTGGCCAAAAATTCATCTGTTTTTCGTGTGAGGGCGAGCGTTGTCTTGCAAAAACAGAACACCAGCGATTATGTAACTGTGAGAAGGGTGAGAGTGACGTCGTTGCCAAGGGCAACGTCATACGTATGACGGAGGGTGATAGCAGCGAGTTTAACTTTGAGTTTATGAATGACTTACATAAAGCACTACGATTAATTATTACAGGAGAATAAATTGTCTTAGTCCTTTAAAAAAATTAATTCGATTATTTAATTATATTTTCCCCGTTTAAAGCATTATAGAATTTTTTCTCGCACACGAATTTAATATTAATTATAAAAAATGTTTATTGTTAATAATTATTAATTGTTATTATTGTAACTTGAGTTACCTAGACAGTATGATAGCCATAAATGTACGCCTTCATATAATAGACGATTGGTTGATTGACGTGTGTTAGTTTCGCTCTTTATATATTTGTTTGCTAAGACAACCGTGAATGACGATAAGAGTTGCGACGATAAAGTGTTCGGGTCGTTTTAGGATTTGCTGTGATAATCCTACGCCATTTACGCACTCTACTGTGGCAATGTACTGTAGGTGGACATATCAAACTTCAGCTGCCGTTCAGTTGCACAGCCCACTCGACTAATACTTTCAAAGGCACACTTGAATAACTCTGCGAATTATTTGAAGGCTCATATATATGACAATTTCGAAAGAATTCCAATATAGAAAGGAACTTAAAAAAATTATGCAAGTTTGCATTATGTTAAGACCTAGGTACCTTAAGTGTAAGGAATAACCAGCACGTCATCTCACACATATAACGTAAACGGAACTAATACCGTTGATTGTGCATCGAAGTAATTTTCAATGAAATTAATAATGCGACGGAGAGGTTTGAATTCATAACAAATCTGCGATGCATTTGCAAGACATAGGTAACCTTTTCTTACAAACGAAATCATAACGATAACAACATGATTTTCACTTCCACTATAATTAATATGATGTGTTAGGTACGTTATAACATATTTAACACAATATTTAATTCCTAAACATACAAAAATGAATAATGTGGAGTACTTAAACTCTAGTGCCGCCGTTATAGTTTCAGCCGCTCAACACGCCACAATTGTTTGCTTGGAATGTGTCGATAAGTTTCATTGGCTGATCAGATTTTCTATTGCTACCAACCTACAGGAAGCCCATGACCTTCATACGTGCTACGACGGTGCTTTACATGAACGCTCGATGACGCCGACCGTCATAGGAGGCCGTGATAGCTATTTCTTTAGTCTTTTTTACGTTTCACGGTAAACTGTAAAAGTGATAGTCGTACCACGTTCCATAAAATCGATATAAGTGAGGCTTTACTTAATATACTATCAAAACACTCTCTTACTCAAGTTGTAAACGAACCTACGAAAGGTCTTAAAACATTAGATCTTTTAGCTGTTAGTCACCCTACTATTATTAAACACGTCGATATCCTCGAAGGCATAAGTGATCATAAATTTATTTTTACGACTTTTGAAATTAACGGTAGAGTCCAAAGTGAAATCTAAACTGAAAGCCTACTTATTTGAAAAATGGGATTACCTAAAATTTGGAGAGATATTAGAAGCCTCATTCACGAAATTCGTAGCCACAATGAAGAACGAGAGCACTGAAGCATCATGGAGATATTTTTTGATACGTAAAGGAATCGATAAATATATTCCTCACAAATTCAAACGAGACAGTAAAGAACCTTGTCGGTATAACCACGAAGTACGGCGAGAGCTCAGGAGACAAAGGCAATAATTACACAACCTATATAAAAATTCTATCAAGTCTTGTAAAAAAGCAATGGAACTTGCGGCGAGAGAAATTAACGTCTCCTAGTGCTCAAAAACGAAGAAAATCATGCGCACTAGTTTACGAAGCTTCAAGAAAAAAATCCTAGGTGGATTACTATATGAAAACCCCCCAAGTCATTCTGGTCTTACGCGAGAGAGCTCCAGGGTGAATCTTCGACAGTAGAGTCCTTATTGGGTACAAACGGCAAAATTGTCACCGACATCATCGATAAAGGCAACTAATTAAACCACAAATTCGAAAGTATATTCACAAAGGATGAAAAAGTACACCATTAAGACATTCCGGACGTTAACGAGCCGATGGCGGACAAGAAAATTCAGCGGGATGGAATCATTAAACAACTGCGCTCAATTAAAAGTAACCAGTCCCCAGGTCCAGAAGGAATACCTGCACGCGTGCTCAAGGAGTTAGCGCAACAGATAGCACCATTATTAGAAATTATACTTAACAAATCATTATCCGAAGTAAAGGTGCCCCAAGACTGGACAATAGCCAAAGTCACACCGGTACTTAAAAAAGGAAATAGAAGTGACCCAGGAAATTACAGGCCTATATCGTTAACATCGCCTTTATGCAAGATCCTTGAACACATTGTCATTAGCAATATTATGGCATTCCTGGATAATCGTAACCTCTTACACAGCAGTCAGCATGGCTTCCGTAAGGGCAGATCCTGTGAAACACAGCTTGCGCTCTTCCTCCATGATATCCTAAAATCAGGTGAATTGAATAAGCAAATCGACGCGATATTCCTTGATTTTAAGAAGGCATTCGACAAGGTTCCTCACAAAAAACTCATTTATAAATTGTATTCATGCGGAGTTAATACAAAAATATCGAACTGGATAAGGTAATTTCTCAGTGATCGTAAACCAAAAGTAGTTATTGACGGTTTTAGCTCTGATATGGTCGAAGTCACATCCGGTGTTCCTCAAGGAAGCGTGATTGGCCCTCTTCTATTCATTTTTTATATTAATGACCCAAGTTCTCGAATTAGTAGTAAATTAAGATTATTTGCAGACCATACAGTAATCTACCGTGAAATAAAGGAAGACGCAGACTTTGATGCTCTGTCATCTGTCCTTAACAACGTTCATCCGTGGTGCCAGGAGTGGGATTTAGAACTAAATATTAGTAAATGCACCACAGTTCACTTCCTGCGAAAGTCATCACACAAAAACCATACCTACACAGTGGGTGGAGTAAACATAAAATTTTCAAATACAGTAAAATATCTTGGAATTACCTTCAGATATATCTTGGGGAACACACATGCAAAACATATGTGGCCCAGCATCAAAGAATCTAGGTTTTGTTAAACGTATAATAGGAAGGTCCTCGGATAAAAAAGTCAAAGAGAGATGCAACGTCGCTCTGGTTAGGCCACACCTCGAATACGCCGCGAGCATTTGGGACACTGGTCCTAAAGATTTAACCAAAAAAATGAATAAAATACAAAAGAAAACAGCGCGCTTCGTTAAAAACTGCGGCGAGCGTACATATAGTGTCTCGCAATTTTTTTGAGGGATTATGGTGGGAGCCCCTAGGGACTCGGAGGCTTCTCGCTAGGCTTAGGCTGCTTGATAAATTCAGAACTGATATTTTTCAGAGTGACACACAGAATAATATCATGACGCCTCACTAAATTTCCTGGACTGACAAATGCGATAAAATTAGATAGATACTCTGCCGAACAGGTAGGTACAAAAACTCGCTCTTTCCGCGCACAATATGCGACCACAATAGAAACTGAGCTCCTCCAAATACACTCTCATAGGACATTTTACCATTTCACCTCCAAAGCTTTTACATCTTTACACGGCTGGTGACCTTCCACCCCCTGCCACACGCCCAAGTGGTGGCACGCGGGGTAGTATGAAGATGTAAATGAAAATCAACGAGGAAGATGCTCCCTCCCTTAGCATCACAAAAAACAGTAGCCATGACATTCCTCCTCGCTGACTAAGTTTGACGGAATTTAGTTGATTTGCATGGGGAATCGGTATGTCCCCATTCCACAGACAGCTGTTTTGTCACTGAATTCACGTAGACCACCCAAGTCTCATCGTCAATAACAATTCTGTTCAAAAACTCTTCTCCCTCACAGTGATACCGAAAAAGAAAGTCCATGGAAGTACTCATTCGTTTCGTTTTGTGGACGTCGGTTATCAGTTTTGGTACCCAACGGGAAGAAACCTCAGATAGCCTAGTTTTACGGTGTCTATCTTGTGTAAAAGACTCCAAGATACCTCATGAAAGTGATCGGAATGACCCGAGATTGTGAGCCGACGGTTTTCATGAACATTTTGATCCACTATCTCAACGAGGTCATCACTGACAAGAGAAGACGTACTACTCCTGCCCACATCATGAATGCTTGTTCGTCCATGTTTAAAAAACGTGCCTGCAGACGCAAAACACCTTCACCCATAAAGTTTGGGTCATAAACTGCACACAATTCACGATGAATTTCGGCTGCGGAGTGACTTTTCGCCCAAAGAAATCTTATAACGCCACGCACTTCACACTAGGCGGGATTTCCTATTGCGGCGCTCATGCATTGAGGTTATAATTCGCAGATGCACAATTGCAAATCACACAATTTTTCACGCTGCGAGTAGATGAAAGCAGTAATAAGAGAGTGCGATTGGAGGTAGAGCATTTTGAGTAATTTATCGATTAGGTTTGTTTCTGAATAAACACCTTCGGTACTTGGGGTAATTCCTACGTTAAAGACTTGAATTTGACTTAATTCACGCTCTGGCGGGTCACTTGTAGAATGGTTTATTCTCTTTCCGATATGATCATCGAAATTCTCCCTTAAAGCTATTTTTCTCGAAAAATGTGACTTGAAGTTGAATTGCGCTCAATTGGAGAGCGGGGGAAAACGCGACAAAAAATTATTTTTCCATTTAATATAAATTTTCTCAGAAAACTGTCTGTAAGAAGGGCGAATTCCCGAAAAATCGATTAAAAAGAAAATCTAGGGATCTTACCGAGGTTTTTTTATTAGTTATTAGCAGTACACTGCGATAACGCGATACTGGCACAATTAAAAGCGTACTGAACCACAACGCGCACGCAGATGTAAGAATGGCGGCAATCCCTCAATAATTCTCGCGTTAGGCGAGAACGGAGGTTACTTTCTGGACAATTTAATAAAGAATAATACTTTATACAATAATATTTACAAAAATTATTATTCATAATTACCTTAATTAAACTTTTCCAAGTTTTATTATTATTATTATGACAGCTGAAAAAATTTATTTCAGAGCTCCACCATGCACGCCATCGTCAGTGAATAGCGTCACACATTCATCAATTCAAATTGTTTGAAAAACCGCCGAAAGAGACGCAACTTTCCACACACTTAATCCTAAGCATTACAATTCTGTCTAGGACAGCAAATAAATGTAAAAGCCTCTCAGAAAGCAGATATTTCTATGACTTTGAAACGTAACAAATTTGACTCGCTCGTCCATAGAGGGATCTAATGGCGGGTCACGTATAGGAAGGGAAACGGAACGATATACCGTAAATTAGGACGAAAAATAAGTACTGTCCAAAAATCTATCAACCAGCTGGTAGAATACTCAACGAACTATGACGGTGTCGAACCTTATTAACGACAGTCACGCTGACTGTTATGCGAGGACGACGGGTTTGTGCCATTAGTCAACGAGCGCGGAAGGATTCCGTAAGAAACGATGATATTTATGGAACACGGCGCAACGAACGAGGGCAACCACCAGAAACGACAACAAACAAACAAAAGACGTAGTGACGAGTAGATGGAACATGACGCAGCGCAAACAACGATAACGGTATGGAGAAAGAGAGATGGATTAGTTTTGAGACAGAAGCCTAGCCATTCTAGCGTATATTACTCATTCACTTGACCAATCGCCCGAGAGTGAGTAATATTATCGACGTATCCAGTGGATTGAATACTCAAGTAAATTAAGATCAAAACAAGGTATTTCTTTGTTAGGATTAGGCATTGAAATACCTAAGCTCAGTAACGAAGCCTTAAAACAAACATACGCATGCCTTGCGTCCAAGTTGTTCTGCTCCCTCCCAGTTGTACTGCGGGAACAAAACCCCACGGCTATATTTCTGCGCAAATTAAAACATTGTCCTCCATCCAAGGAGACTGTTGAAGTGGAAAAACTATTAAAAGTTGTTGTGTGATCTTGATGATTTTGAATCTGTATATTTTTTGTCTTTGTACTGTTACATGTTACTACTGCTAGTACTGTTACATTTTTACTTGTTTAAAACACTCTATGATGAAAATGAAAATTGCTCCTTAACCATTATGAAAAAAAAACTATATGTGTTAGCACCATCTGCTGCTTTCTGACATTAGATGATGGTGACCCCAACACAGCATATCCTCTGGGGTACCTATGTTCCCACTTAAAATGGATGTATTTGTACTAACTGTGCTTGTGTATTTAGTTAAGGTGGAATAAAATGATTATAATTATAATTATATTCTGTTCTTAGCTATGGAAATAGCTAAGCCAGACATTGTAAACTACTGGATATGAAATGACCATTGCATAAGCTCGTGCGCGATATAATAACAATTTATATATCCATTGTATGAATCTTACATGCACACATTTAAAAAAATATATTCTACCGGTTAAGGTAGGTTTGCTGAATGCCAGATAATCTCCTCCCGGTTTTCTACCCTTTCAGGGGCCTATATCCCTCTAGTATATCCTTTTTCGCCTCTGCATACGATCTACCCTTCTTCATCCCGTCCATGAAGCCTATTCTCTTTCTTCCCCTACCCCGCTTGTCTAACATCCTTCCCTCTACTCCAATCTCCAGCAACCCATCACCCTTTATTACATCCTTCAGCCATCTACCCTGCCTATCTCGAATTTCATTCAAAAGTTGCCATTCCTCGCCCACCATCTCAAGCAATTCCTCGTTAGTCTTCCTCTCCGTCCACCTAACCTTCTCCATACTTCTCAACACCCACATCTCAAATGTCTGAAGCTTATTCGCGTCCTCCTTTCTGAGAGTCCACGCGTCTGCCCAATACAACGCTACGCTCCATATCAAACTCTTCACATCCTTGGGCTTGGGCAAAATATACATTGTCGTAGATCTAAGGTTGAATACATTGGCTTTTGGTTCCTCCTTAGGATTACGACTACTTCTGAGGTAGAACAACTTCAATACTTTATAAACACGACGAACAGGGTTACGTATATGAAAACTACGTTCCAAAATTTAACTTTATAAAGCGCTTTCTGTGAGAAGTTTAGTTTGCTTCAATTTTATTCAAATGAAGTTTGAACGATTTCCTTGATTCAGCGAAAGATTATCACCACGAAAAATGTTTTCACTTGTCGAGGCGTTCCAGTCCAAAGATTATAATACTTCCAGTCTGCATGCAACATAATGTTGTGCACAAAGGAGGTTCCGCTCGGTATGATGGCCGGAGACTTTCATTTAAAGAAATCTCGTTTGGTTTTCGGCAGTGATTGGGATTTTTCAAACGAATTCTTATCCATACTAAGAGCCTATGAGGAGAGCATTCCAATGGCAATCCTCCGTCCATCGAATGAAATAGTGTCTTAGATGTCTTCCGTTGAGAGGAAACAATGCCGATTCTGGTTTTCTCTCCACCCTTCCTCTATGTTCAAAGTCTTCCCCAGCTTACCTAACCATCTGATCTTCAAGACGCATATTGCCTCAGTTGTCTGTCGCCTTAACAAATATAAAAAAAACTAACAGAGGTTCTCAAAGAATTGCGGAACTAGCAGCGCAGTAACTTGGACGGAGTCACCCGCTAGTGATCAAACAATTGCATGAATTTCACAGCGGAAAATTCATTCTCCATAGACAGCGATTTCCAGGCCCCTTGATTTCGCGCCGAGCGCTATAATCACTCCAGCTGCCCAGGAGTCCACTTCCTCCGTGAATTTCACAGGTGCTTCTAGGAGCGAGTTATCCTATTTTTTGAGCCTGGGTAGCTTAATTGGTAAGGGCACTCGGCGCGAAATCGAGGGGCCTGGGTTCGAGCCGCGGGCCAGGCGAAAGAGAAAATTGTGACACTAACGTAGCATTTTATTTTTTTAGAGTAATCTACCGACTTGGGGGGTTTAAACGGAAGTGATTAAGACATCTATATTTGTACATACGCGGGTCCCTATCACCTAAAACGTTTTATTATTTTATTCAAGCAAATGTTCCACCTATTTTCATCCCGTTCATGAAGTCTGTTCGCTTTTTTCCACATCCCCGCTAACCCGAGGCTCTCCCGGCTATTACGACCTTCGGAATCCTTTGGTGCGTATTTTCATATTCCAAACACCTGATCTGCCTCCTCCTAATCACCTCCGTAAGTTTTATATCCTCAACCAACATACCCAGCACTTCCTAGTTCACCTTACTTTCCGCCCAACACCACTTTACCCATTCCTTCCCACATCAACATCAAACATCTGTAGCTTATTCTCTTCCTCTTCCCCAAGAGGCCAAGTTACCGTACCATCATCACTGGTCGGTCAATCCTAAGATTGGTTGACTGCAGCCTTCCACATTTCCCTTTTTAATGCTAGTTCCCTTACCACCTGGTATCTCTTCCTATGTGTACTTTCTTATTTATTCGGTCCATGAACTTACTCCTGGGTCTTCCTCCAGGGACTTTTCCCTCTATTTTACCTTCAATTATGTTCTTAACAAACACATTGTCTCTAGGTGTGTCCAATCCATCTTGTTATTCTTTTCTGTATGGTATTCCATTTGGTCCTTTCTCTTATACTCTTCTGTACACTTCGTTATTTCTTATTTTTTCCGTCTATTTTATATTCAGCATTCACCTCCAGCACCGGGTTTCGAAGGATTTTAGTCTGTACTGGTCAGCTAATACTATACCATTCAACCCTCCATATCAATCTCTTCGCCAAATTATGCTTCACATTCTTGAACAATGACCATGTCATGACCTCCAACCTATTGCTAAACGCTTCTTTCAATGGCGCGAAGGACCAGAGTATATAAGAATGCAAGTTCCAAGGCTCGGCTTCTTAGACATTTTACTATACTAAAGTTTTCCCTCTCCCTATGAGGAAATGGCCCAACCTTAATGTGTAATTTCTATTAAGGCGACGATGTACGGACGAACAGATGGGCACATATACCGCTGTGAACGCATATTAGATTTATCGCCAGCCCTGTAACTCCTGATGATTTAGGGTATATTCGCACGCGAAAGAGATAAAAAATATAAAATACTACTTGTTGTCTTTGTCCTAGAAATCTACGCATGCAGGGAGATAAAAGGAATAGGGACACAACGCGCATGATGCTGCATTTTCGATCCCGCGGGAGGAAAGGTTGTCGTTTCCTAGATACCATTGTTTAACGGGAAGATAAATCAGCAAACATATGAAATGGATAAGGGAGGTCCGCATTACTCAGCTCCTCATTACGGTGAGCGTCTCTGCAGTGGACGCAGTCTCCTCGCCATAACAACGTCGGAAAAGCTCCTATAAACTACGTACTGATTCAATTTCCAGAGAAAATATCGTAAGCTGACCGTAAAACACGTTTTTTTATTCGAAAAAGATTATTTTTTAATTGATAGGTTTCCTGATGAAACGCGTCAATTTATATAAAAACATATTTCCTCTTCTAGATATCCAGCGGAAAAGCCGACTCGAGTGAAACTCTTGGAGTACACGGTGGTTCTAAATTTTTAGTTTTCCATCCGGTGGTAATTTTATTTACTCGCTATTGATCCTGACGATTGAAACAAGTGATAGCAATCTGCCAGGGGATTTATCCTTGAAGAGAAATGGAAGCCAAAGTAGAAGGTAAAGCGACAAATTTAATTCTCGCGCTCTTTCAAACCATTTATCTTGCATTGCATTCCAAGAGGTTGCCATAAAAATATTAGCATGTAAAATTGTCAATACGATAGAACGGTGACTGTTTCCTCTCTAATCTATACACTCGAAAAGTATCCTTAGCATTGTGAAAGGATCATTGGCATCAATTCCTAGCGGTAAATCCCCCTCCAGCCGCAGAACCCAAGTTAAAAAACTTTGGACTTTTACAGGACCACCAGTGCATAATGGCGGCATTTGCGACGATGAGACAAATGTTTTCATCTCTCCCAACGTAGAAAAAGCAAAAGACATCATAATTCCAAACATTTCTGTCCCCGAACTTTTCTTTCAGGCTATAGATATGAATTACGATATCATTAAAAACAAAGTGTGGGTGGTGAGTATCAGAAATCACGAGGACAGGAGTTAAAGTCTACGTCATAAAAATTTATTAATCTGTCGCTTACAGTTTTCTGCTTCTATTCTATGATATGTTTTCCCAAGACTGATTGCACTACAGGAAATTCTTACAAATTCCGTGATATCAAGCCGGTGGCAAGGAAAATCGCCAGTGCATTGACAAGACTGGGGTTCAAGAAAGGCGATGTCCTGGTTTTTCTGACTCAAAATGCTGCCTTGCTGTACTTGGTGAACATCGGCGTTTGGCTGTGTGGTGGTGCCGTCAGGGGATGCTGCCATGAAGACCGGAAAGGCGAGTATTTGCATGACAACATTTTTATTAATCATTACATTGGCTTTAGAGGCATCATCATCTTCTAAAGGCTAAGCCTTGTCTCTGCAGCCATGTGTCCCGGTGTAATGCAGCTCTCTTCAAATCTACAAATGTTTTTAATCCCAACGTACTTCGTACATCAGCTAGAAACTTCTTTCTTGGCCTTCCTCTGCTTCTTTTGCCGAGTACCTTCCCCTCCATTATATTTTCTGAAAAATTATTGTGTCGAAGAACATGACTAATGAATTTAACCTTCCTTTGCTCCATCTCTTTTATCATTCTTCTTTCTTCTTTTATTTCCCTCAGCACCTCTTCATTGCTCTTTCTGTCGATCCATCTTGTTTTTGTCATCCTCCTCCATATCCACGTTTCCATAGCTTCCAACCGCAACTTTTCCATCTTTCTCAATGTCCAGATTTCACAGCCATATAACCGTGTGCTCCATACAAACGTTTTCGCGAAAGATTTCTTTGTTTCTACTTTAATGTGGCTATTTTCTAGAAATCAGTTTTTTATTTTCATATGCCTCCTTTTCCAAGGCAATCCTTTTTACTGCAGAGGTGCTTCTGTTATCTCTTAAAATTATGCTCCCAAGGTAGCTGAACTCTTCAACCTGTTTTATTATCGATCCCCCTATCATTATATTTACATTGTTTTCGTTTTATAGTGGATTTAATATTTTTTAAACTGTATTCTCGACATATCATCAGTGTCAGATGTCTACATTTATAGCAATTAGATTTCATTACAGAGGAAGATAGGAGAAGGCAGAACGGGAGATTTGAATAAGCAATTAGGGGTTTGGTATTGGTAAAAACCAGTAATTGAGAGGAGGATGTTTAGCAGCTTAGGAAAAGGCTCTGAGGACGGGATGAAGTGAGGTAGATTGTATACCGTGATGTAGAATGACAAAGTTTTGCATGAAAAGACACACCAGCTGTCACCTATTTTCGCCCGTAGATCTTTTATGATAATAATTCCCGTTGAAGAAACATACTGCATAATCCATAGAAAATAGTTTTATCCTATAAAGATTTACAAAAAAGGAAAATACAGCATTCTGCTGAAACCTAGGAAGGATATTTATAAGAATAAAACAGCGTGGAAAGTATTAGATATTTTCTTCATTGCAGAACGTCTCCACAACGTGAATCCTTCATCAGCTCAATGTACTAATCGATTTATTCACCTAAACAGCATCCACTCATCAACATTACTTATATTCTCTGGCAAACATTTGAAAGCAAATGTTGCCGGAAGACCAGTCAGTGGAATAACACAATTTCATTCTCCATTTTATAACTCATTAATATCTATTATTTGCACGGCATTCAACAATGGAGATCAGGTTTGTGTGATAGCTTGAGTACTGGCCAACCATTTCCTCGACTTGGGTTGGAATCCATGCTATGGAGCAGATTTTCTAAAGTAGACCACTCCGCTAGATAAACTGTGTACCACATCCATAGAAAACCACTACTTGAGCCATATAGCTGGGATACCCTTTCGGTGAGTGTCGGCGAACTGCAACGACCGGTATCTATGAATTTCAAAAGAAAGAACTTTGATACGTCCAATCGGTCATTCATTTGAGTATAATTACGAATAAACAACCGAGTGGATATTTCAAAGTTTTTTTTTAATGCACGATGATTTTCCACAATATCTCGCCGGATACCGTTGAATATACCCCGGTATATCGTCTGCCTTTCTGCATTTGCGATGTAATGGAGGAGGAGGTTATTTCAGCAAAGACTACTGCGCATTCACAGAGGGGAAAAAGACTTGTCTTCGGCATTATTATTTTTTTTATACCGCGGTTGGTAAAGAGAGGGGAATAAATTGCCTTCTCTATGCTGATGATTGCAAGATTTACAAGCAAATTAATAATACTTCTGACTGTATTCAACTTCAACTTGCCTTAAATCAAACTTCTCTGTGGTGTGATACCTGGAAACTTAACCTAAACCTTGGAAAATGCAGCATCATGACTCTTGCTCTGAAAACAAAACCCCTGACTTTCAACTACACAATTAACTCAACTCCCTTAAACAGAGTGACAACCATGAAAGACCTAAGCGTTTTAACCGATCAAAAGCTACATTACTCCGACCACATTCAGACTGTAAAAAATAAAGCGATGTCCCTATTAGGCCTTCTTTACCGCTTCACAGAAGTTAAAGATCCAATAGCACTCCATTCCTACTACTCAACAATTGTCCTTCCCATAGTATCATATTGTTCCCCAATTTGGTCTATGTCAGCCCCGACAAATCTAAAATCCCTCGATTGCATCTCTCACTTCTTTGCCAAAATAGTCAAGCACAGAGTCCCACATTTCCGTAATATGTCCTCAAACGTTGTGCTGTCCTCTCTTTCCATTTCTAACCTCGAAAACCACAGACTTAAATGGATTTAAAACCCCTCCACAATACCCTTAACTCGACCATTGATTGCCCTGAACTGCTTTCTCTCTTCAACTTCAGGATACCGACTCGATCCACCCGCACCCATACTCTACTCCATCTGCCTATTCCGAGGACATCTCTCACCAAGCGCTCGCCTTTATTTCGCCTCCCATCCCTTCTAAATTCACTCCCCCACACTATCGATCCTTTTTATTTACCATGTAACTATTTCACCACCCAAGCGATATCCCACCTGTCAACAAATTAAATATTTCCCCTTTCCATGTTGGGCTCTCGTTGCTTATTTTTATGCTGTTATTGTGTTTTTGTCCTCTTTCTTGTTTTTTTGTTATATGTTTACTATAAATTAGCGCTATTGCTGTATGTGAACAATTTTTTAAAATAAATAAATAAATAATGTCCCTCTGACTAGGCAATTTCTAAGACTAGACTGCAAAAAGATTAGATTTCCGATGTGCGGGCATATTTAATCCACAGAATCAATCTTCAATTTTTACTGAGCGTATTGGGTCAGTTAAATTCTTATACATTTCATTGCATTCTTCTCTCAATGTATTTTCAATATTTCCAGAGGTGCACGTGGTCCAGATGAGGGAAGTTTACGCTAGATTCGTACTCTGCGACCCTCAGACATCCGCTTCGGTGAAATGGGCCACGGAACAACTTGGTTGGGACGTCAACATTCTCTCGGTTGATGGTGAAGTGGAAGGAGCACTTTCAGTCGAACAAATGATCGAGCAAGAAGATTGTTCGGGTAAGTTATTCGCTACACTTCTCTAAGACGAGAGGATATAATAACAATCGTCTTCCTCGTAACTATTTGTACCCGTGGAAATGGGAACTGGGAACCTGGGAACAAAACAAAACCACCACGGCTTAATTTTGCCCTCTGCGCAAATTAAAAGATTGTCCTCCATCCAATGGAGAGTGATGGAGTGGAAAAACTATTTACAGTTGTTGCGTGATCTTGGTGATTTTGAATTTGAACTTTTTTGTCTTTGTACCGTTACATGTTACTACTTCTAGTACTGTTACATTTTTACTTGTTAACTGTTGCATTTTTACTTGTTTAGAACACATTTTGATGAAAATGAAAATCGCTCCTTAACCACTGGGTAAAAAAATTAATATGTATTAGCACCAGCCGTTACTTTCTAACTAGATGATGGTGACCCTAACACAGGTTATCCTCTGGGGTACGCTCTCCCTTAAAATGGAGGTATTTGTACCTACTGTACATGTGTATTTCTAATTTCTAATTCAACTTTCTAATTAGATGATGGTGACCCCAACACGGGTTATCCTCTGGGGTATACTCCCTTCCTTAAAATGGAGGTGTTTGTACTAACTGTACATGTGTATTTAGTTAAGGTGAAATAAAATTACAATAATAATAATTATTATTATAAATGAATCTTAGGGACAATTCAGCATGTAATGTGCCTGATCTGAAATTTAGTCTTTTAATGATTCCTTTGTGAAATCAAAGTTTCAATGTTAAACATCATTTAAACTCTTCCTGAAATTTAGCTTCCCTCACACCTGTCAAAATACTAGCTCTCCTCCTATTTTTCCTACCTGAACACAAAATTTCTCCCCCCCGGTAAACCACTATCTCATGTCTTAACATTTGGTATCAGTGGCTCCGCAACTGATTCACTCAAGGTGTTTCCCGTAGTTTATTCCATTTTACAGTTTTGATTTTTTAAATTTAGCTCATAGATTTCAATATCTGTATTTATATTTCACACTATGCAACTAAAGTGAAGTACAAAAATAATTTAATCTGAATATTTGTGATCAAAGATTCGTTTCCAAGCGAAAATTGCTGTGCATACTGCATTTTAAAGATTGACTTTAAAATTTTAGACTATGATTTCATGGCATTTGAGCAAAAAGTGAGTTAATATAAGATTCGTGTACTTATGTAAAAATGTAATTTGAGAACTATGTTCTCACAAATTGAATATGAAAATTAATATATTAAAAATCTCGATTCCGATCTAATTTATATAGTAAACTTCTTCATGTGAGTTCTTATTAAGAATGCTGTACTGAAATGAAATATCAAACATAGAGGAGCGCCTTATATGCCGTCAAATGAGGTTATGATGATCTTTCAGTGGTTCCACGTTCGTTTCGGTATACTGATTATAGCATTTTGAAAAGTCGTTAATAACCGGATGACATGCAAAATAAGTTTGTACTAGAACTGTCTGGTATCCATGCGTCACGGGGCGCGTATTTCATTTTCAAGAATTATACTTTTCTTTGCTTGCATGTAGCACGCAGAGTTGAGAGCTTTCATTGTTATTTTTACTTATTTAAAGAGTATCATCATATAACACTTCCCCCCCTTCTTGCAAATTGCAAGCACCCATTTACTCGTTTTTATTATATGACTATCATTTTTTTCCGATTCATCTGCCACAACGGGGATTCAAACATGGGCATAACGCTCGGCAGAGAGTGGATGTGCACATTCTTCATCACACTACATCATTATAAAATAAGAGTCCCTTCCATGTAGCCATTAAAGTTTTTAATCATTTACCTTCTGTCATCAAAAATTCCACTTCTAAAGCATCCTTTAAAAGAAAACTTAAAGACTTTCTGCTAAAGAAGGCCTACTACAATGTACAAGACTTTCTGGAAGTCTTTTGGACCTTAATCTCTTTCTCTGTATATATTTTTGTATACCTGTGTTGTCTTATTCTTGTGTTAGGCCACTTTTTCTTTTTTCTATGACTTGTCCCACAATTGACTCCTGTAAAATATCAGGATCAATAAATATATTATTATTATTATAAATGGAGCTTTATGAGTGGTCAACCTTTTTAGCGCGCACAGAAAGTTCACAATGATCGAAAAACCCATTCCAAACTACCGAGTCTTCATTTTTTTCACCAGTCGTTCAATCCTAAGATTGGTTGACTGCAGCCCTCCAACCTTCCCTATCTAACGCTAGTTCTTTTACCTCCTGGTATCTCTGCCTATGTACTCTTTCCTCTTTATTTGGTCCATGAACTTATTCCTACGTCTTCCTCTGGGGACTTTTATTTCTATTTTAATAATAATAATAATAAATATTCATTCCACTCCAACAAGAAATACAAAAATTTTACCTTCAATTATGTTCTTCACAAATCTTTTGTGTCTCAGAATGTGTCCAATCCATCCTGCTCTTCTTTCTCTATTGTGTTCTATATACAGTCCTTTCCTCTTCTGCTCTTCTATATACTTCATCATTTATTATTTTATCCGTCCATTTTATCTTCGGCATCCTCCTCCAGCACCAGGTTTCCAGGGTTTCCTGTCTTTTCTGGTCAGCTTTTCTAATGGTCCATGCTTCCTATCCATAGAGTGCTAAGCTCCACACGAATGTTTTCACATACTGTTTCCTGGTTTGTTGTCCTATCTTCTTTGAGCACAGCAGCACTTCTGAGTTCCTCCTAAAAATCAATTGAGTATTGAATGCCATTACGATTCCGCTGAGTTTATATTCAAACGAATGTCGAAACGTACGTCATAAAACAATGAGAAATCGTCGGGGGAAAAATCAGTCCATTTACCGATTGTAACCACATACTATGGCGAAGGTAAAAATGATGAGACGAGTGAATCGACTTTACTATCATAGCAAAATAAGGATACAGCTGATACGTTAATACCCTACCTTAAATACTTGATAGCTAAATCTTACTAATATATAAAAATCTAGTGGTTTCCGTCTGTTACTCAATCACTCATAAACCACGAAATCGATCGAAAAAAAATTTGGCAGGAAGATACTTGATATATCTGGTTCACGCATAGGCTATAGAACGAGGGCCTTGGGGCCGTAGAAGACCCTCAAGTGAGCCCTTTCATCGCAAAAAATTGGCCCTGAAAGATAATTCTTGTCTCTATTAGAAACACGTAAAATATACCTATACTGAATGTACAACAATCATGGGGTCGTAAGTCACGCTGGGGCCCCAGAGGGCCCAAGGTTCCAAAAGAATGCTTTTTTAAAAGCCTCATAAGCATTGAACGAGTGAACCGATTTTAGAGAAATTTTCACACATGCGGTCAGCATAGCTTTTTTAAGGAAATTGGGATTATAAGGAAGGTCCCTGGGTCCCAAAGGCAGCGTATTGGGCCGTCTGGTGTCCTATGTGTTTGAAAGACTCAAGTCTAAACATTTTGGTTCAAGTGCAGAGGTTTCTCTGCCATTGCAGAGAAACCTCTGCACTGCATATTTTAATTAGTTCTACTAAAGATAGAAGGCTATAGTTTTCGCCATTAGATGGATAAATGATTTCAATTTCTTATTTTTTCATTCAATTTTCTTATTCGAATAAAATTTTCCCAGAAATCGCGTTTTTAATGACAAAATCGTGAATTTTACTTCTGTCAACAATAGGATATAGGATATTTCCTTGTAATCGTGGAATTAGCATTAGCATTTGAAGGGAAATGGGACCTTTACAATGGCAGCTAGGTTTTATATATATAGATAGGTATTACAGTGGAAATCTAGGCCGTATACTGAAATGTTGCTGATTACGATATCTTCCGGGATATTCTTGCCTAAAATTGGCAAAATTCATTTTAAGTAGACTAATTTTAGTTGGATCCATGTAAAACAGGAGAATGCCACGATGTTATATTAATGCGGAAAGCCTCTGGAATGCAAATGGCCTGTAGTTTAGTTTCCGTATGTTACTGCCGAAGATTGTTGAAAATCGGTGAACATAATGTAATGCGGTTTTCATCTGCTGAATTAAAAAATAAAACTAAAATTATAGCTGAGTAAAAAAGGGGAATGCCACGATGTTATATCAATGCGACTAGCCTCTGGAATGCAAATGGCCTGTAGTTTAATTTCTATATGTTACTGCAAAAGAATATCGAAACTCGGTAAGCATAATATAATGCGGTTTTCATCTGCTGAATAAAAAACGAAAACTAAAATTATAGCTGATTTGCCTAGAAAAAAATTACACCTCATGAGTGACTCGAACCTACAACCTATATGCCCTGTCTTTCTTTCATCTCCCGTTGAATTTCAATGGGTACCTTGCTAGTTAACCAATAAAATAATGGGTTATCTGCTTTTCAGCTTTCCCGGAGGATGTGAAAATCGATCCAAAAGAAGATACTTGGGTGATTACCAACACAAGCGGAAGTACTGGCAATCCGAAAGGAGTAATACAAACACACCGTTCCCTAGTGGCTTACTTTGCTCAGAGGGGGCAGCCGAGGAAGATGACAGTGGAAGAGTGGTAAGTATTTTGTGGTTAAACCCCTAATTGGATAAAGTACAGGGAATCAGGCGATATGTCGTGGAAATTGGTTGCTGATATCATGATCTCAAAAAATAGAACTCTGTTATATCTTCATACAATATTTGTTATCACACACCAGAGATGGGCAAACCCGTTCATTTTTGGGGACTCGTTCACTCTGGAGCGGTCCTTTTGGGGATCCGTTCCTTTTTCACTGGTGGCCATGTATTTTTATTTTTAATATGTTCATAGTGTTTAATCATGTAAAAAAACTCGAAATTCTTAGTATACAGTAATGACGGCATTTAAGAATGTTGGATGAAATAAGAGATGGAAGGAACTATTACAAACTATTTACATGGTTACGTAAATAGGGGTAATTTATATATATAAAAGTACTGCTAATTACATCACTAGCTTCAAAAGATTCATTAATGGGGTATTATAACGAACATGCTATCTCTTAAAAATAGAAGCGAAGGAGGGAAAGTAAAGACAGACCGAAAAAAACGACGGAACGAAAGGAAGGATGGACCGAAGAGAACGAATGACCGAAAGGTGACTCACGGGCAGAAAGAACCGAAAGGAACGTTCCATAGACGTCGGTCCTCGGTCCTCACGTTCAACCCATGGACTCGTTCGTTCGCGAACGATCCACCTCAAACACACACCAACCTAGGTTTCGACAATACCATGTCAGAAGAGAGAAATCAGAGCAAGTAGATTTCTTCACATATCTCGGAAGTACCATCACGCACGACGGAAGAAGCACAACGGACATCAAGCGGAGAATATCCCAGGCTAAGAGGGCGATCATGGGAAAATGGAAACCGCTGAGCATAAAGATGATAGGACTAAAAACCAGGAAACAGTATGTGAAAACATTCGCGCGGAGCGTAAACCTCTATGGATGGGAATCTTGGGACGTTGGGAAAGCTGACCAGAAAAGACAGGAAATCCTCGAAACCTGCTGCTGGGGGAGGATGCTGAAGATGAAATGGACGAATAAAACAAGAAATGATGAAGTGTATAGAAGAGTAGAAGAGAAAAGGATCATATAGAATTCAATAGAGAAAAGAAGAGCAAGATGGATTGGACGCATCCTGAGACACAGATTTTTGAATACAGACCTCAGAACTCAATACCCTCAGACACAATAGATTTTTGAAGAACATAATTGAAGGTAAAATAGAGAGAGAAGTCCCCAGAGGAAGACCCAGGAATAAGTTCATGGACCGAATAATGAAGGGCAGTACATAGGAAGAGATACCAGGAGGTAAGGGAACAAGCATTAGATAGGGAAGGGTGGAGGGCTGCAGTCAACCAATCATAGGATTGAACGACCAATGAATGAATGAATAAATGTCATTTTCAAGGTAAATGTACATCAGCTCTAAATAATCGTATTAGAGTACCTAGAAAATGAAATTGTATCGTCAAATCCTTTGTCGGTGCGTGATAATAAAAATTTTTAGGATATACGACAAAGTTCTATTTGTTGAGATTCGACATAACCATGCAATATCGAGATAACGGAAGTGAGAATTTCGGACCATATTGAAGCACCTGAAATGTAACGTATCATAGTTACTGAAAGGATATTTAGAGTAAGGAATGAATCGATTGGTTTGCAATAAAACAGGGCGTAAAGCAAAGATGCGTAATGTAACCATGGCTGTTTAATGTATTTATGGATAAATGTGTTAGGGAATCATGTAGTGAAAACGACGGTGTTTTGATTGGAAATGTAAACGTGCGAGTTCTTCTATATGCGGATGATGCTATCTTGATCTCAGAGAGCCAACAGGGATTGCAGAAGCTCGCAGATAAGTTTTGTGAATCAACAGAGAGAATGGAATTGAGGGTAAATGCGTGCAAGGCTAAAGTAGTAGTTTTTGATAAAATGGGGATAATAACTGTATGAGGAGGGCGAATGGTTAAGTAATTGAACAAGTGGAAAATTTTGTGTACTTTGGTAAGATGTTTGCGAAAGAAGGACGGATAGATGAGGAGATAAAGAGTCGTGCGAACGCTGGAAGGAAAGTAGTCGGTAGCATGTGGAGCATATCAAGGAATGAGTGCCTGTCTAAGGAAGTGAAAATCGCCGTGTACAAAAGTGTACTTCTCCGCACTCTGTTGTATTGTTGTGAAACATGGGTATGTAAGGATGTACATAAGAGTAGACTAAACGCCGTGGGTATGAGTTATCTGAGGAGTGTTTGCGGCAAAAGTAGGATGGATAGGCTAGAAATGAGTGGGTAATAAATGAATGTGGTTTAGATGCTCCAGTAATGGACATAAATGAAAGGAGTGTTCTTCGTTGGTTTGGCCGTGTTGAGAGAATGGATGAGAGTCGAACAACGAAACAGATATATAAGAGTGAAATGAATGGTGCGAGAGGTAGAGGTAGGCCGAGAAAGTTGTGGTTGAATGTGATTGAGGGATTTCTTAGGAGGAGGAATATTAGGAGTCTTAAAAGCAGGAGAGCGTGTACGAAGCAGTGCATTGGGGTGAATGAGAAAAAAGAGGTACGCAGGAATATGTCAGTATGGAGGATTGAAGTAGAGTTAGGTGTACAAATATTTATTTATGATTGGAACTCAGTGACTGTGCCTGTGAAGGGAACGTCGTGATTGGTATGTATGTATGTACCTAAATATGAATGAATCGACTTTACTATTACAGAAATCTCGCAAATTACTGATGAATCAATACCTCACCCAAAATTATTTTGTGTAAATTAATAGATAAATCTAATTTTAAAATTTTTAACGAACCGATTCGATTATCCTTTGGGATACTGTACAGAAAGAAAATGACAGTGGCTGAATAGTCATTTAAAAATGATAAATTTTGCGTTCATCTCGACTAATTAGAGCAAGTAAGCTGTCAGGTTAATTACGTTTTGCTTATAATTTTGGAAGGTGAATTTTTCCTAATGAAATGTGCATGTTCACGACAAAATAACCAATAAAACTTCATAAAACTTCTGCTACCTTAATTTAGACTGAAAAGCTGAATTATAAACTTCCAGATAATTTGAAACCAAGAATAACTTAAGTAATCACTGTTCAGGCTCCTTTTTCCCGAAAAGTAACTAAAAAAACCTTTCAACAGAAATTTCTGAAATCAGGCAGAAGACTCTCAACACGCGCGAAAGTAGGATAAAAAATACGAAGCCCCTAAAGTGTTGGATTTCTTTAAAAAAAAGAGTTTTGTTTGTGGTTTTCTTACAATCTTAATCATGAACCATTTGGATGGTCTTCAAGGACATCGAGAGTCTTAATTGGTATTGGTGGAGAAAGTGTCACCACGGAAAAATTTAAATGCATCTGTTTCCGATCCCCAGGAAATTTTTGCACAGGGCGTTTGATAATTTTCTAGAAGGTTCTAGTTTATCACACATCCTCCAGTGATCAAACGTCCTCGCTCAGCACGTTAGGAGACGGAGACTAGTGATGCCATGATTTATGATAAAAGACGCGAATTTATATTCTTTCGCAACGCCAGTCCCATGAACGCGGAATTACAGTTTCCTGAGTCTCCAAGCGACTCTCTCAAAACATCAACGATCCAAAGGCGATCAAAGGAGATAAGACCAAAAAGACTGAAAGGAACCTCTTCGGAATGGAAATAAATCTATCTTCCGCAGTCAAAATATTTGTTCAATTTTTATCGAAACGATTCGTTTATCCTCTTACATGCTGTAAAAGTATGTAAAAATTCATAAATCGGTTTTTCTATCTAAATTAGGGTAGCCTTTTAAGTCGTTTTAATGGTTAGTTTTTGTGAACATCCACCTTTCGTGAGGAAAAATTCAACCTCAAGTATACAAGTTTGACGAAATTAACCTGACAGTTCACTTGCTTTAATTAGTCGAGATGAAAGCATCATTTATAATTTTTTTAAAGGATTATTTAGCAACTGTCATTTTTTTTCAATACAGCATGTAAAAGGATAATGACAGTTGAAAGAATATGACAGATGCTGAATAATCCTTAAAAATATGATCAAATGTGGTTTAAACTTAGTAGATAGACTGATTTATAATTTTTGACCAAGGAATTGATCACAGGAAATATTTTAAACGCTTTCGCCAGCAAGAATTCCAGTTTTACTGATAAATTTCTACGATAAATCGCCCAACCGGACGGGTACCTTAGACTCCCCGGGCCAATGTAAAGAGCAACACTTCCATCACGTTTTCTCATTATTGTGGCAGCTTTTGAGGATTCGGAGTTAGATGGTTTGCCGTTTTGGTCCATCAAGGATCGCAACACAAGAGAACAAGAGGACGTCAAGGAAGCAACAGCCCGAGAAGATGAATCCTGCAAAGTAATGAGTCGGCCTGGATAGGAATAAAAAATTTCATGTTATCCAAAAACAACAATAAAATCACGTTTTTGAGTATGTTAGAAGAGATTTTGCGTCATTGTTGGCTATCAACATTAGCAGTTGAAAGATTATCGAAAAAAATGCGCTCAAAGGCAGGATGAGTGACATAATCGTCCTTATAATTGCAGCCGAGTTCCGTTAAATGAATTTATAGGATGCCATGTCCTCGACAAACAATGACAGGTGATAAGGGTGGATTCTTACAAACATACATACCAATCACGACGTTCCCTTCACAGGCGCAGTCACTAAGTTCCAATCATAAATACATATTTGTACACCTAACTCTACTTCAATCATTTACTCCGTACTGACATATTCTCGCAAACATCTTTTTCCTCATTCACCCCAATGCACTGCTTCATTCACGCTCTCCTGCTTTTAAGACTCCTGATATTCCTCCTCCAAAGAATTTCCTCAACCACAACTTTCTCGGCCTACCTCTACCTCTCGCACCATTCATTTCACTCTTATATATCTGTTTCGTTGTTCCACTCTCATCCATTCTCTCAACATGGCCAAACCAACGAAGCAAAATCCTTTCATGTATGTCCATTACTGGAGCATCTAAACCACATTCATTTATTACCCATTCATTCCTGACTCTATCCAGCCTACATTTGCTGCAGACACTCTTCAGTTAACTCATACCCACGGCGTTTAGTCTACTCTTATGTCTATCCTGACATACCCATGTTTCACTACCATGCAACAAATTGGGGAGAAGTACACTTTTGTACACGGCAATTTTCGCTTCCTTAGAAAGGCACTCATTCCTTGATATGCTCCACATGCAACCTACCACTTTACTTCCAGCTTTCGCGCGTCTCATTATCTCATCATCTATCCGTCCATCTTTCGCTATTATCTTACACACCTAAGTGGATTCACAAGTACACATACCTAAGTGGATTCTTTAAAGTAAGTAAAGTAAGTGAAAAGTGAAAATCATGCCTCCACGAGCTATGTTCAAGCTGGGAGTATGCTATTCCCCGAGGATAAACGTGTTTCCCCGAGGAAACACGTTGATCCTCGGGAATTAAATTATCTGAGGGCAAGTCCGCTATTCGTCCTATGTGCTAACGGGTCCAGATCAAGCCAATTGCTATGATGTCAGACATGAGTAGGAACCGTGAATTTTACCCGGCGTAGCCCAGTCAATATTTGGAATTGAAGTCGGTATTGGATGCTTTGAAACGGCAGAAAAGGTGGACGGAGGACGTTTTGAAGGGCGATGGTACGTTTTAAAGGATGATCGAGGGTAGGACGCAGGGGAACTGCAGAAGAGGTTGGAAGAGAAAAGAAATTTCGAGCGATAAAAGGGAGACATGAAGTGTGGGGAACAAAAGAGGCACGAGATGACGAGAAAATATGTGGAGGAAAGTGAAAATATTTCCAGGAAATGGGTAAGTTATGAAAAGAACAGCATAAAAATCGACCAGTACGTACAATAAATGTTCAATGATAATCATGACGAATGAAAACGTGTTTCCAAATGATAAATCGATGTAAATATTATCATTTAAAAACTAACGAAAACAACCATTCACCCTCTGTTCGTCTCCCTCAGAGCCCTTCGGCAAATTGGATGTCTCACGCGGGGGGTACTGTTTCCTAATGGTTAACTTCTTTTGGATGTTTTTTTAATGCGATCCGTTTTAGTAATGGCGAAAATGAAAAAAAATCATTTCTCACCCTTGCTGTGGAGATATCACGGGAAACACCCAGGACATTAATAAAACTAGCGTCGGTTAAGTTTTGTAAAATGCCATCCAAATCTACAGCATTTCATTGTCTGCAGAAGAGATAATGGAGAGATTTATCGTTTCGTTGTAACGCATTGAAAAGGTTTGCAAAGATAAAAGTTTCATAACCTTCTTTCGAATACTAGAGCACGGTTTCATAAAGGAATTCCAAAGGAAGCAAATCCTTGTAGCCATGAATATGAGAATTAAATATTGGGCTTCCAGAGAACATTGGCTGAATGACCGCGGTTAAAAACACAGGCCGTGCGTATTTTCTGGGGGTGCATCAAAGCTTATTCATTTTCCGAGGCACGCATTTAAATTACGGTTGATTGGAAAATTGCATAAATACGCATAATGATTTGCTCGGACAAATAAAGGAAGTATTCCTTGCGCGGCATGAGTACAAGATGTTTTTTATAGGGTTGTCAAATTTATGAAATATATCAATATGATATGCAAAGTTTTTGACCGCATGACTCTGCCCTCACAACTAACTTAATGAATAGTTTGCACGAAGGATGAACCTCAGGTGGGAATGCCAACGGCAGCCTGGAGTACTCATTATACGGCCTATGAATTAGCTAACCGGGATAACCAACCTATCAAGCTCTTGATGGGATTATTCTTACTGTGAAGCTTTACCGAGCTACTCCGCTTTTACTCAGCAAGTGGACGAGGTAGAACAATCCTCATTTGTTAATATCTGATGAATATTAGAGTAATTAGAAAAAATATACTGTTTCGGTAACACAAATACGTAATTTTTAAGAAAAAAGAAGGCGATAAGCGAATTTTAGCGCAAACTCAATGGTAAAAAAGTTAACACACCATGAAAGCTAGTTATTTTTGCATTAGTAAATAATTACAGTCAATGAAAGCAGAAAGCATAAGCCCAACTGAAATTGACGTAGTCCAAAATCTTGCATTAGACATTAAGTCTATCAAATATTTCAATACTTCAAAAATTTATTCAGCACGCAAGCTGCATCTCCAATCCATGTTAAGAATGAAACTACTTGGTTTTTTCCACCAATATATTTAACCATACATCAACCGGTTTCGGCCTTTTCAGCCCATTATCAAGATTACAGAATAAAATTACCCAAAAGACAGCACAGCTTATATACTAAATCTCAAGGAGAGGGGAAGTGGTTGAAATAAGGGGGTGTGGGAAGGGGGGGAATGAGAGGTGATTGGGCAAACTGCAAGGGAAGGAACAAACAGATGGTGACGCCGGGTTCAAGGACTACGGGGATGGAGGTGAGAGTACTGGCACAGAGAACAAGGGTGAGGCGGTTGAAGGGATTATGTCATTAAGTAGTCTCTCCCCGTGCACTCTGTGATAATATAGAATTTCAAAATTTTCCAGGAAATCCAACTTCCTCCCCCTTTCACAAACATGCAACAGCCTCGGGTCAAAGTTGGATCTATGACGTTCATCAATCAAATGTTCTGCAAAACTTGACTTCCTGTCACCATTGACACTGGATTGAAAAGGCCGAAACCGGTTGATGTATGGTTAAATATATTGGTGGAAAAAACCAAGTAGTTTCATTCTTAACATGAATCGAAATTTCCACAAAGTGAATTCGCCAACCATTGATTTCATGCATCTCCAATATCTTGGTTTACCTTTTTAAGGTACTGCCATCAACTAATGCAATATTTTTTTCTCCAAAGTGACGATAAACAAAAAAAATAACATTCGTTTGACCGAGTCGCAATGCATCCTCCTCAAATCTGAATTCTTTTTCATTCCATTACCAGTGATTCGTCGCTGTTGATCGCCGTGGGAAATTTTTTTACCAGCTTATTTGCTATCTCTGCAGCTACCATTGTTTTCGGCAACTCCTTTTATGCCTCATCCACATTTCACATTGAGTCATTCATGAAGAACCTTCTGAAGTATAAGGTCAGTGCACATTCCATTCAGAAAGGGGCGTTACAGATTTTAATTGCACGTAACAGCAAATATTATTAGAAATAATACATAAAGAGTTTATTTTTTGCAGCCTAAAGGAGTTTTCCTCCACCCATACGCTGTGCATGCATTTGTTCAGCACCCAGAGATAAAGAATCACGACTTCAGTTTCCTGAAAATAGTATCATCGGGAGGGTCAGTATTCAATTACGCCACGGCGAAAGCTTTGGAGGCCCAACTGCCGCACGTGAAATTAATACTGGTAAGGCCATTTATGTCCTTCTAGGTTTTAGTTAAAAATTAATATGAAGGAGCATAAGAAAAACCCTAAGACATTTTCAAAAATCTTCACCGATTATGATATCCGTGAAAATCACGGTAGCATTAACTTCGGCACGTGAACAAATCCGGTCCATTCTTCTTCCACATGGCTGGACGTCGCCATGTAGACCTGCACTATCACAATACCCGTAGGATAAACTTCCAGCTTCACCATCAGAAACCTATCGCTTTACTGCCACGCTGACTTCACTCTCCTGCCCTATTCTTTCTTAAGTTTTATGTCTACACCTGCAATTCTCTGGTCGTCCTCCAAATGTATCACTTGGTAGCCATCGCTCCAGTGGTCGTCTGCCCCCATACACTTAATCTCGCTGATTCCCAGCATAAATACTTCCAGCCTCTCTATATTCGAATTCTATAGCTTCCCGCCCACCCTTAAAGATCAAACGTTCCATGTCCATATCCTACCCTTGTCCTTCCTAGTAGGCCCCACCGGGAGATCCAATTGGGGGACTATTTATCGGGAGGAATGCCATCACGTCATATGTAGAGTGCATGGCTGCATCTTCTAGGAATTGTTAATTCGGTGGTTTCCCCACTGCCTTCCACATCGCAATACCCCGGCCGATTTCGTGAGCCCCAATCTCGCCCAAACTTGTGGCTGTTGATACCAGACCCATCTTCTTGATCTGCGCCATCAATGCCTTCTGCTGAGACTGCTGCCAGTTTGGGTAGCATGTAAAATGTTGGATTCTGGATTCAGGAATGTTTTTTCCGTCACAGGGAGTCGAACACGCTACCACTGCTCCAAACCGTCCCCATTATGATATCAGTGAACATGAAAAAAAATTAATTCGAACCAAATTCTATTTTCAATTATGAAAAGTAGTTCAATATCCCGCTCGAAAATTACAGGTAGTTATACTCCTTAGAGTAATTACTATTTCAAGGCAAATAAGTATATCTTGCTTAAAAAAAACTGCCCGTCAGAAATTCTATCGCTGAGTATATGCAATGGCGTAGAATGATTGCAGCCAAACTTATTTAGAAATAAAAATTAGGAGGTAAAGCACTCAGAAAATTGAACATTTCAACATCTGCCATCGCTAACGAAGTATTCGATAAGGATAAGTAAAATTCCACTAGTAATAGTAGAAATAAGTAATGAATTAATATCAATTCAAATTAGTTAAAATTATCAATTTTAAAACAAACGTTAATGTTCATCTCCCGTTTACTACAAAACCACATACACCAGACGACATTTTACTATGCCCGAGGAGTGTAGAAACATAGGATAGATTTCTGGGCGTGGTCCTGATACTTCCATTTTGTAATCTAATTTCTGGTATTTTTTTCCATAGGCGTATGGAATATCAGAAACCCTATTAATTACCGGCACCCAATTGAACTTTTTATCAATGGAAGAGGACTGCAATTATGAAAACACAGTGGCCGGGGTAAAATTCAACACTCTTCAAGGTGGTATGTAGCAATATTAAACCATTATTACCAAAATATTTTGGAGTTGAACCTAAAGCATTATTTGCCTCATGAGTTGAAAAGATTAATATATCAAGGCTTAGCTGAGGCCGTAATAAGTTATGGTTTGACGATTTGGGGTAGCACAAACTCCACCTTGCTGAATAAGATTATTTCTTTACAAAATAAAATGGTTGCGCATTTGATGGTCAAGGAAAACAATGTGAGAGAAGTATATAAGAATCAATGTTTGTTACCATTAAAAGAATTGTATGAATATGTGTTTTTTTGTGACTTCTTTGACAGCAAATTAATAAAGCAACGTGTGATTAATACTGACATGCCACTGCGTCGAATAAATAGGTTGTCTGTACCTAAGTATTTTAACCTCCATGGCAAGAGGTCTTTGGCACATGTAGTCCATGGGTTGTTAAACAAATTACCTATGTCAATGCATGATATTAATAGCATATCTGTTCTTAAAAAAATCACTAAAAGAGTGGCTCATAGGCTAACATTGTTAAGCTCTTAATTGTCCAAAACGCTACACAGCACAAAAAAATATTTTTTTAAACTAAAGGCACCTGCTGACAAGCCGCTTTGGCTTAGCAGGACCTCAACTGCACAATTATTTTTTTTTCATTATTGATAGAAAATAATTTTCTTTGTGATTGCACCAAAACGTTGTAAACTTAGAACCTGCTAATAAGCATCAGATTAGCAGGACCATGCTGGATAAAATCAATCATAATGACCAGAAAAAAAGAAAGTATAATTGTAACTGGGTAAGTTGTAATATTTTTGTAACTCATCCAAAGGGAAATTTCAGCATGTAAGCTATTTGTAAAATAAAGTTAGTAAATAATAAATAAAAAAAAAATTATGCGCAGTCTTGACCAACTATGCAAATGTATGATCGACAATGGATGAGAATTCACCTATCTGATCCCATCATCGGTCTAATGGTATCTTAAAGTTGATCTTTCTGGTATACTTTCTTTTTCAGACACCCACCTGACATGCGGCTATTTAGATCCACCGCTGAAAGCCAAGGTCAGTAACGATATTTGGTGAATGAGCGCTTGGGGAGCTAATAGATTTTTTTTGTTAGCGAATATGTGAAGTTATTATATAGAAAATGGAAGGTTTCAATTGGTGGAAGGACGTCATAATGAACTAGATAAAATTCGTGACTTCCCCAATTTATTTGAGACTTCCACAATTTATTTCCACCTGAAGATGGCTGGGCAGCCGAAGCCGGTCGTGATTTAAAAATAAATTGTGGAACTCACAAATTTTATCTTATTTACTATTGGTAAAGTTCGATATAACTCAAAGCATGCTAATTTTTTTTTGCATATTTCCACTACGCAATCCTTCTCATCTGGCTAGTTTGAAACCCACCAAAATGCGTCAAAATATCGGAAAATAATCTCTCAAAACTGGTTCTCTGTGAAGGCAAGTTTCTCGAAAAGAAAAGCTCAACTTCTGTTGTGTTTATGATGCCGAAGATTACACTTGTATTACGGCTCGTAAATGGTATTAGAGATGTGGAATTTGACGCGTCCAAGTTAGGAATTGTGAAGGTCCAAAAGCACATTATGCACAAATTTACACGATAAAGAAGTCAAATCCGTTTTGCGCACCATTTCCTAGTCAATATTTTACCGTACAGTTCGTATGCGAAGCGGTTTTAATAGCAGAGCTTACACCTTACGCAAAAGCTGCACCTACCAAACACAGTATATTCACATAGATTAAGACCGCATATTTTTTCAAGCACTGAAAACATGGAAAATATATTTACATACACAATCGCCTCTAACCAATACCCTTGACGTCTCGTTTGAACAACATATAGTAAGTACTAATATTCGGCGTTCGACCAAATGAGGTTGGTAAGACTGTATTATTACTCTCCTGTTTCCTAAGTTAGTATCGAACTATAATCAACGTCACACAATAAAGCACATAACCAAACAACTATCCTGAGACCTAGAAAATCTGTAAATTTAGAGAAAATCTAATGTTATTATTTCTACAGCGTGTCTGTCATCACTTTTCCTATGCAAAAAGTGTATGTAAATAATAAAACCATTATATCTCGCTGTAATCGAGAGCTTTTTGAGTGCTGCAAAGTGGAATAGGTAGCTCTCGGGAAACTCAATTGAACGCACTTTACAGAACAACGTTAGCTTGGGCGTGTGGCAGGGGGTGTTAGGTCACCAGCCGTGCAAAGGTATAAGATATTTGGAGATGATATGGAGACATGAATTAAAAGGAATATATTTAGTTAGTTTAAATAAGATCCAAAAGAGAGGCTGCTGGGCGTGTTGCAGGGGGTGTTACGTCACCAGCCGTGCAAATGTGTAAGTTATATGGAGATGAAATGGATCATTTTTGGGTTGTGGTTGCAACAACCAGATGCTGGGAAACGCAGTGACAAGGGAGAAAGGCCAAAAGGGAGAGTGGAAGAGAGTAAAGGTTGAAACAAAAGAAACCCACAGTGCTCTCCTATTCAGTGCATTACGTATACTCATGACAGAAAGGAAGAGAGGGATACACTCAGGTTACAAGTAGCTCTGATGCAAATATTTTTTCTTAAATTTCAGATTGTGGATGTTGTTTCGGGTCGCTCTTTGGGCAGAAATGTGAAAGGAAATCTTTTGATCAAGACTCCTTACTTCATGAAGGGATATGTAAATAACGAGGAAAATAAGGTAAAATACTTTCCATTACATGTAAATCGGATAAGGACACATTATTCGAGAACGTTTATGTCACTTGATGATTAACTGAACGTTCTGGACGCTCTATAAGCATTTTTCTTGGATTATTCTTTCACAGTTGTCTTTTTTCTCAGTTTCTCAGTTGTTTCAAAGTGCCTTGACTGAGAACCATCAATTTTACCTTGACCGTGAATCAATTATTCATGGAAAATATTCAATAGAATGTAACATACAAAGTATTCAGGCCTTCCGCGAATACGGCGGTGAAAAACGATGGAATAGCCGTGAGAAAAGATTCGGTCAAGACCGGAAATCGAACCAATGCTTTCTGGAGCAATGTACAGACTGCTACGCTACCCAAGCTCACTAACTCTCATGGCAACTTATAGGGATACGTATGAACAAGATGTTGAATTGCCGTGGCTTCCTTGTAATCCATTCTCCTTTGCGTTGCCATCTTTGATGGAATGAATGGGCTTGAAAACTAGTCCATGCATATCCTTCTAAAATGCCATGAAGAATAGATATCATGGGTAGCGTAGTGGTCTTTGGCCCGGAAAGTCAAAGGTCCGTGGTTCGATTCCCAGTCCACACTGATTTCTCCTCAGGGCAATTTAACCGTAGGTGTAACATTTTTTTTCTTTCACTTACATGCTTGGTGCTTCCAAAATATTCTGCGGTGACTCTCACGGTAACTTGCCACAAGAAGAAAAACCACTCGGGCACGGATGAAAATGGCTGGTTCGACACCGGAGACCTAGCCTACTTCGATGAAGATGACTTCCTATATGTAGTGGACAGGACGAAATTCACTTTCAAGTACTTCATGCATTGGGTAAGATTCTAATTTTAACTCATAAACCACCGTTTTCACACATATTTCTGCAGGTTCTTATTAAAGTCGAGATGAGTGAGTCTTCCATTGTAAATGTTGCACATTCGTGCATGAAGTCAGGAATTTGGAATGACTATGAGAATAAGTGTTGGTTAGAATGCAATATCACAGGTGGACTAATTTTTGTCAAACTCCTACGTCTTATGCCAAAATTCCATCAATTTTATCATAATAACTGAACGTGGACCGCGGATATTCCACAGTATCGTGTAATATTTAACAGAAACTCGACAATATAGGAACCTTAGCAATGAAATGCTTCATCATTTACACTCGTTGGTGACAACAAAGCCACTGGTGATATAGCGTAACAACATTGAGTGCAAACCTCATCACGGGAATCCATATTTTCAATATTTCAAGCCTTGATCGTTCTTGCAAGGAAAATTGTGAAACGCTCAATAACTTGATATATAATTAATGCCGGTACGTCTGAGAAGTTCCCTAAGCACCAATCTTCCTAGGCAATGTAACATTTTTTTCCTGGTTTTATGAGGTTGAATCGTATAGTTTTAGGTACTCAAATTGCGATTCCCTCATACTTCAGGATGTTAGTCGATGTTTTTTCTATCTAAATCTGTTCTTTGTAGGCAGTGCAAGAATTTGGGTTCGGCTTGACGTGTTATCACGTCATGGATTCTTTACGTTGGTGCTGATGACGTGATATCACGTCAAGGGTACCGTGAGTGTTCCAGCTTTCACTGGGGACTTTCACTAGGCCCCCTAGTGAAAGCTAGAGCACTCAAAGTACCCATGACGTGATATCACGTCTTCAGTTCCAGCGTAAAGAAACCATGACGTGATATCACGTCATGCCGCACTCAGAGCGTTAAGCATACGAAAAAGAACAGCGACAGAAGAAAAACACCCTAAAATACCAGTTTGCCCTCCTGCCTGCAAGCAAGTTTGCGTGGAGACTGTTTTCGTAACATATCCAATATGACCATGTCAGTCCACCCTACAATGATAGTGTTAGCCACATTTCACATATTGCAAGAACGAACAGTGGCCCAAAAAGTCTACCTTTATACTTATTAAAATGATTTCTATATTTCGTGGGGGATGCAAATAAAGTTTAATTTCAACATTTGAAAAGTACAACTATGAAAACTACAAACATATTTAATATTTGAATAATTTGACTTTCCTCAGGTATCCCCGACGGAGGTGGAAGCCATAATTTTGAAACACCCCGCAGTCGTATCAGCTGTTGTCGTCGGTGTACCTGATCCAGTGACGACCTGTCTAACAAAGGCGTTTGTAGTCCTCAAACCAGGATCGAAAGTAACAGAGGAAGAAATAAAATCACACGTTGCGGGTAAGACAATGGTCATTCAATATATAGCAACCCTGTGGAAGATTCTAGTGACTTATTTTAACGAATGACGGATCCAAGGAATCATCGTTTCGTTTATTATCATCACCATTATTGGGTACTCAACCCGCTGATTGTTAATCTTCAGGACAAAGTTTGTCTCGGCGTTCATGGTCATGTCATAAGAAGGTGACGCCAAAATTAAAGCCCAAGGACTTAATGTATCTCGACCACACGTGTTACGAGCTTACCTTTCTGAAAAGGTACATCTTTTCTGCTGTGCCAAACAGAAACTTTTGGCGCAGCAGTCCCTGAAATGGATTCGCACATAAATCCTACACACTGCCAAACTTTAAAAAAGTCATTCCTTCGGGGAGAGGGAATATTAAAATTATATATTTGATTGGGTCTCAGAAGTGAGTACCTACGGTGGGAAGTGAAAACTTCCTCTAAAATGTCTGAGTTCTACTAAGTACTGCTAGTAAGTACATTAACGTTAAATTTTTGCGGATGTTAAGCTTGGAAACGTGGATAGGCAGCTCGTTGATTTAACCACTCCGAGGTTAGAAGTTGTTAAGTTAAGATTTTTGAGAAGTCAGGCTAATGTAGTTAGCGCGAAATACTATCTCACCCAGAAATCAATGAATTTAGTCTCATTTTTACGGAAAAATTCTTACCCTTCCAAATATACCAAAATATCGGCTCCTTACCACACTACTTTCCGAGAATTTTGACGAAAAATACTATCCCTTTTACTTGGAAAATGGTTGGTTACGCTCTCCACGGAGACATTATTTAACAAATTAGGAATTTATGAAAACTAAAATTCGTGAAAAAATTGACAGGAAGTAGTTTGTATGCTTTCTCAACAATTATTGAAAATAAATCATATTGTCACCTAGGGAATTTTTTCAGAATCGCACAAAAACTTCCCTTGTGAAGCCTTTTTGAATGTGTCACGTGAAAAAAATGAGCCCAGTCAAAGCTTATGTGGATATTTTTATTTGATTACCAATAATTTCAGGTACATACAAGTACAATATTGCACCATTAAGGATGCAATGTTAAATCCATGCTTCCTACAGTTGCTAAATTAAAAACATATAATCCGAATATGGTCTCCAATATGATTAGGGAACTATACCAATCAAACTTCCTTAAGCACACGATATGGACATTAAAGACTAGTTATAAAATAGGGGCTACACGATTTGCAGATCAGAAAACATGAAGTCCATCATAAAATTACATACCACGAAGAATAGACATCAGTTTTAGAAACAGAAACTGCTAAGTGTGATTTTCGAGAGAGAAGTTTTTACATGAAGCAGCTTCCGCGTTAGACGATTGGCGGCAGTACTGACTGAAGGGGTTTCCCGATTAAAATATGATGACGTTCACTCACTGCTGGAACATTTTACTCTGCCATAAGGAACTATATTTTGTGACAATGATATATGGAAGTATTGCGGAAGATGGTGTGGTAGAGACGAAATGATGCGGTCGGCTAGTTGACATTGGGCCTACGTGGGCTGTCGCGCCCTGGTTTATTTTGGCATATTATTTTATCCTAGAGTACATTCGAAAAATTCATAGTAGATGTGACATGATGAAAGTAATGTAACACAATGTATCTATGGTAACTTGTTACGAGGTATATCCAGAAAGTAAGTACCGTTTGACAGATCAAAGAAAACAAGTACATATTCAAACAACATATCCTTTGATTTGGTCATTGCTGAACATCTTCCCACCAATGCACGTTTTCGGGTAAAAAAAAATGGAAATCACAAAAAATATGGTAGGAATGAGGTCCGGCCCCTATGGAGGGTGGCCGTATTGTTCCCAACCAAAGTTCTGTGAAATTTTTTGTGTCACATGCGCAGTGTGAGGGCGGGCATTGTCACAAATCAAAACAATACCGCTGGTGAGCACCCTTAGGCGGCGGGATTCTCAATTCTATTGGCCATTACAAATAAGCACAACGAAGCGTACACAACAATCAGCGGACTCGTAATAGCGCCAACTCCTCAATAGGTCAGGGTAAGTACTGCGCATGCGCGCAACTGCAATCGCAGCTCTGCGGTGGCAAGAAATACAAACGGAACTTAGGTACTTTCTGGATGTATGCATCGTAAAATGTTACATTCATACCCTTCTACTCGAGCTAGGATCGCCTCTCTTAGGATTCCCTCGAAATCCGGCTTACCGCTGTTGACCCACCACTAGGAGGTATTATACGCGGCGCACTGACACACCGAAATAACATTTTGTACTGGAAAAATCCAAGCATTGAGAATCAATCATTTGGTCAAAAGTTGTTCAGTCATAAAAATCTACTGTCACACGAACAAATACAAATTAAATTTGGATAAACACTACAACGTAATATTGTGTACCTCCAAACTGACCCATAAAACAAATTACTTCCTTTGTACTGAAATCATCATATTTGAAATCGAATTTGAAAACTTAAACCAGCTCTCCGGTGAACTTTGGAACACTAATTATTATTACTAACGTACTGTATTTAACTGATAATTGACGTGAGATAAATGCATTAGAACAGCTCAAAATTGTGAAAAGATGTAATGACCCAGATACTAATCTTGCCAATGAATGTTTGCTTCCTCACAATTCCCCTCTCCTATTGTATATCCGACCCCTTCTCTCAAATTGTCCTCACACAGAAATTTTCCCCCAACCTTTTTCTCTCTACTGGTACGTAGTATGTATGGGAATGAGGTTCTTGTATAATCACCTGAAGATGATGTTTAGCCATCGAAACCCGGTCTTGATGTTTGAAATATTCTGTGGTCAGTAAAGGTTTCAAGTTAATAAATTAATAAATTTGGGAAACTTGCCTCAGCAACTTCTGATTCTGAACACTTCTATTGGTTTCGTATACTTTTAAAAAATTAATAACAATTAATTAAAATACTTTAAAAATATTAATCAATAAACTCCACTTTCTCCGGAGAGATGCTGTAGAACAGCATGTTGAACAATGAAGCTCAAATGATATCGTACTGTCGACCAAATTTATTTCAAAATCTTACTACACGTGTCAGGCAGTCTTGCCTGATGATGACTGATAGACAGTTGAAACACGTGTAGTAAGAGTTTGAAATAAATTTAGTAGACAGTACGATATCATTTGAGCTTCATTGCTTCATTGTTCATATTAATCAATGTAAAATTTCATTGGTAAACCATAGTAAAGCAAAGAGAGTAGATTAGGTAAAAGCCTAAATTTTACATTGTATACAATTCTACCCGTATTACGTTTATTGTATCTTGAACAGAAAACACGGAAGAAGACTACAAGCACCTTCATGGAGGAGTATCGTTTGTGGACACCTTGCCAACAACTTCTGGAGGGAAACTGGACAGAAATACTCTTCTCAAACGAGCCATTGCGGAAATTCGGCCAAGTGCCTGAGAGAGATTACTGGAAACTATTGAAGAATAATTGCAAGAAACCTCTGCTCTGCTTTTGTAAATGTCTATTGGAAAAATAAAATACCTTCGCAAATATTTATGGAAACTACGATAAATGACCATGAACGGCATTTTTCTTGAAATTGGAATACCTTTCACTAACTGAACCGAGAGTAGACAGCCAAAATATGGTACGGACATCTTGATTAATAGCGTAACCAGATTCTAGACCTTCCAGAGAAGCGTAACTTGGATGAGACGAGAAAATGAACCTAATTTAATTCGCCGATAGGTCTTGGATTAAACGTAAACTTGATCTTAACGGAAAGAGTATACGCTAATTATATTCGTGGCGGAAATATGAATGCGGTCTCATATCACAGATGAAAATAAATGACTGGTAAAAATGTGACGTGACCATTTTTACGTTGGAAGTTCGGTTAAAACGGAGGGAAATTTTGGAAGGAGGAGAATCTAATACAGGTACAGCTTTAAAATAAGCAATCCGTCAAGATTAGCCACATGAACCCGGAAAAAAACGTGAACATCAAGTCACGGCAAACTCATCGCGATACCAAATAATGTTGAATCTCTTGGAAAAAATAAACGAAGAAATACTAGGACCAGATATTACCCATTTTAAGAATAAAATATTTATAAACTTAATGGTTGAAGGCGTAACTTTGTGGAATGACTCTACTGACATGACTAAAAAGAGAGAACTCTTAGTATTTTCCACACTTAAAACTTTAATTCCCGACCCAGGTTTCGACTGCCTTGCAATCATTTTCAAAGGTACATTATACATAGTATGCGAGTTAATATACAGATCTGGGGAGGGTGATGGGTGGGGGAAGAAGTGGTTGGTTGACGCCAGAGACGTGCGTCACGGTCGGTGGGAGGTGGTGGGGGGGAAAGGTATGGATAATAGGGGAGAGTGGGAGGGAAAAACATTCGTTTAGGAGATTCTCACTTATGTTCTTGGCAACACTCAAAATTTCGAAATGTTCTTGAGTGCTGCCAAAAACATAAGTGAGAATCTCCTAAACGAATGTGTTTTTCCCTCCCACTCTCCCCTATTATCCATACCTTTCCCCCCCACCACCTCCCACTGACCGTGACGCACGTCTCTGACGTCAACCAACCACTCCTTCCCCCAACCCCCCCTCCCCAGATCTATATATTAACTCATATACCATGTATAATGCACCTTTGAAAATGATCGCAAGGCAGTCGAAACCTGGGTCGGGAATTAAAGTTTTATGTGTGGAAAATACTAAGAGTTCTCTCTTTTTAGTCATGTCAGTGAAATATTTAGTTTCAAGGAGTTAACCTAAAATTGATGCAATAATAGTTCAAATCAAGCGCCCGATGACGATATGGACTGCGGCACTGCAATAAAAACCGCGAGGCAGCGAAATCACCAGAGTATCATGAGGAACAACATGTTTGGGCCAATGTCTCTTTTCAGGTCTACTCCAGAATTAAATTTAGAGCCACTTAAGCAATTGAAAATGTATGTCTTTTTGAGTTGTTCTTCAAACTAATTAGCCAATTACTTAAAAATGTTTTCCGATATGCATTTCAATAACAGAAAAAAGCAACATTAAGGACAAGATTGTCAATTTGTTGGCACGAGTCTGATGATAGTTTTTCTAAAAAAATATTTAAGTGCATTAAGAAAAGAAATACACTATAACCACCGCTTCAAAGGCATTCTTAATCAGAACGAGGACGCATGGTAATAGAATTATGGGTAGTTACCCTCGGTAGGCGGAGAACCATTTTAGAAAACCACCTGCTCACGAAGCATATGCTAAGTGCAATATAGGTATTATATTGGACTACATTCTTGACACGGCAAATGAGCTAGCGCCTACCAATGACCCTTGACTCGAGGGAGTCGCTCGCTGCCCTCCGACGACGCCGGAAGTTTTTTTGGCACTCGCTGGAGAGTTTTCACTGGGGAAACATGCCAGGCAAGCGCGTTTGGACGAAAGATGAGACGATGGAATTGATTTAAAGAGTTGAGTGTCTTCCCGAACTGTGGGGCATTAAGTCCGCCATCTATAGGGATAGAATAAGAAAAAATAAAGAGCCGGCAATATTAGGAAGTTATTTCGAAACATCTATAGAAGAAGTTAAAAAAAAATTCATAACTTGAGGAGCCAGCTGTACCAGGAGGAGAAGAAGACGAAGAAGCGATGCAGTGGCGACGGAACCGACGACACCTACACCAGCAACTAGCCGTATTTCACCGCCTTGAAGTTTCTGCTTCCATCAGCAGAGTGCCGAGACAGTGTGAATACTCTGGTAAGTACATCTATATATACATCTACATCTACGTGATACCCTGCAAGCCACCACGAGGGTGTGTGGCAGGGGGTGAAGATCACCAAACATGCACTATTGACATGCAAGTAGGAAATTTAAGGGAGATATGCTATATAATAGGGTCACATGGAGCTAGATGGTTAGTATCTACATAATAAGGAAGGGATTATTGGTTGTTATTACATGCATCATGCACTACAGACTACTCTAACTATATTTCACCTACCTATCCCTTTGCTACGCTGCCTATTGTTCTCTCTTATAGTACGAGGGAAAAATGACATTTTAAATCTATCGGTACGACAATCTATCTATCTAATCTTGTTAATATGATCAAACCTAGCATAATACGCAGGGGATCTCAATATATATCTAACGTCATCTGTGAACAACTCTGTTTCGAATTTACTTAAAAGGTGTAACCTAAATTTTAACCTGCGTTCTGATAGTAATTCCCATCCTAGTTCTTCTATTAATCTCGTAACACTTATACAATTATCATAACGGCCTTTAACAAATCTAGCAGATCTCCTTTGCACGCGCTCTAATTCTTTTATCATACCTTCCTCGTACGGATCCCATATACTAGCGGCATATTCTAAATGAGGCCTGACAAGTGTAAAATAGCTTCTTTCTCGGACTCTCTCATCGCATTTGCCTAGAACCCTTTTTACGAATCCTAATCTACGGTTTGCTACACTAGTTATTTCCCTGGTGTGTTTCCCCCATGACATGTCTTCAGTGATGGTGACGCCTAAGTATTTAATTGGTAGGAGCGAGACGAAAGATAGTTCAATTGACTGTATCACGTAAAATATACCTTTTCAAAACTACGAACTACGGAGCTAGCGTATTAACTTTAACGGAGTCACCCGCTAGTGACCTCACAACTGTGTGAAATTCACAGTGGAAAAATCATTCGCCAGGACTGAGAATCCCCTTGTGTTCTAGACAACTAAGCTATCCAGGGGTACTCTTCCACTGTGAATCTCATGGGAGCTTTAAGGAGCAAGATGTCCTCACAGGTACCGTGCATGTAATGCCAGAGGTACCCGTATGCAAGCACAAAGCGCTACAGTCCACTGGGTTGAAACCCAACTATAAACACGAAGGTTTTTACTTAGGAGATTTTCAAAGAACTACGGAACTAGACGCGCATTAACTTTAACGGAGCACCCGCTAGTGATCACACAATGATGTGACATTCACAGCGGGAAAATTTGAAATTTAATGATTTTTCCACTGTGAATTTCACATAATTGTAATATATACAGTTGGACAACAGTGATAAGGAAGCTCTCTAATTATCGTTACCTGTAAAAGGTAGTCGATTGATTAGAATTGAATCTTAGCAAAAAAAAAGACACACCCCTACTACGGCTGGTGTCGTACCCGTCAGTGTGGGAGGAAAGACCTCCTCGGTCGTAATCACGCGAAATCCGAGAAACCTTTCAGTTCTCATCTTCGGCTCAACTTATACAATCGAACAGTTCTTGGAACACGCATGTTGCCGAAGCATCAACCAGAGCCAATGAAATCATTTAATGGGTTGAAATGGCAAATATAATTTCTTCCCCCACCTTTCCGTCCTCTTCACCACCCTCCCCCCTTTCTCCACTTTCCACCAATGCCTTTTGCCCTCTTCAACTCCCATTGGTCATTGGTTTTCTCCCCCCCCCCTCCTTCTGTCCCTTCAGTATTTAATCCTGGCTGTCCTCCCCTTTCGTTCAATTACAACCTCGTGTTGCAAGTGCTTTTCCCTTCAGCTCGCTGAAGAGGGCCACCTTGTGGCCGAAATACGCGTATCCGACGCTCACCCTCGTTTGTTTCTGTGTGTTTTTCTTTTGACCACGCTCTTTTTGAGCGATTTCTCCCAGAAGTTGGGCCCGTCTGTGTGTTGTGAGTGAGTGATTTGAGTGCGTGTGTGTGTGATTGTGGTAATAACCAGGCATCCTTAGTAGGGTCCCATTAGCCCTATGAAGGATATCAGGTTATAACCCAGGCATCCTTATCAGGGTCCCATTAGCCCTCGAAAAGGATCCCAAACTGGGTTGAGTGTGTGTGTGTCTGTGTTGGTCACTGGCGAGGAAGTAACATTCCCGTAAACCATCACAGGAGGGTATTCTGGTGGAGAGGCTGTGGTTGGTCCCTGCTGTGGAATCCCCTTTCCCGCAAATCAACACAGTAAGTGAATTTTGTGGTACATGTTTGACGAGTGGTGCCATTTTTACGGCTATTGGAGAATTTTATTTTTATCTATAATTTCTTCCCCTTACCATCCGACACAGCATGTCTCCATACTCATGATCCCCGTTTTTATAATCGTTCATCCTTATTCTTTACGGAGAAGTCATAAAAAAATGCACACACATCAATTCATATGTTCTATGTGTCATTGAACTCCGAAAATTTTACGACGTTTAGTCATATTCACAGCAAGTAAGTCGGTCCAGTCCGACATAAAGTAGGAATTTCTTTCTCGGTGGTTACGTATTTTCTCTTTGGATAATTCCACGTGATAACGGATAACAAAAAAGGATCGAATTGCCGCAGACCTCTTCCATGTCGACTAATCTGTGGGACATCGTATTTCGTTTTCCCACATTGTTCGTCATAAAGGTCATTCTACTCTACACCCAGATCTCAAACGTCTACAGTCAGCCCTCCTCAGCTTTTCTCAGAGACCATATTCTGCACCATATCAACATACACTTTATATTAATCTCTTCGCCCGCAAATAACCTAACCATCCCAGCCAAATATGTTATTTCGACATAAGCCGAGATGTACCGTCAAACAGAAAGACACATACGTATACTGTACACGTATAAAGCGCATGAGGTAACTAGGATCGACACGAAAGATAGTTCTACATGATGGTGTCACGTATAATTGCCAAAATGTCAACCAGAATCAATAAAGACATTTTATTGGTTGAAAATTCAAATACATTTTTTTTCTCATGCAATCCGACACAGCATGTTTCTTTCCTTATGATCCCCATTTTTATCACTGCTCAACCAGTTTCTTTACCAACAAATTATAAAAGTTGCATACTATAGGGGAGACCGGGGCACGTTTACGCGGATTTTTTTATATTATTTTTCACATTTTTTTTGTCTGCTCTTTTAAAGTATACATTTTTTAACGTTATAGACCAGTTATCAGGCTATAATTTTTCAAAAATATTTTTTACAATATCTCATATATAACTGTGAAAATTAAACTAATTCACTCTCATGTCGGGTGCGTAAACGTACCCCGGGTACGGGGCACATTTACGCATCCACTGGGGCACGTTTACGCACTAGTAAACAGCTGGAATTAAATTACATTACTAATAAATAACGCTTGAATGTAGATAAATTTGACAAAAACTTTATTAGTGGTACATAAAACTATTTTTAGAAGAACAACACATTAAAGCATTACGCAACTTATTCGGCATCTTCATCATCACTGTTGCAGTTTATGCACACAAAAAACAAACTGTTCCCTGTGGCGCAATCCTCGTGGGCCCATCATTTGCATCGCGTGCACTGCACCCATTCTTGCCTACTTTTGCTACATTTGTATCATTGCACGCAATAAATACAGACATAATCCTCATCCTCATCTTCTGAGTCATCATTGATTGGTTGTTTTATTTGTATTGGTAGGATCTTGCCGTTTGTCTTAGTTACTTTATTTTTGGTTTTGTTGCCTTTGTTTTAAAAGCATTAGACACACAAAGCAATTTTTTTTCCTTCTTAGTTTTTTTTAGCTTTTGTTTCTTCCTGCTCTTTTCTAAGGGATTCTTTGATTGGTGTATCGGTAAGGATGGCAGACTTCCTTTTTCTTTTTCCTTTTTTTTGGTGTCAAGCCTTGGTCTTTTTTTCAAAAGGCCTCATTTGTTCAGGGGTCGGAAAGTACCCTGTGTTGAAGTAGAAGGCCTAGGACACTCATTTAAGGACCTATCTCGATAATCACTTGGCACGAAATGAATATATGCAGCTGGGACACATTTATGCAGTGCGTAAATGTGCCCCGAAGAGAATGCGTAAACGTGCCCCACCACCACATTTGAAATTATTTTTACACTAGCATTTATAACCTTAGAACTTGCAGTTCAATTAAAAACAGGATTAAATAAAGATAAAATATTGTTTATAGACATATATATATCTGCCTTTAAATATAAAAGGTTAACTCACTACTTGCTTCGAAAGTCATATATCAAAATTTACTTACCTTGAGAAAAAACAGAAGAATCTTCTTTGCGCAAAAACGAAAGCTGGTATGGCGCCCAAAGTTGTGTGAATGTGAGGGGTAGGTAGCAGCACAATACTGTCATGACTGGTGGCGCTCTAACTGTTACAGATTTTGTGGAAAGTACCTTGCGTAAACATGCCCCGAGCGTAAACGTGCCCCGGTCTCCCCTACCTTAATTCATGTGCTCTAAGTTTAAATTACCACGGGCAAAAATTGGCCTGGACCGGGAATGGAACCACGGACCTTTGGCTTTCCACGAGGATTAGGAAGCATGGGTGAGCGTAGTGGTCTGCGCGTTGGCCCGGAAAGACAAAGGTCCGCGGTTCCATTCCAAGTCCCGGCCAATTATTTCTCATGGCAATTTCAACGTATTTCACCGCCGTGCACGCGGTAGGCCTGCATAATTTGTATATCGTGCGTTCTATGTATAATTGAACTCCTTAATTGGGCAACGTTTTGTCATATTTACTGCGACTCATTAGTTTTGCCACATTCGCTGCGCGGGAAATAATTGTGCACTTCCGCATATCCACCGGGGGATCAGAGGAAACACTCGCTCGCGGAATCGAAAAGATAATTATTCAGAAACGTGACTAGCAGCATTTGTCCATCGCAGTATTAATAGTCATAATATTCGTATTCTTTAAACGGCGGCGCTTTAAACTTTAATAAATAACGTATTTTTAGAAATAAGGATATAACAAGCGAGATGAAGCAGTTGTGTTAACAAAGTAAAGGATGACGTTCGCAGGATAGCATTGTTCTAGGCGTTCTAGGAAAAGATAGATGATCAAATATTGGATATGGATAAGAAATGCCCGCACCACCTTTGGCCATCATTACAGCGGCCGTCTCCTCAGTAGAGAGCAGCCTCCTCCCAAGAACTAAACCAGAAAAGTTGAGAGAATATCGAGGAGCACACGGTGGTCCTGACTGTAAAGTTTTCCAATCCGGGACCGTTTCATTTATTTCTCATTAATCTCGAAGATTTAAGCAAGTGAAAGTACTTTGCCCTGGTATTGATAAAGAGGGAGAATGGAAGTCAGAACGGAAGGTAAGGCCGCAAATTTCAAGTGCATCTCATTTTTATTTAATTTTTTCGTCATCATCATTGGTGTTCCTCAGTATTTTGTTTAAAAAACTCCGTCTTACAGTTTCGGTTACACGACCCTTTTTGCGCGGGACTATAGGGTTCTGAAGATCAATCGTAGCATTTCCACGAAAGGTCTCCACATTCAAGCTCGACAAAGATTTTTAAATACATCATAGCAATTCGTTTCCTAAGCCTTATTCCCGTTAGATAATTTAGTTTGAAAGGGTACCCCATCCTTCAGAAATATTGATGATTTATCGAAAAGGGAATGAAAAAGATACTTCTTACGATACAATATTCCCTATACACCTCTCCTTTAGTCAACTACATTGACTGCCTTTCTGGTCTTTCATAATGCGTCGAGAGATTAAGGATTTTGAATCTGCCCCCACGCGAGTTTTTGTATTCGTATGAATTTTAATAAATGTAGGATATTGTGATGGAGCTTTCAAAGTACTTGTGACTTCATTTATTTGCATCAATCTTTTTCATAAGCATAGCATAAACTTTTAATCAACATCTTTTGTGACACTGCATTTTCTTTGGTCTTTATCTTGTCTTCCTTGCTGCTCTTAGCATTCACCCTCTGCCACACACCCTCGTGGTGGCTCGCAGGGTATTGCGTAGATGTAGATTGGTTGTTCAATCCAAAAATTGGTTGCTCGCAACCCTCCACCCTTCTCCATCTGATGCTAGTTCCCTTACCTTCTGGTATCCTCATGTATCTCTTCCGATTTAATATCCTCTCTATTTGGTCCATGAAATCTATCCTGGTTCTTCCTCGGGTGACTTTTCCACCTATTTAACCTTCGACTATATTCTTTACAAACCCATAATGCCTCGAGATGTGTCCAATCCCACTGGTTCTTCTTTTCTGTATGGTGTGTCATAGCCTTTTCCTCTTCTACTCTTCTATAAACGTCATTATTTCACATTTTGTCAATCCATTTCCTCGGATTGCATAAAAAATGGCGGTCAGCAAAGAATGAATTATGGCGTATTAAACTGAACGATCAAGATGTACATGTCGTCTCATTAAGTAGCTACAAACGTGATAGTGTTCTGATTAATTAAGAAGGGGCCTCGGCACTTTAACTCCGTGGTGAGGTCCCCTATAGTCACCTCACCTGAATTAAAATAGAACCATGTTTTGGACTTTCACAGGACCACCAGTGCATACAGAAGCCATCTGTGACGATAATACGAATGTTTTCATCTCGCCCTACGCAGAAAAAGCAAAAGACATCATTATTCCGAACGTTTCCGTTCCCGAACTTTTCTTCCAGGCCATCGATATGAATTATGACATCATTAAAGAAAAAGTCTGGGTGGTGAGTATCAGAAACCGTGACGGTTGGAGCAAAAGTCTTTATTATAAACGTTCACTAATTTGTATCTCGCTCTTTTCGTTTTTTTCCGAATGTATTTTGCCCAAGACTGATTGCAATACCGGAATCTCCTATAAATTCCGCGAGATTAAGCCGGTGGCGAGGAAAATCGCCAGTGCGTTGACCAGACTGGGGTTCAAGAAAGGCGATGTCCTGGTTTTTATGACTCAAAATCAGGCCTTGCTTTACTTGGTGAACATCGGTGTTTGGCTGTGCGGTGGGGCGGTCCGAGGCTGCTGTCCAGAAGACCGTAAAGGCGAGTATTGGAATGACACCATTTAATGACCATATCGGAATTACAGACAGAGAATACAATATCAAAAACTGTGTTTCTGACACCAATCGGTGTGAAAACTCTAACTATATCGGTTAGATTGGCCAACACAGGGAAAAGCTTGAGTTAAAAACTAAAGAGGACAACTTTTACTAAAACCACTAGATTTATTGAAAAACGACCCACGTTTCGGTGTGCATTTACATCATCTTCAGGTAAATGAAGGCCGATGTGCAGGCCTTATATAGTAAGCATTAGCAGGTGAGGAGGGGGAGAAGGAGAAGACAATACAGAAGGAGGGTAATTCAATAAATCTAGTGGTTTTAGTAAAAGTTGTCCTCTTTATTTCTTAACGATGGAATACCACCAAGTGAGACTGACTAAAGTGAAGGAAAAGGTTGAGGAAAATAAATGAAGGTAGAAGAGGTGGTTGAAATAGGCAATGAGGGGTGGCAGGGCATGAAAACTGCGGCACAATTTCATCCAGCACATTTAAACTTATACATATGATTTGTTCTACATTTAAATACGGGGAAAGGGTGGTGTCGTGGCTGGAGAAATAGCAACCCTTTCCTGGACCCGAGTTCGAATCCCTGCAATGGTAAACTGAATAGAAGGATAACTTACGCTACATGCTACTTTACCGAAATTGCTAGCTTTCTTCTCTCAACGTATTTTTTAATATTTCCAGAGGTGCACTTGGTCCAGATGAGGGAAGTTTCCGCAAGATTCGTTCTCTGCGACCCTCAGATAACCCCTTCTGTGAAATGGGCCACCGAACAGCTTGGTTGGAACGTCAGCATTCTCTCGATCGGTGGTGCAGTGGAAGGAGCGCTTTCAATCGAAGAAATGCTTGAGCAAGAAGATTGTTCGGGTAAGTAATCGCCACACCTCTCTAAGACGATAAATCATAATAAGTCGTCATGCAGGGTTATTCTTCTATAATGTATTTTAATGATATCAAATTTTAAACATAATATCCCATCTTCATTCTTCGCGACTTTTTCCTCCATTCATGCGACTGAAATACTTATTCTCCTCCTATTTCTTCCCGCGAAGCCAGCTTACCATTTAATAACAGAGGGTGACTTCGTTAAATTTACTACTGCGGATTTTTCCGCAGTAGTCTGTTTGATTTTACAGCTTTTATTCCTACTCTGCTTATATATTTCTCTTTAATTTAATTTTCTGACATGTTCTGCGACTATCACGTAAGACGCAGACTAGTTTTTTTTCCTTTCAGTGTGCTTTGAGTTCGAAAGCCGAAGTTTTTAGGCACAAATTCATCAGTGGGGAAAGAAAAACATTTTGGAATTGCTTTATTATAGGCACATGAAATTTATCCTTTAAAATGTACTATTTGTGCAATGTTGGGTGATTGATCCTCGAATTAAGCGATATTTATCCATGAGTCATTCCGCATGAAGAGAGATTTATTCATGAGTCCTCAAAGTCCTCCAGCAGAGTTTGCTGCTTTTTTGATTTTTTTTATCACCAACCTTCCCTCTTCAACGATTTTCAGAACTTCCTAATTCGTCTTATCTCCTCATCGACATCTCAAAAGTCTCAAGACGACGCTAAACATTCATTCCTTGGACATTTTTAAGATCCATTTCTACGCTTGACACAGTCTGAGGCAAGGTAAAGTCACATCGCCACGTTTGAGACTACCGGGTCGGTAAAACGGTTAGTTGATGTAAGCCAGAATTTTCAAAACCAGAATGGATGAAAATAGACGCTGCTTTTTAAACTATGAACATTCATCCGAAATTTCAAGACATTTGTACGACGATTACCACTGGTGCAATTTTGATCCTCAAATTTGACATGATATGAACACGTAAAACGTTTTTTCATGTTCATAAAATGTTTCCATGTTTGAACATGGATTGCACGGAGCAGTTTGAAATTTTAAATTCTCCCGCTGATTTTAAAATCTGTAATGACAGTACGTTCCTTCCCATTCACCTCTCCTACACATAACCCGATCACCCACCCACCAGTATCAAACGTAAACGTGACTCACCTTTTATCACTCCTCTCTACTCTCTTTACTCAAAATTTCCAAGGCCAACCCCCTTCCTCCACAGCCAGAGAATGCCTTTCTTGTTATTCCATCCCCACCCCTATTTCTTTGCAATACATGTAAGAGCGGACCTCCCGAAAAATATGTCCTTGAAAATGGCATTGTATACCGAAACCTGGGTCAGCAAGAAAAAACGAAGAATGGAATCAGGCTAAATTACCTTTCTATTGTGATAAACAAGAGATAAAATTATCGACGAGACGACGGAATTCATTTAAAAGCATTATTTCAGCACTTTTGAGAACTACTTCAGCAGAGTTTAGACATAGGCTCACTTTTCCATTAGCCATAACGCAGATCATTCTGCCTCCACTCCACAAACTGAGATACAAAGAGTATTTAATCAGCTGTAACTTAATAAAGGCTGCACATTAGGTGCACAAGAGTTTTAATCACTCGTTCCAAACTAGCCTGCCAGAAATGAGTTGCGGATTCAAAGCGATAGCGATTCCGCTGAATTTTGGGCCAAATTTTTGTGATTTTCACTTTTTATATATTAACTAATTACTAACCGATTTAATTATTATTATTATGTATTCTACCGGTAAAGGTAGGTTTTGTTAAACAACAGAGTATCTCCTCCCGGTCATTTACACATTCAGGGACCTATCTCCCTCTAGTATATGCTTTTTCGCCTCTACCCATCTTTATCCCGTCCACGAAACCTATTCTCTTTCTTCCCCTACCCCGCTTGCCCAACATTCTTCCCTCTATAATATAAAAAAATATTTAATATTCTAGGAGTTTTACTCCAATAGAAAAAAGGTTTGATTACACTATATTGAATAAAAACTGTAAGAAAAAGAAATATACAGTATTCACTCAACCACAAAACAAAAAAATTGTTGTTTAGAGAATAATCAAGAAAAACTCATGAGAATATTGCCGATAAGATATTTGGGCTGTTAATTTGGGCTGAAATCGCTGGATTGTATATTTCTGATGTGAGAACGGGTGGAAGACATAAAAAATTAACAACGTAATCACACAACAATTTATAAGGAAAAAACTAAGTGGCATCTTCTAACACGAAAAAGAACAGCAAATATATCAATAAGCGAATAAATAAATAACATGATCTCTGACCAAAAATCATTAGAAGGTTAAATTCTGAAAAGTTTTTCCTTAAATATTTCCAGCCGTGGAATGTCTTTGACTCGTTTCGGCATGTCATTCCACAATTGTGTGAGGCAACAACTGAGAAGGATTTTTGAAATGTGGATGTCCGGAACTGGGGGGGTCATACAAAAAAACACGGGTCTTGTCTTGTTACTACATTCACGTATCGCTGTTTCGCACGTCTTACACGGTTTCGGCTCTCAGGCCATCATTAGGTGCATAATTTCTGTCATCAACCACTTGGACATATTTCAGGAGATCACAGGAAACTCTTATTTTGGGGAGGGAGGGGGGGTTATCGGGAGGGGTGCACATTGATTGGTGGAACAAAAAAAAAGGTTAGTTATGAGATGAATCATACGGTACTAAAGAAAATATTGAGGGTACTGGGAGGGTGTTCAAACGATTAGTGGGGAGGCAGCGTAATACGCAACAAAGGGGATAGGTTGGGGAACGTGACGACGTAGAAAAGTTACATAAATTGTTTACGACAGAGATTTTGTACCTGATGATGGCTTGACAGCCGAAATCGGTCGGTAATTTGTAAAGAAATTGTGGAAGTCACAAACGTTTTTTCGACCATTTTGACGTCCTCCCATCCAGTGAAAACGTAGCTTTTCGAATTCATTGATTCCGCTGATTTTATTGAGACCGGTATGTAACGATGAGAAATCACCGTTGGAAAAATTCGCTCGTTAAATTTTTCATTCGACTGTAGAAACAGACTGAGTAGTATTTAAAATTGTCTAAACGCATGGACTCTATGAACAATTACGTGTACTACTGGCGCGTTGATGCATTGCCTTAAATTATTCCATGTCTACATTAACGGATGGTCTGATGGATTGTTCACATTTTAGCTTTTCCAGAGGACGTGAAAATCAATCCAAAAGAAGATACTTGGGTGATTATCAACACGAGCGGAAGTACTGGTACTCCGAAAGGTGTAATACAAACACACCGTTCCCTTGTCACCTACCTAACTCTGAGGGGGCTCCCGAGGAAGATAGAGGAAAAAGACGGGTAAGTATTTTTGGTTACGCCCCAAATTGGACATTACCTTGCAATATCAAGCTTACGAAAGTGAGAATTTTGGACCATATTCAAACACATAGAAGATAACTTTTCATAGTCACTAAAATGATAGTTAGAGTACGGAATATTCAAATTTGATAAATGATGCTTTTTATCCCGACAAATTAAAGCAAAGCAAGAGAACTATCATACTAAATGCTTGTGGAGTCCTAAAGTAAAAACTTCCGTGATATGTCAAGCACAACTACCGGAGTGGGAAAATCAGGTAATCATTAAAACCTAAAATACGTCATATTGTCAACCAACCACTATGTGATTTTACGTTATATTATTTAAATAACGCCCAGGGTCTCGATGCTCAGCGTCATCTTCACCTGAGTGACTGGTTTTCATTATAATATTTACTGATTCCGTTAGACTGTGCCTGAAATCTCCAGCCTAAAAAATAGCTTTTCTAAGTTACCACAAGGATAACCTGAGTGAGTGCGAGATATGGAAACACGATGCATTTTTCTGGACAAGTTAATTGTATAGCTGGTAAAATGTCCTATTACTTTCGTCCCACATATAATTTTGGAGAGTGAATTATTTAGCATAGAAGGTGCATGATCACAGCAAAGAGCCAATAGAATATCATAACGTTGCTATCCTAATTTAGCATGTAAAACAAAAAAAACCGTGAACATGAAGAAAATTATAGCACTAAACAAAAGGTAATTACATTTCTTACCATAAAGAACTCGAGCAAACACCATTAAGGAATTTTTTTAAAGAAATCGACCTGGACCGGGAATCTAACCACGGACCTTTGGCTCGCCGGACCAATGCGCAGACCACTACGCTTTCCAGGCTTCCTAATTACCATGGCAATTTTGATGGATACAAGGCAACTAGATGCCTACTTTGCCTTGTATCCACCAAAATTGCCATGGGAATTAGGAAGCCTGGTATAACGTAGCGTGGTTCCATTCCCGGTCCAGGCTGAATTTTTCTCATGGCAATTTCTTTAAAAAATTTCACCCGCCATGTTTGAATTACCATTAAGGAATGATTAAACGGCAACATACTTCATTGAAGGATCATACATGGCTTCCTTTCATCAAAGTTTTGTTAAAAGACAGAAGAACACAAAAAACGGTGGGGACGAACATTGAAGATGACGGACTTCGTTACTCTTCATATCTACGTCGGAATATGAAGGCAGCTGCAGACAAATTCAACATAGAAGTGACGAAGTTATCGATAAATGCCTCACCCCCTGTACAGAATTTCATTATTCGCAGGAAAGGAAATGGAGATGTTTTCGCTTCACAAATACGCATTAAAAAACTGTGCCAATGAAGATTTTAGTTTTTTTTACCTTCTTCCGAAAACTCGAGCACGGTTGCATAAAGGAATCCCTCAGAAGCCTATCCCCATGGCTAGGAATATACAAATTTAATTTGTGGCATCAAGACCACACCGACTAAAAGGCCATAGTTAACCACGCGCGCCGTATGTATTTGTTTGGGGTGTATCTAGCTTATCCATTTTTCGAGACGAGAATTTACCTTATGTCGATAGGCAAATTTAATAAATACGCATAATTTGCCCGAATAACAAACGGAAGGATTCTGCAGGTGAAATGAGCGCAATATGTTTTTGACTGAATTTTCATATTCATTAAATATGTTATACCTAAGCTAAGTTTAGACCACGCGACATTATCCTTAGTCTCATCTCCGGAATAGTTTGCGCTAAAGACACCCATAAAATTAAGCCCATTATAAGGGCCATTGGTAAGATAACCGGGGTGTTCAACCTTTCAAGCTCTACTCAGGAATATCCAAACCGTGAGACTTCAACCAGCAACCCCGCAACCCCCATTACTCAGGCTTGAGGACGGAGTAGCATAATTCTCAGTTATTAATGTCCAAACTCAAGTCAATATTCAATTTTCAAAATCAAAGAGGTGCAACCAAAATGCCGTGAACGTCATTTTCAAATCTTAAATATGAAAACGTACCACCATTTTTTCCTGCCCTTCTCTTTATATTCTACCGGAGAAGGTAGGTTTTGATGGAATTCATAGAAGCTTCTCCCGGTTTTCTACACTTTCAGGGTCCTAACAAACTCGTATTTCCTTTTTAGCATTAGCATAAAATCTATCTTTCTTCATTCCTTTCATGAAACCTATTCTCTTTCTTCCTCGTTCCCGCTTGCCCAATATCCTTCCCTCTATCACATTCTTGATCAACCCATCGCCTCTTATTACATCCTCCAGCCACCTACTCTGCCGATCTCGAATATCATTAAGTTTCCTTTCCTCCCCCACCATCTAAAGGACTTCCTCGTAAGTCCTCCTCTTCGTCCACCTCACCTCCATCCTCCTCCACATCCACATCTCAAATGCCTACAGCCTATTCCCGGCATCCTTTCTGAGGGTCCACGTTTCTGCCCCATACAACGCTGCGCTCCATATCAAGCTCTTCACCTCCTTTCCCAATGATCCTAGGTGCAATTATTACTGTCAGACCCAGAGATGTAGTAAGGAGTCATGATAATATTCTCTACGTCGCTCTGAAAAATATCAGTTCTGAATTTTTCAAGCAACTTAAGTCTAGCGTGTAGCCTCCGAGACTCTAGGGACTCCCACCTTAATCCCTCTAAAAGTTGCGAGACACTATATGTGCGCTCGTAGCAGTTTTTAACGAAGCGCACTGTTTTCTTTTGTATTTTATTAATTTTTTTGGTTAAATCTTTATGACCAGTGTCCCAAATGCTCGCGGCATATTCGAGGTGTGGCCTAACCAGAGTGACGTAGCATCTCTCTTTGACTTTTTCCTTCGAGGACCTACCTATTATACGTTTAACAAACCCTAGCTTCTTTGATGCGGTGCCACATATGTTTTGCATGTGTGTTCCCCACGATATATCTGAAGTTAAGGTAATTCCAAAATATTTTACTGTATTTGAAGATTTTAGGTATACTCCAACCACAGTATAGGTACGGCATTTTTGTGATGACTTTCACAGGAAGTGAACTGTGGTGCATTTGCTGATATTTAATGCTAGCCCCCACTCCTGGCACCACGAATGAACGTTGTTAAGGTCAGATGACAGAGCTTCAAAGTCCGCGTCTTCGCTTATTTCACGGTAGATAACTGTAACGTCTGCAATTAATCTTAATTTACTACTAACTCTAGAGCTTAAATCATTCATATAAAAAATGAATAAAAGAGGGCCGATCACACTTCCTTGAGGAACACCGGATGTGACTTTGACCATATCATATCTAAATCCATCAATAATTACTTTTTGATTTCGATCACTGAGAAAGTCCCGTATCCAATTCACTATTTTCCTATTAACTACGCATGTTTGCAATGTATATGTCAGTTTTTGTGAGGAACCTTGTTGAATGCCTTCTTGAAATCAAGGAATATCGCATCGACTTGCTTTATCAATTCACCTGATTTTAGGATATCATGAATGAGGAGTGCAAGCTGTGTTTCGGAGGACCTTCCCTTATGGAAGACGTGCCCACTGCTGTGAAAGAACTATCGATTATCCAGGAATGTCATAATCATGAATATATATTATGGGTTTAAATGTTTGTAATTGTTGCCTAGGCTACGTCTAGCCTAAATTTCCACTTTTAGTTCATCCAGTCCTTGGCGCTACTTAGAAAAATGTCTTTTCAGTGTAATCGTAAATAGAAGTAGTTAATTGTTGCTAACGTCAGACTGTGGTAAATATTCAATAACGATCGAGGAGATATGAACAACTTGATGCTTTGAATAATATCTTTTTATTTTTCTGACCTAAAAGTTAATTTATAAATGCTATAGAGGAAATATCTATAACAGGAAATGTGTAAGAGGTTTATGAAAATTCCATCGTGTGCCGACAACGATGTTTGTCATACTGATTCTAATTTGAATGCAGCAAGCCCGTTCGGCTTAAATAAAGAATTTAGAATGCCTTGTTTAAACAGACTTGCTTCGTACCAGGCTGCAAAACCAGGTGCCTCTATGAGGACCCAAAATAGGAGAATTGGATTTAAAAATAAGAATCTGTTCAAGGCGGAGGTAAGGGCATTCCTTTTTACCTACACTGCAATGATAGCCATTGGGAATACTCATGAAGTCACCTCGCATTATTATTAAATTTCCGTATAGAGATATTCACGAAGTACTAAGAAGTTAATTGTGCATTTATTTAATTGAATTTTGGAGAGGAATTTAATATATCTGTAGACCGAACGATATTAAAAAGTGTATAATTACCTCCCGCGTGTATTACAACATTTTTTATCCACTGCATTATGATTAATTGTAAGTAAAACCAGTAAGGCGTGTTTATTTACAAACTATCGACTGTATTTACATTTGAACTTCCGTCTTTCATCACTAGGTGACACCAAATTGCAAAAAGTTGTTTGTTTACGGAATTCTAGATAACAGTTTTTGGCGACGAGATAACGATCCATAATATATATTCATGGTCATAATATTGCTAACGACAATGTGTTCGAGGATATTGCATAAAATTTATGTTAACAATATAGGCCGGTAATTTCCTAAGTCACTTCTATTTCCTTTTTTAAATATCGGTTTGACGTTGGCTATTTTCCAGTTTTGAGGCACCTTGCCTCCGGATAATGATTTGCTAAATATAATTTCTAAGAATGGTAAAATCTGAGGTGCTAACTCCTCGAGCACGCGTACAGGTATTCCTTCTGGACCTGAGGACTTGTTACTTTTAAACGAACGCAGTTGTTAAATATTCCATCACGTTGAATCATTATGTCAGCCATCGGCTCGTTAAAGTCAGGAATGTCTAAATTGTGTATTGCGTCATCATTAGAGAATTGATTTCTAAAGAGTTGTTTAATAAATTGGCTTTGTCGATACTGTTGGTGACAGCTTTTCCGTTTTTGACCAATTAAGACTCTAGTGGAGCTCTCTCGCGTAAGACCAGAATGGGTTTTCATCTAATAACTCACCGAGGATTTCTTCATGAAGTTTTGTGGAGTAGCGCGCATGATTTTCTTCGTTTTTGAGCGTTGAGCAACATATAATTCTCTCGCCGCAAGCTCCGTTGTTTTGTTACTTAATAGAATTTTTACATAGATTGTATGGTTGCCTTTGTCTCCTGAGCTCGGGCCTTATTTCGTGGTTATACCAACGAGGTTCTTTACTCTCCCGTTCGAATTTGTATGGAATATATTCAATTCCTTTACGTAGTATGTACAAACAATATCTCCATTTTACCTCAGTGCTCTCGTTCTTCATTATGGCTACGAATTTCGTGAATGAAACTTCTAATGTCTCTCCGAATTTTACGCAACCGCATTTTTCAAATAAGTAGACTTTACGTTTGGGTATCACAGTGGAATATCACAGTGGAATTGACTGTTGTTATCAAAGTCGTAAAAATTATTTTATAATCACTCATGCCTTCGAGGAAATCGACGTAATTTATCATTGTAGGGTGACTAACAGCTAAAAGGTCTAATACTTTACTAACTCTCGTAGGTTCGTTTACTACTTGAGTAAGAGAGTGGTGTGGAAGCGTACTCAGCAAGACCTCGCGTATATCACGTTTCCTTGAACTTGGTTCAACGCTATTGATTTTCCAATCTATAGCCAGGAAGTTGGAACCTCCAACGATAATTATCAAGCTTTTGTTATCTTTCGACGTAAATGATGTTAATTGAGTTTCTCATTTGTACAAAACGTCGATTTTGGAATCTGATAGCCTGTAAAATGAGCATATATTCATACTTCTTTTGTTTTGCTACTTAAGGTACATCAAACGCTCTCTATTCCATTGTCATCTAATATGAGTGCGGTACTATTCAAATACGATTTAACTGCTATGAATACTCCGCCGCCTGCCCTATCTGGTCGATCACATCTGTCGATTTTATATCCTGTCGGAAAAACTTCGCTATCGTTAATATCCTCTTCAAACCAGCTCTCTGTTCCGATTACTATATCTGCGTTTTCAAATATATACTCAACTTCGGCACGTTTTTTTCTTTACGCGACGGAAATGCACTATTCCTAAATTTATATAGCATATAGCTTGATGAATGTCGGTTCGCGGTTTTCTGTAATTCTGTGCGTTTCTTTTTTTGATGGTCTCTGAAACCACTGAGAAGCGAGAAATGACATGCCATTTTAGCGAAAAAGAGAAGGCCAAAAGCAAATTTTTCGAAAATTGCCGAGATTATTCCACGCAGAATGGATCAGTTCAATAGAAACTGTGCTGATGTTCATCTTGCTGCGCAGGAAATATTGATTATTATTGACAATCTATCTCCTCCGCGTCCAAACTGTATATTCAACAACGGATGTTAAATATAATGAAAATGAGTAATTTATAACTTACTTTGAACAATAATTCGCGATGATACCCTATAAAACTGCCTTCTTTCATCTTATTTTTACCTTGCCAGGGTGGCACATTCATCGCTGATGATCGCCGCGGGAAATTTTTTTGCCAGCTTATTTATTAACTCTGCAACTACTATTGTTTCCGGCTACTCCTTTTATGCCTCATCTACATTTGAAATTGAGTTATTCATGAAGAGCCTTCTGAAGTATAAGGTGAGAGAACATTCCATTAAGAAAGGGGTGTTACTGATTTTAATTGCACGTAACTGCAAAGTTTATTAGAAATATTACATGAGAGATTATTTTTTTGCAGCCGGAAGGAGTTTTCCTCCACCCATACGCTGTGCATGCATTTGTTCAGCACCCAGAGATAAAGAATCACGACTTCAGTTTCCTGAAAATAGTATTATCGGGAGGGTCAGTATTCAATTACGCCACAGCGAAAGCTTTGGAGGCTCAACTGCCGCACGTGAAATTAATGCTGGTAAGGCCATTTATATCCTTCTCGGTATTAGTTGAACATTAGTATGAAGGAGCATAAGAAAAACCCTAACACATTTTCAAAAACCTTCACCGATTATGATATCGGTGAATACCACGGTATCATTAACTTCGGCACGTGAACAAATCCGGTCCATTCTTCTTCCACATGGCTGGACGTCGCCATGTAGACCTGCACTATCACAATACCCGTAGGATAACCTTCCAGCTTCACCATCAGAAACCTATCGCTTTACTGCCACGCTGACTTCACTCTCCTGACCTATTCTTTCTTAAGTTTAATGTCTACACCTGCAATCCTCTGGTCGTCCTCCAAATGTATTACTCGGTAGCCGTCGCTCAAGTGGTATTAAACTGTATTAACGGGAGGATCAGTATTCAATTACGCCACGGCGAAAGCGTTGGAGGCTCAACTGCCGCACCTCAAATTAGTACTGGTAAGGCTATTTACATCCTTATAGGCTATAGTTAGGAATCAATTTCAACTGCCTAACGCAAAACCCGAGGACATTAATAAAAATCTTCACCGATACCGATATCTATGAAAGTCACATCAGCACAAACTTCGGCCCGTGAACCAATCCGGTCCATTTGAGAACTCTATCCGGTCCGCAACATATAGAGAAAATGTAGCATTTTTAAAATAGCATTTAATAGGCAAAAGGTAGGTTTTGTTGAAAGATGGAGAAAATCATCCCGGCTTTCTAAACTTCCGAGATCCTATCTATCTCTAGTATTTCTTTTTTCACCACCGCATACGACCTACTATTCCTAATCCCATGCATATAACCGAGGGGTACGCAACTTCAAAAACAAGTGTACACCGCATTTCCATTCCAGCCATTTCCATCCATTTCTAACAATTTCCATCCATTTCTGTCCATTTCCGACCATTTCTAGCCATTACTGTCTATTTCTGTCCATTTATATCCATTTCTGACCATTTCTATCCATTTCAGTCCATTTCTGTCCATTTATATCCATTTCAGTCCATTTCTGTCCGTTTAGCGACCATTTCTCAACAAGCGTACACCATTTCTCAGAGTTGAATAACCCTCGCATATAACCTATTTTCTTTCTTCCCTTTTCCCGCTCTCCAAACATCCTTCCCTCTATCACAGTCTTGAGTAACCCATCGCTCCTTATAAAATTCTCCAGCCAATTAATCTGCCAATCCCAGATTCCATTAAGAAGTTCCCTTTCCTCACCCACAATACTTAGGATCTCCTCGTTCGCCTTCTTTTCCATCCACCACGCCTTCTCCATCCTTCTCCGCACCCGCCTTCCACACCCGTATCTCAAACACCCGTAGCCAATTGTCGTCCTCTTTTCTGAGGCCCCACGTTTCTGCCCCATACAACGCTTCGCTCCATATCAATTATTTTACCAGCCTCTTCTTCACATCTTTTTTTTTGGAGAGGATGAGGGAAACGCGTTTACGCAGACCCAGCCTAGATGGATTGGCCAGGTACTGTGGGACTCGCCCTCGTATGGGAATACCCACTAAAACCCTCCTTCCTCTTTATTTCGCCGAGTGACGGCGGCAACCTCCCTCCTATCGAACACCCTCTGCTGCTCCATCCGACGCCGGTCTTGGTGCGCCACCTCCATCCCACGGTTGACCTGCTGAAGCATCGCCATTCAGCGATTACCCCGATGATTACACGGCTCGAGATAACTTTCAACTCATTCTTATTCAGGATCTTTTCCTTGAGGAGTTCCCTCGCTGACTTTCCGCTCCAAATACCTCTGCTGGTGACGGAGGCCGCAAGTGTCCGGAGCTCTTCCAGTTGCTTCTCTTCCCGTATCTTGTTCTTCAGGTCTTCGTTGTCACCGTACTTTTTAACCTTCACATGTATAGCCTTGTCCGGGTTGACCTGGTCGCCCACCACCTGGGCGTCGATGATGTATCCTACTTTCTTCTTGTAGGCGACCAGGTCTGGAACGAATTTCCCGGTCTGGGTCAGGTACGCCTTATCTTTATCCGTTGTGAAACCTTTGTTTTCAAGTCCCTGCTTAATATAAGCCATAACCGCATCATGCCTCTTAATTAGCATAAGGTCCTTGTCATCAGCTCCCTTCCATTGCTAAACGCTTCTTTGGCTAACACTAATTTCCTCCTCATGTCTTCGCCACTATGCCCATTTTCTTCTAGCGTGCTACCCAAGTAATTAAGATGCTCTACTTACTCTAATTGGTATCCTCCCACTTTCATTACCAGCCTCGCCTACTTATATTGTATCATGTATTTTTAGTCAAATATTCGTCAAAACTTCTTATAGGTAGTCTTGGAAGTAGGAAAATAAAATTGAAAAGTTAATTTCATGAAAATAAAATATTTACGAAGTATTTAAATCTTTATGCGATGTGTTCTACTATAATTAGAATTTAACTCCAGCTCTAATTTGAATAACTGTTTGTTGAACTTCATATAATTATAAATATTAACTTGTGAGGATAAATGGAAACGTAACGAAAACAAGTATAGTGAAATAGATTATGCCAATTTCTAACGGAAAAATTTGGCAAGAAAGGAATTGTATTAGAAATACAAGGGCTGGAAAATTCAAATTGTGCAAGATATGGACGCTGAGATAAAAAGTTGGAGCACCCGCAGTTAAAAATTTTTACTATCCTTGTCCGTCCATCAGATGAATACTAAAAAAATATCGGAACATATCAGAAAATATATATACCAGTGTGCGACGTTTTATAGACACTCTCCGCTTTGACCTGTAGAAGATAATTTTCGCCCAGTGAGCATAAACTCAATCGGAAAAATAACGATTAGATGGGGATGTAGAACGAGGTTGAGGGGAAAAAATACATTTTCTTCGCAAAATCAAAAAACGTCTCCCTTGCTATTGCTTTTTAGTCCAGGATTCTCGAGAATAAAATTAGACTTAGTGAGTAAAAACAAATATATGATCCAAAATGCAGCCATACCATAAATTACTATGACATTTAACGGCAGTGATATCGGCCAACTTGAATAGAATATTCTTCGAAAAAAATTACATTCTTCCTTGGTAGTTAGTTTGATGCAACTTTACCGGCATGTAAATCTATTCATTGATTTAAAAAAAATGAACCTGCTATCCTTGCAGGTATTACATATACGGGTGAACAGTATTTGTTGTTCAACTCATTTAGAAAGAAGGGTTAGAAAGTAAAACATTAAAAAATTAGGAAAAGGAAACTTTTCTGTTTTTTTTAATAGGAACTATTCCATCAGAATAAGCAAAATTTCACCAGAAATACGAATTGAATTAATTCCAATTCTATCCAGTCAAAAAAATCAATTCTAAAACAAGGCTTAGTTTTTATGAAAGATCTTAGGTTTTCCCGGCATATCGGCTGGATAAATATTTCTCGCGTGTTCCACCGGGTAAGTAGGTGTCCATGAGCCTATAATGACTTATGGACCTATTTACCCGGAGGAACACCCGAGAAACATTTATCCTTAGTTTTTAGCTTCTAATTACTACAAAATATATGCATATGCATAACCCTATTAACCGGAATATATTTTAACCTATTTTGACATGGGTATAGATATTAAATCGATATCTGAGCACATAACAATCTAAAATTTCTATATTGCATTCTGATGTTTTAAATATTTTTTTATAGAAATATGGAATATCAGAAACCCTAGCGATATCCAGCACCATGTTAGACATGTTATCAACGACAGTGGACTGCAACCATGAAGACACAGTAGCCGGGGTGAAATTTAATACTTTTCAAGGGGGTAAGTAGCGATATCAGAGAGAAAAAAAAACGAAAATATTATTAGAATTAGCCGCACAGTTGTTATCAACGAAGTAAATATACAATCAAAAATGCACGAGCACCCTCTGTGAACCTATCTTCTCCAAGCAATCGTCTGCTGGTAAATTTAAGTTGATAATTTTGTATCTTTTCATTACAGACACACACATGGCATGTGGATTCATAGAGCCATTGCTGAAAGCCAAGGTCAGTAGCGATATTTGACAAATCTTCGCTTGAGGAGCTCATGGATTATTTTGCTCGTGAGATGGGCATAGTAGAAAAGACATAGGGAGGAGAATAGCGTCGGCGAAGGAAGCATTTAGTAGCAATAGAAGAGAGCTGATGTCGGGGAAGGGTTGGAAGAATAGGCTGGTGAAGAGTTTGATATGGAGTGAAGCGAAGTCTGAGGCAGAAATGAGACGAGAATAGGCTGCAAGCGTTTGGGGTGAGCGGGAAAAGGATAGAGAAGGTGGAGAGGACGGAAAAGAAGATAAGCGAGGAAGTACTTGCCCTCGTGGATGAGATAAAGTAAGAGATGTATGTAGTGAAAACGACGGTGAATTGATTGGAAATGTAAACGTGCGAGTTCTACTACATGTGGATGATGCTGTTTTGATCTCAGAGAGCCTACAGGGATTACAGAAGCTCCTAGATAAGTTTTGTGAATCAACGGAGAGAATGGAATTGAGGGTAAATGCGTGCAAGGCTAAAGTAGTAGTTTTTGATAAAATGGGGATAATAACTGTATGAGGAGGGCGAATGGTTAAGTAATTGAACAAGTGGAAAATTTTGTGTACTTTGGTAAGATATTTGCGAAAGATGACGGATGGATGAGGAGATAATGAGACGTACGAACGCTGGAAGGAAAGTAGTAGGTAGCATGTGGAGCACATCAAGGAATGAGTGCCTGTCTAAGGAAGCGAAAATCGCCGTGTACAAAACTGTACTTCTCCCCACTCTGTTGTATGGTTGTGACACATGGGTATGTGAGGATGTACATAAGAGTAGACTAAACGCCGTGGGTAAGAGTTATCTGAGGAGTGTTTGCGGCAATAGTACGATGGATAGGGTCAGGAATGAGTGGGTAATTAATGAATGTGGGTTAGATGCTCCAGTAATGGACATACATGAAAGGAGTGTGCTTGGTTGGTTTGGCCATGTTGAGAGAATGGATGAGAGACGAACAAAGAAACATATATAAGAGTGAAATGAATGATGCGAGAGGTAGAGGTAGGCCGAGAAAGTTGTGGTTGAGGAAATTCTTTGGAGGAGGAATATTACTGTCTTAAAAACAGGAGGGAGTGTATGAAGCAGTGTATGGGGGTAAATGAAGCAAAAGAGGTTTGTAAGGATAGGTCAATATGGAGAAAAAGCAGAGTTAGGTGTACAAATATGTATTTATGAGTGAAACTTTGTGACTGTGCATACCGCGGAAGGGAACGGCGTGATTGGTATGAATGTATGAATTAAGGGGACGAAGGGTTAAGTGGCTGGATAAGGCCGTGATAGAGGAAAGGATTTTTAGCAGGGGAGGAAGGGGGAGAGGAAGAATAGATCGGCGGGGAGACGGGCAGAACGTACGCAGAGATGAAGAAAGAAATACATGGAGTATTTAAGTCCCATTAATTGTTCAAGTCTACAGGATTTCTGCTGTCTTTAAAAAATAACCCATACTAAAAGGTAGATTACCCTAATAATAATCATTGGTGAGGTTAGCTATCAATCAATAAGAGAGAGATTTTTCATAGTATCTCTAATTGACATAGTACCGCCACATTTCCTCGGAGCAATCATATCTCTTCTGCATCGTTAGAAAAAAAATTTTAATTGCTAAAAATTGTTCTTTTGCAGGCAAATTTCCCGGAAAATAAGCATCTAGTAGCAAAACTTATGACGCCATAATTATGATCAGGGTTCAGTTTATATTTCGGTACAATAATCTAGTAGAGAAATCCTCAATGATGATTTCAATTTGTATCATATTCCTTTCAAATTATTGATCTAATTTACTGTTTCCGCTTGGTTAAGTATACGACTCCGCATCTCCCGGAGTTTTATGCGCAAGAAAAAAAACAGATGACACACTAAGATCTGGTTTTATCATATCTCTTCAACGTAAACAGCAATCAGTTTGTCCGTTCACTTGAAGTAAAGCTCGAGTTTTTTTATTATATAAATGCCGGTTACTTCACTGAGCTTTATCGATGGGAGAATGTATTAATTTTGGCATAACTATCGAGAAAAAACTGAACAAAGATTATAAAACTGGTCCCACAAGTCTCACAAAATTCTCCACACTAATCATATAAACGTTCAATATACGCTCGTACGCAAACGCTCAATATCATTCCATTTCGTCGCAGGTTATCAAACACCCCCTCGTGAAGTTCCCTGGCTAAACAGTGATAGACACTTGCCGATTCCTTCACGGCGATTCATTAATTAGTCCGCTGGAGTCAATGCAGACATCCCCACAAAGAGAATATAAATATTTTAGCGAAGTAAAATAGCCCAATTAAAGTGTTTTCAGAATAAAATGAAGGCCATACTTCACTCGACACCATATACTTGCGGCAGTTTTGTTTAAAAATACCAAATGTCTTTACTTTCAGATTGTGGATGTAAGTTCGGGTCGCTCTTTGGGCAGATATGTGAAAGGAAATCTACTCGTCAAGACTCCTTACTTCATGAAGGGCTATGTAACGAACGAGGAAAATAAGGTAAAATATATTTCACCGCACATAAATCGGAGAAGGACACATTTATTCGAGAAATTCTATGAAGTGTCATTAACTCTGTCACATAATAGTACAATTGGGAATTATACTTTCTCGATTCTGATTCTTGATTCTACCTCATCTTAAATGGTAACCTTCAATTTCACAAGCCCATTCATTGACCTTAAATCAATTATTTAGGTAAAATATTCACATGAACGTCAAAAAATTTCATTCCTTTCTATGCTTGAACATCACAACGCTGCAATGGTGACTTTGACGGGTTGACAAGCAGAATAAAAACACTGGAAGCGATGATATTGGCTGGTTTGACACCGGAGATCTAGCCTATTTTGATGAAGATGATTTCCTTTACGTCGTGGACAGAACCAAATTCACTTTTAAGTACTACATGCACTGGGTAAGATTCTAATAAGAGCAGGATCCTAACAATAACTCCTGTAGCGATATATCTCTTGAGAGTTTTTTTAAGTTAACCATTGAAAGAGGCTCTGATATTACACATCCATGAGAAGTCAAGTACGAGAAACAATAGAACGTGTTTCTCTCTTAAAAGGAGGGGTAAATTGAGCTTAGAATACATGGAAGTAAGCAGGGTCGATTGAGCTTGCACGAAGAAAAAATCTGAGATGAATATATTTAAAATCTCTCTGAAAATCGAGTTGGAAGTAGTCTCTTGGGTGGATAGTTTCATTGGTTGAAGCAATTGGAGAACATGGGATACCAATGTTTCATTCTCAGTTGAAATGAATGAATATTTCATAAAGAATTACGCTCAATCGTGTACACACTCATAAAATTGTAATGACTATGATATTCAATTCTGGTTGGAATTGCAATGTGTTTCCACAATGGCATAATTTTTACCAAACTACCACCCTTTGTGCCAAATGTTCAATCAGGTTTCTGATAATTGTACGTGGTGCTCTGTTATTTCCATCGAGGTATGTGGAGAGCGCAGTACGTCATCAAACTGAAGCCTGACAACCGAAATCACAACCATATTGATTAACCCTGCACTTTCCTTACCTTTCTGCGGATAGCACGACGGAATTGACGAATTAGCGGATGTGAAGCAAGAATACCAGCCATTTGATTGAAATTTAAGGCAAATAACTCTTGTAACATACTCGCTACTTAGTTATTGCTATGGACTCGAATTTATATTGCAATAGCCTTCATCGGGAACGCGGATAATATTTTAATTAAATAAATAAAAATGTAGGGAGAATCCACATCAAAGAAGTAGGGGCATGATGATTTCCAGTAAGCTATCGAAAGAAAACAGTAAAATTGGAAAACTAGTGCGTTAGCCCGCAAGCGCTGTAAGAAAATGAGGGTCAATTAAGATGGCGGACTGTTTTCAGCTTCTAACACAGGCTAGCATAGCAAGTATCCTCTCCATATACCTCAACGGTTATTTCAGAATATCACATAATATTAAACAGACACTCAACTATACAGGGACCTCAGAAATGTAATGCTTCCATCTAGTACACCTGCTGACAACGACCCTACAGATGAAATAGCATGACGATTCTGATTGAGCAACCTCATCTTGGTAATTGAAATAAAATATGCAAGCCAAGCCCCAGTCCCATGATGGTTCGATAGAATGATAGGCATTCAAATTCAGCACGTTTGAAAATTCACTAAGTATTTCTCTTGGATATGCGACACTTTTCCGGGTTTAATGATGTTTAGTTGCAATACGCTATGTAATTAAATAGCAATATCCCGTTATAAGTTAAGGTATTTTGACAGAGATTTTTTTCTAGTCATATTTAAGAACATATTCCTTTTTTACTTCTCAATTTCAGAATCTGTAAGAAGATTTAAGTAAATACTGTACATACATACATAAAATGTATTTTCTGCATTAGTATCAAATAAAACATAAGAAATGGCAGTTTAAGTCTTTAAAGAGACTCATTCTTTCCATGATATATTGTGAAAGCGCCTTCATAGCAACTTTTTGGCAACTTACTAAAAATTACGGTAGTGGTTAATTGGATTATTTCTAACAATAGTGAAGAAAACAAAACAAAGTGCATACTGCTGAATTTTTAGCGATATTCAGGCGATAAAAATGCCTCATATTGTCAATAAAGACCCTCTGCAGAGCGTACTGATGCAATTTCTCGCGGGAAACGACCTCTATACTTTTAGCAAATAATTAGAACCCCAGGGCTAATGGTTTCGATTCTTTAAAGGCCAAAATTTTACTTATTTACAATGAGCTGTAAGCGAAATGATATATAAATCAAACTATCTTATTTCGCAACTCAATTCCATGCTCTGTATCAAAATGCGTTCACATAAGGCGGTCCGGGCAGTACATGCGACAAAGAGGCAAAGGGGATGGAAATCCTGACCGAATTTTTGTTTTCCCCTCCTAGCCTTTCCCATCCATGTTAATCGATGGTCTCTTTTAAACAACCCGTTCACCATGGCAATGCTAGATAATGCGTTGATTGCGTTAGAAACGCAAATACCATGCGAGTAGGCAAGAGTGGCCAGTATCTTAAGAAAACATTGCTTTTACTTATTATAATGAAGCTCTCTGCCATAAGGATGGATAAAAATTTTCCATACTTGCTAGAGGATGCAAATCAAAATTTAAATCCAAGATTTGAAAACTCAGATTGTGACACACGCATTTAATGTTTCGGCTTTTCTCAGGTATCCCCAACGGAGGTGGAAGCCATAATTTTGATGCACCCTGCCGTCGTGTCGGCTGTTGTCGTCGGCGTACCAGATCCAATGACGACGTCTCTTACCAAGGCGTTCGTAGTCCTCAAACCCGGAACGAAAGTGACAGAAGAAGAAATAAAAGTACACGTTGCGGGTAAGACAACGCTAAAATTTTATATTGAGCAGCCCTGAGTATGAGTTACTTACTCTATAACTTATTATTACTACTTATATTATGCTTCTTATATTACATTGCTTGTTACTCTATCCCCTGAAACTGCACTTGAAGTAGTGGTATCAATTGATAATTGATGGATTGGAATACCGACATCAACACACTATTTTCATCATTCTTTTGCCTAGTTTTCAGTTCCCGGAAACACAAAAATTTAGAGACAAAGGAGGAGTTGTAAAAGGCTCATGTTGAACGCGAGATAAGCACGTAGTAGATACGTAGCACGTAGTAAATCTTATTATGTAGATACTAACCATGCGACTCTATTATCTAGCATGCCTTCATTAAATATCCTAGTTGCATGTCAACAGTGCATGTTTGGTGATCTTCACCCCCTGACACACACCCTCGTGGTGGCTCGCAGGGTAGTACGTAGATGTAGATGTAGTGAGACAATTACCTACTCTCTTTTTCTCACGTAAAAATCTCGCATTATTATCGGAAATCAAAACATTCAAATCATGGTCCACTAATATTTTTATTATTTACGACCCGGGTTTCGTAATGACGTTATGACATCTTCAGGTACAATTATTATTCCACATGGGTATATATACAATATCAGGTGCAGAGGAAGGAGGGGAAGGGAAGGGGGGGGGGAAGGAAAAACCATTGGAGTATGGTGTAATGGGTAAGGGGCAGGTAGGAAGGGGTCGGGGAGGAGGAGGGGGGAGGGAAGCGTTGGGCTGATTGGAGAAAATACCGCGCGGCGGGAAGGGGGGAGCCCCTTACCCATTACACCATACTCCAACGGTTTTTCCTTCTCCCCCCCTCTTCTCTTCCCCTCCTTCCTCTGCACCTGATATTGTATATATACCCATGTGGAATAATATTTGTGCCTGAAGATGTCATTACGTGACGAAACTCGGGTCGTAAATAATAAATCTATTTAGTGGACCATTACTTGAATGATTTTGATTTCCGATATGGAGAGGTTCCACAAAGTGAAGCCTGAATTTAATCGTTATATTTTGCATTATTATGTTATTTTCCCAGATAGGTAATTCGCTGCCCTTGAATATTAAATTTTAAAGTGTTTTACAAATGCCATTACACGAGGCAACGATATCCACCACTTATTGCCGGCGCCTAATTATGATTGGGCTTTTTCACTGATTTCACTCAATCAATTTCAATGACGTATCCCAGCAAAACAGTGGAAGAAACTTTGAGGTTTCTCAACGTGGATCTCACAACGTATATGAGACCGCTGAATAGAAAGCGCTCTGAGACCCGGGAGTCTGCTCCTGATTTATATTTAAACAAGCAAAATCATATATAAAACAAAAAAACACAAGTTTGTTGAACCATTTCGTCGTAATCACTACGTACTCATCCCACTGATTGATAGTTTTCATGAAACAAACGTTCTTGACGAATTTGCTGTAACGATGGTACCATCGCCTTGTTATTTGGACTCTTTTGTTAAGACTTCATCATGAAAATATTCGACCTCCAGAAAATATGAATCTTAAGAATGGGAGTAATTTGCCCACGAATTTTCAGTGAGCGCCTACTCCGAAAGTTGTACATTATCATGTGCCTAAGTTATATATTATACAAGTTATATGTTATACACGTGCCCAAGAGAAATTGCTTGCGAAGCAGTCTATCCCTGTAGTGCATAATTAACTAAAACATTAAATACCTGTCCACAGCTAATAAGTACAATCCATACGAAGTACGGATCCATACGAAGTATGGATCCATACGAAACGGGGTTGATATTAGAGTTAGATCGCGTGCAGCGAAGAGGAGCTAGGTTTGTGAAACGATGCTACGATAAGTTGGCTAGTGTGTCTGGACTGTTAGAAGAATTAGGATGGGAATCGCTATCACAGCGTAGATTAAATTATAGGCTTAACCTCCTATCTAAATTTCAGGAAAATCATTTCTCTGACGACGTAAAAAACATACTATTAACCCCCTCGTAATACGGCAGATTAGATCGCGCCAATAAAATTAGAGAGATAGGTTGTAGAACCGATATATATAAAATGTCATTTTTTCGGCGTACCATTCGGGACTATAACAGCTGTGATCCCCGTCATGAATAGTGAGATTAGCTAGACTGTAGATCTTTCTCTTTATATTCTCTACGTTCTTATTTATGCATGATGTAAATATTGATGTTCTTATTTATGCATGATATTTGAATCTGTAGTAGTAGTCTTTGTATCCCTTGCATGTTGGAACGATTGACGATAGAATGTTTCTTGGTAAGTAGATTTTTAATTGGCGCTTTGCATGTGTGGTACGCGAGTTTCAATGTAATTTCGGTGTTCTACCGTATCATTCATGCATGCCTGGCGTGGAAGCACCCCCTGCCACACACCCTTTGGGTGGCTTGCAGGGTATGACGTAAATGTAGATGTACGAAACTCATTCTTTCGGAGACACGGAACATTTCTCATAGACCATTGAAAAACGCTAAAATTTACCTTCTATACAATTTTATTCTCATGTGTTTCTTGTCTAATGAACAGAAAACGCACAAGAAGACTACAAGCAACTTCATGGAGGAGTGTCATTTGTGGACACCCTGCCAACAACTCCGGGAGGCAAACTGGACAGAAATACTCTTCTCAAACAAGCCATCGCGGAAATGCGGCCCAGCACATGAGGGAGTTTCCTGGAGACCATTGAGGAATTGCTGCAGCAGTTTTGCTCCTTTTAACTAATTTTCAAAATAAAAAATAAAATATCATTCTAAAATAGCTAACAGAAATAGCAATATCTACTACAATACATTGTATATATTTTGTTATACGATCAATATAGAAATGTATTGCTTTGGACAACCGTTTTTAGTAAAATGGATGCACACTTTAATCACTGGAATTCTGCGTAGTACGCTCTATCAGATTACAGTTTTTGCTAGCGTGCTTGTGGTCACATTAGTTTGCACTTACCGGCATGAGAGGTAAACAACCGGCTCAAACGCTTGTTCATCATGTATTCAACGTTCAGTTTTTAGCGCAATGTCTTCGGATCCACAAGCCATTGCCAAATAGAGTTTATGCCATAAAGAGAGGAATACGAAATAGTCAGCTAAAATACCAAAATTTCTGCATGAACACAAGTATAAGGAAACACTCATTTACTGACATCATTGCCAAAATACCGATTTGGTCTATAGTTACTATCGAATACTGTACGCCAATAGGCATTTTCCCTGACGTATAGGATTATCGTATTAAAATATACATAACCTAAATATATGACTTCCTCACGAATATAAATCTCAAATGGGATGATGTATCAAGAACATGTGTTTTATATCCATGGCTGTAAGTTGGGATTATTTCATGATAAAATTTATAAAATCATTTCCAAACATTGCATGTAAGCACGACTTCGTCTCATGTGCTACAATGTAGACTTGAGGCCTGAACATCTAGTTCGCATAAACCCCCCTCGAAATTCGCCTTGAAGGAAGATGGCTTGGTGGTGTAACTGGCTAACACACCTGACCGACAATTGGGAGATCCGGGTCCGAATCCGGTCAAGTGAAATGATTTTTTCATAGCGAATTTCAACCCTGGTTATAAAATCATATTAAATCAATTAAAGGGGGTAGCAACGACCGCGATGAACGGATGGTTTGAGGAGTCGAAGATGGTTACTCGATGAATCTCTCAGCAGTCGTTAATCTTTTGAGGCGGAAGAGAGGACGCAACGAGCAAACAAACCAAAATTCGAGCGCAAATAAAACCGAGGCAATGTTTGCTCATCTCCACCCGCTTCAAAGAATGCTTGAGGTGACTCTGGCCTTGGGATCAATTATTCCAGAAATTCTGAAGACTTGTAAATGGCATCAATGGAGAGCGTTTTAAAAACTAACGTGACAAACAAGTAGGTTTCCAGGCTAGTTTTCCTGTGATCCAACATTGAAAGTGGAGATTTTAACATGGATTCTCATAGAGGCTGATCTAACCCTGCAGCATAAAAACGCCAATTTGAACGATAAAGCACAGTCATGCTTTTGATTTAAACTGTATTAAAGAAGCTAAAAGTCCTGGTAAATTGATAGCACAAAAAATTTAGGTACCTTACGATCTGCTTTTTAAAGTTATAAGCGAATTACTGTTGCAACTGAAGTCAAAACGAGGTATTTCCATGTAAAAGGCGCAGCAGTCATCTCTCATGGCAGGTTAATATATATTATATAATAGGTTAATAAATTTGTCAAATATATTTACACTGCGTACCTTAATTTTGGTTTAAATAGGTAACCCATTTCATCAGCAAATACAGGATTTTTTAAACTGAATAAATATAATGAATGAGGTACGCTCAGGACTGTCAATATAAGACTTAAGGGTTATAGAAATAAGTTTTAAGACGGACTAAAGTCTGAGATGGGAGCTTAAGGCTCTCACGGAGATCGACCAGATTGCAGCATAAAAATGCCAGTTTGAACGAGAAAGCATTAGCCGCTTTTAATTAAAACTGTTGATGAGAGGCGTAAATGTCCCGGATAATTGATTAAAAATAAACTACAGGAATACGCGAACAGGCGTGGAAGTTGTTGCCCCTATGATTCGCGAAAGGAGAATGTTTCAGATGCCTATGAATACATACAACGCAACGGATACGAACAAAGTCTTAGCACGTCAGCTAGTTAGACCTTTCTAGAGCGGTATCACAGACCTTGGGAATGAGATGAAATATGACACAAGTGATATTTGAGGTTCTAGAACTACGGCATATACGAAACGTTGGGGGAATGATGATCGTCAGCAAATATTGGTAAGCGAGATAAGATATGCAGTTTCTCAAATGTCATTTCGGAAATATATCTCGGCCTATTTCCACGGCAGAAGGCATTCATCTCTGGAGAATATCGCATCTCTGGATACAGACTGCAGCTACCATTATCAAGAGGGAAGGAAAAATTGCCCTGCACTTAACCTTCTCCGTTGAGTAACGACTCGTCTTTCAACGGGGTGATAACGTGAAATCCGTCTCATTTCCGGTCCATATTTTTTTCCAGAGATTGTTCGAAGAGGCTTAAGGAATTATCATCATTCTTGACAAAGAGGCCACCACCTAACACTGGGAATTTCAACCCACTCGGCCACTAATTCCAGTAAATTATTCACATTTCGCACTACTGGGGGGTGAAGAGAAATGGACAGTAACGGTACAGGTAAGGGGACAAACAATGGTGAGTAACACTATTGACACATATTTGAGTGTTGGCTTCTTAGCCAACATTGAAACGGAGCTCCGGCTAACACACCACGTTTGTTGTACGAATCAGATAAAAAAATAAGCTTAGGCAGTAAAAGGGGTCAGAAAGTTTAAAAAATGGAAGTTACGGGCTTTAATCTCATAGCACATTAAACAATATGCGATATCCGTCGCGAAAAAGGAAAAGTTTTCTGTTGCTCTCCATTCAGCTCACCGACCAGCCAACCGCTTCATTCCAACAAAACTTTTCTCTTTGACATTTTTGATAAAGTGTCCAGAGAGTTCAATTCCAGGTCTTCGTCTTCAATTCTTCCCATTTAGTTCTCCATCTACTGTAGTTTTCATGAGGCTATTGCGTCTTATATTTTATCCCTTAGGTTTGTCTCTTCTTATTCTCTGAGATTTCATGATACTTTTTTCTCTTCAACTCTTAGTAAGACTTCTAAGCTGGTGAATCTCTTCGTTCAATTGATCTTCATCATTCTTCGATAGCACAACACCTCCATTGCTATCAATCTATTTTTCTCTGCATCTGTTACTATCCAGATTTCGCCATCATATAGAAGCACTCTCCAAATATATACTTTTACGAAGTGCTTCATTGCTTTCGGGCTTTCCGTTAGGTTCTGATTGGATGCCTTATTGGACTCGGTAAAAACACGACGACCAGTCATAATATCCATCATATCTTCACCAAATGGAGAAAAATTCGTGACTTCGGTGAACAATTCGCTTCGGTGATAACACGATGACCAGTTACAATATTCATTTTATCATTTCGAATTAGCAGTAAATTAAGATTATTTGCAGACGATACAGTAATCTACCGTGAAATAAGCGAAGACGCGGACTTTGAAGTTCTATCATCTGACCTTAACAACGTTCCTTCGTGGTGCCAGGAAAGGGGGTTAGAACTAAATATTAGTAAATACACCACAGTTTACTTCCTGAGAAAGTCATCACACAAAAGCCATACCTATACCGTGGGTGGAGTAAACATAAAACCTTGAAATACAGTAAAATATCTAGGAATTACCTTAACTTCAGATATATCGTGGGGAACACAATACAAAACATATGTGGCACAGCATGAAAGAAACTACGTTTTGTTAAGCGAATAATAGGAAGGTCCTCGGATGAATAAGTAAAAGAGAGATGCTACTTCGCTCTGCTTAGGCCACACCTCGAATACGCCGCGAGCATTTTGGACCCTGGTCATTAACATTTATACCAAAAACATTAACAAAATACAAAGAAAAGCAGCACGCTTCGTTAAAAACTGCTACAAACGAACATAACCTGTTACACAACTGTTAAGGTGGGAGCCCCTAGAGACGCGGAGGCTGCACTATAGGCTTCGTCTGCTTGAGAACTTCAGAACTGGTGTGTTTCAGAGCGACACGGAGAATATTATCATGACGCCTCACTACATTTCTAGGTCTGGCAGATGCGATAAAATAAAAGAGATACTCTGCCGAACAGATAGGTACAAAAACTCGTTCTTTCCGCGCACAATAAGTGACCACAATAACTACTGAGCTCCTCTAAATACACTCCCATAGTACATGTCACCATTTCACCTCCAAAAATTTACATCTTTACACGGCTGGTGACCTACCATCCCCAGCCACACGCCAATGCGGCGGCTCGCGGGGTAGTATGTAGATGTAGATTACCGATAGAATAAAATTTCGTGACTTCTGTGAGCAAAATTGTAAAGAATTATTCATAAATGGAACTACGTTTTTCTTTTTAAATCTTACAAGTATTTTCATAGCTTTTAAATATACTATCACAAATTAACGCGGGGCGAATGCTGTAGATAATTGCTGTTGTAGAAAAACTCACACAACAGCTCATGTCATTTGCAGTACAATAACATTGTTATTACCTTAGGTGAATCATTCATGCATTAGTTATTTATTTTATGCACCCCACGATTTTCGTGTTAAGGTAGTTTGAGCGAAAAATCATTTTGCTTAGAAATCAATGAATTTGGTCTCATTTTAAGAAGTATCTCACCTATCAAGTGACACAAAAATTTCCAAACCTTACCACATGACCTTCCGAGATATTTGCCACAAAATACCAGTCCTTTCACAAGAGAAATGGTACGTGTATGCACTCCAGAGAGACATTTTACAAAATGAGGTATTTCTAACAGTAAGATGTCGTCAAAAAACTAAGTGTATAGTTTGAACGTTTTCTCTACTATTTTTGAAAATTAATCATATTGTCACCGCAGTCGGTTCTTGGGTATCACAAAAAAAACCTTCCGTTTTGAAGGGGTTTCAAACGCACCACGCGAAAAAAATGAGTCAAGTTTAAGACTTGCTTAGATATTTTGATTTGATTACTTACAATTTCTGTCAAATAAAACTATATTATCGCACAATTAATAATGCTGTATTTAATTGATATGCCCTACAGCTGGGGAAATTAAAAGGTATAATTCAAATATGGTCTCTATTATGACTAGGGACTCTATTATCTCGCTATGACTACCTTAAATCTTGCAAGAAATTTGAAAGCTATTAAAATTCACAATAACAAAATTTCACGTCAATCCGTTTGATTTTAGGAATCTGTATGGGGTTATAAATCTCTTCGGGGCTAGGAGAAATTATTTTAAGTTTATTAGTCCGTTTTAAAAACGTGGTTCTTTAAAAAAAAATATTTCAATAATTATTTTCTGCGTTTTTGTCTTGTGTGATCATATCTGGAATGGAAAGTCATTATACTTATCTACTAACAGAATCGTACGGTTTGGCGAATAATACGAATGGGTTCGTCTATAGTATCGCATTCGATGATACAGGCTTTTCCAATTTTGTGCTCCTCTTTTTCCCTGGTGTTAACTTTTATCATTATTTATTATTATTATATGGTATAATATAATATACGCATTATTACATCATATTATTGTGCTGTCATCCACTTCTGAGCCATGTTAAAAGTTTCCAGTCTCTAGATCATCGAGAAGTTAGTTTATAATCGATTGCAAAATTTGTACCGAACAAACAAACAGACAGACAAGAAAACGAGTTAATAAAAATATGGTAAAAATATATGTATGCCCCGTATATTTCCACTTGCATCCACAAGTGCTCACTGCAGACCATTGATGTTTGTGTATGGTAGTAGCCTCGAGTCTCCAATCGTGCACTACAGTGGTTGTGTACCGATAGCTGTGGTGGTGAGGGAGATGCGGGGGTTGAAAATGGCCGCCTTCGTAATTGAATGTATTAAAATGAGTTTGTTTGTTTGTTTGAATGTTTGAATGTTTTATTGATGCTCTGGGAAACCCATAAGAGCAAAAAAGAAAAATCATAAGTACAGAAAACACTCTGCTCAAAATACAATAATTATGAACTAAGCATAGCATAAACAAAAGAGCAATTGAAAACAAAGGTTCTTACAAAAATGAAATTAATCAACACAAAGATTCTTACATTTCAAAACAACAGTGCTACTGTTTTAAATATTCATACAATTTCCTCTTAAAAGATTCCGGAGTGGAGGAGCATTTTATTGAGGGGGGTAATGAATTCCAAAACTTGGATGCTATAATCGGGAAGGAATTCTGGAAGAATCGGGAAGGAATCTTGGATGCTATAATCGGGAAGGAATTCAATATGAGTGAGAATTAACTTGAATCAATTGGACCGGAATGATCGGAGTGAGAATGTACCAAAATGTTCTAGAATGAACTGGACCGGTAGGATCGAGATTATACTGGAATGTTCAAGGACCATTACGTGTGACAGGCGGGGATGTCTTCTCACACTATATGAGGCGAAGCGTATCAGGTGTCTTTTTATAACGAAAGTGTACGGATGAAAGTAAAACGTTAAAACTGGCAAAGTAGAAAGTGTAAAGTAGACTTCCATATTACGGTCTTCTATATTATACGGAGAAATCCGCAGAGATGTGACAAAAAGAAACCAAGAGACGCGGGCTGTATTCAGATAGTATATAAATGACACACTTTTGTTCAATTTCAGGTCCATCGCGGGACAAAATCTGTCCATGTGACCATGACGATGAAAACGTCGTGATTTCGCCTTTTGCGGATAAATTCAAAAGCGTGGTCGTCCCGGATATTTCCGTTCCCGAACTCCTTTTCCAGGCCATCGATTTGAATCATGATGCCTTACAGAATAAAGTTTGGGTGGTGAGTGACAGACACCGAGAAATTATTAATGCGAAAATCAGAGAACCATATTTTCACATTTTGCGTGCGATTTGTTACTGCCTTTCTCATATTGCTGTATTGAAAAATATTCTGTTCCAAAATACAATAAAAACCACGGTAAGAGTACATTAATGTGTATTGTTCCGATGATTTTCAATAAATTACCACATTCAATACGATAAACTGACAAAATGTCTTCATTAAAGAAAGATATGAAAAAAGTTGTTGTATGAACAGCAATGCAGTAGAGTTAGTAGGGAATACTGTTAGACCAGTTTTCTTTTACATTTTTGTAAATTTCCTGACTGATCAATGTTGTGCATTTTTACAAAAAAACAACTTTTGGTACTTATACCAAGGCGTTTATGATTTGATAGAAATGTTCTAATTAAGTTTTTGTGTACATTTATATGTTCTTATTACATTTAAGGTTTCAAATCTGTTTTCTTCTATATTTCATTAAAATTTGTTTTCTGACTAATATACCGGTATCTATGACATTAAATTTTTTTCAATCTGCTTTGATTTTTGTATGAATACTTGATTGGATATCCGTTGGACACTATAAAAAAAGAGCACCTGCTGACAAGCCACAGGCTTGGCAGGACTTCACCCGTTACATATTCCATTGCATTAAATTTTTTGACAAATATTGTATTGAATAGTAATAAATTGAACACGTTGCGTTGTATTGAAAAAATAAATAGAAGTGAGCACTGTTATAATAAAATAATCATGAATTTAAGGCTGACATGGACATTGGTACCTCGTACAAATTTTCTGACATCAAGCCGATGACCAGAAAGATAGCCAGCGCGCTGACCAGACTGGGATTCAAGAAAGGCGATGTTCTCTTCTTCGTGACATACGACGCTGCCTTGATATACTTGGTGAATATCGGCGTTTGGTTATGCGGTGGTGCCGTTAGAAGTTCTTACCAGCGGGAACAGAAAGGCTAGTACACTCACGCTATAATTACTTCAGTCTTTCATTGCATGATCAGGAACGCACGGTCACTATCGGTGCTTTACCAAATAAATGGTGGGTCTTGAAGCAGATCTCCCAACAATTTCTTCTCTTACAGGGGATCTCCTCAAACGATTCTTTATCGAAAGAACCCATCTTCCCGATGTGTACGGATACACACCGAGATGTGAATTATTTAAAAAAATTATATTGCATAAATTTAAATATACGCAAAAAAAATCCTCAAAAAAAAGTCCAAACAAGACGCAGGCATGCTAAATATAGCTATGTTATGGAATATAGCCATTGGAGATGTGCCCATGGGGTCATTTAGGTCCTGATTAGGATTAAATACCCATATTGCAGAAAGTGCCGATGGAGTGATGTAAAAAATCACAAAGTACACACCTTTTTTTATCATTTTTCAAACGAAAATCTTTAATTAGGGATTAAATTATTTGAAAGATTAAAACATTGAAAATGCTATTATTTAAAGAGGGACACCACTGTATTAAAGCATAAATTTAATTTGATTTACTGTAAAAAGCAATACGAGAGTTGTACAATAGCTGAAGGGTGTAAATTTTATGGCTGAAAAAGTAAATAAAAATATAACTATGAAAAATAGTACATCAAGGCTTATTTCCATATTATTGATTGAAAAACTTTGAAAATTCCGCATAAGATTTTTATTTGAACGACCCAGGTTTCGTCGCTGTGCGACCTGGCGATGTCGTACAGCGAAGAAACCTATGTCTTTCAAATAAAAACCTTTTATTGAATTTTCAAAATTTTCAATTTATAATCGCGAAGTTGTTCCAAGTATAAGTTACACCCGAAACCATCACTTAAATCAAGTGCACTATTTTCCGGGTTATAATTCCTTATTCAAAATTAGTCTCCTATGACTCACATGATAGGTTGGATGACTCTCGAAGACATATCATCGTTTCCCTCAATCAAAACTAGTAATCCACAAACGTTTTTCAGCATTCTCCATAGCCTTTCTCGTAAAAATTTAAGGTCTCAGTAATGATCGACTAGTTGTGAATGGAAACTTAACTATTCCATGAATAATTTATACAATTTTAGATGTTTACGTGAACCAAATGAAGGAAGTGTCCACCAGATTCGTACTCTGTGATCCAGAAACCTCAGCTTCGGTGAAATGGGCTGCTGGTCAGCTGGGTTGGAACGTAATCATTCTCTCGATTGGAGGTGAAGTGAAAGGTGCTGTTTCGATCGAAGAAATGATTAGGAACGAAGATGGGTCGGGTAAGTTAACTGCCAATTAATCTAAAGTAACAACTTTATAACTATCGGAATGAAGTCTGTATCGATTTTTCGAAACACATCACGATATGAGGTCTATCTGAATGGATGTGCTACTTTCCAGAATTTCCCAAAGACTTGAAAATCAACCCAAAGAAAGACTGTTTGGCAATCATCAATACTAGTGGAAGCACTGGAATTTCAAAAGGTGTAATTCATGCCCATTACAGCTACGTGGCTTACCTCACCGTGAGAGGATATCCGAAGAAAGTAGAAAAGTAAGCGTTTAATATAATTGGTTTCTCAGGGTAAGAATTCTCTCATGGCTCAACCTGAAATCCTACATTAAGCTAAATATGAAATGCTAGAAAAATTCGGGAACAAACATGGACCATAAAAATTTCAATACAGGGAAACTTTCGGAGCGGGCTAGTTGCTTACAACTCAAAATCTAGAGTGGACATAAACAGTAATCGGAGAAGGCAGTCTCATTTCTTAAAATTACGGCATGTTATCCAGCCAATTGTAACGCAATACTCTCGTAGTCTGGGTCACCACGAGGCGATTTCCGAAGTATGAATCGATGCCACATATTAGGTGTGGTCCAAGAATTTTTTTCAACTATCAGGAAAAGTTATCAAAAGGTGGACTCTACAACTTCACATTTCGCGCTCCAACCACCTTAAACGAATATCCCTCGTCGAGTAATGGCCGGTTGCAAGAACATATAGTTATTGAATCATTGGTTATGAGATCCATAAATTTATAGAGCTCATAAAAGTATTCGGGTTGCAGGAAACATCTAAACTTATTTACCAATGCATCATAGCTTGGAATATTCGATCTAATCTTCTGCCGCCGATTAAAATTTATGAAACTTTAGCCTATGATTAATTGCTGATGCACATACTAATTAGTCAGTAAGAGTAAATAAACTGGTCATTTGTCTCAAAACAACTCTTTTATCTAGTAATTAAGTCTCCAAACGGTTCATTGCGCATCCGCCATCTTGGTTACTTTTGGAACTCATAACTCCTTTCCATAAGTTATGAAACCAATAAATTTATCGAATGTTTCTGCAACACTTGTTGAATGGTTGCCATGGCTTATGGGCCCCATAACTTTATAGACTACAAATGTGTCGTTCCTTCAACTGGCCATAAAACGAATAAATGTCAGTTGTCATCACAATATTTTCGTATTAATTTTCCATTTTTTTTACAAACGAAACTGCTTCAGGCGTTACTTTGTGGAAGTTTTTAATATTAATAATGAAAAGATAAAACTTGGTTAATGCCACACTAATTTATTAAAAACGACCCAGGTTTCAGCAATTAAGTGCCATTTTCAAGGTACAACTGACGTGAGTGGCTAAGTATATAAACACAGTAAAGGTGGAGGGAAAGGGAGGAAAAGAGTGGGGGAGGAAGTGGGAGGGAGGGGGCGTGGAGGTATGCTGGTACATGTGACGTAAAGGCGGCAGAAATGATGAGTACAATTGGGTGCAAACTGAGTAATAAAGAACAGATTGGATGACAGATAGGACGTTTGTCTGTTGTGGAAAGAGGGAAGCTTTATGTTAAGGAAGGGGAATGGGTGGGGAGCAGGTGGTCATTACATAAAATCTGCAGACTATTCACAATTTCAAATTGTTCTAAAAAATCTAACTTAGAACCCTTGTCAGTGACATGTACAATATCAGGATAAAAATCACTAAAATGGTTATCTGTACATATTCCATTTTTTCTCTGTACATTAGTGCCATCGATTCATCGCTGATGACAGCGGTGGGGAATTTTTTCGTTAGTTTGATTATGGCCTCGATGGTTACCATACTAGAAGGTCTCTCATTCTACACTACATCCAGATGTGACATGACGTCATTCATGAAGTGCCTACTGAAATATAAGGTCATGGAATGAAGTAATACTGAAACTACTTCGTCAATTAAGTCTCTCAACCGGTCAAATGTAAAAGAGCTTATTTTATTACAGCCAACGACGGTTTTTCTCCATCCATATGCAGTGCATGCATTCCTACAGCATCCGGAGATAAAGAATCACGACTTGGAATTTCTGAATTTAATATTCTCAGGAGGTTCAGTATTTAACTACGCCACAGCTATAGCAATGGAAGCTAATTTACCGCATGTGAAATTACTTTTGGTAAGTACCAAGTCGTACTGTAACGCCGCGCTCCTTTCCGCCGCGCTACCTTTCTATAAGTTATTGTTTGTTTTGTGGGCTTTAAATATCTAATAAGTTTATTGTTTATTTTGTGTGCTTCGTTTTATCTTATATCTTGTTTTTGTGTTTTAATGATTAATTTGTTTATTCTGCATGGTCATTGTTGGTTGGGAGGGAGTTGTTTAATTTTGGGGAGATTGATTGTTGTAGTGTAGATAGGAGCAGAGAGAGGTGTATGAAAAGTTCGGAAATAAAGCGCTACCAAAGAAAACTCGAAGTCGTTACAGTATTTTCTCGCTATTCAATTTGATTATCCGTCAGTAAATAAGGGTTTTACCATGAAATGATTATAATGTCAACTTAACATTAGCGAGCTAATAATGAGAATATTGGTCGATGAAAATTATCGTTCCCCGTAGTAACCTCGGTCAATACAATTAAAAAGTGTGGATAAATAAAAGTTACAACATTTTCTTTTGTCACGAATTAAAAAAATAAGCTGAATTTGTATTAAAATTTGCTTCCCACGTCCTAAATCCATAATCATACGTTCATTTTTCACGCAGATATTCAGGTATAGTGCCCTGGAGAGCATCACACGTAAACCCAACGATAGGACTCTCTTAAATTAACCGTAATTGCTTCCAATTCGAGTATTTTAAATTTTATGATTTGGTCATGCAATCTGTGCCTGTATTCACGCCTGCCGCAAATACAGCGGAGGAATACGAAATTGCCATGAGAGAATATCGTCCGGGACCAGGAATCGAACCACAGACCTCTTTCCTAAGTCTAATGATAATTTTGAAGGATACGAAGAACTAGATCCCTTGCGGTCTATGAAAGATCCTTCCTTCAAAATTGCCATGAGAATTTGTAATCCTATGAGTAGAGGAATGATCTACGCATTGGCCGGGAAAGCGAAAGTTCCGTGGTTCGATTGCCGGTAAAGGTCGTTATTTCTCTTGATAATTTCGCATGTAATCTAAGAATACGACTAGCAGTGAAATTTCAAGGCTGTGGGGATTAGTTAATAGGATTGTTGAACATTGAGAACGGTTGCACGAAAAGGTTTGGGAAACACAAACCAGAGGCGCTTTATAATCGATTACTCGAGTACATTTACGATAATCCACCGTTTACATCCAGTTCTTGAATTCTAAGATACCGTTCAATAGTTTCAAATGCAATTATAACCATTTATTCGGTTTTTACCTTTAGAAATGGTGTAAAGCGGAAAATATTAGCCACATCGGGTATGATATACGCCCTTTCAACTGTTATCAAAAGACAAAAAATCAATTCCATGGACCATTGAGATGTACACAAATGCACAGCCTTTGAAATTATAATAAGATAGTTCAGACACTAGCGTAATATTGGGAAAGAATATTTATGATAATTCTTTTAAGAGTTTAAGCGTTTTCTATGCGAAGCAGTTAACATTTAAATACATTACTTCTACGTTTTCTTCATAGGGCTACGGCACGACGGAGACCAACACGATAGCTGCTACCGAATTTGAAATATTTTCCACAAAAATTGAACAAAAACCCGGAAATAGAGCTGCCGGGGTGAAATACCAAATAGTGGATGGCGGTAAGTCCTGATTTCTGTTGAGACCAAGTATAAATCCCATCCAATTGACGAAATCAATTTTGTAAACAAAAGGGGAGCAGTGTAACCAGGTGTAGGATTGATGCGTTGGTTTTAAAGACATATACGGTGCATTCAAAAACTCAAATATCAATAATTACAGATATTAACAATACTAATGTAATAAATAAGGAATAAACATATATAAATGAGGTTTTAAGAAACTCTGAAAGGGATGTTGGCTAAATAGATGAAGCTAGTACCTAAGCAAAGAAGAAAAATTGCACGAGCAACCCCACAGTAAGTGTCAGCCCAAATCAATTGATTCCTGGCAATATATTACGTAGGTGGTATAATAAATTTTTAAAGTTGTGCATCTCCTCTTTTCAGACACCCATATGACATGCGGGAAACTAGACCCAATGGTGAAAGCTAAGGTTAGTAGAAGGTTTTTAAATCATTTACAAATCAACTGGAAAAAAATAGCCTAGAATTTTCACGCAGATTTTGAAGACCATGCCTCTCAGGCCATATCATAGTTTTTTCACTCATCATAACTAAACTTAATATTTTATTATTATAAAAATTATTTCTGTATTCGAGCAATTTTTTTTAAATTTCCTCGAATATTATTGAGCCCCATTTTTTCACTAACACGTCAATATCGAAGCCCCCAAGCAATCTCAGATTCGGAGATATTTGCCAAAAAATACCAGCCATTTTACATGGAATATGGTACGTGTATGCACTCCAGAAAGACATTATCTACAAATTGAGGAATTTTTACCACTTAGATGTCGTAAAAAAAACTAAAATCGTGTAGTTTGTATGTTTTCCCAACTATATTAGAAAATTCATCATATTGCCACGGCAGTACATTCTTCAGAATCACAATAAACCTTCCGATTTGAAGGAGTTTCAAACGCACCGCACGAAAAAAATGAGTCAAGTTAAAGACTTACTTAGATATTTTCATTTAATTACTTATAATTTCTGTCATATAAAACTATATTCTTGCACCATTAATAATGCAATAATTAATTGATGTGTCCTACAGCTGGTGAAATTAAAAGGCATAATTCGAATATGGTCTCTATTATGACTAGGGAACTATCTCGCTATCTTCACTCTGTAATAATTAGATACGGAAATTCTCCTGGGAATATTTCATCTCTCTTACGCTGTATTCTATTAATTACCTCACAAAAAATATTAAAAATACTCTTAAAAGAGACGCACAACAGGAACGAATTTTATGGGAAAATAAAGCACTATGAATTATATTAAGACCCATCCGACGTCTCTTTCACTAACAACATTTCTAAGAATTCGAATCGAAAAGACCCGAAAAATTGAAAAATACGTACAGGAGAACTCAGCCAAAATTATTCTTTTCTTTAAATTTCGCATGCCAACACATGAAAACTTTAAAAAGCATAAAAGAATGTGCAATTATCTCTACAAAGCATGAAGCCAAACTTGATGAGAGTTGATTGAAATTTTTCCGAATTTTTGTTCAGAAGTGGAAGTTCGTTATAAAACAATACGTGAATTAATGATTAAGGAATGATAAAAGCCACATATAATAACATGGAAAAATGTAATCATTTCTCTCTCAGATAGTCGATCGGGCTTCAGGACAATCCCTAGGAAGGAATATGAGAGGAAACCTTTTCATAAAGACTCCATACTTCATGACTGGCTACGTTACTGGTGATTATAAAAAGGTAATACATAACACCCATACGTCCAATTTATAAAAAACAATTATATCCCCATCATAAGTGATCCACTTTACACCAAGGGTTGAAATTCGCCATGAAAACATCACTTGGCTCGTCCGGGATTCGAACCGGGATCTCCCAACTGCCGGTAAGGTCATCATCATCTGGTGTTCTGCCTGCTGGCAGGTCCCGTCTGGCAGGTCCCGTCGAAGCGGCTGTCTCCAGCCGCTTCTGCCCCGAGCTTCCTTCTTTGCTTCATCATAGCTGATGTTCTTCACCTGATCCACCAATTTAATTCTTCTCCTTCCTGTCTTTTTCTTTCCTTCAATTGAACCCTCAAGTGCCACAGTTATTATACTTTTCCCTCTCATCACATGGCCCAACCAGTTTCCTTTAGGAGCGATCATCCTTCTTTTACTTTGCTCAAAACCTCTTCGTTTCTCATCTTATCTACCCATCTTACTTTTCCCATCCTTCTCCACACCCACATTTCATAAGCTTCTATTCTATTCCTTTCCCTCTCACCTAATGTCCACGCTTCACTTCCATAAATGAAAACGCTCCATGAATAACACTTAGCTAGTCTCTTTCTCAGCTCCAGATCCAGGCTTTTATTGCATAGCAAGTTTTTCTTCTGACTGAAGGCCTCTTTTGCCATTGCTATCCTTGCTTTTATTTCCGCAATACTTCTCCAGTCGTCTGTCACCATCGTTCCTATGTACCGGTAGCTTTTAACTTTCCGGCCGGTAAGGTGTGTTATCTAATTACATCAAGCCATCTTTTTTCGCGTCTGAAGTATATGCACCCACGCGAGTGTCTTCGCAGCAGATCATTTGCGCATGCAACGATAGGAAATTCGCCAAGCTCGTCGTTACATAAACGACAATGACGGGTTTTCCGCGACCGCAACAGTAAGAACGACTATCACCTAAGGTGCCACAATTAGGACTTGGGATGCAAACACCTAGTTCGCGTAAACCCCCCTCGAAATTCGCATTGAAGGAAGATGACTTGGTGGTATAACTGGCTAACGCACCTGACCGACAATTGGGAGATCCGATTTCGGATCCCGGTCAAGTGACGTTATTTTCTCATGGTGAATTTCAACCCATGGTATATATGCACCCGTGCGAGTGACTTCGTACCATCTAATTTGTACGTCCAATATTTGAAACTTTCCCCTTTATTTAATTTTCAACCTTTTCAATTAAGACGGCAATGTAATAATTGACTCGAGTCTGTTTGAGCGAGTTCGAGGTAGTTTGAGCAAGGCATGATTCACCAACAGATTCGATGTTTCATTATAAAGAAAAAGATCTCATGAAAACATATAAAGAAGACAATCATATGATTATAAAGAAAAAGATCAAATGAGAAGGAAATATAAACTGCTTGCCATTATACTTTCCGAGACATTTTCCATAAAATACCAGCTGTTTTCCGGGGTAAATTCATTTACCCCGGAAAACAGCTGGTATATTTTGGCATGGTAAAAGAGAGATTTAATTTAAAAGGAGAGGAATTTCTCACCCATAAATCTCCACACAGAGACTTTACTTATGAGATATTCTAAAGAGACTTAATTTAAAATGAAGAATTTCCATTAAACTACCCATTCCGCATCGCTGGAAAAGGTCTTAATGACAGAAATCTACTGATTAATTACACACCCATTAAGTAACACCCTCTTGGTCGTGTAAAGGTGTATAATGAGTGTAGGCTTTCGCAGCTGTGGATAAGTACTGGTGAAGTTTTCGAGGTTGACTGCGTCTCGAGCAATTCAGGCTCAAAGTTTCACCCGCATTGCAGCGAGCGTCTTCAGAGGTGAAGTGAGTTTTGCTGAGAGCTTTCCCTCCCTTGGAAACGCCTCCTAGCCTGACAATCAGACGCAACGAACTCCGCCGTGACAATCTTTGACTCTTCGACGAAAAGATGATTAAATGAGACCTGCAGTTCCCCCAATATATAGGCGGCGACATTTTCTCAGCAAAATCATTTCACCCCTGAAACGCTCGTTGAAACTCGGGTGAAACGTTGGGCCTAAGATGCTCGAGACGCAGTCAAATTAGAAAACTTCGCCATCACCTGTGCGTCCCTATAAGATCGTATAAAGGCAACTCTTGGAATCCCGAGCTACGAAGTATCAGATGCCTAAACTGTCCATTCGTGGCAGTAGCTGTCGTCAAAGAAACGTATAAAGACTGTCAACTCAAAACACGTTTTGAGGAATTTAATTTAACCTGATTATTTTGTTTTTATCCGTTGAATTACAATAGTTTCCATTTATTTGAATTGTATTGTGTTTCCATTATTTGAAGTGCACGGTGCTTTTCTTTCTGTTCCCAAGGAGAGTTACGCCTAGAGCAATAGATATAATTTTAGGGCGGGTGAATGTCACCAGAGATCCCTAGCGTAGTAGTATTTTGTCGTGAACAAACTCAGGGAGTTTGAATGAAAATTCCTATTTACTGGTTCGCCATTACGAGAGCCTCGACATCTTCGTGAAGAACATAATAGTGATCTCCGTTGTTTCAAATCCTGTATTTCATTGATTTAGCCGTCAAAATGTTAGCTTCTCCCGCTTTATACACTAAATACTGTGCATGTTCCAGTCACTAACGAAAAAAAAATAAATACTGTAACAGAATGTATGATTTTACACTTTCCCGGCGAATTAAATTAGTGTAAATTTCTCGGGCTCGCCACCGGGTAAGATTTTTATAGACAGCCGACGTTTCCTTAGCCTTGAGAATGGGTGACGAGTCGGAACCCGAAACGTCGGCTGTCTATAAAAATCTTACCCGGTGGCGAGCCCGAGAAATTTACACTGTAACAGAAGTTTATTTTTAGAATTCTGATATTTTTCTTATTTGCATGGCATGCTGGACAACATGTTTCCACTGCTTCCCTACGCACGAAGAATGTAGCGGAACCTGTGGATAAAAATGGCTGGTATGAGACAGGAGACGTGGCGTATTTTGATGAAGACGACTTTCTATACATCGTGGACCGAGACAAATTCACTTTCAAGTACCAATCACACTGGGTATTTACCATTTTCATATCTTATATTTTTTTATCTTTGGGTTGAGATGTTACAATCAAGTCAAAGAATGATAAACTTTTAGTATTACTATTATTTTAGTTATTATTTATTTATTTATTTAGCCATAACAATTAATTTAGACGAATAATTCAATTTCAGACCCTGAACCCTGAAAAACAATACTTTTACCTCGGCTGAAAGAAAAAACTTCCTATAAAAATAAGGGCACTTACACCAACCCAGTCATTAAATATACCTGCATGTGTTTTATAGGTAGAAGTCGATGTCTGGGTCACGAGATGGAACGTGATTTATGAAGTAGTTATTCTGATAAGTAGGCACATAAAGGGCTGTATTCATAGTCATTACCTGGGTGTCCCCCAGGTGTGGGGGAGCCCCTTGGCTCAGAAATGGTATTCATAGTCGTTACCCAGGGGACTGTTGTCCCCCAACCCTCCCCCAGGCCGTCGATTTCCTGGGTAAGGCATGAAGCTTACCCAAAGCTCCCCTAACGCAGTACTGCTGCCCACGCGTGGGACGAATTGATACTACTGTACTGATGGCAGTACACGATAATATCAACATCTTTCCATAGTAACATCTTCCGTTTACAAACTCGAGTACTTATTGAATCACCCTCGTATTCCTCATCATTCAAATTACATAAATATTTAAGTAATATTGAAATCAATCTCTCATATTCCTTCAATAATTTTTCATCAACATTTTGTAAAAGTATACTGTATTATTGTTTATAGCGTGCTTGGTTACGGTGAGAAATGAGCATCGAAAACATCGAGAACCATTCGGCGAAACCGTTCATATGTATTTTTGCGTGGGATTGCTGCCAAATCTCTTACCCAGGCGTCCCCTGGCTGGGTGTTACCCAGGTAAGGTTTATGAATCGCTCAGCGTAGGGGACCCCTAGGTGTTACCTGGCTAGGGGATACCCAGGTAACCCCAAGGAATGCGACTATGAATAAGGGCATAAATCGACCAGATAACACAGGTAGTCCATTTGATTTGTCCCAACAAGCTAGAGAAATTTTTTTCGCAGGAGAAGACTATTTCGGAATACATTCATGCATAAAATGGACTCATTTATAACAATAACTTAAGATTCACATTGCCCAAGAATAAATAAAATCAGGATTATCATCAACAGTTCTTGGAGGCTCATCAGTATATGCAGCGACCGATCGACGTAACTCTAGTCGGTATTTTTAACGGAAGTAAACAACGGTGACCTAGAGTGACAAAAACTGATTCCATGGGAATATACGAAAATGTTTTTGCCCATTTTTGAAATTGTAATTGATTACTCTAGGACCAAAAATCTTCACAAGTCGGGCGTTATATATCTTTAATGCCTTTGGATTTCCACAGGTATCTCCAACAGAAGTGGAAGCCATAATCTTGAAACACCCCGCAGTTGTATCAGCTGTAGTTGTCGGAGTGCCTGACCTAGAGACAACATCCATAGCCAAGGCGTATGTGGTCCTCAAACCCGGATCCAAAGCGACTGAAGAAGAAATCGAGTCGCACGTAGCAGGTGAAGGACTTCAATTTTTCATCGATATAGCGCGCAAACAAATTATGGTAACGGGTTTCATTGTACCACTGACGTACGATACTACACTACATTAACTCTTTGAGTGTGATTCAATTTCATGAGCTTTGTAACTCATCCTTGGGAAAACCACGGAATCTAGAGTATGATCCTTTTGCCAAAAGTTGCGAGAAATAAAGAAGATACATAAATACGCAAATATTCTACAGTAAAGAGTACACGCGGCCCATCATCTTGACGCCGACAATATCTGTGGTGTGACCATTTAGCTAGATTCACGTGGATGAAGAACGAGACGGAAAAGCGGAAAGCCAATAACAGCCGGCGGAAAGCGAAGGGGCGGAGCTTCGGCCCGCAGAACGGGCAAGTAATTGGCTTTTCCGTCGTCAGCTTTTCAGTCTTGCTTTCCGTCCATATGAATCCAGCTCTACGAAGTCATCCGCAAGTGCACCAAAGTGCGCAATTCCACGGAGGAAAAATCATTCGCCTTGACCGGAACTTCAATCTTAGAACACACTTCGATAGCTTTGCTGGCAAAAGACTCAGCCGAATATCGAAGGATCTGGATTCGAATTCCGATCAAGGCTCACGATTTTTTCTGCTCGCACCTTCAACACCATCTCACTTCCATCCGTGAACACCAGCGACGCTGTAGTCATTACTTTGCGTCATCAGCACGATAGGCTACCACCCTTCTTTTGATTTTCGCCGCAACCGGAACTCTTCGGTCGGCAGTCAGCCCGTAGCTGTGCAGCAAGTCGACGCAGAAACGGCGTCGACCACCACAAACTGTTCCTCAAGAGGCTCAGATCATTATTGCACTGTTTTCTTTTCTATTTTATTAAATTCTTCGCTTGTGACTAGTTTCATTTCTCCACCACAGCATAACAGTAGGCTTAATCCCCTACATTTTCCTCTCAGGAATGTCGCACATATCGTTAAAAAATATTATTCAGAATAAGATGGGTCTGTACGCTGGTTAAAAATTAACACTATCGATTTATTTTTCTTTTCTAAAGGGACAACAGAAGAATACAAGCACCTTCATGGAGGAGTGCAATTTCTGGACAGCTTGCCCGTGACAACCGGAGGGAAACTAAACAGACCAGCCCTTCTAAAACGAGCCACGGAGGAATTGAGATCAAACACCTAACATTAAGACTGATACTGGTGTTATTACTTATCATTCCAACAGAAAACTATTAAAATAAAGCTTTTAAAATATTTTTATTTTTTAAAAATCAAATGTTAATGAGTGAGAAGATACACCATCCACGGGGAAGGCATTCCAACACGACAATTTCCCTTGATGTGTTGGGAAGCTTTGGGCTCTATAGTAAAAATATAACCTAAATATGAGGGAACAGTGATTATAGGTTCTGACCACACGGTGGGGCGACCTCTTAAGAATACGGCGCCGCTTAAAAAAACTTTAAAAAAGACGGCGAGAAAATACCTCGATCATATGCTCGTGAGCAATATGAACTATAAAATACGGCATCAGAATATCAACATCTACATAATACCCTGCGATCCGCCGCATGGGCGTGTGGCAGGGGGTGGTAGGTCACCAGCCGTGTAAATATATAAGTTTTGGGAGATGAAATGGTGACATGTATTATAGGAGAGTATTTAGTGGAGCTCCTTTTTATTGTGGTCGCTTATTGTGCGCGGAAAGAACAAGTTTTTGTACCCATCTGTTCGGCATTGTATCTCTCATATTTTACCACATCTGTCAGACCCTGAGATGTAATGAGGAGTAATGATTATATTCTCTGTGTCGCTTTGAAAAACACCAGGTCTGAATTTCTCAAGCAACCTAAGCCTAGTGTGTAGCCTCCGAGTCTCTAGAGGCTCCCACCTAAATCCCTCTAAAAGTGAGACACAATATGTACGCTCGTATCAGTTTTTAACGAAGCGCGCTGCTTTCCTTTGTATTTTATAATTTTTTTGTGTAAATCTTAATGGTCAGGGTCCCAAATGCTTGCGGCGCGGCGTATTTGTGATGTGGCCTAACCAGAGTGAAGTAGCACCTCTCTTGGACTTTTTCATCCGAGGACCTTCCTATTATACGTGTAACAAAACCTAGTTTCTTCTTTAATGCTGTGCCACATATGCTCTGTCTCAATATGACTCAATTGAAATCATATACGTACAACAAGAAGCCAGAGAAAGTCAATCACATCTTCGCTTAAATTATTCACGTTAGGCTCACTTGAGAGACATTCCGGGGTCAGCGAAAAAATAGGGTAGAATATACCTTTGCAAAGTACCAACTCTCCTTTAGGCTTTCTCGTAAGAATGCCACTTATTCCTTTTTTAAATATTCTTAAGCTGTATTTATAGACAACGAAGTATTAGTGTAACTCCGCCACATTTGCATTTGGACGAATGGTGAAGATTCAGTTGGAACACTTAAGGTGGTTGGACCGCGAATCGTGGATCGTTGAGAACACATTTTCACAATTCTTCAGGTAAGTTGAAAATAATTCTTGGATCACGCTTCACAAAAGTACATCAATTCATACGCTGGTAATAACCATGCATATTGTAATATAAATGATTTAAGCACTGTATCATAAAAACTTCCTTGAAAACACCTAAATCATATGTTCCTGAATGATATGAACTTCAAAATACGGCATCAGCATATGGCTCAATAGAAATCATACACGTACAAAATGAAGCGAGAGGAAGTTAATCATATCTTGGATTAACTGCTTCATTAGAGAGTCACTTGAGAGACATTCCGGAGTCAGAGGTTTTTATAAAGGCCGTTTTACACGGGGCAAGCTAATGCATGTGCAATCGTGAATTTCAAAATGCACCGTGTAAAGCGGCGAAAGTCAAGAACGCATGCACGAATGCATGAATGCGAGACGTCAGAATAGCCCCTGCTCTAATTTGGTGGTCGCATTCTTGCAATTTGTACGAATAGCACTCCATCTAGCGGTCGCAGAATTAACGACATCCAAGTTCACGGGAAGTTGACTTACGAAAAGGTTCGATAACCTGAGCGATGGGTGTTTACAGTTAATCTGTGTGTGGGAGGATATTTGCAGTTACTTATATTGTTATTTATTTAGATAGATATTTTATAGCTCGTTAAATTGTTCCTCTGTCATCCGCATAAAATTGCGGTAGCCATTCCTGTCTTCTACAGCCGGCTCCTGTTGGGCCATATTAAGAATGCCCGTTCCCTCCTCTCGCTTACGGATCCACTCCCGCATCCTAAGTGCTCTTCTGACTAATCTCCTGTGGTTACGCCTTTCTATGAGCTCTGCGGCCCCGATCATAATTCCCACTACTACTAGCTCTGCAGTAATCAATGCAGCCTCCTCCTGATCCATTATTTTTCTCACAGAGAGAGAGAGAGAGTGACTCAATGTCAATATCACAGAATCCCACAATCACCACAACCTTATTTTTCCCTGAATGTCAATAACGTCGCGTACAGAATATCGTATCTCTCCTGTTTGAACAAAACACTCGCTCTTAGCGTACTTATCAGACGACTGGAATTCACGTATGAATGCATGCTTACGACCACCGTGTAAAGCAGTCACGCATTCGTTTTCGCAATAATTATTGCACGGCAGATTTCGGAATTAATGCAGTGTTAAGTTGAGCAATTTCGTGCCCCGTGTAAAACGGCCTTAAGGAAGCCTTAGAGAGCTGCTGTTCTCCTGATGTGGTACTTTTGTACGGATTCTGTGTTGGTGTCTGAGTACTCGTATGAATTATAAGGCTCCTAGATAACTTATATGAAGCATTAGAAGAATAATATTGAGGGTAAATTCGCAAAAGACCAATGTAATGGTTTTCTTTACAGAGAGATTGGGAAGAATTATTGCATGATGAGGGTGAAAGGGGGGAAATTACTGAGCTTGCGGATGAAATGTATACCTTTGCCGAATTATTGTGAAATTGGAGGGATAGATAAAGAGATGAAAAAGCGAGAAAATGCCGGAAGGATAGTCGTTGGTAGTATTTCAAGGATAAATGGTTGCCTCTTTAAGCAAACATCACCAATTTACACCTCTTTAAGCAAACATTTATCAAGATAGAGAGTACTCCTTCCAACTTCATTGTAAGATACGGTAGTGAAACTTGGTTGGGTCAGAATAAGCCTAAGAGAAGGCAGAATGAGTGGGTATTGAATATTTCAAAAGTGATTACAGTATAAGCAAAAGGAATAATAGAAACCAGTGGTTAAGGAGGAACCTGCACTTCGAGGTACTATTTTCTTAAGCTATATAACATTTGCTGTAATAGGTAAATTTAGGCCTAGTTTTGCCTTGTATATTTTTTAAACTTCATGTAAATAAATGTTTTGGGTAAAATCTTATGCGACAAAGCGTTAAACCGTAGCTTTTACCTCGTTACTAGAGACAGTGATTATACTGACCCCAGCCTCCATTGCTTTTCTGTAGATTTCGATATTATGATTTTTAACGAAGCCTTGGGAAGCTCCGACGCTTCATTCGAAGCTAAGGGGAAAGGTGTAACTATCTTCAGGGTTCAAGCATTTAGTAATATATATATAAAATGCCAAATTAGATAGTTTGCTAAAAAAATTGATAAACAAGGTGAACAGCAGAAGTTTCCCCTGGCAGCGTTGCCACATTTATCAAAATTTGTCGGATATAAGCTCCGACAATCACCGGAAGAAAAGATTACTGAATACACGTGTTATATTATTGATGACCTAAGCTGAAAAAAATATATTAGTTGTTTAGCAAAGAGAGTCAAATTTACGAGGTGAGAAATAAAGCTAAGCACGATAGAACAGCCTGAGGATATGAGAGGAAGGTTAAAGTAAGACTGACGGCAGAGAGAATTAAAAAGAAAAATGCTAACGCCGCAGACGTTAGGAACGCGTCATAAAAATGTACGATAATCTTATCCGTGATTCGGAAGAGAGGAAATTTGCATTTATCAAAAGCTGTACGATTTCTAAATAATGGGGAAAATGTAGCACAGTTGAAATCTTGACGATGGCTGCTAAATCTTGATGACGATGGCCGACGGTTTTCCCTAGTCACGTCTAATCTCCTTCACTAACGATTAAAACCTGAATCTCTCATAAATTTCTTGCCTGAGGAATATTCTAAAAACAACCACCACTGGCCACACAACGGTCCCGCGGTGTCATACTATATCGCCCCTTTTGTGAACCCTCACACTGGGAAACACGGAGGGATTGGACGGGGAAGGAAGACGGGGGTTTAAGAATTGTTGTGCGACACCCAGCTTCTAGCCGATGCCTGAGGAAAAGAGCGTGCACGTTAAATGGGTTCAAATTTCAAACAAAATCAATAAAAAAACTCATTTTTCGAATTAATTCCCAAGCATTCCTCTTGTCGGAAATTTAAGTAGAGATAATGGCGATGAGAGGTACTCCCCAAATTGAGCGGAGCAATATCTCTAGACGTCTGGTTAAAATAATCAAATTAAAGCGGCAGTCGCCAATCGTCTGCGTCGTAATTTCTATTTCTTCATTATGAAAGAAGTACGCAGCTCTCCCTTCGTGTCCGTGTAACAGCTACAATGTAAGCCATTTGCACTCAAGAGGCCCACCTTTTTCCACTTCTATATTAATTTACCGACAGATGTCAGCACGCAGAGAGGACGCGAATGGCGACGTCGTCTACGTCGTTCGCGCGGTTTCGCGCGAAACTGGGCGCAATCTTCGCACGAGACGTATGCATGTGGACGAGGCTTTAGGGAAAAAGGGTGCATATGCAATGGGCTCTGAATACTGTTGTGACAAAATTCTGTAAATATGAATGATGTAATGATAATTATGTAAGAAACCTTTAAAAAATAATAAAATTAAAATAAGTCCGCTAATCCTAAAAAAAAAGTCCATTGGTTGTTCTAGTATGAAATGTTGCAGTGGATGAAATTCAGTTTATGGTTTAACGAAACCTTTAGCCAACAATGATGTATGTGTAGACTGAAGCTTACCTTCATTGAGTAATACGAAGCAAAAGAAAAGGATCATGCGCTCAAACATGCCACAAGAACGGTCCCGTGGTGTCATAAAACGCCTTTCCGAACCCGCACTGGGCGGCACAGAGGGATTGGGCGGGGAAGGTAGAGAGGGGGGCGGCGCACAGTGGGGCGAAATCCCAAAAACACGGCCAAAATTGGGAGATATTATTGTTTCAGCCTAAAATTGGTACAAATAGGTTGAAAAGGTTGCTGAATGCGAATTAGCTGTCAAATTTTTGGAAAACATAATATCTGATGCGATAGGGCGAAGCCGATGATTGGAGAGCTAAATGCATTCGTTTCCATGGTTCCGGAATGTTTACCTGGTTTACGTCCGCGCCTAATACAACCTCTCGATCCGTCTTTTCAGCACCGAATTATGCGAATATGTGCGGATTATTTTCCAAGTCAAATATATTTTCAGGAAGCTCAAATATTGGCTTATTTAAAAAAATTATAAGTGTACACAGACATTGCTCTAGCAATTACACGGACCCAGATATAAAAGTCGAGTGCATTTCCTGCTGACTTAGCGACAACAATTCGATTTTTAAACACATTTTGCAGCCTTTCTGCAGTAGTTTTTTTTTAAATCGCTAGTTAATGTTTTATTTTATAATATGCTTTGAATATTGCGACACGGATTCGTTTGGAAGTATAACTTTTCAGTGCATATCTACGCATAAACTTTAAAAACATTAACCAAATTCTTGTGATCATTTATGTATTATTATTATGCTCTATATGATTTAATGAAAATTGTTACAAACATATTCAAATAATAATGACTTTCATGGTTTGATTCCGTATTTTAAAATTGAAATGGGTTGAATAAAAGTGATATGGTAGCCGTTTGATGTACACGGTGAAATTCGGGCTCCACATCCGTAGCACATGTTCTCCGCTCACCAGTCACTTAAACAATGAATTTTGCGCGCATGTGCATACTTACCTATCTTTTTAATGAGTAACTTTGCAGCTCAAGGCTCAGGCTACCCAACCTACTCTTTTAAATACCGAAATTCGAACTTTTATTTTTGGAATTTTGTCCGCCTAGAGGGGGTTTTGGCCCCACTGTGCGGCGTAAGAATGATCGTGCAACACCAGCTTCTAGCCGATTCCTTAGGGAAAAAGTATGCATGTTCAAAGGGATCTGAATTATTGCCCAAACAATCTGAACAAAGCTTTCAGAGACTTAAATGCTAACGTGAAATGCCTGGTTTAGCTCCTTGAATGTATCAGAAGAGAGACAAGTAGGGCTATCGGACCATGTGAAAGAGAATTAATTCTCTTTTCAAACTACTATTGTAGTATCTTCGGCGTTCCCTTACACCATATAGTTAGAAAATCGCCATAGTTAAGTTAATGGCTGAACAGCGTGTGATGATACTCGCCGCGTCACTGTATTCCCATTAGCTGCCGCGCAAGGCTGGACCCCGCCGCACGATCGAAAAACCGAGTTTATTTTCGGAGTCGCGGACGGCCGTTGACTTTCTCAACGGATTCGCATTTTAGAAGCTTCCGTGAATATTGAGATGTAAGTTACTCACAGTTACTCCGTGTCCCTCTCAACTATGTTTCTACCTAAAACCAGAAAATCAGTGAAGAAAAGGGTCCGCCATTTTGTCCTATTAAAAGAGCTAATATCCTTCCATATTATTTAAAATTTCAACACGTCAAAGATTGAAGTTTGTTCTTTAAAATAATATCACTTTTTAATTCCATAATTTGCTGCAAAATTTTCTGTAGACACTTCATTTTGGAGATTTTCAGCGAAATCTCATTTCCGGACTTTTTGCAAAATTTGTTCAACTTTAGGCCCTTGTATAATGTTAATGAGGAATAATTACGAAAAAATAATCACACATTATATGCACCGTTAGTAGGAGAGTCACTATGCCAAATTTCAACTTCCAGCCTGAAAAAATCCACTTTTTGAATTTTGGCAAGCTTTTTTCGATTTTAGCCCACTGTGCGGCGCACAGTGTTCCAAAGTCCCCAAAACCTGGCCAAGGTAAGAAAAATAAAGTATCTACATAGAGGATTTTGATTGCTGGATCGGTGAGAGGAAAGGTTACAAAGTCGAAAGTCACAGCATTTGGGTAAACATTTACCCACTTGCGCACACCATTCACATGGACAACGAGCGCCTACGGGTAACAAGTGCATCGAGCGCGCGTCCATAAGAGCAAACTTATTTTGAAGTGCTGCCAAATCGTTCTTGGTGAAGAGAATTAATTTCTGGCAGATGGAGTCTCCAGTAGAAAGTTAGTACTACAAGTTGATATTATTTAATTTTTCATTTTTTAAATATATTTTTTAAACAAGGCCATTTAAAATAATGGTGTTTTTGAGCGAAAATCCGCGCTTCAACTAACCAAAAGTTAATGAATTCCGGATAATTCTGATATAAACGAATCATCACATTGTTAAGAATTTAATAAAATTAACAGTAGCTTGAAGAATAGCATCTAAAATCCTCTAATTCGATAGTTATTGATAAAATAAAGTTCGATTTTTGTCCCGAAAAACGAGCTTGGCTTGGAGCGTGCTGCACTCGACTGTATGAATGATTTTGTGAACTTCCCATAACATTCATTTGTTATATATTATTGAACACATGCACCATTTTATATTGCAGATCAATTACAATTGCAGATAATAATTAAAGGAATTGCGAATAATTTGCCCAAATTTTTTTTGGCGTACTCTGACTAGACTGGTTTTATATAACCTCAAAAGCACAACTAATTGCATCAAGGCCATTATTTTTTCAATTAAGAAAAATTTTGCGAAAAGTTTGCAAAAATATATTTTTTGCAATTCTGACTGCGGATTTCGTTTTAGCACACTCAAATACATAAGAATGCAAACTTTTATCAAAATTGGAATACTATTTCTCATGGTGACCAACTTTCGGGGCATATTGACCACTGTGCGGCGCCTTGTACTGAGAAAGACCTACTTCGTGGTTCTCTACCTACTCGCTGGGCCTCCGATGAATTCGATCCTCGATTGTGGGACTCCGAGAAAAAACACGGAAGTTTCACATTGTTTTTGAAGTTCAAGAGCAGAGGCAGAGATAAAATTTAAGGGAGAAACGAGACTTATCAAATATTGGTTTTTTTATGAAACCCGCCCGTTCCCTATCTCAGAAACGTGTCCAGTTTCATCCTCAACAACAGAAGGTATTTTCCTCCCGCGGCTAGTTTCGATTGGCGACGCATACGAGATAGCCTTTTAAGTGTCGGGAATAGAACGTTCCTTATCACCTAGCAACTATAAATGGTGTTCATAAACAACTTTTTGAGTTGGTTAATGCCCATGCAAAGTTTCATTAAGATCGGCCTGATAGTTTTAAAACGGTGGCGTGTCAAAGTTCCCAAGTCGCTGTACGATATGGAATTAAGTCATGAACAGTACCGCACGATAATTTTCTATAACTTTCGACGAAGCCTCACCCAACAAGAATGCGTCGCAGAACTTTTTGCTGTTTTTTGCGAAGAAGCACCATCAAAGACAACCGTTTATCGCTGGTATGCAGAGTTTCAGCGAGGACGCTCTAGCCTCAGTGACGAACCGCGTGAAGGGCGACCAAAAACCTCCGTCACTCAAGAAAACGTGGATGCTGTACGTAACATGGTTCTGGAAGATCGTCATGTTACATACCGTGAGATTCAGGCATCATTGGACATCTCAGGGACCTCAGTTCAAAAGATCTTACACGAAGAGTTAGGTGTTAAAAAATTGGTTTCCCGCTGGATACCGCACCTCCTCACAGAAGAACAGAAAGCAGCTCGAGTCAAATTGAGTCGAAATACTCTGCAACGATTCAACTCAGGAGCATCAAAGCACGTTCACAACATCGTAAGTGGTGATGAATCATGGATCTATAGCTACGAGCCTGAATCAAAACGCCAATATTCAGTATGGGTCTTCCAAAGTGAACTCAAACCGACAAAAGTTGTTCGCTCTCGCAGCGTTGCCAAGAAAATGGTGGCATCGTTCGTAGCCAAATCAGGGCATGTAGCGACGATTGCTCTTGAAAAATCAAATAACAGTTAATGCTCAATGGTATACGACCATTTGCTTGCCAGAAGTGATCGCCGATCTTCGGAAAGATAACCCAAATCGACGCATTACGCTCCATCACGACAATGCAAGCTCACACACCGCTCGAGTCACAAAGTTGTTTTTGGAACAGCAAAACGTCGAAGTTCTTGATCATCCTCCATACAGCCCGGACTTAAGCCCCAATGATTTTTTCACATTCCCCAGAATCAAGAATATGCTACGAGGAAAGCGCTTCCAGACGTCTGAAGAAGCGGTCGATGCCTACAAAACAGCCATTTTGACTACCCCTACTTCGGAATGGAATAAATGCTATAACGACTGGTTCCATCGAATGCAAAAGTGCATTGACTATCGCGGAGAGTACTTTGAAAAACAATAAAAAAATTGCGTTATTGTACCTCTTATAGTTTTCTTCATTCCCGACACTTAAAAGGCCACCCTCTATCACCATTGTCGAACAAAAATATTGAGAGGGCGATAGTTTTGTCGTTCATTATCGCCGCTGAGGTAAGAGATCATTATTTTTCCCAAAGAGTTCATATAAGAGTTCTCGACTCAGCATTTCTGAAAACTTGGGTATAGCATGTTTTAAGTACGTTATATAAACTGATACGAATAATGATAACTCGTAACTTAGTGATTCAACATATCTTTAAACGGAACGACCCAGGTTTCGAGATTCAACTTCATCTACAGGTCAATAAAGTTATGTGGAATCACATAGTTACGAGTTATCATTATAATTTTGTCAACAAATGTTTAAAAAATTCCACAAAGTTACGCCTGAAACTACCAACTGATACGAACATAAAATAGGATTTCCAACCAATTTTTACTGTAATCCATCCATGAAAGTGGAGATTTTGACATGGTTCTTATAGAGAATGCACAGATTACAGCAGAATAGCGTCAATTTAAACGAGAGAGGATATTAAAGCTTTGAAGATAAAGTGTTTATAGGAAGAAAATAGTCCCGGAAATCGAATAAAAATATAACTTAGGCATCTTACCTCCTTTTTTTTAAAAGTTACTAGAGAATGACTGCCGTAATTGAAGTCAAAATGCTGTAGTTTCATGCAAATGGCGCTGCAGTCGGCTCCTGGGGATGGAAAAATGTGGCCATTAAAAATATATTCGAGGAATAATCTGCATATTTTGTTCCTTACTTTAGATTTTCAATAAGTCCCCCATTTCATCAGTGACAGCGGGGTTCTCTTAACTGAATAAGTAAAAATGAGTAACTTGAGTAACTTATCAAGTAAAGCATAAGCTTAACTAAAGCAAGAGAGTCATGACAGCGTTCGGCAGTGCGGCTGGCATTATAAGAGCTGCGTCATCTTTAAAGACCTTTCAAAGAAATTTGAACTTTTTTGATCTTGCCGACACTTAAAGGGAACGGCGTGGCTGGAAAATACTTCTTCCATTCGGATAAATTATCTGGACTCCACGTCTTACTAATGCTGATATGACAGAATGAGTATCCGAGATGTGTATCAATTATAGCTCTTTCATTCCTACAACTTTATGATGCGGTATCTAAAAAATTCATTAACTCTTCACTTCAACTCCAATAGCTATAAATCTATATATAAATCTGTAATATACAGTTCTTCAATGATATCTGAAGAAAAACGATACCGCTGCAATCGTGGAGAGTGCATTCAGCATACTTAAATATATATATTTTGTTCATCATTTTCATGTGAGAATTTTGATATTTTACTAAAACTGTGATAAATAAAAATGTTATTATTCTGCCCTAATCGACTGAATTAAAGATTGTGGAATGCCGTGCGAGCTTCGATGGCCCCTTAAGCTGAAGTGGAGATAATAAAGGTGATTCATCACCTCGACTGGGAATGTATATTACAAACTAGCAATGAAGACTGTATATTAGTAGCTGCAGGACAAAAGAGTATGAAAGAAAATAATATCTCAAAAATAGCTCTGATGATATTGAGGGGACATAACATGATAAATGGTTTTAGGGATTAAATATTAAATTCAACAGATTCAGGCGAGATATCGTGGAAGTTCTTCATAATGTCTTGTACCTGATGATGGCTCTGTGAGCCGAAACGCGTTGTACGCACTAAAACAATTTTGTGGAAAAGTGCAATTGTTTTCTCTTACATGATTAAATATTAGTTGGATAAACTCTGATCATCGGGAAAATTCGCATAAAAACGAATTCGAGTTAAGGAAACGTTGAATGAGAAAAATGGAAATGAAATGCGGGCTTCAAGATTTTTTTTTTAATTTCACAACTTTAAGATACGATGAAATACTACTACGACAGCAAGACTTGGGCAAAATTCCGCGAGAAATTTAAACTTTAATTTTTTAGCGTTTGATTCTGACGTATGAGTCAGCCAATTTGCCTTGGAAAACAAAGCACACACAGATTCGATGTTAATATCATCCTTTTCAAGATAAAACCCATGGTTACGGCCTTAATTATTTGCTTATTTACGGGACAGGATTATGCAAGCCACAGCTTGGGGAGAAAGCATTTGGTGAAATTGCTGTGTACGTGTCGTTGATGATATTGAAACATTACTTTGTTCAGCACGACTAAATTTCTTCATGAGTCCTGCCGTGCAAAAATAAGATCGAAGATCGGCACCCAGATATTCGCTATTATTGAAAAAATCGTTGAGAAAGTTTTTCATTTTCCCAGCATTTAACCACACTTAATTTTAGTCCTCCGACCCCAAGTTTTTAACGGGAAACAGTCTCTTTGAAGGACCTTTTGAGTATAGTAATAAAATAATTGTGAAATAGTATGATTTCTATTTTTCTTTCCCCGCGAAAATAACGCTAAATATTTATGATTTCTAGAGGTGCAATGCATGACAGATTTGCTTAAGAACGTGAATTGTAGGTTCCGACGATATATTTGCACGAATGCAAATGTGAACAGTCAGTTTGGTCCCGTTGAGAGAATGGACGAGATAGTAATGGTACAGACAATTGATGGTGAAGTATTTGTGTAAATATCTCGGGCTCCCCACCGGATAAGATATTCATAGGCAGCCGACGTTTCGGGTTCCGACTCGTTACACATTCTCAAGGCTATTGATGCGAGCTTGAAAAGACCGTTTAATTTGGCGCTAGGCGGGGCGGGATTGTTGTGGTAGAGGACCGTTGACCAGCGGGGACTTAGCTCTGGCGTTCTGAATCCTTCACAGAATTCCATTCAAAGAGCTGCTGATCGTGTAACCAGTATCCCGGTTGAAATTCTTCCTCTCCAACCTTATCTCTATCGCCTCTTTGGTTAAGCGATCCCAAAATTGGCCGGATCGCCAAAGAACAGTCGTGTCGTCCCAAATGATCTTATGGTCCCGACTCAGGCTATGCTCAACTACTGCTGATTTTTCCGGTTGACCAAGCCGGAAATGCCTACGGTGTTCCTTCAGACGCGTGGATATAGTTCGCCCAGTCTCTCCCACGTGGACTACACCACATTCGCATGGGATTCTATATACCCCCGGAATCATGAGGCCAACTGGGTCCTTGTCCCTCACAAGGCGGTCTCTTAAATTGACCATAGGTCTATGGATGCTTTCGATGTTGTACCTCTTCAGAACCCTCGAAATTCTCCCGGATATGATAGATACATAGGGCAAAAAGGCCCTGGCCGTAGGTTTAGGCCGGTCAACCTCCAAATCCGATTTTCGTGAATTTTCACGGGACTTTTTGAAGGCCATCGAAATTTGCCGCTCTCCGTATCCATTTTGCCGGAAGGTTTTCCGATGGTGAACCAATTCTGCAGTCCAACTCTCTGCGTCAGATATTGACCTCGCACGATGTATGAGAGTAGAGAGGACAGCACTGCGTTGAGAGGGGTGATGGTGACTAAGGCCATTTAGGTACAAATCTGTACGCGTCGCCTTCCGGTAAACGCTATGCCCCAGCTTGCCATTTTCTTTTCGGTTGATAAGGACGTCGAGAAAGGCGATTCTATTATGATAGTGAAGTATGTGATTTGAACGGAAGAGTCATATGAATATAATCAAGCATAAAAGTGATGGAAGAGGTTCTTCAGACCTTGAGTCTCAGTAACAGGAGACTCTTGATGAGTTTAATTAATGGCAGCACGAGAAAGTATTGAAAGGGTTATTTAAGATGAAGGAATGGAAAAAAAGAGTAAAAGAGTCGGTTTTATCCACCCAGATTACCTAAGTATCGAATTTAGACAGGAAAAAAAATCAAACAACTTGATGGAGATTAAACTCGATATTCCCGATAGCTGGTGAGGCGTCTGATTAAATAACACTGAACTTTGTCTTCAAGTGTCTGATTGTGTAACATCGAACTTCATATTTAATGAAGAAGGCAATTTTAAGGTCTCGGATACAGATACAATAAGGATATCTGCTTCAGATAAACACCGTAGTGTCGGGGCGGGAACGATCTCAATCCTTCCTAACGCGATGAATTTTACCGACCCAGTAGTTTGAAAGCACAACACCGATGCGGAAAAAAGTGATGGTTTCAGGCGTAATTTTATGGAATAACTTCATGATTATAGGGGGCCATTCAAGTATTACAATAGGCGATTTAGGGGTTGGGAGGGTTGGGATCATCTTGCATTGTCTTATGAAGTTGGGGGGGCAGGGAGTCTGGAACCAATTTACGTACGATTTTTGTCCGCCTTGAAACATTGTATCGTTTTCGATTGAAATTTAGCAGTGACATGGATCATTCGTTCGTTAATGGCGTAGTTTCCGTAATCTCACCGCTACACCAATGCTCCCATTCTGTCGCCTGACCGGCTAGCTTACATTACCTCCATGCTGAACCTAAGCGAGCATTTAACGAAGAGTAGGTTCACAAAAGTTAACGCCTTACGTAAGAATGAGAGGGAGGGGCGGGTAGGGAAAATCTTACATTATCTTACATAGGGGTAGGGGATGGGGTCAAAAATGTCATAAATCGCCTTACGCAATGCTTGAACGGCCCCCTACCGCAAACAGTCCCCTCTCTCAGCGGCCGATTACTTTAGGGATTTCCCAGAAGCTCCACATCCCTGTAGATAACTGTTAATAAGCTTAAATTGTGATTAAAACTGCGGTTGACGATAGATGGAAGCCCTTAGTAAAGGCAAAGGAGGCTCGGAGCTGCTTTTATCAATCAAGCAGAATTCAGGTTTCCGATGCCAAAAAGCATAAACCAGGTTTCTCGGTTGATTACGCGGCCAATAAAATTGTGGAAAAATCATTCCTACCCTAAACGCCTCTATTCCTATCCAATTCCCTCCCCCTACCCTATTCCCTATGGTAACCGGCCCTTCCGGGCTCACGCGGTTCACTATTCCCGGGTCGCAGTCGCGATCTAGCGCGGGACAAATCTCAGGTAGGGGTGCTGGGGCCCGTCCTTCGAGAGATCGGCGCGAAGACAGTTACTCGGAAAGCCATCTTAAAATCCTTTGGGATTCACGGTTTTATTGACGGAAAGAAAAAAAACACAAATCTTCTAGGCCAATCGGGCCGGCCCCAGGACAACGCCCCTCAAAATGACACAGGAAACACAAAATGCTGTAACTTTAGTGCTGGCACCCCACAACGAAAACAAAATGAAAACGATCAAAATAATTAATCGAACAATTGCTCGCCTTGGAGCGGTTGTGATACAAGGGTCGCTCTGCGTCAGCAAAAAAAAACAGCATTCAAAATCTGGTCTATGATTGCTCAAAAATATAGAGAAAAAGGAGACATCGAAAGGTCACCTCGATCACTTGTGCCCCTCTCCGGCCTGCCGACACCAGGCGTGGATTTATTGGAGAGAGCTTTCTTTTTTTGGAATTCACTGATAGTGGCATTCAATAGAACTATCTTTTGGAGGATTAAGGGCATAGAAAATACTTATCGACTCGCCGAAAGCCGTCTTCTCGTGAACCGTGTCCAAGTTCTCAGGCAGTCGTCTCCTCGTCGCACTTTCTGCTCCGGTGTCCGTCGCTCCACAAAATCACGTCGGGATTCCCTGTCTCGTCCTCTGGCGGGGCTTTTTAAAGGGTACCCCGTACAGTACACCTCGGACCGCGTCGAGGTATCGGAACCATCGAGTCCTCGACACGGCCTTGGTAAAAAAAAACGCCCGCTCGTTCAAATTACCACACGTGACATGATGCCCTAGCCGGTGGCTTTCCGCCACACTATACACCCCTATAGCCCTATCCAATTCCCATTGGTTCGGAGCCAGTCCGTCTTTTGCCTATGGGCGATCTCACGGGATTAAGGCTTGGCGTAGGTGTCCGGGGATCCATCCGGCGAAGCAATCCTTCCCCCCACTGACTTCTAACTTATTGTTACTTGGTAAAGGCCAGGTTGATGATAATAGTGTGCGAGGCTAGGGCCCTAATCCTCCTCCTGTGCCATGAGCCGAATAATAACGTTACGCATTTTTGTCGGCGAAGTAGAATTATAAAAGGAAACAGAAATTCAATGGTGTCCTTAGTAAATTAAAAAAAAATATTTCATGCAGGCAGTCGTGATTTTTTTCTTAATGAAACAATTATATCCTTAATACCGCAGCTTCTCACTACATTACTATCAAATTATCCTTGTTCGTAAAAATACGTTACCACCCGCGAATGATTAGTCAAATGTAGCGAGTCACAGGTTTTGCCAATCCGTCTCAAATGATAGTCAATGTGCCTTAAAAACCGATTCGGTTAGGACTTAGTTCTGTATCAGCCCCCGCACCCATTGGTTAATGAGGAGCCGGTCTATCATAATAAGCCCGAAAGGACAGTCCGGCGAGGACTGCCTTCAAGGTTGGCTTCTACCGGGATGCACCACCATACCACTCCATTAGAGATATGTCTCACTACAGTTAAGTACGCATACAAAGTTCTGGTTTTCAACGCTTACTCGACGGAAATCGTAAGAGCAGCAAGGGAAGAAATGAAGGCATTACTTAATCTTTACCTTCCTGAGTTTTTCCGTAGTCGTAAGCCTTGCTGGCCGGGTTTTTTTTTAAATCACCAGTGTTTTGGTTGTAGAGACTCTAATGAAGTCAGTCGTATTCGCAGATGGCAAAAAAATTCAGCCAAGAGACAGCAGTCATTGATGAGTAAGCTCTACAGATGCATAAACTACAGTGTGATGACACTTTAAGGTGGTTGGAACGTTATTCGTTTATGAAGAGATTTTCGAGAAACGTTACATTCGTGTACTCATTGGTAATATGTATGATTAAAGCCTAAAATAAATTGCACCATTTTGGGTTTTCGGGAATTTAATGCTATTTTAACACGTAGTCTTATCGCACTTGACATGTATTTCAAAATAATTCAATGACACGTGTACATATTTGCTGCTAAACGCGTAAACTCGCGTTTCATATAATTATAATGTTTCCTGATTAATACCAAGGTATCATTTCCAATGAAAAACATGCATTTACTTCCAATTTTCGAATAAATTTCAAATTCCGCGCCATAAACCAAAGTAAAAATAATGCATTTATTGAGGCGTAAATTTTAAAATATGATTATTGTATCATTTATGTTATGCGTTTGGTTCTTTCCAACATATGACTAGATGTACTATACACCAGGGTTGAAATTCGCTATGAAAAAATCATATGACTTGACCGGGATTCGAACCCGGATCTCCCAATTGCCGGTCAGGTGTGTTAGCCAGTTACCATAAAATTCTAATACCCTCGAAATATCCTCTAATACCCTAATTCATAAAATACCCTCGAAATTCGCCTTGAAGGAAGATGGCTTGGTAAAGTAACTGGCTAATACACCTGACCGGCAATTGGGAGATCCGGGTTCGAATCCCGGTCAAGTCATATGATTTTTTCATAGCGAATTTCAACCCTGGTGTATATGCACCCGTGCGAGTGACTTCGTACCATATCATTTGTTACATGCAATGTTTGAAAATTAGATGTACTACAGTGAAGTGAGCTCCAAGAATTTTATTTCGACTTCCTTGGAAAGTTACTTATTAAAATGGGCACTCAATTACTCTAGATTAGCCTTCCAACTACTTTAAGAATTCGCAAATGTTTAGATTCTCTAGAAGCTAGGGAAGCAAGCGCAAGCTGGAAAAGTGAGAATAAGGTTGGGAACCATAAAATAAATAAGATGGAAAGTTTGCCCGCCTAGGGATAGTTAAAGGAAACATTGTATCTTCCAGAGTTTCATTATACAAAGTACTACTAGATTCGGCAGTCACGCCATCTTCAGGTACACCGAGTTGTCAGTAGTCGGGATATATTTATATAAGTCTAAGGGGAGATGGTGTGGATGGGGTGGGTTGAATGCGGGGAAAGGAAGGGAAGGGGAGAGGGTGGACTGTTGTGGAAAGCCGGTGTGACATCCTGGGTACGGGGGTAAGGTGACTAAAAACAACGGGGAGGGATTTAGTTTGGTTTTATAGTTTAGTCTTTTAGAAGGCCCGATCTTTGTTCGTGGGCGCCCAGCTTTTTGCCTTTCTAGGCGCGGGACAAAACTTTCGGATTATAACGCTCCTTTGGTCCAACTCCACCAGATGTCCGGCGAAAGCAGATGATTCAATCGTATTCATGGGGCACGTCTGGTGTTCCATTGGCTCTGGTTTTGAAGTTGCGCCCAGTTTGACCGATGTAAAACACTCACAGTCAGAACAAGACAATTTATACACATGAGTTATAAGACGGACTCAAGTTTGTGCAGGGAGCAATAAGTAGATATTGGAAGTACATACAATGGATGAGAAGTAGGACAGTAGCTCTGGAGCATTTATGACATCTGTAAAACGGTAGAGAAGACCTCATAGACATTGCCTTCACTTTAATTGCCTGTGTGAGGTCACCGAAATACAGCTTGTGGCCCACTATAATGCTCAGATTTTTGAAGGAAGATGCTCGAATCGATGGCATTGCGTTAATTGTGTGGTCGAAATTAATGGGGTTGTTCATCATTGTATTAGTCTTGGCGATACATCATTAGCCATTCAACTGATGCTCCCGGATACTGCACAATTCTGAGGTTTTAGGTAAGGCTTCCTTCGCATTTTACCTTCACCTTTTATGCCACTCAAGTTCTCCAAAATACATTTCGCTTTCATTCGATGAGGTGAGCAATATCAACTTTTATTCACTACTATCTTTCCTCCCTTAAAAAAACCATTAGCGCATGACAGCGCTGTCATAGCACGAAATAGAGGTCTTAAAAAAAACCAGTGAATACTATGGACTGAGGTCTTCAAGTATATGTCATTAAAATAAATTAGGAGAACATACTGAGATGAAATAAGAACACTGTAAAAATTCACACAAACTTAAATGGTATAAGCCCGACCGGTTTCAACACTTTCGTGTCATTCTCAAGGGACAATACGAGAATGACACGAAAGTGTTGAAACCGGTGAAGCTTATACCATTAAAGTTTGTGTGGATTTTTACAAAGTGTTCTTATTTCATCTCAGTATGAACTCAATATTCCACAAAGTTGACTCGCAAACCATTGAAGAAATTAGAAGACTAAAATCTTATGCCTGAATCACACGATCATTTTTTCCGTCCCTTTCAAGGGATAGCTCCAATGATAGCTCAAATGATCGCTCGAAAATGATCGTGTGACTCGAACGAAGTCAGGGATGGCTCCAGCGATAGGGATCCCTATAGCTTTTTCCATCCCTGGGCACGTCCCTTTTTCCGTCCCTGGGAGGCATCGCTGACTCCACCATTTAGCCAATCAGAGTGCTCGGCCGCAAAGAGCGACTCTAACGCCACGTTCGGCTTTCAACGGAATGAGAGTAGTTAACATAGAAATGATGCGAAAAGGGAAGGAAAAAATGATGGAAAAAGGGACGGCCAAAATGACCGTGTGATTCAGAAAATGATAGCTCGAGCTATCATTGTCACGGTCCCTGAACAGCTATCATTGGAGCAATCCCTTAAAAGGGACGGAAAAAATGATCGAGTGATTCAGGCTTTAGCATGTTAGAGAGAGAGAAGCTGAATGCAGAATTCACACTAATATTTGGAGAAACAGATAAAAGGAAGTGGATTCCTTCACGTACTTCGGATAAGAAAGGGTTCATGATCATAAGGAGACTTCGTGTTCTAAGAAGAGAGGAAAGAAAATTACCAGCTGAAAGGTATATATAATGGAGGTTTTGTGTACCCGCAATGTTACGACGCATAATTTCTTAAAAAAGAAAACAAATGGTAGATTGATAAAAATTTGAGCGATGGAAATTGAGCGATTTCCACATGATAAAAGACTCTGCAAACAACGGAGAATGATAAGAGGTTTAGCTTCATCCGAGCTATTCGATAAACTCAGTCAGATTGCATCTCAGAAGCAGGTCGCATCTTCTCTCGTGAATATCTCCATTGTACCAACAGCTACGGAACACTTTATACCTTGCTTCGAATGTACACCTAAATAAACGCGAAGCCATCGATTTGCTGGGTAAGTCTCCATTTCGAGAATATTTCTTTATATGTTTTGGAAACCTTGATAAAACTTGTCTCACCACCACATATTTCTTTTTCCAGTAAGTACTCAGAAGAAAGAAAATTTCAGCCGGAAATGTGGAAATAGGCTGAAGGCCAAATTGGACTTCCCAACAACCAACTATATCTCCAAGCGACTATAAGAAATAATAGCACCAGGCTAAGAAAATAACAGGCATAGAAAATGGACATAAATAGAAAAGGTAACGTGGAAATTGTATCGAATAAATATTCTACATGGCTGAGTGGATCTAAAGATTTTAAGGAGATGGGATATATCCAGTGAGCGGGCATATTATTACCAATATGCATTGTTATACCGAAGTATAACACACATTTTAAATCAGTCATATTAAACGTATTTTGATCTAATTTGCCAATGATTTACAAAGATTCCTACTTTGGTATGCCATGAACTGCCCTGTTTCGAAAATCTACCATTGGATTCGAATGGTATTTCAGTTAGTTACAACGATGCCAACCGCCAATACCCGCAGTCTCCCGTTAATTAGAACCTAAATAGATCCCATCTATACTACCTTTTCCCTATTTCTAGGACCGGTCGAGCACATTAATTCCACGAGTGACGACGATGTTAATGTCGTGACATCGCCTTTTGAAGACAATGTTAAAAATATCACTATCCCTGATATTTCCGTACCTGAATTCCTGTTCCAAGCCATCGATAAGAATGAGGATATCACACAAAATAGAGACTGGATCGTAAGTAAATATAACGGCATGATTTTTACCGTTTCATTTAGATTTTATCACCGATTTCGACATGATTAGGTCTAACATCTCTGCCGTTTTCGTTGAAATGTTCAAAAGACTGACGTTGCCACCGGCACCGCATACAAATTCAGCGATGTAAAGCCAATGGCTAGGAAGATAGCCAGTGCACTGACCAGACTGGGTTTCAAGAAAGGGGATGTCCTCTTCATCGTGACATACGATTCTGCTCTGATGTACTTGGTGACCATGGGTGTTTGGGTCTGTGGTGGTGCCACAAGACCCTGCTACCAGCACCAGCGTAAAGGTTAGTATTCGTACTTTATGATTACTGCCAGTCTTTCTTTAACGGTAAATTTTCGATTTCGTTTTACCCTTGAAGGAAGGTTCGAGCACCACGTCAGAAAAATATTAGCCGGTAGAGTGAGCGAATACCATTTCGCCAAGTGTGATTGAGTATTTCCCATCTGATGAGTAAATCTCTGGCGCGGCTGAATCCCCAGAATATCGCTGAACGACACAACCCCCCTTTTCGTCCGTGATTGTTATTGTATAATTTACAGTTTTTGGAGTCACTACCTTTATTAAATAGCATCTTAACCCTCCTTGTTACTTGAAGCCATATGAAAACAACCCTTGTACTTTTCCACTAATATTTATTAATGTTGTACGTAAATTACGTAATAAAATATGTAATTTATGTCATGAAATTTGTCAATTTATATGGATTCAAATATAAAATACTTCCATGAAGTGACGCCTGAGGGTGTAAAGTTTCTTCTTTATTTCGTTGACAATTCAACAACAAAATTACGAAAATCCCAACATGCGACGGTAGTTCAGATAATCAGAATAAAATGAAAAAAACTGGTATGCGATGTCTTTTTGGTGGTAAACGACATTTTAAACCTACCGTTTTAAAATGTCGCTTTTCCCTATTGTCGATTTGAGACCATAATATCTGAGTTTAGGCTTTGAAGTAGGTCAGTTGACAATTAGCGCAGCTGATTAATTAACGCATGAATGTTTCTAAGTCTGACGAGTAGTGCTAGCAACATGTTATTCATTGGTACGGAGGCTTCCGCGGTTATTTAATGACCGTATTCTGTCCGGGTTTTTGCCGCGTCGATCAATTTTTGGGGGACAACAGTTTCGCCTGTCTTCCAGCTGGCTTCGTCAGTACCTGACGAAGCCAGCTGGAAGGCAGGCGAAACTGTTGTCCCTCAAAAATGGATCGACGCGGAAAAAACCCGGACAGAATACGGTCAACATGTTATTCATGTTCCCTACATGACTCTTGTGTCTCGTTTTCATAGTTACGTCATGGATAATTTTAGTAGTTTCTGTAGCATTTGTAGTATACCGAGAGTGTGGCGCTTGTTGATGAAAGTAAACTTCTTAACTGTAGTTCATGTTGGTGATAAGCCACCCTCTGCCAAACACCCTTGTGGTGGCTTGCAGGTTATTTAGTAGATGTAGACGTAGGCAACCTCATGTCAAAATAACCACTGACAATGCTAATATTTCCAGAGACCTTCTTGGCTCTAATGAGGGAAGTATCGACAAGATTCATTCTCTGCGACCCTGAAACCTCCGCTTCAGTGAGATGGGCCGCTGAGCAACTCAGTTGGAAAGTCACCATTTTATCCATCGGTGGCGAAGTGGATGGAGCCTTGTCAATTAAAGAAATGATTGAGGATGAGGATTGCTCAGGCAAGTAATCTCACATATTTTCATCAATCAACTACACGCAGAGTCTAGGAGCTAAGCTCGAACATATACTTCAGAGTATGTAATAATTTTATTAATTGTTCGAAGGAATTGGCATCTCTTTCAGCACTCCCAGCTGATCTGAAAATCAATTCAAAAGAAGACACTTGTGTAATTATGAATACCAGCGGAAGCACCGGGATCCCAAAAGGTGTCATGATCACACATCATAGTATTGTGGCTAATTTATCAGTAACAATGAGTCGAAAGATGAGCGACAGGTAAACATTTTAAAACTCTTTCCCTTCGTTCAGTAGGTGAGAAAGAGATTTTCCATAGATTTTTATATAGATAATTCTACACCCAGAAAATCGACACGAACCACTTTCATTCATTAGGAGGAGTGAAGTATGTGATTACAAAACTAGAGCTGCATAGTCCTTTATGAATGCAAATTGTTAAATTTTTTCATGATGCCCCACATTTTTTTCTCTTTCAGAGCAATAGCTCCGTCGATGTTGGTGCCAGTGGGAAATTATTTGGGCAGCGTAATGCTTTCGGCCCTAATGACACTCACGGGAGGTTCCTCGTTCTACACCGCGGCAAAATATGACATCAAGTCATTAATGAAGATCCTGCAACAATATAAGGTCGGCTTGAAAGGCAATATTGTCTATAGTTGTGTTGGAAATTACAGCAGTATAAAAAGATTTATCTGTTTCAGCCTCAAACAGTTTTCCTGCACCCATTCGCATTACACGCATTTCTGCAACAACCTGGGATAGAAGACCATGACTTGACCTTCGTGAAAGCATTGTCAACAACAGGCTCTGTGCTGAGCTACGCCACAGCCAAAACCATTGAAGCCAAATTACCACACGTAAAATTAGCACAGGTAACATTATTTCCTCATCACATTACGTTTACCACCACAAGTTAAAAATGTAGTCCGTAAAAATTCCATTGGCATAAAAATAGCAGTATAACTGACCTGCCGGCATTAGAGAGAAAACAATTATCAGTAGTCAAGCCTCCTTTGAATCTTTCTCATTTTTCATTCATTTCCACAACAGGAATAAGACATGACACGACACATGTATTAACTATAATTGGTAATATCTACGATACCTGAAGGATTATAAGAATATTTCGCTGTAATGATTTGTGCTCACAATAAGAAATTATCTCAATATTACCTCCAGGATGCTTCCTTTTACAGGGATACGGAATAACGGAAGCGTTATTCGTATGCTCCACCTCCATTGGCCCATCCTCTCACACTCCGAAAGAAAATTCTGAAAGTTCAGTAGCTGGAGTGAAATTCAACACGCTACAAGGAGGTAATTACCGAAAACTTCATCAGATAATGCTGCTAATCAGTTAAAATGAAATAAATTCTTGTTTTGAGACTGAAAAACAATCAAAAGCTCCCTATTTACGGGTTATCCTAGCCAGACTGGCGTCTAAGAAGGTCGTTTTTTCTTATTTTGTTCTTATCCTTTCTAGATACCCACATGTCATCTGGACGCCTTTCCCCATTCATCACAGCTAAAGTAAGTTGACGTCTAATTATCGCGCCGAAAGTAAAAACCGCAAACCACCATCCACCGTTGGCCAAGATGCCTTTAGTTGTGACACCGAGCAAGAATTAAGAGTTATACTTCTAATTTGTACAGTGAACATCATAAAACATGCATATTATCAGGCGGTAATAGCACAGAGTGAGAAACAGTTACAGAAAATGGTGGATAAAATCGAGAGAATAGAAGAACATCATTGAGGAAACAATAAAGAGGAAAGTACATAGGAAGAGATACCAGGAGGTAAGGGAACTAGCATTGGATAAGGAAGGGAGGAGGGCTGCAATCAACCGATCTTATGATTGAACAAGCAATGATGATGAGGAAAACATTTTGGAATGAAGGTAAACATCGAGAAAAACTAAACTTATGAAGGCAGGAAGAGAGGAAGGAGCTCTAAATGTCAACACTGATGGAAAAAGACTAGAACTAATACCATGCTTTAGATACCTCGGAAGTGTAATGACATGGAATGGAAATTGTACGGAGGAAATAAGGCACAGAATATCACTGGGAAAAGCAGCCTTCAGTAAAGTGAACCAACTACTTTCAGCCAAAGCAATAAACATAAGCTAAAGGAAAAGATATGTTAAATGTTTCATTAGGAGTGTTGTGCATTACAGAGCCAAAACTGGGAAAGTCCGGAGGAAAGAGGAGAAAAATCTACAGGGTTATGAAATGTGGCAACGGAGAAGAATGGAAAGACTAAAATGGAGAGATAGAGTGAGAAGCGAGGAAGTGCTGGCACGGATGAATGAAAAAAGGAATATTTCAAGATCAGTAAGAAATAGGAAGGCGAACTGGATGGGACACGTCCTGAGGAAAGATTGCCAGCTGAAAAGAATATTAGAAGGAATGATGGAGGGAAAGAGAGGAAGACGAAGAAATAACATGTTGACAGATATTATGAATGGAAGGAGTTACGAAGAGGTGAGGGAGACAGCACAGTATAGACGAGCATGGAGGGAGCAGTTCAACTGAAACCTGTCTGAGGACAGATTCACCTTAGAAGAAGACATTTTAACTACGCAGCATACTTCCATCGTATTAGTGAACATTTTTAAAAGCCCTACACGTGTTCCAATCACATTTTAAAAACGAATTATTAAAGATTTCTAGGATAAGATGGTAATATTCAAAATAAAATTCGACTCAAAAGTTACAGTTTTCCTGCCTATAACATGTAAGGCAGCAGGAAAATGAAGTCGCTCCAATTTTTGACGACATTGTAAAAGACGAGGAGCACGCGTACATTACCGAGGAGGCTTACTTTTTTTAAGTTCTACAGATAGAAGCAAAGAATTATTTTTCCTTTTCTTAAAACATCACTAATTCATTAATTTTTGTAAGAAAGTAAAGAGATAATAAGGATATCAAAGAAAACTAGGACCAATGTCCTTTCGATATGCCTTCGAATTAAAAACAATGAACAATATACATTAGAGGAATGTGCAATATTACGAAATAATAAATTTGGACTAATCAAAGCCATTTATGGTCATAATAGAATCAAATGTGTCCTATCTTTTACAGATTGTGGATCCAGTTTCGGGGCAATCCTTGGGTAGAAACATTAAAGGAAACCTACTGATTAAGACTCCATGTTTTATGAAAGGCTATGTGAGCAATGGAAACACAAAGGTACAGTAACATCAACGAAAATCTCAAGTTCATACTTGTTCTTTAGTAGCAGTGTAGATAGCCTACTATCTACAGATGAAAACTACTTAGCTACAAGCAATTGATGCCAAATAACTTCCAATACTACACTAATAAACACTTGAACACACTCATTCAAGTGAGAATAAAATTATTTAAAAAAATGTTTTCGTTGGTTAAGCATTCTTCTTTATTCACATGGCGGAACCTTCACACGGCGATTTCTCGCGAAAAGGATGCGTCGGAAATTTTGGATGAAAATGGCTGGTTTGACACGGGCGATGTGGCTTATTTCGATGATGAAGGTTTCCTGTACGTTGTGGACAGACGCAAATTCACTTTCAAGTATCAGATGCAATGGGTAAGCCATAAATTTCAATTACTAGTTGTAAAATATATAACATAACAGTTAGTATTTTAAAATTCTACTGTGATATCGCTTAACATTTCTGACTTAAAATGAACAATCAATTGACAAGGTATCATACTGAGAATCGAGAATAAATTTACGTGCAATGTCTCACACGACTAAGGCAAATATTTCTACAAGGCATAAATTCCAAACTTAGATTATTATCAACGGAGTGGGCATATTTTGAAAGATTTTTAAAGGTAAGTCATCTGAAACAGATAATAAGCTTCATTGTTTACGATGCCCACTCCAACTACCAAAGTTAAACTTAAATAATTATTTTAAATATAATAAATTTACCAACATATTTCCTGATTCAATACTGAACGAGTCCCCGAAATTTTCACAGGTTTGCCCGACAGAAATAGAAGACATTATCTTGAAACACCCTTCTGTAGTGTCATCTGTTGTCGTTGGCGTGTCTAACCCTGAAACAACGTCTGTAGCCAAGGCGTATGTGGTCCTAAAACCCGGATCTAAAGTGACGGAAGAAGAAATTGCATCGCATGTTGCAGGTGACAAACAACTACTTAATTTTGATTTGTGCGGGCATTTTCTTTAACGGATTCGGACAATATTCGCTCCTCACTCGCGGGATGGAGACCAAATCAATGGGAGATATATCGGTGATATTCCTAGCCATGCGGGGATCGGGTTGGTGTGGTGGCTAGAGTACTCGCCTACCACACGGGCGGCCACGGTTCGATTCCCTGCAGAGGCGGATGTTTTTCTGAGGAGCCCGATCCCTACTTGGGTGTCTTGTGGAGGGCACTTCAAGTAGAGTACTCCGTCTGTCGGATGAGACGTTAAGCCATGGTCCCCTTGGCGCCTTTCGTTAAGAGCAGGCTAATGCCGACGCCGGGTTTCTATCCACCCTTCCTCCCTCACCTATCCTCTATGGCGCAAATGACCTTAGCCGTCGGTCGCCTCCCCAAATATCCAATCCAATCCTAGCCATGCTTGCAAACTATATGGGAAGTATTTCAACAGCAGCACCGTAATATAGGATGTTATGAAATAGTAATGATCTCTCGCGGAGCAAACATATTTAAGAAATGCCTGTTCGAGTTAACTGTAAATTAGAATTTGTGAAAAGAGTACTCGAAAAGTGCGACGATAAGGTCAGAGAAATCAGCTACTCCTCCCTTGTAAGGGTCTTGTAAGGGTCTGCAGCGGCGGATGTTTTTCTGAGGAGCCCGATCCCTACTTGGGTGTCTTGTGGAGGGCACTTCAAGTAGAGTACTCCGTCTGTCGGATGAGACGTTAAGCCGTGGTCCCCTTGGCGCCTTTCGTTAAGAGCAGGCTAATGCCGACGCCGCGACGAGGGGCGCGGGACCCCACCTGGAACACGCTCCCAGTGTTTGGAATCCTCATTAGGTTGGCTTAAAAACGGAGTCAAAACGCATGCAGAGAAGCTATATATCAAAGGCCATTATGATAATTTCGTTCGATCTACTGACCTCCGGCAACAACTGGGATGGGAATCGCTTTCACACCGTCGATTAAAAATTAAACTCAATCTTATATGTAAATTCAAAAGTTTTATTTTCCCACGATGTTATCAATATCTAACGAACTCCAACATACTACGGAAGATGATGTAATGAGAATAAAATTAAAGGGAAAGCAGGATGGACAGGTTTATAGCAGTCGCAAAAGCTTCTGTCGTTGCGCAGTGGACGATTTTGGGACATGGGCCTCAGAACTTTTAAAACCCTGCCTGGAGGGGGAGGAAGGTTGTAAATTGTGGAGCGCCAGTGAGCGAACCTACCTTCCTTCCTTCCCCTCCATCCGTTCACTTCACTCCCTCCACTTAGCCTTCCCCTGCCGCCGCGCAGAAGTGCGCCAGGTTCTTTTGCCACTGCTATAAATATCGTTTTTTTCCGCGATCGATAAGGGACTTAATGGCTGCTAAGAAGATTTTGAAGTTGGATAGTCGACAGGTAGGGTAGCTGATTATTATATTGGTTTCCTAATACTAGTTTCTTAACCTTTTGCATTCCATTCAAAACACGTTTTAGCCTGACTACATCAATGGAATAACCATTATTTTAATATAGCTAATGGTGTTACGGAAACGCTCTTCGAATTCTCCCTCGGAGTCAGGAAAATTATGTGCTCGGTCGCCCTTATACCATATTTTCAATAAAATACAATAATAAGAGATATAACGATACTTATTATTATAGATTATTCACCAAGACAGGGACGTTGGAAAGGACGGAGAGGTAAGGCTCACTGTTTTCTGCAACAGCAATCATGTACTTCTCGGAACTACTTTAACTCAGCAGATCACCTACCTTCCAAAGCATTCGGCGACCTTTTTATTTCCTAAACATTTCCTCTCCCGTTACCCAACGTCCTCCCAGCTATGCCTCCCTTCAGCAACCCATTGCAAGCATAAATTAAGCTTTCACAAATCTATTGGCCGAAACGAAAAAAAAACAGAGACTTCAACCGTGAATAAACAAGAAAGGATCAAAGATAATTAGCATAAAGTAAAATAGAGAGGTTGAGAAAAGTTTAGCGTGGAGCCGAACATGGAGCGTGGTTCAGTATCATGACAAAAATTCGACTCCGTGGTGAGGAAACGGCATAAGATTACGATGTTCTAGAAGAGAGTACATATTGCGAAGGGTGGAGAAAATACGATGGATGGAAGAGGAGATGTCCTAGGATTGTCAGGGTGAAAGAACAAAAGTTGCGCGGGGAAATTTAAAGGAGGCAAAGTGCATATTTCGAGCAGGTAATGACAGAGTTTGGGATGGAGAAGGTCGTTAGTACGATAGAAATTACATTGGGCTAACTCTCAAGTGAGGTATTTATATCCACTTTGCCTGCTAAATCATTCTATTCTTCGTAATAAAAAGTTAATTCGGTCTGATTCCACCTCTATTTTTTTTAACCGGTTCAGATTTCAGCACAGCATACCATTTACAACATTAAAAATGGCACGATGTGCCGAAACTTGGATCGGTTAGAGAAAATTAAGTGTGAATTCAGACCAAGTTAGCCTTTCATTATGAAGAACATTACGGATTTCCACCAAGTTACGCCGTAATCAGTATCTTATATGAAATAGTTCTAGTTCAGCCAGTTAATTTCAACCTTCAAGGCAATTAGTAGGATGCATGCATTCACTTTAACAAGAATCCGTAGTGAATCTAAAGTGACTCTTTCCGATTAACAAATGTACTCCCTTTTAAACCGTTCCACGGTCAGAAATAACTTCCCTTAAATTTGAATTCAAGATAAAATTAATCCCCGAGGATTGAACAAAAAACTAACGAGGTAACAGAGAAATTATGTGGTTTATCATTCAGCTACGTGCCACTCGGTTTTGTGAATTTGAATAAGCATCAAGCATAAAATGTCGTTATACATGCATGAGAACAAGATTCTTGAATATGCGGTGATTCGCGTATTTCACTCAGAGCCAACGTGTATATATATTTTTTCCCCCAATTTGTATACAAATGGTTTATTTGTGTTAATAATTGTTGTTTGTTTACATATTTATTTATTGTTCGGAGTTTTTGTTTATTTGGAGGTGCTCAGTATTCTTAAGCCTAATGGTAGGTGATTTCCTGATGCCTCAACTTTTGTGTTAATATTTATATAAATATGTAGCTAGTTGTTTGTCTCTTGACTTTCTAGTTGCAAAGCCCTGAAGATGTCAATAAATTTGGCAAAAAAGTGGCTGTGAGTGAAATACATGAATGATCACATATTCAAGAATCTTGTAGTTATCAATATTTTATATTGGTCGAGAAGTTATAATTGGTTTGAATTACAGTCAACGCAGGCAACGTTTTGCACTAAACGAGTAGGTGAGCGTCATCAGTAATAAATGCATTTGACATTGTATATTGTGTGATGTTGTGATGATGAAACAATCAACTGAAAGAACTTCCTCAATCTCAAACTATGCTTTTCTTCACAGAACACTTAGAAGAATATAAGCAGCTTCATGGAGGCGTGACTTTTGTGGAGAGCCTACCTGTTACACCGGGAGGGAAGCTTGATCGACCCGCCCTCCTACAGCGAGCCATTGCAGAATCGGTATTAAGCACATGAAAGTGTTCCCCAGAGCATTCATTACAAAGTCGTTTCGGAATTAAAAACATTTTAAATTCCTCGTGTCTTCCCGGCGTATCATTGATTCAATGATTTATGATGATGACGATTCCCCTCAATGATTTATGCACGGGTTTCACACAGGATTAATTGTTTCGTCTGTCAATAAGTATTTCTGCATGTACGTACAAAAAAAAAGCAACCTATCCTCTGTAACATACATTCCATAAATACAACATAAAATGTACATATTCTTTCAAATACTTTTTAAAATCCCCTTTAAGACCAGAAATAGAACAAAAGGTATTGTCTCAGTAAGATTGGTAAGTTTAGGATCCATATCCCACGCATCAAGCAAACGTTCGCGGAACGTTTCAATAACGTTCGTACAGAACCGAGGAAATGTCACGGAAACTAACCTCACGAACGTTCCCATACGGCTGCAATGTCGCCCGGCCCGAACGTTGCGTAGAAGTTCGCGGCGCTAACGGAATGAAAACTGCTCTGCGCATGCGCGAAGATGGGAGTGAAATAACCCTGTGTATTATAATCTTTGGAAATAACCGTCCGGGGAGGTAAATACATAGGCACATAGCATAAATTCAGACATAAATAGACCACTTCATCCACAAAGGGGCATTTGAATAAAATAATTATATAACGAGGGAATGCCTATACAACGGAAGGATGAAAAATCACATAATGAACACAATAGTATAAAAAATACGTCACAGATGAGACCAACACAAACACTGAAACACAAGAAAAGGAGAAAACTCACTGATTTAAATATTTCAGCGGCACACAACCGCCTTACATATACACAATGCACGTAAGTTATTGCGAGGAGTCACTTCCATTTGTTCACGGGAGAGTTAGAAATGATCATGATTCCGTTCGATCACTGCAACTGCTAGCTTAGAAACTTTGGATGCCTGAAACATACTTGTTCACTAACGATAAGCTCTTGCGACGAGTCACTTCCATGTGTTTAGGGAGGGTTAAAGATATCCTTAATTCCGTGCGAATACTGCCGTTGCTCTCTTAGAAACGCATCAATGATTATAAATCCAACTTCATCAGGTTTCAGAAACTACTCATGGTACTCCTCAACAGCATTCTCTTTTGCATGGAGCTGATATTCTAACGCTAGGTTCGAAACGTAACGTTCTCCGAACGTTAAATTGCTACGGAAGTGCTACGGTCGGCTAGCGAACGTACCGCGAACGTTAAAGTGCTGCGTGGGATTTTAATTAATAAAAGAACACTAAATAATTTGGACGTGTGACGGACATTACATAATTCTGAACATACAACTGTGATTACACAGCAATTAACAAATACTCTGTCTCTCAAATGTACCCATTAAAAAAGTAAAAACTTTTCCTGATACGCTGAAAATTTTTCTTATTTCAGTCAATAATTAGAATCGATAGAATAAGAAGTTAATCTGAAAAAAATATATTTATAAAAAATATATGATACGAAAGAATGAGTTCGGTTAAGGATGTTACGACAACATTATAACGGATGTTAGAAAATTTTCATCGTTTATATAATGCACTACAAATTATCAATTGCATTATTCAAACACCAGTGTTATATTTTATTTATGCACTAAAAAGTATTCCATGTAAATAAATCCACATTGCTTGCATGATGCTCATCAAAAAACACTAATTTTTTCCTCTTAACTGGGTTTAGGCTATATTTCAACCAGCAGAGACACCTTAATTGTGCATTTAAAATGTCGGGTGTTTAATAAAATCATAGTTAAGTCGAATTTTTAAAAAAGTAATCTACTCGTTAAGGTACGTTTGGTTGAATGTTAGAGAATCTCCTCCCGGTTCTCTACACTTTCAGGGGCCTATCTCCCTCTAGTACAGGGGTGGCCAACCAAAAGAATCTTGCGGGCCACTTTGGAAATGCATCATAACTCTGCGGGCCGCATATAAAATTATATATCACCACATTAGATTTAGATCCACTATAGACATTTTTTGGAGTGAAAAATTGAAACATAATGAGTTATTATTATTCTGTTAAAGTTATTGCATTAAAATGTGATGAATCTCGCGGGCAGGAAAAATGTTCAATGCGACCCGCGGGTTGGCCACCCCTGCTCTAGTATATCCTTTTTCGCCTAGGCATACGATCTACCCTTCTCCATCCCGTCCATGAAATCTATTCTCTTTCTTCCCTTTCCCGCTTGCCCAACATCCTTCCCTCTTATCACACTCTTCAGTAACCTATCGTCCCTTATTACATCCTCCAGCCACCTACTCTGCCTATCCCGAATTTCATTCAGAAGTTTCCTCGCTCACCATCACAAGCACTTCCTCGTCAGTCTTCCTCTCCATCCACCTAACCATCTCCATCCTTCTCCACACCCACATCTCAAATGCCTGCAGCCTTTTGTCGTCCTCTTTTCTGAGGGTCCAAGTTTCTACACCATACAAATATCGTTCATATGACTCCTAAAATCAAACCTGATATGCTTATAAGAATACGCGAAACTAGTGAAAGTAGTCAAATGGAAGTAGAAAATCAAATAGAAAAATACAGTTATACGAGATAAATCTATGGTTAAGGCAAGAAAACCCAATTTTCCACACAGTTATTATACCTATTTGAGGGATTTGACTCAATGTATCATGCGCAATCAACATTGAAAAGGTCATTAGTTGTAAATATATATACTTCTCCTGTAAAGTGACGATCTATTCGTTCAATAAAATTAACTGTTTTTTATATATTTATCATAAATTTTAATAGCGCCAACAATTAGGCTGTTACACAGTAGACTTTAATTCGTCTCTCCCAAGCACACACAGTTCACGAGCAGTGGTCGACCTGTTTCTGTCACGATCATGCCGATTCAGGGAGAATTCCTATCGTTAGTAGAATTTATATCGCATGACATCGTAGTCAAGCTGCCATTTTGGTCATCAAGCAACTGAGAGGACCGGAAAGGGTTTGAAGAATCCGCGGAGTAAACGTTAGCACGCCAGTGACATTTAAGGAATTCCCGAGTGTTCCACACCACTCGGATAACTAAATACCTCGCCCGACATTGCCGTTGACGAACGAGGGACGTTACCGTAGAATAACGCACCCCGTCTGACGTCAGAACTTGATGCATGACGATTATACGACGAGAAAGGCTCAATCGGTTCAGTGGGGCATAACGAGTTCCCAGCCTGCGTTCCTCATTTGGAAACTTCGCTGGCGTCCTTCCATTGCCGCGAAAGATTCCCAGTGAATAATGTACAAACAACACTATGTCGGTGTGTAAGAAAGTAAACGAAGCAAATGTGCCCGCTCTGGATTGTGCAGATGGTTTGCATTCGAAGTTCCGCCTCTTATATGAGTGTTTCGATTAATTTGACATGTCTTACATACCCACGGAGGGAGATGGAGAACGCTCAGTGGATGGAAAGGCGGACGAACAAGGAAGTGCTCAGTACGATTGGTGAGGAAAGGAAGCCTTTGGATGAGATCAGGAGGAAGCAGAGTAGGTGGCTGGAGGAAGTAATTCCCATTACTGAACTCCATACAAGTTAGATGTATTGCCAGAAGAGAAAGAATTAGCGTTCGACTCCCTGTCCGAGGAATTTTTGAATTTAGAGGAACTGTATTATCTTGGAATCAACCTGTAACCCTTGTTTTTTTAGGAACCTAACGTACCTTTTCTTGTTGGGCAACAATAAGGGCAAGTGGAGTAATTTTTATTTGGTTGCACGTGTGAAAAAAGGGCATTGTATCAGAGAATTTTAGTAGGAGAATAGCAGAAGGCTAGGCGCTTGGGGATGTGTACAGAAGGATAGGCGCACAAGGGGGATGTGTAGCTCGAGAGTGCGATAGAAGGGAAGGATATTGGGTAAGTGGGGAACGGAATGATGGAGAATAGGTTTTACGGACGGGATAAAGAAGGGTAGATCGAATGCTAAGGCGAAAACGGAAATAATAAAGGTAGATAGGACCCTAAAGGGCCAATGAATGAGTGAGTACAAGTGAAATGTTTATACCAAAGTCCAGTAATTCACAGTCACGGCGACAATTTTGATAAACTTGCAGTTCAGAGCTCAGTGGCACCGTGCATGTGGCAAGCAAGAAAAAGCTTACTTCAAATAGTTACATAGTAAAAATACTAAAACCAAACGATCTTTCCAAGAATATTAAGAGATATCATTTTACCTCTACTTTACAAAAGATGAGAGTTTCTGGAGGCGAATATAGCGGTGCTATATTAAAAAATATCCTGTTCTGATAACTTCTGAATGAAATGTTTTATCATGGAGAAATAAAATCATTTACAGCAGAATAACTCAAAATATAGGTAGCCTAATAATGCTGTTTTGAAGCAGTGCAGTTGTGCATAATTCATATAAATTACCTCTGACAGATATCTTATTTAATCCGAGGCAATTTCTCAGCATTCCCCCATTTTACTTGCTGGCGAATATAGGCGCTGCCAGCGTCAGCTGTAACTTTTAGGGAAATAAACCAAGGGCATAAGCTGTATATTACTTCACTGTGATACAACACTCGATATTAAAATCTAAGGAAGCCTCTTATTTACATCTTAACCAAGGTCCCCGTCAACACCTTCCCCTCTTCGCCAAACGCATCTTTCACTAACACTATTCTCCTAGAATTAATGGTATTGGCAGTAACTTGGTGGAATTCCTTCATGATGCCCCTTCATGCGCCTAGCCTTCTGCTATTCTCCCACTAAACTTCTCCGATACAATGCCCTTTTTTTCACACGTGCTACCAATTAAAAATTACTCCACTTGCCCTTGTTGTTGCCCTACAACAAACGGTACGTTACGTACCTAAAAAAACAAGGGTTACAGGTTGATTCCAAGATACACAGTTCCTCTAAATTCAAAAATTCCTCGACAGGAAGTCGAACGCTAATTCTTTCTCTTCTGGCAATACATCTAACTTGTATGGAGTTCGGTAATGGGAAGTTTCGAAAAAAGGCACAAATTTAAAAACAACGAATATTAAACTAATGGACGAAAAAAGAGAGGAGAACAATACTTAGAGAAAATTAGCACTTACGGAAATTTATTATGACTCGCTTGAATAAAATGACATGAAAACATGAATACTGGTGTTAACAACAATCAAAATACCATCGACCAAGAAATAACATCGTAATTTCAGGCTGAATTGATGTAAAAATGACGCTCGTCTTCGTTGCTACGTCTCTATTTACCAACAACGTCCATATGGTGACAGCGCATGCGCCCAAATCCGCATTCAGCTGCGTTTCATTTCATAAACCTGTAAATCGCCGGCTGCAGCGTTCGAGAGTCGGTTATCGTCAGCTATTACCGTGGCTAAATCGAAGTATGGGAAATTTCGGTGAGTTTTTTCACGCGGATGGATAACTTAAGTGTCTGATATTTTGTTTCTTGAGTCAATGATCACGATATTGAACTCCATCAACAATATTTCCTCGAGGAAAAATGGAGTGGTTTGAATACATCAAAATTTCGAACCCTCCTTGATTGTCTCTCGTGACTCCTTAGTAACGCACTCGGAACCATTCCAAGTGGTTTCAAGCACAACCCTATCGCATGGAATGTTAAGTAACAACTGTCAACAACTATCGCATGGGATGTAAATAATTATCATCCGGACTCAACTCCACAAAAAACGAAATGCTTTCGAATATCATTCGGAGAAAGGGACTCATTCGGGTATTTTTAATTTCGACAAGCCTAAACATATCTTAAAACAAATTTCTAATAAAAAAGCACATAAAATGCAAAGTGTGAAGATGAGAGTTAAAATTTATTAAGTCATTACATAAAGGGTGAGGATACTGAACCCATTATTCGATGAAAACAGTAGGACGAGCGCAATCGGAAGGGTACAAGAGTGAGCGACATCTTTGAAATAAACCTTCCACTAAAACAAAAATGAGTGTTTCTTCAACTGGTGTTGTGTTTTTTATGTGTGTGAGAAGTTTTCCCTTGGATAAGCTTCGTAAGTGCGGGATAATAAGGTATTCGGAATATTCCACCGATTTATTTATCAAGCAACACACAAAACCGGTTTCAATGCTCAAGCGTAATTTCCATAGAGCAACATAAGAATACCCGCTGCTGTTTATATAATGATGATACATAATCTTAATCGGGGGAATTATACATTCCCTGATATCCTAATCTTTCATTTAAACCCAACATATTAAGTGCTCGTAAAGGAACGGTCAAGAAGCGGAAAAGAAAATCATTGCGCGCAAGAGGAAGGAAAGAACAAAAGCAGAGAAATTAGCCGAAATACACGAAGATACTCATTTTAACGACAACTTTGAGCTAATCTCCTTCCTTTGCTGAATATGTTTCTTTAGAGAGATATGATTGACCGACAATCAATTATTTCCACGAAATTGACCATCTTATAGCCGGTTGTAAGAACATTTAGCTATGGAATCAATAGTTATGAAATCCATGATGCTGTGCAATTCACATAAATATTTGCAGGAACACAACAACCAGTTTCGTAACTTATCCACGAAAAGTACATATCTTCAAATGTTGGATCTAATATTCTACCGCCGGATAAAATGCATGAAAGTCCGTCCATCATAATTGCGAATTCACATAATAATTTTTCAGTAAGAGTAAGCAAACTGGTCATTCGTCTCAAAACAGCCCCTTCATCCAGTTATTAAGGACCGTATTCATAGTCGTTACCTGGGTGTCACCCAGGTGTGGGGGAGCCCCTTGGCTCAGAAATAGTATTCATAGTCGTTACCCAGGGGACTGTTGTCCCCTAACCCTCCCCCAGGCCGTCGATTTCCTGGGTAAGGCATGAAGCTTACCCAAAGCTCTCCTAACGCAGTACTGCTGCCCACGCGTGGGACGAATGAATACTACTGTACTAATCGTAGTACACGATAATATCAACATCTTTCCATAGTAACGTCTTGTTTACAAACACGAGTACTAATTGAATCACCCTCGTATTCCTCATCATTCAAATTACATAAATATTTAAGTTCTATTGAAATCATTCTCTCTTATTCCTTCAATCATTTTTCATCAACATTTTGCAACAGTATACTGTATTATTGTTTATAGCGTCCTTGGTTACGGTGAGAAATGAGCATCGAAAACATCGAGAACCATTCAGCGAAACCGTTCATATGTATTTTTGCGTGGGATTGCTGCCAAATCTCTTACCCAAGCGTCCCCTGGCTGGGTGTTACCCAGGTAAGGTTTATGAATCGCTCAGCGTAGGGGACCCCTAGGTGTTAGGCTAGGGGATACCCAGGTAACCCCTAGGAATACGACCATGAATACGGGCATAAGTCTCCAAGCGGTTCATTGCGAATCCGTCATTTGGCAACTTATGGGACTCCTTACTTTATGCCATAAGTTATGAAACAAAAAAAATATCGAAAGTTTCAGAAGCAGTAGTTGATTGGTTTCCATAGCTTATATGGGTCCGATAACTTTATTGAATACATATGTGTCGTTCACCCAAGTGGCCATTAGGCGTGATATGTTGGAAAGCGACCAAGTTTAATACAATCATCATATCTTAATAAACGTAATGCGTAATTCAGCCTGAGTCATTTCCATAATACGACCCACAGCACTTCACCTCTACCGACTAATAAATCTGAGAAGATGAAAAGACAAATATACTGTACATATTTTGCGACATAATACCCTTTTATAAACACAAAGAGATGGAGAAATAAATAGGAAGGATTACACAGGAAGACTAATAATGGATTAGAGCAGAAAAACTATAAGGGACATCAAAGTGATAAAAACAACTTGTAGGAATGAAGCAGTTGTCTGGTAGGAGAGAAATTCAGAACAGCTTGAGAAATGCAGATTTAGACTGCTTGAGACATTCAGAACTGGTGTGTTCCAGAACGACACAGAGGATTTAATTCAGACACAACACACCATCTCTAGGTCCGACAGAAGCGATAAAATAAGAGAGATACATTGCCAAATTGATAGGTACAAAAACTCGTTCTTTCCGCGCACAATAAGCGACCAAAATAAAAACTGTGCTCCACTAAATACACTCCCATAATACACGTTACCATTTCACCTCGCAAAACCTTATCCTTAGCACACCTGGAGTCCCACCACCTCGGTCACACGCCGATGCGGCGGCGAGCAGGGCATTATGTAGATGTAGATCCCGATGCCCGGAGTTTCAATCTCGGCAGGTACAAAGATTTTCCCATGGAATCCCGATCCCCGCCTGTATGTAACGTGGACATCCCTTGAAGCATAGTTTTCTCTCATTCAGGTGGGAAAATCAACTTTGAATGTTTTGGCGCATTTTGGAAAAAAGCGTGTAGACGCCGAAGCCGGTATGTTTCTCCACTCAGGCTTCATTCCTTAAGTGAGCCTACCAACTGCTTTAACTGACTCAGATGTCGGTCGCCTCAACCAAAAAATATCAAGATATTTCGATAAAATAAGAGAGATAAATTGCCAAACAGAAAGGTACAAAAACTCGTTCTTTCCGCGCACAATAAGCGACCATAATAAAAACTGAGCTCCACCAAATACTCTCCCATAATACACGTCACCATTTCATCTTCCTTAACCATATCCCTCACATATTTACACGGCTTGAGTCCTCACACCCCATGCCATACGCCCATGCGGCGGCTCGCTGAGTAGTATGCAGATGTAGAGAGTGGACTCAAGAGCTTAAGCAAACCAATCTTCGGGTTGATGGCAGCTCATGATGTGTTTTGAACTGGCAAAACTTGACGTCAGCGTTATTTATTCACCGATCAATTGATTACTCAGAATATTTTTGTTCTCCTCGTTCATCACCTTCACCCACCCACGAAACTTACTTGAAAAAGCTAATTGGTGCTTTTGATTACCAGTGAAAGAAAAGCAAGTGGACTCATTTTGAACGAATGGATGCCCGGAGATTTTAACGCCTTGACCTACCTAAAAACGGAAGCTTGAAAAAACAATCAGGCTCATTTACGCTCTCAAAGGCGTGCCTCGAGAAATGACCTTTCAGAACATCTCGATTCAAACATAGCCGATAGCACGTTAGCCCTACTAAGAATATTCGAGAGCTGTGACCTCCGCCTCAAATCAAGGACAGCAATTTGATGGTTTTTTTGAAACGTTACAAACATTTTGATGGATTTCTCTGATGCCACGCGAGGCCGCGAAAATACATATGATATATTCTTTGGGAAGGCAGACATAATATCTTAGTGTTTTACTTTTCACAGAGAAAACATTTGCTATGTAGTTGCTCGATGAAAATGTTACGGGGAAGATGAAGATTACGGCAGACAATAAATTCGATAAGGCCAGTTAAATCAAGGATGTAAAACTCACTGGGAGATCGGGTTAGGGTACTATTTTACCTCCGGAATATTTTACCAGGAGGAATACCATCATATGACATATATTTAAAATGCAGGGCTACATCTTCTGGGGAGGTTAACAGGATGGTCTCCCCGTTGCTTCCCACCTCATCGCAGAACCACGGCAGATTCCGAGACCTTAGTCCTGACGTCACCGAAGTTTTCTCTATCTTCTTCATCATCGCCTTGCCTTCTGCTGAGATTGCTGCCTCTCTTAGCGGTGGTGTTGGTTCCAGTAGCGTGTAAAAGTTAATTACCACAGCGGTTTGGTTTGGTCACGAACTCGCGACCCTCGTAACGGGAATCGAACACGCCCTCATCCTCTCGTATGAGAACAAATGCGAATCGCCAATGAACTGCATCGATATGTTCAATGGTATCAGGCTCAACTATGTGGAAGTTGATATTCACAAATGAAAAAACGACTTCGTTTTCTTCCACTGATTTATTTTTTCGGTACGACATGTTTCGACACATAGAGGTCATTATCAAGAGTTGATAATGACCTCTATGTGTCGAAATATGTCGTACCGAAAAAATTATTCAGTGGAAGAAAAGGAAGTCGTTTTTTCATTTGTGAACTGCATCGACTTCATTGTCACAAAGAAATTGAAATGGTCAGCAATATTACACGCATGCCAAAATAATATCTTCTCGACTGTGAACCCATATATCCCGTCTATTCACAGAACAAATCCTTTACATTTACAGCCGAATCCATCCAGCGGCGAAGCGATGAAAGTTCAAAGTTTTCAATTCACACCGCCGCGCCGGCGGAAGTCCACTTGCAATTTGATCGCCCCTTCCACTTGAAGCGGGGAAAACTCCACTGATAGATTTAGGCGCACGAACCAGTAATGAAATTGCTCCGTCTTGACGAGAGCAGAAACTTAAAGATGGCAGAAAGAGGTAACCGCGAAAGGTAAGCCGCGAGAAATGAAAGATATTTTTTTCATGTTCCCTTAAGGTGACTCAAGCTTTACTACTTGAGTCAAGACAAATACTAAGAAACAGATTTTACTTATTCACTTTATAAAATCCTGCTTTCGCGGATGGAGTGGGTTACTTATTGATATCCAAAATTGAGGGTCAAAATGTCCAGATTATTCCACGAATATATTTTTAACTACTATATTTGTCCAGCCATAACGGCCGACCCCACGCCATTTGCATCGAACTACCTCATTTTGGCTTTATTTACGGCAATAATTTGCTAATATCTTTACAAAAACGGTGGTTACATGCCTATGATTTTTTAAATTCACATTTCCCAGGAGTTTTCGCTTTCTATGAACAGTTTATCTTCGAAGCTCGAATATGCTTTCTCGTTCAAATTGACGTTTTTTCTGCTGATATCTGAGCGATTTTCAAAAGAACCCCACGTTGAAATCTCTACATTAAAGGCTGAATTACAGCGTAAAAATCTTGTAAACCCTAATTCATCTTCATCTCAGTTCATAAAACGCACTTCAAAGTTGCAATATTGAAGTTTTCAGAAAATCTGGAATAAGTGACCCTGAAGCCGGAGCCACCTTAAGCTCCGCCTGAATAGATTTTCAAGTCAAGTGAAAAAGAACATACCTATATATCGAGCCACTTATTTAAAACATGGTGTTTTATTAGGAATTTAGCCATAGATGGATGCCCGCATACCCATCAGGTCAGTTTCTCTCGAGGTGGAGAAACTCAAAGAATTTAGTTATTTCCAATAACTCCAGATAACCGACTACCTTTTCATTACTTCCTCCTCCGCAATGCCCCTATGTGTGAAAACCTCTTTCAAATCTATTGTAGTCTTGAATTGCTTCATACATGTTCGCGTATTCTTAAGGTAGTTTGGGCGAAATATCTTTTTACCCAGAAATCAATTAATTTGGTATCATTTTAAAGAAAAATATATCACCCTTCCATTGGCATCAAAATTTTCACCCCTGACCACATTACATTCCGCGAAATTTGCCAAAAAACACCCGTCCTTTTACATGGGAAATGGTACGTGTATGCACTCCAGAGAGACCTTACATTAAAAATGAAGCATGAGAGACCTTATATAAAAAATGAGGCATTTCCTACGCTTAGATCTCGTCAAAAAAGCAACAGTGTGTAAGTTTGTGTGTTTTCTCAACTATTTTTGAAAATTAATCATATTGTCACCGCAGTAAATTCTTCGGGATCACAATAAACCTTCCGTTTTGATGGAGTTTCCAACGTGCCGCGTGAAAGAAATGAGTCAAGTTAAAGATTATTCAGATATTTTCATTTGATCACTTACAATTTCTGTCATGTAAAACTATTTTATTGGACCATTAATTATACAATATTTTATTCGTGTGTCTCACAGTTGGTGAAATTAAAACGTATATATCGAATATGGTCTCTGTCATGATTAGGGAACTATCTCGCTCGCACTACCTTAAGGCTCCTAACATTCCTCGTACATTGAGCCTCTTCAACCGCATTCGCGCATGACTTTCGCGATCTTCATCTTCCTCTCACACCATTCACTCTGCCATAATATACCTATCTGAGTCGTTATTTGACTCATCAGGTGGAATTCCCTCTTTGTTTCGGGTTCATCATTGAGGTGAATGGAAGAGAGCGTGTTGGAAGGAACTCCTTAAGTTGAATGGAGTTCCATGTGTAATAACGAGCGGAGGGACACCTATCCAATCGTTTACCAAAGTGTTCGTCCGCCTTGGACGTCTAATTGTGAAGGACTATTTAATGCCTATAATACGGTAGCATGTACATACAATGGTAGATGCGGTATGATAGTGCTCAAGAAGCAGGAAGCCACATTGGCTGGAATAAGGTTACTTTGGATACAAACTTTCCCTAGCTTTCCTCCACCGAGGGACCATAACCAAAAGCCACGAGCGATTTCGTCGCTGTGGGCAGACACAGATCAGTGAGCGTATGGACCGTTCCGCCTCGGTACGCGGTGAGAGCCAAGGAGAGCGAGAAATTAAAAAGGTACATATCAATCCGCGGTCCCAAAACCGCAATCCGTATCTCATTATATGTTACCATTTGACGGGCTCGGATAAACAGTTGAGCCACCGGGCATTTACAGGCAACTGAGAAAAGTCAAATAAAGGATAAATTCCTTTATTAAACCTCTATCGACAGAATTATGAAACATCAGCATGAAAAAAATACTATTACTACATAAGTTTTTTAAATGTGATATTTAAGCATCAAAACATTGCAATTGATTTGATAATAACATTTATTTTGAAATGTGACGTATTTGTATTGTACTTGTGTATTTAATTAAAAATAATACTTTACATAATAATTACACAAGGTATACTTCAACATTACCTTCATAACATACTCTTTTTTAACTTTTCCAATTTTTTCTTCATGTGATAGCTGAAACTATTTATTTCAGAGCTCCACCAGGCACGCCATCGTCAGTGAATAGCGTCACATTTATCTATTCAAATTGTTTGACAAACCGCCGAAAGAGACGCAATTTTTCACACACTTAATCCGAAGCGTTACAATTCTGTCTAGCGCAGCAACTAAATGGAAAAGGCTCTTAGAAAGCAGATATCAGTGATTTTGAAACGTTAAAAAATTGACTCGCTCGTCCATAGAGAGTTTAGAATCACGAAAGACTAAAACTTGCATCTCAAAACACTACATAATTCTCATTGCCATGAGTTTCTTCCAACACTGTTACCAGCAAAATCTCTCTCACGTAAACTGGCATTTACTCTTCTATCCATTGCTAAAAATTTAACATTGCCTTGTAAGTATTACCTTTCCCCACATTTTCTTTTCAAATTTCATTTTTCGGGTTTCACTAGTTTTTTGCTTAATGTACATACCTATGCACCTACCTATTCACTAACGAAATTCTTCTAACATCGCCTTTTCTTTGGAATAAACCCAGTCATTTTCTTTCAGGAATTATATATTCTTCCTCTGTTCCATGGCCTTAACAGATGTTTAAGAGTTAAATAATTGATTAGGCAAGAAAAACATACCAATTACTCAGATGAGGTGCCGTCGTTTTTGAAATTCAAATCGTCGCCATGTCGCTAGTGACAAGCCATCCATCGGCTCAAGGGTTATTAAAGAGAAACCTATTCTATAAAGCCTAATGGAATTGGACCTTCTATTCTCTTCCCTGGTTTGTACATCTGAGACTGCAAAGTTCAATACGTTTGATGTGATCCTATGTATATGATATCTGTGCCATTATCCTAAATGTCATTTTATTTATCATATTTTCATAACTTATATTGCAACACGCTCATTCTTTTGTTGAAGTCCTCCACCAATCAGAAATCCGGATTCGAATCCCGATCAAGGCGGATAGTTTTTTCTTTGTGTAATTTTTTGAAAATTATGTACTCATCCGGATGAGGCCGTATAGGGAAATACCGACGCAAGGTAATCTAAAAAATTGCTGAGAAATCGTAAAGTTTACCTGAACAATTTTCGATTCCGCGAGAAAGTTTCCAACACTTTTTTGCATCAATCGACCATCGCCAATCATTTGCGTCAGAAAAGTTTCATCATCTGAGAGGTTAAAGTATTTTATTGCAAAGGGGTAGGTGGAGAGATACCCGGATTCAGCATTAGCCTTTATTATTGAGGTATTTTTTCCACTCATTATTGTACGCATGTTTAATCAGGAAATTTTACTACCCCATTGAGCATCCCCATCATTAGCCTAATGAATATCTCACGTCATTCATCGGCCATGGAAACGAGAGTTGTTTCATAGTCATGCATCACGAATGGCGTACTTAAATAGTGTAGTTACCACCTATCGACACAAAAACAGTGAAAATCCCCAGCACGTTTCCTCATCCCGCCAAGCAACTGGTGTTTCGAATACCATTGCGTCGAATACCGAAGCTGGAAACTGTGTTGCCAAGGAGAAAATATTGAAATATTGACGAGAGAAAGAGCATCAACGGGTGTCAAGATGGGGCTGTCCATCGTAAAACCTCTTTCCCACGCAAGGTTAGAAGCAATGCCATATACTAACTGCAGACAGATAATAAAAATCTGCAGACGATCAGCTAATGAAAAAAATGGCAAAAATACATGGTATTGACGAGGAGTGTTCCTGTGCGCAAAACGGTTTAATTGCATTTGCAACGCATTTAATGGCCCTCCAATTGGTTTTCAACGCATTTAATGGTCCCCTGCAAGCTCATGCGTGAACTCAAGAATTCCCCCAGGTATTAGGTAAGACTTATAGTTAAGAGGGTTATGTATATCCTCACCTCGGAGTACACGCTGAAGTGGTGTGATCACAAAGCATAGAGACAATACCTCTGTCTATTCTGCTGGAGCCAAACTATGGTGGTTTAAATGATCACAGGCTCAAGGAAATAGTGTAAAACCAATAGATTTTAAATGTCTTTTTTTCCACGTACAATATGGGACAATAATAGTTGCGACAGATCAGTTCGGGGAAACTTTGACCCTGACTATGTAAAGTAGGTTCTGCACGTGTGCTAAGTATCTTAACAGCATAATTAGCAAATAACCCCGCATGAAATTTCCGGCAAGATATAGCTCCTGCATGATTTAATACCTTTCAGAACTCTTTATCTGTCGCAGTAATTATAACCACTAGTCGTATATTAAGTAATGCAATACATGGTAGAAAGTTCGTGTACGTTGCACTATCCTAGTTTCTAGTTTGACCTTGAATTGTTATCCTGACTGCTTTTGGCCTGCGCCTGGTATCCGGTCGAGCATACGCGGTTCTAATTTCAGTTGGGATGAGTGCTGCTTGCCTGGTGTGGAATCTCCCTATGCCACACACCCTAGTGGTAGCTTGCACGCTATTTCGTAGATGAAGATGCCTATGCAACGTGTATAAAGTATGTACTGACTCGTACGGCTATTCCTATGATAATATCGATGAAAATGATCGAAAGCGTCGGCGAAAAAAAATGATAGAATACTCAACGCAATAAAATGCAATTAATACGGTTTCTCCAGTTGAGTGTACACATTAGACATCAAAAACGTAGAATTTTAACTTAAAATGCAATTAATAACCTGCGTGAATATCGCTTTTGATGCCACCGGAAGAAAAATCTCCAATGCCTTTGTTCATAAATAAAAAGACCGAATCTCTTAGGATATCATTTCATTAAAAATCAAAACAAATATTCCACATAGAGAACCAATCACGTATCTCACAGCAGTTTTTGGTTAAACCAGCTCGAAATTGCATTGTTTTCATGCAACATATATCTAAGGCAACATAACGATTGAAAACAGACTCAACCTTCACAGTGAATTTGGTGAATGGCATACAAAATTGAAGGACCTGCCCATCGCAGTACAATCATTTAATTTCAGTAAAAAAATCTCTTGGAAAATTATTAGAAAGCCATCATTAGCTCTATGCGCCTTTAACTCCATTCTGAGTTCACGCCTAGGATGATTTTTCTTAAGAATTTGTTCCGCTAGCTGAAAATTTACCGATAGCGCTAGGTTTCATGGACGGGATGAAGAAGGGCATTTCTTATGCACAGGCGAAAAATGATATATTAGACGGAGATAGGCCCCTGAATGTGTAAAAGACCGGGTGGAGATTCTCTGACTTTCAACAAAACCTAACCTTACCGGTATAATCATACTGAATACGAATTGTGATAATACCCCTGCCGTTTTCTTTAGTACAACACCATTAACCGTAGCTCATGGTACCGAGTTCAAGAAAGAATAGCCAATAGTAACGATTAGACAAAATAGGTTCGTATTACTTGAAAAATTCATATCAGGCGAGTTTCACCATGACACGGAGGTTATTACACAATTTAATTAATATTTAATGAAATATATTGCGATATGCACGCCTCAGATAATGCTATACGTGTTCCTCATTCTTGTACGAATGCTCGCAAGAGTTATCCTGGACGAAAACATGATTTGGGTGGCGATTGCCGGGCAAGAAGCGCGCTGTAATACAAATAAAGTAAAAAGAGCATCGGTAGAGGTTGGATTGCAATGAATCAGCATAACGTAGAATCTGTTTTTTCTTCGCGCTCAATGCTGTGTACTCCAGGATGTCAGACGCCCCTTAGGGAAGATCTAGGGGAATAATTTAAATACAGGTACGGAACACAGCCAGGGTGACGGGGCAGGCTCTTTTCCATACATACCGGATACACGTAACGATACGTACCCAATATTATCATCACGTATAACCCGAACCTTACCCAAGATGAGCTTACACTTACGCTAAATCAAATGCAAACCAGACTCAGTGGTCAATATAACATGAAACTGAACAAAAAGAAGACCGAAATTCTCAGAGTGGGGAAAAACTGTGAAGCAGTTACAAGAGTTTCCATTCATGGGGTACAACTGGAAAGTGTACAAGAATTTACATACCTAGGCAGTAAAATAACAGCTGACCGGAGAAGCAAACGAGAAATAATTAACAGGGTGAATATGGCAAAAGCAGCATTCAACAAGAAGAAGAGGTACCTTATATCTAGCAATATTAGTCTAAGCCTAAGGAAAAGATTGTTTGAAGTGTACGTGTGGAGTGTCCTTATGTATTGCTCTGAAACCAGGGCTATTGGGAAAGCTGAGCGAAAAAAGCTGGAAGCATTTGAGTTATGGTGTTATCGAAGGATACTGAAAATTTGTTGGACAGATCTCCAACAAAGAAGAGATAAGATCTCCAACAACAAAGTCTTCCAGAAAATTAATGAACATACTACACTTTGGGAGAGCTTGAAACGGAGGAGAAATGAGTGTATTGGACACTTCCTACGGCACGAAAACTGTCTTAGAACGATAGCAGAGGGTAACAATCCCGGAAAAAATTGTAGAGGTCGACCCAGAATGACTTACATCAAACAGATAATGGATGACTTCGGCTGTAAATCATATGCCGAAATGAAACGACTAACAGAAAAGAGAAATGAATGGAGGAAAGCGATAGCTGCCAACCAGCCTGAGGGCTGATAACCTAAGAAGAAGAAGAAGAAAAACCCGAACCTGCAAATTTTGTGCCCATTTTCGTAGGAAACAAGTACGCGTGGTACGCTCTTATGAACGGAAACAACGAGAAATTCACAGTATAGTGGCCTCAGGGAAAACACATACCACTCCGCTCTTAAGCTACTTGAATTAATCAAGTTCTAGAAACACTGTAAGTTGAACTGCACCGGGTACGAGAACAAAATCAAATTGTTGCACAGGGGTAAATGAATCCTCTCAGTAAGACGAAAAAGTGCAGGAACTACGTGGTAAGCAGTCACCATACACATATTGAGATGAAAAATACTCTAACAAAAATATCGCTGCAGTTCAACTATTTGAGTAATTTAAACTGTGCCGTAAGTGCCTCTGGTATAAGTTCCCATTTGAAGTGCATGTTAAGGTTGCCCAGTAAATACAGTTTATCTTTTTGAAATAGAGCAGAAAATGACGATTTTGGTGAAAATATACTCAAATGTCAGGCGAACACCAAATCATGGGTGTAATTCATTTTAAAATAGCAAAAAATACACCTATGCACCGAATTCATACTTTTCTTGAGTTAAATAAAAGTGGGTTACAACAGGGCCCATACAGAGATCCCTGGAACTTTTTTCCAATATGGCATAATAATCCTGCTAGGTCTTCGGAAATACGCTTACAAATTTTGTTCGAATCCTTTCAAGGGTATGGATGTGTACAGCGTTCAAACAAACAGAATTTCGGTTTTAAAGATATAGTTTTGTTGTAGAAAGATATATAAAATGATTATCCATTACCCATCCCCTATACTCGATACGTAGACTTGAGGCGTTCGAGATGTGGGTGTGACGAAGGATGGAGAGGGAGACGAGAAAGACGAACGAGGAGGTTTTAGACATGGCTGGAAAGGAGGAGAAGCTAGTGGCGGAAGTTCGGAGGAGGCAAAAGAGATGGATGGAGGACGCATTGAAAAGGGAGGGAATGCTGAGGAGGGTAATAGAGGGGAGAACACTGGAGAAGCGTGGAAGAGGAAGGAAGGGGATAGGAATTCCTCGATCAAATAAGAGGGACACGATATGAAGAATTCAATAGGTTCTAATAGCGGGTCATCCATTAGAGGCAAAATGAATCAATTTGCAAGTAGATTATGAAATGTCCAAAAACCTACCATTCAGCTGGCAGAATACTCAAATGAATGAACTTCTATATAAAGAGAGATCCCACAGTCAATACTTTACGGTTTGTTACATAAAAACACAACTAGTTTTCACTAGTTTTGTAATAGATGAGTCATAACTTGTTCTATAATGAGAATACCCAATGAATGAATATCAAGATGGAATCAAGAATTATGGCACAATGACAGCAGAGCATATTAAGTACAATGCAGAAAGTGACATCGGCTATTAGTGCGATTGCTCACTGTGACTGAAATTTTCCTAAGCCTCTTGTTTGTCCTTGCGTTTTATTTTCCCTTTTTCCAACAGTCCTCCAGGTTCTACTAATTTTGCCTTTCATATTCACGTCACTAAGATTTCTCCAAACATTTAAACACCACGAATATAATTCACAGAAAAAAATTTTAAAGAAAGCCTTGAAAAACAGGAACAATAAAATAAAAGAGAAAATGCGCCGCTAGAGAAATATGGACGACTTATAAGCATTTTAAACGCACCAGAGGAAGAATTTTCAACAGAGGATGGACGAAAATTGTACATGGGAAGAGATACCAGGAGGTAATAGAACTAGCCTTAGGTTGGGAAGGGTGGAGGGCTGCAGTCAACCAATCTTAGGATTTGACGACCGAACGAATTGAATGAATGGAAAAAAATTAATTATGAATGAACATTTAATTTTGGAGGACATACGTTGCTCAATGTTCTTCGGCAAGGCAGAGGGATGTGGGACGTTGACTTGAGGATTTCGCCTGCGCGATGAAACAGGTGCTCTGCAAATAAAACCACTGCGGAGATCACAATTACTATTGATTTGACCGTTTTGTAAGACAAAGCATGAAGAAAAGCTCACTAATTCTCCTGTGATACACATACGACGACCTACGGAGTATCAGCGCAAATTATCCGATGATTTCCATCGGAACCGGAGACAGAAGGTTCTCCTGCGAGAGGAGAGCTTCAATTTTATTCAAAAGCGTTCACGTGGCCTTGAGCATTCACAGATGACAGCCCGTCTTTAGCCGAGCACAAAACACGTAAGTTTCACAATTGCAGTTTAAGCATTAAATTGCTTTATTCGTTCTTGCTTTGCCACTCGATTAGATGAGTTGAGTAACAAATAAAAGGGGTTGACTTGCTGTACCTATACAGCGACTAATAGGAATCGCATGCTTCTATTTCATTTCCATGTTTGCCGAATTCATTGAATATTTTTATAGTTTACTCAGAGTGGCAAATGAATGAAACTCTGTAGTTTCACATCAATAATCAGGCACTTAAATAAAAAATGTGCTGATCTTAATTTGCTAAATAAATTTTTTCCAAAGATACCAAAATATCAGCCCCATACCAGCCCTTTTACATGGGAAATGATACGTATAAGCACTCTATAAAAACCTTATTTTAAAAAATGAGGAATTTCTAACTCCTGGATGTCGTCAAAAAATTAACAGTAGGTACGTAATTTGTATGTTTTCTGAACTATTTTAAAAAACAAATCATAATGTCACCACGGTAAGTTTTCAGAATCGCAAAAAACCTTCCGTAATGAAGGAGTTTTAAACGTAACGCGTGGCAAAAATTAAGTCAAGTTAAGCCTGAATCACACGATCATTTTTTCCGTCCCTTTTAAGGGATATCTCCGATGATAGCTCAAATGATCGCTCGTAAATGATCGTGTGACGCGAACAAAGTCAGGGATGGCTCCAGCGATAGGGATCCCTATCGCTTTTTCCATCACTGGGCACGTCCCCTTTTCCGTCCCTGAAGGCATCGCTGACTCCACCATTTAGCCAATCAGAGCGCTCAGCCTCAAAGAGCGACTCTTAACGCCACGTTCGGCTTTCAATGGAATGAGAGTAGTAATCGTAGTAAACATGTAGAAATGATGCGAAAAGGGACGGAAAAAATGAAGGAAAAAGGGACGGACAAAATGACCGTGTGATTCAGAAAATGATAGCTCCAGCTATCATTGTCACGGTCCCTGAAAAGCTATCATTGGAGCTATCCCTTAATGATCTTGTGATTCACGCTTTATAGACTTATACAGACATTTTTATTTATTTTCTTAGAATTCAAGTTGTATTAAAAATGTATTCTACCGGTAAATGTAGGTTTGGTCAAATTTCAGAGAATCTCCTTCCGGTTTACTACACATTCAGGGGCCTATCTCGTTCTAGCATATACTTTTTTGCCTCAGTATACGATCTACCCTTCTTCATCCCATCCATGAAACCTGTTCTCTTTCTTCCCCTTCCCCGCTTGCCCAACATTCTTCCATCACATTACTTATCACACTCTTCAGCAACCTATCACCCTTAATTAGATTCTTAGGCCATCTACCCTACCTATCTAGGATTTCATTCAAAAGTTTACAAAGTTCAAAAAGTTTAAGTTACATAAAAGTGTATTATTGCACCATTAATTATGCAGCATTATATTCAAGCCTCCTACAGCTGCGGAAATTAAAACGTAACATTTGAATATGGTCTTCGTCATGACTGAGGAACTATCTCGCTCAAACCACCTCAATACTAGATCTAGTTCTGGAAATGATGCATTTTAGTAGATTGAAGAATAATCTTCAAAAGATCATACACATTCAAAAGTTGAATAATTCACTGGGTGGAAGGTCGACTTTGAAGTAATTCAAACATATCACCCACAAATTTATTATAGATATTATTATAGGTTATCAGGATATATTTATATATAGTCACAGTAGAAAATCGAATTGCACACAATTGTGTGATCACTAGCAGGTAAACTGTTGAGGTTACCGGGCAGCTAGTTCCGTGGTTCTTTGAAAATGTCCAAAGTAAACGCATTTGTATTTAAAGTTGGGCTTTACCCCGTGGACTGTAGCGCTTAGCGCTCGCATACGGGTTCATCTGGCATTATATACATGGTACCTATGAAGACAACTTGCTCCTTAGATCCCCTGTGACATTCATAGTGAAAGAGGACGCCTTGGAAGCTTAATTGGTTAAAGCACTCGGCACATAATCGAGGGATCTGGGTTCGATCCCCAGTCCAGGTGAATGATTTTTTCATAGTGAATTTCACACAATTCTGCGGGGAAATGGAGAGGGTGGGATGGGTTTAGAGGAAGGGGATGAGGGGAGGGTGGACTATTTAGAGGAAAGCCGGCGAGTCATCATGGGTAGGGGGTTAAGTAGACGGAAAGCAACGGGATTACACTCTACAATAAATTTGTGGAAACAAGGTATGACTTACTACAAAGAGTATACAAATCTAGTGAGCGAAAAATATTCTCACGGCATTCCTAAGAAGCCTGGTACACGGAAATGTACTGAACATAGAACGATAAGCCTAATTACACATGCAGCCAAAATAATGTTGAGAGTTTTGAACGGGAGATTAATAAGAATAATGGAAGAAAATGTAGGGGAGGAACAATTTGGTTTCCGGAAAGGGAAAGGAACAAGGGACGCCATTGGCCTGTTGAGAATAACTGGAGAAAGGTATACAGAGAGAGGAAAAGGAATGGCACTTTATTTTATTGATCTGGAAAAGGCTTTTGATCGGGTTGAAAGGAATAAAATGTTCGAAATTCTAAGAGAGAAGGGGTTGGTATGGAAGGAGAGAAAACTCATTAGAGAATTATATATGAGGCAAAAAGCTGCATTAAAAATAAATGAAGATATGACAGAATGGGTGGATCTTGGTAGGGGAGTAAGGCAGGGATGCTGTCTGTCGCCAACCTTGTTCAATATATATGTTGAGGACATGATCCATAAATCTTTTGATGGGAGAGAGGAAGGAGTCAGCATTGGAGGTAGGAAGATAAGAAGTATAAGATTCGCAGATGACATGGTGATATTAGCAGATGATATGAAACCACTTCAAAGGTTGATCAAGGTTTTGGAAGAAGGGATGAAGGAATATTGGATGAAGATAAACCTAGGGAAGACAAAGGTGATGCCAGTAAACTGTGAAAATTATACGAGTGTGAAAATAAATGAAGGTGTAATAGGAAAAGTGAAAAGCTACCGGTACCTAGGAACGATGGTGACAGACGACTGGAGAAGTATTGCAGAAATAAAAGCAAGGATAGCAATGGCAAAAGAGGCCTTCAGCCAGAAGAAAAACTTGCTATGCAATAAAAGCCTGGATCTGGAGCTGAGAAAGAGACTAGCTAAATGTTATTCATGGAACGTTTTCATGTATGGCTGTGAAGCGTGGACATTAGGTAAGAGGGAAAGGAATAGAATAGAGGCTTATGAAATGTGGGTGTGGAGAAGGATGGAAAAAGTAAGATGGGTAGTTAAGATGAGAAGTGAAGAGATTTTGAGCAAAGTAAAAGAAGGAAGATCTCTCCTAAAGGAAATAAGGAAAAGGAAAGGAAACTGGTTGGGCCATGTGATGAGAGGGAAAAGTTTAAAAAGAAACTGTGGCACTTGAGGGTTCAATTGAAGGAAAGAAAAAGAGAGGAAGGAGAAGAATTAAATTGGTGGATCAGGTGAAAAACATCAGCTATGATGAAGCAAAGAAGGAAGCTCGGGACAGAAGCGGATGGAGACAGCAGTAGTGTACGTGACCTGCCAGCAGGCATAACACCAGATGATGATGATTCCAAAGCATAGCATGTAAGCAAAAGGAAATGTTCAAGGGGTAATATAGCACGTAACATGATATATTAGGGAAGTTTTCGGTTGGAAAATCTGTTATGCATTTTATTATATAGACTACCTCTGCACGTGATTCCCAGTTCCTGACGCTTAAAACTATTGGTTAATGTTCCAAGTGTACGTCAAATAGTTGAAATAAAACAGTGAAATGTTGTCGAGCTTGCTGGAGAGCTCTTTGGATTCTCTTTCATGAGATGAAATAACGCCTGATTTTACGCGCACGCCACAGCTAGAACGATTAAAAAAAGCCAGAGGAAAGCACGACCGCGAACAACCAGTCTGGCAAGTTATTCCTCTGCACGGTTCGATTAGTAGGTAGAATTGAATATATCTTATTGTCAACATCACTACCACCGTTTAAAAATATAATAGTTTCATTTATATACACTGCCAGTTTTCAATAACTCTGCATTCAACATACGTGGATATTATCGTGCTACAATATCACGCCGATAAATACAAGTACCGTAGTGGAAACCATCATAGATAGAATTTAAAAAAGTTCCTTCCGAGAGCTATGACGGCATTAAACATCATAATCATGATCACACACAGTGTATACATTAACTCTCCATTGTATGTAGTCTGTAAAAGTATCATTAAAAACGAGTGATTAATTTCTACATCCACATAATACCCTGCGAGCCGCCGCATGGGCGAGTGGTAGGTGGTGTTAGGACACCAGCCGTGTCAAGATGCAAGTGATATGCTTTTGGGAGGTAAAATAGTGACATGTATTATTGGAGTGTATTTATTGTAGCTCAGTTTATATTGTGGTTGCTTATTGCGCACGGAAAGAACGAGTTTATGTACCTATCTGTTCGGCAATGTATCTCTCTTAATTTATCGTTTCCGTCAGATCTTGAGATTTAGCGAGGCGTCATGATATTATTCTCTGTGAGAATTTCTCATTTGAGAAAAATCCTCGGCTAAAAGAGATATTTCGGATGTCAACATGCACAATAACTCTCCCAAAAAGTTTGAGGCCGTCGCATCAAAAATTCCTCCCTATTGTGACTCGGAAATTTCGATGCCATAACGAGTCGAGCATCAGAGGCGGGATTTCCGTACTAGTGTTCGAAGGTTTCGGGGCCGGTAATTCGACCCACATATTCATAAATCCCTAACAATAATATCGCCGCTGTAAATAAACGATTGAGGATTGCTAACACAGAAAACTGACGGAAATAAATTCAATCGGTATTATAAGGAACAGAGGTTGACCGTTGTGGATTTGAAAAATGAGAAAAATTCGGTTGACGGATTTTTTCATAATTATGCAAAAATGTGCCGCTTTGTGATGAAAGCAAATGACTTTTCTTAGAAGAAATCATCCCGAAAGTCAAAAGAGCACATCCGCCAAAGATAAGTATAGGTATTGAAATACGTGTGTAATCTAAAAGGGCTTTGAGCGGAGGACAGTAACACCTTGATATAGGCAGTATTTTCGGGTGTTTCACCGCGTTGTTGTTTCCAATGACAACGCGGTGGTTCATTATTTGGACCTGAAGACGTCTGATGAACGCAGGGGACATTGTTGTTTCGTTTGCTGTCATGAAAAACAACGGTTTTGTTTATTGACATAAAAAACAACAACGCAGTAGAACACCAAAAAATGCAGCCTATGATCGTAGGTCCGCGGAAGCCTTGGCACCGACGGTAAAACCTTGATAGAACCTCACTGGGTCCAAATTCCGTTCGAGTTTTTTCACAGGGAAAATTACTCCGGGATTTTCCACGAGAGACAAACGCGGAGTAAATTAAACGAATAGTAGAAACAAAAAACTCCATCATTATCTCCAATGCCCTTGAGGGTCTGGATTGGAACGGTGTAATATCACTATTCGCATTTGACGTAATCCTCTCCATCTTCACATCGGCTATCCATTCCGTGTTTCTACGCCAATTATTATTTTCCCTCCGAACTTGATTATGAGCAGCTCTTCGACATATGAACACTCACTTTAACTTTCACTTAGTATTCGGCGAGCGCTTGCACACGTATGTCGACATGTCACTACACATCATTATTTAAATTTATCACACTCTTTGAAGGACTGTTTCTCGAGTTACTTCCGCAGACCGCCGGCACTCTGTCACGTTCCAGATTAATCAAACTCTCACAACCTTCAATCCTCATTCCTTTCTTCTGTTCACCATCCGCATCTTGCAGCCGTCAATGGGCGTGGTCATTATGATGTCTTTCCATCAGTTATGTATCTAATTACGAGCACCGAGGAGTGAACGGAGGCAATATTTCACCAACATAAGAGCTTTGTTCATGATTTCTCAAAATCCAAACTCATAGTCTCATTTCCAATCAAAACTTCCAAAACTCTGCTTATCTCGACCAGGAATCGAAGTAGCTCAACACTTTGGTTCAAGATTTCAACCAATTAAGACCCAGGATACCTGCTTATGCATCAGTAATAAAATTAACCTCATTAACTGGATACTCAGTTGAGACGCATCTGAGACAGCGATTTAGGGATTTGGATCAAAGTTCAAATGAAACATGATAGACTTGCAAAAAAAAAACAAATAATGCAAAAACGAAGGTGTAACCATTTGACAATTTTTTTTAGTGTTTGTAATTTTTTGTTCGGGCTTACTCGAGAAAAAATGAGAATTTTTGGAGACTAAATTAAAGTGCAGTATGTTAAGTGATATTTTCAATCGGAGTTTTATTTTACGGACTACGTAAATGTATACAGTATAACAAACAATGCAATGGTAATAATTTTTTTGAAACAATGAAATTGTGAATAGCTCCTACCACAAAGAGAACGAGTGAAACAGAGAGTTACAAGTGAAAGGCTACTCGAGTAAATTGAGTCTATTTACCCTGCCGACGATGATATAAACCTCCTACTCTTTTTTACGCATTGTATATTATTAAGCTCTATTTATTTTTTGATTTGAATTAAATAATATGTTTATTTGCCATTACCTCGCTGCTATACTTGTGTATTATTTTTGTATTCTTGCTCTAAGGGACTTGTCCCAGAGTAAAATAAAAGATTTTTCTATTCTATCATACTCGGTATCGGTAGACATGAGCATTAACGCGGGAGGTGGACGGCAGAACCGAGATATTACAATACCTAGTAATTCTCCCATCACACTATTTGAGACAATAGAACAAAATTTTAGCACCCGTAGAATGAGATAAATACCTTATATTGCGACGTCATTTGACATTCATTGAAATCAAGACAATCTATCACTCTGAACGAGAAGTAATCAATGTATACACAGAGGGAAATTAATGAAAATAGATCTGATCTTTTGGGAAAACTGGTCAAGGAACCGAGCTAGACCCGAGAAAAGATTTCCGGGCCTACTCGAGAAAAAAATGAGAATTTTTGGAGACCAAATTAAAGTGCAGTATGTTAAGTGATATTTTAAATGGGAGTTTTATTTTACGACTTTCTATTGCGATAAAATATCTTCCTGATCCATAGATCATTTTGAAGACCAGAGAAGTACATCAGTTCTGGCATAAAGACTTTTTTTTTCGGCACGCGGAATAAATTTTCCCAGCGTGAGTGATTTCTTCATTCATTCGCCAAAAGAAAAATTAAAATCCGATCAGTTTGCAATTAGCAACGTCTACTGAAGAAAGATGCTGTCGGCTTAAAAATGAATCACTTGACAGCTGTCACTTTACGTAGTTTCCAAGGGAACAGATTTTTTTCGATGCTTCGGTGGGATCACTTCTGGAGGTGAAGGACAAATGAGCATATCTACTTCCCGGCCTGTTCATCGCAAGTTAAGCGAGGAAATGAGCGTGGAAAGGGCGTATTTAAATTGAGAGACGATCGTTTATTTCAAAATAAATCGATAAAGTCAATAAAAACTGGCAAAAAAACCATCCCCGATGGTTGAAGCCAAGAGAAACACGATGAGGAAGGGATGGCGAAACCTTTGTATTTCCATTCCAAGGAGCTATTGCTAATCTTTCCTTCCTTATTAATGTCATCGATTGAACTTCAATAAAGGAAAATCGCCTCTAGTTAAGCGTGGGACAATTAACCACGAGCACAGTAGACGCGGGAGTCAATGGATAAAGAAGCATTGGTTAAATTCGTGGGGGAACTATTATTTAAAAATTCATGTATATTAAAAGATTTATTAATACCTAGAGAAGTATGGAATGAAATAGAATCTTGAGGAAACAAATATAATTCTTGAGCATAAAGAATGGAATCTATTTACCAGCAACATGATGAGAACATCAAAATGTATGACGACGGGAAACGCGAATTTTTTAAGCATCTTAAATATTTGCTGATTTTCTTCTATAGTTTATTTAATAAATCAGCATTTAAGGGAACATTATTACCAAAAGTTTTAAAATAAGCAATGGTTGTAAAATTTTTCTTTCTTTGTTCCCAGCAATATTTTCACTTACGTTTCAGTGATATTTCGAGTAATACATTGCATGTTGTAAGATTTACAGCTTTTCCCCTCATTTAAAGCGCAAAATTTCCATTCGTTTGACGGTGCCTATACAGGAACTTTCAAATCAAAAGGGGCCAGGATGTTTATGAATTCAAAGCCCTGAGACAATGGTCTATATTAAAAAACAGGAGCGTGTCTTGTAAATCCTTCTCGAAAGGGTTTTAAATTCGCCTAAGTCTGCTCCAATGATGTAGACTTTTAGTATTCCCTGATAGAAATTTACCTTTCACCAAACTATAACTTCAATAGACAGAACAACTTTGTAGAGCAAAACATGATGGTCAAAGTTTACAAAAACAAAATATCTTTTCTTAACGTCCCAAATCATGGCTCCTGGCGGCATGCTTCTCAAAACTCCTTCTCCTACCCCATGGCGCCACAGCCAAAAAATACTGTGTATTAGAATCCCATATAATGCATAAGGCAAATCTCTACAAAGACAGTGGATACGCAGAGGAGCAATCTTATGTAGATATAAAGGAAATGATATTTTTTAAAAGAGATATTGCCAGTGAGAAAATTTTCCCACTGGCAAGTCTTCACTGGCTTTCACGCTCAAGGGCATTGCTATTTAACATAATTGACAAGTTGAAACTATCATACTCTCGCATCAAGACTAGAATTTCCTTCTGGGCGAAAAAGGCTGCGGAGAAATCAAGAGATTAGTATGAGTGAGAAACTTGAGGCATGTCGCTCATTTTTTTAACAAAGAAATTCTTTTAATCGATTGGCGCTCTCAAGTACAGCCGCTTTTTCTTGAAAGCAATGAGATCTCTGGCGTGGTAATACTACGTGGTGTATGACAACGTGTGGCCGTTAACATCGCCCTTAGACCGGAACTAGAGGGCGATTAGACATTGAACTTCTGTCCACTATTACTCACCCAATAACTTTGAAATAAAACTTTCAAGGGCGGATTGAAAGAAATTAACGAACGTCCATACATCTCAAGGCTTTATTATGCTGCCTAGAGAGAAATCTATATTTCTCATTGTTTACCAGTGAAATATTTTCGGATTATAGATAGTTACACACCAAGAGAAAGGTATAAGTGAGCAAAATTGAAAGCCACCAAGGGCGCACGCGGTGTTTAGATGTAAATATCACATAATTTTGATCATTACCGCGTTCAGGTTCACGTTATATTTTCCCCATAAAGATCGGAAGTCCGACTTTCAACGGAGAAAACCATTTTCTCGTAGTCTTCCAACAGACAGAAAGTTTAGAATGATTACAAATGCGGGAGAGCAGAAGCAAATACCTAAGGGAAGCTATTGCAATGAGTGCGGAGTGTTCTGGATTAGAATTGGTTCATTAGCAATAGCAGAAAGCTAAATTTAATGAGCCATGAATACGCATGAAACTATTAATGCAAGGCCGGACGCTGAGCATCGTATAGGTCGAACGCTATCATATACTTAGGATAACATCAAGCTCTAGCAAGGTACGGAAAGTATTACGTGTTTGATTCTTGTTTGGTGTTTGGATACAACAGCAATGCCAATCTCCAAATAATTAAGAAAGCGCATCAAGTGTCAGTTACCCCATTCGTTGTTAATTTACAAGCGTAAGATTCATGCAATCATTGATAGATTTCCGCTTATTTTTTAACCGCAAGCAATCGACGGCAGCAACGGCGAAATTCCGAACCACTAACTTAAGACACCCGTTTTCGAAAATTAGCGACACAAAAAATTTCAATTCGAAAATGATCCGAGCATAATATATAGTCCTTTATCAAATTACGCAAATCCGTGTCACTGATAGTGACCAGGGATTAATTTTCAGGTTCCTTCTCTTTTCTTATAATTTTGTCCGACGAACTGGAGCACGCCATTGACATCGGGTTTTTCTCGTTTCCAATAATCCGGGTCTTACGTAGGTACTCAACAACACTTGCGTTTGAGTAAAAAAGTATAACGTTCTTTTCCAACTTCAGCCAATTCAAATCAACCTCCGGGTTGATCATCCAATTTGAGTCCGATGGAAACCAACTTAAAAAGGTATTTGGGCATCTGAAAAAAAGTTAACATCATTTCCGAGATAATTTTTTATTGAACGTACTATTGTTCCGCACCCATGGACTTTATATTTCGGATTAATCATCGAGCAATCAAATATAATTTGTTAATGTCAAATACATTTGTTTAATTTTAGTTGTCTGGTGCCATCTATCACTTCTCAGATAGATGTCTTACATTAAAACAATGCCTCAAATTCTCATCTACCGGTCTTTCAACCGGGAATAGAGAGAAAAGCAAGAATACTAGACGATTCGGAAGAAGAGATAGGAAAATTGGAAAATTTCCTCCCAAACAAAAATTTTAAAAGAAGAGATAGTGTATGCGAGTTCACAACTATCCACTACGTTTAGTAAGTTTAATTTAGGGTGAAGCTCAAATCACCTTCTAATTGAATTACCGCCGTCACACGTTTACTATTTCGCTCCATTGATCGCCATACATAAGGACAGTCCTATCATCGTAAAGGCGTTTAGCGGATTACAAGCTAAGAAATAATATTTTTTCTTTAAGTATTTTGCCGGTTAAGATTGGTTTTGTTGAATGTAAGAGAATCGCCTCCCGGTTTTCAACCCTTTCAGGGGCATATTACGCTCTGGTATATCCTTTTTCGCCTCAGCATACGACCTGCTCTTCTACATTCTGTCCATGAAACCTATTCTCTTTCTTCCTCTTCCCCGCTTGCCCAACATCCTTCCCTCTAACACAATCTTGAGCATACCCTCGCCCCTTATTACATCCTCCAGCTACCTACTCTGCCTATCTCGAATTCCATTATGAAGTTATTTCTTCGCCCACCATTCTAAGCACATCCTCGTTAGTCTTCCTCTCCGTCCACCTCACCATCTCCATACCCACATCTGAATATTACAAGCCAAAAAATAAAATTATTTTTTTAAGCATTCCACCGGTTCAAGTTAACAAAAGTTCTTTCGAATACAACCTGCAAACAATTCTGGTCCTCCTTTCTGAGGGACCACGTTTCTGCCCCATACAACGCTACGCTCCATGTCAAGTTCTTCACTTTTTTTTCACCAGCCTTTTCTTCACATCCTTACAGCAAATTGAAAGATCTGTGCGACCAACTAATGGTGGCCAAATGATCAACGGTCTTAACCAATTGCAGTATTTAAGCGACATTTATTTTTTTATACGAAAAGTTCTTTTGAACCCAATCACGCGCTAAGATGAAAGATACGCCGTCTGAATATGAAAATTGACGTTGAATGTGACCTGAGCGAAATCCGAAACCCGTTCTTTAGACTAGCAAAAGTAGTTGAAGTTCATTCTATTATTCTATTCAATGGAGGCGGAGCTTGGGGGCGCTAACCGCTGCATAGCATTAGAGAGTTGCATGCAATCTACATGGAGTGTTTTCGAAGAAAGATGATATTCCAATATACGGAGAAAATTAACAATGAAGTCTTAAGGCTGCTCGTCCACTGGGCGCGACAATGCGCGGCTACACGCTCACGCGACATGAGAGTCAACAGGCGGTTATGCGCGGTACATCCCTGGGTAATGAATAAAATGTAATCTCGTCCATTGCAAGCGACTTCGAGCGGGCGGCTTCAAGGAGATATGCGCGCGCAGCGTAGATCCCGACAGGATGGGATCTGCCGCCTGTAGCCGCCTCGAAGTAGCGCTAGTTAGCGTAGTTTTGCGCTACTTCTCGTCTTCGTCGAGTTCGCTATTTGTGTATTCTGCTTATTGCAATGGACGAGGATTCAGATAATTTCATTAGTTCCTCAGCAGGGTCTTCTTGTAATTCATTGTGCAGATGGTTGAATTCCCTCAAATAATTCCCCTTTTCCAAACTTGGGCTAACCCGACAGGCTCGTCTATTTTGAGCCATTCGACGCTTCAAAATTTTGGTGCTTTCCAGAAAATATATAGCCTCTGCATCCCCTTTTAAAACACACACCCACCAGCTGGAACCGACAGTTCATTACAAACTGAACAGTGAGAAGTCGCCTGCAGAGTACGACCCATGGCGCTCGGAGCCGCTTTTCTTGTAGACGCATGTTGATGCTCGTGACGCGTGAACGCGTAGCCACACATTTTCGCTTGCAGTGGACGACGAAGAGAAGGAGGCGAACCGTTCCCTCCGCGTCCCGTTCCCTCGTCACGTAAATAATATTTTTAATGCACGAGGGCTATTTCGGAACAGGTTCAGTTATTACGGTAGCGGATCGGAAAGGGAGATTTCGACGGCCGACATAGAGCTTGGACAAAGTAAACAGTTCCAGAGTGGACATAGGTCAGATACAGACGCGACTACCGTTCTCTGCAAGGCGATCAACCATGCGCGGTTGTGGCTTACGTAAATAATATCCTAAATTTGAATGAGTGACGGAAAAAACGAAGACTTTTTCGGAACAGGTTCAGTTTTTACGGTTAGGGATCAGAAAGGGAGATTTCGACGCCCGACGTAACACTCGACATCACGAGAACCGCGTGAGGTCGCCGGAGCGCGCGACCTCGACTGGGCAGACCTTGCCACCGCTTTGCCAGAGTTCGTCACAGACTCTGACGCGTTCGTAATCTCTCTCGGCATGCGAGTTTTTCACGGCCATTCCCCGCCTGTTGACGAACGACACTCGCTGCGGTCGAGGCGGAAAAGCGAAAATGCGTTAGCTGGCGGAGTCACGCGCACGCGCGGGTAATCTGTGGAATACTGTATTGGTCGAGTGTCGCGCACGACACGGCCCTCCCCTGCAGCCAATTCATTAATGCGAACCCCACACACTCACACAACAAGACCGGTTCCGCTGTTTCCCTCGATGGTCACATGAACTGTGCGTTTCTAATTCTCATAACTACGGACTCGGCTCGTAAAGCGCGCTGCATTTCGGGATGGCATCGATTGCCCTTCGAGATCAGCACTTGAGATTGATGCTGATGATTGTACATGACCTCAATTCTACTCGCACAGACTATTGGAATTCCTCAGTAACTCTAGTCAAGTAATACATTATTTCTCCCGTACTAATCAAGCTAGCTAGTTGAGATAGACTCCTTCAAGTTGAAAATATTTCCCAACCAGTCGCGTGACTGCACTTCATGGGCTCCTCTATCATTGCGCAACATTATGTGAGCTCGAAAACATAATCGTATTCTTTTAGAACGGGGAAATAAAATTAAAATAACTAAAAAAACAATACATGATCTGGTTCGGGTAATTGAAACACCATTTCGAAGTTCATCATGGAAATTGTTTTGGAAAATGCTGAGGAACTTCAGTAGCATTTAAGTTTACCAAGCATTATAGAAGAAGTTGGCGTAAGGAAATGCAAACCATCATTTCTTCTTCTTCTCTTGCTCTCAACAATGTCAATGTGAGATTAAATTATCAGAATTAAACTATCAGATTTCTTTCTGGTTTACAATAATCCTATACTTAGGCTCAAATATACGATGTTCAGTATGAAATAATGTTTATGACTAGGTGAGCTGGGTGGCGAGAAAGACGAACGATGAGGTTTTGGATATGGTTGGAGAGGAGAGAAAACTAGTAGCGGCGATTTGGAGAAGGCAGAAGAGATACATGAAGGGCGTACTGAAAGGAGAGGGAATGTTGAAGAGGGCAATAGAGGGGAGAACACTGGGGAAGAAGGGAAGAGGAAGGAAAAGGATAGGAATTCTGGACAAAAAATGAAGAGGAGACGATATGAGGATCTAATGGCTGGTCATTCACGAGAGCCAAAACGGAAGGATATGCTAGTAGGATAAAAAAAACTGTCCAAAAACCTACCAATCAGCTGGTATAAAACTCAAATGAATCACTATCGGGTTTATGCTTAAACTTTTAATGGATCAATGGGCAAACAAATATTTCTAAGTATTTAAAAAATATAAAAACTTTTCTAACTATAACTTACGCCAACACCTTACAACAGCAATTCGATCTGATGTTAAGTTTACATTAAACCGTGGCCCTCTTTACACCTTCCGTAAAGTGAAAGCTCATGCCGACACCAGGGTTTCTCTCCACCCTTCTTCACCTCTTTTTTGGAGGAATCATGAATATATAGGTATCTTTAGTTACGTTTTAGTTAGTTTTTAGTTTAGTTTTTAGTTAGAGTGCCTGCATTTCGTTGTTAGCAAATCAAAATTTTACTTTTGTGAAGACTATTTTAATGTATGGACCAACTTACGACGGACATCCTGATTACGTATAAGTAAATTAATCTTTTCATATAAATGTATGCAAATGATAACAATATAGTGACGGGAAGACTCGACCAATTTCATGTATGTGTCGATGATGGGTGGTACAGCTAAAATAAAACCTGAAGCCATTCCACACATATTTGAACTTCATTTTTCTAGCGTATTTATCCCTCGGCCTTCCTCAAGGAAATCTTCCCGCTATTTTTCCTTCAATAATATTCTTCGCATAACCACTGTGCCTCAGAGAGTGCTTAATCCACCCGGCTCTTTTCAATATAATAATAATATATCAATATATAATATTAAAAAATACACTTATATTAGCTTGGACATTTTAAACAATATGATGGAATATAGGTACCCCGGAGGAAAACCTGTTTCGGGGTTACCATTATGAATAATTTAACAAAGACAGATCAGATGCAAATTCTTGATATATTATCACTTACAGAATGATATAGTGATACGGTGATTACATTGTTTCATAATTTTTGCGTTCGTTTAATAGAGAACACCACATGCAGAGAATTTAACCTCGCATTACTACTCAAAAATGACACACACATATACACACCTATTTAAGTATACTTAAGTACAAATGGATATGTATATATTAACATGTATAGACAAAATTACGTACTTATAAGATCATACTCACACGACTTATATCTATATACAAGTTAGCATCATTTAATAGCATAATTTCTATTCAACCTTTTTAAGTAAAAACTCAACTTCCTCATTGCACATGAGCCGTTTTTTAACCGCTTAATTGAATCCAAATTCCGTTTCTGCCTCTAATATAGTGTTCTAAGAATAATCTGCCTAAATATAGTGTTCTATAGACTCCTATCCTCTTATACTCTTCTCTTTTAACCTTCAGTTCTCATTTCATCCGTCTATCTGGTCTTCAATTACTATAATGTGACTGGAAATCATAATCGGCTCAATCTTAATATAATTTCCGTCTTGGACTCCTAACTAATATTGTTCTTTAAATTAATGCGGCCGGAAAAGCATTAGCAATTGTTCACAATTACTTCTACTTACAATGCAACATTAGCATTACATTATAATATAGTGATACAGTGATTACATTGCTTCATAATTTTTGCGTTCGTTTAATGGAAAGCACCACATGCACAGAATTTAACCTCACACTACTACTCAAAAATGACACTCACCATGAATTAGTATTCCTTTTCCACTGATACACATCCATCACCGCGATCTACTTAAGCAACAGACTAAATTGATCACTTAACGGTTGCAAAAGAGAAGCTGCGCAGTACATGAAATCTCACTGGGATTCTAAGGAAAAATATGAGAAAAAAACGGACATCGAGAGAGATAAGGTAATCGGGAAAGAAATCAGATTTACGACGTTTCGCAAATGATATCGCAATATTAGTGGATCGGGAAGATCTATTGGTTTCCTTGAACGCAATGGAGCAAGTACTTCAATAGCAAAACGCGAAAGTGAACAAAAATCCTAACATGCGGAAGAGAGAAATCTAAAGATGGATGTTGCGCAACCAGAAGGAAAACCAGAACGAAAGAAATCATTCGCCTGCCTTGGAATCGGTCTATTATGCGATGGGAAAGCGCGACGGGACTTGAGCGCGTAATAACTAGGTAAATCGAACTGCACATTATAAAGATGTAACTCCTGTGACCGAATATATTCGATAAGAAATAACTTAGTTGTATTTAAATTAAAACATTCACCAGGAGCGTAATTATTTAGAGATCAGAGACTCTGAGGAAAGAATTAGTTGACCGGTGAATGATGAAAGCCTACGGATCTGCAGGCCAATGCCGAAGATCTTATAAGAATAATACGTTTTGTTCCAGTGTAATTTGGTACAGTGTTGTTTTGGTACAGTGTTGTGTGCAAATATCAATGATTTTTAGGCAGCCTCAAAGGTCACAGAACTGTGAGGAGACTGTCTTCCATTAATGAAATACATAGCTGGCATTAAACAGAAATACTTTCAACAGCAAATATAATAACTTACAAAAGAGGATTTCATTTTATCCCAATTGTTAACAAGAAAAGCAAAGACATTAATAATCTTTCATCTAGCTTACATTCGTATAAATCACATATTATTACAAATTATAACATAGGGTACATGTCCATACATTACAGATCTAGCATAAAACATCGATATTGTTTTGTACCAATACCCATTCCCTAGGAAATTGAAAAAATTTCATGTTCTTTAAACTTTTCATGGATTCAGGTAATGCGTTAAATAGTTTAGGGGTCAAATATACAAAGGATCTCTTAAACAGCGTAAGATTCGGTTTTGGAAGCCGTGTATTAACTTCCTTCCTTTACGGATAAATACGAGTAAAAAAAGCGGAATTATAAATAGTTGAGGAAGAACAATTAAGAGGACAAGTCAACGTGGAGTCGAGGAGGAGGAGTCACTACTGCTATACGGCCAACCCACAGATAATACTTATTAGTAACATACCTTCAGTACTGAAAGGCAATTTACACCACGGAGACCAGAAGCAAATAAATACTTTTGAAACACAATAGTAGAATTAGATTTAAGGTATATGCTCCGACTCCTGTGGGTAAATCGCGTCGAAAAGCCTAGGATGATAACCCTCAGTCATTAAAACCATGGAGATTCAAGTTGGTGTGGCAGCTTGAGTACAAGAACTCCATTCCGAGGGCCCAAGTTTGATTACATTTACATTTGATTACATTTCGTCCGCCAGATGGGACGGTTAGATTGTAGTCTCCTTGGAACTTTTCATTCGGGTCCGGCGAAAACCGATCCCGGGTTTCCCTCCACCGTTCCTCCCTTCGCCATAGCGACGTCGAGGGTGGAGTAAACAATAAGTCTTCAGAAAAAGTCAAATATCTTGGAATTGCCTTAACTTCACACATATCGTGGGGAACACGCATAAAAAAACATATGAGGCAAACCATTAAAGAAACTAGGATTTATCAAGCGTATAATTGGAAGGTCCTCGGATGAAAAATTAAAAGGTGCTTTGCTCTCTTAAGGCCACACTTCGAATACGTCGCGAGCATCTGGCTCATCGTTAAAATCACCTAGACAGGTGAGTATGTGTTATACCTCGTGTTTCAGAGGTTTTAGAGGGATTAAGTAGGGAACCGCCAGAGACTCGGACGCTACACGCTAGGACTAATTGCTTGATACATTTTGAACGTTTGTGCTTCAGAGCGATACAGAGAATGTTATTTTGACCCTAAACTACATTTATAGGTCCGACGGAAGAGATAAAAATAAGAAATATACACTGCAGGACTGATAGATGCAAAAATTCGTACTTTCCACGCACATTTTTTTAAGTATTCTACCGGTAGAGGTAGGTTTTCATGAACGTCAGAGAATTTATTGAAAAATGAGCTCAAACGGGATTCAAACCGACGATCTTTATTTTCCCCGGCCAGCACGAAATCGATCTGACCTTTAGCTAAGCCGAATAGAAAGATACAGAGGAAAGAATAATGTCACGGTGTGAAACAAATTAATATTAGAAACGAAAGGAAGGATGACTGCAATCGATAATCTTCATAATTTTTACAGAACATGAAATTAACTGCTCATAAGATACATATTGCTATGTGTCATCATTCCTAGCTGCTATCAGTCCGAAGTATGATCAGTAGCAGCTCCTCACTCCACACTCCCAGTAACCAATCGCTTCATTTTTTTCAAAATTCTTCACTTTGGTATTCTTCGTTAATTTTCCTGATGTATTCCAATCCCCCGCCCCGCAATATTTGCCCCATTTCTCCTTTCTCCTTACGTTATTGTTACCAAAAAGTTATTGAGTCGCAAAATGCCCCAACACATTTGTTGAATTCTTCTTCTGTCTTTCTGTTCAAGTGTTTTCGCTATATTTCTTCTGCCTCAAACTCTTCGTATGACTTTTCCGCAGGCGATTCAGACCATTCATTCGATCTTCATTAATCTCCGATAAAACACATATAGATCCCTTCCAATCTCATTTGCCTTGCAGCTGTTACTGTCGTACTTCACTGCCGTACACTGTCGGCGCAGGAATTATGCGCACTCGAGTTTTGGAACAAATAAAAATATAACGAGAGGAGTTACAGAAAAACTAATCACATCATAATTTTCCTTATTTAATACTGCGTTATTTAATGGTAGACTTAAAATTTTAAAATGCATTTTAATACGTTTTTCCACGAGTGTAACGTAAAAAGTACTGGTTTTTGACGGCGTTCGAGCAAAGCTCTAACTTTATTAATTCATAACTCAATCGCAAGTTCTTTTATGACAACCATATTTCATTCAATGAAAGATACACATGTTTTCTATATATATTGTAAGTTTCTGCGTTGTATCTTTAACGAAAAAAAGGTTGTTATTAATTTGGTAAAATGATTTTATTTCAAAACTGGAGCGTCGCACGATTTCGTTCTTGGTCGCGTTGCAATCCGTATGCCTCGAAAATTACCTGATATTTAACTGACCAATACATCAATAGGCCCATTAAATTTTAATCGATAAAATAATTTAAAACTCTCCGCCGACAGTAAGAGCAAGCAACATACATATGCTATCGTAAGTGCTTCCTTAATTCTAGGCTTGCGATACTGGTGATAGCGGACACTTCCTCAGGTAGAATTCCAACCATAAATGTCATAAATATTTGACAAAACCAGAATTAGACTACCGCAGTTATAACAAGGCTTATCCTCATGAGCGTGCGACCAAATAATTTTTCCACATTTTTTTGTTACGGGGAAAAATCTGGCGTGGATGAAATGTCTATTTAATCAAGATCTCTCGTTATTTCCCCGAAAATTGGTGCCAAAAGAGGTGTTCTGTATCAAACACGATCATTCACCTGCTCCCTATTTGGAAAAAATTCGCCGGGGGCGAGAGTCATGGCCTCGCAGACTAAAACGCATAGGCCTCTCAGTTCCAATTTGCACGAACAGGGGAAATTATTCACGACGCGTCGCTCATTAAACAGATCCAAGCATTTTTTTTGTCAATTATGCCAAACTTCTGACGCATTTCTCTCGCAGTGAGTCAAGGTCTGAGATATCAGTGGCCTATAATCGAAAGCGGTTCTCGAGGGCAAGGAATGTGCACTGGAAAGCCGCTACCAAAAGAGGTCCCGGCGTGACTTTCCCAACGAATGTTCTCTACGGAGGCACGACTTGCAAATGGAATCAAAAGCGGCGCTTCCGTAACCGCGGTGCATAGTAACTGGACTGAGAATGCGTCACAAAATCTTGATTTCTGGGAGGAAAATTACATGAAGAACGCGAACAAATTATGAATTTGGCATTCACATGTCGCTCTCACAGCATCAAGGGAGTTTAAGAAGTAACACCAGGCGTTACTTTGTGAAAATTTGTAATTTTCATGATGAACAATAAAATTTTTACTATTTCACGCTTTCTTTTTTTAAATATTTATTCTCCAATCTGATTTGTACACCGAGTATCATTATCAAGGTCACCTGTTGAAACCTGGTCGGTGAATAATAAAAAAGCGTGAAAATAGTAAACATTATACAGCTATTGTTCATCATGAACATCATGGGAGTTTTTACTCATATTGAAATATGGAAAGAATACTGCATTATGAAACATGAGTAAATAAACATCCATCATTTAGAAGCTATTCCTCGTTAATGATAAAAGTCATAAGACTATCCAGTCGAAATGCTAAGCAATAAAATACGACAACGATGCAATTCTTACCCATCCTAGGGTATCAGAATCACCCAGCATGAAGACACTGAGACAATATTTTTTATTTGATACATCTAGTTCTTCTAGCACGGGGACCTTGACGTGGTGGAAGCGCTAGCGCGTTCCAATGGTCCCAAAAGCTAGACTGACGGGATGAATTCCCCACGTGGCCGCCCAAGCCAGATAGATCGAAGGGTAGGAGCCAGAAGAAAGATAGTCGAGTGATGGTGCCACGTAAATAACATTGCTGGTACGTGGAGGTGAGAGTTGCCTCGTCTACACTGCATGTGCACTTAAGTAGGGTTCATTTGAAAGCAGCACTTAAATGCAGGAGAGCGTATTCACGTAGATATTATACCTACCGTTGCCCCAGCTAGTGGTCATGAAGGAACTTCGCATCGCGCGAGTGTAAACTCATATTTTGGTGATTAATAAACACGTATAACAGCTTAAACTGATCAATAAGAAGAATAACACGAACACATATACCCAACTCCTTATATAAATAATGTAAACACTAGTACAATGCGTATGACTATCGAAACTCCTCGACCTAACAATGACGAGGCCTCGATCACCTCGAAGGGACACAATCGATATCACCCAAGACCACTTAATTAGGGGTCCCCATGTACGATTAAGTGTTGAGAGGGCGTCTACACGGTGGACTTAAGTGAAAGGTCCGATTAAATACTCACTTAAGAGGTCAATGTATATGCGGCAAGTCCCTCCCAACGATTAACTTCCCAGAAGATGAAATTCACTCAATCAAGGCCCCCGAGGTCGTCACATCACGAAATCCTTTCACAGCAATGTCACAACAGGATATAAGGACCTCATGATGAACGATGAAAAAGGAGGAGGATTGTAGCGATAAAAATAGGGACTTAGAACGTTCGGTCAATGGTAAGGGATCCTGGGAAATATTTAATGGGATATGGCTAGAGGGAACATAGATGCCCTGGTGCTGAGCAAGGTGTGACGTTCCACAATGTCCTCACACAGACATCTGTGTCAAAAATAGGTTGACACATAGACCTAGAAAATTAGGAAAAGGTTTTAAGGTTCCGGCTGCTAGGGCAACATTGCACGGTAAAGGTAACTGGCCGGTACTCATATATTTACAACAAGATTTCCGACGTGAATGGTCGGACATTCTGATCCCGCATAAGATGACAGCGAAACGGTTGTCCACTAATGCGCTGAAACGTGGAAAGAGCCCGAACGATTCTGATTAAATCAAAACCGAGGAAGCCTTCGTAACAATTATGATTCCAATTCCTAAAATCAGTGCGGGTTCTGCTACTACGTATGAAACCAATTTCCGAATTAAGAGTTTTTACCTGCATTTTACTCAATAATATATCGGTATGTGAACATAATCTGCCACAATGCAGAAATAAAAAAAGAGTAATTCTCCACAAAGATAAAATGTACATAGAATATAGGTCATCATCAGGAAAATAACATACATCATGAGGTGATGATCAGTCGATATGATGTATATAGTCTGTCCAAACAGGGAAGGCGGGTAAGAGATTAAGGCACCGCTCGAGAGCCCAACAATAGCCGCGTACCTGCCGTCCGCCAAACAATAACGGTCGACCGCGTGCGCTATAATGAGTCACGAATCGCACTCCACTCTGAAAAATTATCACATAAAAGTAAGCGTAATTTTTTATTACAGTTTTGATTTCTACGTGTGATTTCATGAAAAAAGAGTCTAAACACGACGGAGTTATGTCAATTAGTTATGTAACACTTAGTGGTTGCAAAAAATTATATTTTGATTTTTTTTAACTTTTTAAATTATTTAACTTTTAACTTATTTACTTTTTATTAAACTTTTTACTGCTTTTTACTTTTTTATATGTGGCTACTAGCCGTCGGCAGATACGTCTGAGAGATCATAAACAAAAACGTTAATAATAAATTAAATATTCTTCATAACAAAATTACTGAAGCAACCATATGATTATGAGTTTTGTTAAAACATCTGGCAAAAATTTTAGCCATATAAACAGTTAGTGCTTATAATCAAACGTTATAACTAGAGCAACGCTCGGCAACCCCGGACTTAATAAAAATTAATGCTTACTACAACAAGTCAGAATTATGTAGGATACTTGTAATAGCTCATATAGTTAACATATGGGAACATTAAATATACAGTTAAAAGTTAAAAAAAAAGCAAAATACAATTTTTTGCAACCACTAAGTGTTACATAACTAATTGACATAACTCCGTCGTGTTTAGACTCTTTTTTCATGAAATCACACGTAGAAATCAAAACTGTAATAAAAAATTACGCTTACTTTTATGTGATAATTTTTCAGAGTGGAGTGCGATTCGTGACTCATTATAGCGCACGCGGTCGACCGGACCCCGGCTATTGTTTGGCGGACGGCAGGTACGCGGCTATTGTTGGGCTCTCGAGCGGTGCCTTAATCTCTTACCCGCCTACCCTGTTTGGACAGACTATAATCATTGAAACCTGGGCAGAATGAAGGAATTTTATCCTGGTGGAAAATTTCTTATTTTTATTTCTGCATTATACAAACATCATCCCAATTTCGCAGGAAGCTTCGGATATAAGGGCAGGAAGCTTCCGGCTTAGGGAAGCTTTCGGGTGAAATCCTTCTTCAGCTGGAGAAGATCACTACTCTATCCTTCCCCAACCTCAACACCCTGATGCTAGCATATATATGTATGCATATATATATTTATATTCAAACAGTTACGCAAGACGTAATTTATAGCTTCCAGGAAAAGCAACATGGATACCCGACACCACTCAGCTGTTAGCCTCAGGCGAATAGATTAGATGGACGCGACACCTTGCCCCAAAACCGGCTCAAATGGAAAAGATGAAGGGAGCGAACACCAGGAATGGAGTTAAGAGTTCAAGTTGTGTATAGAATCCGCTCTACTATGTTTTTTTCTCGCCAAAACAAGCAGTGAACTAAGATTCCTTCCCAAGGTGCGCCAGTTTTTCGAATTTCCCAATGATCCTTCTGAATTGAAGGTTGATTAAGAGCTGGCTCCGTGTCGACAGAAATAGAGTGTGTTGGTATGTAACACGCCATTTAATAACTTACTCATTACCTCATTATTACAGTTATAAACCGTGAAATAAGTGAAGCCGTGGACTTAGAAGCTCAGTCATCGGACCTTAGAAACGTTCATTCGTGGTGCCAGGAGTGGGGGATAGGATTTAATCTTAGTAAATGCACCACAGTATACTTCTTGCAAAAGTCATCACATAAATGCCATACTTACACTGTGGGTGAGTAAACATAAGATCTTCAGATGCAGTTAAATATCTTGGAATTACCTAAACTTCTGGTATATCTTGGGGAACACACATACAAAACATCTGCGGCAGGGCATTAAGGAAACTAGGTTTTGTTAAGCGTATAAGAGGAAGGTCCTCGGATGAAAAAGTAAAAGAGAGATGCTACTTCGCTCTGGTTTGGCCACATCACGAATACGCCGCTAGAATTTGGGACCCTGGTCAAATAGATTTAACCAAAAAAATTAATAAAATACAAAGGAAAGCAGCACGCTTCGTTAAAAACTGCAACAAGCGAACATATAGTGTTTCACAAGTTTTAAAGGGATTGAGATGGGAGCCCCTAGATTCTCGGAGGCTACACGCTAGGGTTAGCTTACTTGAGAAATTCTGAACGGGAGTGTTTCAGAGAGAGACAGAGAATATTATCATGACGCCTCACTAAATCTCCAGGTCTGACAGATGCGACAAAATAAGAGAGATACACTGCCGATCAGATAGATACAAAAACTCGTTCTTTCCGCGAACAATAAGCGACAGCAATAAAAACTGAGCTCCTCTAAATACACTCCCATAATGCACGTCAACATTTCACCTCTCAAAACCTTATACCTTACATATTCACACGGCTGGTGTCCTAACACCCCCTGCCACACGCCCATGCGGCGGCTCGCAGGGTAGTATATAGATGTAGATTATTTATCGGAAAAATTACGAAATCTAAATAGGCTTAAACGGACACCTTCGAGACCCCAGGGGCGACACCCGAATTACTCTGCATATTATGACATTAGAGCTCATAACACATATGACAACGGCCAATCATAGTTGAAAGATTGACAAAAACTAGATGACGGGTCGATCTTTTTGCATGGCCAGACGCTCTATAGATGTGCACCGGTTTAATGAGCTCCAGTGGGGCCAAGTCTGTTTCTGAGCTGAAAACAGCTGATATCTCAGAGAAAATGGTGGGCTAGTAAGAAATGAATTTGCCTATAAGATAATCTGGAGGTCAAGCAGGATTTTAATAATTTACAAATAAAATTACGCTCACAATCTCTTCCATTATAAAGCAAAAGAAGCTTAGCGCACCTCAAAATATAACAGAGTACATATTTCCTAAAAATATATACTGATTTCACTCCATTCAATCACTTTCTTCCATCACGGTACCAAAATATAACAAATAAATATATTTATTTTTTTAAATACTGATGATACATCCACAAGACTTCACAAAAAAAACTGCTCATGGTAAGTCGTACCGTACCATATCGTACATCATAAAAATAATAACTATAAAAACAAGGGTAATTCTTTTTTTAACAATTCCAAGGAATTCCATGACAAAAATATACGTTACTAATGCAAAAAATTAAAATTATTCCCATGGTAATTGGTATTCTTAAGCGATTTTGCGTCACGCGTCTTAAGCGAGTCACGCATACGCAAAAAAATGGGGCTTGACCTGGAATCTAAATAACAAGAAAATCGAGATATCGGCCAACTACTTATCGTTTCGTTTATCGATAAACTTTGCAGTATGTGTTTCTTGAGTGACGACTCACTTATGACCAGTTGCAGGAACGTAACATATGTACTCCATAAAGTTATGAGACCCATAAGTCATGGCAACCATTCAATAAGTGTTGCACAAACATTCAATAAATTCATTGGTCTCATAACTTATGGCATGGAGTTATGAGTTCCATAAGTAGCCAAGATGGCGGATGCGCAATGAACCGCTTGGAGTCTTAATTACTTGATTATAGAGTTGTTTTGAGATAAGTGACCAGTTTGTTTACTCTTACTGACTAATTATAATGTGCATTATCAATTATTCATAGACTTAACTTTCATAACTTCAATCCGGCGGTGGCAGATTAGATTAAATATTCGATGCTAGTAACTATTGGTAAATGAGTAAAATAACTAATAGATGTGTTCATGCAACCCGAATATATTTATGAGTTCTATAACTTTATGGATCTCATAACTTTTGATTCCATAGCTAAATTTTCTTGCAACCGGCCATTAGTGAGACAATTTATATTTTTTAAATGGTACTACAACACAAAAAGTAAGCAAGTATGTGACACATATTCCAAAAACTTTTGCTCTGTGGCTCTTGCGACACGCAGAGCAATTCCGTTTATAACAAGGGCTAACGATGAATATCATAGCGCCGTAGTTTGACCGCACTGTTCTCAAAGGGACTTGCGAAATTTAGGTGACATTGTGCCATGACTGCCTTCTATGACTCTGAAGGGCTAAATACCACGAAAAACGAAGAAATACAGAATGACTGGCACATGTTCACAGAATACCACAAAAGGGTATAGGAGACAAATTTAGTTGCGATGGATCAGTTCTATGAAATTTAGACACTCATTAGGTAAGTTAGGTTTTTTACTGATGCTAAATATCTTACCATTATATGTTATAACTCAACCCGCATGAAATTTCCGTCATGACTTTGCATTATACATATTTAGGATCATATGGAACACCATACAGAAAAGTAGAACCAGATGGATTGGACACACCCCGAGACACAAAGGGTTAGTGAAGAACATAATTGAAGGCTAAATAGAGGGAAAAGTCCCTGGAGGAAGACCCAGGAATAAGTTCACGGACCCAACAAAGAGGAAAATACATAGGGAGAGATACCAGGAAGTAAGGGAACTACCATTAGATAGGAAAGGGTGGAGGGCTGCAGTCAAGCAATCTCAGTATTGAACGACTAATCATGATAATATAGTACCGTGTAGTACAATAAATAATAATATCAACCAGTCGTTTAATTTTAACTATTGTCCTGCATGTTATCATGTTCATCTACGTAGCACTCTCCTGGTTTCTGGCTTGACCGTGCATTGTTTTCCCGACAAATGTTGGCCAGCACCTAGCGGCTAGGGAAACGCGCGAGGTTCTGTCTTGGATTTGGACGATAGCTGAATGCCTTTTGTGGAATCACCCCGTGCCACACATCCTAGTGATGGCTTGCACGGTATTTGGTAGATGTAGATAAGCATTTTGCACACAGAAACTCTATCCGCTACTTCTACCAAGGGGTAGCAAGCTAGCAGGGATGACGTTCTTCCTAGACTATTTCGTTCCAAAATGGAACATAATTGTACCCTTCGATTTTCATACTACCATCCACATTTTCTTCTTCCGTTTCCTGAGCTGTAGAGCAGCCATCCCTGCAAGAGTAAATATAAGAGATGTGGGGCGGGATCACGGTTCTACATAACGGGAGTACTCATTTAATCGTCATTTTTCAATTTCCCTCAATGGAGCGAAAACGTGATTGCCATTCCTCAACTATTGCCAGGTGCTTTCATTCGCAAGATTTTGGGGGTACAGTGTATTCATGGGACAGTAACTGTGAACTTCAAGAGAGAGGGTTTTGTTTTGCAAAACGGTGACGGCATCACCGGAGAAAGAACAGTGATACCACCCGCGGTCAAAAAACCTCCAATATATTACCACCATTCGAAAATTAACGTTTTGCCCTTGGTCAATGATATGTGCCATCATCACCAGGAATAGATTCTGTATGGTCGCAAGATGTACGCAAGATACTTGGTGCTAGAGGTGGGGGCTAGAAATAAATCTTAATAAATGCAACACAGTACACTTCTTTCGGAAGGCATCACACCAACGCCATGTCTACACTTGGTACGGAGTGATAATGATAATGATGATAATGATTTATTTGTCCAAAGATCACATTTTCACATGATATAAGACACGTTAAGATGATGTATGTACAATCAAAATACAATAACAAAAACATGAAGCAAATGGCAAGAATGTCATGTTAAGCATAAGGAGCACAATACAGATAATCATTCACATATCAAAAAGTCAGGTTGATTTGTCATGTAAATATTCATTTACAGAGTAATTACAGAGTGTTGTGGATCATGCGAGTACATTAATACTTCAGTTAAATTCAAATACCTAGGAATTACCTTACCTTCAGACATACAGTGGGGAGCACACATACAAAACATATTCGGTACAGCATTAAATAACTAGGTTTTGTTAAAAGTATAATGGGAAGATTTTCGGATAAAAGTGGAAGAGAGATGCTACTTCGCTCTGGATAGGCCACACCTAGAGTATTTTGGACTCTGGACAGAAAGATTTAACCGACAAAATTAATAAAATACAAAGGGAAGGTGCGCGATTCGTTAAATTTGTTACGAGCGAGCATTAGAGTGCCTCACAACTTTCACCGAGATAAAGGTGGGGGGGCCACTTGAGACTCGGAGGCTACACGCAAGGTTTAGTTTCCTTGCGAAATTTAGATCGATTGTGTTTCACAGCGACACAGAGAATATCACTATGCCGCCTCATAACATCTCTAGGTCCGACAGAAGCGATAAAATAAAAGAGATACATTGCTGAACAGTTCGGTACAAAAACTCGTTCTTTCCACGCACAATAATTGACCATTAGGTATAAAAACTGAGCACCACTGAAAACACTCCCATAATACACGCCACCATTTGACCGACCAAAACCTAATCCCTCACATCTTTACACGGATAATGTCCTAACACCTCCTGCCACATGTAGATGCACAAGATTGATATGAAATGAGGGAGAAAATTCGCGGCAGTCGCGTCCGATATTCGAACAGATAAATATCTACATCTACATAATACCCTGCGAGCCGCCGCATGGGCGTGTGGCAGGGGGTGTTAGGTCACCAGCCATGTAGCGATGTAAGAATTTTGGAGATGAAATGGTGACATGTATTATAGGAGAGTATTTAGTGGAGCTCAATTTTTATTGTGGTCGCTTATTGTTCGCGGAAAGAAGGAATTTTTGTACGAATCTGTTCGGCAGTGTATCTCTCTTATTTTATTGCACTTTTCTGACCTACAGATGTAGAGAGGAGTCATGATAATATTCTCTATGTCGCTCTGAAAAATATCAGTTCTAAATTTCTCAAGCAACCTAAGCCTGGCGTGTAGCCTCCGAGTCTCTAGGGGCTCCCACCTTAATCCCTCTAAAAGTTATGAGACACTATAAGTACGCTCATAGCAGTTTTTAACGAAGCGCGCTGCTTTCCTTTGTATTTTATTAATTTTTTTGGTTAAATCTATTTGACCAGGGTCCCAAATGCTCGCGGCGTATTCGTGATATGGCCTAACCAGAGCGAAGTAGCATCTCTCTTTTACTTTTTCATCCTAGGACCTTCCTATTATACGTTTAACAAAACCTAGTTTCTTTAATGCTGCGCCACATATGTTTTGTATGTGATATCCCCACGATATCAGAAGTTATGTGGCATTTATTTTTAAATGGACTCTATGTGCATATTTATTGAGAGAGAAACCCAAGTAACCGATGTCCAACAATTTTGAGAATCAACCCATGGAACAAAGAAGAAACTTCATCCGCCAACTCACAACAATATCATTCTGCACGGAAAACTCAATAAAAGATACCCCCACGAGCTACACGGGTGAAGATGTTGCGAAACATGTCAAGCGCGGGAAAGGTGATGTGAAATGTCGTGATGTGCTTCACATCAATGATCAACCTTATATTTTAATTCCTCCAAGCACACATACTGAGAGGCGCAACCGAGGAGGAAAATGTGAGACGGACAACATTTACGTCGCACAGTAATACAAACTGCAGGCGAGCACGAAATGTCAATGAAGGCTTAATGAGAATCCGCGAGTTTTGGTAAGAAACTGCCTCAACATTGAGTTCAAGTATAAAACATTAGACCATATAAGTGCTTGACATTTGTCGAATTCGTCTCTTAATAGACTGGTCGGTAGTGAAATGTGGGTATGTCAGGATAGACTATTAGTGGACTACACGCCGTGGGTAAGAGTCATCTGAGCAAAGTTTACGGCAAAAGTACGATAGATAGGGTCAGGAATGAGTGGGCAATTAATGAAGGTGGGTTAGATGGTCCGGTAATGGACATATATAAAAGGAGTGTGCTTCGTTGGTTTGGCCATGTTGAGAGAATGGATGAGAGTCGAATAAGGAAACAGATATATGAGAGTAGAATGAATGGTGTGAGAGGTAGAGGTAGGCTGAGAAAGTTGTGGTTGAATGTGATTGAGGAAATTCTTAGGAGGAATATTAGGAGTCTTAAAAACAGGAGGGCGTGTATGAAGCAGTGTATGGGGGTAAATGAGGCAAAAGATGTTTGCAAAGATAGGTCAGACAGATTATTGATGGTGAGTTAGGTGTGCAATTATGTATTTATGAGTGAAACTTTGCGACTGTGCCTACCCCGACATGGAACGGCGTGATTGGTACGTATGTATGTCCCATATGTAATCTACATGTCCAAATATAATTTTTCCCTTGTGCAATTGTCATTCCTAACTAGGACGAATTGTATTTCCTTCCACCAGAATGTTGTTTAAAGAGGATATAGCTCTCGCAAAAGTTTATGTTGCTGCACAAAAGATATGGGACATGACACACTGGCCTTTCAGAATCCTGCGATAGGGGGCGAGAAGTGGGACAGGTTTCAGATATAGATCGGATACACCGGAGAGCTGCTGAATTCGTTGAGGATTTTCACGATGAACTTAGCAGTTTTACCCAATTTATGAGAGAATTAGGATGGGAGCTTCTATCTGATCGAAGGGAAAAATATAGATTAAACCTTTTACGAAGGTTTGATGTAGAATATTTTTTGCCGGGCATTCAACATATTTTGCAAGAACCAAACTACTATGGTACAAACCATCACAGGAATAAGATTAACGAAACAGATAGATTTGAAGTTTCACTCTTTCCACTTACAATTAGGGACCATAACAGTTGTGATAAATCAGTTCTACGAATCTTTGACCCTCACTGCGACCATGAATGCGTAAGTCAGGGAACAAGCAATACAAATTTAGTGAGTACGCTAGCCAAACCCCAGTCAATCATAATATGAGCCCACTAAAAAATAGCAGCACCACCAAGAATAGGAAAGAATTTCCTTGAAACATGTGCATGGCACATCATTTGATTCAATGGTGAAGATTTGACGATTACTTTAGGAGAAGAGATAACACTGGAAGCAATGGTACTGTGGTGCCATCGATGCGTGATGAATATTTAATCGATGGAAGAATCACCAGTTAATAAGCCCGGAGGAGAGAAACGATATTTATAGATGAAATGTAAAATTTAAAAAAAACATACAAAAACCATAAAAAATTTAAAAATAAATAAAAATAACTATAATAAATACGAGAATTATTTTACGTATTTTTATAGTTGGCCAAGTTTTGGAAACTCGCAGAGTAAGATATTGTAGGATTTATCTGAAATATTACACATCTATTATTCTTTTCTTAAACTTAGATGTACTATGTTAAGTTAATGGCACTATCATTATTGCATTATTAATTCAATTCCTTTTTTATGATGCATAAGATGATAATGTTAAATATTATGTACCGTATCATGGTTTATCTTGGCAATCTATATGTTTTTGATTATGGTTGCCTCAGCACAGGCATTCCTTAGAGGCAACCAGTAAAATATAAATTCAATGTTTCAAGTTATTGTAGTTGAAAGCAATAAAATTTAATAAAAAAATGTACGTACTAAATTTATTAAATGTGAAATCAGCGAAGAGAAAGAGACAAACATCTTTCCCGCAACCTGATAGACGACGCCTCTAGAAGAGAATAATGGAAAGAGAAACGAACAGAAAAGATTTCCGAGAAAATCAAGAGTGAAATCCATCAAGCGGGACGTTAAAATAAGGAATAGTGCAGGAATGAGCAGTTAGTTGAAACGTGAATGGAGTGGAGAACTGCGGAAAACCAATCCGGATTAATGAGTGATGATGTTGATGACAAACAGTCGGGACAGGCTGGGTATGACTCCACCACCTTAAGCTTACGGCCACAGTGATGAAACAAGCGAACAGTATGCGGAATTGAAACCGCGACCTAAGGATTACAGCCGTTATACACACGAGCGACACCGCGGGATTATTCGCAAGGCCTCTGCACTCAAAGATTCGCGCGGCGGCGGAAAAAATAAAAGATCGAGGGTGGGAAAATCGCCATGATTTCACGCCGAGGAATTCACCGATCTGAGTTCGATCACACCTCCCCCCCGGACGATTTTGTAATCGCCGCCGCGCGCGCGAGGATTAAACAAAACGTTTACCATTCCGCGATCGTGCGGTCACTACGCAACGAGCGGCCGTTATGGAGTGCCGACGCCGGCGTGAAAACCGGTCGACACGTTGGTTCTGAAACCCCCCTCTCCCCAACTGCAGAGATCGCGGAGGGGAAACGCAACAAATAGACGGACGCCCGTAAGATCGACAACGTCGGGCAAAACCTTGATTCCGCAAACTGCCCCCTGATAAACATACAACGACCTCCCGGCACTCGACGCTCTCAGACCGCTGTCACACCCCCTCTCTCTCAACCACCCCCACCACCAGCAACGCACACCCTCACGTCACATCCTCAACCCCTTATCCCCACCTATCCAGTCATCACCTGTCGTCATTATATTTATACTAGAGCAAGCAGCGTGTGCCACTCTTTGCGGCTCAGTTCTCCGGGCCGAGCGGATCGCTCTCTTTAAACAACAGAAAAAAGACCGTGGGTTCCCCCAGAAACACCGCAGCATTGCTCCCGTGCTCTTCGTAGAAACGTGGAAGTGTGATTGGATGAAGGTGACCCAGTTGGTTTAGAGACCGACGAAAAAAGTTCGGCTCGTGAAGGAGACAAGGATTTGCCGGAAGTGTCCTCGCGCGAGAGGAGGAAACCTCTTTGAGAGATCAGTTCTTCGTCAGCGAGCATACTCTGCACTGTGCCGGACGTAGAAGGGTCCAACGTCGATGAAGACGACCTGCTTACTTTAAAAAAAAGTTCGGTCTACTACATTACGAGGATTTCCCGGCAGAGTAGCGGCAAGGGTGTATTCTCTCCCATACGCACCAAGGACCTGATTCATCGCTCGTGGCGGTAGTACTGTGCGAGCCGCCGAGATGCGACCGCGCGGAGAGTTCCGGGGGAGTCCCCTGCTGGTGTTGTGTTTCTCGTTGGCTTTGATTCCGTGCTTCTCATTAGGCGCCGAAAACATGTACAAGGAGTACGCAGGGTTCCTCGGGAGGGACGGGGCGGTCCACTCCGAGTGGTCGGACATGTCCAAGACGCCTCTGTTCCCGGTTCTCCCGCTGGTGGTGAGCCAGATCGCGTCATCCGGAGGAGACGAGCTTTGCAGGACCCAAAGCGAGATCTTCCTGAGGGAGCTGCGGAACTTCACCCTCTGGGCAGTGCAGAGTAAGTATGTTCGCTTGAAATAGGCTCCTTGAAAGCAGACTGTTTCAAGCGATGTGTAAAGGCAGGTGCCCGCACTGAGAGGCTGGGGTGATTTTCGTTTATGTCCAGATTTGCGATAAACTTTTCACAGGCGTACTCATAAGTAATATGTAATAATAATGCGTCTTTATTGGGGCGAGGTTGAGACTAAGGCAATTACTTCTCCCATCTAACCTCAAATGTACTGATATAATAAAAAAATGGCATGGTACCTATTTTGATTATTCGCAATTAAATGCTATTTTAACACGTAGCCTCGCGGCATTTGACATATATTACTAAATTATTCGATAACATATGTACACATTTTCTCCTAAACGAGTAAACATTGATTTCACATCATTATAATGTTTCCAATGAAATACCAAGGTATCATGCCGAAAAAACACATATTTGTATGCAGTTTCGGTTTTAATTTCGAATTCTGCGCCGTAAACCCAAGTCATAACAATGCTCTAATTGAGACGAAAGTTTCAAAATGTAATCCTTCAACGTTTATGTTACAACATCCATGGTCATTTCCAACGTATAAATCATGTACTTAAAAGATGCGTGGTCCACGATATTTTTTTCATTTACTTGAAACGTTAATAACATATTAACTCAACAACCCACGAATCGTGCTATAACCATCTAAAAAGTCTTGAAATCGCACTTTTCTGCGCCATGACCACATCTTCCTATTCAAACATTGATTGAATACAGACACCATTATTCATTCTCCAATATTGACTCCTTAACGTCTCCGTATGTTTATTTTCACTTTATTGGTCGGTCCCGGGAATTTCTAGGTCTTTCGCACGGGATTTTCCCTTCCCGCAAGACCCTGAGGAATTTAATTCTCTCAATTTAAGCATTGATTAAAGTCAGCCTACCATCCTTACTTACCCCAGGCTGACTTGTTAACGTCCCCGTCCCTTTTCCCATGTTTTATTAAGGGGTCCTGGGTATTTCTTGGTCTTTCTCTCTTTCCCTTCCGGCAGATTCCTGAAGAATTCCTTGTTTCGGGGCGCATCTAATCCATCTCGTTTTTAATTCGTGAACATTGCCAGAGTCTTTCCCCTTGGCCAGGTTTTAGAGGCTGCAATTTCTCTTTCGCTGCACTTTTCCACAAATATGATATCCACTCGACAAATGACCTTTATTATACAAAAATCGCTTCGATTTAATTAGCTAAATTAAGGAGGACAAGCACATTAAATTTCCGCAAGATTACCTTTTGGCTTCTTCTACCGAAACCTCCCCTGCTAAGCATATAAAAAACGGAATATGACCATCTGAGCCGAGAAGAGCATGACCCTATACATCGGGTCACCTAAACATAGCTGGACCTGTATCAAATGTTAAAAATAGTACTCCAACTGATAGAAACAGCTTTGCCCCACAACGTGTTTTGAACCACTGGACCGTCACGAGGCTTTTATTAATCGCACATTCCGAATATTTCAAGTACCTTAAACTTTTTCTCTTCTGGGTTCTTAATGAAGGTGACAGGGAAATCCTAAAATGTGTCACATTACGCCAGCGATGAATTGGCGAGGCGATGTGCGTCGTGAAATTAAGTCTCTTCAACTAATGACGTTCTATGTCATTCCTCTGGACCAACTCATTTATGACAGATAAAGACAAATTGGACTCCAGGTGAAATTCATTGCCGCGGTACGACTCCATGTCAAGCGCATTCTAATTGATAGGGTATCGCCTCTCTCAAATTTTCCCCATATGCAATTTAAAAAATAGCATTCTACCGGAAAAGTTGGTTTCGTTGAATGTCAGAAAATCTCCTCCCTGTTTTCTACACTTTCAGGGGCATATCGCGCTCTAGTATAACCTTTTTCGCTTCAGCATACGATCTACCCTTCTTCATCCCGTCCATGGAACCTATTCTCTTTCTTCCACTTTCCCGCTTGCCCAACATCTATCCCTCTATCACATTCTTGAGCAACCCTTCGCCCCTTATTACATCCTCCAACCACCTACTTTTCCGGTCTCAAATTGCATTCAGAAGTTTCCTTTCCTCGCCCATCATCTCAAGCACTTCCTCTTTAGTCCTCCTTTCCATTCACCTCACCTTCTCCATCTTTCTCCACAACCACATCTCAAATGCCTGCAGCCTATTTGGTATTTAAATATCTTTTTATCTGAAATTTATTTTATCTTTGACGGAAAAAATTCCACAGTTGGCATCACTGCAACTTTGTAGCGAGTTCTCTGCAAAAATAAAATATGAGCACATATACAAAACGCAAACATGCAAAACAAACGTACAAAACGCAGACGCACTAAAACAATCAGACAATACGACTGCAAAACATGTAAATTAACACGAAAAAACTGTTTCCTGTTTCGGGAATCGAATATCTGACCACCGGAATATAGCACGAATTCGACGCTTTTCGCTTTATACCGCGGGGGATTTCCCGAAGGGAATGTGAGAACTGTGGTACACCCGAACTGGCCCAAAAGCTCCCAGTACTTTGGTTCGATTCTAGGGCCGTCACCTTTGTCATTATTTTCTGTTCATCGTGGTTGACAATTGATAACCTGCAAAACAAGGCAAAATGGGAAATCCTGGGTCTGCCGATTGGTTGCAAGTGCCCCACTGTTTATGAAATGAAAATCGTTTCCCGTTTTGGAACATCTTAAGCGATTAACAATGCGCTGTACTCCTAACGTGACGTCATTGTAAAGAATTCCCAACATTTTCACCATTTTACTGTCGGCATATTTCGGATCTGAAGTTGCACTCGCACTGAAAGGGCCATTTCCATATAGTTTTTATGCCGCTGTTCTTCAACTTTTACAAATCACTGTACCCATTCATTTTTTCCAATAAGTTTTTTTTCAAAGATTTTCGATGAACAATGGAATTAAATGGTGAGTAAGTTACGATTAGATTCTTCCGGTTGAAAATTATCATCGAATACTCGAATGGCCACGACCATGCAAAGTAGCCATGGTCATTTAGTCTGGGTGACCATGAGTGGCCACGATGGCCGTGGCCAATCGGTCTGATTGACCACCAACGGTCACTTCCTCACTCAAAATTCGACTAAGGTCATTTATATAGCCATTGTACATTTGCGGCCATTTCTTTTTATAAATGCCCGTTTTGTCCTGAGCTAATTTTTCAGCGTCAAACTTCCGCAAAGGCTAACTATACAGTTTCTAAGGGTCCCACCCTCGGAGAGGATCACAACTAGAGGACATAATAGTACACATTGAGGACCCAGGATACTGAAAATGAAATCAATTTTGTTGAAAAGTTTTGTAGGTAATTTTCCATTTCATTTCCAAGTATGCTTGTCTATTTTCTTCATTCAACGTTCATCAAGTGTTTACCTACGTCACGCTACTCCCTTACCGAGCATGCAAAGTCAAATCACTTAGTTGTTGTTAAGAAAATTAAAATTAAAAATAAATTTGGTTTCACTTCCAAAAAAGGGTCCTCAACTCTGTTAAATGCCTCATATTCATGGATGGGTCCCCGCATGGCTATTTTTACGGTATAGTCTCATTATACATTTTTTTTATTTTACGCATTAAGAATTCTGGCTGAAGTGTCGGCTGGGGGCAGTTTTCCGCAGCCCATAATATCCGCGAACTGAGCGACAGAAGGTTTACCTGAATGAGGGTGGATTGATAATTTGAAAAAAGAAAAATATTATTAGAACAGTCCACCAACGAAAATATAAGGTATCAAATCACCTAGTTTCCCAAATAAAATACACCACTAGACAGGAAGCAGCACCAGCATCAGGACTGCATCAACTGACTAATCTGCAAGATTACTATCGCCATATTTGGCTCCAGGATCCCCATAATAACCTACAGTGCAACCCCCATCAAATTCATATTCCCTATTCCGTCCGGCTACCTCGTTTAAAATTTGAGTAATAAATAAATTTAAATAACAGTGTCATTAAAATGTAATTGTTAAAAAGAAAAGGATTTTAAGTTAGAACAAAAATCTTTATTTTTATTCTAAAAGTCCTATCCTATTTCTTTTTATGTACAATATTTTATTTATTTCCTTCTTTCATGAAATATATTTTCCAATCATTACCTCCCCTGTGCCCCAAAAATATCCAGATTTTAAAATTGCATTTCATTTCTCATTCTCCCTTTGTTATTAAAATAACTTTTCAAAATTTCCTCCCCAAAATTTCAACGGCGCAACTTGAGCCATTTAACTCCCACGTAGGCACCCCTCTTTCAGTGTTCGTGGCTTTTACGATGGTTGTCCTCCATAATGAAAAAGCATCCCACACAAAAAGCTACACCATAAGTTAACCTAATGCATTCATTTTCTGTCCACTCAAACAAGTCCAGTGGCTTCAATCGGCAATTTCCAACCAATCACGATTCCTTACACAGAGACAAATTTCGAATAATTTATTTTCGCAAATTCACAAGGATATATGCATTGGACAACTTCTGCCAATTATTTCAGTCTCACTCATATTTTGATTTATTTCAGTGTTTGATGCATCCACAAAATTTCCAGATGGTATTGTAAACGGAAATTCATACCACATGGGGAACTTTGACGAGTGTGTTCGCATCAAAGTTGACCTCTCCAGTGGTTCAACGCAAAACATGCTCCGCGGACAATATTGCTTGGCTGAAATCAGCTTCATGGAAGAAGAGGAAGAACACAATGCAAGGAATTACACTCTGGACCCTTACTCCATGACTTACAACCCCAAGCGAACAGCATGGGATAGAATAAAAGTAAGTACATTTTTACATATTCATACGTCCTTGGCACTTAATGTTCATTCCCAAGCAATTTATTTCGTCGATTTTCACTTAGACAGTTAGGCAAATTATGTGTAACCGAAGATTGAAACTATGAGCCATCGATTATTTGGCTGCGGTCCAAATTTAAAAGGTTTGATTCTGTACATTGAAGACATGCAAAAATTGTACAATTGATTTCATTTTAAAGGTAGAAATTAGTGGTGTGGTCAGGATTCGAGGATTCTATTGGATATCGAATCCATGGATACGAGATTCTGAAGCTTTGGTGTCATTCGAATATTATAAAATTCATGTATTTAAGATTCGATCGAACCTTCCAAAAAATATTCGCTTGAATACGAATCCGGTTGCGGGAGTAGCATATGCAATACGTCGCCGTAAACCCATCGTAGTCTCTCGTAAATTCGTCGTAAATCTGAACTCGGTATTATTCATTTCGAAGCCGTTGTACTCCTAGTGCGTGGTTATTTGGGTGAACAGCCATTTTATCATAAAATATGCAAATCGGCGGAGACATTTATCATCATTAATTGCGTCAAGTTTCACTTAAAAATCGCCGTACGGTGCATGCGCAACACCGCCTCCATAACCTCCCGCAGCGTTTTATATGCCGACGCGCTAGCGCTGCAAACTATTACGCCAGTCGTTTTTGTTTATTAGTTCAACCAATAGATCGAAAATCTTTCCCATTGTTGTTAAAACGAAGTTTAGAGCAGCAGCAAAATATATGCCTAGATTATAACACAAAATAAACCATATTTTTCATTAAGCAGCGAAATTTTCTCGAAACCGTTTTCGTTGTCCTATTGCACCTTGGTTGAGCGCCGTAAATGTATGGAAAATTTAGCTGGTCCTTTTTTAAGGATTGATTAAGGAGCTGCTTGGTCATAAACACCCATTTATTATGAATATGGGTGAAATTAAAATTCACTAACATACGGAATGGATATTCACGAGGCCAAATGTTAATAGGAAAGTGGGGTAGTTCTCTCCTTAACACGAAAAAATCATTATATTCGAAATACGACCATAAGATCGAAATTAACAAGGTACAGGGTTTGAAGCTCTGTCGCACCAGTTTGCGAAAAATTCTGATGCTATACCCAGCGGTTGCGTCTCTAAAGACAGTGTTGCACAGTAGTAATCCACATGAAATTTTAAATTTCAGCCAGAGAGACGGTAAAAGAAAAAAACACATTGAAGAGTTTTGAAACAATTCATTGGAAAATAACTAAGATTGCCCTAGAATATGTAAAAAAAATCAGTTGTGCTCACTTAACTATCTTTCCACATTCCTAACTGAGAACGTAATAGCCTTAATCGAGAAACGATTTTCTGTCCCATTCATTGTTTTTTAAAGCTAAATAATTAGATTTTAGATTGAGGGAACACCTAGATGAGTGGTTCTCAACCTTCATAATGCCGCGACCCTTTGATACGGTTCCTCAATTGTGGTGACCCCAACCATAAAAGTATTTCCGATGCTACCTCATAAGACAATCGGAAATGTGAGTATTCCGATGGTCTCAGGCGACCCCTGTGGAAGGGTCGTTCGACCCTCAAAGGGGTCGCGACCAACAGGTTGCGAACCGCTGACCTAGACAATTTCATAGGTTCAAGAATTTACAAGAAAATGTAAAAATGGATAGGAATCTGTTTTAAATGATATTATTTATCTATAAATATTGGTAATGATATGGGACTGGGTGATATAATTAAGGGAAGGCAGAATTTGGATTCGAGATTTAGTATACAAGATTCGATAAAAATAAGAGTTTTGGATTTGATCAATCACTGTTCAATTCTTGAACAGTTTTGATGCCTGTTGAATAGTTTGAGGAAAGTTATGCAAGATTTCTGTTCGACTTACATTCAGGTTTTTAGCCAAAGAGTACCAGTAGATTGAACACTGTGCTTTATTAATCTTGACACTAACAATGAGTATTCTGCTTTGCGTTGCATTTGGATAATTAAGGGAGAAAGTGGGGAAATTGCCATAACCAAAGTTCTGAACAATTTATATTTTGGATAGATTGATGCATGGGCATAGCCAGGATTGTCATGAGCTGTATGATAAAGGGGAGGCAGGGCACCCACCTGTAACCATCCTGTCTGACTCTGTCTAACTGATTTGGAATGAAATGTCTCATACAGAGTGTGGGGGTGAGGGAGCAGCTGTCCTCCCTAGCTATGCCCATGGGTTGATGCTTGTAAAATAAGCCCAATGGGACTTATTTTATGTGCAAAGGTATATGATTTTACAAGTCCAATGTGACTTATTTAATATTCAAATGCTAATAAGTCACTGTGATGGGATGGTCTTAAATAACCAGATATTATTACAAGAGACCATTAGTTATTGATACAAGTTAATTAAAATGGAAGGTTATGAATGGTTATCAAGTGTTTTCTCTTCAAAATAAATGTCATAATTGGAACTAACCTCACTTAAGCTGCTTCATTTGATCACACTGACTTGATATTTTTTCACTCCTCAGTATGCAGGTGATCCAACAAAATCAAGACGTGATGTTATTCACTGGTCATTGTGCATTCCAGCTTCATGCTCACCAACTGCTGTTGAAAATGCCCTAGTGCAAGCAATTAATTGGATTAAGGAAGTGTATGGAAAGAGTTTGAATATAAATGCCAGGATTCCAGAGAGAATGTGTACAACAAATAGACAAGATGAATTTCTGTCAGTTTATGACATAACTTTCAGGTAAGTCATTCCTAAATAACAACACCAAGAAAAATCTTTTGCTCACAGAATGAGGATAAGTGAAATCTCGGTATCTGGAAGATGATATCAATCATATGTCCTCAGATACGTGGAAAGTCATCCATATTACTTCCCCAGATGGATAGTAATGTTTTATCATCACATTTTACATTTGCATCCCAGTGCTGAAGAAAAAAATATATTAACAGCAAATAGTTATGGGCAGTTGCTGCATTTTAGTCGCAAGGATCACCTCACTGCCAAACCTAGACATATGAATAGGAATCACCAAACAATGATATGACGATAATTTTGTGTAATTTGTAATACCCGTTGCATACATTCGGAGATAAGCTACTTTACTAATGTCTATCTTCATGGATGATTATTTTGTCTTAAGCATACAAAAATTGGCCAATATCAACTTTTCACATTGGAAGTGAAATTGGTTGACCTGATTCATAAGAAAAACTTGACAAAAAGTTATGGTGGGAATAAAAATTGAGCAGATGCTTGCCATAGTAACATTCTGTACCCATAACTAGGTCACCTAATATTCACCCAACCATTAGAGTTCCTTACATTTCAAAGCTATTGTGTCCTAAAAAATTTTTATCTCCATAAAAACCAAAGTAAAATAAGAAAATTTAAGTTCTATTAGTTGCAACTTTAAAGTTACTTTTAGAATTGGGTGTTGTGAGGCCCTTACAAAAATATAGTCTCACATCACCAGGTTACTTTCATGAGTCCACTAATGGAATATTGGTTAGAAAAGGCATTAGCTCTCTTTTGAGATGATTTTGGTTGAATGCAGGTGAAATTTTTGAAGTAGCATTAATAGTCAGTTTTTACGTAATGACATGAAATAGAAAGAGATCAGCTGTAAAGGGCTCTAAAAAAAACTGACAAAATAATTTTGCCCCAATTGTACCCTTTAAAATGATCTAAAACTGATCAACTTAAGATACTGCTGAAGGTTCATTCTTAGCTGGTCATTCCACGGCAAGAAACTGTTTGGGGTTGTGAAAGGGCATAAAGAATTATGTCTGCATTTACTAATCTTCTCTGAACAAATTGCTGATAATCATTAACACTCTATTATTTGGTTACAGTGCTTTCTTGGCAGCTCTATTAATCATTGTCATTGCTGCCACTGCTTTTGATCTCAACACCAATGAGTATGCTGAAGAAAATGGAGCCAAAAAAACTGGTAAACTATTGAAATAAAGCATATCTTATAGAAGAGGTAGATTTATCCATGGCCATGACACTGGATGGCAGAATAAGTGAAATTTAAAAAAAGCCCTCAATGTAATCAGGACCACTGCAACTTAATTTCTACACCATTCACTCAAATTGAGCGATTTCCTTTCATCAACTCAGGAAGGATTGGAGTAGTAACACTTCAATTTCACTTGAAATTTTTATTCGCATGACTGGTTTTGCCACAGAGCAGCATCTACAGATGAAAAGGACAGTTTTTCTAACACTTTTGGAGGGGGCAGTGAGAGGAGGGGTGAGTTAGGGGCTATTATCTTTTTCAAATGTCTTTGGGGCTAGCAGGCAACCCTAAAATTTGTGGGGGTGATATAAGAGAGCGTTGTTTGTCACGTGACTTTCCCAGAGCCAATCAGGGCACAGTAGGCACAGTGTAGAGCCTTAAAAAATTCAGTAGCTCTCAGACCTCCATTGTGTGAACTTCCTCATTCTGCTTGTTGGGTTGCCAAAGCCCATCACCACAGGGCCTCTCTCATTGTGGGTCATGCAGTTTTCCAAGATTAGGGATAAAAATTTGGCAACGTCAAGCCAGAAACTCCCCCTCTCAGTGGCAGTTCCCAGCCCCCCAGCAGTGGAGGCCTTCAAACAGTTTCAATCTAGACGTAAGGCACATCATCATTGGTCGTTCAATCCTAAGATTTGTAGACTGCAGCCCTCCACCCTTCCCTATCTAATGGTGGTTCCTTTACCTCCTGGTATCTCTTCCTATGTACTTTCCTCTTCATTTGATCCATGAACTTATTCCTTGGTCTTCCTCTGGGGACTTTTCCCTCTATTTCGCCTTCTACTACTCTTCTGTACAATGAATCATTTCTTATATTGTCCATCCATTTTATCTTCAGCTTCCTCCCCCAGCATCAGGTTTCGAAGGCTTCTAGTTTCTCAAGCTTCTAGTCTAGGCTTTTCTGGTCAGCTTTTCCAATGGTCCATGCTTCCGAATGTAAGGCACCTGCTCCCAAAAATTTTACCCCTGCCTCCTAGCCCACAAGACATTTGAAAAAAATAATATTGGAGGTTGGGGGGGACAAGGTGCAGAGGGTGGAGGGCAAGAAGAGCGAGGGTCTCAGAGATAAACCAGATGAGTTTCATACTGATGGATAAAGAGGGCACCATGGGAGGAATGTGAGAGGCTGTAACAGGGACAGTAGGGGGATTGCGAGGATTGAAGATGGAGGAAGGGTTCTATTTTGTATAGGAGTTGAAAGTTGTCCACCTTAAGATGCTGATCTGAAGCAAAAACAGTGGGACACATTACAGTGGTAAACTTATTGCGGAATTGCAGTGTTCTCTCTCAAACCCTTACAGAGATGAGAGAATTCCACCCAATGAAGCTCAAAATTATTTCTTACATTTATCAACTCAACATGATACCTAAAAAGTATTTGTAATCAATGCATTTCCCAAAAAAATGACCAATCATCCATTTTTAAAACTTTCATTGCTTCCCAGTATGATAGTATGGTCAAGACTGGAGCTTTACATTTTATGCTATAAATATCGGCTCTTTCATTTTTTTTCCAAACCAACAAAGCTAATTTCCCTTGGCCACAAAAAATTTCTTTCGGAATAAATATTTTTCCTTTCCAGACCATTACTCTTCCTTTCAAATCCCTCTGGCCTTAACATTTCATCCCCTAGCTGAGTATACTTCAGATTGCATGATTACCTTCAACATCCAAAGCCATTAAACTTTATAAATACACCTTTCTTTTAAGGAATAGTATGGCCATATTAAGTTTATAGTAGAGGAAATTTTTGATGACTTGTATGTGACATTTTGTAATTACCCAGAAAGTCCTGGTTACTAAAACTATGGTCAACAGTGTACAAATGGAATATCTTTGAGAGTCTATGTGTAAATACATACTCACTCCCAGTCTCTTTCAGCATATGCATGATGAAATGAGCTTGATCATCAGTGTTAAGGCCTTGAAAACAGTTTTATTTATTTCTTCCATATGCCCTTAACCTAGAATACATTTTTTTATCTGGTCGCATTCATACTTTACTTCATCCATGCTCCTATTTCCAAGACACCTCTTTTGAGTCCCGCTTCCACCATTTACACCAATGACTTTCGAATCCATAGAGAAAATAAGTTTTGTACCATTCCACAGTTATTTATTGTAAATATACAATATGTTTTGCAGCTTGCTGCATCTTCAGATACAATTGTTTATCATTTATTTATTGAATGTTACGATAGTAACCTTATGCTAAGAAGAGGGGGGGGGGGGGGACAAGCTTATTTTTGGGAAGAAAGGCTGGGGAACATAGGTAAGGGGGTTGTGAGAAATGAAATTCTTCAATTTCCTTCTCCCAAAAATTTAGTTTGTTCTCCAATCCCCTTAGCATAGGGTTCTATCTTAAGCAAAACAGTGGGACACATTACAGTGGTAGTTACAGTACAGTTCTTAGCATAAGGTTACCATCATAACAATAAATAAAAAAGATAAACAATTGTACCTGAATATGCAGCAAGCTGCCAAACTCGCTGTACTTATACAATAAATAACTGGAAAAGTACAATAAAGTTTTCAATATGGATTTGAATATAAAATACTTCCATGAAGTGATGCCTGAAGGTGTAGAGTTTACCAATGACTGTCTTGGTCTAACACTTCCTCTCACTCCAATTCATCCTATTGTAACTATCTAAGCTCTTGTAACTCTGTCTCATTATCTGACACTCACCTATTCTCTCAGCGACAAATGTTAACCATTTTCATAGAGGAAATGGTCCATGAAACCTCGCAGCTACATTATTTAATTCTAAGACATTTCAGCTCTAATAGCTATTCACCATAAAATACATGGACAGTAAAAAATAAACCATGTTTATATTTCAATTCGGCCAAACCTAGGCTGCCAGCCACAACACCAATTGAATAATAACTGCAGCACTAATCTTGTATTAAAAGATAATTTTGTCTGTTACTATAGATATTTTCCTTGCCAGCAGGTATTTTCAAGAAGATTGTCCTTTGCTTTTCTGCCAAAAGAAATTTCAAGAATATATTTCAAGTCAAAGCATCAGAAAATAACCAAGGATTGAACTGCATCCATGGCTCAAGATTTATGTCAATGCTGCTGATCATCATGGGTCATCGTATTAAAGCAATCATTAGTGGACCCCTATTCAATCCGGAGGTTGTAGAGCAGGTAATTAACAAATATACTTTCATTTCTCTTTAACCTTTCAAAAGTGGTGACTTATTTTATCACTTCTGTGTGCAGGAGAAAAGTTAGGGATGCATTAACCCTTTCCAGTTCAGGCGGAAGAATATGTAGCCAAGAGTTGATCGAATTTTTAGAATTCATAATGGACCAATATCCTCTACGGAAATCAGCCGTTTTCAAGCAATGGTAAAGATACAGTTGATAAAAATTGATTCATTACTCATAACTTTGATTACATGCACACTCAAGATTTGCCTTACTTGCTGTTTCCTGATTGAATGGATTCCTAGTAGTTAGAAAGGTCTTTGATTTTTAGCAAAAGTGTTTCACACTAGATTAAGTTGTAATATTGCCTGAGGTACATGCAACTAGCTTTCGTTACCCAGGACTACTCAGGATAAAGATAAAAATTTCTCCTTTAGACCTCTAATGAAAAGGTTTGGGCCATAAAATTCAAAAGGTACCTACTCAAGGAGAGAAGAAGGATGCATTATGACATACAAAGATTTTTTACTCCCAGTCACTCGAGCAAACATAGAAACATATTCCAACAGCATAAGGATGGTGTTACGAGAGCATCATAAGATAAAATGAAAATTTATTTACTTTAAAGAAGAGTTCACAATCTGCAAATTATGGCCAGATTGTGTTTCACTGCCATTCTGCACATTGCTGACACAGTAAATTCCTTTATAAGGAAGCATTTGAAAAGCCTGCTACAGCAACAGGTAACTCAATATATGCAACCTGGTGGCCTAGGGAAATTTTGTTAACCTATATGGGATTTCAACCACAAATGACTAGATAACCTTTGCTGAGAAATAGACAACTAAATAAAACTATACAATAATTTATTCCCTTCTCATTTCCAAAATCTTATTTACCATCATTAATCAGTATGACAATTGAGCAATGACCCACAGATTTACACATTTAAGGATTTAATTAATTAAGAAAACCTTTGCTTCGCTTATACTTTGAAGTTTTCAAAAAATGTTTCTAATATTTTTCAAAAACAAATATGTAATTTTCTGAACGCAATGAATATTTTCTTCATTATTAACTTTTGTTTTTTATTATTAAACCAAAGTTACATCTATCATTGCCACCAAAGGTATGTGTTCACCATTAAAGCTTATCCTAATAAAGATAATTTTCACTGCATTATATCATGATATAGGTACTATCCTTGTCCATTAGAAAGTATCAAAATTGGGGGTGGCATACTCCTGGCTTAATATGATTACATTTTATGAGAAGTATGTAATGCATATACATATTGGATACCAATTACATAATTGCAAATTTGAGAATTTTTATGTTATGCATAATTGTAACAAATAAAATCATTTGTTGCTGTGAAATCATGAAAAAAAACCTTGTTCTACATTTCCAGGCTTACCGTAGACCAGGAGGTTCATTCCTTATCAATGGGCTAATCATTGTGGACACCTTCTTCCTCTTTGGAGGCTTGTTGACAGCATATTTCCTCCTCATCGAGCTCGATAAAAGGAAAAATCTGAATTTCATCAAACTTTTAATCCTCCGATTTGTCAGGTAAGCATAACTCAGCAAGCATGGACCTTAAAAGGATTTTTTTCATGTACTGTGACATTTCAAATTTAAAATTACTTTAGGGTATCTCAAAACCCCCAATAAAGCAAACAATTTCTTAACAATACTTGTTCATTCATTCCAGATTAACCCCTGTTTATGCAGTGGTCGTTATTTTCCATGCAACCTTATTTTACAAGATGGGATCTGGTCCATTGTGGGATTCCAAGGTAGGATTGGAAAGAGACAGGTGTGTGAGTAGCTGGTGGACAAACCTTCTATACATCAACAACTATGTACTGAATGATAAAATGGTGAGTAGTTAAAAAAAAAAGTAATGATAAAGCTGGCTTTACCTAAAACTGAGATGGGCAGTATGGAAAGTAGATGTATATAAAATACATTTCTTCAGTACTTCTATATTTTTTAATTTGAATTGCAAATACATTTTGAGAGAGTATTTTCAATCTAATACACAATTGGGGAGTAGCTAGTATTTTGAAAATACCTTCAAATTCAAGATAAAAGTTACGTTTCTTAGATGTCACAAAAACCTTTTGACTTTTTGTATTGAGTACACTCATTCAATGAGATGGCAGGGAAGGATATGACAAATAAATTGCCCCTTTCTCCACTTCTATAATCCCCATTAACTCTGTAACCAACTCCTAGAAAACTTATTCACAGAAGCTCTCTCTTGATACGCTTTGAAAATATATGATGCTGGGATTTCGACCAGTTGCAATGGACGACAGCAATATATACCTAGTGACTTGACTTGACATGATTTGACTGTATCCAAGGCTCTTGGCCCCAAAAAGGTGGCCAAAACAGATGAACAGAGTTATTGGAGGTTCTAGAGACCATGGCGGGATATGACCACTTTGCCAAGCTCTCTGCTTAATAATGTGAAATATGGTTACTTTTCAATGAGAGAGACAAGCTTAAATGTATAGCACTAATGGTATCTATCAATGTAAAAAAATGCCTGAAATGCCAAGTCACCTGAGTGGATATTGGTTACTTGTTGGACAACTTAAAATTAGTAGCTAACAGTTTCATTATTCCAATTCATCTAATGTTTATTATATCAGTTATCTCCGGCCGCTTCAGAAACTTTACCAATTAAGCTTTTCTATGGGAGAGAGTTATCTTATTTTATAAAGGAAGCTTACTCTGCCATGACCATATGTAATGCACCGCAAATCTAGTGTGAAATATCCATGCCAACTTGTGAATGGGAAGTGATAGGATAGTTTCAAACTTTGCGATACATGACCCTAGGCCATTGAGACACAAAAACTCTGGAAACAGACAAATATTTAGAAATTCATGAAAAAGTTGGAAACCCACTGTATAATGCACTTGACATGCCAGATCAGTATTAAGGGATGGAAAATATTTTTTTTTTGTTTTATTAATGGTGCTTAGTAATCGAGGCCATATGAACCACATTTAGGAAAAACACAATTTTGCAAAGAAATGGTTTTATTGATAATCATTTCAATTTAGTTGCTTGAAGTACATGGATGATGTTTCAAGTTCTTTCAGTTATTACATAATGGATACTAGAGTCATTTGATTTCCACATTGAAATCATTCTTATTTCATTACTGAGCTAAATAACTGCTAAATTCATTACTGAATTAATAAATGCTGGTCAAAATATTCCACTTTTAATTAGTTCATTGATAACAGACACATAACAGAAACTTAATTGAATAGCTGTGTTAATTTAATCTTGAGCATAGGGTTACTAAGAGGTAAGCAAAAGACTGTTGCTCACCCCTTGGAGGCTGCCTAACCTTCGCCTACCTGCATCACTATTCCAACTACATATGTATATGCTTCGCTTCTCCACTATGTCAAGTCAACAGCCACTTTTGATTTTATTTTTCCTATGTGAAATACAGAGATACTGACCTTAACCACACTATATACATTAACCGGCAAAAATTTAAAATCAAATTATTAACTGCCTTCAAAACAACCACACCCCCTGAAAGAGTTGAGATCTGTCGCTACTTATGGTTAACATTGTGCAATAATCTATATAATTCCAAGTGCAGAATCTTCAGTGGGACAGATCTCAACACTGCAGGGAGGCCTGCTTGTTTTAAAGTTGGGGAATAAGTTGATTATAATTCGTGGCTGAGAAAACTATCATGTGGTTATGGTCAATATTTTCACATTTACATTTTTATTTCCCACATCAAGCATATAGGGAGGAAAACTTCTCTCTGGCAATTTTCAACCTTAGATACAATATATTGTTAACTTCCATGTGGTGTGCCTGCCCTCTCAAAAAGTCCCTCAGTCAAAAAGGCTTTGCAAAGAGTGTATACTGTTTGCTACAGAAGTATTTTAAAGTTCACAACTTAAACATTTATTGAAGTAGCTTTAGTAGTTTGAGGAATTTCCTTATTACTGGATGATTGAGGGTTGAATTAATCAAGGTATTTATTTCCTTTGACTGATTTTTCACATTAGAGTATTTAGGTGCAACTCTGAGAGGTACGATAATTTCCAATTTTGAAAGTTCTAAATCTCCAAAGACCAAAAAGTCAGTTTTCGAGGATACGCTTGATAATTTTTTGAAGTATTTATCACCATCTTCTATAGTGTTCTGCCTTCTTCTCACATCAGAAACTGTTCCCATTGTACCTAACTTTTCCACATGCCCTTGCTGATCACTTTACAAGAATTGAAGTTGCATTAATTTTCATTCTATAGTAACCAAGGATTTTTATTTGATAAACAGTCGAGGAACATATTTTGTATTTTTCAAATGTATATTGAAAATACTTTTCTATTTTGTATCAAAAATACATTTTCCAAGTATTTTGATCTTTGTATTTAAAATACATTCTTTAGAACAGTTTGTATTTTGTATCTAAAATACAATTAGAGTGCATTTTGCCCATCTCTGACCAAAAAGTCAAAATTGACTTAATGTGTCAGCCACATTACAGGCGTAAGTAACTATGTTCCTGGCATTATAGAAGATATTCATAACTTCTTTATTTCTATTTCAGTGTATGTTCCAATCCTGGTACATGTCTTGCGACATGCAATTCTTCATCCTATCCCTATTTATAGTTTATGCCATATGGAGGAAACCAAGAATAGGGTTTGTTTTGTTGGGGATAGCCACTTTTCTCTCTCTCATCATTCCATTCTTGATTATATACATAGAGGAGAAGGATGCAATGCTGCTTCCTTACTTACGGTACGTACATCTAAATTATCTACATTACCTCACAACACCCTCAGTGCTCTAGGGCCATTCAAGTACATATTACCTAAGGCAATTTTGGCCATTTTTTAATCACCCTCTCCCATGCAAGACAAGGTAAAAATTCATCACCCTACCTCTCCTCCTAGTTGTGCATAAGATGTCATGCATTTTGTAGCCATGCGCAGGGATAAAACTATTGTTTCCAAGGGAATAAAACCATCTCGGAAACCACTGTTTCCGAGAAATTTCAATTAATTCTGGTCCCAACATGCAAAAGATGTAATCTTTAAAAATGCATTATCCCCATAATAATGAATGTAAAGAACCGATCAGTTTTTCTCTCTTAAAACATAAATTCAGGCATAACGCTGTGGCAATAATTGTACGAAGTAAGATTTTTTGTGGAAAAATATTTTTAAAAAGTGCAAAAGTATGATCTCAGAAGCAACTAAAATCTCAAATAAGATTTTATCATACCTCTTACCTCCTACATAAGACAGTGTAAGAGGAGCCCAACCCCTATATCCCAAAAAATATCTTGTGTAATACTAGAAAGACCCCTTTGAGAATGAGGATAAATTCACAAAAGCACTTTCGATCACTATACTTTTTTTCTAATTAAATTATTTCCTCATTCCTGTTTCTCACCATGCTTTCTCAGATTAAAAATGGGAACAAAAGTAAGAGACAGTAGTCATTATAATTTGCTTGACAATAAAATTTTTCTTGAACCCTTTATTTCATCAAAACCACTCATTTAAACTTTTCTGTTTCTTTCAGCAATTTGAAGGATGTCCAGTCAAATGAGAATTTCATTTCATTCTACATAAAAGCTCACAACAGAGCTGGGCCATACATGGTTGGAATCATCACTGGATTTGTGTTTTATAAATTCCGGGATTCAAAATTCAAGTTCAGTAAGGTAAGAAACTATCCAAAGGCTGAAGTAATTAATATTTCTACAAGCATTGAAATGAACAATAATATCTCATATTCAGCTGAATGGTAAACAAATCAAATTATGAATCACATGGCCAAAGATAAGGAAAGCTGAAACAAGGATCTTTTTATACATGGGTCTGAACCTTGATGCAATCAGTTCTTAGAGAACCTTAAAAAAAACCTGATCAAAACACTATGAATGAAAGGTCTCCAGAATACATCTTTGACAATGGTTAAAAAAAATGGCTACAGGTGTTACAACAGAAAACCAAAGCTGCCGTATCAGTCTGAAAATTCATTTTTTGAAGAGCCTGATTTTTATCATAAGCTATCCTTTTCATCCAGAGTACACTCAAAAATGTAAAAAACCCAAATACAACATCATAAAAGCTACTTGAGAAGATGTTAACATATGACTGGCACACCCAAAATTTACTCAGCTTGTAGGTACATACAGACAACTGTCATTATACACACATTGGTTGAGTATACTTTTGCCTCAACACAATGAGTGAATTATGTAAATTTCCGATTTACTCATTCCCTGTGGTTTTTAGATTTACATTATGTAAGTACATACAATATGATGCACTTGTACTGCCGGTTGTGTAACTTTTTTAAGTATATAACTTAGTCACTACATGGCCATAAAAACAATGCCTAAAGGAAAGACCAGTTAAATTATGAATAAATTTAGTGAAATAATAAAAATTGTAAGTAAAATCAGCACATAACCTATTTCTATCCATTATTTGGACTATTGGTTACAGGATTTCAGAGAAATTTTCTCCCCAAAAGCTTGAAAAAAGCCCCCTACAACTTAAATTAGGTCAAAATTTGGTGGTTTTATTTTGGACGTAAACAGTTCATTTCTGCAACAACTGGTGTACCTATACTCCATCAACATGGCAGAGCATCATCACTAAAACCCTTAATGAATAAACAAAACCTTCTATTCTGAGACAGCATAAATTTACATTGATACACACTTTATTCCAAAACTTTAGGTTTTATAATTTTAGTGCCTCTTAAAATCTAACTAAACCCCAATTTCAAAATCAATGCAAATGAACACCATTCAGGCAATTGAGATATCTGTGTCAATTTCCTTGGACTATGACTCCATAAAATTCTTTGAAAAGGTTAGACAAAAATGTAATTAGTATGCCATCTCTTATTACAGGTCCAGTCACATATTGGATTCACCAGTTGCCTCGCATTAGCCATTGCAACAATGATATCTGGCTACTTGTTCTACTACCCCGGCAATCAGTACAATGCTCTGGAGTCTGCATTTTATGGATCCTGTTTCCGAATCTCGTGGGCAGCCTCCATAGGATTTGGCCTGTTTGTTTTCAATAAGGGAGATCTGGGTAATTCAATTAAATCTTTTTCTTGAATTATCTTAAGTTTTTGAAATGTTTTCAGCAATTATCATTAAAATCAAGAATTATAGAACTTGCCAAATCAAGCTTATTTTTATATAAGAAATGAACAAAATTTTTAGACTAATGGATGAAAATTTTTAAAATCACTATCTCAATAGGTCCTCTGCAACAAGCTGTTGAATGGAAACCTCTTATACCCTTGAGCAGACTGACATACTGTGCCTACTTGGTACACACCATTGTTCAACTTTATCATATTGGTAGTTTGAGGAAACCAGAGTATGGGACAGTACCAAATGCGGTAAGAGAATCCAAGACATGCCTGTATGAAAATTAACATTTATGACTTGAAAGAAATTTGGATAAGATAGATTTTTTTATCTGATACCATTACGAACATTGATTTAATATTCTTGTATGATAATAATTCTTTATAGATGCAAAAAAATTTTAACTCATTCAGCTCAAAGTACTGTTTTTTATGAACTCCAAAAAATCTTGCCATAATATATGCTAGCATTTAAGATATTCTAAATACACTTTAAGTCTTCCAGCCACAAAAATGGTGCATATTATAGTTAGAAACCTTATAAAACCTTATAGATATGTATGCATTTCCAAGTAAAACTAAATTTTCATATTTTTTCATTGCCCTGAGGATTTGTTACCTTAAAAAATTTGTGATTGGACGCCAAAATAATTAGCAGCTCAAAAACTAAGGTTTCCTTTCAGCTACTGAGAGAGTTTCACAGAGAACTTACTAAGTTTAAGTCCTCTTGGTGAATGATATATGGAAAAGTCATTAATAAATTTTATTCTCTTTGCAGCTATGGCAGGCTACTGGAGACATGTGTGTGACCTTTCTTGTTTCCTTGGTGTTATGCCTTGCAATTGAAGCACCAACAAGAGCAATTGAAAAGGTTCTGTTCCGAAGAAATTGGTGAGTTGCATAAAATTGAAAATCAAGTAAACTTATAAAGTAAAATTATTAACTTGGTTATGAGGGTGCACTGAAAACTTCTGACTTAGGCCCGTTTCACATGGATGCAGACGCTCCACACTACGTATGTGGTGTATCACGTCCTTTCACATTGGTGCAGATGAAATATGTCTGCTTGTCCACATAGGATGCAGTCCCAGTTGTGATGAGGTTTCCAAGCTGAAAGGACAAGCTACAACCTGCTTCCTCCACACAAACCGTTTGCATTCATGTGTACGCACTAACCTGTCTCTGTGCCCGTACACGAGTGGATGGACCACGGTACAGAGGGGCCACACAGATGGCTCCACCTCATGCAGACAGTCTACGTTTATGTGAAAGCTTCCATTACTGCCAATGGAACTTAGTCCATGTGCATAGCATGAATTGTCCATGTCCATGTAAAACGGGCCTTAGTGACCATAGAAAAATGTGCATAGCATGAATTGTCCATGTCCATGTAAAACGGGCCTTAGTGACCATAGAAAATTGTGGGTTTATCTAAGAGTACACTCTGATTTGTACTTAGAGCACAAATGTCATACTTTCTCTGGGCTGTCTAATGTACCAAAGTCATATCAAAGATCCTTCGGTCAATGGCCTCATGCTGATTTGAATGGTTGTGAAAATGGTAATGTGAAAAACTTTGTTAAATACCAAAGACATGCATACTTGCAGTATAGCTTAACTCTTTCCACTTGAAACTTGGGCAGCTGGGAAATCCTCTTATCCCTGTTCCACACAAACATCAGGTGAACCCTGACAACCATTCCATTGCATTCCAAGACATTCAAAGTTAAATTCCGACCAGAAGTGCAGTTGGGGAAAAAGTGATGAATGCAGTGAGGTGAAAGGGTCAGTGAAAATCAAAAGAAACTTCAAGTTCACATGAAGAATTAAATTACAACTAATAAAATTTCATCAGGAATGCAAAATTCATCCTCATACATTATAGTAAACCATGATATCGTACCATTGAGAAATTCTCATGACATACAGCGTAGCGTTGTATGGAGCAGAAACGTGGACCCTCAGAAGGGAGGATGAGAATAGGCTGCAGGCATTTGATGTCTGGGTGTGGAGAAAAATGGAGAAGGTGAGGTGTACAGAGAGGAAGACTAACAGGGAAGTCCTTGAGATGGTGGGCGAGGAAAGGAAACTTCTTAATGAAATCTGGGAAAGGCAGTGCAGATGGAAGGAGGAGGTGATTAGGGGCAATGGGTTGCTCAAGTGTGATGGGGGAAGGATGTTAAGCAAGCGGGGAAAGGGAAGAAAGAACATAAGTTTTATGGATAGGATGAAGGAGGGAAGATTATATGCTGAGACGAAAAAGGAAATATTAGAGGTAAATAGGGTCCTGAAAGTGAAGAAAACTGGGAGATTCTATGACTTCCAACAAAACCTACCTTTTACTAGTAGGATACTAAAAAAAACAGGATTCTGCATTATTCTTTGAATGAAATTCTCTCACTGACCCATGAGGAGTGATGAAACTTATTTTTAAATTTAATGATAACTATCCATTTGAAGTGTGAAGTATCTCACGTAACGTATAACCACTTGTAGCACCATCTACAAGAAGCAGGTCATATCTATAAGTTGGTACAATAGTCATCATGTCATCAGTGATGTACATAGGTTTCTGGCACCCTTCACTTTCACCAGGCAAACCTTCACTTTCATCTACTTTTCTATTTTCCTCGTTGTTTACTTCATATTCTTCACATGTTTTGAATTTGATATGTGAGTAAGATTGTTTACTTGAACATAATCATATCTGTGGGAGGAAAAAATCACTGTACTATCCCATCTATGTTGGTGGCCCTGGTGGGATCAACCCTCAACACCCATTGGGCACACCACTAACGTCGTTAATATTTTAGCAAAATTACAAAAGTAATATTTAACTTTTCAGATTGGAACTGTGTATCCTACAAAGAGAAGAGAAAGTGCATCAATTAAATGTTCCTCAGGAGGCTTTCCATCATCCAATCAACCATTGAGGCTGGGAATTCATTATGTCGATAAAGAGAAAAGCAGAAAGAAGATAATTAAGTTTTATGTTCAAATGTTTTTGTCATGGTATCCTTATCCCCAGTGCCTAATGAGAATCATCAATTAAGTTTATATTGTATTGTTCTTGAATGCGATTCGACTTGAATATCAAACATTTGTCAAGTTTGATGTATTGCTGTGATTACTGCTATTTTTGCAGTGCCATCATTTACATTTTTAGAATGATTAGAGTGACATCGTCTTACATATACTAATCCTAGCAGGATTAGACACTTTACTGTATATCACACAGGCAGCATTAAAGCATGAAATTACAGGTGATAAAATGAGATGACCTGTGACACTTGTGCAAAAATCATGACACTGCAATGAAAGTGGACCTCGTTGGTCTGGCCTGTGAAAATTCTTTCCAATCAAATCTAGTCAGCACATTACCTTGAAGGTAAAGTTGCCTCTGTTTTTGTAAAAACCATATTTTGTTGACAAATAAAGTTTTTTGCAATGCAAATCAGGATATTGATTTTACAAAACCTTAGACATCACAAGAATTATTCTTTATGAACTTAACCCTTTCGCGCCGAAGTCTCTCGAGGGGAAATACTTTCCCTATTACGAGTAGCATGAGAATTTTCTGACTGTACTCCTCTCTATGGAGCTCTCTCGTGGTGACGAATCACTCAGGAATGCCTTTTGCCCATTTTGGAACCCCACTCAGCGGGAAACTGAGCCCTTCCCCGGGCACTCGGCTCGACCCCCCAACCCTTAGCAGCCCCTCTCTCAGCAGGAGGCCGCTGTAAGTTTGTTGCATTTAAGTTGTTTTTTAAAAACAATTCCTTGCTGTATACTTCAAAAACATATACCATTAAATGAATTTCTAATGTTATTTTGAGCGTTTTACAATTTTAAACGAAATTCTAGCATTAATATTAACAAATTTAGAGTTCTATTTAGAACTCAAACTATTGAGAGTTCCACACAAGAACTCCATTACTATCAACGCTAGAATTTTGTTTGAAATTTGCTAAGACTCAACAAAAAACAAATAATTCACTTCATAAAGTTTAAAATTTTGTAGAGTGAAAAAAATAATTTCCTCAAAAAACCATTGCAAATACAACAAATTAACCGTGGATTCATGCAGCAAGGAGGGCTACTAATGATGCAGAGGGTTGAGCTCACTTGCCGAGGAAAGGGTCTGGGCTGTACCTAAGCTGGGTCGCAAGGGTTTACTGCATACCTACGATTATTGCTCCCATATCGGTCACTTCCCTTCCCTCGCGTCAGCTATACCTGACATTAGGTGTTTTGCGTTGGTTTTTCTCCGTCGGCCAGAGCTAACATTTGCTCGTTTGCGTAGGAAAATTCACGTCGGCTATACCCGATGCTAGGTGCGAAAGGGTTAATACAGAGTGCAACTTAACAACATTGAGCGACTTAACTTTCAGAACCATAGAATGTGGCACTCTACATTATGGTCATTTCATTCTATATTTTATTCCTCAAGACAATTGTTGTAATGATTTAGAAACTTATAAGTATCCCAACCATAAAACAATAGTCCAGAGGAATGAAAATTAAACGAGGAAGGAAGATGAGCAAGTCGTAGACAGCAGGTTCTTTAGATGTGTATAAGAATAAGGATAAATAGAATAGGAGATATAAACAAATGACAATTTGAATGTGGTTGGAGAAAAAAGAAAGGCGATAGGACCTCTCTAGCAACTAAAATTTATATTGCAAAAAAATAGTGTCCAAAATATCCATAAAATCACATCCAATGTGTTTATATCCACAAAATCTCCCATTCGACCTCACAATCAACCACTTCTCATTTGTCATAATATGGCCACATCCATACCATTTCCAAAATTGCTGACAGTTGCCATCTGTGAAATTTCCAACTTGGATTTCAGTCATAATGAATCCTCTCTAAACAATCTCCTTTAGTCAGCCCCTCGAATCTAAGAGTTTACAGAAAAAATAAATCCTATATCATATTTCTCTCTCTTCTAATGGCCAAACCAGCTACAGAATAGAGACTCTCTACATACATCTATTTACAGCGATAATCAAGTTATGATTCCATCTGACGCAAAAATAAAATAAGTTGCATGTAAAAGCATTCAAAAGTAATGGATAAAATTTACCTGCTCACTTAAAACGTTTTTCTTCCAATGTGTTTTCGTGTGATGCCTTATTGTACTAACGCGCGCTGCCGAAGGTGATGCTGATCGCAGCGCTCACAGTGAGCCTCGCTGCGTGATGGACGAAAACTGAGTAATAAATGAAGGCGAGTGTACGCATTATGTCCAAGTGGGCGTCTGCTATTCGAGTTGTATAACTTTTTTGGTTGTTCATATTGGTAAACGTCAGGAAAAAATGGCAACTCCGTCTAGTATAAATGGCAATGTAATTAATACTCGGAGAGCAGCTCGAGGAACGAGTTCCGTGTATTGTGCCGCGGCTTGGTGCAACAACTTCGGTGGGTGCCGAGTGGACGAACCTCTTTCATTTTTCAGATTTCCAAAAGAAAGTTCTAAGTAAGTGTGGTAAAGCCATCACTGAAAATGATTATGTGTAAAAATAGTACTTCGTTTATTCTAATGTTGGTTTTTCTGTGTAAAAAATGTAAGGGCAAAGGAATGGGCGAAATTTTGTCTTCGAGAAGATCTCTTATGGAGAGAGGGAAGCCTTAATAACTATCGTCTCTGCAGTGAACACTTTAAAGAGGAAGATTATAGACAAACTTATCCACGCCGTCTGCTTAAGTCAGAAGCAACTCCAAGCATTTCTCACAGTAAGTCCTAGTTTTTTAGTTGAGAACACCACACACAGCGTGGGCGCATGAATTGAACTGTCGAGTCGTTCTTGTAATTTTCTACTTATGGTACATCTTGATTAATCGAAATTTCGCTTAAATACTGTTAAAAAGTTTCTGGATAGATGTGTCTTTTTCAGCCTTTAAATTGAACTCACGATGCTTGGTTTGTCATTCAAAATTTCCGATAAATATGATAATAGAAGAGCCACATTATTCACTGGGCACAATTCTGCGCTTATAGTTATGTTTCAATCGAGCGATTCTGCGTTAAAGATATTCATTAGTCCTAGAAAGGACCTATAGGAGTCTTCTTCAGTCTTAATTAAGCTCTAGCTTGACTTACTAATGAATGAAAAGATACTTTAGAAATGGCTGAATGTAAAGTAATCGTGAAGGTCCTATATACCTCGCATTTCCTCTGTTGCTGAAAGATCTCCAGAATATTCAGCAGGGTCTTTGCTAGAACAAATATACACCACCAGTAATGCTGAGGAGCCCTCTGATGATTGACATTACTGGTCGCCATTGCTGTGAATGAGTGGTAATTGAATAATAATGTCAGATGTGTATTTGATGAATGAGACAGGTCTTTCAAGTCATCTTTCACTTGAGGTCATCATGGAGAGTGACATTCACAAGCATTCCAGTCTGCTTCTTCAGGTCCAAAATATGTTTTTTTTCTTTTGCTCCTCACATTGTCCTCACTCACTTCAATGCCATAATCTGTTGTTTGATTTTTGTTGAGAGTCATGGAAAGTAGGTATAACATGAAGAATGACCATCTCCATGTTAGATGCCTCCTCTATCACTAAGGAAAGGTGTCACCTTCTTTAGACCTTCTAGAAGAGCAGGTGCCACCAATATCTCATCTCCCAAGATGATAAGAAAGGAAGGAGAGAGGAGATTGTCAATTGCCCTAAAAAGGACGTCGGTAATCCCTACTGAGAACATATTGACCCAGTAAGCATATGCCACGTGACCATATATTGCAGGCGCCACCACCAAGACTTCCAGAGTTCTTAAGGAACACAACACGGTATTGAGATACTCTTTCATCACAAAGACAGCAACTCTGCTCTGCAGAACAAAAGACAGACTGCATGGCAGTATTCATGGAGGTGTATATGAGACGAAATGTGAATGGCACCAGGCGCACTTAAGAAAAACATTCTAAGCCCTCACATGCCAATTTTGGGTACACAGAAGAATGGTAAATAACAGATAAATTTGTGCTTTGGCAATCACGGAGCAAAACTGGACTGCAGCTCATTTGAACAGAGCCAAATTAATCTGAACAAGCGAAACCTAGCATGTAAAAATATCCAGTTAAGTATATGATCCTTTCCAAATATCATTATGCATGTTGCAAAATTTATCTAGTCATACCTCAGAAACAAGAATTTGGCTTATTCATATTTTCACAGTCAGTTAATTAACTGTGGAACTATGAACTAATTAGACCACCGTTCATCCCAACCTCTATGACCTAGAATGTTGGAAGAACCACAGGCAAAAAAGAGATATTTTTTCACTCTTAGTGGGTCATTGCTCAAGCTTACTGTAAGAACTTGAGACCGTGAACAGAAAGATATAATTCACATAAACAAAACATGTACATAGGACAGTCACTCACTATAGCAAAAAGTTCTACAGGGAACAGAGAGATTGGCAGAGCTGAAAGAAGATAAGACTTGGTTGGTGGTGACTTTATTATCTAATGAGAGACTGTTACTATATGAGTTATGGCTAGTATGCTGCTATGGATGTGTGTAAATATTACCAAATATCTAAATCCCTCAATGGATATATACCAGGTGGTGTCTCATTATATACAAACATTCTTTTGTAAAATTACTCCTAATTTGGTCTCTGCTTCAGGCAAGGATTGTTTTTATTATTCCATAGAACAAGTTAGCCATAGTTTTTTATCTGAAGTTTGTAGCACCTCATTCATATTGCTAGGAGTTAAACTCCCCTAAATCTCGATATCTATGGACTCAATGCAAACAAAATCCTCTGTCTTGCAGTCTTTTACCTTAGATAAAAGTCAGTTCCTTCATTTGAACCCAATGTGTTAAATTCCTGGGTCTATGCTTAAATGAAGACCGAAGATTTACTTGTCACATAATGGCTGTCATGGCTAGAATAGCGTGTGGAATATTCGTAACCAGAAAAATAGCCTTTATCATATCTGAAAATACCATTCTTGCTAAAATCCAATGCCAAGTCAGCAATGGCATTATTCTCCGGGGACAACACAGTTTAGCTAAAAAGGCCTTCTTTTTGCAAAACTGTGAGGTGCTCTAGGCAGTTCTGCACCTCCCTCAACCTACCCGCGATTGATTGCTATTCCAAAAATGAGGCAATAATGAATGTTTTCCAAAAGTGTTGTTCCATTATCATTACTATTATTTATTTTGCATTTTCAATCAGAAGAGATTACAACAGCATATCAAGATTTGAGTGTTAGGGTGAAATGCAGAGGCCTGTATTTTATTTAACTGTCTGAGTTCATGGTAACTCTTGTAACGAATAAAAATAAAATAAATCTTTGTGTAGAAAGGTTTTTCAAGTTGTTATCGGCTTATTTTGATGTTCATTTTTTTCAAATATTGAAGCAGGTTGCCACAGGACAATAAAGGATAGTAATGGAAATGATGAAATGTGTCATGACTTGGAGGATCCGTCAAAGGACCAATGCACCCTAAAAGATATTGGTGAGTTTTACGTATTATAATTTTTTGTTGTGACAATTTTTAAAATGCTCATGGAAATCTCCTTGGCCCTGTCTCCTTTGATTTTTATCCTGGCTTGACATGTTTCAATGTTTGAGTCATTTTCATTTGTAATTTTGAATCATGCCAAGCATTGCATTTTGTACCAAAAATAATGTTTTAGAACAATACCGAGGTTCCTTAACCTTTATCCGCTGGATTTAAATCCCAGTGTTTGGCCTGACTGCCGGATTTAAATCCCCTGCAGCGATGTTAGCCGGGATGTTTTGGGCATGCACAGCACTGAGCGAAAACTTTTAAAGTGATTATTCCAGCACGCTATGCGTTTAAAGGTTAAGGGAAATTTGAACCTGTTCCCTGTCATCATTCCAAAAACCACTCCAATACTCTTACAATGTCTCTTTATAATAAATGCCAAAAATACAGCCTAGCTTTATATTCACCTGAGATAATGGAAAATTTTAGTTAGTTCTTTCTACATATGAATTTGCCAAGTTTATTGCATTATTTGAAATATGTGACATGAATTTTTCTTTGATCAAAATCCTGTCAATTTTTGTTTAGTCCTGTGCTAGAAAACTTTTAAAATCACTTGTCCATCATTGGATTTGGCACGATTAACCTAATATAATGATCATAACAATCATAAAATATTTTATCATAATGATTGCTCAATTCATATTAACTTAATGGCAGCAAATAGTGATAATCTCTTGATGTTCATGATTATTTCAATGGTGTGACTGTTTTTTTAAGTGCTAACATGAATATTTAACACTTGTATAACTAAGATAAGCTAGCATCCTCTTCCATTGTGAATGTACCGAACATATTTAGCTCAGCCACTCAATGTGAATTTGAAAGATCTAGATTCGAGTGCTTGTCCGGTTGAATAATATTTATTTATGTGAATGTCACATGTTCAAGTATCACCTTAGTGAACAATCCCGAGTTAAGCTACTGCTCCAACTAGTTCCTTCCTTATAATTTGAATTTCCAATTTGTTGAGCTTCAATAGAAGACTATGACTACCCCTTCTAAAATAATTTTTAAGTTTTCATGGACGGTAAATTCACAATTTTTAGCATATTTGAATGGTAATGGCCCCTGTAAGTTCAGAACTGCATGCATAGGGCAATTTGATACTGGAGGCAGGAAACAGGAGCAGGAGGGAAAGCAAAACGTCTTCAAATCTTAATGGTCATTTCCCCTTGAGCCCCCATATTCTTGCAGTTTTTCTGAGAGGTGAAACTCTACCCTGGCAAAAATATTTGGTTTGTAACTGCTCTGAAAGGCTAATATCTGATCAGGAAGTGGTCTGTAACTGAACTGGTCTGGATTTAAAAGAATTTTCAATATGTTTCAAATCCAGACCAGTTACAGACCGAATATTTGTACCTGGGTAGGTTCTGTGAACGAGATTTCAGGCAAGCTCTTCCCTTGCAGCAATGGGGTTTATAATTTCATGGGGTGATGATCTTGTGACCCATTAATATTTTCCATTTGTTATACATAGACTTTGAACATTATTTTTTTTCGTATCTTGGCATTAATGTAAACAGAATGCTTGCTTTTCCTCAGATGCAAGCTACCATTCTATAACCTAATACATATTGCAATTATCTGTGCGCTACCATCATATATATAATTGCTGTCCTTGCAATATACAGGGATAGCCTGATAGACTGGGAAGTTCAAGGTGATGCATTGTCATTAGTGACTACTCTTTGAACAGTAGAAGGCTCAAGGTCTAGACACACTTATAAATTTTCAAGGAAAATATTTCATTTTACCGTCCCAATTTTGGAATCATGCAAACCAACCTTATTACCTGAACGATTTCTTCCAGAAATTGGGGATGAGTTAAACAATTCTACCCTAGGGGACCACCTGGAAATGGCAGCAGTACTTTCTGGTGACATGGTTATACCCGATGAACTAACATCTAGGACACTGAGGGCTTGGCCTAGTGGAGAAGATACATTGCTTTTAAATCCAACGTTGTCCCTAAGGCAGTAAGTAATGACTGTTGTGTGTCAATTTTATCTCATTGCGCAAGGTTGTAGTTCATTCAAGTTTCCCAGGTAAATGGTGATTTAAAAATGAGGAAAGTTGAGGAGTATGTGAGCACGAGACATCATTTGCAGTAAGTGCTTTCAATTTGAACTTTTTGAAAATTGAATTGAAAATGAGATTCTCTATCAAAGGGAAGGGTTCACCTGCAGTGAGAGGATTTTTGCCGTCAGTCCTTTATTTCCCCTTCCCTCAAAGTCATACCCTCCAGAATCTCATAACAGCATGTCCCCTCTCAGAATGAGCAATAACTTGCAATTTACCTCAGAGGGAAAAGTCCTAATGATGTAATAAGCTGCAAAATGTAAATGAGAAAATCCTGAACTCAATACATTATCTCCTTATTGAACATTACTAGGGGAACATTAATCAGAGTTAAAGGATTTTTATCCATTGCTCTGTTAAATGTTCTAGTTTATATATAGTGCATTGGTTTAATTTAATTATTTTAAGGGATGGCAATGCTTCCACAGTTTAAGTTTTCCAGAAACTCTCTCTGCTCTAAACAAAACTTTACCCCGAGATATACAAAGTTAATGGATATTCTTGTTAACGGATTTAATGGATTAAACTTATTCATTTGATTATCACATGCACATTTTATTTTTGACTATGTCAACTTTGGTCTCGACTTTTGACTCAAGTGTTCAACTTAAGGGCTTTCAGAGTCATATACCAGCTCGAGCTAAGATCTTGACTAAATAAAACAGTTTCTCTTTGACAGTGGTGAAATGACAATATCAGATCTGTATCCTGTGTGCTAGTTGCATCCAGCATTTAAGGTTGATCTTTGTATATGTCGGGGAGAGTCATGTGTTCATGATTATAGCACTTTGGAAACATTATCAGGGATGGGGTTGGTGTGGTAGCAGGATAACTGGCTTCCCATCCCAAGGGTCTACTTCATCTACATTTACCTACTGCCTTGCAAGTGGCCACCAAGGCATTTGGCAGGAGTTGTTAGGACATCAGTCATGAAAAGAGAAGGAATAGGGAAGAGAAATGGGGGAAGACTGAAGCGAATGATATGTTAGCAATGTCTGTTATATTAGTGTCATGCCATATTTACTGCGATCATTTAAAAAAAAAGTATTCTACCAGTATTGATAGATTTTGTTGAATAATGGTCAGTAGAAAGAAAGCACTTTCATTCCTGTAAGTTTGGCTGTGTATCTGTCTTATTTTTTTGATTTTATGAGTTACAGAGATGCGGGGTCAAAATAATCTTCCTTGACACAAATGGAAACCTGTCTAATCAGAATTTTTTATGCAATCTTAGCCTGGCATAGAGTCTCCTAGTCCTTAATAGCTCCCAAATCAATACTTTTATAAATAGATTAAAGATGATCAGGGACTATTAAAATTTACTGTAAAATTTATGACATTTTGCAAAGTGCATTGTCTTGATAAAAAAATCTTATGTTTCAATTTTAAGTAAGTTCCTTCACAGTTAAAATTTAATATTGAATGTAAAATAAGAAAATTGTGGTATTGCATTGCAAAATACGTTTTGTTTCATAGTGCTATCACCAATAATTTTTGAGTTGTTCAATATTAACTGGAGAGCTGCTTAAAATCCAAATTTTGGATATTTTAATGCCTGGCCGCTTATATTTAGGATTTAAACCTGTTCTTTTAAGGATAACAGTGATATCCTTGAGATGAAAAATGTTTTCCCATTGCTCCATTGTGGCATATGTTTTATGAGTTTTCATGTGGGTTACACTAAAAAAATGCCTTTGTTGAGTTATTATCACCAAATTTCAATTTATTAAATCTTCATTATTCATTCCAGGGATCCTTCAAGCAGTGACCAAGTAAGTTTTGAAGACTGGGATATTGATAACAACATTAAAGCAGATCCTGACATTGAACATGAAGGTGAAATGAATAATGATGTACATTCCCCAGAGATAGTAGCTCCATGTGATGAGAATGAAGCCACAAACTTTGGTGCAGAAGGCATTAATGCCATGAGAGAAATCCTGGCAGGAAGTGTTCAAGAGAATAGCTTAGTTATGTTTTTTGCTAAAGCATTTCAGGTTGTGTGCAGCCTTCCTGAAGAGCTGCAAAACCAAGTCAAGAAAGACATGTTGGATTCTATTGTTAGAGCGGAGAGACAGTGCGATCAAACAGGATCTAGTGTCCATATCTAACCTTTTCAAGAATAGTTATGGAACTGAGTCTTGCTGAAAGTTACTTCCTAAAATGTATGCATGCTAAGATGTTTTAGATTGCATTTGTTTAGTCCATTATAACTTCTATCTGTGATCTCTTCTACTTGTTCATTGATAATTTCCATCGCATTTGTTTACTCAATGATGACTGTTTTATTATTCATGAGTGCATGTTTGTTTGGTCTTATTTATTATTTTACATAAGATAATGAGCTGTGAATGTAAGAAAAGCGTGTAAGAGTGTTATTTATTTTTATTCCCTTAGCTTCAAGCAACCAGAGATTTTAGCAACTTCTTGGTATTACTTCGAGGTGGCTTTATGTTAACTTATAATAATGTTGTATTTGTTATGTCTATTTATGTTTATATTGCAAATGCTTATGGGTTTTTAATAGAATAAATGTGGTTTTACTTTCGTTAAAACCTTCTATTCTTGAAGTGCCTTACAAATTAGAACAATGGCAAAAAGTGATATTGGAATAATTCACAAATTAGATAAAACCTTTCACAGAATCATGACTTAGGCTACCACAGAGTGTCTAAATAAATCAGCTGAACTTCCTCTGTCTTGTCCTCTGCATTGTATCATCTTACAACAAGTTCACCAGCAGTTTAGCAGGTATCTCTAGGTCTGAGGTACGTTTTTCAAGTTATTGATCCCATCTCATCTTGGACTCCAGTACAGTTTAGTGTGTCGTGATTGGTAATGGAAGAGGCACTTACAGGCATTCAAGAGCATGCTGCTATAATCACTATTGAAGTTCTTTTCTGTGTTACTTTACTATATATTTAAATAGCTTCCAAGATGAGTCTCAGAAAGTCCACATATTCCCACAGAATTGATAAGTGGTATCATTCTAAGAAGTCAAGTGCTGCGGTGGAGTATTGTACATCAGTCAAATCTCTACAGCACTGAGATCCAGGATACAGATGCATCTAAGGGCCATGGAAAATTCAACTAATCTGCTCTGCCATTGTGGAAAACATGTGTCATGGACCTTTGCATGGCATTAACTTCGAAAATTTACCTCAAATGAAAATTGCAATAATGTACCTTTCTATAGCAATGACAGTAAAACTGTAGTTAGTAAAATGATGCAATGTGGATGACAATCCCAAAGTCCAGTTGCTTCATTAAAACCACTTCATTAAGCCACAATCGAGATTAAGTTGAAGGTTTTCTCCTGAAAATGAGCATAATTTTACCTATATAATTTATCCTATAGTCTCCTAAGGAAATCAAGGCAGCTGGGCAAATGGAGATGCAAGATACTGGAAAGATAAGGAAGTCCTCAAGTTGTTGGCTCAGAAAAAAAGCTAAGGAATGTTGAAGAAGTGGTTCAGAAGTAAGACGATCATGATGCAAAGATGAAGAGGGTCTTGCTAACACAAACTCACTGAGATAAGATGAATAAACACTTATGTCCAATAATTCTGCAATCAGGAAATAAAGAGGAACAATCAGCTAAGAGTAGGGTTAACTACCATCAGAGGTTGAACTCATGCCAGGTGAGCAGATACATGATCTAATTTGATCAACCATTAGCCCTCTTATTGCTGCCTCCTTCCAGTGGTACTAGTGAGATATGCATCTGGTAATTTAATGAAATGTATTACCCCAGGAAAAAAAATATTATGAAGTTATTGTTTAAGATATCCATAAGCAGTGATTTTTTGTAGAATATAAATTGAATTAGCCAATAATTATATAAGACTTTTACATCATCTAACTAATAATTGTAAATATATATTAGAATACTAAAGTTGCGCATGAGCCTATATATTGGCCCGCCGCGCTAAGAGGGTTTAACTACAAATTCTGGGTGGGGGGAATTGAGAGTCTCATATGACTACCCAGGTAAAAATATATGGTCTGCATCAGCTCTGAAAGACTAATATCTGATCGTGAAGTAGTCTGTCACTGGTCTGGATTTGAAACATCTTTAAAATCCAGACCAGTTTAGTCCATGTACAGACCACTTCAAGGTGAGATATTAGTCTATCAGAGCAGTTACAGACCAAATATTTTTACCCCGGTATTTCTCCATTGGAATATGCATCTTGGAATAGTCAAAGTTCATTAAAAATGCCGGAAGTCTTGTCTCTCAGGTTCAGGTAGCATAGTAAACGTCCAAGTACCTCCACCTGTATTGAGGGGTTGCTACAGTATATGTGCAGTTACACAGCAGCTGTGCTGCTACAGTAGATGTGGTCAAACTAATCTGTGGCTTTGCAGAGAGAGGAAGGGTGGGGGTGGGAGAGTACAAGGCTCATGAATTCCAAAGGACCTAGCAAAGGGTAGCAATAACGCATGTCAACACAACACGGGAGCAAAATGTGAATGTAACAGAGGCTTGAGGGAAACTGAAATGAGGCTACACTTCGCCCACTCATTTCCCATTGGCTGGTCACTAGTGGCACAAGTCAGGAACCTCATCACCAACTAGACATAAGCATAAAGACATTTGGAATAAAGCCCAAATATAATGAGACCAACCTGAATGGATGACAGCTTATCTATTGTTTGATTACAAGAGTAATTTCGTTCAAAGTCATAATATCTGCATGGTCATTGGCACTGCCGGGGACAGGTGGGTAATGAAAGGGTGAAATGGGGAAGGGTAGCGAGAAGGCAAGCATTGGCATTATCCTTCACTTGGTATGCTCTTGACACAACCAAGTGAGGGGTCAGAACTCATAGAAAAACCACAAACTCAGCCCGGATTTGAAAGCCGGCTCTCAGAAAAAAAGCTAGTACTCTAACCACACACCAATATCATCCTTAATTAATTATAGATTGGAGTTAAAAATAAGATGATGTGGCCCAACAAGAACTGTTATAGATGATATAGGTACAAAGTTACATTAGACTTCATATTTCTGCTGTCACCAGTAATTAATCAATGTGAAAGAGTTAATTACGTAAAAACAACTATCAGCAACATTCTCCAAAAGTTTAAGATCCAGGAATGAGAAAGATCTTCGGATTTTAGGCCATGGGTAATTAAAGCAAAATACTTAATCTCTGGCAAAGGAAATCTGTGAAAAGCCTGATTCTTAACTATGATGGACTGACTGATGGATATTTATAATATAAAAATTCTGTAACGTAATGATAATACTTAACAGAAGCCAAAATAACAGTGGGAGAACCGCTAAGCCAAAACATAAAATGAAACGTTACCTGCGGTAACTCGTGTTAATGCGAACTTCAACAAGGGATTCTGAGAGAAAGCCACCTCCCTGTCAGTCGAAAAAGTCAATATTGAAGACGAGAGTGTTACTTCACACACTTCTCTTCTCAAGGCTCATCATCAGATGCTCCGTAGGGATGAGCTTTCGTTCAACGACCCAACCGTAGATATTAGAGAGAAGGTTTTCGCAACTGTAAGTTAGATTTATGAGTCAAAATATTAGATAATTTACAGAAATTACTGGTATGTGAATGGCAATCAGCATAGTCAATCAAAGAGACCTTTAAAATCCTTTCCATTAACCATTACTGAAGTTACAGGAAACTTCAAATGCGTATTGCAAACGCGCGCTAGCGAAAGTGGAAAAGTACAACCGCCAACCGCCGTAGTTGCCAACTTGAGCAATAGGTGGCTTACGCCTCGTAGCAGCGCTCGCAGGACAGATTCGTCAGCTACAGCTATACGGCGACGTGGCTGGGCCACAAATAATAGGTTATACTTCTACCAAGAAGATTGAAGACAGTTTACTTTTGCTTCAAGAAATTTTTTTTCAAAATGAATAGATTAATAGAGGAAGTAAGAAAACGTCCCCATTTGTATGACATCTCTTTGGAAGATTATAAAGATGTCCGAAAAAAAGACGATAGCTGGGCAGAGGTAGCTCAAATCTTGAATAGTGACTGTGAGTATAAATTGTAGCATAATATAAACATGAAAACACTAAAATGTGGATGTAGCAAGTATGCAATGCCCTGCTCAATGGCCAATTTATTTCTACAAGCGGCCGACACGTGTAGCAATATACCCAGACGTGTCTGGACGTATGCGCGACACCAGCTAAGTCGTATCTCAACAAATCCACACAGCAGAACTTACGTCGTCAAGATGACAGCCGCTAAATTTGAAAAATACTTAAAGATCGGCTATCCGCAGACTGCGCCTAGGGTATGAATTACCCGAGCATCCTTCCGTTCGCAGCACGGCCGCTCAAATATTGCTCGATTTTCCCCCAGCTTTGAAGGATCCCTGTCCGGACCTATTCGCCTGATGTCTAATTCATAGGAATAATCCGCAATTTATTCTTCAATGATTTCAATTCGTCTTTCACCGAGACATAGCGTGTAGCAGGATCTGAGGCAACTGAGAGTAAGAATTAATTAGGCTTTATGATATTAGCGGTTACTGCTTCGCTTTACGAGGCAATTTTATATCAGTTAGATTATCAAAATTAAGCTCAAACCATAGCGGTTTCAGTTTTGTTTCTTATAAATCCATTATTTATGCATTTTATTAATGCAAGAGATTGTTATCACTGGGTCAGACCCTGCCTCCAGTGTCCCCTTGTTTGTTTTTGACCCCTTGGTTGAAGCACTGCGGGATGGCAAAGTCTGCTATGGGATCCCCTGATGTAGCACTAAGGTGCAAGCTCATGGTAGTGTCAAGGTAACATATCAGCCGGACAAAATTCTACTGCTGTGATTTCATGGGATAATTTTTGTCAAAGAAATCCTAGTGGGATCCCTTAAATTTATATATTACTCTCTGTACAAATACTATATATGTTTAGAAAAAAAAGGCAATGCTCATTCATGATGTAAAAATTTAGGTTGGGAATCTGGCCAAATTGACCAAATACTTTTAACACATTGTACATACCTAAACCTGTTGCCCAGTTCTCTTTGGAGGTAGGCTCAGACAAAAACTTTTACCCTATGTTGTAGACCTATAGAGCTGAATCAACATTAATAATTTCTTCATTCTTGTATACCCATTATGCTTGCTGCCATCCAAAGTTGCTTCCTTCATGCTCTTCTATTCTTAAGACAGCTGAGATTCCTGCTTTAAGAGTATTTTACTCCATGTTAACTCACAACTTACTTGGTCCCCCCCTTCCTCTCAAAATATTCTCACTACTCCTGGGTTTACTTTGACTGTCATCCATTCTCTCAACATGGCCTTATCAATTAAGCACCCCCCTTTCATGTATGTTCATCACTGGAGCATCCAACCGAGATTCGTTCCTCATGCACATTACCCTTCCTACTAATACTGCAAACACTTCTGAGGTACCTCATTCCCATGCACTTTAGCCTACTGTTATGCTAAGCCTAGCATACCCAGGTTTCACAGCTAAATGATCAAGTTTGGGCAACAACTCTACTGCACACTATAATTTTTACTTCCATGGGCAAACACTCATTACATGACATGCTCCACATCACTGATGTACTGCACGTATTACATATGCTCTGATGACTTAATGTTCAGCATTGTCAGGCATACACATCTTCATCTATCCTTTCATCTTTTGCAAACGTTTGCCCAAGAAAGGCAAAATTATCAGCTTGTTCAATAATTGTCTACATGTTCACCATCGTCATGTTTAATTAAGCATCAATTACTAGGAAATGTTAGACCTAAGGTTATCTTCACTGAAGTATGGTGATGCAGGAAATGTTGAGTCAATACAAAGAGAAGGTAATACAATAGTAGCACAATGCAATAAGTAATTCTATCCCAGCGAACACCAAAAATGAATTTCTATCAGTTTGAACACCAGGTCAGTTTTTTCTTTTCTGCTGATGGTTTGATGAGTGAGTTGACACGTTCAGTAGCCACATGGTCTCTGAAACAAACGTAACGTGAAGTGATGTTTTCCATGTTGAGGGAATAACATTGCCAAGGAAGTAAGAGCTCTCATTGTCCTTCATACTTATGCCATTAACTATACATGGCGAGAAATTTATTGAATCATCGGCCAGTTGAATTTCTAGACATCCAGGTTTGAGGTTTCCAACGTACTTATTTTATTCACCATAGAGAGGAAACCTTCATTTAATACTCACCACCAGTCTGTCTTTTTCTTAGAATAAATATTCTGATGCTTGGAAAATAATACTTACAAAGCAGTACCTAATGCATTGATTGTATAACAATGGACACATGAAGCAACACTTAAGATAAGGTGGTACTTTGCGAGTGGTAATGGCTGGAATATGGAGGGCAGAGGGTACTATAACCAGCTGCCCCCCTTGGATCAAATGCCTTTCAGTTAGAATTTAATATTTGGCCAATATACATAGACAATTACACAGCAGCTAAATGCTGCATGTAAATTTAATAGCAAAAGAGCTTCCATCAGAACAATATATGCATGATAACTGTTCATGGAATCCTCACAGCCAAAACAGAAATGAAGTCCTTTGATGTGAAGGGAACATAATTTATGATTTAGCCAAATGATACTATTATTGAGAGCGAGAATCTGTACCACCCCATTAAAGCTGCTGCTAAGGTGTATTTTCTCAGAGTATTGGGATACCAACAGGGATCAAGAAGGGGTATAGGAGGGAGGGGATGAAAGGTGTAACTCCCCGTTTTTGGTGGATGCAAATAGTACATGGGAAGAATTATGTCTTGAACCTACATGCTCAGAAGTGAATCTTTCTTTTTGCCACTTTTTTGTCCTACAAATGTAGCATGGAGGTGAAAGAATATTTGTAGTGTCCACCTGAACTGTGTGTGATGTGAATCTTTAAGAGGAACCTCAGCCTAGTGCATTACCTTTCAAGTCAGCAGTGCCACCTAACCAAGCCCTTTCATCAATTATGCTGTTCTCTCATAAGTTTTCAAAGGAGAATATGGATTTCCATAGTACTTGGCTGTTAATCACCACTAGGAAAATTTAATATACTGTCCCCCACACTGACATTAACAGTATTGGCAATGTAAGCTAGAAATACCTTGCCATAATTTGTTCATGTGTCTATGAAAAAAGGTAGCTAATCATGATTATTTCAACATAACTTTTTTAATAAAAATAAAATTTACAGGTATCACAGTAAAGAAAAACTGGAAGAAGCTGAGAGACTGCTTCAGGCAAGCAATATCACGACGAGTGAGTGAAAATGGTCATGAGCGAAGAAATTTGAAGCCTTGGGTCTATGAGAAACAGATGCAGTTCTTGCTCCCATCAATGACCACAAGATCGTGAGTTTTTAAAAAAATGGTGCATATACTCGATCATCCAAGATTTAACATGGGCTAGGACATAATATCAAAATGTTTTACTGTTTAAGTGTTTATTAACGTTAACTTTGGTTTTATGACACCAGTTCAATAAAACTATTTCCTTCATGGGTGCTTTTTCTCTAGAGCATATGAATGCCATTTATTATGGTATCTGTGCATACAAAAAACTACTCAAAGCAGCAGGTTAGATTTGATGGCCAGTAAAAGTGATGGGAGTAGCAGGAGCTAGTAAAGTGGCCAAGGAAAAAAGTGCAATCAAGGACAGATGGGTTGGTGTGTCAGGGAGGTGGGATTTCTGAGAGACTAAGAATTAATTTCAAATATGTACCTTTGTTTATCGGCTTCAGGCTGTCTTATGGTGGTCTGAGCACCTCTCCCTAGAGAGGATGCAAGGAGGAATGGTAGCTCTAGGAGATGATGCCAAATTGCTCTGTGATAGAGGAAGGGCAGCAGTAGTCCTAAAATTTAACTCCTTTCAACTATTCTTTTGACATGATGTGCATAGTTGATAAATATACTCATTAATTTTACTTACAGAATCTCTACAACTATTACCAGCAGAAAAATGTTCATAATACTCCAGAATTAAATATTACTAGAAAAACAATGATCTATTGTTAGTTTCAGTTGAGAACTATCAGTTATCTTAAAGGGAAAATACACCACATTATTGCTGTTAATATCTCATAAGATGCCTTCTGAACATGCAGCATTACTAATAGTTGTGAGGACCTGGGAGGGACAGCTCTACCTCCTTGCAACTTAGTGGTTTGTGTACCTAATTGTAAAAAAATCCTATAAATCGATGCCGAAGAAATTAAAATATTCCCACACATTAACCAACAGAGTACACCACCCAAAAAAAAACTACCATTCATTCGCAGCTCCCTCTCTACATGGTAACTTAGTGAATCTTACCCTAAAAGGTACACATAGATGATAATATACAGGATCAATAGTTTTCTTGCTTGCAGAGTGCATTACAAAATTATGTTTAAATATCCCGTTAATCCCATCAAAATTATTTAAAAAATCATCAATAAACAAATACTCTTTAGATACCGCTTAATGCAAGAATTATTTCACTGAGAGACATTTCAAAAGAATATCTTGGGTTCTCTTTCAGGAGTCATCCAAGCTATTCCCAGCATGAATTGGAAGAATCAAGCAGTGATGTGGCTCAAATGGAAGCTGCAGAAGGGCGGGCTTTCGTAATAGAAGACGTCGTGCGTCAGGCAACACCAAAAGCTATGAAACGCAAGAACTCAACGGAGGTTGACTGCATCGTTGAGTATTTAGAAGATGGTCACAGCTCTTCAAAGTTAGATGACTTGGATCTTTTTTTCGCAAGTGCTTGTCAGTCAACTAGGAAGCTACCAAGGAGATTACAAAATCAAGTAAAGAGGGAAATTTTGGACTCTATTGCAAGAGCAGAAGACCAGAATGAAGAAGTAGATTTTAAATATTGAGAATTGAGTGTACCCTGATTTGTTACGGTGCCAATGATGTATTATGTGGAGAAATTACTTCAGACTTCATTTTTCTAGTCAATCAATGCATTTTTGAGTGAACTAACTAGCAAATACCAAGTGCCTTGCATTGCAGTGGTATCTTTGCCGTTGTAATTCATCGGTAAAGGATGAGTATTACAATGAAAGTTCCCCTGGTTATTTGAACGAGCATGCTTACTAGAAGTACTTTGCTGTAGCTAGGGGGAATGACCTATGTTCATGTGCCAAAAAATATTAATGAGAAAGTTATCTCATTTCTCCTTATTAGGTCAGTGTTTGAATAAAGATACTATTGAAAACATTGTTATTATTGAAAAATAAAGATTTTTTTCAGTAAATACATGCTGTAATTTTGTCTCTGAGGAATTTTCCTCATAATGATTGTACAAATTCATAACTTAAATTCCATTAAGTCTCTTAGCTTGAATATTCAATAATTTAAAATATATTCCAACTTGTTCCTTGTGTATAACTATTCAATAACTAATACATAACATTCATTTATAATAGTACTTTTCAATTCCTGAGATACTACAATTTATCTAAGCTTCACAGAATTTGCTGTTCTATTTCAACAAGGTAGGCATCTCCTCAGTATAGTTCTTTCTGCCAAATTCTGTAAGTCATTCAATGGATATCAGAGGTCATGCATTTTGCTGAATGATTTGGGCCTAAAAAGTGAGTAGTGCACTACACTTGCTCAAGAGATGGAAGGCATGGATCAGTTCACAGTAGGAATTTCAAGCATACAAAGTAGACCACTCTCATTTTTGAAAAACACTGTAGACAGCCATCAAGCTTCTCAAAATGCTGATGAGGCTTACATGTCATGCTGCAATAGTGGCATTTTTATCTCCATGTTTCCTGCACATTGCATCTTTAGGAACAGTCTTAAAATATTCACTGCATTGCAAGCGAAATGTTAAGCCTCAATGCTCCAATGGCTGTATAAGACTAAAACCACATCAGGATTTATATAGCTGTGAAAGTTTCCACTCAAGCTTTTTAACCGTTACAAGATAAGTTCCTTCTAATGCCACGACTAGGCTATTTTCATGACTACTTAAATATAATTCAAAGAGGGCAAAACAAGGAAACTTCATTGCACACGAAAGATGTATTAATGAAATCTTAGATGAAAAAACACTTCATGAAACGTACTCAGAATTCACAAATATTGGCATATCTAAACAGCAATGTGTCAATTTACCCATAATAAATTTGGGAAATACTGAGACTTGAAACAGGCATGATACCAAAATTATTTTTTAACAGCAACATGAAAAAGAACTAGCTTCCCATGGATAAGCTCATCCTCTTACTTGACATATGCGAAATCTCTAACTATACTTAACTCTTACTCATGAAAGACTCCATGAAACAAAAAACTAAAAAAATACATGGCACGGGCTGAAATAGGGTGCCAGTCATAGTGAACCAGGCAAAAGATAAGAGCATGTGTAGCAGGTGAGCATAACTATTTCCTGATACGCATCAGATATCCTAAAATAATCAAGAACTACACCACAGTAGAGAGATAAGGAAATACTTAAATACAGTGACTATGGACTGGGCACTCCTCGAAATTACTACTGATTTTTATGGGGTAACGGTGGCAAATATTTCGACATGATACTTCAAAAGGCATATTTACATTGAAGATGTTTAGAGATACAGGGAGTAACCAATTAAACCATACAATTGTGAGTAGATCTAAAAGCATGATCAACAATTTATGCAGTTTCCCAAGCACTCATAGGGGTTACACATATACTAAGCCAAATGAGATTAATGGTTAAGTAAAATTCGAAATTATAGTAAAGAGAAAAGGATGCATGGAGTTACTACAACAAATTTAAGCTATTAGAAATGATGAGCTGGGAAATTGAGAGCTGCTAAGAGATCAAAATCCAACAGATATGGCAATAATTAAGAAAACATGGGAATCTATAGTGGATAGCAAAATTCCATACCTGAGAAGATAGGAAGAAGTTTAAATGTAAGTTCTAACCAAATGAGGTCTCATTTAAGTAAAGTTAAGTGCAAATATGTTAGCACTAATGAAGTGTGGCAAAGAAGAAATTTCATTTGAATATTTTAACATTACATGGGTAGGTTTTGGGCAGTTCTTGTCCTGCCCTAAATACTGGAAATTGTTGTTTTCCCCTCTACGGATGACCCACCATTAGATTCCTTCTTAAGTTCCTCATATTAGCTCCCTCTTCTAATTTCATCCAAAATTCATATTACCTTTGACACTTCTCCTGTGCTCTCATCTCTATTAACCTCGTCAACATTCCCTTTCAATATGTCCTCCATCCATCTCATCTGCTTCCAACAAACCTCCACCACCAGCTTCCTCTCCTCTCTAAACAATTCCAATCCCTATTTGATCATCCTTCTCACTACCCAAAACACCCACCCCATCCTTCTTACCAATGTCTAAACGTCTATGAACAGCCTCCCTTCACTACGACCAAGTTTCCAACTTATTCAGCGCCAACCTTCACATTAGTTTTCACAAGCCTTTGCTTTACTCCTCATCTCTACCAAACCCCCTTTATCAATCCTCTCCTCTTTGAACATACATCTTTTATCCCATTCTCCTCCAAAATACTATCTACATACTTGAACAGCTCAACTAGCTCAATTTTGTGTCCTCTCTTCCTTATACTCAGCCCTGCTTTCTTGCTCCTGTCGACTCTCAACACATTCATCTTCTAATACTCTACCTTCACTCCAGACCTCACAAATCGGCCTTCTATTAATTCTAATTATTACTTTGGCAGTGAAGGAAATAAAGCTTATTATTCCCCTAGTCTTCATATGTATTTGGTTTGCTCTTCTTCAATTCTGGAATGTTTCATTTGTGGAGTCCTGAGGCCAAATTCCATATGCATACATCCTACCAAAAAGCACAAAAAATCTTCCCTTTTCCAATAAGGTCCATACTCGAGAAACTCACCAGGTATTTATCTATTCCTGTTAGAAACATAAGAAACATTTATATTTGTTCACAGATAGATTAGCTGTTTATTATTATTATTGTTGTGCAAAATATGCCATTCAATCTTAAGTCTCCTAGAAAGAATAAATTAATATTTCCATAACTGTGGATTTCTATTTCCAAAAATTCCCACCACCATAGACCTTTTCTTGTCTCTTTAGTGACACATACAATAGTCCTCTTTCGATTTCGAGAAGATGCAAATGACGGACAGAGGGAGACAAGTCAAGTTGAGGGACACTGAAGAGACTAAATAAAAAATGCCAACGTATGAGGAAATCATAGAAAGATAGGTGGTAATAGCTGTAGACATTCCATGAAGTCATGAAATGGGCTAGGCTCATCTCAGGGGCAGAAAACCTAATTCCATGACTGCAGGCAAGTCAGAATCCTGGACCAGAGTGGAACAATTTTAGATTAAGCAAACCAATACATAAAATGCAGGAAGTATTAAAGAGTAAAAAAACCTCTAATGTAACACTGATGTGTCCATAGGGTGGGTAATGCTTGCAGTTTCCACTTGGTCTGATTGGCTTCTTCCTATTCTCAGGGAGATAGTTTGTTTCCTTGTAGACCACGTCTCAATTCACATCCAGGAATTAAGAGCATGGAACACTTAGGATGGTTATTAGCTTCTAATTCATGTAGACCATCATTGAGAGATTTCCTCCATGGGGTCATTTACCTAAAGGGAAACAGGTGGGACAGACATGCATTTGCTCTGTGGACATAGGACGGGAAGACTAGGCTGAACAAAAGGAAGTAAGTTCAGAGATATTTCTTTGTGGATGCTAAGCCACCAATTATTTCAGCCCAAGAAATCTTAGATTCCCCTGAAAATATTAGCAGGGACACTGGTGTATTCCAAGCTAAGGGAAAATTCAAGAAATGCTCTGATCACAGGAAACATTGTTTTAGGTTATCGACAGACTGTTCCAACATACTCATCAAAATCAGAATGAATAAATGCAACTGAATAATAGAAACAAAATGGTACCTTTCAGGAGGATGAAGAGTACAATGACCCATGAGTATATAAAAAATATAGAATGGTTATCTTATATAGTTGAATACGGATAAATGCACCCTATTCCATCCAATAAAAAGATATTCCTTCACACATCAGATGAAACAAAGTCAACAGACATTAATGGTGGTCACATCAAGTAGTTTCCCATGCACACCTACCTTCAACTTCATTTTACCATTATGATGACAATCCGGATTGGCACTCAACAGCTTACATTGGCCTCTCACTGGTGGGTGTCACTTGCAAAAATTTGCTACCAGGCACTATCTTTCACCTACTCAGCAGTTCCTCCTCACATAGCTTCAACCATATTAACCAGCTGTCTACCCACCCCTAATGGACATTCACACCCACCTCAATGTTTACTACTACGCAAATGCTACGCCCATACGATTAAGTTAGTATGTGCAAAATTGTTCATCCTAATTGGTTCACCATAAATTCCTTCACTTAAGGACACAAGATAATACACGACACATACAACGTAATGCAGCTAGGCTGTTTAAGCCCAAGTAAATTTACACTAAAATTATGGTCTAAGGATGAACTTTCCCTTAACAGTAACTGAACTGCAGATAAATGAAAACAATGAGGAAGGGCTTTTTACGGACTGGGGTAATATTTCGTCCTAAGGAGTTATAAGTACTTCAAATGGTGAGCCATCTTCTGCTTAGTGAAGAAAGAAAATAAGTCTTAGCCCCAATAGAGAATACGAATACCAGACAGCTCAACACTAAAGAGAGCAGCAACCAAACCAAAATTCAAGTCGAAATACAAAGAGCCCGAGAAAGAATTCACGACAGCACTAGGCCTCTCCCTTCGTTGATGAACTGCACCATGAAAATAGCATTTCTCACCCAACATGAAAACTGTCTGAATGAAAAACTGTTGTCACTTAACGCTGGTGAAGAGGATAGGCGAAAAACACCTGGAGTAATTGGCTTCCCATGTATAAAACAATGTAACTCTCCGATTAACAATGTACAGAAATCAATGGGCAAAGACTGAAATACGGCTGACGAAGAATTGCACACACCTATACACGTTGATTGATGCCGTGCGCATCCAACCACTAGTTTACGCCTAGGAACTGGGGATAAGCCGTGGATACAGGAAGTTAATCGCAATGAGAACAAGCCAATTATCACTTTTTGGGGTTTATTGACAAAACATATACATACACGGTGTTTAACGGTATGATTTCTGGTATCTTGCTCTGGCACCTGGACCACCAAACTTCTTGGGCTCGCACCGCCTAGGATCGGCAACCAGTAATGTTCTGTCGTATTGGATTAAGATGTCCTTAATTTCTTTTTTGGACGCCTCATCAACATCTAAATGAAAAAAAGGGGGGATTAGAGGCATTTTCATAATAATTTGAATCAAATAGCTAAGATAAATACGATACTCACATTTTTGATAGTACGAAACTAAAGCTTTCGAAATGGCTTGCCTGATGGCATATATCTGGGCAACGTGACCACCACCGTTCACTCGAACCCTTATATCGACTCCAGCGAAGCGCTCCTGCAACACAAGTGTATGTATCAGCACCGGTAATAAGACGGGATAATTATTGCACCGGAGATTTCTCATCAGTATAACTTGTGATATCAAAGAAAATCATCTTCGGGATAATAGAACTCATCATTGGAATCCAATTCCCTGTACATTAGTCCAAGATACTCACTTTTCCAAGAAGAAGGATGGGTTCTTGCAACTTGTATTGAAGAACCCGGGGTTCAATCATTTCTAAGGGCCTTCCATTTACTTTAAGCACGCCATTTCCTCTTTTGCAGTAGGCAACCGCTGTAGCGGTTTTCTAGGATGAAACCAAATAATTGCATGTTGTAAACTCGGTTATCATTACAATATCAGCATGCTAACGAACTACAGGTACACAGAATGTCAATGGGCGCCGAAGGCACAATGCCATGTGGTCTACAGCTACATGCATTTCATACACTTCACTTACCTTCCTACCGAAAACCTGAACGGAGGAAATAGGCTCTTTGGGAGTCTGAAATTAATGTTTAGAAAAAATAAAGTTAATAATCACATCTAAAGGCAATCCAAGCACATATTCCCATGAAAAACGACATTCCCCTCACCTTACTCATCTTGCCAAATCGACCAAGAGACCGGAAACTAGGACAGCGGATGATTACAACAAGAGTCAAAATACAATTGACTCAATATTTTGCTTACTTTACAGATGGACTAATTAAGGTAGTAAAAGCATCAATGAGCTTTTCAATTAAAAAAAATATTGTTTATTTTTCTGTTCGGAAAATCAATTATTTTTTAAAGGATAAACTTCATGGAACGACTAAAATCGAGGAAGTTCTAGCAACCAATAAAATCGCTCAGATAGCTTAAGAATATGGCGCGGATTTTGGGTGAAGAGAGCTACTGAATTTCTCCTCTAAAATGTTCTACAAGTAACCTGGTATCCCTGGTTTACGATACTGACGTATATATCTTGTGACTACTGAACCATTTTGTATTAATGACACTGGTGGGTAATTTTTTGTGTGTTTCTTCTGAGGCTGCATTACTCCATTTATATTGAATGAGCATGCGTGCCTAATGAAATTCTTTCTGTGGCCATGCAATGTTATGTTCCGCATTAGAGTTGAAACTATTATTTTCTTTACATACCTTCAAATTTTTCCCACTTTTATTCCTTCATTTTTTTGGTAAGTACCGTGTGTATTGCGATTCTACACTTCGTCCAGATGTGAGGGACACTATTGAAGTGTTTGACTTAACGCCGTCGGTCTTTATTCTTATTATAGCCTCACAACAAAAAACCCTCATATATTTGTCTTCGTATGGTAAATGTCACACTTAAACTTAATGCTACATATTTTAATATAACTTGTCATGACTACATCCCTTAGCTTAGTAGGTACTAACTATGATGCGTCGTCATCGGCTAATTTGTGTTCGTCCACTCTCTTCCTACCTTTATTCCCACCTACATCTTCGGTGCATATCCAATGACGAACCAGTTTCATGACTGAAACCTCATCTTGCTCTCCAGAGCATAGCTGCCCATCCTGATCTGACATCCACATCACACCAAGCAGAAGTTATTTATATTAGCAGCCGTGTGACTCCCTTAGAGTTCCATAATCCTCAATCCACCTGCTTAACCTAAACTGGTCATCATGTGCGAAGCTATTTTCTTATCATATATCGATTGCTAATGAAATAGGTAGTACCTATGATGCTTGCAACATTAAATGTGTGATCTTAGTAGCAGTCAGTGGTCCTTATCCATGTTTTTCACCCTACTCTTCTTCTGAATCAGTATTAACACTGACTTAAGGCATCAGGTTACACTTTCCATGTACATCCAGCAGCTATTCTCCTTAAGTCTTTTGATTGTTTTCTCCAAAGTAATTATGTTGGTATATTGTTAATTCTCTCATCTTCATCATTATTTTCTCTGGGTTACCTTAGAAGGAGAAGTTATAATTTATAACCATAGTTCAACTCACTTCCTCCCTGCTGACTTTATTGTTCATTTGATTTCTTAAGAGCATTTTCAAAGATGCTCATGCAATGAAAAGTCTGGCCATGAAAATGCTGATCAAAAGGTTCAACTCTGAATCATGCCCAGAATAATTGAATTGCAGCAAAAACATATGTTTTATAAATTACTGATATTTCTCTTATTTAGTGTGTCTTTTATCATATTTATTGTTGTCTTTATCTTTCAATCCATTTCAGTTACACTAAACTTGTATTTACTTTTACTACTGTACATTTGTTGGCTTGTAGTCGGGTTCATTGGAGTAAACATTTCGTACTTATTTATCACCAGAACATTCACTCGATATTATTATATGTTCTAGTTATTCTTCACCTCATCACTCATATAATGACTTCAAGTCCCTTATTCCTCTTTTTTCTAAAGTGTCTCCACCAACTTCTACATTTAAATGACATATATTTTTTTTTCTTCACTTCCCTGAATATTGCACATTTGCCCAATGTGCAACAAGAGCAACAACAGCAATATAGAACAATAAGAGCAACAACATGATCACAAACACCCATACCCTGAATGAGGATAATTTACTCAGATGGGATTCAAACCTGTGACCATTGGGTTAGCAGGCGAGACCTTTACCCTGTCACCAACGGGGCCAGACTGCATAACTACATAAAATGCCCGAATAACAAAGGCTAAATGAAACTACATACATAATCTATCCCAAGAACAATGTCATCATCAATAGTCCTTTAATCCTAATATGGGTTGACTTAAGCCCTCTATTCTATCATTTCCCTTACAAACTCTTTAATGTCCATTAGGCCTTCTGTTTTATGTCCCTGTTAAACGGCATACTTTTCTGGCCCTCCATGCAGGGCTTTCCAGCCCTCTATTATGCTCCTTACAAATAAGTTATGTCTCAAAGTATGGCTTATCCATCTGGATTCTCTGAGTTTCCTACATGTCCTTCTCTCTTGCATGTCCATTCCCTCCATCACCCATGATTTTCTGATTTTGGTCGCACTTACTATGCCTACAGTTGCGGCCACGGGCTGTACGATTTCTTGCTTCAAACCTTCCTGATTATTTTGGTGATAATTCTCCACCTGGACTACTCCTCTCCTATCCTTCTGTTCCCATCCTTATTCCTGATCCCATGTATCTATTTAATCTTCGGCATCTGCCTCGAACACCAAATTTCAAAAGCCACTCTTCGCTTCTGTTTAAGTTGTCCAATGGTCCATGTCCCTGAGCCATTTAGTGCAACACCTTACACAGTGGTTTTCAGGTACTGCTGCCTTATTGGAAATTCTATTGTCTTTGAACACTGGAGTTACTTCATCATCAATGCTTCCTTTGCTTGATGTCTGATGTATACTTCTTCCATCACATGTCATGCAGATACTGACTTAGTTCACTGATTCCTTTTGTTCAAGTTCTTCTCCTTGTAGTGTAATGTTTATCTTCAGCCTCACTCTTCTAATTACTAGGATTTGTATTTTCTTACTGTTAGCCTCCATGCTATCTTCTTGTGGTGCTTGATCCATTACATTCAAGCCTACTAGCTGGGCTTCTGGTCTCTCTGGTATGATTTCAATGTCATTAGCAGAACCTATTTGTTTTAATGTTAAATGATGCCTGCCTCAGTTTAGCTGAAAATGGAAAACATTGAACTTTTTTCCTTTCGTCTTAATTCCTTTGATTCCCATTTCTTGTACCTCAGTGAGTGTTTCTTCCAGTTGTATGTTGAGAAGTGCCAGTGAAAGGTTTGTCCATGTCAAACTCCTTCATTAATTTGCCTTCTATTGTTATTCTTTTCTTTATTCTCATCACAGTTACTTGTTTCATTAATAGTTTTTGGGTTATTCTTCTGTCATTGTAATCAATTCCTCTTATTTCTAAAAATTTGAACATCATATTCCATTCCACATTATCAAAGCCTTCTTCAAGTCAAGAATTCCACTCTTAGTAATTTGCTGTTGTGTACTATTATCATTTTTGTAAGACTGTTGACTGCATATGACCTCTGTGCCTACTCTGTTTTCCAGATGCCTAATTGGTTGTCCCATAGGCTATCTTCAATTTTTTCCTCTATTCTTCAATTAGCTATTCATGTGAGTGTTTTGGATGCATGTGACAGCATGCTCAGAGTTCTGGACTCCTCATACTTTTAGTCCTCGATACTTTTCCTCATCTCTCACAGTCAGGTCTTTCTTAGGCTCTGCAATCATTGCTTACTTCCCAAAATCCTATAGGATTTTTCATTGCTGTAGCTGTATTTGTACCATATATTTTTCCTTAAGCAGCACCATCAAGTGCCTTGATTATTCCTATGTTTATGTTGTCTGTTCCTGTAGCCGTGTTTATCTTCAAGTATTTGATTGTCCTCTCTACTTTTCTCTGAAGTATTCCAGTATCACAGTAGTCTTCATTGACCTCTTTCTCCTTCACCAGTCCATACTCCAGCAGGTCTGTTTCTTTTTACAGCTTTTATATTTATTCCTTCTATCTTTTGCCTATTCATATCTTCTTTTTTGATGTGAATCTTCTTGTTCTTATCTCTGATATAATAATGGTTTTTCTATGTTTCTATGAAGCCTATGAGTTGTGTATCTCTTATGAGTATTTACCTTCTTCATATTGTCAATGATTTCTTCTCTCACCCATCAATTTATTGCCAACAATTCCTTGGCCTGCTTGAGTTCCCTTCTTAAGATTCCATAGTTTCTCGTTCTTGGCTGCCTCATATTTATTTCTCAGAGTCTTGTATTTTCCTCTTTCGTCAATTAGATCTCTCATCAGTTATTATACACGGCCTTCTCTAGCTCAATATTTCTTCAGAACATCTGAGCTTCCTTCCATGCTGTCTTCTTAGTTTATTTCCAATTTTTCCTTGATTCATTCAAGTATTCTACCTGCTAATTGGTAGGTTTTTGCATAGCACTTTAACTTCCTAATTCTTTTCTGATATATCTAAAAACTTTCTGATGTATCATTTCTTTTTCTCTCCTCTAGGTGATCCACCATTAGATCCCTCTTTAATTCCTCATATTGCCTTCTTTCTTCTTATTTCATCCAGAATTTGTATCCTCTTCCACGCCTCCCCAGTCTTCTCCCCTCTATTACCCTCTTCAGCATTCCCTTTCTTTTCCCTTGGTCCTCCATCCATCTCTTCTGCCTCCTCCAAGCCTCTGCCACTAGCTTCCTCTCCTCTCCAACCATATCCATTTTCTCATTATTTGTCCTGCTCAACACCCAACTCAGTATCTCCATCCTTCTCCACACCCACATCCCAAATGCCTCCAGTCTGCATACTTACTTTGCAATGACCAAGTCATCATCCCATACAGTGCCATGCTACATATTAGAGTTATCACCAGCTTTTATGTCTCTACTCAGTCCCCTTCATTAATTCCCTCCTCTTTGAAAACGCTTCCTTAGACATGGCAATCCTACATCTTACACCCCTACCACTAAACCCCATCTTCTACAAAATATTACCCAGATACGTAAACTCCTTGACATGCTCTATATTGTGTCCTCCCACTCTCACATTCAGACCTTTATACTTCTCTCACCACTTTCATCTTCATCCCGTTCCTCTTGCATTGCACCTCTAATGCATTCATAATAATAATAATTTTTTATTTGTCCAAAGATTTGATGCTACAAATATAGGACACTTCAAGTGAGGTACAAAATACAGTACAATGAAAAATGTTACAAATGTAGAAATTCCTCCACAGAATAAAATAAGTTTTTCAAAAGAAACTCCCGAAGCTTACGTTTGAAGAGGGGCATAGTCTTTACCCTCTTAACTTCAGGTGGCAGCATATTAAATAAAAATAGACCCATATGCTAAGGGGGATAACCTGAGTTTTTCGTTCTTATACATGTTTGGTGGAGGTTGGTAGCGCTCATTGTATAATAACAATGATAATCGTCATTGGTTGCATAGCTAGAAATATTCTTTTTTGTACAAACAATTGCAGTATACATATAAACACATGGGAGAGGTAAAATACTAAATTTGCGAAAGAGAGGGCGACATGGGGCATAAACAGGTGCTTTACTTAAAAGCCGCAATATCCTCTTTTGAATTTTAAATATTATTTTAGAATTGGGTGTAGGACCCCAGAAGAGGATACTAAACATGACCTGCGAGTAGAATTCACCATAATAAATTGATAGTAGTACATCAATATCAACAGTTTTTCTGATGGACAGAATCAAAAAACAGACAGAGCTCAATTTACTGCGAAGTCTCTGAATTTGTCCTTCCCAAGATACTTGATTGTCAAGAGTTACACCCAGGAAAGAAGAACTAAGATTTTGTGGAATAGGTTTACCATCAATCTTGATGGAGATGGGTGATTGATGTTTATTCTTGTTATGAAAGTAAATTAAATTAGATTTCTCCACATTGAGGAGAGAATTTTGATTGCACCACTCTTGTAAGACACATGCTACATCATTAGATCTTAGGGCCAGGTTTTCCATTGAAGTGGCAGACACTAAAACATTGGTGTCATCAGCATACAATATAGGAAGTACTCCTGGTACAAATTTAAACATATCTGGGAGGTCATTTATATATAAAAGGAACAGTACTGGTCCCAAAACGGAACCCTGGGGAACACCTGTGACAACTTTTTTTGCGGCAGACACAAAATTGGCTCCATCCCTTGTAAGGACAACACTTTGTTGCCTATCACTCAGATAAGACTCAATCCAATTATAAGATGCTCCTCTAATCCCAAACATTTCAAGCTTCTGCAGTAGTAGACTATGGCTGACACAGTCGAAGGCTTTAGAAAAATCAAATGAAAGAAGTAGCGATTCCAGTCTATTGTCAAGGTCATCTAATATTTTATTCACAGCCTGGTAAGTTGCAGTAGTAGTGGACCTTGATTTCCTGAAGCCATTCATCGTTGACTGTAACCTCTTGGCTGACGGATAAACTAATTCTTGGTCATCTGCAGATCTCACCGACTTTATCAGATCCCATCCTACCTTTATTCCTACCTGTATCTCTCCCCATGCCTCCCTTACCATTTCTCCTGAATATATGTTAAAAAGCAACGGCAATAGTGGGCACCTCTGCCACACTCCCGGTCCTATGACAGCCCATCCCGATTCTCAATTGGCTAACCTAACCTACTCCCACGGATTCATACAAAGATTCAGGATGAGATGTCCATCCCTCCAAACGACCCCAAATTTCTTCAGCATGTCCGTTTATTTCCCCCAGTCCATCCTATCAAACACCTTCTCAAAAGCCATTGAGCCAGCAAAAACATCCAATCCCATCAAAACACAAAAAAGTTAACAGCGTAAATGTACCAACACATTGAGTTAGCAGACACAAAATTGAAATACTCTACATGCTGGCCCTAAGCTAACATGTACTAATTGAATCCTCGCAATGATGGCCCTTGTCCAACTAGAGAAAAGCCCTGGTTACATGATACATTTACTCATATGATATATTGCATGAATGAACATGAACATTCACCTTCTAACCACACTAACTTGTATGAATGCATGAACAAGAAAATAGAACCTGCTCTAGTAACTTAAATAAAACTTTGTATACTCCACTATAGGTTTAATAACACGACCTGGGTTTCGACACTTCGTGTCGTCTTCAGATCTGAAGGTCTGAAGATGACACAAAGTGTCGAAACCCAAGTCGTGTTATTAACCTTTATCTTCCGAGCGTGTGTCTCCGGCACAAAAATTGTGTCCCTAGACTGCCGAGCGTGTTCGTTTGGCACATTGATGGACATTTAAAAAACACTGGTCATTTAAAAAAACCCCGGCCAGCAAGGCTTACGACTACAGAAAAACTCAGGAAGGTAAAGGTTAAACCTATAGTGGAGTATACCAAGTTTTATTTAAGTTACTATGAATTACTTCCACTAAGTCAAGCCTGGAACCAATTCCTTTGAGAACCTGCCCTATTTGGTTCGTACATTCATACATGAATTTTCACATGAACATGTACCGGTTAATGTATCATGTAACCTGGCCATACATGCCATGCCAAGCAGTGGTGGAAGCAAAGCCCCCATAATCAGTGTCTCACAAGTATCTTACACAACAAGAGCAAATGTTGCAGAAGAAAAACCAGGGAGTAATAAAAATATATTATTCTTATTATTACAGGTTTAAGCCTGGTAGATATGAAGATGGTGAAGGAAGTTAGAGGAGAAAATTTTGAGCAGGCGAAAGAAATGATTGGAATGTGCAACTCAAGGATATGGGCTGTTGAAGGGAGAGCAATGGAGGGAAGGAATTTGGACAAAAGTGTATGAGGTAGAAGTGTGGGATCAGGAAAGAGTGTTGATATAACATAACTACCAGATTATGCACATGTGTACGGTGTGAATGTATGAATTATTTTCTTCAAGTACTAATCTAGTTCTTCAAAATGTCTGGTTGGATGAAATGCAATCCAACACATCCCTTACAATTTTGGAAAAATACAGGGTGAGGTAGAGAGGGTCATAGAGTGGTGTGAAATAAAGTCATTCAGGTAAGCACTGAAGATTGAATGGTTTCTTGAATGAATGATTTGATATTTTTACGTAAAATAGGACATAATTCAAAGATTTATAAAATCTCAGGGACAATTTTTACAATATTCTCATGAATTAACATTGAATTGCAGGGCGTCCAAGAGAGCTGATCTACCTGATTCAGACTGGAAGTCTTAAGATGCTGATAGGAAGATGTTCGAATTCGAAGCAAATACCTTTTTATTATAGAGGAACTATTAAGCTTGTGAGTAGAAATAACATGTGTACTGAGCATTTATGAACTTATTTTAATGAATAGGGGTCTTTAATGGAAGATTTAAGAAAGGAGAAAATAGGCTAATGGTACCGTGATAATATCACTGGAGTGTGGAAAATACAGGATTGATGCATGATTTTCTTCATCAGTTATAATTATTTTTTATTTTTTAACAATTTATTTTCATTCCTGAATACATGTCCAATGAGTCATAGGTTCAAATGGGACTATAGTAACTGTGGATGATTATTCATAGGAGAGCTTATAGACTCAGTCAAACGGATGTAAATTACGTAAATTAAGAAAAATCGGATTATAACAATGGATAATAATGGTAATGAAGTACATTTAAAGCTACAATATAAAAGTACTCAGATATACATAAACTCTGTTGATACAAATTCATCATGTACAATCAAAAAGAAAAGACAAGAAAAGGAAAAAAAAGAAATTATAAATCAGTGGATGTGCCCATGTAGTTACATATAAAGAGTATAAAAACATACCATTTTTGATAAGTCAGTAATCTACTAGATCAGTACTGCAAAAAAAAAGATATGACTAGAAGTGAACATTCGTGTAACTAAGAGGTAAATATAAAGCTCAATAATATTAAGTCTTAAAACTTCTGTCACAGCCTTTTTTTGTCTTTGACATCAAATTTCCAAAGAAGGAGATTGTTTGAGGACCAAGGGTAGGGTATTATTAAAGGATTGGGAAATATATTTGAGACAGTTTAAACCAAATTTGAAGGAAGAAATGTGAATTTGGAACAGATTGGGGAAGAATCTGTCGCTATAATCATGAATTATGGAAACGAAGATGAAAAGTGAATTGTATAATGAGTTTATGAAAGGTTTGAAAGATGTAAATAAATAATTTGTATTTCATTTCCAGGTCAAGAGGTAAAATTTTGGCATGGGTGTAAACTGTCATCGTAGAAGTTCTCTAGGGAAAACCAAGGATAATTTTGATTATTCTGTTTTGTAGTGTATTGGACCTTTGTAGTCTGAGCTTTGCTGCTCTGCCCCAAAAAAATATTCAAGTAAGACAGGTGTGGTATAAGGGCATAGTAGGCATTTCTCAATGCCTGAAATGGGACCCTGTTCTTAACCCTTTCCCTACTAACGCCGAAAATATTCGGCAGTAAGTTTCTTGACCAGTGAGACGAAGGCCGAAAATATTCGGGAGAGATTTTCCTAACCCAGGGAACGAATGCCGAAAATACTCGGCTTCTTGCTCCCCCCCCTTTTATGACGGTCACGGGTACCCGAAGTCTTAGTTTCAGGACCCAACGCAGCAGGGGTTAGGCCTTACCCTCGAAATCCGGGAACAGGTACTCGAATCCCTCGTTGTATAATACCCCTCTTTGTGGCAAGGGTCATACGATTGTTTATTCAGTCGTTTTGCGAAATTTATATTTGTTCCTTTCTCAAAAATTATAAACTAAAAATCAAATTCTTTGTCTTTTTATGAGCGTTTACAATTTTTAAACGAAATTCTACGATAAATATTAACTAAAATCTCGATTTCAGTATGATACCAACACTTGATAATGCATACCCGGAGTAATATATTTCAATATTTTGTTGTAAAATGTGTTATCCGACAAAATCCTATCTTATTAAATTTATTTTTCTGTGTTGTATCATAAAATAATATTTTCCATCCTTCTTTCACATCCGGGCTTTGGACCGGCATTGGCGAAGTCAAACATATATTTTTTTGATTTTATGTATTTTACTTTTTTTCGTTTTTTTTCATTTTTTTCATTTTACCTTAGAGAGGTTATTTCTATTGTCAATTAACACTTTCATCACCCACATTTTCGGAATGGAAATGATTGCTGCATTAAATCCGTTAATATTGACGGTAGAGGTTCGTTTAAAATTTGACAAAGCACAGAAAAAAACCAGGAATTCAGTTCAAATTCCGCAAATTAAGAGCAAGCAGCAATTATCCATGTACCTAATACGTATAAATAAATCATAAATTGACCGCGAACCAATGCCGCTGGGAGGGTTTTAAACCCGGGAAGGAGGGAGCCCAACTACCTCCAGAGTCCGAGATCATGCGGAGTCCCTGCTGAGAGGGGTCGAAAAAGGGTAGGAGCTGAGAGTGTGTGATTACCTGCTAGACCCTTCTTAACCGACGTCTTGAAAAATGCTCCGTAGAGAGGGGACAGAAGAGTGTCTTGGGGCTCAGTCCAGCAATCACGCTAAGGAGAGAACTACTCCTTCGAAAGGGTTAACTCTGGCCGATGTTCCAATTTCAGGGATGATTTTACTGGCTACCTTATTTATGTGCCTTTCCCAGTTGAGACAATCATCTTTAGTAAGGCTGAGATATGTTCCATCTGAAACTCTCCTTATAACTTCTGTTGTAATGGGGACAATTTTATCATTGCACGTATTTACTGTATTATCATGAAATTAGTTTTTTTTCAATAGTGAGCTCATTTGTCTTTCACTTATCATTTACCTTGTTCAAGTCATGCCTGACAGTCTTAAGTCTCTATTGACGTATCATACAGAACCACGAGGAACTGTTTGGCTATTCGCTTACAGTAGAACCTAGAGGACATCAACCACCATATTAGCTTGTATAGCCCATGTGCGATCTTCAATTTTAGAAGAGTCATGTTCTACTTTTTCCAGGCTTTAAAGTAACCAAGAGATGAAAATGTACTGATAATCGCATTTGTGAGGTGCTGCCGTTTTTTGGCTAATTTGAAAATACATCCGCTGTAATGTTATTGCCAGTACTGCTTCCTCTACAGGTCAAATTAAATGACTGTTTCTCGCTCTCAGTAAGTCCAGGTGATCGCAGACAAATGGCGTAAGCTTTTACAGTCTCCCTATGGTCTATACTTTCTTATGTCAGTGCCATCCATACCTCAAGTGGTTATTGGCAATTTTCTGGCCGTCAAATCTACAATTAGTAAATATATCGCAAAAGTTATATAGGTCGCCCGATGCCCTTCATTGCTTAGTTTAACTTTATTTGAGACATATTTATAACTGCATGAATCAAAATACCACTTCCTCGCCAGACTGACTGTTGACTTAAGATTTCAACTTTTACCATACTTCTCTCATCATCCTGAGAAAGTTTGTAGTTATATTTGCACAAGCACTTCTTATCTCTTGTGTTTCTGAATATCAAAGAGGCTAATAGGCTTTTCTCTTAAAAAATGTTCTGCTGGTGGTTATTGGTTTGGGAATCACACTAGTTAACAGTGGTGAGTTTTTCATGGATATATGTAATGTGTTTCTGAGAGCTTCATCTGATAGTAGAAATCCTCACACTATTTCATTCTTCATCGCAGTAAGGTTTTCAACTTATTTGCACTCCATCTAAAATAACCATCCTTACCCTTGCTTTTTTCCTCCCTACATGTTTCCATCTGAAACTGCTACTGACTCCATTTCTCAAGTCTCAAGATTATTATTCTGCCAGTCTCTTTTCATTTGACGATTCTTGTGAAAAAATTAATACTCGATTGCTTAGATATATAAGTATGTACTTACCATATACATTACACACAACTGCATTGAAGCATAGGCTAGTATGGATGCTTCAGCGTGGTACCCTTGTAGTGACTTTGTCAATACCCTGGGGGAAAAGCTGGTGATACCATGTGAAACAAGAAGGGCAGTACCCTGTATTTGAAAATGTGTTTTTAGAATGTAGTCATTTCAACTTGTAGCGCCTGGTGTAAAGGCTACTTTCCATACAAAGTGTACATTGTATGTTCCAACATACGCTTTGTGGAGTAATCATTTGGTTGGTGAGCCTTGAGTGAGTTTGTACAGGTTTAGTTGCAAGGTGAACTTTGGTTAAAAGAGTTCAAACGAGGATAGTCATATCACCTGTTTATTTCCCTTGGTTATGCCAACTTCAGCTTCTCAGACAAGAAGTGCCAATGGGTGATATACATAAATAGACTCCTGCATATCATCATCAACATTGGATATTCACCTGCCTCTTCGATAGGTTTTTGGACCCAAGGTCCCAGTCATCAGCTCTACTCTATTACTAAACATCTCCTTAGGTACTATGTCTGTTTTCTTCTAGTGTACTACCTAAGGAATTAAAATCTTCTACTTGCTCGAGTTTGTGTCCCCCAACTTTAATGACCAGTCTTGCTTTCTTCATCCTGGGGAATCACATTACCATGGTAAAAAGCTAGTTATGCGAATGGCCCATTTCAAGTAAAAACACATTCAAATGTGTTATCGCTAACGGTTACCGATATACGTCCAATTAATTACTTCCCATCACTGATAACCTGGCCTTCAGAGTTTTGAACCGGGAGATAGTTTATCCTGTAAGTTAGACTTCGCCAAATCACTGTGATCTTTAAATTCTTGCACGTGAGTTAGTTTCAAAACGCCCGCGAGACGGCGCTAGCACCGCCTCTCCGAAGCCGGCGTGGGAGTGCCGGCAGAGCGGTCAGTTCGCGTGAGCCACTCGCGGCTTGAGGGGCTTCCAGTTCCGAAGCGGTGCCGAGGAAAACATTTCTCGCAAGGTGCGCGCTCACGTGGTTTTGCATCCCACCGCCGTGTCACGGTAGAACAGGTGATTCCGCCGAGAGTTGAAAAATCTCCGGGCCGGAAATTTGGATTATCCCGGCGGTCATTGGTTCGTGACTAGTGCGACCGCTGTCATCAAGATTTCCACATCCACGGAAATTATAGACGATTTCTGATCGCTACTTCGCTTGGGGTGGTTTTTGAATTAGAAACGTGAATAAACATTTTTTTCGTCAAGTTGAGGCATTTATGGACAATTTTTTATTTAGATAGAAAGTGATTTTTTTTTCATCGTGATTGGTGTCAGCGCTGCCGCTGTGACTTGCCCGTACAGCTGATAAGCTGGTGATTTTTCATCACAGTTCACTTTCTTTTAGAGTGTTTCGACAACTTTTTGGACAAACGTCGGGTGAAGTTAGTGCTGTCGAATTTTCTTTTCGGAAGCTCTAAAAAGTGTTTTTTTACGCGTGTTCTCACGTGACTAAACGAAGTTGTTCGGGATTCCTCCGTATTTCTGAAAAAGTGAACAGTGGGATTAGCCAGATTTGGGTGGGTGTCCCTCGAATTTGGAAACTGATCGGTGCGTGTTCAGTCTGTTGTTTTGGATGAACTGACAAAAAAACATCGCCTCTTCCCCCACATCTACTTGTGTTTTTTTACCCCAGTGATTTCGACGGCTGTTGTATACATACTTTCCGTTTCCCTGTCACCCCAGCTGGTCGTGGCCGTCGGGAGCGAGTTGGACCCGCTGTTTCAGAAGGGGAGTTGTTTACCGGAAGCCGGAAGGACCTCGGCCGGAGTGTGTTTTAGTAGTGAAGAGGTTTCGGGTGTGTTTTTCTGCCGCCGCACCGCCAAATCTCCTCGCGGGAACCCTCGGCGCGGCTCAAGAGACCTCTCTCGCCCGGGTGCCGTTGACACATGGAGCTGGGAAAGGTGAGTTATGCAGTGATAAGAGCATCTTCAAACTACTCTGTGAGACGCCGCAGAGGCGTGTGACGGGGGTTGTTTGGAGTGTCTAGAGGCACTGTATCACCGTATATAGGGCCTCTGGGAGTGCCGGTCCAAGGTGTGGGCAAAGGCTATATAGGGCCGGTCTAACGAGCGAAAAGTCTGCGATTTACTGCACATGTGAAAAGGGGCATGTAAAGTATGAAAATCGGAAAATGTTACTATCTTCCGGCATGCATTTTCTTGCGGTATTACTTCATTCAGTTTGTCGTAAAAATTACTGGTACTCAGTACTGACTTCAGTATAAAGCACAATAAATTTACATATTAAGAATTACCCTCATTAACATTGTTGTGACTAACTCATTGGCAGGAACTGCGGCTGAAATAACGCTACAATTTACGGTTGAAATTACTCCTACAGCGACTCATATCCTCTGACAAGAGTAGTAGGTATCATCTGAATAATCCCTATTTTACTCGTGAAATTTCAAGTTTGGAGACAGCTAATAGATTCAAGATTGAGTTCTTGGCGGAGAAGAAAACTGCAAGTTAAGGGGATCCGTCTGAAACCTCATAGTAACCCCCAAGTTGACGCTCGGTTTTGCAGCTCGCTATCGAAAAACAAATACTTCGTCACAAGCGCTGAAATAAAATTTTGCTCACACTTGGAAAATGCGTAGCTTTGGCCTTTGGTGTTGGTACACCAGCCATGAAAGGGGAGGGAATGTGGCAGTGGAGGGGGGAGGGGACAGAGATGAATTTCATGTTAACGATATATCTTATGCTAAAGTCACGCTGTTCTTTTTCATAATCATCAATGCTTGCATAATCACCAGTGCGTGGAAAGAAGGAATTTCTGTACCTATCAATTCGGCAGTCTCTCTCTCTCTCTCTCTCTCTCTCTTATTTGTTGACTTATATTAGTCGAGATGTATAGCTTGGGATGAAAATAATATTATCCTTGTCGTGATGAAACTCGCTGAATCTGAAATTTTCAAGTAGTCTAAGAGCAGCGTGTGGCCTCCGTGTCTCTGACGGCTCCCAACTTTATCGTCTGTGCATCACTTTTTGCTCGATCGTGTAATTTTTATCTTATTTACTTTGCGAATTGGATATTTCGGTGCAGGGTCCCAAATTCCTGACGGCGGCTTTGAGATGTGGCTTGCACAGGGCAAAGATGGATATTACTTTCGCTTTTTCAACGGAAAACCACGCTACCATGTGCTTGATAAATACTAGTTCTTTCAATGCATCGCCGCGAATTTTTCGATAGCGCTTCCCCATTTCTCGACCTGAAGTCAAGACTAATGGATTAATGTGGGGGATAGAGCGCTGACTCACCATCATCTGGACCTGGATTCGAATCTGGGCGGTGCGTGGTTACTTTATCTGGAAATCCTCTCTTGGTTGCTGATTGAAGACGAGATTTTCAAGTACAGTCCTCCATCCGTCGGAAGGGACGTTAAACTGTGGACGAGGAGAAATATTTGACTAAAAAGATTTATGAAGCATTTTTAAATTAAGCGAACCTCTCACCGTAAAGAATAATCTACCAAGAGCTATGATAAAATGAATGGCTACCTCGTAAACTTGAAGTGCGTCTTTCATTTCCTTCGAGGTCGAACTTAGTATGCGTCATATTTGCATGACCAAAATTATTAAGGGATCTGGTTTGTGTGGTTCCCAGATGAAGTACTGCCTTCCCATCCTGAGAGCCCCTTGTTCTAATCTCGGATATGGTAGAGATTTATTTCTCGGAGAAATCTTAGTCCCTACTTGGGAGCTATTTGAAGAACACGTTAAGACATATTGCAAAAAATACTTTGTACTTTTTTACAATTATTCAATTTTTACGACGCGTTTTACAGCTTTACTTCACCGACATATGTTAAAATCTTCCACGAAGTAACGCCTGACTTCGTCAAGTTTTGACACGTTAAGATGTTGATCTCTGCTCCAGCCACCTTCAGATTAGGCTAATGCCAACGCTGGGTTTCTCTGCACTACCCATAAAATCCCTTCCTTCCCAGCCCACCCACCTAACCTAAATGGTGCGAATGATCTCGGTAGTCGCTCGCCTTCCAACCGACCACTAGCATTTGGCAGAGAGCGGGGAAGAATCCTCTGAAAGGGAGAGTGATTTTGACGGTCTAAATAACGGATCCGGTCAAAGTCGACTTCGAGATCATGTGAAGTTCCCCGGTGGACCCGTTGGCTGTTAGGCATGGTGGCCGACAGCCGAGGACGATTGCGTGGGCCAATGAAAAGGATGGATGGAAAACGTAGGTAGGTCAGAGTGACACCCGGCATCAACATTAGCTCTCCCCTAAAGAAAACATACTATTTAGTTACGCTTAGCTACCACTTGTTGAGATAATTCTATCCACATAGGAGAAATGGCCTGGAATACAAATTGAGAGGAATATTCGAGGCATGGAGGAATTGTAAAGGGAAACTCGCTAGTGGCATCAGCGTTTTCTTGAGCCAGTTATTTGGTTGTTCATGAAGGGCAGGGGTGGGTAACCTTTTTTTAAGTGCGCACCAGGATTAGTATAATCTCAGGCAAAAAATTTTTTAATGTGCCAACCAATATTTTTAGGGACATAATGTTGGATATATTGATATGTGAGTGAAATGGTAAATCATACGAAACTGGCAGATTGTAAAAAAGAAGACAAGGCCAGCCTACTGACCACTCCCCTCGTGCGCGGCCGCTTTTATAGCCCAATGAGAAATTGACTTCGTTTTTTTTTCAGAAGTCTGCTGGCACGCTGGAACCGTTCCCGCCGCTGTGAGGTGTCCCCTGAACTTTAATATTAAATTTGCGAAGGATTTGTTTTGCGTGCCCAAATATGTAGTAGTTGAAAAGTAATGCTATATACATCGTGCATTTGGGGTGAACTAATTATACCTGTTATTTCCACATTTGTACTCGTCTGCGATACCCCCAGACTGCCACCTCTCATTTCAGCATTCTACCAGCTGATTGGTAGGTTTTTCGACAGTACTTAATTCTGAAGTCCTTATTTCTAGCAAACTGTTCTGTTTTCCCACCAATAGGTGGTCCGCCATTAGACCCCCTCTTAAATTCTTCATATCATCTTCCTCTCCTTATTTCGTCCAAAGTTCCCATCCTATTCCTTCATCTTCCACGCAACTGTTCTCCCCTCTACTATCCTCTTCAACATTCCCTCTCCTTTCAATATGCCCTCCATCCATCTCTTCTGCCTCCTCCAAACCTCCCCATCTTGCTTCCTCTCCTCTCCAACCACATCCAATATCTCCTCGTTCGTCCTTCTCGCTACCCAGCTCACCCTCTCCATCCTTCTCCTCACCCAGGTCTCAAAACATGCTCGTAAAACTAAATTCTGTAGTTTTTAATAAAAGTAATATATTTAGCATCGGTTTGTGTTTAAACCTTTAGTTATATAGTCCACAAGGTTCCCCGTAGTAGGCCTATAATTTCCTGGGTCACTTCTATTTATTTTTTAAAATATCGGTGTGACATTGGCTATTTTCCAGTCTTGGGGCACCTTGCTATCGGATAATGATTTGCTAAATATAATTTCTAAGAATGGTGCTATCTGTTGCGCTAACTCCTTGAGCACACGTGCAGGTATTCCTTCTGGACCTGGGGACTTGTTACTTTTAGTAGAACACAGTTGTTTAATTATTCCATCACACTGAATTATTCTGTCCGCCATCGGCTCGTCAACGTCCGGAATGCCTAAATTGTGTATTGTGTTATCCTTAGTGAATACACTTTCGAAGTAGTGGTTTAATAAATTGGGTTTATCGAAACTCTTTTTACAATTTGGCCGTTTGAATCCAGTAATGACTCTACTGTCGAAGATTCGCCCTGGAGCTCTCTCGCGTGAGACCAGAATAGCCTTATGACCTGCCCTCCTGAAAATTCTGAAGTTGGCTGGTTATTTGTGAGAGGTGACCGACAGCTGCGTTAATTAAGACCATTGAAGCAATAGACGAGTGAGATCGGTGTGGGAGGGAATATTTGGGTACTACGGGGGTTAGTTATATAGTTCACAAGGTCACTCGTTTTTTTGACTCACTCTTACAACTCTTTTAACATCCTCACTATTTTATTTCTGATGATTTGTTGCTAACTGTAATAGGATTGTTCGAGACCTTGGGTGGCATCACACTTCCTTCTTTCGCGTTATAGTTATCAATTCCCAAAATACAATCCACTCCAGAAGGGCAATGCTTACAGTAGCTGTCCTCAGACCGTACTCCCTTGGTTGGCATCACACTTCCTTCTTTCGCATTATAGTTATCAATTCCCAAAATACAATCCACTCCAGAAGGGCAATGCTTACAGTAGCTGTCCTCAGACCGTACTCCATCGATTCAATCTAATGGTTTATACCGTCTGACCATTTGTGAGGAAATACAATCACGCTTTCGCTCCCACGAATACAATCGAAAATTAGTGATTACGGAAGCGTACGCGCGGTGGAGATCCGTGACCTTCTCTCGGGGGTCAGGGATCCCCCCCTTTCCTCCATCAGGTTTATGCTACGAAGATGCATGTGACCTTTCTTTTCTGCCTAACTTCCGAATCCCTTTCTTCATTCTTTACATTTGGATACTCCCCTTGTTAATGTATTGTGCCAATAGGTCCTCGAGAGTTTTATCCTCTCCGACAGGCGGAATCCTGTACTCTCAATATGTCGCCCTTGTAAGAGTTAAAATTCTGTTGAACGATTTCCGCCTCCGCTGGGATTCGAACCCGGATCCTCGGGTTGAAAATTCAGCACCCCATTCCCCACACAACAATCGCAATTGTCGGCCCCGGTGGCGGAGGGGTAAAGTCCTCGCCAGTCCTAGCGGTCGCGGGTTCGAGTCCCGCCTGGGTAGAATGTTATCTGCCCAGGACATGAGTGTTTGCGTCTCGTCCCTTGGTACTGTTATTCACCCGACGTAAATTGGCCCAATGTGCTGTATTCGGGGTAGTGAAGATAAATAAATAAAAAAATAAATGCATTCCCTCAGTACACTCGTCGTGAGCTGGGGAACGCGGGACGCTGGGGAGATTTCTCTTAGTCAAATTCATTTTCCTCCTCTTTGGACATTGAAATTCCGAGAGCATTGGTTTCCTCCGTCATTTAGCTTGGCTGAGAGCGAAGTGCACGAGTTTATTTGCACGAAAGAACGATGATATGACAACGCCAGTAATCAATAAAGTTTAAACGACTGCTTTTTATGTTAATGCAATTAAATTTTGATTGGGTGTTTAAGTACTTACGGGTTTTCCTGCTCCTTTTTTAGCTTCAAAATTGCGTCGGTTAAAAGGCAAGGGAGCTGCCAAGCTATTGAGAACGTTTTATTACCTTAACTCACTAAAGGAAAAGATGTAGGTGATTGCGACCCCGAAAGTCATCGGCAAAGAGTCAATAGTATCTCTCGTGGTATATATAATGCTGACAGATAGTGTAACGATACTTATGTATTAGTGGATTGCTGCGGTTTTCACAAGTATGCCCAATTCATGACACATTTTATCATTATTTAGCTATTTTAAACGTTAGTGATACATATTGAGGTATCAATTTTCCATAAAAATAAAATGTACAACAGCCGACTGCAGTGGCGATGCTATTCTACATCTACTTCTACATAATACCTTGTGAGCCGCCGCATGAACGTGTGGCAGGGGGTGTCAGGTCACCAGCCGTGTAATGGATAAGGTTTAGGGAGGTGAAATGGTGACGTGTATTATGGGAGTGTATTTAATGGAGCTCAGTTTTTATTGTGGTCGATTATTGTGAGCGGAAAGAACGAGTTTTTGCGCCTATCTCTTCGGCAATGTATCTCTTTTATTTTATCGCTTCTGTCAGACCTGGAGATGTAGTGAGGCGTCATGATAATATTCTCTGTGTCGCTCTGAAGCACCCTAGTTCAGAATTTCTCAAGTAAGCTAAGCCTAGCGTGCAGCCTCCGAGTCTCTAGGGGCTCCCACCTTAATCCCTTAAACAGTTGTGTGACACTATATGTTCGTTCGTAGCAGTTTTTAACGAAGCGTGCTGATTTTTTTTGTATTTTATTAATTTTTTTGTTAAATCTTTGTGACCAGGGTCCCAAATGCTTGCGGCGTATTCGAGGCGTCGCCTAACCAGAGCAAAGTAACATCTGTCCTTTACTTTTCATCATATTCAGGCCCTAGCTAAGTTTCAACCTCTTCTTTATCACTATGGACACCACCACATTGACAGTCTCGATACCATATGAACTTGCCTGTAAGGTGTTGAACATTAAATCGAGAAAAATACGCCTTGAAAGTGTAATACTCTGGAAGGTAATCAGCTAATGGAGTTTAAAATGATGGGTCGCACCGAACATTTCGGATAACTTTTCCGTCTACCCCAATAAGAAAACGATTACTTTTTACTTCAATATTTATATCAGCTCAGGTTTATTTTAGCTTTTATTTTAATTCGTCACGGGAGCGATTGGGTGAAAGATCAGGTCATCATGTGATGGGACTAGCACAAATACGTCGATTTGTATCTTCACTGGACAGCGCTGAATATCAACGAAAAATCGCAGCGTGTTGCCATAGAATATGAAAACAAATCAAGTTGAAAACTGCAAACTCTAACAGTTTATAGCTAACATTGCGATAATGACTCGCATGTGGCTCATCGCGTGGTTCCTCCTCTTCATAAATAGTGGTGGAGATTTTTCAACCGAAACATTAGTTTATACTATTACATTTGCTATGAAATATAAAGATAGTTGGATAAATTCAGCTGTGTTGATTTTATCAATTGATTGACTCTTGATCAGCTGTAATTTTTATACTATTCCCTTTTAATCTATCGCTCCTTAGAGTGTGTTTTCTCGTGAATAGTTGTCGGCTTGATGGTATGAATTTGAAATGGCATTTATATTCTGAGAAAACAAAATCTGGCGACAAATTAAACGGTCTTTTCAAGCTCGCATCAGTAGCCTTGAGAATGGGTGGCGAGTCGGAACCCGAAACGTCGGCTGCCTATGAATATTTTACCCGGTGGCGAGCCCGAGAAATTTACACAAAAATCTGGCGAAATAATACAATTTTTTTGATAATTCTGAAGAGTTCTGTCTTTGGGTATTCGATTGGGAATTTATTTTACTAATGGAAGTTAAATCAGAGGCTTAGTGAGATCTTGAGGTGGAATAGATGAAAAAAAGACGTCCTAAAGATGTTCCTATTGCGTCCTCGGAATGCTCTCGTAAAATGTTGTTATTTTTTTCGCTTTTGTTTGCAAATAAATCCTGTGAAAACTGGTATCATGCCGGAAGATGCCGCATAGAACCGGAATCCCTCTAAAAGCTCGGCGGGAAAATTTTACTGAAGAATATATGCTGTACAAAACAATGGAAACGAGAATCTTAGCGGCGGGGACACCAACTTCGGAAGAAGCGTAAAACGGACCGAGCTGCTAATTTGTTAGCAAGTTGAAACGAGGCGAATCAATGAATGTTGGATGTCATTCAAGAACCTGCGAGAGGTGAAAAATGATTGATGAGGTTTCTTTGGAGTGACTTTGGTCGATTCAGGAATGGTAATCAGAAATTAATTAAAGCAGCGCCTATTTAGAGGAAATCGAAACATTTCCGTGGGACAACGAATGCTGACCCTGCAAAGGCTGGACGTTTTAATTCGTGATGATTTTTTCTGTCGTCAGAGATCATGCTTCATCATTGACACAATTTAAGATGCTAAAAATACCCTTGTGATAATCACAAGATCCAGATTTAACATAAATTCGTTTGAAAACGGCTCGAAAAGTGTGTTTGCGAAATAGTATATGAGTGTCACGAGGCCTTTAGACTTCTGTCTTCCTGAGACCTGAAGGAAAATGACCTTTATATAAAGTCCGAAGGTATTTAGATAAGTAAACAGGAAGTCACATAGTTTTTTATTTTATTCACTTTCTCATCTTTCTTATGGATAAATTAATATATTATTGATATGATATTTCAGATCGACCCTGAAAAATATGAAAAATTATTTTCAGGACTCAAGGGAAGCTAAATATTAGGCCGATTCGAAAGATATTCGGTCCCAATGACTTATGCCCGTATTCATAGTCGTATTCGTAGAGGTTACCTGGGTATCCCTTTGCCAGGTAACACCTAGGGGTCCCATACGCTGAGCGATTCATAAACCTTACCTGGGTAACACCCAGCCAGGGGACGCCTGGGTAAGAGATTTGGCAACAATCCCACGCAAAAATACGTATGAACGGTTTCGCTGAATGGTTCTCGATGTTTTCGATGCTCATTTCTCACCGTAACCAAGCACACTATAAACAATAATACAGTATACTGTTGCAAAATGTTGATGAAAAATGATTGAAAGAATATGAGAGAATGATTTCAATATTACTTAAATATTTATTTAATTTTAATGATGAGGAATACGAGGGTGATTCAATAAGTACTCGTGTTTGTAAACAGAAGACGTTACTATGGAAAGATGTTGATATTATCGTGTACTGCCAGTACTACTACAGTAGTATCCATTCGTCCCACGCGAGGGCAGCAGTACTGCGTTAGGGGAGCTTTGGGTAAGTTTCATGTCTTACCCAGGAAATTGACGGCCTGGGGGAGGGTTAGGGGACAACAGTCCCCTGGGTAACGACTATGAATACCATTTCTGAGCCAAGGGGCTCCCCCACACCTGGGGGACACCCAGGTAACGACTATGAATACAGCCCTAAGTCTAACAACTTTTTTCAGGACTCGAATGCAGTTACATCTTCCGTCCTTCTATGAGGAAATCAGGTCTTAAGAATCTATAATCAGAATTATCGGACGCGGATTTAATATTTATTTCTTCTTTGGAAAAGACCCGGAAAGTTCAGTTGTGTACTTGGGAAAGAGAATTTTGTTACTTTTTAATGGAAAGTCGCCGTGAATAGATGTTACGGTGACTGACTGATTTCCCCAATAGCCTAAATGGAACGCAGCACGGTGTGTTCAAAGTGGATAATGAGCAATCAAAGTTTACGAGTCATTCTTCTGTCTGCTTTAAAGATCGTTGCCTCCTGCTTCGGAAGCTCATTGCAATTCGCAGTAAAATTAGATTATAACATTCGAAGTTTCCCGCAAGCAACATCGAAGATTACCTTAATTGATGTGGCCCAGCGGTCGAAGTATTTCGCGGTTATCATGCCAGGCTGTTTAGTACGCCTTCCTGAACCTTAAGGTTGTTTGAGAGAAATCTCATTTTACCTAGAAATCAATGAAAATGGTCTCATTGAAAAAAATATCTCACCCTTCCAAAGATGTCAAAGCATAAGCCCCATACCTCGCTATTTTCCGAGATTTTCGAAGTAAAATACCAGCCATTTTTCATGGGAAATGGTACGTCTTTGCACTCCAGAGAGACTTCATTTACAAAATTAGTAATTTTTAACACTTGGATCTCGTAAAAAAATTAACAGTGTGTAGTTAGTTTGTTTCCTCGACTATTCTTAAAAATTTATCTTACAGTCACGGAGGTAATTCTTTCATAATCGCAAAAAAACCGTCCGCTGTGAAGTTTCAAACAAACCGCGTGAAAAAATAGGCAAATTGATGACTTATTTATATATTTTTACTTAATTACTCAGAATTTCAGTCGCATAAAAGTATATTATTGCACCATTAATAGTGCAATATTTGATTCATGCTTCCTAGAACTGCTGAAATTAAAACATGCAATTCGAATATGGTCTCTAATATGACTAGGAAACTATCTCGCTCAAACTACCTCATGACCTGCCCTCCTGGAAATCCTAAAGTTGGCTGGTTATTTGGGAGAGGTGACCGAAAGCTGTGTTAATTAAGACCATAGAAGCGGTAGACGAGTGAGATCGGTGTGTGAGGGAATATTTGGGGAAAGGTTGAAGATAGTGCGACGTCGGAATTCACCTGCTCTTTACGGACGGCTGCCGAGGACAAGACTTTAAGGTAGTTTGGGTGAAATATCATTTCACCTAGAAATCAATGAGTTTAGTCTTATTTTAATGAAAAATATCTCGCCCTTCCAAAGATACCAAAATGTCAGCTCCTTACCTCACTACTTTCCGAGATATTTGCCAAAAAATACCAGCTATTTTACATGGAAAATGCTACGTGATTGCACTCCAGAGAGGGATTATTTGAAAAAATGAGTAATTTATACCACCTCGCTTTCGTCAAAAATCCAACAGTGTGTAGTTTGTATGTTTTCTCAACCATTTTTTAATTTAAATCATATTGTTACCGCAGTAATTTTTCAGAATTACAAAAAAACCTTCCGTCGTGAAGGAGTTTTAAACGTACCGCGCGAAAAAATGAGTCAAGTTAAAGACTTATATATATATATTTTCATTTAATTCATTAGATCTTCAGTCATGTTGCAGTATAATATTGCGCCATTAATCATGCAGTGTTTATTTCATGTTTCCTAGAGCTGCTGAAGTTTAAACGTATAATTCGAATACGGTCTCCATTATGACTGGGGAACTATCTCGTTCAAACTACCTTAATGTCCCATCCGATGTGAGAAATTGTACATCTTAATGCGCCCTTCTCATATCCCTCAAGGTGGGATCGGAATAACCCAATGGCCATCTAAAAAAGGTCGAGCATATATGACGCATCATTTTTTCGTCCTTGAAAGAGTTGGATTTCATGCTTCAAGTTCACAAGATTGTAATATGTTTTAAATAAGTGCGATTCAATAGCTCATTCCTTTCGGTTAGGCGCGTCCCTCTTAGTGCGGCGGGCCGATGTATCGGCTCATGTGCAAATATTGTTCAACTTTGGTATAATAATATTTGGTATAATAATATAATTACAATTATTTTTTAGACGATGTAAAAGTCTTTTATGATTGTTACCTAATTCCATTTAAGTACAATAACAAATGCGTATGGATATTTTAAACAATAACTATAATTTTTTCCTAAAAGGATACATTTAATTAAATTCCCTCCGCATTTCTTGCTAGTAACGCTGGCAGGAGTCAGCTCTAAGAGACAAGGAAGACTTGATATATCTTCTAGTAAAAAGAATTTAAGGCTCTTTTCATAATGGGCCAAAAGAATGATTATTTTTAACCTTATATTTGTTTCTATTCGTCCCTTTCCTGATATAGTGAAGCATGTGATGCCTGTCTAAATGATGAATTCATCTAAGCCCGATGCAATTTAAACTTTAAAAGATTGAATAGATAGAGAAACAAATGGTGACAGTCTCTATCGGAAGAGGTGTCTAGTTAGGAGAGGCCGACAGCGAACGTTCCGTGGTTGAAATTTTTTTTTTTTTTTTAAGAGAGCCCACCCGAAACGCGATATTTCACATTGATGGCGGTTGCGACCCACGCATGACAGACAAATGCAAATCGCGGCTAGCTCCGGCGTAAAATCTTATTGGAGTGGGGAGAGAGAAAGAGAGACAGAGAGAGGTGAAATATGTCGCCAGCCTACCGGAAAAGGGGCGACGCTTGGGAAGACGGAAATCTCTTGGGAGCTTTCATAAGAGAGCAGTCGGTGCCCGACTAGAGGATATTGTTCGTTTCGTCGCATATGGGAAGGACGCCCCGCAGCGAGGTTGACCGTTCTCTCTATGGCCCGCGCGACGTTTCCTGAAGCCATCGCGACAAGCACGTCACGTTCCGAAATTAATACGCCGACTCCGTGAGATCCGAAACTTAGCGATCGTGCTTGTCGCACTAGCTTTTAATCCTTTTGGAATTAAAAAAAAGAGAAAAAAAATCTTCTTCTAAAACCTGTTTTCCCCGAGTGAGTTACTCGGATTGCTGTGGACGTTATGTCTTTATCCTCGAGGGGGAAAAAGAAACCCTGGGATTTGCGTGGGAAGTCTCAAAGTCGAGGTCGTGTATATGGGCGAATCTGCGTTACTTTTAATAGTCGAGCCGGTTCTGAAATAGGCTATCTTTAAATGCACTCAGGATCACCCTGGAAAAGTTAATGCCGGGTGTGTTTGCCTATTATTGGGGCTTATCCGTATGAAATGGCTTTATGTTAATTATTTTTTTCTTTTATTTTATTCGAAACAAAGGACGGCCATTTCCACCAAGTGAATTGTATGCTTTGAGAACTATGGTTATTAGTTGTTTCTTTTTACTTTGCTCCCCCCTGACAAGATTAACCAATGAACTTTACACTTCCAGGCGTCACTTCGTGGAAGTATTTTATATTCGGATCTATTTTGAAAATAAGTGCTGTACTTTTCCACGGTTATTTATTTTTTTTAACTTTGCATCCGAAATCTGAATGTCTCGCTAGGGAAACAATACTCTTATTTATTTATTTATTACGTTAATATTGCAATTAGACATTGTCTGGTGGAAATATAACATTTTTTTAGCTGTAAATAATAATGACAAAGTGTTTAAAAAAATGGGTACACCTAGATAAAACATCAGACACACTTGTTTTTTATGAGTAACATTTAAAAAAACTATTTAAATTCCTTGGTAATGGATTTGTGAGTTCTTCTGGTAATTGGTTCCATTCAAGGACCCCGCGATTTAAGAAGGAGTATTTGGCAGCATTCGTTTTTTGCCTCCTTAATTTGAGTTTCAGCGGGTGGTCATTTTTACCCACAAAATTTGGTGGTCCCAGCCTCTTCTCCAATTCCAACCAGGCTGGATGATTTCTCCTCCTGCATTTATTGTAATAGTTCAACGCGTTTCGCTGCATCTTCAGGTATAATTGATAAATATTATCACAAATAACTGTGTAAAAGTACAACTCTTATTTTCATAATAGATTCGAAGATTAACCATATTGTTTAGTGGAATATTAATAATTTATTTCACAGTACCCTTAAACATCCTCAAGAACCTTTGACTTCAAGCATTATAAGAGGCAACTACGGCATTTTATGGAGTGCCTGCCAAAATGCCATGCCGTGGAATTGAAAATCCTACCCAGGCAGGTTTCTAACCCTTTGGTTTGGCAGTTCAGTACTTTTCCCCGCGGCCACCGGGGCCTGGGTCGATAAAAATGATTTTTCGCGTTATATTCCCACCTGTCTCTCAAGAAAAAAAATGGTCAAAGCAGATTTGCTCCGGGTTTTCCGGGAAACGCTCGACTACATGCATGTTAAAATACAGCAATATATTTCTTAGATATGCCTCTTAGTCTCAGAATTCATTAGAAATTTGTTTAGGTAAAAAAAAACTCGCGAACAAAAACCGCGTCGTTCAATTCAACGGCAAAAAAATTCTAATTAAATTTTCCCCCCCACAGCTTCTAAGAAAACTGTTTAAATACTACTTGTTCGCGAATAATTATGTCATGAAGTAACGTCGAAAGCTAGTATGACGAGTGTGGTCAATAAAAAAATACATATAAAATAAATTTGGAATACCCAAACATACAAGGTCACGTAGATTTTCGTATACAAATGTTTCCACTATGGTTTGAAATTAGGAGTAAAATATTCAAGGCTTAATGCAAATGCCGCATAGATCGAGTGGCTCAGTCGTTTTCAGTGTAATATGTTCACTGTTTGGTACGCATTGACAGTCTCCGACTGTTTGCTGTTGAATACGGCACATGAATATGAGGCGTTTCAGAGTTAGGTTTTCAATCCATCCGAACTTCGAACTTTTTTTTTCCTTGCCTCCAGTCATCTGCCGTATAATTGAAAGGGCGAGTGAAGGATGGTTGTGTTAAAATGAATTATTTCTCTCAATTTTTTTAACGCATGGGTGTCATTCTTGAAAGATTGAGTACAGTTAACGCGCGTCATCAGCATAACCGTGTTATGCTTTCTGCGCCTTCCCCCAGCTGGTTATTTACGTTCTAAACGCCTGTAAGGAATTATTAATTGGATAAGGAATATTTCTTTTTACTATTACGTTGGGCAACTTAATAGTTTTAATACATCTTTATGTCTTGTGCTCCTTTTGTGAGGTGATTTGGGATCGCTTGACCTTTAAGGTAGTTTGAGCGAAATATTATTTCACCTAAATGTCAATAAGATTGGTCTCGTTTTAAAGAAAATTATCTTATTATTCCATGGATACCAAAAAAATCAGCCTCTTACCTACCTACTCTCCGACTTATTTGACGAAAAATACCTGTCCTTTTACATGGGAAATGGTAGGTGTATGCACTCCAGAGAGACCTTGTTTAAAAAAGTGAGGAATGTCTAACACCTAGATCTCGTCAAACAATCAGCAGTAAGTAGGTTGTATATTTTCTCGACTATATTTGAAAATGAATCTATATGTCACCGCATTAACTTTTACTGGATCACAAAAACCCTTCCGTTGGGAAGGAATTTAAAACTTACCGCGCGAAAAAAATGAGTAAAGTTAAATTGTTTAAATATTTTTTTTAATTACTTTTAATTTCGGTGTCCTAAAAGTATATAATTGCACCATTAAAAGTGCAATATTTTATTCATGCTTCCTACATCTGCTGAAATTCAAACGTATAATTCGAATATGGTCTCCATTATGACCAGGGGACTATCTCGATCCAACTACCTTAATTTGAAGATTCCTATAAAGCTATTCGTATTTTTTTGGAAGCCTAATATAATCCTGACGTTCGCCTAGTCTACCTCCCGCTTGAAATTGTACAGCGTCGCAATATATTTGAGTTTGAGTACGTCATTGTGAACTAAAAACCGTAATTGCAGTAATGCCCGTCAATTGAAGGCACTGAGGGAATCAATGTAATGCGCTATCAGCAGCCGTGGTAGTTTGCTACGCTTGAAAAGACTTTATCATGTGAATTTATGAAAGGAGGTAAACTTAGTACTACGCCAGCCTCGGGCATCCTTCGAGGTAGTGCAAATACTTGAGAAACAATGAAGACATCCGAAGATATTTGTCTGGGCATGTTAATGCGTATGCGACGAAACTTTAGGAGACCACTTTCCTTGGTGTGCCGTAATGGTTGACTCCATTTCGAGGCTTGTGTGTTTGATGGGTTGGCATGATTCTTTGGGAATTGGCAGATTACAGGGTCTCTGTTTAAAAAAGTGAAATGAGACTACGAGAAATGTTTACCAGAAAAATTTTGAAGAGAAGGAGAATGAAAGGCGGCGGCGTTGGACACAGAAATTCTGTATAACTTGGTTCGATCTTCGACGGTTCAAATATTAATTTATTCAAGATGAACTTGTGTCAATGTTTCTACCAGGTGGCAAAAATAAATCACCGCTTTTGGACCAACATCCGTACATTAGGAAGATTGGGCCAATTGATATAATTGTAACTATGCATATGGAACAAATCATACCATCCGCCTTCTTTATTTAGTGTCCAATTTCTGGATTCAGTAATTTTATTTTAAACTACCTCTCGTCATCTGTCCGAGACTTCACCGCTGCACTTGATCACGTTTGGTGCAAGTAGAAGCCAAACAACTTCATAAAACTCTGTGATTAGTGCCTCAAGTTCTCTCTGTAAATGTTGACTAGAATGTGGAAGGAAAAAAATAACCAAACCAAAACTCATAAACGATAGCCGATTACCGGCTTGACGTATTACCTGGTGCTAATTCTAATGTAATATTTTATGTGTATTGTCAATATAGCCAAATATTGTCTATGCCAGAGTGAGCGCTGGGTTGGGAGAAGAGGGGACGTTCACACCTCATTTGACCCAGTTTAAATGAAGCAAAGTCAAGTCAAGGTAGCATATATGGGATTGAAGAAATAATCTCAGTGCAGCGCTTTATTCTTTAATGCCAGTATTAAAGAATATCCATGGCATTGTAAGCCTATTTTATCTTTTATGTATTAACGACTCCGAAACCAAAGTATCGAGCATTACTGTTACAATCTCTTCTCCGCGATAACTCGACATTATGAAACAGACTACTACTCTGTGGTGACCCTATAACTTACTCATTTGACCTTTTTCATGAGAATCCCATACATTGATGGCGTTATCCAATTGCGGCCGATCAGTGATTACGATTGTTGAAGCAGAAACATGAAATCCATTGTTGTGATTGAACGACTCAAGGATTTTGGCTCCTCATTTTGTACAGGATCCATCCGTGTCTGTAAAATCAAGTTTCTTTGTCATGGGATATAGTATTTGCTGCCTTCGCGAAATCGAGGGGGTAGCTGGGGCTCCTCATTTTGTACAGTTTCGCGCAGGCTTTTTTTAAAAAATATCTTATCGACTTCGCGCAAAAGCTTAAATGTGGAAAGGCAAAACAGATTTGGAATTATTTTCATTAGGCATGACAAGGCCGAGGACCTCATTCATTACCCTTAACAATCAATCTCAGATCTATCTGACCGGATCAGCTCGGTATGGCAAACGCAACAGGCTGGTGGGATCGATCTGAGAAGGGAGCCGAATCGGCACGCTTACTCTGCCAGTCTGGGATTTCAGATCATTCTCAACGAACGGGTCTGGGGCGCTCCTCGTTATTATGTCAATTGTCATTGGGAAACAAAATATAATCGTTATTATTCAAGGCGTGTGTTGTAGCCAGTTGTAACGAGAGTGCAGTAATGGCGAGTGAAGTGACATTGTTGATATCGTACTACATCGCTAACTATCCCTAATTGGGCAATTTCGTTCACTCGGAATGCGACTAAAAATTTTAAACTCTGCCCTTGTTTACACTCCGGGTCAATCATACTTCATCTGATATATTCGATTGTTCACTATCTATATTTTTAGTTTGAGTTCGTAAACCAGGCGATCTGAGTCAGCTCGCTAGGAATTTTTCAGATCGGTCCGAGTTCAGATCGATTGGTAAACGCAGTGAATGAGAAAGTTGATATGCGCTGCAGATTTAATAGCAAGGCCGGTATAACTGTTCTTCTCCGAGTTAACCGTGCGATGGAAACCCACCCGATTTTTTTAAAATCTCGGGAATGTTGTTTTTGTCGGCAAGTTTTCAGCATTTCAGTCGCCAAGACTCATATTTGGGATTTAAAAATCAATATCAACCAAATTTTAAGCCAAATAGGAATCCGTTTTGTTAGTCTTTTGAAGCACCGTATCATAAGATGTACCGGTTTTTAGGGTTGAGTTTGGTTTGTTTAGGCAGCGAGTAAATACACCAGTGACCTCTTTGATATGTCTGTGCGTGTGTTGCCTCTGCGGCGGTGACGTGTTTTTTTGTCTCGGTTGGGCCATGCGGTTACGAAATTCATGCGCGCAATGTTTTTCTTTCCTTCAGCGTGGCCCGCTATGTCAAGGCGGTTGAAGCAGTAACGCCTCGAGTTTTGTTGACCCTACTTTCGTAATTCATTACGACGGAAACAAATGAAAAATACCATTTTTATTTCAAATTTTCCATATAAATGGAAATGAGAACACAATCCTAGCCTCGGAAATAAACATGTTCGTGCAAAGGTGTAGGTATAATTCACAATGGAAAGTATGGTAATAAATTCAAATTCAAGAAATCACCAAAGCCATATTGAATCCGCTTAAGCTGAGCGGGAGTTGGAAGCAATGTAAATTCCATTGAAATGTCTTTGCAAATAGTGATGTTGGCACTCTTCTCTCAGCGATTAATCGGAAGGCTTATTTTGTATGATGGGTTCGTTAAGAAATATTGTTCAGAGACGGTTATTAATATTTTGATCAAGGTTATCTAGCGGTTATGGTAGGTTTAAATGGAAGAGAGTGAATGTCATTTAGACTTTTACCTGCGATAGTCCCTATCTCTTTGGACGAAAAGTGTTCTCCCCACTTAACATATGAGCCATGAATTATTTTCTGCTCGTGAGTAGAAAAATTACTCTACGTGTAATAACCCACTCCTACGGTCAGTGTTTAATTTTGATTCGACCGATAAAATACCGGTATTGCGCGCTTTTTACTCGCTTCTGTCTATCTTGAGGTTTAGTTGCGATAGATCAATTCTAGGATACTGACTAGGTTAAATAGGTTTTATTTCACTAGTGCTAAATATCTTAACATTATTATTTGCTACTAACCTCGTCTGCAATCTCCGGCATGGTATTCTCTTGCTTGTTATATTACCTTGTAGTGCTATATAGTTGTCGCATTAATAATATTATCCATTAGTTGGAAGGGAAGCGTGATAGGCCCAATTTTATTTCTTCTGTACGTAAATGACTTGAATACAGTAGTAAAAGATAGCAAGCTCCGTCTTTTTGACGATGATGCAGTAGTGTATAAGGAAATTAGAAATGAAGAGGACAGTCAGTGTTTAGCTAAGGATTTAGATGCGATTGATGATTGGTGTGATAGTTGGCAGCTAGAATTAAATTTGAAGAAATGCGCGATAATGAACTTTTGGAAAAAGAATGGCTTTCCCCGGAATAATTATTGCATCAAAGAAAAGAAAATATCTAACGTAGAATCTATTAAATACTTAGGCGTCACCATCACTGAAGACATGTCATGGGGGAAACACATCAGGGAAATTACTAGTGTAGCAAACCGTAGATTAGGATTCGTAAAAAGGGTTCTGGGCAAATGCGATGAGAGAGTACGAGAAAGAAGCTATTTTACACTTGTCAGGCCTCATTTAGAATATGCCGCTAGTATATGGGATCCGTACGAGGTAGGTATGATAAAAGAATTAGAGCGAGTGCAAAGGAGATCCGCTAGGTTTGTTAAAGGCCGTTATGATAATTGTATAAGTGTTACGAGCTTAATAGAAGAACTCGGATGGGAATTACTATCAGAACGCAGGTTAAAATTTAGGTTAAATCTTTTGAGTAACTTCGAAACCGTTTTGTTTACAGATGACGTTAGATATATATTGAAAACCCCTGCGTATTATGCTAGGTTTGATCATCTTAACAAGATTAGAGAGATAGATTGTCGTACCGATAGATTTAAAATGTCATTTTTCCCTCGTACTATAAGAGAGAACAATAGGCAACGTAGAAAAGGGATAGGTAGGTGCAACATAGTTAGAGTAGTCTGTAGTGTACGATGCATGTAATAACAACCAATAATCCCTTCCTTATTATGTAGATACTAACCATCTAGCTCCATGTGACCCTATTTTCTAGCATGTCTCCCTTAAATATCCTAGTAGCTTGTCAATAGTGCATGTTTGGTGATCTTCACCACCTGCTACACACCCTCGTGGTGGCTCGCAGGGTATTACGTAGATGTAGATGTAGTTGTTCGTATCTTGAGTAGTGTACTGCATGGTAGCATGTTCTTCTACGTATCACTCTCCTAGTTTTTGGTCTGACTGAGCACAGTTGTCCTGACTGCTTTTGGTCTGCGCCTGGCGTCCAGGGGAACGTGCGCGGATCCGAATTAAACTGGGATGAGTGCTGCATGTCTGGTGTGGAATCACCCCGTGCCACACACCCTAGTGGTGGCCTGCACGGTATTTCGTAGATGTAGGTGTAGAGATGCGGGGAACATATTTTCGAGAATTCAGTCACAATGAACGCATGTGCGAGAATCATTCTTTCCTCCTTGTCTCAGGCCTCTTTCACACTAGGCGAATTTTGGACGCGCGGTTTACTAGTGCGGAATTCGCGCGATCGAGCAACCGCGTGGAGATTTTTACACTAGGCGAACTTTCGACGCGAACGAGCAACCGGGTGGAGTTGCAGTAGGATAAGAAATAGAATTGATATTTTCATATTTTAATTGTAAAATGAATAGTGAAAATGTTTTCCAAATTGAAATATATTTCAATCACACTTACCAAATTGTTTTCTTTCAGCATCACTTTTGTTTTCAAAATCTTCATCCAATACGACGCAAATCTCACGCCATGCATCTCTTGTCGCATTTCTGTCCTTATACTCGTCTAATGACTTGTCCCACAGTATGGGCCTCTTATGGATAAGACCGATAAACAATTCTGTCTATCAGGCTCCAGGCGGTCGCCGCGAGTTCTCGAGGGGGCGCGGTAGGTTCAAGGCGGCTTTATCAAGAGAGTACTCGGAAAATGTGATGAGAAAGTGAAAGAAGGTGTTTATTTTTCAATCGTTAGGCCTCATCTGAAATTAACTGTTAGTGTATGTGATCCATACGAAGCGGGGTTGATATCAGAGTTAGATCGCGTGCAGCGAAGAGGAGCTAGGTTTGTGAAACGATGCTACGATAAGTTGGCTCGTGTGTCTGGACTTGTAGACGAATTAGGATGGGAATCGCTATCACAGCGTAGATTAAATTATAGGCTTAACCTCCTAGCTAAATTTCAAGAAAATCATTTCTCTGACGACGTAAAAAACATACTATTAACCCCCTCGTAACACGGCAGATTAGATCGCGCCAATAAAATTAGAGAGATAGATTGTAGAACCGATAGGTATAAAATGTCTTTTTTTCCGCGTACCATTCGGGACCATAACGGCTGTGATCGTCGTCATTAATAGTGCAAATAGTGACATTAGCTAGATTGTAGATCTCTTTCTTTATATTTTCAACGTTCTTATTTATGCATGATGTAAATATTGATGTTCTTATTGATGGGTGATATTTTAAATGTGTAGTAGTAGTCTTTGTATCCCTTGCATGTTGGAAAGATTGACGATAGAATGTTTCTTGGTTATTAGATTGTTAATTGGCGCTTTGCATGTGTGGTAAGCGGGTTTCAATGTAATTTCGGTGTTCTACCGTATCATTCATGCATGCCTGGTGTGGAAGCACCCCCTGCCACAAACCCTTTGGGTGGCTTGCAGGGTATGACGTAGATGTAGATATAGGTTCGCGGTTGCCGCGGTACGTCCGCGCGAACTTTGGACGCGCGGAAACAAGTGTGAAAGGTCGCATGCCCTCCAATGCCCAATAGAAGTACGCGGATTCCGCGCGTCCAAAATTCGCCTAGTGTGAAAGAGGCCTTAGGCGGTGGAGCCGAGTAGGAGGGGAGGCTGATAGGTCGGGAGAGGGGGGAGGTTTAAAGAGGAGGGAAGGGAGCTTGGACAGGTGTGCCCCACCCCTTTATTCCCCCTCCCACTCCCAGGGAGGCGTCACTCCGTGACTCACACCCACCAAAGGACTTGAGGTGAAGGTGAGAGAGAAAGTAAGGTCGTGGGTAAGTCATATCCGCGAAATCGGGAGAATCGTCGGAGATATGCGGTGCCTGTGATCGAGGCCATCAACGTGGTCGTAGTACGCTGAAAGTCATCGCGAAATGTGAATTTTCACCAACGTTTACTACACTGAATACCACAAATGATCTGCTTGCGTATCGTTAATGTCGCTTTCAGACTGTCGATTGAAAATTAGACTCAGTCTTTCAATTAAATTCAAAACCGATTCATTTTCCGACGAAGTTTTCAATGTCGTGCGAACTCCAACCTACTACGGTAGATCAGATCATGAGAATAAAATAAAGGAAATAGATGGGAGAACAAAAAGGTTTAAAATTTCGTTTTTCCCGCGTTCGATAAAGGAACATAATGGCTGCGTTAAGACTTTGAAGTTGGTTAGAATACAGGTAGTGTAGATAATTTATTCATATGCACCCTAATGCATGTTTCTAAATCTTCCGGGTGGTGCAAACAATGTTTTGTATGTTCCCTGCTTGACTCTTGTGTCACGTTTTCATAGTTACATTATAGGTTATTTTGACATGCAACTAGGATATTTAAGGGAGACATGCTAGAAAATAGGGTCACATGGAGCTAGATGGTTAGTACCTACATAATAAGGAACGGATTATTGGTTGTTATTTCATGCATCATGCACTACAGACTACTCTAACTATATTTCACCTACCCTTTGCTACGCTGCCTATTGTTCTCTCTTATAGTACGTGGGAAAAATGACATTTTAAGTCTATCGGTACGACAATATGTCTCTCTAATCCTGTTAATATGATCAAACCTAGCATAATACGCAGGGGTTCTTAATATATATCTAACGTCATCTGTGAACAAATGTGTTTCGAATTTACTTAAAAGGTTTAACCTAAATTTTAACCTGCGTTCTGATAGTAATTCCCATCCTAGTTCTTCTATTAAGCTCGTAACACTTATAAATTTATCATAACGGCCTTTAACAAACCTAGCGGATCCTCTTTGCACGCGCTCTAATTCTTTTATTATACCTTCCTCGTACGGATCCCATATATTAGCGGCATATTCTAAATGAGGCCTGACAAGTGTAAAATAGCTTCTTTCTCGTACTCTCTCATCGGTTTTGCCTAGAACCCTTTTTACGAATCATAATCTACGGTTTGCTACACTATTAATTTCCCTGATGTGTTTCCCCCATGACATGTCTTCAGTGATGGTGACACCTAAGTATTTAATAAATGCTACGTTAGATATTTTATTTTCTTTGATGCAATAATTATTCCGGGGAAAGCCATTCTTTTTCCAAAAGTTCATTATCGCGTATTTCTTCAAATTTAAATTTACCGGCGCACACCTCGATCTGCCAAAATAGTTTCTTTCTTCATATCAGCATACATCTACATCTACGAAATACCGTGCAAGCCACCACTAGTGTGTGTGGCACGGGGAGATTCCACACCAGGCATGAAGCTCCCATCCCAGCTGAAATCCGAACCGCGCTCGTTACCCCGACATGCCAGGCTTAGGCAAAAACAATGTCCAGCACTCTTATCTGGAGAACCGGGAAGACCGAGAATTCTCAGGGAATGCTTTTTTCGCTGGAAATATCAGGGAAGTGTCAGGGAAATGTCGAATTGATTCTGGAATTTTCTGTGGTGTCAATATTTAAAACAGCAACGGAAGCAATGTGTCTTTTTCGGCAAGTTGCCAAGTCAAATTTCCCTTGCGTTGTCGTATTTTGCATTCCTGTTATCACTGAAAGTAGGTATAATGTTTTCTATATAGGTATATTGTGTTCTTATTGGTAATAGTCTGTAAATCAGTGGCGTAAAGAACGCCTTTATCGGTAAGTTGCTAAGTCAAATTTCCCTTGCGTTGTCGCATTTAGCAAAATAAGGAAAAAAGTCAATTCCTTCAGTTTTGCAAGTTGTTGATCATTTTATATCAATGCTAATCATAGCAAAGTCTTGCTGTAATATAACCTTGTTTATGAGCACCAGCAGTGTTTAAATTTAAGAAGGTGATGTGACTTTCTCTCAAACTATTTTAAAGTTTTGTGTTTATTTACCTCCAAATATGCGAGTTTAAAAATAAGTCTTACGTTTTATCATCCAAAAAACATAGAAAATTATCTCATAATTAACGGGAAAAATCAATATTTCTTCTGGAAAAATAAAAATTATGACTGGAAAACCTGGAAATCTCAGGGAATTTTCAAATGCCCAGCTGCTGTACACCCTGCTGAAAAGCAGTCAGGACAACAGTGCGCAGTCAGACCAGATACTGGGAGAGTGCTACATGGACGAAAATGCTACGTACGGTACACTACTTACGGTAGGACTACTGGTTGTAATTACAGCGACAGATTAATAGTTCTACAAGACACCAAATCATGCAAGAGCTACATCATGCCGGAAATTGCAAGTGCAACAAGTGCAAAAACCTATTTTACGTAGTCAGGATCAAAGTATCCTGGAACTGATGTATCGCAATTATTATGGTCCCTTATTGTCCGTGGAAAAATGACATTTTAAATCTATCGTTTCTGCAGTCTATTTCCTTAATCTACACCTGTGATCGTTTCTACCATAAATGTTTGGCTTTAACAAATTATGTTGAATGTCTGGCAAAAAATAACCCACTCTCTTATTTATAAAAAATATATACCTCTTACCTTCCTTCATCCTGTCTATGAAATCTATTCTTTCCATTGCCCTCTTACCCTAAATCCTCTCCTATACCTCAGCCTTCAGCATCCTTTCGCCCCTAATTAAATCTTCCAACCTCCTCCTCTACCTCCGCCTTAAATCCTCCAGAAGTTCCTTCTCCTCACACACCATTCGAGGCAATTCCTCTTTGTCTTTCTTTACTGAGACGCCGCTTTCTTTTTTCCCCATCACCCACACATCAAACTCCCGCAGTCTTTTCTCGTCGTTCTTTCTCATTGCCCACGTTTCTGTATCACCCAACGCTATTCTTTCATGCATGATGTAAATATTGATGTTCTTATTCATGCATGATATTTATAATCTGTAGCAGTAGTCTTTGTATTCTTTCCCATGTTGGAACGATTGAAAATAGAATGTTTCTTGGTTATTAGATTTTTAATTAGCGCGTTGCATGTGTGGTACGCTGGTTTCAATGTAGTTTCGGTGTTCTGCCGTTTAGTTCATGCATGCCTGATTTGGAAGCACCCCCTGCCACACACTCTTTGGGTGGCTGGCAGGGTGTGGCGTAGATGTAGATGTACGCTCCACATTAAATTCTAATGGTGGAAATATTCAACTGAAAGTCTTTCAAGTGTTTACTTTGCATCGATAAGCTATTTCCATGGTTTTTTCCTATTATGCTTACAAATTGTGAGGCATTATATTGGTACGAGGGCTGTTGGAGTTCATTATTCCATTAGGCTTCTTTATTTCGAAGTTCCTTTTTTGTCTCAGGAATAAATGCCCTATGCTGATCAGTGCATAACCTTAGCAGTCGTAAAACCCATCTCTGATATGGGAATACTTATGCATACGCGTAGGGCTAGAGATATAAGATGATTTTACCTAGCCTCTTCTATTAATCGGCATATCTGACCACCATGAGAATTTATGAGTGTAGTAATAGCAATAGTGTACTCTCACGCGACACCCTGCTAGCCATTTAAAGGATGTGTGGCAGGGTGTCACCCCAAGCCAGCCATGCCCTATCCAGCTGTGACGTCGTGAACAATTTCATTTTCTTCTCGGAAGAATCTCATTTCTCAGAAGCTCATTGTGACGCTGTTATTAGATTTATTACTTGGTGAAATTTAATGTCAAATTAACTAACGTGCGAGGAAGGAATTTTACTTGCAATACGCCCTCTACTCATGTGGGATGGACGCTGTTCTGATGCATCTAGGGGACCAGTTCAGCCATACTGTATGAAAATTTATTTTCAAAATTGCAGACACATAAATCATAATATTAATTATCATCCCATGGAGACCCTAATAATGGAAAGAAAATAAAATGGCTACTCAACAGAACAACTTTTCTTATCGTTACTTATAACATTATTGCTATCATACCTTTTGTCGTCCCTAATCAAGAGTGGTAAAAAATGACAGTTTGAATCTCTCCGTCTTGCATTTAAAAATTTTGCGTTATGAAAATTAGAGTTACTCGGAGAAGTAATGGCAATACCTAAGTGCCCTTGGCTTTTTACCTCATTCTGTACGTCTTCGCAGAAATCAACTGCTTCAAATTCACTCGGGAGTTTTCCGAAAAGTGACTCGCTCTAACCCATTGAGAATGTCCTCGGGGTAATGATATTTCTGAATGGGCGAGAATTGCCGAAAAAACGCCGAGAATTCGATAAGTGACCAGTAGCGAGGGTGTAGATGTGAGTGGAGACGATGAAGACCGTGGAATAGTCCGGAGATGAGATGCGCGAAATCGAGAAGGGAATGGGTTTTTTTAAGGAAGGCAATAGTCTGCTAAGATATGGTTGATACCGTGATCAGTGAGTGCCACATAAACGCCTATGGAAGTGAAAGCGATAAGCTCTCGGCGTAAATCGAATGCAAGGACGTCGAAGAGTGAAAACGAAATTGTCCATCCCTTCGAAAAGACGTTATTTTTTTCAATACCACGGTTCCCCTTGTTTAATGAAGTTTCCGTAGGAAATATGAGATAGTCAAGTGGTTGATACTCAATATTTTTTAGAGGATTGCATTATTTTACTGAGGAAGTTCCGCTTAACTGATTAGTTTCTTCCTAGACTTCATCTACATCTACTGAATACCGTACAGGCCACCTCTAGGGCGTGTGGCACGGGGTGTTTCCACATCAGGCGTGCGACACTCATCCCGGCTGAAATCACATCCGCGCACTCTTGTCCGGATGCCAGACGTAGGCCAAAAGCAGTCAGGATGCCAATTCGCGGTCAGACCATAAACTAGGAGGGTGCTACGTAAACGAACATGCTACCATGCAGTACACTATTTACAAGTGCTGGTTGGCATTATTAATGCGACTAATCAATAGTAATACAAGGTACTAAGTCATGCAGGAGCCATATCTTGCCGGTTATTTCATGCGGGGTTAGTTGCTAATGATGATTTTCAGACATTTAGCACAAGTGGAAAACCTTTTTTACCCAGTGAAGGTCTAAATGTCCCAGAATTGATATGTCGCAACTGTTTTGGTCCCTTATTGTACGCGAAAAAATGACATTTGAAATCAGTCAGGATGCCAATTCGCGGTCAGACCATAAACTAGGAGGGTGCTACGTAAACGAACATGCTACCATGCAGTACACTATTTACAAGTGCTGGTTGGCATTATTAATGCGACTAATCAATAGTAATACAAGGTACTAAGTCATGCAGGAGCCATATCTTGCCGGTTATTTCATGCGGGGTTAGTTGCTAATGATGATTTTCAGACATTTAGCACAAGTGGAAAACCTTTTTTACCCAGTGAAGGTCTAAATGTCCCAGAATTGATATGTCGCAACTGTTTTGGTCCCTTATTGTACGCGAAAAAATGACATTTGAAATCAGTCAGGATGCCAATTCGCGGTCAGACCATAAACTAGGAGGGTGCTACGTAAACGAACGTGCTACCATGCAGTACACTATTTACAAGTGCTGGTTGGCATTATTAATGCGACTAATCAATAGTAATACAAGGTACTAAGTCATGCAGGAGCCATATCTTGCCGGTTATTTCATGCGGGGTTAGTTGCTAATGATGATTTTCAGACATTTAGCACAAGTGGAAAACCTTTTTTACCCAGTGAAGGTCTAAATGTCCCAGAATTGATATGTCGCAACTGTTTTGGTCCCTTATTGTACGCGAAAAAATGACATTTGAAATCTAATGGTCCTACTGTATATTTCCTTGATTTACATGACAGTTTATGCCTAAGTTTTAATTTTGATTTAATTAAGTATTAAGAGACTTAACAACATTAAGGCGTGTAATAAGCATCGCATGAATGTAATGTATGTGCCTGCCCCGAAATAGAACGGCGTATGTCTGATGTGTGTGTTTTTACATAGATATGTCAACAACCGACCTCGCAAACCATTAAGATCTTCTTAGAAATGGTGGTTTTTTCCCTCCTGGAAAGCCTGAGTATTCCCCGTTTTTAAAAATAGAGATCCTCTGTCCATCCTGTTCAGGGAAGGGCAAAAAAAGGCTGATATTTCTTAATGCCTCGGGCTTTTTTTAGTCTCGGCGCCAGCAATGCGGCCACGACTGGTTATCCTCTGAACTCCGGAGCTTTACTTTCGAGCCGAATGGGTACTTACTACTACCACCACCCCTTTCCCGCCCACAACCCTTCTGATGTCTGCTCGCATGGGTCGCTCTCTTGCGACGAACGTTTTAAACACCGAATAACGATCGAATTCGCGAGAGCTCCTTGATGAGTTCGTGATGCTCTTGCGAGCCATTAAAAAAAAAAATCAGCGAGTTTGGCGTCTCTTCGAGACGTTTTGTGTCGGCGGAGAGTGACTCAATTTTCTCACTCTCGTTTGAGAACTCTCCCTCTTTTTCGTTCTTTCGATCGGAGGTTTTCATTGCGGTAAACGGCAAGGACGCCTGGGAAGGAGAAATGAGTGGAGGACGCTCGTAAAAAAAAAAAGCGTTCGGAGTGGTAGATATCCCGGGACCGCGCTCCTGGCCATCATTCCTCGGGTTGACCAACTTCGCGGAATTTTCTCTCCCCTCTCGTGGCGATTCTCGAAAGTCTGAAACATAAATGTTGATGCATGTACGGGACTCGATTCGTAACGTATTCAATATAACACTTCTGTGTTTTTTTTTGTAAATTTAATCGTTGAAACGACGGGCGCAGCATCGTAAATTCGCTCTTTTAAAGTGGGAGGTCTCGTGCTTAAAACATGCGAAACTTTCCGTGTTTACTTTTGTTCATGACGTCTTTGAGAGTTGGAGCGGAAGGTGATACAGTATTAAATTAAACTCTTAAAAATCGAAGTTAGGTTCTTTTCAATACCAATTTTTTGTTTTCAATAATTAGTTCTGTTTAATGCTTGCATTTTTTTTCTATATTTAGGCATTTAATTAAGAAACATGTCGTGCTGAATGAATCGAGAATATATTTAACAAAGCATCGTCTTTAATTGGCCGTTATTACCTCCCTTCAGCTTAACTTCTTTTAAAACAAAAAAAATGGCAGTCGATACGTTTTTATAAAAACCTCGGTCTGCGAATTTACTGTGTCCGCAGGAATTCGTTTGAATTGTCTTGAGCGTAAGTTACTGAAAGGTATGTAAGAGCCATGGTGTGTCTCCGGTGAATGCGTCAGACTCATTTAATCGAATATGATACATGAGCATATAGAAAAAAAAAATTTATTTTTGAAGACGAATTCAATTTTACTGCAATGAAATATCGGTATTTATGACCACAGATTTCCTTTCCAATTGTAATACCTTTCACGGCAGGAGAAATCGACCTTTTAGTAATTTTTGTTAATTTTGTGTAGAATTTTCCCACTTTAAGTTTGAAAGGGTGTTTCCAGCAGAGACCTTTTTTTTAATTTTTTTTCCTTTAAAACTAGTCATAGTTGCAGCTTTTTTACTTTTGCAATTTTTATGACGTGGACCGATGAAGAGGCGCTGAAATATTTGGCAGACCGGCGTCGGTGTCGTAGACATTTCAAAGGAATTGTCCCCCAGAAATAAAACAAATCACGCCGTGTATAAAAAAGGAGAGAAAAAGGTCGTTTGACGATCATTATATATTGGATTGGGCCTTCAAGTCGTTTCGCTTGGATCAAAGGCATCATTCTCTTCGGCTCCTCTCCCAACTCACTTCCCCCCCGGGCTATTGCCAATGTCCTGTCCTTAGCACCGTCTAATCACGGCGCGGGGATCGAGACGTTGGCCGTAGTGCCCACTTTGGGACCAGTGGCCGTTTTCCACCCGTCCTGATGGATGTATATCTTTATTCCATCTTCTTCTCGGTATTTGTTCGACCACAGTCCCATCCGGTGCTCAATAATAACTTTTTTTTTGGCGGCCACTGATCTCCCGCCGAAAACACCTTACGGACGCCGTTTCCCCGTCTGATTTACTAGATGGTCAAAACGTGTACATTCCGTAAAGGTCTGTAAAACCCGGATATCTGCTCCCTGAGTTGGTCTCAGGCGAGTCTTTTATTACTTGTTGGCACTGATTTTGCTGTCTTAAAAAAGGATCGCGGACTTTATTCTCTCTACAATTCGTGGAAGTTTACTCTGTACATAAGTAAAAGATACAGCTTGTGCTATTCAGATTTGGAAAAATCTGTGGAATGGTAAAAGTTGCATTCTTTATTTATGGATGATCTTATTCTCCTTTCGTATTTAGACTAGCGGCTCGCTTCCTAGTCGCGATTACCCCTGATTTTTTCGTGAATGTAATCGCGCACAGCTAACTCTTTCTTTGAATTCGAAGTGATGAATTGAGCTCTGAATTTGCTTCCTGCTTCTTCAATTCTATCCATCCCTATCTAATAGGATAGCCATAATTTGTTGCTTATATATATATATATATATATATATATATATATATATATATATATATATATATCCATTTGGCGAAAAACACTTGTAGTGCACAGATATAAAAAAAGGTCACAGGCGTGACTAGCAGTTACATATAGAGCACAAAAAAAAAAAGAAAAACTCACAAAAATTTTTATATATTTCGGCGGACACAACCGCCTTCGTCAGAATGTTAGAAGGTAGTGATATAGCATATATATATATATATATATATATATATATATATATATATATATATATATATATATATATATATATATGCTATATATATATATATATATATATGCTATATTTTGTCCGCATATCATTATGGTATTGTTCTTTTGGTAAGCCGGAGGACCTCCCAAGCCATTTCTTGAAATGAGCAAACATTTCGCTAATTATCAGATCCTGCTATTCATAAGACTATGCGTTATTATCTGTTTTGGTTTTATTTACGTTCAAATGACAAATGTATCGTAATATACATTTTATTTAATGACACTTTTCAAGTATTGCTTCTTACAGATCGCATCTTTCATTCCTCTATCAACAACCTCTCTTATTCCATCTCTATGGACCACAATATCGTTAATACAACAGAGTACAGAGTAGCGTTGGAAACGGGTGTTAATATGTATGATTTTACACTTTCCCGGCGAATACCATTTGTGTGAATTTCTCGGGCTCGCCACCGGGTAAGAAATTCATAGGCAGCCGACGTTTCGGGTTCCTACTTGTAGCCTTGAGAATGGGTAACGAGTCGGAACGCGAAACGTCGGCTGCCTATGAATTTCTTACCCGGTGTCGAGCCCGAGGAATTTACACGGGTGTAAATATATTTTTTACGTTCTACAAATCACAGGGACTGTCGCACGTTTTGTGCTCCAAAGAGCTGGCAGGTACCCATGCATCTGTTTTACCGTCCGAATGATGTATTAGAATCTATTCGATTACAGACGAAATTGGTCAAATTTGAAAGTTAATCTGAATAGAAACAGGCCATAAGATATCACTCACTTTCGTCAGTCTCACTTGGTGGTATTCCATCATTAAAAAAATTTTAAGATGTCAACTTTTACTAAAACCACTCGATTTATTAAAACAACGACCCAGGTTTCGATGTGCATTCACATCATCTTCAGGTAAATGGAGGCCGATGTGCAGGCCTTATATAGTAAACATTACCAGCAGGGGGAAAGAACAACGCAGGAAGAGGGTGGTCACGTGAGGGTAGGGAGGGGGGCTAGGAGGACGAAGTGGAGGGGATTAAAGCTTTGAGGATGGAGGAATAGGCAGGGAGCATACATTCATTAACAAGAAATTTATCACAGTAAGCTTGGTTTTTAAAAATTTCTAGTTGTTCTAAAGCATTCAGCTTACGTCTGTCAGTTGCAAAATGGAGAGGTGTCATAGTAAAATCACTTTTATGTCCGTGGATTAAAAGATGTCGGGCGAAGTTGCTTCCGTTAAAATTAAAATTTCTAAAATCCCTTTTATGCTCCTTTTGTCTAATTTCAAAATTTCTACAGGTCTGTCCAACATACTGTCCACCACATTCATTACATCTCATTAAGTATACACCACTTAATTTCTGAGGTTCAATGGGGTCCTTGCAGTTCACTAACAGTTTTTTCACACTGTATGGTGTTTTAAATGCCACTTTGTAACGGTCCTTTGGAAACAATTGCGCCACTCGAGAGGAAATCTCCCCGAAGTAGGTAATTGAACGCCATTGTTGAACAGGGGGGGTTGTTTTGTTGTACAAACTGGCCACGGCTCTTTTCCTCCTATTCTTGCGAATTAATTTGTCTATTAGTGAGAGTGGATAGCCGTTATTCACTGCAATCTGCTAAAACTTGACACTGCTGAAAGTTGACATCTTAAAATTTTTTAATTATGCCATAAGATAATCCAAGTGTGAAGTACGAGTAATGGATGATATTATGATCCCTCAACGCGCCATTGTTGGATGAAACCGGTCGTTTATTTAAATAGTTCTCAGAAGTTTTCATATTGTGTGACATTCATTACATTTACCAATCGTACTCAAATCTGTCTGACCGGTTCAGCTCGGTATGGAAAACACAACGGGATAGTGAGATCGATATGAGAAGAGGGATAACTCGGTCCGCTTTCTTAGCCAATCTGAAATTTCAAATGGACATGAACCATCGGGTCTGTAGCGCTCCTCGTTATTCTTTTAGCTGTCAAAGAAAATCGTTATTATTCAAGGAGTGTTTGTAAGCAATTTCAACTGGAGTGCAAGAATGGCGAGAGAAGAAAATACGTGCTGACTTACACGCTGGGTCTATCGGACGTCTACAATTGGAGTTGATTGTTCAATATCAATATTTTCAGTCCGTATTGATGAACTAGATGATCCGGGTTGGCTGGCTTAGAGTGTTCAGGTCGCTCCGAGTTCATATCGATCTGCGTTCGATTGGTAAACGTAGTAATTGAGATTTCGCAAAATTGAGCCTGAATCTATTGAATCTATTTATCCACATGAACCTTTACTCTCGCCATTAGCAAAAATGGTAATAGCCTGCGGAAAAGTTGCAATTTCTTTATTTAGTTATCTTTGGTGGGTTGCAACCACGACGAGGAACCTTTATTTTAGGAAAGCCCGATAATCGATATTGATTTTAATACTTAGTATAATGTAAGACTTTTACTATCGGATGGTGTACAAAATATTAATAGGTCATCGGTTATTTAACGAAGGTATATTAGTCTAACAATGATTAAGTTCAACGCAGAAATATATTGCCTTAATGGCAGTGCGATGGTTTCTCTTTACACAACTTTTTTATCCCAATTTATATATTGTTTAAAAACTTGTATAATGTGTTCATGACATTGAGACACCAAATAAATTTTTTTCTGCTGAGGTTGTCCATAATACACGAGTATTCATATTTAAATGATAGACGTCCTGTTTTCGTCGAAACACATAGCCGAAGTATCGTGATCAATGAGGCACGGTTGCCATGGGAAACTTCTGCCGTTTACCTTGTTTATCAAATTTATTTCTTCAATGTTCATAATTTTTTTGTTTACAAATATTTATTACATTAAATGGGATTATTACATGGAATTTACGAAAAATGTACGAATTCAACACCTTAAATTTGAAAGCAAACTGATATAAAAGCAATATAATAACATTATTGTAAAATTCACTCTATTTATTAAATTTAATTTAACTTTACAACTGTATGGTCCTGCTTAGCCATTTGTGTCTTTCTACAGGTACCTTTTATAATTTTTCATTCGTGTTTTTATTTATCACGAGCAAAAAATTAGACTTAAATTCTATCTATAAATAACACTATCTAATTAATTTACGAAATAAACAAACAATTTATGTGCATAGCAACCATTCCTTTGTCCTTCTCTCAACTTCCCTTATAGATTCCAAATTTTTTAGATCATCACTAATATTATTGAACAGTTTAGAAACATAAACACTTAATTGCCTGTAACCCTTAATTGTGAGAAATATCTTGGAACTTCATATTTATTAACTTTTATTAGGTCAGCATTTTGATAGTACACTCTTTTCTTTTTGTATTTATCACTGAAATAATTTTCAGTGATTAAAATATACTGCAGTAACTTTTGAACCGGTAGAATATCGAACTCTTTAAAATAACCGTCAGCTATTATCTCTCCTGTTTCTTGAAATGGATTGGATTTTATTTTTTCCAATAATCTTTTCTGATTAGCTTTGATCCTTTTCACAGTTCCTTTGATAGGCAGTTAATATACACTTTTAATGTTTTCGGCGTGAAGATAATTACACCTTTCCCTCAGTTTGTTAAAAATCATGACACCTAATCCTAAAGATTAACAATGGAGGCTGGAGTCAGTATAATGACTGGTTTTCGTAACGTGGTCAAAGCTTCGGTTTAACAATTTGCCCTGTAAGATTTTATCCATCGGAGTATTTAAATAAAATTACAAAAATATGAAAGGCAGTACTTAGCATAAATTTACTCACTACAGCAAATTTTGTATATCTTACGAAAACACTATTTTGAAGCCTTAAGGTAGTTTGAGCGAAATGTCATTTCGCCTAAAAATCAATTAATTCAGACTCATTTTAATGAAACATATCTCTTCCTTCTAAAGATACCAAATTATCATCCCCTTACCGAACTACTTTCCAAGATTGTTCACTAATAATACCAGGCCTTTTACATGGGAAATGGTAGTTTACGCTCTCCTGATGGAACTTATTTTCTTTTTAAATGAGGCATTTCCCACGCCTACATCTTTTCAATGAATGAACAGTGTGTCTTTTTTGTGTTTTCTCGGCTATTTTAGAAAATATATATTGTACCGCAGTAATTTTTTTTCATTGCAAAAAGACTCCCGTCGTGAAGGAGTTTTGAACGTACCGCGTAAATAATACGAGTCAAATCAAAGACTTATGCGGATACTTTTAATTGTTGATCTAGAATTTCAGTCTTATACAAGTATATTATTATGCTATTAATAATGTAATACTCAATTCATGCTTCCTAACAGCTGCTAAAATTAAAACGTTTAATTCGAATATGGTCTCCTTTATGGCGTGTGAACTATCTCGCTGAAACTACCTTAAGCATGAATGTGAAAAATGTCGTACAGCAGTGGTTGAATTAATTTTCAGACCACTACTTACAATTTTTTTAGTCTTTCTTTATTTCCTTCGGAAGATTTACAAATATATTCGCACACTTCTTTTATACTTCTTCCTCAACAGTCAAAGTAAACAACAACAACAACTTTTCTCTTCTTCCCCATGGTAACTTGTATTGAGCGTTTTATTTTTCATTACCACATAGACCATATGTCAACTTTTGTCGTACAGCAGCGGTTGAATTAATTTTCAGACCACTCCTTACAATTTTTTTAGTCTTTCTTTATTTCCTTCGGAAGATTTTACAAATATATTCGCCTTCTTTTATATTTCTTCCTCAACAGTCAAAGTAAACAACAACAACTTTTCTCTTCTTCCCCATGGTAACTTGTATTGAGGATTTTCTTTTTCATTACCACATAGAATAGACCATATGACCATATGTCAACAGGCTCTTTGTTCGCGTTCAGTCCATTTGAAGGGAGCTGTCTTATTGAGTAAATCAGTCAGTGGGGCAGCTTTCACTTCAAAAATTATCATTTATAATTTCGAATCATGATTATGGCGACCTCAGAGGAGCACGTGGATGCGACCGCATCGACGGGCATGATGGCTGGCTGGAACTTACCACCTCATTTCCCCCTCGCTCCTCCTGCAATTCACTCACCTTTCCCTCTTAGATATAATGTTGCCCTCCCGTCATCGCAGTGCATACACCCTCCGCCCCCCTCCCTTCCTCACCAACCAATATCCCGCGAAGCAGTCTCCCATCTCTGCGGAATCCTTTTCAATCGAACATCGCTCAGCCACCCTCGCCGGGCTAATGGATATTTTTTTTCAAAACCCTTCATCTCCCATCGAGATCTCACTAATTAAAAAAAGAAAATGCCTTCATTCCGTCCATATCGCCGGCGGCAAAAACTCCTCCAGCATTTTTTTTTCCGGCCATTAATCCTTTTAATCCGTCCGCGGTGAATCGCGTGGAAGAATGGGAATGGCTCCAGGCGGAATGGACGAATTGCACGGGTTGCCTTTTCCGGCGGAATCTCAGCTTTCTTGCGCGGTGCGACAATTCATCATAAGGAGTCATGGATGCGAAGATTGGTTTCGTTTTTCTGCGGCCATCTTCGACACTCTGCTGTCGGCGAACAATTTCATCCGTGCGTAATTCCAAAATTTAACTGGCTATTGGTTCATGAATTCCATCTTTAATCTGGCTCGGGTGTCTCCTTTCTTTCGTCTCTCTTTTTTTTCATTTTCCTAATTCTTTCGCTGCGTAATCTGATTCCTTATTTCACTCATAAAATTTTCCAGTTCTCTGCAAAAACATCTTCGCAGTTCTGAGCGTTAAAAGAATGAAATTTCCTTCTTCGCTCTCGTATCAGCCAACCACATCTCCCTCATAAGTCTCTGTCCGAACATCCCTTATTTTTTTCCCGTCGTGTTCGATTCCCGGTCTTCCTCGGTAAATCTTCTCATTCATTCTATTTACACGCCCACACCGCTGCAGTTTTAAAGAGTCTTTTACTTCGTATATATGTGCGCAGTTATGTTTCCTTCATTTTCAAAAGTATTCTACCATTAAAGGTAGGTTTTGTTGATCGAGGAAATCCACCCAGTTTTCTATACTTTCGAGGTTCTATCTATCTCTAGTATTCCTTATTTTCGTCTCTGCATGCGTTCTACCCTTCTTCATCCCGTCCATGAAACCTATTCTCCTTCTTCCCCTTCCCCGCTTGCACAAACATCCTTCCCTCTGCCATATTCTTGAGCAACACATCGCCCCTTCTTACCTACATCTTCCGGCCACCTACTCTGCCTATCCCGGATTTCATTCAGAAGTTTCCTTTCCTCGCCCAACATCTCAAGCGCTTCCTCGTTAATTTGTAGTTTCTTGCGTAACTTTGTGGAATTTGTTAACATTATAATGATAGCTCGTAACTTTGTATGCCCACATATCTTTATTTGGAACGACGCGGGTTTCGACGTTCAACGTCATCTTCAGTAGCACCTGAAGTTGACGTTGAACGTCAAATCCCGGGTCGTTCCAAATAAATATATGAGGAATCACAAAGTTACGACTTCCTTGTTAGTCTTCCTCTCCATCCAATTCACCTTATCCATCCTTCTCTACACCCACATCTCAAATAACTGTAGTCTATTCTCGTCCTCCTTTCTCATGGTCCACGTTTCTGCCCCATACAACGCCACGCTCCATATCAAGCTCTTTACCAGCCTCTTCTTCACATCCTTGCCCAAGGTCTCCGCCATCAGCTCATTTCTATTATTGAACGCCTCCTTAGCTAGCGCCATTCTCTTCAGCAGTTTTAATCGAATAACTCTTAGCTAACGCGTTGTAAGCCTCGTTCACTCCTTTTTTCTCTCTCCGTTTTATTTAATTTTCATTATTAGTCGAGGACTCCGTAATTCCATTGCGCCCAATCTTCTTCTTTCTCCCGATGTTTCCGTGAGTGTTTTACTGCCATATTCACTATCGAAATTTGCTATGAGTATTATGTATTGCTGTGCTTCTTCATCTCCAAGCTTGTGGTGGTAGCTGTCAGTTGAATCTCCCTCGTGGCTGCAACCTTGGCGTGCGCTACCAAACTCACTACATCTTTATTAATTACGTCTTCAAGTATTCGGCTGTTGACCGGCCGAATTGCAAAAATAATGCGACTCTATTGAGAGCATAATTATAACAGAGAATGAGAACATGAGAAGTGACAGTGACGAAAAATTAAGTCGTTTCGGCGATGAAACCCTCTGAATTTTTTTTCTCCCTTCTCGTTTCCTTCTTTCTTTGGTGCAAAGTGTCTATTCAAGTATTACGTAAGACGTTTTTTTGGGGTGGGAGGGTTGGAATTATCGAACATTGTCTTATGGAGGGGGGGGGGGGTTGGCAGGGGGTCTAGAACCAATTTACGTAAGATTTTTGTCCGTCTTGAAACATTGTATCTTTTCCGAATGAATTTAGCTGTGATATAGAGGCATCCGCTCGTTTATGGCGTATTTTCCGTAATCCCACGGCTGCACCAATATTCCTATTCTATCACCTGACTGGCTAGCTACATAGCCTCCATGCTCAACCAAAGCGAGCATTTAACTAAGAGTAGATTCAAATATCTAACGTCTTACGTAAGACCATCGATGTATAATAATGTACATTGATGCGTAAGACTGAGAGGGAGGGGGGGGATTTGGAAAATCTTACATTGTCTTACATTCTTACATAGGGGCAGGGGATGGGGTCAAAAATGGCATGAATCGTCTTACGTAATACTTGAACGGCCCCTAATGGGCTCTCAAAACTGTATTTTTATCAGTGCATGCACTTGAATACATAAAGTTTTCCTTAACCAACGTCAGAGGAAGAAGAGTTCGGGAAATGCGCGAATATAATTGCCGTTTCGCCCCGCGACCGGCTAGAAAGTGGATATCCATGGGGGTCGTCATTCCCTGTCGCGGGAGGGATTGGTGCATTAAGGGGGGGGAGGGAGGGGGCGAGGCATTTGCCCGAGGATCCCCACCGCGCTCCGCCGAGCCAACTCCCGTTCATCATCACAAACGGCGCGATGTGTTTCGGTCTTTCCCTTTGCTCTTATTCCTTCACTTCTGCTTCGCTAGTTCCGAGGAACGAGAGGAGGATAGGAGGAGGAGGGATTGGACAGATTCATCGGCGGGGTTTGCGCTTTGAGGATCGGGATAGGGAGGCAGCGGCTCTACTAGGCGTAATAAAGAACCGGGCAAAGCCGTGGGTGACAAAAGAAGGCGCGGGAGGCGTGTAATGGATTCCCTCGATCCTCGCGAGGTGGATCTCGGGTCGGGAGGTTGTTTTCAAGGAGTGTGGGCGGACATCCGGGTGGGTTGGTTCCCACCCTTCATTGGGTGGAGACGGCGTTTCATCTCACTACCCTTTCCGTCCCTGCGATCAGCGGTTACCATAACGACCATTCATCCGTTGTATTCTATCAATCAATGCAAGGTTTAGTTATATATTAAAAGTGTATATAGACGAGAGGTTACGTTATAAATCACAGATTACATATTAAAAGCATGCAGTTTCATCTAGATCTCCTCTACAATTTCATCTACATATTACCCTGCAAGCCACTTCAAGGGTGTCATCACCAACATGCTCTAATGTGTAGAAATTAACTTTCGCCAACATGTACCGCGCTATAGGTATGATACAAATGCTACAGAAACTACTGTACTAATCTATAATGTAACTATGTAAACGTGACACAAGAGTCATGCAGGGAACGTGCAAAACATGGCGTCAACACTACTTGGCCCATTTATATACATATGCATTAGGGGGCATATGAATTAACTAGCTACACTACCTTTCAACTAATCTACTTCAAAGTCCTAACGCAGCCGTAGTGGTCTCTTTTCGATCGCGGGAAAAACGACATTTTAGGTATTTCTGTTCTAATATTTATTTTCTTAATTTTATTCTCATGATCTGATTGATTACTCTGTCGGAAAATCCCACATTTTATTCCAAATGTCGCTTGTTCTTTCCAAGTTAACTGATGCTCCTAACATGTTTCATTCATATGATTAAACCACCGACCGAGGTAGGTCTAAATAAAAGGGCCCTATCCCTTTTATCAAATTACTGCTCAAATCGGCGTACGCCCTACCTCTTTTCATCCCTTCTATAAAGCCTATTCTCTTTCTTCTCATCAAACCCGTGTACCCAGCATCCTCCCCTATATTGCAGCTTTCGGAACTACCTCGCCTCTCATTACCTGTCCCAACAGCCTACTATCCCTCCTGAAGTTTCCTCTCGCACCTAACATTCCGACCACTCCCTCATTCATCTTTCTCTCCGTCCACCGCACTTTCGCAATCTGCATATTCACCCTCAGCTAAAACGTCTACAGATCATCCTCTTCCATTTTCTTCTCGGTCCACGTTTCTGTCCCAATCACCGCTTCACTCCATATTCTCTCCGCCAGCCTCTACTGGGGGCTATATACATACAACAGTCGAATACGCTTCCGCAGACGCCTACGCGCTGTTATTATACCACTGTGCTTTAATGCTCAGAGCAAATATGTTTTTGCAAGCCTCTAGAATAAGGGTTAATACTTAAAGTAAGTGAGGTAACTTTTCGGTTTTTGCTTTCTTCGTAACTATTTCGACCACGGAAGAACAGCGAATTTATCGAAAATCAGATGGTACCCATGACGCCCTCGTCATTAATTTCTTAAAATATTTTCGTTTTTTGTTTCCAATGGGAAGCCTTCATATCCAAGGCGGAGCCATCGTTTTGTTCAGATTATGAATTATAACGCTACTGTGAACATTCTTCAAAAATCTTGCAATGCATAATCCTCTGTGACAGCGGTGTTGCTGTTTCCCGGGGCGGGTTAGTACGTTGCGGGAAGTATAGGGCGAAGATAAACCGCAAGAAGAGTGATGAGATGAGAGTCTCTGGAAGGAAGAAGGCGGGTCTGAGTATGTAGATGGTAGGGCACAAAATAGAGCAAGTCGAACGGTTAACGTAACCGGGTAGTACTTTGGATAAGAATGGGTAAGTTGTAAGGAAATGGGTAAAGAAATGGGAAAGTTAAGTGGTTGGGAAATAAGATGTGAAACTGCCATGGCTAAAGAAAAATTTTCAAGAGTAAGGAATCGATGAGAGTAGAGACGTAAAGAAAAGCTGGTGAAAACTATAATATGGAGCGTGGCGCTGTATGGGTGGAGACTTGGTCATTGCGACGGGAGGATGTACGGTCGGATTTAAATGTATTGCAAAGAATCGAGCGGCGCTCAGAATCGAGCACTTACGCTTCTCAAGGAAATTGAGTTTCACTTGCGGCGCTGTTATTCTTTGCTACGCAACGCTATCTATTCATCCGTTTATTTGCACGTATTCAAATGTCAATAGTTGACCAATTTCCAATATTGTGCTAATTTGTTATTACAATTTCGTTTCGGTTTGGATTTACGATTTGAGCATGAATAATTATTATTTCACTTGAGTTCAATTGAGTTTCACTTGCGGCGCTGTTATTCTTTGCTACGCAACGCTATCTATTCATCCGTTTATTTGCACGTATTCAAATGTCAATAGTTGACCAATTTCCAATATTGTGCTCATTTGTTATTACACTTTCGTTTCGGTTTGGATTTACGATTTGAGCATGGATAATTATTATTTATTAATCACAACTGTTACTCTAAATGATAGATTACGTAGTATTTGCCGTAGGTATATTGTATGCCAGGAACGATCTGTGTTTAATAATAAAGTTTGGTATTTCAATCAATCAATGCGTCGCAGCATGTCATTGTTATTCGAGCTGATCATATTATGTAATAACAAGTTTGCACAAAACAAGCAATAGCTCAACTTTAAAAAATTTAAATTCGGGCAACAATGGGAGTCCAGACTCATATATATATAATAAAGACGAGCGAGACTAAGAAGTCAGTTCAGTTAACCTGATGAAGCTGGCAGGAGGACCAGCGAAATATTGTTGTTTTCGTATAACACATCGCGGAATGAATCCCGAAAAAAGGAACGGTGAGATGGTTGATATTCTTGCTCTACATCCACCAATTACCAATTCATCCACCAATTTGTCCATACCGTCGTGCTATCCATAGAAAAGTAAGGAAAGAGCAGAATTAAACATTATGATTCTTATTTCGGTCGTCCTGCTTCATTTATATGATCTAGTCTCCTCTTTATATGCTTAGATTTTATCCATGCCCTTTCCTTAATTCCCTTTGTATAGCACGGCGAAATGGTCGAATTAGCGGATTTACGGCTAGAATATCCTCCATCTGCTTGAAATTTTAGGCAAGTTATTCATGAAACATTCATTTTTTTCTTAGTGCTATGGATTTTACTCGATATTACCATCGTTTTCACCGAAAATCAGGATTATTACTATTGTTAAGCGAATGAAAACCTTTATTTTTGGAGGATGCATATCAAATAAAATATATTAAATAAGCCTGCTGATTTCTAGTAAGTTTTTGATAGATAAAATCGTAAATTTGCTATGTCGCGTAGCCTGTACGCACTAAAGAAGAGTCGGGGTTAGCAAAGATGGCGGATGGACACGCTTAGGTTACAGCGTTTGGCATTGGTCACCGTAGCAAGCGCCCTCTCCAACCTCAATGGTTCAGCCCGATATCATCGAAACCGCCGATCGTGTCTCGTTTTTTTCACTGAGCTCGTGTGTACTGGAACATCATCCGATTTCGACCGATATGTGTTACCCATTCGTGCGTTTCAGACTCTTTTTTTTACATGTATGTATTCGGCTGCTTTATATTTAAATTAATTCACCGAATCAAGTGCTTTCCTTCTGTCCCTCTCCTTTTCTTCTTGCTTTCGACGAATCTCTCATCCCTACGGGTAGGACGACTTGGTCGTGTATGCGCGACCCATTTCGCGGCTAAAACGGCTTCTCTCTCTCTCTCTCCTCTCCATCTCTTCCTTTTTGCTCGTAATGTCTTCATTTTCAGAGGGAGAGAGAGAGATAGAGAGGTCTCTCCTTGGGGAAACGAATTCCCGTTCGCATCCGCGCCCTTCGATTATAATGGGGCGCTCGCCGGCTCGTTCCTGGGCAGTCCCGCATCGGGTCTGAGACGATATTCATCGGTGGGAAACCAGTCCGCCTATGTGTCCCGACCGATTTTGGTGCTGATTCAAGTCCGATTGGGGAAGGAGGGAGGGACATTCTCGAAGGGAAGGAAAGGGAGTGGAAATTTATGAGTAAATGCATGGCGGGAAATGTACGCAGGAGACCAGGCGTTGTAAATGCTTTCAATAACAACGACACATGCATTATGACATTTTGCCGACAGAAGTCCGCGTATTCAGAGAGACGTCGGAATTTTCGAGATATGAAACTTCGATGGTGACGGAATATTTGCGTCGCGAACTCGAAAATTTCAAATTATCGGAGCTTTCCATTAAGCTCTAGTGCGATTCTCTCGTCGAAACGCCTCTTCTTTCCGTACGTTTCGGGGCCTGAGCACTGGGCGCTGGCCATTTAATGGCGCTCCTCGAAACAGATCGGGAGCATAGTCGATAGACGCTACACATCGAAAGATTTTCGATAATCGCATTCGCGACTTTTGCCGGTGTGTTAATTTTCAGTATAGGTGTCCAATATGGAAAAATGTGAATTTTTTCATTACTTAGTGGCCCAAAAAGCTTTCGTTTTTCGATGCATAATTTGAACATTCCCCAAATGTACGTTAGGAATCCGGCCTTCACTGCCGTGAATATGGAAAAATGCCTACCATCAGTTTTATGTTACCGAGCTTATCTCCATGCGAACATTGATCTATTCGCCGTCGTTAGTGCGAGCTGAAGTATTCCGATCAGTGCTCATTTCAGAAAATGAATGTAAATCCCCCAGTGTCATTAAACGGTTGTGATTCTTCGAGTTTTTGACGTGACGCACGTGGCTTTTTTTTTAGCATAAAAAGCACTTCTTTTTAGCTATTGGATTTTCTATTATATTGTTACGGGTTCAAATCGAAATTAGCTGTCAACACTTTAGAATACAGCAGCACTTTATTCAAAACACTTCAACGAACGATATCTTATCAGAACTCACTAACTTTAATACCCCAAGAATCAACATAAACAAACATCTCGTCACCCAGCGACGCCCACAACACACATAGGCGCCGTTACAATATTTTTAAAATTATAACAAGGTGCATAATGACCGCTAACCGTCGAAGAACCCCCAAGACACGAATGTAACCTCCTAACTTGGGGTTCCTGAGCCGAATCACCATGTCTATCGGAGACAGAATAAACGTGATAAAGCCGCGGAACTTTATTTAATTAGTCATAGTATCGTCCAGGATCTTTTATTATTTTTTAATTTACGGAAATATTTTCCTATTCCAATTATAATTTTTTTACTGGTAAACCATGGCTATTAAAAAACTTCTCAGTGCTCATTATTGGTTGTTCAATATTAAGAATGATTGCCTGCAGCCCTCCACCCTTCCCTATCTAATGCTTGTTCCCTTACCTCCATGCTATTTCTTCCAATGTACTTTCCCTTTTATTTGGTCCATGAACTTATTCCTGGGTCCTCCTCTGAGGACTTCTCCCTCCATTTTGTCTTCAATTATGTTCTACACAAACCCATTGTGTCTCTGGGTGTCCAATCCATTTTGTTCTTCTATTCTGTATGGTGTTCCATATGGTCCTGTCCTCTTCTCCTCCTCTCTACACTTCATCATTTCTTATTTTTCCGCCCATTTTATCTTCAGCATTCTCCTCCAGAATCAGGTTTCGAAGGCTTCTATTCTTTTCTAATCAGCTCTACCACTGGTCCATGCTTTTGATCCATAGAGTGCCACGCTCCACACCAATGTTTTCACATACTGTTTCCTGGTTTGTAGTCATATTTTCTTTTTAGCACAGCAGTTGTCTTCGTCCCATGATCGCCTGCTTAGTTGGGGGTTTTCTACGCTTTATGTCCGTTATACTTCTACCGTCCCACGTGATGGTACTTCCGAGATAGGAGAAGGAATACACTTGCTGCAATTTCTCTCCTCTCAGGATGACTTCTACATTCAACTTCACTCTTCCGCATACTAGGATGTGTCTTCGTCTTATTTATTTTCATGTTGTATCGTTCGATAACTTGGTCCATTACGGTCAGCGACTTTTGAAGATCAATGCGAATTCTTGCTATGACTGCAATATCATCTGCGAAGTGCTATTTTACGATTAATCAGTAATGTAGCAGCGATAAAAAATGATTTTCTGTTTTGACTCATGAATCGACGCACGTGTGACATACTTCCCTATGTATTCGCCATCAGGATATCTGCAGTAATCCAATTAGGCATTGGAAGGACTTTTTAGAAGTGTTGCACTGATCTATAGGTAGAAAATGGAATCAATCTCGTTATGTTTGATTAGAGAAATGATAATTTTATATTAATGCGAAGTAGTTAAGATAATATAGGCCCCAAAGATGGCACTATCGAACTTCAAAAAGACAAGTATCCTCGAGTTTAATTATTTTACGTTTGCATGGTGAAGATCATTGCGCGGAGGAAAATAAGTAAAAATTTGAATATTAAATGCAGATGAAAGGTAAACAAGGACGTGTCTTGTTTCAAAGGGGCCGCGTATAAACATACTTATTTGTTAGCAGAAAGGAACGATTTTGTTGGACTAAATGAATAGCACTTATCAGTAAGATTTTTAAGCCTGTTTTCCCTGTAAATATTGATCGTAATGCTTAGCATTTTGAGTGCTATGGACGTATGAGCACGTCCTCATATATTCTCTGAGAAGGACGATGGACGTACTAGGACGTCCATGGAATATCATTGTTGAACGGCAGCTGGACGTTATGGTATGACTGCAGTCTTTCTTGATAAAATAAAAGTAGTGCGAAGCAATGATCGAATGTGGTGGGTGAAGGGTGGTGAATCATCTGTATTTAACAAATTAGTCGTTAGTTGAGATTTTTTGTTCTTTCCTTGAGAGTATAATTTTGTCCCGAATCCAATGATGCAAAGATGATGTGATAAATTAACATAGACCGTCAGGAATAGGCTGACTATTTGATTCCACCAAACGTTCTGCTAGAGCCAAAGTATTATGGTAGAAATGATCACAGGCATAAAACCAAGGAAATAAACTGGAGAACCAATAGACTTATAATGTCATTTTTTCCATGTACAAGAGGGGACAGAAAAAGTTGCGATGGATCATTTCTGGGAATCTTTGACTCTCACCACGTGCAGTCGGTTTTGCACTTATGCTAAATATATTAGCATCATTAATAGCTATCAACACCGCATGAAAATTACGGAAAGACTTAGTATTTTGCATTCATCTTTCGCATTAATGATGCTAATCCCATAGTTGTATCTTAAATAGTATACTGAAATGTAGAAATGGACTACATATCACTCTCCTAGTTTCTGGTCTGCCTGGGCATCGTCATCCTGACTGCTTTTGGCCTACGCCTGGCATCCGGGCGAACATGCGCGGGATTTGATTCTAGCTGGGATGAATGCTTCATGTCTGGTGTGGAATCATCCCGTGCCACATACCCTAGTGGTAGCTTGCACGATATTTCTTAGATGTAGATGTACGGTTTAATGTGGCAATTTTATTTCGAAGAATGTCATTTCTCGGGGTTTAGAATCCCTATAAACTTCTAACCGGGATATTTATGGATAAAATTGCATGCTCCGACAATATCTCTCGTGGTATTTGCAGTAGAGCTCGACGGGGGAGAGAGAAAATGTATAAATTTATCCTCTAGCCCGTCATTCATCTCGGCGTGCCGCTGATCTCAGATTTTCCCCCCACGTTTAGTCCATTAACCCTCTTAAGAAAACGCCTGATAAATCAGGAAAGCGCGAAATAGGCGAGAAAGTGTGGGACGGGAGGGTAAGTTTTGAGAGATTAGCATTCGCTTCGCTGGGAAATATAAACAGTGAGGCTTGGCGCAAATTAAACCCTCTCCAGCGGAAGGCCGGACTAGTGATGCGAGAGAAAGTTTTGTTTATCACGAGAGTGTTACACAGAATCAAAAACAAACGTTTTTGATACGGAAATCGGGGGTTTCTCCACATTTTTTTCCTTTTGTATCTACGCAACAGTAAAAATATCATTTTGCGATCCTAATTTATTCAATAAAGAGAGATTTAACAATAGAGTACCAATGCTAATTCTAAATCAAAATTTACTGTATTACGAATGTGGTCGTTATTGATTAAATCAGCGTGGAATAGCAAAGTCGTATTTTCATTGCTGCAAAGTGAAACAACGCCATGAGGTAGATCTTGGAATGGCGTCCTTTGTATAGATTTTTACTTGCAGTATGTGTCCATATTAATCTACAACACGGTGTCAACCGTCTTCTGAATCTTTCTGACCTCTTTTCACTGCTCTTCGGATTGCCTATTGTTGGGAGAAATGATCGGTAGAATTGTTCAAGTGTCAGCCATTTCTTTGTGAGAATTCCCATGAAGATGCTGAGATTATACCACGAAATGTAACTTCTCCGTCCACAGTTTCTTAGTTCATGATCTGACTCATTTCATTGAAGCATTTTGTTACCTTTTTCGTAAATATATTAAAGACATTTCGTCCGGTAATCCCGTTATGTTGTAACTACTAAAAACGAAGACACCAGAGTTATCTGAGGCTTGAAACTACATCAACTGTCCTCTTGGGTAGAATGAGACGTGGCAATAGGAATGAGAGCTGACTAGTTTCAGTGCTATTGTACATTCCTTTTGAACACCAGAGTTATCTGAGGCTTGAAACTACATCAACAGCATGAAACTCGGTGGTTCCAAGCGAAGCCCGCTTGGTCAGGTTTTGATGGCTATTTCGCCTTAACTAGAGAATAGAACGACGTCTCCGAAAAAGATGTTGAAGTGAAAATAACGAAATCCAAGCCAATGGTGAATGTAGGCTACGTAACTGTCCTCTTGGGCAGAATGAGACGTGACAATAGGAATGAGAGCTGACTAGCTTCAGTGCTATTGTACATTCATTTAGTTTTAGTATAGTTTTTTGCTATTATTATTAAGTGATCTCCTGGTTAAGATAAGTTTTAAATGGTAGAAACTAAAAAGTCCTCTGGACTATCGCATGTGCTGGGCCCCGTCAACACAAACTATTTCTTCCTTCTTCTCAGCATGTGTCTTACCCTTCTTCATCCCGTCCATAAAACCTATTCTTTTTCTTTCCCTTCCCTGTTTACTCAACATCCTCCCCTTTGTGACAGGCTTAGTAACCCCTCGCCAGTCATCACCTCCTCCAACCATATACCTTGCCTCCTACTGATCCGATCTAGAAGTTTCATTTCAAACACGGATAATTTAACCAAAATATAGAAAATAAGTCGATTATTGATCTATATTAAGCCATCAAATGGCCTACGTATTAACTGCTCTTAGGTTAGCCTACAGCTGTCAATATTACGGAAGAGAATTATATATAGTTTTTGCTCAAGTCTAATGGAAAAGCATATTTGTTGTCAAAATGCGGATAAGTTGCTTTTTCAAGGTGCCAGTGCCTACACTCTACGAACACCCGACTCATGAAGGCCGCTTTTCGCGGTTCTTTTTTTTTGTACAAATGAATGTATCATACAATGTATCAGAAAATGAATGGAATTAGAGCAGGTTCTATTTCCCAGTTCTGCAGTCATGAGGCAATCATTCAATTTTCCGCTTTACACGGCACAAATTTCCTTACGAAAGACTTAATTCATTCGTTTGAACAATAAATTGTAATGCGTAAAGCGACCTTTAAAGAAGCTAAGCACGATTTTAAACCGACTTCTCAGATCCTATCCTTTGCGCTAGAGGAAATACCACCCTAATGGGGTCCTTAGTGCCGCGACAGTTGTTTGCGGCGTTATCATGTGTACAACTTCTGATCAATGTCGTGTCAGAAAAAAATAAAATCTGTTGAAAGGTTTGACGCTAGATTATCACAACGACACACAGTTTAACGAACTTATCTTTCCAGTTGACTGGAAAATCCTTGTGTTTCAGAGTTTCGTTTTTTTTTAAAGTTCTCATCGCTAAGCTGGACGCTAACCATCGTCACATTCTTAAGAATCTCTTCTAGAATGCGATTGTGCCGTCGCAGTGGCATACGGACGAGGGATAAGGTAGCCAGGAGACTGGGTTGGGAGGGTCGTGAAAAAGTAGCTTGAGAGATAAAGACGACGTATAAATATGCATAAGACTAAGTAAGCCGACGGATGTTTCTTTCATTTCTTCAAACTCGCGCGTTTTATAAGGTAGGTACATCTGGAGAGGGCAGTGGGTAGGGTTTAATATTGCAGAGAGTGTTGGCAAGAGAAAAGGAGACTTAACAACATGTTTCCGTAATCCTTGAAAGTAACTGAGTGCGTTATGTTCTTTCTGCATCTTGAACGCGGTGGCTCGAATGGAAGGTGTTGGTTTGTTTCAGAGAGACGGGGAAATCAGGAAAGATGAAAAAAGAGAATGATATGATCGGAATGCGGATGGTTTTGGGAAACGCTCGTGTTGAAGATGCACCATTTGGAACAGGAAACCATTGGAGGGAAAATTCAGATTATTCTGAGTCAGCTGTGATAAATTCAAATAATTGACGTTTAATGTTCTATTATTTTGACCAGTTGGTTCGTCATTACGTAAGCCTATTGGAAATCAAGAGGTTATCGACATTAGCGGTGTGGGTAAGTCAAATATGAGATCATTAACTGGATTACAATTATTTTTACGGCATTTACGATATCGTGGTTTTCAGGAAAATCCACTGTGCATGTTAGATGTCAGGTTTTAAATCACTCATGTGGTTACTGTCCAATAAATGTTAAACAAACATTATTGATCGGTTTGTTGTTGCTGAGTTAAGGTAGGGAACATGTATAATTTTTAGAAAGTATTTGAACGCTTAAGTCATATCTTCGAATGTGGAGGGCAAACGTATGGTCGATAAAGGATATTGTTTTACGAACATGTTTCTTGTAAGAGATTAAGAGCGTTTGGCGGTATCAAAACGCTGCGTAATCGACAATCTATCGGATGAATTGAAATTTAATGAGGTGGAGCCACCTCATCTCTTGATAGATGACTGCCGTTGATGGTATGGGTAGACGAGGAGTATTGAGTTGAAGGATGTGCCCATGCTTTGACCAGAATTGGTCCGAATTGACCCTCCGGTGGCCCCTGATTCGATGACGTACTCCGTCAGACCGCACGGCGTCTACCCGGGAAGGGAGCCAGGAGGACACCCAATCCCAATAAATTGGGCAACGGGATTTGGGCTCCTCCGGTTCTCATAGATGTGCGGAAAGTTTTCGCATAAGCGAGACTAACGGCTACTCGTCTTACGTTGTTTGGGTAACCTAACTAATACGAGTACTCCGGGGAGGCGGAGGCCCAATTGAGGTCCTTTTGACCTCAATCCGCCTCATTGGTGTCGGCCTCGAAGGGGTTGTGGCTCGCTAACTTTCCCTTCCCTTTCCTTTTCCCTTTTTTCCCACTACCACCCTGACTTGGCAATAAGCGAGAGCTTCCGGCCGAGCGGGTGGCAGTTACCCTGCGGGGAGACCCGAATCCTCTGCTGTTAATGGTGATGAGGGTCGTCTCAAAACTGTTTCAAATCTTACCTGTTTTTCTTTCGAAGAGAAAGAAAGAATTATTTCCACCTTCCCTCATTTTTTAAATTATTTGTTTCTTATGCGCGCCTGGTTTTGTTGTGTACATATTTAAAAGGATCCTTTGAAGTTTTCTAAAAATTTATTTTGAAACGTCATTATAAATAACAACTACAATTGTGGAAAAGTACAAAGTATTATTTTCAATATGCAAACTAATGTTAAGTTCTTCTATAAAGTGACACCTCTTGTCGTCAAGTTTATTCGGTTTCATTGTGTTTATGGTAGTTTGAGCGAAATATCATTTCACCTAAAAATCAATGAATTCAGCCTCATTATAATGAAAAATATCTCACCCTTCTGAAGAGACCAAAATGTCAGGCCCATACTGCTCCGAGATGTTTGTCAAAATATACCAACCATTTTAAACGGGAAATGAAACGCGTATTCACTCGAGAGAGACATTACTTCAAAAAATAAGGAATTTCTAACGCCTAGATCTCGTCAAAAAACTAACAGCCTGTAGTTTAAATGTTTTCTCAACATTTTTTGAAAATAAATCCTATTGTCACCGCCGTCATCTGTTCAGAATCACAGAAAACCTTCCGTTGTGAAGGAGTTTTCAATGTACCGCGCGAAAAAATGAGTCAAGTTAAAGACTTATTTAGATTTTTAAAAAATTTGTTAGAATTTCAGTCATGTAAAATCATAATATTGCACCTATAATAATGCGATATTTATCTCATGCTTCCTACAACTGCTGAAATAAAAACGTATAATACGAATATGGTCTCCATTTTGACTAGGGAACTACCTCGTTCAAACTACCTTAAGTCATTATCCAAGCAAAATATCGCGTGATGAACCACGTATTTATACATTTTGAGGGAGGGCTGCTGGGAGTATATACGTGGGAATGTTTTGGGAGGGTAAGGGATGGAGGGAAATTTGAAAAAGCTTAAGTGGAAGCATTCTACACCAGGGTTGAAATCCGCCATGAAAAAATCATTTGACTTGACCGGGATACGAACCCGAATCTCCCAATTGCCGGTCAAGTGTGTTAGCCAGTTACACCACCAAGCCATCTTCCTCCAAGGCGAATTTCGAGGGGGGTTTATGCGAACTAGATGTTCGGGCCTCAAGTCTACATTGTAGCACATGAGACGAAGTCGTGCTTACAAAGCCACTGTCGCGGTGGATAAACCCAACATTGTCGTTATTAAAACGACGGAATTTACAAATTTCCAATCATTGCATTTAACAAATGATATGGTACGAAGTCACTCGCACGGGTGCATATACACCAGGGTTGAAATCCGCCATGAAAAAATAATTTTACTTGACCGGGATACCCGGTTAAGTCAAAGTCACATCTGCCCTGAGACAACAATATTCATGTATCCTTTAATTAGTCTCCTTATCGCGAAATATCAATTCACTTAGATATCAGTGAATTTTTGTAAAGAAAAATATCTCACCTATCCAAGGATGCCAACGTATAAGCAACTAATTTTCAGATTTCCGACAAAAAATACCAGCCGTTTTACATGTGGAATGGTGCGTGTATGCACTCCAGAGAGATCTTGTTTAAAAAAATGAGGAATTTATAACTCTTAGTTCTGGCCAAAAAATTCACAGTGTGCACTTCGTAGTTTTTCTCAATTATTTTTTTTTAATGAATGATATAGTTACCGCACTATTTTTTTCAGGATCGCAAAAAAACTACCTCGAGCCCCTCATACAGCCCCAATTCTCTCTTTAAAAACTAGGGCAGAGATGAGCCTCTTACATCCTTACTCAACTATCACCCATCATGCGCTTATCATTTTTTTCGCCCTCTTTACCATGCACTTTTGTCCTTCAACACGCCCTCCACCTTTCGGTGTCTCCTCCTAATCCTCCAATAGTTGCGTTCCCTCCTCTCAATTCTCAATCCTCAATTGTGTTCCTCTCTCATTCCTTCAGAGGTAATTCAGAACTCAATTATGTGAAATCCAAAGTGGAAAATTCATTTGCCTGGTGGGTTGTGTTTGTACTAGGGATTGGAAAATCGATTTCGATTTTAATCGAAAATCGATAATCACACTCCGATTTTCGATTTAATCGTAGTCGACTTTTTATTTTGAAAAATCGTTCAAAATCGATTCTAGCCGATCGATTTTCGATTTTTAGCTTGCTACAGCATTTGAATTTTGCCGCCTCGCTTTACTCCGCTCCGCGCTTTTTCACTCTGCATCGCTGGTGGGGGAACCTCGGTGGGGAGGCAAAGTGCATCGGACACCGGCAGGTTGGAGTTGCCAATTGTGGGGCTGCGGATTTTTATTACAATACTTCTAGTCTAGGCGGGGACTCACGCTCAAAAGTAATACATTGTAGACCGCGAGACGAAGATTTGGAATGATAATACGTGTTGACATTGTGCCTTTTTTGTAAACATTTTCTCAATAAATCGCTTCAGAGCACTCGTCTTTTTCAAAATAGATTCGCCCAGTCTGAATATCGTCTTCTGCGCATGGGCTACTAAATTATATATAATTTTCTTGTTATATTACCTATATGTATATAAGTATCTGGTATGGATTATTACTTTCCTGCATACCTTATAAATATCTGTAAAATAATAAATTGTATTAATAAAGTTCACCGTATTCAGTTCTTATCCCTAGTGCTTCCATTAACCCATATTTAGCATTTTGTTAGAACAGCACATCCGTATTTCAGCAGACAATCACTTTTAGACGGTCGATTTTTAAAACCAAAATCGAAAGTCGATTAATCGAAAATCGATTCTAGATTTAAATTTCCAATCCCTAGTTGGAACCGCTCGAGATAATTCCGTGCACGTAACTAAGGAGTCACGTGGAACAATCACTGAGGGTTCGAGATTTTGGTGTATTTGAAAATTTGTAAAAATCTCACACAGACTTCCCAATTGAGTTTTATCGCGGTAATATTGTTAATTGATTTTATTTGCCGATTGACGACACAATTAACAAAATATTAATCATTTAATTTATCTATCCGATTGAGTAAAACTTGCCATAATCTCCAACCGCTCGTTGTTGAACCACGTGACTCCTTAGTAACGTGATCGAGATCTCGAGCGGTTCAAACACAACCCTCCCGGACTGGGAATCAGGTCCCTCGACTTCGCGCCGAATGCTCTAACCAATTAGGCTACCCAGGCGTCCTCTTCCACTAGGAATCTCATGGGGGCTTAAAGGAACAAGTTGTCCTCACAGGTACCGTGCATGCGTGCGTGCGTGTACCTCCATGCGTGAAGAATTTCACACAACTGTGTGATCACTGGCGGGTGACTCCGTTGAAGTAACTCCGCGGCTAATTCCGTGGCTCTTTGAAAATGTCCAAAGTAAATACCAACGTGTTTAAAGTTGGGCTTTACTCCGTGGACTGTGGCGCTTAGCGCTCGCATACAGATACCGCTGGCATCATATGCACGGCATCTGTGAGGAAAACTTGCTCCTTGAAGCTCCCATGAGATTCACAGTGGAAGAAGACGCCTGGGAAGCTTTATTGGTTAGATCACTCGGCGCGAAATCGAGGGATCTGGGTTCGATTCCCAGTACTGACGAATGATTTTTCCACTGTGAATTTCACACAATTGTGGGATCACTAGCGGGTGACTTCGTTGAAGTAACTGCGCGGCTAGTTCCGTGGTTGTTTAAACAGTTGCCGCGTGTTGTACTCGAACGTCAACCCTTGGGTAGTTAGGAAGAGCAGGTCGCTTCAGCAAAATTTGACTGCAGTAGCACAACTGGAGGGCTTGAAGATTCTGATGCTTTCCTGGAGAATAACCTGAGTAAATTATTCACGGGTTTTCTCACCTGGTATGGAGTTCAGGTGCCGACGTTTCGATGACCTGCTCAGGCATCTTCTTGAGTGTGATTGAATCAGTGATGAGGAAGGCGGAATCACTCATCGAACTTCGGTACCTAAGTCACTACCCCGGTGGAAAACTCGTCAAAACTCCATCACGTTTTTGCCAAAATTTGTACCCTCAGGAAATGAGCGTAGTAAGTGGCAGTTTCGCACAGTGACAACTACAGAATAGTTAGCTTGAGTGACGAATTAAGAAATGTAATCTAAAAAGGTTTTTATTATTAAACATAAGTGTGTATGCGTGCAGGGCTTGGTAAAAATTTATCACTACCTCCTTCTCTTTGCTCCTCCGTCTTTATTTTGTAAATTTTGTATAGTATTGAAAAATCATAAGCCTGCAGGTAAGGAAATCACCTTTGGGTACAACGCCGACGAAAAATACCCGTAATATTGCTATTCAAACGATAAATGTAGAAGGCGAAACACGAATATAAGTCGCCATGCCAAATTTTTTCCTTCTTTCTACGTTTAAATTTATTTATTAAAGAATATTATGAATTTTGCATGATATACAACTCAACATATATTTTGTTTAAATGAAACCCTCTTTAAAATATTATAACTTAATGTGGAAACATTAATTTACGGAAAGTAAACCTAAAAGTGTTTTCAAAGTGTTCGAGGAAAAGTTGATGAAATTTGTGTATTGCAATACCATCATTTAATTGTTTTAACTAGCAGAATATTTCGCGTGCGAATATTTCGCACAGTATGCAGCTTCTTCCTGTTTCTTCCTTCTTTCTTCGATCTGTTCACAATACTTATTAGTACGCGATTGGTATTGGTCTTCCTGTTTTTCTACTTCTTGTATATTTCTCTCATTTTTCTGTTTTTCATCAATAACGCGGAACATAAGCTTTAAAACGATGTTTGAATCATAAATTTTGATGAATAATTATGGGAGTTATGGCGTTGCGACAAATAAAACCCCTTTGAGAAATAATATATATGATGATATGAGAAATGGATGAATTATAAAAATTCCATCGGAATGAATGAATAAAAAGGAGCATGAAAGTGCCGCTAGAAAATTAGCACTTGAACCGTTTAAAATTGCCTTTTTGTAGTTTGCAGCAGGCCCACGAAAAGGTACCTGTGGCAATCTTCGCCATCTTTAAATTATGTTCCTCCATATTTTTCCGAGCAAGGATGCAATCGGAGAAGGTTTTATTGACCTTAGGCAGGTGTGGGAAAATTCCTCGTAGGGCTACTAGATGTCGGAGGAGTGGTGTTTCGATTGACGACCGATACATATCGAGGGACTTGCGCGGATGTTACCGGTGCTGACACACTCGACGACATCACCGCGTCGCATATTATGGAGGACAAATTACTCTGCCTCCCGAGAACATTTTATGGCAGATAAAAAATTAGACCTCTCGAAAGTCCAACGACTGTCGTTTTCCCACCTGCGCGCTAAATTGCGGTGAGATGCTGACAAGTACCTGCCAGATGGTTGGATGAAAAATTTATATCATTCACATGAAGGCGCTCTGTGAAAGAAAACACTGCAATAAGTTCGGGTGAAAAAATTATTTTAGATAGCAAACGGGAAGGTCACTGATATTTGTGACCGCTATTTCAGACAGACCAATCCGAGTGAAGGGGCCGCTCTTTTTGCTGGGGTCTGCCTTGACGCTCGCCTCTGTGAGAGGTTAAGTTGCTGCATCGGGTGATTGTACTCCAGAGTGTTACCTGAAGCTGTGCGTCTGCTAGCTAAGTCGATGCTAGTGCAAAGGAAACGTGACTATTGTCAAGGAAATGCATAGAGCCAACAAATCCCAGAAAATTAATTTTTTCAAGCATGTTGCTAGTTGAAATGCGACAGAGAGGCCTCGAAGTTGAATTAAGGTGGTAGGAACGATTTGCGTATGTGTACAGAATTGCGTGAAAATTTTCATTCACGTACCAATAAGTATTGTGAACAGATCGAATCGAAAAAAGTTGCATGTTACCGATTCGGCCACTCCTCTGCCTCGGGGCAAAAGGAAATGAAATAAATGTCTTGGAAGAAATGGAGATGGGCTGCTGCCGAATTTTCCTTCTTGAATTGTGAACGGACGGAGAGACTCGCTTTCGAAGCAGTCTTTAAAAGAGTCGAACAGGAGAAAGGTATCGTGGGGACTCAGCTAAGAAGGGGGTAATAAGATTTTCGGGCACATTTCGCTACACAAAAGCCTAATGAAAACAATGCCGGTGGGAGAAATTACTTGAATGAGTAACATAGGAAGGCCAAATATGGATTGCCTCAAGCAAATCATGACGCACGTTTAAAAGTGGTTGTAGGGATTTTCGTTCACGCACTGGTTAGCGTGAGCTTGACATGGAGCGTAGCGTTGTATGGGGCAATTACGTGTACCCTCAAAGAGAAAGACGAGAATATGCTTCTGGGATTTAAGATGTGGGTGTGGAGAAGGATGGAAAAGGTTAGGCGTACGGAAAGGAAGACTAACGAGAAAGTGCTTGAGATGGTGGGCGAGGAAAGGAAACTTTTGAATGAAATCCGGGATGGGCAGGGAAGATGGCTGAAGGATGTAATAAAGGGTGATTGGGTTGCTGAAGAGTGTGATAGAGGAATGCTGGGCAGACGGGGAAGGGGAAGAAAGAGAATAGGTTTCATGGACGGGATGATGAAGGGTAGATCTTATGCAGAGGCGAATAAGGATGAACTAGAGGGAGATAGACCCCTGAATGTGTAGAAAACCGGGAGGAGATTCTCTGGCATCCAACAAAACCTACCTTTATCGGTAGAATACATTATAATAATCACATAGCAAGTTAGCGTGAAACTTTTCGTACGCGTACTCATTAGTAATGGATAAAATCGAAAAAAATTGCATGTTACTGATTTGGTTTCTTGACAATGTAGTGCTACTCTAACACGTAGACTTATGGCGCTTGACGTATATATTTCAAAATAATTCGATGAAATACGTACAGATTATCTCCTAAACGTGAAAACATACCTTTCTCATTATTTTAATGGCTCCTATTGAATATCAAGGTATCCCGACGAATAAAAACGCATATTCATTGACGGTTTTCGCTTAGGTTTCGAACTCCGCGTCGGAAACCCAAGTCATAACAATCTATAAATGAAGTAGATACTTTTACAGTATAATTCTCGCGTCATTATATTTCAATATGTACGATATTGTTGTTTCCATTGAGGCATATGGAGAGGGAACTGCGTCATCAAACTGAAGCCTGACAACCGAAATAATAATCGTATTAGTTTATCCTGCTCTCTCTCTCTTTACTTTCCTATGTAGGTATAGCACGACGGAATGGACGAATTAGCGGATGTAAAGCAATAATATCAACCATTTGTTTGAGATTTAATGCAAGTAACTTATGAAACATACAATGGTTACTTAGTGCTATAGATTTTACTCGATTTTGCTATTGTTTTCACCGGAATGTGGATGATTGTTAATTTAAGTAAATAAACAAAAAAATACGATGGGATGGCTCATTAAAGAAGTAAGTACATGGTGATTTCTAGTAATTTATTGATGAAAAACATGGTAAAATTGCAAAATTAGTGGGTTAGCCAGCAGCCACCAGTATAGGAATATGAGGGTCAACTAAGATGGCGGACTGGCTTCAGCTTCTGGAATTGACCAGTATAGCTGGTGCCCTCTCTATTGCTGGCCAGTGTAGCAAGTGCCCTCTCCATATGCCTCATTGGTTAGTTCCAACGTTTAAATAGATGTGCATAAATAAAGTGTGATACAAGAACTTTTTTGTGGCTAACTTGTAAAGTTATTAAAATGTGCTCTCAGTGACTCAAAATTTGTGCTCCAACCACCTCAATGTGATCTCGGAAAACTACCCACGCTTCTCTTTCCACCGGCAACTATCGGTTCGTCTCACCACGGGCAGAAGAGTGAAGAAAACGAGCGTGTTCGACTAACAAAAAAGTCTATCAGAGATGTATAGAGCCAGCAGCGAACGCGAGAGAATGAAATTAACACGTCGCCGCGAAATTTTAATTCCGTCTCGAACAGTCGACTGCGTGGCTGTTGGTGCGATGTCTGCGACCATCGCGGATGACGCTTTCGTTTCCAAATGCGAATTAAAACAACACTTGCATTACTTCGTGAGAGCGTAAGTGCGGTCTCAGTTTTCCTCGGATGAGGGAAGGTTTAAAAAATGCGCGAAAAAGCGCGTGCGAAAGTGAGTTTGTTCTGCTGGAACGCGGCCATCACCTTCTTTCGCCACTCGTGACGTTTTTATGAACTGCCGTATATTATCGACTCGAGTGAGAGAGGGAGGGGGATGGGGAAAGAGATGGAGAACGGGAGGGAAGTGAGACAGGGATCCAGGGCAAATGTTGCGATAGCCCGAGAATTTTTTTATTTCTAGGCGGTGGTAATGGTCCCATAAAAATAATAAAATGGAGAAATATCAAAAGTGTTAGACAAGCTAGGGGAGGAGGGCTTTTCTCAGCCGTTCACAAATGTGCAACGATCGCCTCGAGATGAGAAAAATAAGACGAAGTTTTTCACTTATTATGCTTTCAAAAAGCATAAGAGGAATGCCTCATTTGGAAATTTAATCTACATAGAAGGACCAGGTGGGTTGAACACTCCCCTTAGACAATGGATTCAATAAAAATATAATTTTAGGGAGGATTTAATGCAGAATCCCAAGGTAAAGGACATTCAGTGGACATTAAAAGAGAATACTTAACGGAAATCAAAATACACTTTGTAGAGGTTCACTAGATGGTGAATGTTCAGAAAGTATGGAGAGGTTTAACAAAGTTCAACCTGCAGTTATTAGTTATATTTTAAAAGAGAATGTTGGAAAGGAGATTAACTAAGATGTTCTAGAACTATCTGAGAGCTGAAAAATGGAGGGCTGCATTTCAGTTAATAATTCTTAGATTAAAAAAACTGGAGGATGATTATTTCATGTATGGTCTGATTAAATCATTAAGCTCGCAATAAATATTTCTATTTACCCTGGGAGTCTCAAGTGTTGATGCAAAAAATTGTAAAGACGAAAAAACGGAATCATTTGAACCAGGTATGAGAAACCCGTGGGCTAGATCCAGTATATGATTACGGTTTTTTATTGCGTGTGCGCTCGCATTATCACTGTTTTTCAGTTTTACTCCTAAGACCGCTAACGCGACCGTCATTCTGAACACTTATGGCCGGTTGCAAGAAAATTTAGTTATGGAATCAATAGTAATGAGATCCATAAAGTTATAGAACTCACAAATATATTCGGGTTGCAGGAACACATCTATTAGTTACTTAACTTATTTACCAATAGTTACTAGCCTCGAATATTTGATCTAATCTTCCACCGCCGGATAAAAGTTATGAAAGTTTAGCCTATGAATAGTTGATAATGCACATTATAATTAGTCAGTAAGAGTAAACAAACTGGTCACTTGTCTCAAAACAACTCTTTAATCAAGTAATTAAGACTCCAAGCGGTTCATTGCGCATCCGCCATCTTGGCTACTTATGGAACTCATAACTACATGCCATAAGTTATGAGACCAATGAATTTATTGAATGTTTTTGCAACACTTATTGAATGGTTTCCATGGATTATGGGTCCCATAACTTTATGGAATACATATGTTACGTTCCTGCAACTGGCCATTAGTCAGGTGAACATAAGAGAGCGTATTGGAACTTTTTGGAACCTATGGATTTCCATATTTGAAAAGGTATTTGTACAATTTCCACACTTCTATTTTCCGTCACCGACCATGGTTTCGGCACATTATGCTATTATCAGGGTACATTACTATAATTGTCTTAGCCTTTTATACATTTTTCCCACTTTGTTTGATGTATGAAAGGCTGAGACATTTGGGGTAATGTACCCTGATGATTGCATGATGTGCTCAAACCATGTGACGGAAATGAAAGTGTGGAAATTGTATCAGTGTTTCTTAGTCAGGCGATTCAAATAACTTGTTTCAATTGATGGAGTGCATTCTTGGGGGAACATCTGCGAGTACTTCCACCAAGGAGCTGTTTACGCTTTGGTTGAAGTTAACGACAAAGCTAAAGAAGGGATCGTAATACCACCCTAGCCTAGGATAGGGTGGTATTAGCCTAGGCTCGTTTGTAATTTCCTAGCGATCGGACGGCTATTTCCTCGACAGCGGATACTGTAGATCGTGGTAAAGGGTAGGATGTTGCGCAGTCGGGAATGGATAGTAGTTTATATACGTGGTCAAGAGAGATTATTATATTAAGGATCTACATTCTCAGTATCAATTTTATTTCATATGACACAATTTTCAGAGTAGATCGTGGTAAAGGGTAGGATGTTGCGCAGTCGGGAATGTAAGATAGTAGTTTATATACGTGGTCAAGAGAGATTAATATATTAAGGATCTACATTCTCAGTATCAATTTTATTTCATATGACACAATTTTCAGAGATTCATACCATAATTAGTGGCAATTCTAGCTATAATTACCTCAGTGATAACCCAAAGGGTGCAATAGATGCCACGCACATTGCTCCCATTGTATCCATTTAAAACCCTAAACCAAACCCATCCATTTAAAACATTATTGTGACACATCTGAAGTGACAAATATTGAACATCACTTACATAAAGACAGCACGACTCAGAAAGACTTGAGGCAATACAAAAATGAAATGACATGGACTTGGAAAATCTCTAAGACATTGGAAACAAACCGTACTGATACACCACAGAAATTACGCTGTCGAAGTTGATTTTCAGAGGTGAATCCTTAAGCATCTTCTATGCTTACACTTGTTCTCAACAATCAAAATTTACTAGGCTCCTCAACCAATATCATGGATATGACCCTTTCACTAATGAACACCACCTAAGTTTGTTGTAAATGGATCACTTATGCAAGTAATCTGGTGACTCATAGTGGTGCAGGTTATGCAGTACAGATATGGCGTTGGACGAGCTGGAGAATGAAATGTTGAGGTGAGATATGGGCCTGCGTTGGTAAAAGTATTGGTTGAGGTAATTCTATTTTCATGTGAGCCAACCTAAATCGGTTGTCTTTTTCTTGCGAAAATAAAACTATTCAAGAAAAGTCCTTGCTAATAAATCATCAAAATTATGTATGATTTTACACCCGAGCCCGAGAGAATTACACAGATCATCAAAATTACTTCTTCGAGAGAATGGCCATTTAGATTATAAATGTTTCAGATACTTCTTTACTCTTAATTTCCGAACAGGCTGTAACGCCTTAGAGTTGTCTTTGGTAGCGCTTTATTTTCCGTTCTTAATACACCTCTATCTCTTCTTCTCTCCACTCCAACAATCCCCCCTCTTCCAACTTCCTCCAACAACTCCCTCCCAACCAGCAACGACCATACAAAATAAACAAATTAAACATTAAAATACAAAAACAAGAAATATGATAAAACAAAGCACACAAAATAGACAATAAACTTATTAAACATTTAAAACCCACGAAACAAGCAATAACTTATGGAAAGGAGCGCGGCGTTACTTGGCCATCTCCCAACGGATATGAAATAATATAAGTATTAGCGATTTGCCATAATTGCCATGATGGTCGTAATGTAATTTTTACACCCAGCCAGGAGCCAGCTTACCAGTGAGTGAAAAGGACCATGTTCTCTGCTTGCCTTGCGTTTCCTCTGACGTTATCATTTAAGAGTCTTAATGCCTATTTGACTTAAGTGCTGGTACAGGGCTGTATTGATAATATTTTGTTCATACATTTGCTTCAGAAAATGCCAACATTCATTACTTATTTTGAAGCCACCCTTACTATGATCCAAATAGATTATTTCTGACTTTTTTGTCTTGATTTATAATGAAAGTCGTTTTTGGTCGTATTCGCGTCAATAAAAACTTTGAAATAGCTTAGTTGACGGGTAGTGTGGCTGATTAATTCATATCCCTCCTTATGCATATTTCTAAATCTGCCGAGTAGTGTTAAATCCATGTTTTGCATGTTCCCTGCATGACTCTTGTTTCACGTTTATATAGTTACGTAATAGATTATGTTTATAGTTTCTGTAGTATCTGTAGAATACCCATAGTGCAGTGCATGTTGGTGAAGGTTAATTTTGCCACTCTAGCTCAAGTTGCTGATAAGTCACCCCCTGTCAAACACCCTTGTGGTGGCGTGCTGGGTAATAAGTAGATGAAATGAAGTAAACTTTGTTTCGCCCATTGTAATAGTTTTATTGCAGACCAAGTTTTCGACTAACAGAGTCACTTTCAAGACTAAAAATTACTTTCTAAGTGGAAATCTTAGTCGGATACTGAAATTAAAGTTGCGTTGTGATATTCACGAAGTTAGCTTCGTTTTATTCGAACAATGAAGATGGCACCGCAGGGTTAGGCTGGGAAATATTAAATATATTCCAAAAGTGGGTCACCTTCCAAATAAGCTCCTTATTATCTCAATTACTATGGGAATATTGGTTTTAGATCGTATCATTTGAATGAAGTAAATCGTGTAAGCTTACATAACTTCTCAAAATGATCACAAAGTGCCGGGAATTTTTTTATTATTTGGCTTCGCTCCCACCCATGGGGCTTAGCTAACCCCAGAAGGGTGAAAAGGATCAGGTTCCCTCATTGCCTCGCCACTGACCTTCTGGTCGGCCCTCCACGGTACTGCAGCCTCCCGCTCCTCACCCCCCCCCACCCCGCCCTCCGGGGGGAAGTGAACGACTCGATAACGTAAATGCGACGAATCCCACGCGTCCTCCAGGGGACTAACTCGTCGCGTCGCCTCGCGGCGGTTAGTCGGCATGGGGGCGTATTTATTATCTCCTCGCTCGGAAGAGACGCGGGACAATCTTTCTTTCTTTCTTTCCCTTAGCTCTTTCTCTCTCTCTCTCGCTCTCACTTTCACTATCCTCCCGAGTGTACTGAAGGAAGCCTTCAGACTCACGCACACAGTCATACAGCGACCTCACACCCGTTGCAAGCTGCTTAAGCTCTCGGAGACGACCTTTTTTTCCCTCCTGTGTGTGTGTGTGTGTGTCTCTCTCTCTCTCTCTCTCTCTCTCTCTCTTCCTCCGGCATTTAATTTTTATTCATTTTTTTCTACTCTCGGCGACAAGTTTCCCTCCATCTCTCCCCCCTCACCCCCTCTCGACCCGACGACTTGGCCGAGTGTCTTCGTGAATTCCTTTCGGGTTCGAGTATTCTTCGACTCGGATACCTATTGGAACCTATCGCGGATACAAGACCCCATTACCCCCCCCCCCTCCCTCCCATCCCCCCGCCTCCTCCTCCCCTACTTCGTCCTACCAGCTCGTAAATCACTGCTTCAGCAATCGTTTTTTTCCTCCTCGAATATCGCCGTCGTGTGCGCTTAGGACGCGAGTCGCACTACATCAGCTTCGGGGAAAAGAATTGAAGTGGATTTATTACGGATTTGGCGTGGAAAAGTGTCGGAGGAAAAGTCGGGGGGGTTTATGCAGGTATTTTTTATGTTAAAATATTTGTCGTGACCTTTTCGTTGTCCCAAATGGCTGAATGAATTGCATTTCTCTCTTCCATGGGGAATCGATTCCTCATAGAGGGAATAGGCTTCTCAGGTAAGTGTTAAACATCATGATCTCTTCAATGTATCTTTTATGATCGATGAATGAATAAAATGCCTCTTAGTTATATATTCCTGATCCAAATTTTACGTATTTTTCAACCAAAGAGTCGCGATATTTTTGTTGTAAATCCTCTTGTATATGTACCTGTTTCTATGGAATTCAAAATAAACCGTGCGAGAACCTACCGTTTATTCTCTCATATACATCGGAAATCGGAATCCAAGAATTCCATATGATCTTCCATGTCAATCGCCATGAAGATATGGATATCGATTTCCTACCTTTCATTGAGAATAAATCTTTAGACGTCTTATTTGGATTCGATTCCCAAAATGACGTGAAATGTGACTCGAGTGTGCCTGCCATGGACAAAATAAGGGCTGAAATTGTGTAATCTGTACTCATTCCTTCTCAAATTAGCGGCGTGTGCAATTCGTAATTGCAGTTGAATCTGCTACCATTTCTTAAAGTGGTATTTCAAAACGTTTTTGGGAATTAATAAAGTTGGTTCGGATATTTGTGACCCATGCTATAGCCTAAAAATTGCGCACCGAATGTGTTCGTAATTTTGCCAGTCCATTTACCATCCAGCATGAATCTCCGATACGAGGTTCCGGAAAGTTTTTTTCGCTTCAGAAACGTTTTTACTGTGGTTCCTTGTCACTTTTCGAAAACATCAACACTCAACGCTTGTTTTTGTACTTTGATAGTGTGTGTTTTGTTGAGGACGGAGCAGTCGTTCCTTTTTGGCATGAGAAGATTTCTTTTCACCTCATTCCACTCTTATTTCATCTTTTCCATGGAGCAGTTGTTTGATAATTTTTAAATTTTGGCTCGTTGGATACATTTTCCTTACAATAGAAAGAAAGGTACGTACCTATGAAGTTGTTCCTTTTCTAGCGTGCGGAATGTGCTGAAAATCACACGGCGGTGTATCTAACACGCCTTTTTTTGTTCTCTTGTTCATCCAGCTTAGTTTTCACCGTTTGTTTTCTCATTTGCATCCTAAAAGGCTTCACACTTACTTCATTCTCTGTCCTCGAAGAGCTATCTTCTAACCATATCCAAACCCTAAGCTGGATATCAAAACTTTCGCTTACGTTTTTTTTTATTTCAAATGGCAGTTCCTATCGATGACGAGACCTCGACCGCCTCGAAAAAACACTATCGATATCACCCAAAAGTGCACTTAATTTGGGGTCCCCAAGTCCACTTAAGTGGACCCGACACTTAAGTGGTGAGAGGGGTTCCTACACGTAGAACTTAAGTGAGAGGTGCAATTATATGCTCACTTAAGTGGTCAGTTTAGATGCGGCATAGCACTTTCTAAACGTTGAGTTTAGCGTACACGGTTTCTCACGGGGTTGAATTATGAGAGCCCGGCATTTCAACAGATGACCCAGCCATCGTCATCAGGATACGGTAGGAGCACAGCCGCATAACGTGCGAGTGTGATAAGCGTATTAGGGATGGACAGTGCGGACAATTGGGAAAAGGATGAAGGAAAATGAAAGATGCATTAGGTCTTTTCTAGCCTGGGAAATCTGCATTTTCGGAACCCGGCGTAATCTATGGGTGTTATTTAGATTTCCAAAATTCGAAGTTGCTCCGCAGCGCGCATTAAAGTACAGCTTGAATCAGTTTTTCTCCGTAAGTATCGATGGCTGCCTCTGCTTTTCGACGTTTTCACGGAAACTGCCTCTGCCTGGAATGCCCCTCATCTCCCTAGGATGCCCCTTCTTTTAATACATTTGACACAGTCTTTGCGTGTCATACTATTGTAGCCATTAATATATATTATGGATTGTGATCTCATTGCAAAAAACTGTCGTCTAGAATTCCGTAAACAAACAACTTTTTGGAAAGTGTCCAGTGATGGAAGACGGAAGTTCAAATGTAAATACCGTCGACAGATTGTAAATAATCACGTCTCACCGTTTTTACCAATAATATACATGGGTTTTACTCACAAGTAATCGTAATGCAGTGGATAAAAAATGTAGTAATACACGCGGGAGGTAATTATACACTTTTTAATATCGTTCGGTCTGCAGATATATTTAATTCCTCTCCAAATTTAATTGCACAAATGCACAATTAACTTCTTAGCACTTCGTGAATATCGTTATACGGAAATTTAATAATAATGCGAGGTGACTTCATGAGTATTCCCAATGGCCATCATTGCAGTGTAGGTAAAAAGGAATGCACTTACCGCCGCCTTGGACAGATTCTTATTTTTCAATCCAAGTCTTCTATTTTGGATCCTCGTTGACGCATACCCTGTTTTGCAGCCTGGTACGAAGCAAGTTCTGTTTAAACAAGGCATTCTAAATTCTTTATTTAGGCCGAATTGGCTTAATGCATTCCAATTATAATATGATTCTGGCTAAAATCGTAGTCGGCACACGATAGACGTTTCATAAACCTGTTACACATTTTCTGTAATAGATATTTCCTCTGTAGCATTTACAAAGTAACTTTTAGATCACAAAAAGTAAGATCTTATTCAAAGCATCAAGTAATTCATATCTCCTCTATCGTTATTGAATATTTACCACAGTCTCACGGTAGCAACAAGTAATTACGTCTATTTACAATAACAACTGAAAAGACTCTAATCGAAGTGGCGCCAAGGACTGGGTGAATTAAAAGTGGAAATTTAGTCAACACGTAGCCTAGGCAAAAATTCCAAACATCCAAATCCATAATATATATTCATGATTGTAAGTACGGAGTTGCCGCCTCATTCTCTTAGGAGAAAAAATTTTAAAAATCACTTCCCCTACCTCCTCAATAATTTACTCAGTTTCCCTATAAGAGCCCTGTCAAGCAGCCAATCACCTTGCATTGTCAGATGATGACGCAGACTGAGTCAGGTTTCGAAAAGCTGGTTCCTATTCATTGAATATGGCTGAAAAAACGTGAATATATGAATCCAATGTATCCGTCAGAAAGCCTATAGTTCTCTTCTTGAAGTCTTTACCTAAGGTTTTGCTGGTCGTTTCTGTTGATGAATACTTCTTTTGATAACGTACCTTCTACTCTCACTTTCTTCAGCGCTACATTTTAACCGCTAGAACAATTCAGCATGGACTTTCTACGTATTGAGAATCTCCTCATCATCGCTTTATAATTATTATCATATGTACATTTTGGATTGTCATCCTCAAGCATCAATACGAAGATTGGTTTGCTGCAATTCTTCACACTGTCCTGTTAGCTAGCCGTCTCTTCTTCTTCTTCTTCTTAAGTCATCAACCCAAAGGTTGGTTGGCGGCAGTTCTCCATACTCTTCGGTCCTGTGCCATTCTTTTCAACTGCACATAAGTGGAGCAGCCTAACTCCTTCATTATTTGGCCCATAAACTCCAACCTAGGCCTGCCCCGGCAGATGGCTCCCTCTACAGTGCCTTCTAAGATGGTGGCCAGCAATGTTTCGTGCCTTAGTTGGTGCCCGATCCAGATATTTCTTCTCTTTTTCAGTAGTTTCAGCAGACAAGGAGACTCCCCCACACGTTTGAGAACCTCCTCGTTACTGATTTTGTCCACCCAGGGAATCTTTAACATCCTTCTGAAACACCACATCTGGAATGCTTCCACCCTCCTCTCTTCTGCCTTGCCCAACGTCCAGGTCTCACTGCCATATAAAAATATGCTCCACACATAAGTTTGAAGAAGGCGTTTTCTTAGTTCTAGACAGATATTTCTGGATGTTAGGAGTTTCCCTTTTTGATAAAACGCCTTCTTTGCCTGGTGAATTCTACTTAATAAGTCTCTTTTGCTCCTTCCATCGGCTGTTATTTTGCTTCCCGGGTAGGTAAACTCCTCTACGTTCTCTAATCGCCTGTCCCTTAAATACACTTTAGCTTGTCCCCCATACTTGCTAACCTTAAGTACCTTGGTCTTATCTACATTAATGTTCATATTATATCCTGCTGTTAGGATGTCCTCCATTGCCTCAAGTACCTCACTCAGATCCTTTTCGCTCTCAGCCAGTAATGCAATATCATCAGCGAACCTCATCATATCCAGTTTTTCTCCATGGATCTTGACACCACCTCTCACCTAGCCGTCTCATTCCCGCGTAAGTCTTCTCTCTTTTGCTCATCCAAATATTCATAATTCATATAATTTTTTGGTCACCCTCAGTAATTATCGACTTTCATTCGTTTTCCCCTCCGTAATTATTTTAAAAGAGTCTATTGTGCCTCAAAATGGGACAAATTTTTTTGTCTCCTCATTTTTAGAAAGTTTGATCATGCATATCTTCGCTGTAACTCACTGTTGGGCTTCGTCACTGATAGTTTATTCCGTTTTTTGATTTACGTCATTCTTTGACAACAACCTTTTTTCATTGCTACCATACTCCTCTGCCCTGCAGCTTTTACATTACCGAGCTTCGTTGTCATCGAAGGTGTGTTCCATGAAGATATGTTTTGATGAAGTGCTTCTTCGTATCCAAACTTGTGTTTTCTGCTGTCAGTAGAATATTATTCTGGTAGAATGCCTCATTAGCCTGGGGTATTCTGCTGACCAATATCTTTCTGGGCTACTGGATGGAGCGTGAAACGAAAACCTTGGTAAGACTTGCAAAGTGGAAAAGATTGACGAGTTGACCTTAAAAAGAAATAGCGAATGGAATGATGCATATATCGCACAGACAAAGAAATAAGAGTGCTTAATAATGTCGCGTGATGAGATACCGGTAGAAAAAGAAGTAAAGGTAGACCAAAGAGATGTAGCGATACCGTTACCCTCCGAACAGAATGAATGACGAAGAGAGCATAGGCAATGTGCCTTTTGCACAGAAGGAATGAGGAGATACTGTTTCCTCCTTACGCTCGTTAGATGGCATTATATGAGAATTTGTTTGATTTATAGCAGACGAACTATCGCTGATGCCAGTGGCGTAACTGGGGGTATGGGAGAAGAACGACCCGCCCCGGGCGGAACTTTTTTTCTGGCCGACATTATTGGAGTAAAGAAGGTTACTTTTGAGATAATTTATTATTACTAATTTTTTATCGCATGAAGAGTAAAACTATCAACTAATTCGAGAGTTAAAAATTATAATTTTCAAATGACGATAAAGGACTATTTGACTTAATCTTTAAAGCACCGCATAAGAAATAAAATCTAATTTGACCTTATCTTAAATGATTTTACATCTAAAGAGCAAGGAAAATATACCTTTTATGAGGCATTTGAATTTATGAGTGAAGGAAGTGAAGTTATTTCATCTTAACCTCTTCGGTCCTGGCGTATTGTATACAATACACAGAATTTTGAATTTTTTTCCGCTCAGCAACCTAAAATATTGGCAACGCCACTAGTTCAGCGCTTGCTGATAAGTGGCAGCATCATTATGTTCCTTGGTTCACAGAGGTATTAACTCTGCAAATATGGCTTACAACGCAAAACGTAAGTATGAAGAATTTTCCAAAAGTAATGCTGGATATGTATCGGGACTGTGGAGGTTAAAAGTACCTTAATATGGTGTCTATATAGGTTTGGCTCACACTATTGTGCATCCCAAAGGAAGGATGGCAATTGACTGACCGTTTTGCAAGGGCGACTCAAACTGGAGCTACGCCATAGGCTGACGCATATTCGCAATCAACTGTACGCTTGTCAATTTCTCGCGGGATATACCCAAAAAAGACTCATGGAAAGCTGCTCGGAAATGCTTAAGCGATACCGCTGGAAAAATTCCTAGAGTGGAACCCGAGACCCATTCCGATCCAGAGACTTGGGAACCAACGGGAGTCCTTTCGTTCTCACTCTCGCAGCCTCTCTATCTCTCTCTCTCTCTCGGAGCCATTGCCAAGGGCGGTTTTTCGTTCGGCCGTCGCGGAAGGCGCGGAAGTCGAGGTCACAGGGATATCGGATGCCTCTCTTAATCTCCATTTCTTCTATTTATTTTTTTATCATTTTCTCTTCACTTCATTCCTTGCGGTACATACATAATCCCGTCTCGCCGCTTCTTATATCCCCTCCCCTCTCCCTCCCAATACCACCGCGGGCGACGCGTGTTATTTGTATGCGTGTTTCCGGCATGAAAGAGGTTTTCCCGACGCAAGGCACGGTCTTGGCGCGGGAGGCTCCCATGGGCGGGCGTGGTGGTGGCGGACAAGTCGTGCCTCCCTTCGACAGCGCAAACCGACGGCAGCGCGATATAGTGAATCCATGCAAAAAGTCGAGGGACTTGAAGCTTGAGATGTTCGTATCTCGATATCCCATGAATCGATTGCGATGAAATAAACTGAAAATTAAATGTAGCTCGTACAGTTATTCGTCGAAAAGGAAAGGCAGGAGAAGAAGTGATGGGTATCTGCATCTACATACTACCCTGTGAGCCGCCGTATTGGCGTAAGGCATGGGTATATATGGTCACCAGCCGTGTAAAGATGTGAGGTTTTAAATTTTGGCAGGTGAAATGGTGACGTGTGTTATGGGAATGAATTGAGTGGACATCAGTTTTTATTATGGACGCTAATTATGCATGGGAAGAACGAATTCTTGTACGTGTCTGTTCGGCGATGTATCTCTCTTATTTTATCGCTTATGTCAGACCAAGAGATGTAGTATGCCGTCGAAGTAATATTCTGAAACGTACTTGTCTTATACGAAATATTCTGAAATGTCGCTCTGAAACGCACTTGTTCTGAGTATCTCAAGCAAGCTAAGCCTAGCGTGTTGCCTCCAAGTCTCTAGGGGCTCCCACCTTAATCCCCCTAAAAGTTGTGAGACACTCTATGTTCGCTCGTAGGAGTTTTAAACAAAGCGTGCAGCTTTTCTTTGTGTTTGAATATTTTTTTTTGTTAAATCCTTCTGTCCAGGGTCCCAAATGGTCTCGGAGTATTCGAGGTGTGACCTAACGAGAGCGAAGTAGCATCTCCCCCATTACTGTATCATCCGAGGACCTTCTTATCATACCGTTAAAAAAACCTAGTTCCTTTAATACTGTTCCGTAAATGGTGGGAGATGTGAGGGAACTTCAGGAGGAATTCAGTAAGCATTATCTTCGTCGGTAAATCGGTTGGTCTCTTATGCGGGGAAGGCGACCGACGAATGAGGCCCCTCTTACCATTAAGGACAGGAAGGTTACTACGTTTCGATGGTTTCATAGTAAAATGACTTGCATGTTCACAAAAGAAAAAACGACTTCGTTTTCTTCTACTGATTTATTTTTTTGCTACGACATGTTTCGACACATAGAGGTCATTTTCAAGGGTCAATTTCATAGAGGTCAAATTTTCGACACATAGTGGTCATTTTCATTTTCGAGGGGCCTCATTGTCGTACCAAAAAAATAAATCAGTGGAAGAAAACGAAGTCGTTTTTTCATTTGTGAATATCAACTTCCACATAGTTGAGCCTGATACCATTGAACGACTTGAATGTTTATTTTTTTTCAAATTTGGATTATTACTGAAAGAAAAATACGTCCTGTTTCCATCAACCAAAAACCAAACCGTCAACAAAATTTTACCTATCCGCGTTAGTTTTTTCGCTAATTCAGAATGAAATTAATTTTTTTACGGCGGAACCGGATGAACTATGTGGATAAAGCATTTTTCTATGTAATATAAATGCTAACTTTGCGAAAACCATCTAACATGAAGGAAATATCCCAGAGGATTATATGGTCGTATGATTTTGGCTACGTAGCGTAGTTATTTTGCAGCTACTAGTAAAGTTACCACGATAATTGAACTGAAAATGCGTTAATTCAATTGAATTTGTACTTCAGTCGGCTTCAACGTCTGGAAAAATGTTTCGAGAAAAATTATGTATTCGTCAGATAATCAAAACAAGAAGCTCATTGTTTATCACGATGATGTTTACCACCACACAAGGCATGTCGCCAGTGAAAGAAGTAATTTTAAACAAAAAAAGAGCAATTTAGTATTTTTTTCAAATCACGCAGTTGCGGCGGAACCTCCTTGTAGGCGGAAAGGTTGAGGAATGTAAGAAGGGAGGAATGAAAATAAGGCGCTGGCATTAGCCCGCTCAAAACGAAAGACGCCGAGGAGTTCAAATTTAGCGTCCGACTTACACCCTTCCCTTTGCTCTTTACAGCTCCTCATTTTCCCTGGGGATCTCTGAAATTGTAATCCTCCGATTCATATTGGCCTCCATTTATTTCATTTGACTGATTTCCTCAATTTCATTTCTTTGTATGCGTTGTAGCGTCGTGCAGCGGAGTCCGCACGTCGCTTGTTCGTTTTCGTCTGCTTCTGCTCCCCTCGTTTGTTTCGTCTGCTTAGCTGGACACTGGCGGCGCTGACGGATTGCCAGGATATAAAAGGACGTGCATCGAAAGGAGGAGGGATCGTTTCTTTTCCTTGCGTGAAAAACGATTTTTGTTCGACTTAATTTTGTGCAGCAAGAATTTCTACGCAGGTGGATAAGTACTGTATTTTTAGTCGCTTTTTGGATATATTATCCGTTTGAAAACAACTTCACCGAGTGTGTGTGTGCTATTATTTTTTGACTATGTCCTTCAACTTCTCGCTCAGCCGGCGGTCGTCCCAATTAACACTAGTGTTTCTTGTTTTCTCCTTGTGTTCTTCCCCTGGACCTTTAAGTAAGTGGGGTGGGGGTTATATTCATCATCATTGGTCGTTCAGTCCTATGATTGGTTGATTGCAGCCCTCCACCCTTCCCTATAAATGCTAGTTCCATTACTTCCGGGTGTCTTTTCCCATGTACTTTCCTCTTTATTTGGTCCATTAACTTATTTCTGGGTGTTTCTCTGGGGACTTTTCTTTCTATTTGCCTTCAATTATGTTCTTCACGAACCCATTATGTCTCAGGGTGTTCAATCCATTCAATTATGTTCTTCACGAACCCCTTTATTTCTCAGGGTGTCCAATCCATTCAATTATGTTCTTCACGTACCCATTGTGTCTCAGGGTGTGTCCAATCCATCTGGTTCTTCTTTTCTGTATGGTGTTCCATGTGGTCCTCTCCTCTTTTGATTTTCTGTACACTTCATCATTTCTTATTTTGTCCGTTCCTTTGATCTTCAGCATCCTTTTCCAGCACCAGTTTCCGAAGGCTTCTAGTCTTTTCTGGTCACCTTTTCCTATGGTCCATGCTTCCGATCCATAGAGTGCCACGCTCCACATGACGTTTATATTATTGACAGCTAATTATACGAGTCTGGAAGTGAGGAAGTACTTTACTAAAACATATATTTGTATTATGCTTTTGAATGGAAGGGAAGCCGGTATAATAACAGCAGCTAGGGTTCTTATCGCCCGAGGACGATGTCAGTTTTCGCACATCCTCCTGGGTCCCTCGTTACAAAAGGTGCGCCATCTTACTAATAACAGTTATTTGTTTTATGGATTATATATATTTTTACAAATAATTTTGTTTTCACTCCTCCGGAAGTGTATATATACGGGTGTTCAAATTAAAAGGTACGAAACGACACTGTGTGTATAATTGAAGTCTTTATCCAAAAGTAATCACCAGAGGCCTAAGCACAACTATCCCACTGTTTCATGAGCTGAAGGATTCCCTGTTCCCAGAATTTCTGTGGCTGTGGGCTGTGACAAGAGCCAGTCCTCCACTGTGTCCCTCAGTTCGTCGTCCAAGTTGAAGTGCTTCCCTTTGAGATGTGTTTTTAGCGGACCAAACAGATGGAAGTCGTAGGGCAACATCTCCGGGCTGTTTGGCGGATGCTCAAGCTGCTCCCACTTGAACTTGGCCAGTAAACTTCGTGTGACCTTAGAGACGTGTGGACGCGCGTTATTGTGGAGCAGAATCACTCCCTCCCTGAGCAGCTCAGGCCGTTTGCTCTTGATGGATTTGCGTAGGCTATGGAGTGTCTCACAGTACACGTGATTGTGAATGGTTTTTCCGTGCTCGAGGAATTTGATGAATATCGGGCCTCGGACGTCGAAAAAGATAGTGAGCATCACCTTGCCTGCGGAGGTCACAGCTTTGAATCTTTTAGGGGGAGGTGACAACGCATTCTTCCATTGCATGTTGTCCCGCTTTGTCTCTGGCTCGAAGTGGTGACGATCCGCCCCAGGAAAGTGGGGCCTTCATGATACCGGAACAGGTATTGTAGTGCTAGCCCCATATGCAGTTCCTTTTGCGGTTCGCTGAGCTTCTTCAGAACCCACTGCTCGCACACCTTCCGTTAACCCAACCTGTCGTGCACAATTGTCCACACTGTGTCACCGCGTCAATTGGACGGAACACACAAGTGCCTGCTTCTCTCCTGCGTCATGTGCGGGCGCCCGTCGCATGCGCACAACAATGACGGACACTACATTCGCGTCCCTAGATGTCTCACTTCGTTTTTCCGAAGCGGTTTATTCAAATTTTAACCGGTTTGGTTGTTACGACGTTTCGTACCTTTTCATTTGAAAACCCCTAATAAGGTGGAAAACATTTCATTCTGAAAGACATTCGTATCTATTTTACATCAGTTCAGCGCCCGCAGACCCTGCGCACGGAGACACATGTCCCTCCTTATCCCCACCCCTCCCCTGGCCGCGTTACTGCTGCAGGGCAGAAGAAATTGGAATCAATGTCTTAGAAGAAATTGAGATGGGGTGCAAGTGAATTTGATATTGCTGATATAAAGAAATTGAGATGGAGTGCTACCGAATTTGATGTTAAGAAATTGAAATGGGGTGCTGCCGAAACCTTATCGAATGATGAACGGACGAAGAGAATCGCTTTCGAAAAAGTCTTTAACCCTTTGAGTGCGGCATGACGTGATATCACGTCATAGGTGTCTTTACGCTGGTGCTGATGTCGTGATATGAAGTCATGGGTACCGTGAGTGTTCCAGCTTTCACTATGAAACTTTCACGAGGCCCCCTCGTGGATCTGGAACACTCACGGTACTCTTGACGTGATATCACGTCAACCGCCCCAGCGTAAAGACAACCGTGACGTGATATCACGTCAACCGCGCCAGCGTAAAGACAACCGTGACGTGATATCACGTCATGCCGCACACTTTGGGTTAAAAGAGTTGGAGAGAAGAAAGGTATCGTGAAGACTCGGTTGAGAAGGGAAATAAAATTTTTGGATTTATTTCTTGACACAACAGCCTAATGAAAACAATGTTAGTGGGAGAAATAAATTGTATGAATAACATAGGAATGCCACGTATGGAATGAGTCGAGAAAATCATGAAGGACGTTTTAAAGTGGTTGGACCGATTTTCGTTCATGCACAGATTTCCGTGAAACTTTTTATTCCCGTACTCATCAGTAATGTATAGGAATAAAACGAAAAAAATATTATAATTGACATGTATCTCGAAATATTCTATTGCATGTGTACAGATTTTCTTCTAAACGAGAAAACATTCTTTTAATATCATTACAATGGTTTCTATCAAATATCAAGGTATCCATCTGATTAAAAACCACGTATATGTGTATACAGTAAAACTCCTCTTGACGACCACTCCTATCAAGCGAACACCCCTCTCAACGACCATTTTTCAGAGGAGCCATCGGTGGTCGACTAATTCGGGTTTCATTTTATCTGCACATCAAAGTTATATGCATTTAAATTTCCCATGAGCAAGTAAATTATGAGGAAATTAATGCCATCTGAATAGGTTTTAGCAAAACCGTCGCTTTAAGTGTTTTTCCATTTTTTTTCATATCATCTGTCCATTCATTGGCATGATATGTACTCCAAGAAACTGAACCCCTGTCGAACGGCCACCTCTCTTATCGGCCATTTTTCTGCGGAACCGTCGAACAGTGGTCAATAAGCCCCGAAAGTTGGTCACCATGAGAAATAGTATTCCAATTTGGATGAAAATTTGCATACTAGTGTCTTTGAGTGTGCTAAAACAAAAAAAAAATATCTTTTTGCAAACTTTTCGCAAAATTATTCGCAAAATTTTTCTTAATTGAAAAAAGGGAATGGCCTTGATGCAATTAGTTGTGCGTGTGCTTTTGAGGTTGTATGAAACCAGTCTAGTCGGAGTACGCCAAAATATTTTGGGCAAATTATTCGCAATTGCTTTAATTATTATCTGCAATTGTAATTGAGCTGCAATAAAAAATGGTGCATGTGTTCAATAATGTATTAAAAAAATGAATGTAACGGGAAGTTCACAAAAAAATAATTCATGCGCGCAAATTTTCCTGCAAAAATTGTTTATTTTTCCGTGAGTTTTATCAAACAATTAACAACAAATAATTTGACTGTATTTATTTGAACTACATAAAATATGAATTTTATTTTCATCGCGTCAAATACAATTGTGATTAATAAAATTTGCTATTAACCTTTTTGATATTGCATATTAATACTAATTAGACGCGTCGGCGGTCGCCTGATTCAGGTTTCACTCTACCTTCTCGATTTTTGCGTATATTTCGTATTTCGCTTCGTAAACCCGAGTCATGACAATGCTTCAATTGAGACGAAAATTTGTACACATAATTGTTGTATAGTGTTTTTATTAAAACATGTTCGATTATTTCCCATGAATTAAATTTACGCACTCAAGTGGAGTTTGGTCCAAGATTTTTCTTCGGCTTACTTGAAAAGTTATCAGAAAGTGCACTCATCGACTCACGATTCGCGCTCCGACCGCCTCAAGCGAATAAGAAAAAAGTGAACGAAAGGACTAGAGAGTGGTAGGGTGAGAGGAGAGAGGGGTGGCGAGCCTCAGCGGGGCAATCTTCGAATTGATGACTACTGATGATGATGGATGAGGCTCATCGTTCGTCAATACCTACTCCCTTGTCGACATGAACTTTCGATTTCAAAAATTAAAAAAAAAATGTGCATAACGCTATTGTCATCCGCTCGACAAGGTAGGCACTCGGAGAGTTGAGAGCTGGTCTTGGTTTTTTTTTCTTTACGCATTCGTGTACATATGCATAAACCCTGGCATGCGCGCGAGCTTGCTTCCGCACAGGGCTGTTCGCCGGTGCTTTCATTCCGCAGCGGAAGGATCGAGGGGAAGGGGGAGGGGGGGGGGTAGTCTTCCCTTTTCATAGTCCGTCTTCTATCGCGCCTTTCCATCTCGCATCATGTTCGGACCCTCCTCCTCGTCTTCCCATGCTATCTCGGTAGTCATCTCGGACACGGCGTCCTCCCATCCACTAGCTCTACGGCCGTCACAAACCGCGGTGCGCGCAAGTTTAACAGGCGAGTGCCTCTGCGTACGAAGTTGGCCGATCCCGCTGGTGGAAGGATTCAAGCCTGTGCGGTGCATGGGGTGGAGGAAAAAAAGGGTCGTCTTTTCGAACTTCCGCAATCCGAGAAAGAATCGATAAAGCGAATTGTATACGCGGTTCTGAGCATAATTTCTCGCGTTTTACAGCTTTTGTTTGTGATTTTTTTGTGCTTCTTTTTTTATTTGTGTATTTTTCGTTTCTCGTGAAGGAGGTGTTGAAGAATGCGATTGAGTGGGAGATTCTAGGGAAGCGCGGTGGTGGAAGGCAGTTGATCGGCATTCTGGACTATTTAAGGGGAAGGAGAGTGAATGAGGAATTCTAGAGAGACCTGAGAAGGAGCAATTTATATGAGGTATAGTGAGAAGATGATCTAGGAATCGCGAAGTTAAGGTAGTTCGAGCGAAATATCATTTCGAGTAGAAATCAATGAATTTGGTCTCATTTAAACGAAAAAATCTTACTCTTCCAAAGAATAAAATATCATCCCCTTACCGAACTACTTTCCGAGATTTTGGACAAGTAATACCAACCATTTTACAGGGGAAATGGTAGGTTACGCTCTCCAGAGAGACCTTATTTGAAAAATGAGGTATTTTTAACACCCAGATCTCGTCAAAATATTTACAGAGCGTAGTTTGTATGTTGTATCGACTATTGTTGAGAATAAATCATATTGACACCGCAGTAAGTTTTCAGAATCGCAAAAAAACTTCCGTTGTGAAGGAGTTTTGAATGTAAAGCGTTGAAAAAATGAGTCAAGTTAAGGACTTTTGTGGATATTTTTATTTGATTACCTAGAATTTCAGTCATATACATGTATATTATTGCACTATAATTAAAGTAGTATTTAATCCATGCTTCCGCCAGGTGCTAAAATTAAAACGTACAATTGGAAGATGGTCTTCATTATGACAAGGGAACTTTGTCTCTCTACCATAAGACGTGGACTGTCCACAAACATACCAATCAGCTGGTAGAATATCTAACGTGGAGTTGATTCTCATCAATGTCAAAATGCTTCCAAATCACCAAGAGGTGATTCTAAGTTAGGAAGTTAACCGTGAGAAGTAGATAAGGGATATATTTGGTATTTCATTAGATCGATAAATCTCACAATTTCGTGACTTGCAAACCTGATCTAACCGGGGAAATATCTGCGCGTTATGTTGTTGACGAAGCTTCTAGGTAAATTTGGAGTAAGCTTTCAGCTTAGTATGTATGCTCTAAAAATATGGAAATGATTTCAAGCTTGCGCTTAAATTTTCTGAAGCGTTCGTCGTGAATTGAGTAATCGGAATGTTGATTCTCTTTGCAATTTATGTGTTGTGGTTAATACTATGTTAATGCCGATGACTTTTGAATGGGTTACTGTGCCGTGTAGTCGTTATTTTATTTTTCTCTCGAGTGGGAACACATACTTTTCTCGAACTCGTTAGCTGGAATTTTGCAAGTGTTCCTATGTTGAAGACTATTTTTCGGTATTAATCCATCTTTAACCCGCATCCAATCCCCTTAATTATCAAGCAACTGAAATTATATTATTCAAATAATGACACAATTGAATTATATTATTTGAATTTAATTTCTCGAATGCTACCATTAAGGTTTTGAGTTTAAATTAAACTTTTGAAATTAAGATAGCGTTTCTTCTGTATTTTCAGAAATCTTCTGGGCTACATGTTAAGGGTTAGTAACATTAGTGAAATTATAAAAGTTTAGGGACACCACAACAATAACATAATATCATATCAACTCCAAAATCATAAATAGAATTACGTCAAAAATATCCCCCAATGTCTCTGTATACATTATCTAATGTTATTAAAATTTCACACCCATTCAATAATTCCCTTAAAAATTTAGATGTGCCTCTGGAGATTTTTACAAACACACGTGGAACATTTTATTCGGTTCAGTAAATTTATGTATGATCCAATTCTCGATGGCACTTGGAGGAAAAATTATTGGGGTTCATCTCTGTCTAAACTTAATATCTTAGGAGCCTTTTGTCTCCAAGTCCCTTCGTGGTGGGACAGTACTCCTAATTTTACCTCTATTTGAATTCTGGCGTCTGTCTGCCTTCTTGCAGAACAAATTGGAATCGACACTAATTGGAGAGTACTCTCTCACGATCTTTTTGCTTCTCAGACGAAGAAAGGTGTGTTATTTTTGATGAATGCTTCCCTCCAACTAAGCGGTATTTTGAAACCATTGCTGCGTCACCTAACCACTACTTACGGAATCCAATAAAGGATAACAGAGTCCGAGAACTTTGCATCCCCCTTATGCCTATCATTATATCCGAAATCGATAGCCAAGGGATTGGAATCGTTGGAGAAACTAAAACCTTCTCTCTTGTACTTGAGAGTTTCGAAAGATCTGGTTTAAATTCATTCTGATTGTTCTTAGAGGCCAATGAATATCTTTTTCCGGCTTAAGTTTCAGATATTTAATTTTCATTCTCGATTAGATACTCTCAAAGATATATTTTTTGGAATCTGCAAAGTGCTATAACCACTTCTCACTCTGTTATGCAGTAACTTGAATATTTAGATTTTTACTGTTATATTTCTGGGCAGGAAGTTAACGATCTTGGCAGGTATCAGAAGTGTGTAAACTAGGGAAATCAATTTGTGGAATTAATGTAAACTGGAAACGTTCGGAGAATTTCTGATGCAATGGTAGAGGTCGAAGATTTTCAATCTAAATTCAGTAACCTAGTTAACTATTAAAGTAATACAATTCCCCAATTTTGAGGATAACGAATTGCTAAGGAAGTGAGCGACGTGTGTATTAAATAAATGTTTGTTTGACAAATCCACAGAGGCTGAGAGCATTTTTAGCTATCACCATTGACGGGGTTTGTCATTAATTAACTTCGCTGCGTACATAAGAGCATATTAAATAATGAGCAAGACGAATAAATGGCGGCCAGAATACATGCTCAGTATTTCCTTGGGCAATATTTAGAAAGTACTGTCCTCCACCATTTGTTCCAGACAGTTTTCCGTGGCTACTGCAGGCGTTAATATCTCGGACTTGGATGTGATTAAACTGCCACAAATGTTCTCTCTCTCGCGAACGCCACTGGCCAGGGCATTGTAACCGGCAGGCCAATTTATATCCTCCTATTTGGGTCAAATGCGCGAGTTACCCGGTGGATGTTTCCTGATCTCCAGGCGTAGGCTACATTTATGCCTCGCGCCTGGTCATGCCCCGTGAGAAATGAGAAGATTAACTCCTCCCGAGATACTCCCGCTCACCTCAAGAGGCGATTCTGTCACCATTTTTTCCGCCCCAGCTAGGAAATCTCTTTCGTTTGAACCCGAGCGCTGCATTTATCCGAGGAATCAAAGGGAACTTCTGCGGTGTAAACGCGTGACGTCTCTCGCTTTCGACTTATGCCTGGCTTTTCTCTGGTGGGAAGGTATAATTAGATTGCTTACAGGGATAGTCTACTCTCTTCTGGAATGGAACGAATACCGCCTTATTAAAAACAACTGTTACAATCGAACAGAGAATGTAACACAGCTGATGGATGGACCATGTCGAGAGTCGCTAAGGACTCGGGGGTCAAAACCCAGGCTATTTTTAAAAAGTATTTTACCGGTCGGAGAATCAAACCTCCCGGTTTTCTACACTTTCAGGGGCTTATCTTGCTCTCTTATATCCTTTTTCGCCTCAGCATACGATCTACCCTTCTTCATCCTGTCTATGAAACCTATTTTCCTTCTTCCTCTTCCCCGCTCATCCAAACATCCTTCACTTTATCACATTAATGAGCAGTCACTCGCCCCTTATTACATCTTCCTGCCATATACTCAGCCGACCTCGAATTTCATTAAGAAGTTTCCTTTCCTCGACCACCATCTCCAACACTTCCTAGTTTATCTTCTTCTCCGTCCACTTTATAACTACTTGAAAAATTATGGTCGTAAGAGTTAAACTGTAACTCCACGAATATTATTTTTACCCCATATTATATCTACATAGCTTAGAAAAGCGACAAAATAAGAAGGATACATTTACGAACCGAAATTTATTTCTATAGTAATCTACCGGTATCATCATTATCATTGGTCGTTCTATCCTAAGATTGGTTGACTGCAGCCCTCAGCCCTTCCCTATCAAATCCTAGTTCCCTTAATTCCTGGTAGCTTTTCCCATGTACTTTCCGCTGTATTTAGCCCATGAACTAGATAATTATTGGGTCTCTCTCTGGGGACTTTTCACTCTATTTCGCCTCAATTATGTTCTTCGCTAATCATTGTGTCTCAGGGTGTGTCCAATCCATCTGGTTCTCCTTTTCTGTGTGGTGTTCCATATAATCCTTTCCTTTTCTTCTCTTCCGAAAATTTCATCCTTTCTAACTTAGTCTGTCCATTTTATCTTCAGCGTCCTCCTCCAGCACCAGGTTTCAAAGGCTTATATTCCGTTCTGGTCTGCCTTTTCAATGGTCCATGCTTTCGATCCATAGAGTGCCACGCTTCACACGAATGTTTCTCGTACTCTTTTCTAATTTTTAAGCCTATCGTCTTTGAACACTGCAGCTGTCTTTCAACCATGAACGCCTTCTTAGCTTGGGCTTTTCTCCGCTTGTTGTCCGTTGTACTTCTTCCGTCCCACGTGATGTTACTTCCGAGATAGATGAAGGAATCCATTTGCTCTAATCTCTCCTCTCAGATTGACTTCTGCATTCAGCTTTTCTCTTCCGCATTCTAAGATTTTTAGACTAGATAATCTACCGATAAGGGAGGTTTTAATTGGAAAGGAAAAATTCCCTAGAGTTTTACAGGTGAAAACCCCCATGTCTGTCTTCATCTCAGCCAATATTATGCCTTTCTTCATATCATCCTAAAGCCTGTCCTCTTCCTTCGTCTTCCCCGTCTACCCAGCAATCTCAACTCCATCCTGTCCTTCAGCAACCCTTTCCCTTTCATTACCTTTTACCTACTCTGCCTTTGCCTAATTTCCTCCAGAAGTTTTCTCTCCACTCCTACCATTACAAGCTATTCCTCGGCTGTCTTCCTCTTCGTCCGGAGCTTCTTTTTATCAAATTTTCGTCCTCTCTTCTCTGTATCCACGTTTTTCCACGTACAAAGCTGCACTTCATACTTAACTATTCGCCAGACTGTTATATTATTTTCCTGACACATTCATTCATTCATTCATTGCAGTATTCTATCAGCTAATTGGTCGGTTTTTGGTCTGCACCTAATCTAATTTCTGGCATATCGTTCTGCTTTCCCTCGTTTACGTGATCCGCCGCTAGATCCCTCTTGAATTCCTCATATCGTCTTCCTCTTCTTATTTCTTGTAGAAATCCTATCCTCTTCCTCCCTCTTCCACACTTCCTTATGGTTCTCTTCAACATTTTCTTTCTTTTCCAAATGTTCTCCAACCATCGCTTCCGCCTCCTCCGATCTTCCGAATCTAGCTTCTCCTCTCCAACCAAATCCATCACCACCTCTTTCGCCCTACTTGCTGACCAGCTCGCCCTCTCCATCCTTTTCACACCCACCTCTCAAGTGCCTCAAGTTAACGAACATCCTCCGTTCGCAATGGCCAAGTCCGGAAGCAGATGCGTACAAAAATTCTTCCTTCTCACTCATCCTTATTGGCCACAACAGAATAAGAGTGATAGACGGCAATGCGTCAACATGCAACTTAATCATCGTCCTTTTTGCCTTCCGGTATCTTTTCCCTAAATTTTACAACTTCATTACTAAGGGGCGTTAATACCCCTTGCCCCGGATCCTTGCTGATACTTTCCTGGTAATTAGAAGTTATAGATACAATTTTCCGGCTCGACTTACCGTCTGCTCACCTCAAGGCGTGCGTAAAACCAAAAATCAAATGCCCGGGGGTGAAAAACATTCGCAGGAGTCTGGCTGCGAAAATTCAAGTCCTATTCGTCATCGCCATAATCGTCTGCGGTTGCTCGACTAGCCTCTACTCTTTCTTCATTTGCGTTCTTTCGTCTTCTGTTCGGCGGCACCTCGGTTAAAGGATATTCCTTCAGCATGTCGGCGATATTTCATCTGCCGTGCTCGCAGCAGGAAAAAAAAATTAGGACTGCAGTGACAAATAGATCAATTTAGAATGAGAGATGGGGAGATGCTGCAAAAAATCCTGAGCTATGCCGAGCATTTTCAAGGTGATGGAACCAACAGGATTGGTGAGACGTTAAAAAAAGGAAGGATTTTTGGCAAAAAAGTGTGTGCTAGATTTCTTATTCAGAGTTTGATTGGTGAAGGCAGGAGTTTTAATCCTCTGTGATAGCTTCAAAACCTCTTCCCGTGGAGGAGTGGTGATAGTTATGTTAGTCCCCGAGGCAACCCATTCTTTGGTTATTTTCCTCCCACCTCCTCAACCTTGTCCCTTGCCAGACGCGAGTAGTAGGCGGTAGACGCGGTAGTTTGAGCGCAATATCATTTCACCTAAAAATCAATTAATTTTACTTCATATTAAAGAAAGATATCTTACTCTTCCGAAGGTACTGAAATACCACCCCCTTATCGAACTATTTTCCGAGATTTTGACGAAACATATCAGCCCCTATACATTTATATCCCCTGTAGAGCCCCTATACATGGGAAATAGTAGTACGTGTGTACACTCCAGAGTGGCCTTATTAAAAAAATTGAAATTTCAAACTCCTAGATCTCATCAAAAATTGAAGTATGTAGTTTGTATGTTTTCGCTGCTATTTCCAAAAATTAATCCTATTTTCGCCGCAGTCATTTTTCAGCATTGCAAGAAGACCTTTCGAAGAAAAAGAAATTTTAGCGTACCACGTCAAAAATGTCTCCATTTTTTGTTATATTATATAATAAAAAATATCAATGAAATTAAAATAAAATAGTCTTTAAATTGGTGTATAAAGTATTGTACTAGCATTTACACAGACCAAGATATAAATTATCAAAGTATAGCGTCATATCATTTTAACGCCGCCCCTCGTGGCGAACGAGGGCGTAGTCCAATCTTTGAAGTTAAATATCTCCGTTGCTTATGAACTGCCTACAACACAATTTGTTTCTGAGGTAAGACAAAAGACTAACGTGTCAAACAAGGACAAAATTTAAAAAATAAAAATGTCCGTATTTTTGTTATTAAACTTTAAACATTTAACATGTGAACAATTTCAATAAATTTTAGTTTATTTACAAAAATGAGAACATTCTGTCGCTTTAAATTCTTTTGCAAACAAAATAAGACATCAACCGTTTCTCAAGCTATTTGCGTTTAGGAGATATAGGAAAAAGAAAAAAAGTCTAAGCGCAAAATGGTCGAAACTTTGATCGTCTCTAGATCTGCCAAAAAATTTTTTTTCCAAAAATGCTTCTACAATTCTTCATTTAATGCAAGATGGAACCCACACAAAAATGTTGGTTCGAATGGGAGACACCAAGGGTCAACTCACTGCTGATCTGACGTGGAATGACCCAAATCTTCCCTCATAGTAAATGCTGCGTGAAGTCGAAATTTAAGCGCGGGCTCAAGATTTGCTCTGGCTAGACTACGTGAGTCAAGAGAAATACTAGGTTACACATTTTGATACATTCAGTTTATTCCTCTTTATTTATTTACTCTTATTTTGCTGATGATATCAGATATCTGTAGGGAACCAAAATTCAGGTGTATGATGGAATATGCAGAGTATTCCACGAAAATATTTTCGATGACCAATGATTTTCGATGATTTTTTCTTGCCGACTTGAGCATGCCATTTGCATGGAACTTCCGCATTTTGACTTCAATTTCGGCAGTATTTCGTTAAGAACTTTAAAAAAATAGGGGGTAGGATGCCAATACTTCATTTCGATTCAATTTCCCAGGACTTTCTGCTACTTGTAAACATTTTTAATTATAAGCTTAAACATGCTTTCCCGTCCAAATTGGCATTTTTCAACTGTAATCCGAGAATTCTCCGTTAGAGTCCACGTAAAAATGTACATCTTCGAAGACTTTATTTCAGTATGACTTCCATGGAAACCCTCTTTTATTTTCGTCTCAGTTTATAAAAAACACTTCAAAGATACTGTATTAAAGGTTTCAGAAAATCTGGAACAAGTGACCCTGCGACCAGAGCCACCTTAATTAATCGAGTGGATGTCTTGTGCAATCCCCAAGCGCCAAGGCTCGAATTTATCCTCTTCACGCAGCGGTTGGCGAGTTCGAAGTGGCATCCCTGTTGAGTGCACAGTCCTTTCCGGCCACGTTATAAGCACGTCTCATTCATCATGAAGTCTGAGGTTTTGATCGAGGAATAACAGCCGTAGACGATGAAGAAAACCCTCGTTTCTAATAAACGGACCGCCCTTCGCGAGGGGTGACAGCCATTCCTCCTGGTGCCGTGAGGTCACCTCAACCTCGGCTTTGGGCCGCCGAGGAACGTCCTTCATGGCGATGACGCCGTGATAATAATCCCCGAAGCCGCGATGTCCCACCTTCTTAACCTCTCCACTCTCGGCAACCAGGTGGTGCGCGAGTACATAATCACCTCCCTGCGACGCTCTGCGAAACGCGTCCGTTGCCCTCCCGGAAATGTGAATGCACACGAGTACCACTCGCAGAGTATTGTGGGTTTATTTACCATGCCGATCACTGGGTGGCGAGCATACCGCTGCTGTCTTGGGATCGCAATTTTAAGTCTGGGCGATAGAGTGGCATACGCGGGTGTTCGCTTTCATTTGGTGGTCGACCGGTGGTTGACCGGTTGGTTTTTTGACCGTTTCTACCTAAATTTACCCCTTACCATTGAGGCAGATGGAGAGGGCATTACGTCATCAAATTGAAGCTTGACGACCGAATCAACAATAAATAAATTGTTTACGGCTATTGGAGACTCCCTTTATTTTGTTTAGCCGTGAACAATTGTTCATTCGGTTGTCAACCTTCAATTTGATGACGTAATGCCCTCTCCATCTGCCTCAATGGTAAGGAGTAAATTTAGATAGAAACGGTCAAAAATCCAACCGGCCAACCACCGGTTGACCACCAAATGAGTGCGAACACCCGCGCATGTCACCTAATCGCTCAGACATAAAATTGCGATCCCAAGACAGCAGCGGTATGCTAAAGGGAGTCTCCAATATGCGGTATGATAAAGGGAGTCTTCAAATGACGTAAACGTAAAAATAGCTATTGGAGACTCCCTTTATTTTGTTATTTGTCCAGCCGTAAGAGCTCACCTCACTATTGTAAACAACCATAGGTATTATTTAACACTTTCCGGCGAATAACATTAGTGTACATTTCTCGGGCTCGCCACCGGGTAAGATATTCATTGGCAGCCGACGTTTCGGGTTCCGACTCGTTACCCATTCTTAATTTACATCATGATATTTTATAAATATTCTGCATCTGGCTGAGTGAATAACCATTGCATAGCCATTTAAATTAAATTGCTATACAATGGGTATTGACATGACTAAAAAGAGAGTAGCCTTGAGAATGGGTAAAGAGTCGGAACCCGAAACGTCGGCTGCCTATGAATATCTTACCCGGTGGCGAGCCCGAGAAATGTACACTAACCATAGGTATTGTTTAACCCTGCTCTCTCCAAACTTTCCTATGGGTAGCACGACGGAATGGACGAATTAGCGGATTTGCAGCAAGAATATCAGCCATCTGATTGAAATTTAATGCGAGTAACTCTGCAAACATATATTGGCTGCGTATTTCTATGTATTCTACTCCAATTTTACCCTAGTTTTCAGCGGGAATGCGGATTATTATTAATTTGAATAAACTAACAATATTTGTAAGGAGAATTCATATTGTGGAAGTAAGTGCATGCTGATTTTTGGTGAGTTATCGATGGCAAAAATATTAAAATTGCAAAATTAGTGCGTTAGCCCTTGGGACTAGGGACAGGATATGAGAGGAATCTACAGAAGTGAGATAAATTGATTTTTTGAGGCTCTGGATCCCACAATATTGCCTCTCCTCGTTGTTTTTTTTTAGCCTTCCATTTCCTCTTGCTGATTGGTTAAACTTTGGCCTAAACCAGAATGATACCTTTGGAACGTGATAAAATTTGATGATATCTTCTCGGGCTTACCGTCGGGTTGTTCTCTCCATAATGGTCGCCGTTTCGTCGGGAGACTTCCACGCCATCTTCAAGGTCGTGGATGAATGGAAATATTTGTCATCGCGTAATAATTCCACCACACCCGATTGCTGAATGTATTTTAATTACGCGAAGAAGTGATTAATAATTTTACAATAATAATTATAATTTATATAATTTTATTCTAATGCAAATTTCAAGTAGCAATTTCGTGGTACATAAAGTAAGGAAGCTTTAGGTAACCTCTAAGAAAAAACTGAGTTGAGATTACCTTCACAGTAGTAATAGGCCAATGCTGAAATGACTTTTAAGGAGTATCATACACTTAACCTAATCAATTAACTATCAGCAAAAGATATAGACAAAAAATAATGATTTTACACAATGATATTCAATAAATTTTCTGCATCTGGCTGAGTGAATAACCATTGCATAGCCATTTGAATGAAATTGCTATGCAATGGGTATTCTCAGTTTTGGTTTTCTATTTGCTAGGGAAATGAAATACCATTTCAATGCCGAATTATCACACGATATTAGGAATCGTCGGCTGGGCTAAAATGAAATGAATCGCATTGATCAGTGAGGAGATGAAAATTTGATTTTAAATTCTAAGGCTTGTGGCTTAAAGGCCACTTTCCTCCCCTCGATTTTCTACGGCGTAGACCTCTAGCTTACGGTATATAACCTTATGGGAGAGATTTTCCATTCACTTTCAACTTTCATGCTGACTGGTGGTAGATTGTACACTTTTGGACCAATATATAAGATACATCTTTTAAAGAAAGTTTTGTTTGGCTTCAAAAGTGTGACATAATATGTCTCGTAAATTATAATGTGTTCTTGGCGAAGGTAGAAACTGTTTGTTTCCACTTCTAACATAAAATAGCCTGGGTACTTTGTAGATATATAAATGTCTTATGGCCAGTTGCAGGAACGACATATCTGTATTCTTAAAGTTATGAGACCCATAAGCCATGACAACCATTCATTAGGCGTGGCAGAGAAATTGGATAAGGTTATTGGTTTCATAACTTATGGCATGGAGTAATGACTTCCATAATTAGGCAAGATGGCGGATTCGCAATGAACCGCTTGGGGACTTAATAACTTGATATAAGAGTTGTTTTGAGACAAATGACTATTTCGTTTACTCTTAATGACTGATAATTGTGAGCACTAGCAATTATTAATAGGCTACACTTTCATAAATTTTATCCGGCGGTGGAGAATTAGACCAAAGTTTCGAAGCTATTTACTATTGGTAAATAAGTTATGCAACTTGTAGATGTGTTCCTGCGACCCGAATATTTTTATGAGATCTAATACTTCATGGATCTCATAACTATTGATTCCGTGACTAAGTGTCCTTGCAATCAGCTTTTAATAAGGGGACAGTTCAGGAAGCATCCATCATATCGCACGCTCGACATCTACCCGCATGGTACGAACGCAAGATCGTGCTGCCACTCACTGCTTGCGTGCCCTCGTCATTGATATCAAAGTCGAAGCATCGGAAAACCGCGGAGCACTCAGCGCAGAGACCTACCTTAACCTTCCTCTTCACTTTCCTCCTCTCGATTTTCTACGCTGAAAACCTTCGAGGAAAGTAGCCGGCCGGTGACCGTTACCCGAGATAGTTCCGCGGGCACCTCGGAGACGCGACGCCCGCTTGTGGGAGAGGCGATATGCGGCGGTGAACAAAGGCGTTCGAGAAGGGTAGCGAGTCGGACATTCCGAGGTGGGGGAGGAGGAGGAGGAGACAGCCATCCCTTCATCCTTCCATCCATCTCTTATTCCAATCCTCTCTCCTCCGTTATCCCACCTCCCGTTCCAGCCTCATAGTCCTCGCTTTCCTCACCCGCGTGCCAGTGGGAATTCATTTCTCATCGCATCACGGCGTGGTTTTTCTTCTACGCCGCCACCGTCGGCCTCCTCGACTGCCGACTCATACACGCCTGCATTTAATCCACCATGGCTCCGGAACGATAAGCCGTTCAGTGATAAAAATGCAGTTCAATGGAAAGTAAAAACACATCGTCCCCCGAGCAACATTGGGGAGATTTCCATTCAACTTCTTGAAGTGAGCACAGATAATAATAATAATGCGTCTTTATTGGGACGAGATTGAGACTTAGGCAGTTCCTTCTTTCATCTAACCCTTAACCAGATCGTATCGTTTCAGTGAACATTATTATTATTACTATGTATTCTACCGGTAAAGGTAGGTTTTGTTGAATGTCAGAGAATCCGCTCCCGGCCTTTTACACATTCCGGGGCCTATCTCCCTCTAATATATCCTTTTTTCGCCTCTGCATAAGATTTAACCTTCTTCATCCCGTCCATGAAACCTATTCTCTTTCTTCCCCTTCCCCGCTTGCCCAACATCCTTCCCTCTATCACACTCTTCAGCAACCCCTCACCCTTTATTACCTCCTTCAGCCATCTACCCTGCCTTTCCCGGATTTCATTCAAAAGATTCCTTTCCTCGCCCACCATCTCCAGCACTTCCTCGTTAGTCTTCCTTTCCGTCCATCTAACCTTCTCCATTCTTCTCCACACCCACATCTCAAATGCCTGCAGCCTATTCTCGACCTCCTTTCTCAGGGTCCACGTTTCTGCCCCATACAACGCTACGCTCCATATCAAACTCTTCACCAGCCTCTTCTTCACATCCTTACCCAGTGTCCCCGTCATCAGCTCTCTTCTATTACTAAACGCCTCCTTAGCTAGCGCTATTCTCTTCCGTATGTCTTTACTACTATGCCCATTTTCCTCTAGTGTGCTACCTAAGTAATTAAACTGTTCTACTTGCTCTAGTTTGTGTCCTCCCAACTTTAATCGCAAGCCTCGCTTTCTTCGTCCTAGAGAATCTCATTACTTTTGTTTTCTTATGATTTATCTTCATTCCGAATATCTCGCACTGCATATCTAAAGCATCTGCCAAAGCTTGTAGTCTCTTCAAAGATCCACTAACCAATGCCTGATCGTCCACGAATCTAACCGATTTTATAAGATGCCCTCCCACTTTGACTCCAACCTCAACTTCTTCTCATACCTGTCTTACCGTTTCCAGTGAACATTAGCGTACACGAATGTAGACTAGTGGAAAGATGTTTGCAGACGAAACGTTCGGTCGTCTGCTATAAGGTAGCATTTAATTGGTTCACAGTAGTCACTGCTTTTTAATTATTATTTAGTATTCTACCGGAAAAGGATACGCCTTTCTCGCTGCCCAGCTCACCCTTTCTATCCTTCTCCAAACCCACATCTCAAACGACTCAAGTCTTCGTACATCCTCCCTTAGCAATGACAATGTCTCCGACCCTTACAGAGCCTCGTTCCATGTTAGAGTTTTCACCATCATTTTCTTTACGTCTCTATCCAGATCCCCCTCATCAGACCCTCCTCTTTGAAAATGCTTCTGTAGCCAAGGCATTTCTACATCTTATGTTCCTACCCCTGGTGATCAGCGCAAAAGAAAACTATCGCGGATGGCTCTTTTCTTCTCAAGCGCATTCCATGGTTCATAAACTCTGTTCGTGGTGTTTTCAAGTCCGCTGGGTTCGAGACGAATGGAAAGCAACCGTGCTGTTGCATTGACCAGTGGACAGCGCCCTTGAGCGAATGGGAAGACCCCTGCGTGTGAAATTTCCTCCATGGATGCCTCTCGCCGGAACGCGCACGGCCGCGTGAAAATGAACGGTAGGAATTGATAGATAGGTTTTATTGACGTCTTTATTTATGTGGGAAGGCTATGGAAAGGTGTGAGGGTTGACCTCTGGAGGTGTTCCCCTCGTGCGTCGGCCAAAGGTAGGAGAGAGGGGAAGTGATGGAGGAGGTAGGCAACAGATTAAATGATCTTTTTTTGGCTGTTGTGGTTGGAGTGGTAGATGGTGATATAATCTCGTTAATCAGGATTTGTCCATGGATAAATATTCCCCTGAGTCGTGATCCGCGATTGAATGCAATCTGAGAAGGAGGGAGAGAGAGAGAGATAATTGCTTCACTTAAAAAGGCTTTTATTGTACTTGCGGCCGTCTATATTGATGCGTTCTCTATGCTTGTGAGCCATTCGTTGATTTGCCTGAGTTTATGACCGTAAATTTAAAGTAAGGCTCGGTTTTTTAATCTCTACTTAAGGAGGCGGTGTTCCTAGGCTAAGAACACTCTTTTTGTTTCGGCTCCTGTCGCAGCCAAGGAGAGATCTTCATCTTCCCTTTCATTACCCGATCGGACAACAGCGCCACCGCTGGCACAGTTAAATATACGTTGCAGGGGTTCTGGAGAATGATTACTGTTGTAACGCCTTCGAGTTTTCTTTGGTAGGGCTTTATTTCCGAACTTTTCATACACCTCTTTCTCCTCCTCTCTCCACTACAACAATCCCCCTCTCCAAAATTAAACAGCTCCCTCCCAACCAACAATGACAATGCAGAATAAACAAATTAATCATTAAAACACAAAAGCAAGAAAGGAGATTAAACAAAGCACACAAAATAAACAATAAACTTATTAAATATTTAAAGCCCACGAAACAGACAATAACTTATAAAAGGTTGCGCGGCGGAAAGGAGCGCGGCGTTACACTGTGGCGTCATAATTCACAGTTTTCTACAGTAAGAGGACCCTCCATAAAGATGAAGGTTTCTCATTATAACGCGTGAAAATTCGATGAAAAAATAAAAACTTTGTTTTATTCCACCAATTTATTTTCAGGTACTACTAGTTGCGGCACAGCGGCGTCATCTTCAGGTACCCGAAGATACCTTAAGATGACGCCGCTGCCTCGAAACTAGTAGTACCTGAAAATTGGTGGAATAAAACAAAGTTTTTCTTTTTTCAATAATAAAAATGAACTTCCACAAAGTTGAGCCTGAAACCATTGAGATCAACGAGTGAAAAGATTTTAAGAAATATACTTTGTACGCGTCATGGCGATTTCCTGATTTTCTACACATTCACTTTTCTTCCGCGGTCTAAATAGTCATGTAGGCTGCAAAAGCAAAAAGTTACCATTTTTATTCTAAGTATTTATCTTTATTCTTGAGGCTTGCGCAAACGGATTTGTTTCAAGCATTAAACCAGAGTCGTAAAGTAAAGGTGTGCAGACGTCTGCGGAAGCTTTTTCGGCCGTAGTGTACGTAAGAATAGTATACGTAGTATGCGTATACAATACATAAGTATACGTAGTATACATGTAAGATTTTTTTATGACGACACTTCACTGGTGTTCGCCAAAACATGGCTACATTACGTTTATTTTATCATTTATACCCGCGAATGTGAGTGAGGAGGTAGTTGAAAAGTAGAGTGAATGAATAGAAATGATCAAACAACACTTCTGGACAACTCCAAAAACTATATTCCCTTATTCCCTCAATTTTACCCCCACCCATTGATATTGGTGGTAAAAAAAAGCTTTTGAGATGTGCAACTTAAAGGCAACTAACATCTCCACAACTTACTTGGGTACATATTTACTAAAATCAGTTTTTCATTGAATTTAAGCGATCCAAAAGGACGGAAAAGTGACAATTTTGCTGGAATTGCGATTTAACCCCTTCTTTGCTGCTTCGTATCTCCTTAGCTATCGGTCGTGAAAATAAAGTTAACTAGTGATTCTTGTGGGAAATTTTGTCCATCACAAGAATGAAGGTCGAGCATATTTGGCTACGATGCACCGTTTTGGAGTTATGAGCGAAAAACTGGTTGAAACAAAGTTAACTAGTGATTCTTGTAGGAAATTTTGTCCATCATAAGAATGAAGGTCGAGCATATTTGGCTACGATGCACCGTTTAGGAGTTATGAGCGAAAACCTGGTTGAATCAAAGTTAACTAGTGATTCTTGTAGGAAATTTTTTCCTTCACAAGAATGAAGGTCGAGCATATTTGGCTACGATGCACCGTTTAGGAGTTATAAGCGAAAAACTGGAAAAAGTGCCGTTTTTCGGTGGTTTTTTCAAGATGGCGGAAAACGCAGAGGGGTGGGGATGACGAACGCTTGGGTTTTTCAAACACTAACCATCCCGAACTACATACAAAAAAATCAGAACTACCTGATTTAATGTAGGGTTGGACCCCTCTAGCGACTGGACTAACAGCCCCCTTAAACATTTCTTGACGTGACAATTGACGTCAGAGTATTCTCTCCCATAGATGACACACCAATCAACCAATAGTATTATGTAATATACAAAAATCGTTATCTCTAAATTCACGTCGAGCTCATAAATAAGCCTCATCATGTTGCGGTTAGCATTAGCATGAGACCATAAAACCGGGTCTTAGTGTGTCTAATTCCTCCGTTGAGCGTGTTTGGAAATGCCTAAAACGTTTATAACGCTGGAAAAAATTACTGAACTTTTAAAAAAATTCGCATCTTATAATAAAGGGCTACTATGTATTTGGACGTCTCTTTAGAGTATAGAAGGGGATCGGGTCGGTGTGGCGGCTAGAGTAGTCGCCTACCACACGGGCGGCCAGGGTTCAAATCCCTGCAGAGGCGGATGTATTTCAGAGGAAACCCGATCCCTACTTGAGTGTCTTGTGGAGGGCACTTCAAGTAGAGTACTCCGTCTGTCGGATGAGACGTTAAGCCGTGGTCCCCTTGGCGCCTTTCGTTAAGAGCAGGCTAACGCCGACGCCGGGTTTCTATCCACCCTTCCTCCCTTACCTATCCCCTATGGCACAAATGACCTTAGCCGTCGGTCGCCTCCCCCCAAATATCCAATCCAATTTGGAGTATAGAATCAATTTGTTTCTTCGATTGCATATACTCCGGAGCTGTCGGGACTGGGGAACTTACAAACACCGGCTATTGGAAAATATTATCACGAGACATTTAAGCAGCAGCTTTAATTAAAGTGAACGGTGGTTGGGAAATGGCCAATTAATTCTATTTTGTCTGCTAAATGCTATGGTAACAGTGTTCTAGCAAAAAAGGAGAAAGGTTTAACGCTGCCGCGGTTAGCGGAGTGGGAGCAAACTCGTAAGGAACGGATAATACTCGTGGGTAATATGTTGAAGTTTCAAGTGATACGATATGGTGTTTACGGCATAGATTAACCCTTTGAGTGCGGCATGACGTGATATCACGTCATGGTTGTCTTTGCGCTGCTGCTGATGACGTCATGGGTACCGTCATGGGTACCGTGAGTGTTCAAGCTTTTACTAGGGGGCCTATCGAAAGTTCCCTTTGAGTGCGGAATGACGTGACATCACGTCATGTTTGTCTTTACGCTCGTGCTGATGACGTTATATCACGTCATGGGTACCGTGAGTGTTCCAGCTTTCACTAGGGGGCCTAGTAGAAGTTCCCTAATGAAAGCTGGAGCACTCACGGTACCCTTGACGTGATATCACGTCATCAGCACCAGAGTAAAGAAAACCATGACGTGGTATCACGTCATTCCGCACTCAAAGGGTTAACGTATCGCAATCTTTGTAGCAATACCAGGCCACCGATGCCTTTTACTTCCTCTTCATGCCGGCAGATTCCTTTTCATGTGTGCCTTAAGGCCGCAGTACATTTTATTGTACAAACGAATATATGAACTCTTTCATGGGGAAAATCGTACCGTATGAAGCGGAAAATTGTATGATTGTCTTAATGACTAAACGGGAAATAGAATCGGCTTTAATTCGATTCATTTTCCTGTACAATCTATGATACATTCGTTTGCATATTGAAATGGACCGTGCAAAGCGGCCTTTACGTCTTGAGTGGTATGCCCGAAATTTCCGCGATATTGTTTTCAATAACCAGACAATCCTGTCAAAAGCCTCTAGCTATGATACACGTAAACAACTGCTTCATTCGACAGTAGCCCATTGAGCATATGTTATGATTAGCGGATCCCGAATTAATATGCGGAAGATAGGTACCTCTAGGTAGCCTCAAGCTCTACGGAGCCGTGTGACCCTAATTGGCTTCGGGAAAAGAACTGAGGCTTTTTCGCCGAATGTGAGACAATTTGCCGCAGGTCTTGGCACCAGATGAGCATGGTCCTCCCTTCTCAAACTTGCCCTCGGGAATGATAACTGTACTTGTCTCATGTTGTGATTTACGCGGAGTTTCCTGTTCCACCGCTGGATGCTGCGGAACGGAATACATCGAACGGATTGAGTTCTCAGTTGCGACAGGTTGGCTTCCTTTGCCTCTGGCATTCGGCTCAACGTCGTCATAAAATGTAAGGCGCTTCGTATGCCGTGAACATGTGTGCGCTCATATTTTTCATCCCGATCTTTACTTTATCCTATTTTATCTGTTGTACTAATTGGCCTTTTGCCATTGTATCGTGTCACTGAAATGCGAATGTTCGGGACAATCCCGTGACAAGAATTTTCCGACGTTTGGAAAATTACATTCTTTTCAAATGAGTTTTAAATTGAAATAGTTAGTATTTATTTGTCCTCAGCGTCTTAACTACTTTTGAATGGTATTAATATATTTTAGGCATGTAAAAGTTGAGGTGTTTCTTTTGAACATTGCTTAAGGTCTTAACTACTTTTGAGTAGTATTAATATATATTAGGCATTTAAAAGTTGCGATGTTTATTTTGAACATTGCTTAAGGTCTAAACGTCCAGTTATATTTTTATGTACACCATGTAGTGACGACAGGAATCCTAGACGTGAGATTTTTGCCGCTTTTACTCAACTATTTTTTCATCCTCAACATTTGGTATTCTTCCCACTATTCTCGAAGTACCCACCTCCATTTATATTCCGTTAAAGGCTCTTGGAAGTGCGTTGTTTCATGATTTCTCAGAGTTGTTCAATCCAGTCTGGTTTCATGACCAGAATGGCGAAAGAAAAATTCATACCACGTTAGCGAAGGACTTGGTGTGAAATAGGAATGCATTTTCATCATATGTCTGGCATAAAATCCTAAAGTTTTATCGAAATTTATTTCCATCATTACACCGATCAAAATAAAGTGCGCGTCGTTTTGGGTGTCGAGCATCTCGTGTTTTTTTTACTGAAATATTGGCTATCGATATTTCCTGCGTATCCAAATAGGCGGATGATTCGCATGGTAAGGCGGTTTACTATGCATATTCTGTGATAACTGTTCGGTACCCCCAAAAAGACTGGTGATACTGAGAAATTAGATTGTTATTCTACAATTTAAATAATGCTGGTGAAACCAAGACGGGATATGGCAGCATAGCAAAAATTTAATTTAAATAAGGGCATGTAGTAAAATTTTACGTTTCAAGTTTCAACCTCCACGTTTTACGTGGAGGTTAAAAAGTGATTTCTTTCGCATTTAAAATAGTTAGCCAAACACATAAAATTACGCCAAATACCCGTTCCTGTATCGTATGAGGATTCATACCTTTTCTTCGAGGTTGATTAGTTTTGGTCTACCTGTTTCATGAAATTAATTAGAAAGTACCTGGACAAAAGGAATACAATATTTTCTTGCGCATGATTCCCTTTTATAGTTGCTAAAAAACACAGTAGGGAGTTAGAATTGATTGAAACGATTCTATTTGAAAAAAATAGCATAGAGCCATCCTCAAAAAATTACCCCTAATACTCGCTCCTAAATGGCCTTAGGATTTGATCTTTTTCTTTGTGCTGGATACATTAGAATTTATTTCGTGAAACCATGTAGACGGAATTGTTATTAAAAATTAAAGGAAAACAATCTTTCCTCGCTCACATTACCGTTTGAAATCGCTAAAAAATCAGTGTGGTGTTTTATTTCATTAAAGTGATCGTATTTGCAATAAATTGTATCGGGCCATTTTCATAAAATTACGTCAAAACTCTTTCCTGAATTTGCATTAGGATTTGAGCTTTTTCTTCGATCTGGATACATTAAGGTTTATTTCGTGAAATTTCGCAGGAGGTACCGTGATAAAAGCCTAAGCGGTTCCATTATTTAGTCGAGTACGCTTCATTTTATGAGACGGAAAATCTACGGTGGTCCCGCAGGCGATTAAAAATCCGCAGTGGGGAGTTCCTTCCGTGAGGCGGCGTGTCCGTCGGCCGGAAAAACGAGCCAATCTTGACCTCGCGATCTCCTCCGGGAGAAGAGTGGCGAGTATCCCAACCCCCTTTGGTGGTGGTTAGTGGCACTCTCTTTTCCTTTATTTATCTATTTATTTATTCCCGACTGCCCGAGCGTCCGCGGGTGAAACGTGTCTCGTACAGGGAGTAAATTATCGATGGATAAGTTCCACCTGTACTTGTTATTTTTTTTCTACGAGGAGGGAGAGAGAGAGAGTTGTATGTTATTCATATGTCCGCAAGATATTGATACGAGGGGTTATATACCGCGGCCTGCGGGCGTGCGAGTCGGTAAAAACTTGGGGAATTAAACGATAGGATTTTTCGAAAATAGGTAAATAGTGGACGGAAACAGCCGTGCGGGGTATCGCGAGACGGGTGATACTTCACGTTTAATTGGTATTTTCTGGCGTTTAATCTTTCAGGAGACTACACGGAGAAATGATCACGTCTTCGATCGCTGTTACGTTGACTTAGGGAAAGTTACGATGCGAAACAACGCGTATCCTTCTCTCTCATGATGGTACTTATTTTTTTTTAATCCAGGAAAAATGCTTCGGGAAGTAAGGTCGACAGAAAGTGAAATGCTTACTCGTTTGCGCACAAATTTTATAGCTTTACGTTGTGTAAACTCTGACAGCTTGATGTAGGAATAAATTTTCTTCGATTTGCTGTACCTACCTGGGAGAAAGGTGGAGGAAACTTGCTTCGTTCATTCATTGGTGAATGGTAGTGCTGTGCGAATCAGGGATTTTCATTTCGAATCGAACCGAGTCCAAAGATATTTCTAATCGAATCGAAACGAACGTTTTTTAAAATTTGGTAGCGAATCGAATCACCCTAAAAAATTCGCTTGCGAATCGAATTCGAATCTAAATAAAATGCAAAAGCTTATGCGCAGTTTAAGTAATAAAGACTTTCGCAATATTTCAGGGCCTTACATTAGCTTAATATATAATCTATAGTAGCACGAAGAATAACACAGTATAGGCACAGGCACAGAATAACATGTGGTCGTTTTAATTTTCTTTTCGCGTGAGGAAAACATCGTCTAAACGGACGGCGCACCATTTTTGGAATGAGCGCCACGTTTGAATGCATGCAACGAATCGAAGACGTATCTATCAGATTCGAATATTTCGAATCATTCGGTTTCGAAGCATCCCGATTCGCTGGCGAATCGAATCGAATTAAGCCTGATTCGAGTCGATTCGATTCGATTTCGAAGCATTCGCACAGCTCTAGTGAATGGTAAACCAAACTTCAAGCCAAGTGTATTTTAGGATTTAAATTCATGGTGGTATTTTGCGTTTATCCTCTCTGCGTCGAAGCTGGATGACCTTCAACGGTTTACGAATAGTTATCTTAGCGAATGAGATATGTTTTGCGGCTTAGTTTTTACATATTTTTTCTCGTTCTCACACAGAAAAATGAACAAAGCTGCGAAATGTGTTGAAAAGTGTGAATTATATCATTCGTCATTTAACTTTGAGAATTTCCTACGCGATCTACACATATTTTAAATGTTTTTTTACCCTTTAATATCATTCTTGTAAAAGAATTTATTTCTTTAGGCTCTGAGTTATCTAATGTCTCTCGCAAATTCTTTAAAAAAAAACTACATTCAAGATGTCTGATGCATAAGAATAAATGTGACCAGTGGAAGCACATATTTTCCGATGAATTCAAGACGTAAGCGTTTTAATGGCATATTGATGGCATTGAAGAATAAATATGCCTATAATCAATTACGCAGTGATATTTCTTAAGCTTTTTTCATTTTGCCTTCGACGTGCTATATATTCTTATTCACTGCATGAAATATCTATCCGACGGTGTGCGGGCTGTGGTAAGCCGTGTTTATGCTGCCATATCCGTTAGTGTGTGCTTGAGGACTTCCATATAACTCCGATGCCCCTTTTTTATTGGCACGATTTGAATGGCGGGTTATATCCTTCCGGGAGTTCTCTCACGCTGGCAAGGCAGGTTGGCGCCTTGCTATTTGCACCCCTCTGCGAAAAAGCCGTTATTTGATTGTTTGTCCTTTTGCAGCTGTGTGAGCATGCGAGGTGGGTGTAGATGTTTATGGTCAGTTATATAAAATAAAGTCTTACGGCTTCTTAGTGTTTTGGAGGGTCGTAAGCGATAGTGAAGCCATTGGAAAGGGTAACGGGCGAAATAAAAAGTAATGATATTACAGCGGAATTCGTGTGGCAAATGCCAGTGAGGAGGGTATGGTTGTCGAAGTTCTGCCGTGTGTCTGGTTGAATTCAATCTCTCTTTTCTCATAATAGTGGCGTATTCTGTGTATTTTTAGACGGCTGGGGTAGTTCGCACAGTAACGTGACGGGCCAATCTAACCTAAGATGGAAAAAGATGGAAAAAATTGAATTAAAGGTCAGATATGGCTAACTAATACAGATGGAACATTTCTAAACCTCGAATATTAGGATACAACGAATGACATGACTAAAAAGAGAGAACTCCTAGTATTTTCCACACTTGAAACTTTAATTCCCGACCCAGGTTTCGACTGCCTTGCAATCATTTTCAAGGTTTCTGAAAATTCTGAAAAGGTTTCAGAAAATGATTGCAAGGCAGTCGAAACCTGGGTCGGGAATTAAAGTTTCAAGTGTGGAAAATACTAAGAGTTCTCTCTTTTTAGTCATGTCAGTAGATACATTCCACAAAGTTAAGCCTTCAACCATTAAGTTTATACAACGAATATTGAATAAGGTTGGAAAACTCGAGTCTACGCGTCTTGTCGTCATTCAAATCTATCTCGTCTTATTATAAACAACTCTTTTTACCGTTTTCAAATTTTCCTGGCGAATCATATTAATGAAGTTTAACCTGGTGTGAAGCCCGAGAGAACTTCATTAACTCTTTTACCGTTTTCCTAAGCTATGCCTAGCGTGTAATTTAGGGGCTTCCATATTGCGGCTATTGATAGTGATGTGAAAATTATAAGCATGCATAAATATTACTCTTTTACCGTTTTTTTTTTACTATATAACTCCTATATATAATATTACCTTTTACTGTAAAACTCTTTTACCGTTTACCTAAGCTATGACTAGCGTGTGATTTAGGGGCTTCCATATTGCGGCGAGTGGTAGTGATGTGAAAATTATAAGCATGTAAAAATATGTAAACCGACTGGCTGCACAACGGACTGTGGTGTGGTAATAGTTTGATTTGATAAGGTCTCCTCAGCTTCTTCGATTCAATTCTTTAGTCACAGTAGCTTTTATATCGGTAGTCGAGGTTTTTTCTCGCATCCTCTGACATGCTTGATATGTAGCCTGCCTTGAAATGGCCTCCGTAAAAAAGACTTGCCAGTTTTACTATTGTTGATATATTATTGCAATATTTTTAGTCATCCGTAAGAAATCATCCTCGAAATTGCCGTTTTTATTTTCAAATCATCAAATACGAGGACGGGAATCATATTTCAAACCGAGCTGCTGGAATGGCAAAAATGTGGCCGGCGGGCCAAATTTTATCGGAACCCTTAAGCTGACAAACGGCCGCTGCAAAATTTAGTGACGCCGAGTGAATTTTTTGCTTCAGTCATTTGTTTTTATTTTGCAGCAATTTTTGTTTTCGCTGAAGATACCTATGAAAATAGTATGGGAGGTTAGGATCCAAGGCCAGTGGACTGATGATATCAATTTAGACGGGAATTTTTGGCATTATTCATTTTCGAATCCCATATATTCTTTAAAAATGTGTCTTCTTTTGAAGCTGACGGTGGAGAGTGGCATGGCACGGCGACTCTTCCAACAGTACGCTGGTAATTTCTTTTAACTTTTGAAGAAGTTTCAACATCTTGTGATGCTCAGTTTCCTGGCTCAAGGATTCCTTACTTCATAGATTCCATTCAAACTGTTGGATAAAATCTTTGGCCTTAAATTATTTCAGCTTCTTTGTTTTTGCTTTTATCATTTTCCGCGTCGTACCACCGGTGGTAATGCATTAAATGTTAATTTATAATGGTACTTCGTCGACATTTCAATTTATATGCATTTGGATTTAAATACGTCCTTATCTCCCCAAGGTAGCTTTATTTGGTGAAGTAAAATAATCAGTTATTCTATTCGAATGATTCTCCAATTGAAGAAAAGTCTTGTTAAATTACTTACCGTTTGCAGTGACTCAATTTTTTTTAAATATAAAGACTGTTTAACTTAATTTAATAAATTTAATTCTTATATTATTACAAAGCGTTATTCCTCTTTCCTACTGATCATAACTTGCTGAAATAACTTCAGACAACGAGCTTTTTTAACAATGAAATTTTTACCTCTACTAATGCATTTCCAAGAAGGTATTCCAATAGTTATTGAGGTTTGTGGAAGGTTTTGGAATCAAATAAGAATATTTTAGGAGCACATTTTCGGAATGGAAATGATTGCTGCATTAAATCCGTTAATATTGACGGTAGAGCTTCGTTTAAAATTTGACAAAGCACAGAAAAAACCAGGAATTCAGTTCAAATTCCGCAAATTAAGAGCAAGCAGCAATTATCCATGTACCTAATACGTATAAATAAATCATAAATTGACCGCGAACTAATGCCGCTGGGAGGGTTTTAAACCCGGAAAGGAGGGAGCCCAACTACCTCTAGAGTCCGAGATGATGCGGAGTCCCTGCTGAGAGGGGTCGAAAAAGGGTAGGAGCTGAGAGTGTGTGATTACCTGCGAGACCCTTTTAACCGACGTTTTGAAAAATGCTCCGTAGAGAGGGGACAGAAGAGTGTCTTGGGGCTCAGTCCAGCAATCACGCTAAGGAGAGAACTACTCCGTCTCGAAAGGGTTAATATCGTGCCTTCAGCTCAAAATTTGAGCCATTTTTGGCCGTTCCGCATGAAATTCGAAATCTTTTGAAAGTGTATGCGTAAGTTTGGTAAATATTGCTGCTGTTTTACTCCGAAGTTCAATATGAGTCTGTGCCACGTTGAAAGAAGCTTTGACAAAGTTGGACTTTGATATACAGTGACCTCGGTGAGTCATTTTTTTTAACTCACTTGGGTTTTAGTCCAGGCTTTCATTGAGATATTCATAAACTAACTCTTCTCTGAGCACTTAAAATGTACTTAGAAGAAAAAAACCTCGTATGGAAAGAAGAACTTGATGACGGGAAAGACATTGATGGCAAAAATTAAAGCAATCTCAGGGAATTGGTGAAGTGAATGTTGGAAGTAGGTGCCTCCTCACGTCTTTTAAATTGGCCCAAACGAATAGTTTTGAAAGTAAGAATGCGTTTTATAAATAATAAAATGTGATAATCTACTGTGAGCGTAAATAATATCATTCATTTAGAGTCAGCTGAAAATTGGTGGATGACAACTGAGCCCATGAAACGATGTACTCTTTGAAGACTGAATGAACACTCTCTCGAGGGGTGCGCCTTTACGCCGAGCCTTGGAACTCCTCATATATCTTCATTTTCACTCTTTTTCTTACCCATCACCTCCTGAAATTCTGTAGAATTTCCTATTTTGTAGAACTTTTTAACATTCGTGTGTAACTATTAATTAAAGGTGTGCCTAAGAGAGTGAGAGTAATCGCTTTTAGATGCTTAATGTTAAACTAGATCGGTTCTGCAACTTTTAGACGTTGGGGTTACAGTTGTGGTTGGTAATATTCCTGTTTAACGAGCTTCGTCTGCGAAGGTTATTTCGCTCTAATTGTCTTCCATTTTGTGGTTGGTGACGTAGAGATCAAGTACTCCTCTACAGATAAGATGACAGCTGACGAACTAAGGGTTTATTTGCGCCCAAACATAAAAAATGTATTGGGAATATGGGCATAACATTCTCGTAGATTTGATTATTTGTGCATGTGGGGGTGTTGGAATGTTGCTCAAAAACCATAATCTTATGTATTAGTAACGGGTTGTTTACCTTAACTTGAGAGGTCATTGTTGGTGTATTTCTTGAAGAATACAGACTTGTATCAAAAGCATTGAGACGTGTCTTTCATTACTCGCTCCGAAATCGCACCATATCTTCACAGATCCTGGGATTTCAAATTCTGCTGAATATCCTCGAGTCCAACCGCACCGGACATATGCGACGATCAATTGCACTCGACTTAAATCGTACCGCGGACCGTTCCTTGAGTAATTCGATGTCCTGGGCCCATAACCTGTGAAGATATGGTGCGATTTCGGAGCGAGTAATGAAAGACACGTCTCAATGCTTTTGATACAAGTCTGTATTCTTCAAGAAATACACCAACAATGACCTCTCAAGTTAAGGTAAACAACCCGTCACTAATACATAAGATTATGGTTTTTGAGCAACATTCCAACACATTTGAAGACAGAGGCAATAACACTCAGTACAAATTGGACGGTCACTCATCCTAATTTGAGGAAAACCCAAAGATACTGGACCTCACCGATTTGGATAGTAACTAGAGTCCGTCATGGCAGGCCGTTTATGGTCCTATTCATATCTGTACATTATCAACTCCCTGAGGAAGAAATTTATTACTGTTACTAAAATCAAAATCGGTAAAAAATTATTTTGGCGGAAGCTTTTGAAGTTTTATGATGTTTTTCGGATTTGATGAATTTCAGTCGAATAGTCATTAATCGATTTGACGCTAGGTAGGTTGTAAGTCATGAGTTCGGGGTTTTTTCAGCAATTACTTTGCATATCAATAGAATTGTTCCTTACCTATCGTTCATAATACCGTATGAAAACGTGACTCTGCGTGGCGATATTGAATTGAATAAAAAGAAGTATCGTAATTTTTTATGTAGCTCAATAGCTTAGGCTGTGGTATCCGGTCTCCAAATTTGCTGTCTCAATGGATAATATTTGAAGTTTTAACGAAACTAATTCATTATTTTTCTGACTGCTTGAATAAAATCACCTTGGGAGATACGGGCCTGCGATTTTAAAACCTGGTCACTGTTTTTTATACTAACCCACCTTTCAGGTAGTTTCAACGAAAATTCGTTTAACCTAGAAATCAATGCACTTGGTCTCAATTTAAAGAGAAATATCTTACCCTTCCGATACCAAAATATCAGCCCCTACTTTTCGAGATATTCAAGGAAAATACCACTTTTCGAGATTTTTGACGAAAAATACCAGCCATTTACAGCGGAAAATGGTTCGTGTATGCACTCCAGAGAGACCTTATTTTAAAAAATGAGGAATTTCTTACTCCTAGATCTTGTCAAAAAATAAACATGGCTTAGTTTTTATGCTTTCTCAACTATTTTTGAAAATAATAATAATAATAATACTAAATTTTATTTACAAATTGTTTTACACGCTGTAATTTCCCTTTGGATGGGTTACAAAAAATTGCAACTAACAAGGAATATTTATAATTCTTTTTTTGGTCATAAATCATTCATAAATATAATAATCACAGATGAATTTATATATGTATTTACCTTCAAACAAAAAATACTTTTTTATATTATAATATAATAATAATTCAATTCCTTTTCAGAAATTACAGAGTTGTATTACAATAGATAACCCCTGAGGAATATCCTGTGTTGGGGCTACTGACAAATAAACCATGCAAAAAGCGATAGCAAAAGACAAAAATGGTTTACAATTTTCGATAAAACGTTTACTATGCAGCGAAGAAACCAATCCAAAATAGAAAAAGATTCAAAGATATACAGAATTAAATAGTGGTTACAAAAAGAGACACATAAATACAAGATCGGGTGAACTTACTTTAAAAATGATATTACAATATCACTTAATTTATTACATTTAATTCGATAAATATTTCATGTAAATTACGAAACAAAACCTCGATGTTTTATATAAGTAATAACCGAGTTTTTACTTTCTTAAGAAATTTTCCTTCGTGTTTTTCTCCTTAATGTGGTTCGGAAGGACGTTAAACATTTTTCGAGATATATGCACAAATCATCTTTGAAACAAAGTCAAATTATGCTTGGTTAAAGAAATAGTATTTCTTTCGCCACTTCTTAGATAGGAAATGATAAAGAAAGCAAATGGTCACTGCAGTCATTTTTTCAGGAGCGCAAAAATACCTTCCGTTGTGCAGGAGTTTCAAACGTACCGCGCGAAGAAAATAAGTAACGTTAAAGATTTATATTGATATTTTTATTAACCCTTTGAGTGCGGCATGACGTGATATCACGTCATGGTTGTCTTTACGCTGGTACAGATGACGTGATATCACGTCATGGGTACCGTGAGTGTTCCAGCTTTCACTAGGGGGCCTAGTGAAAGTTCCCTAGTGAAAGCTGGAACACTCACCTTGACGTGATATAACGTCATCAGCACCATCGTAAAGACAACCATGACGTGATTTCACGTCATGCCGCACTCAAAGGGTTAAATAACTCAGAATTAAAATCACATAAAAGTATACTTGCGCACCATTAATAATGGAATATTTAATTCTATCATCCTACAGCTGTTAAAATTAAATTGTATTTTTCGAATGTGGTTTCATTATCGCTGGGGAACCATCTCGCTCAAACTACCTTAATAATATAACATAATGAGTCATTTTATTTCAAGTAGAATGATTATTTATTTCACTAAAACCTACTGTACGGAGTAATTTCTGCAAAATTTTAAGGTAAAAATCACCGGTACACGTATTTTTTTTATCAGTTGCATTCCCGGAAGCCTCATTATAGCTATCAGGTCTGAGGTCATTGGCAGCGAGCGCTATGCGAAATGTTTAATTTCAACTCGAGTGGCCAGTGAAAGGCGAATTCGAACCATATCGATCGAAATGCAAGACGGTTTAAGATTTTACGAGGATCATTTATATAGCATTGAGATGAAGCCAGGTGTTCCCGTCTTCATATCATCTCATCGAGACTCTCAAAAAACGTGTGGTGAGAAAAAAACAGGAATGGGTACTTGGAGAGTCATGTTTACTGCATGCGAGAGAACATTTGAGCGCCATAAAAATGTTCGCTGACAATAAGATCACGCGAAAGCCTTTAATCGACGAGTGCTGACCCACGTTCTCAATTTCTTCATCCTTTTGCCGCAGCGTCCAATAATCGCTGAAGTCATTCGAACTGTACTCCTCCAAAGTGCTGGCCTGCAAATTGGTGGTATATAGTTCGAATTACAGACAAATGAATACAGTGTTTTATCTTTGTAAACTTGAGTCCATGGTTTATTGCTCGATGAGGTGTCATTATAAATTACTTTACCCGTTTGGAAGAATGTTCACTTATCATTAATACATTAATGCATGATCATTCATTGTAATTCTCTCAGGCCTCAAAGCATTCGCCCTCGCATTGCTATATAATTTGGATTTCTATCGGCGGGACTTGGTCAATCAATCGATCGTCAGATTTTCGATATGGTTTATGATTATTTTCGAAGCTGAACCATCAGAAAAACTTCTCGACATATTGATTGGTTACCTTGATATATCATTTCTTTGTTGAATTTAAGTTTTTGTAATTTTGTTGATTGAAATATTGCAGCTAATTTTCTTTAAGCAAATTTGGTCAATGTGCATACAATCGTGAATTCATTGATTTCTGATTGAATTCTGCGAATCAATCTTCAACGACAAAGTATTGGCTAAAACTCGCGCGGGAAAGTTCAATTGTGGTATTAGCTATGCTCAATCGTGCCTGAAGCGGAGAAGGATCGATGTATGTTCATTGTGGCTGTTGCTTTTCGAGTAAATTTTACTTTCACCTTGGCTACGTCGCCCTGTTTGTGGGAACGTGGGGATTTTTGAAACATTTTCTTCCGTTCTACGCCCTCGATTACGAGTGCTGCGATAGTCTCTTAACGAAATATCTTCGAATTTTTAGGTGGAGGCGAATAACATCCGAGTTCGTCAAAGCCGTTGGTAGAATAACTTGAGGAATGAAGTCTGAGTGGAGAAAATTACCGGCTTCGGAATCTGCCTGCTTTTTTGCAAAATGCGACAAAATATTCAAAGTTGATTGTCCCACCTGAAGACGAGAAAACTGTGCCTCAAGTGATATTTACATTGCAGTCAGGCAGGTATCAGGATTCAATGGTAAAATCGTTGTACCTGCTGGGATTAAAATTCTCGGAATTGGGACCTAAAGTTATCTACTAAGTACCTTGCGGGCCGCCGCAAGGTCGTGTGGCAGGAGTTGTAAGGACACCAGTCGTCCAAAGGATAAGGTTTTGGGAGGTGAAATATACATAATGTGTTCTATCGGTTTAAGTAGGTTTTGTTGGATGTCAGAGAATCTCCTCCCAGTTTTCATCACTTTCCGGGGCCTATCTCCCTCTAGCATATCCTTTTTCGCCTCTGCATACGATCTGTCCTTCTTCATCCCGTCCATGAAACCTATTCTTTCTCTTCCCCTTCCCCGCTTTCCCAAGATCCTTCCCTCTATCACACTCTTCAGCAGCCCATCACCTTTTATTACATCCTTCAGCCAATTACCCTGCCTATCCCGGATTTCATTCAGGAGTTTCCTATCCTCGCCCACCATCTCAAGCACTTCCTCGCTAGTCTTCCTATCCGTCCACCTAACCTTCTCCATCCTTCTCCACACACGCATCTCAAATGCCTGCTGCCTACTCTCGTCTTCCTTTCTGAGAGTCCACTTTTCTGCCCCATACAACGCCACGCTCCATATCAAGATCTACACCAGCCTCTTCTTCACATTCTTACCCAATGTCCCCGTCATCAACTCCCTTCTATTGCTAAACGCCTTCTTAGGCAGCAATCAATGGTTAAAAAAAAAAGCTTTCTACCGGTTAATGTAGGTTTCATTGAATGTGAGAGAATCTCCTCCCGGTTGCCTACACCTTCAGGAGCCCATCTCGCTCTAGTGTATCCTTTTTCGCCTCAGCATACGGTCTAGCCTTCTTCATCCTGTCTATGAAACCTATTCTCTTTCTTCCCCATTCCCACTTGCCCACAACATCGTTCCCAACTATCACATTCTTGAGTAACCCATCGCCCCTTATTGCATCCTCCAGCCACCTACACTGCCGATCTCAAATTTCATTCAGAAGTTTTCTTTCCACTTCCTCGTAAGTCTTCCTTTCTGTCTAACGCACCTTCTCCATCCTTCTCCACACCCACATCTCAAATGACTGCAGCCTATTCTCGTCGTCCTTTCTGAGGGTCCACGTTTCTGCCCCGTACAACGCAATGCTCCCTATCAAGTTCTTCACCAGCATCTTCTTCACACCCTTACCCAAAGTCTCCGTCATCAGCTCCCTTCTATTACTAAACGCCTCCTTAGATAACGCTATTATCTTCCGTGTGTCTTTGCTACTATGCCCGTTTTCCTCTAGCGTGCTACCTAAGTAATCAATTGTTCTACTTGCTCCAGATTCTGTCCTCAAACTTTAATCACAAGCCTCGCTTTCTTTGTCCTAGAGAATCTCATTACTTTTGTTTTCTTAGGATTTATCTTCATTCCGAATCCTCTGAACTACGTTTCTAAAGCCTCTACCAAAGCTTGCAGTCCCTTTGAAGATCCACTAACCTGATCGTCCGCGAATGTAACCGATTTTATCAGATGCCCTCCCACTTTGATTCCATCCTCAAGTTTTTCCCATGTCTGTCTTACCATTTCCTCAGCATAGATGTTGAAAAGTAACGGCGGCAACGGGCACCCTTGTCTTACCCCTCGGCCTATAATTGCCCATCCTGATTCACCATCAGCCACCCTCACGTGCGCCCTTACGAGTCGTATGTAAGTTTCGAATTAGTCTCCTGTCTCGCCAATCTATTCCCATTTTCTCGAGTATTTCTGTTTGTTTATTCTAATTTACCCTGTCAAAAGCTTTTCCAAAATCAATAAAGCATGCGAAAACGTCATGGTTTTACTCTGTGTTTCTCTCTATAAGTGTTCTCATCACCGCTATCGCATCCCGAGTATACCTTCCCTTCCGGAACCCAAACTGGTCATCGCCTAAATAGTACTTAGCCTTGCTCTCTAACCTTCTCTTGATTACTCGTAGTAAAACTTTGACTGCGTGTGAGATCAAGCTGAAGTTTCTATAGTCCTCGCATTCTGATGCATTCTTTTTCGGGACAGGAATCATTATTGTCTTCACAAAGTCCTCTGGCCATACTCTTTCCTTGTGTATCCTACGTACAAGTTCGAAAAAAGCTTTCCTACCTTTACTTCCTAAACTCTTTAGCAGCTTCTAAGGTATGTTATCTATTCTTACAGCTTTTCTTGCCTTCATCTCTTTCAATGCATTCTCTATTTCACTGTCGAGAATCATTGGTCCGAGGTCATCTTCATCTAGGGTTACTTCATCCTCTATATTTTTATTTATTTATTTATACTCACAACCCCGAAAACAGCACAAAAAAGGCCTTTTACATCGGGTGTTTTAACATTAACAATGGACGATCACACATACCCATGTCCCGGGCAGATAATATTCTACCCAGGCGGGACTCGAACCCGCGACCCTCGGGTTAGCAGGCGAGGACTTTACCCCGGCGCCACCGGGGCCGAATCTAAATTGGTTAGTCTAATATCGCTGTCATATAACTCCTCTATCTCTCTCCTCATCTCGCCAACTTTCTTGAATATCTTCCTGCTCGGTTAATATTCTCTCTCTGGTCCTTAATATTTGGTATCGTATGCCCTCGCTTACATCCCGATTGCAGTTTTACCGTCGGGTATAACGCTCCCACTTTCCCTTCCTTTCGCAGTCTCTCTCTTTCCTCGCATTGCCTTTTCCACCAGTTTTCCACCAGCCCGATTGGTTATTCGCCGTTGTTGATTATTTTGCCCCTTGTATTTCGCCTTACCCATGTCGGTGTTGACGTTTTTCCAATTCCTTCTCTCCTCCATTTTCCTAATCATTTCTCCCGTAACCCACTGCTTCTTTACCCTCCTCATTTCTACTGCTCCTATGGTTTTCTCGGCCGCTCTTACAATGCCTGTTTTTATGTTCTCTCATTTTTCCTCGATTGCTCCTATTTCCTTAGCTTCGCCTACGTATCTTTCCACTATTTCTTTGTATTCCCTCCTTTTTTCCCCTTTTAACGCTCACAAGTTCCACCTCTTCATCCTCATACTTTTATTTAGCCCTTTCAATCTAATCTCACTATTCATCATAACTAAATTATGAACCGAATCTGCATCAGCCTCCGGATAGCTCCGCGAGTTCTTAACTCTGCTCCTAAATCTTTGTCTGACCACAACATAGTCAATTTGATAACTTCCCGTGTCTCCCCGCATTTTCCTTGTGTACCTCCTCCTACGATGGTGTTTAAACCATGTATTTGTAACTACCTACTAATTGATTTCTCATACAAGATTCTACTGCCTTCTCTCCGCGATCATTTCTCGTTCCTAATCCAAACCCTCCCACTTCATACCCATCTCTCCCTCCCCCCAATACTTTGTTCCAGTCGCCCATTACTATTAGATTTTTCTTGCCCGGGACTTCTCTGATTATCTCCTCTATCTGTTCATACACCCCATCCTCCTCTGCCTCCCTATGATTGCTAGTGTGCATCTACATTTGGACCAATACGAAATTTGTAGAGCGTGCTTTTATTTCTGCCACTAGTATCCTGTCGCTCACCTGTTCAATATTTTCTACCCTCCTCCCCAATTTTGCGTTCAATACTATAGCTACCCCACGTTGACTCTCAACCCCACCACTATAGATTACCCTGTAACTATCACTCCATTAGTCCCCGCTGTCCTCCCATCTCACCTCGTACAGCCCCAAGGCATTTATGTTCCCTCTATCCATTTCCCGTTCAATATTCTCCCGCTTCCCTGCCCTCATCATTGTCCTAACGTTCCAAGTTCCAATTTTTATTGGTACTTTTCTTCTGCTCTTCTTTTTCTCCTAATTTTCCTTGGTCCTTGAACCCTGTGATTGCTCCGTTGTGCAAGTATTTCATGAGTCGACGACCTCGGGGGCCTTGCCTCCCCCGATGCCGGGCCCGACACCCGCCTCATTAGGCGGCGTCCCGTAGTTGCCAGGATTCATTTCTCTTTGATCGACACTCATATTTCTGGGTAGCACCATAGTCGGGAGGGGACTCTCCCCCCCACTTCCCAACAGTGTGTTTCATGTGACACTATCACGGGACTACCTTTCGTCTGGCTCCTACCCTTCGACCTATCTGGCGTGGGTGGCCCTACCGGGAGCAATATAAATTGCTCCCACCAGTCCAGCTCTAGCGGTCATTGGAACGCGCAAGCCCTTCCACAACGTTAAGGATGTAGTCCGCGGGAAAGGGGAGGAAACATGGTGAAGTATATAATGGGAGCGTTTTACGTAGATCTCAGTTTTTATTGTGGTCACTTATTGTTTATGGAAAGAACGAATTTTTATTTTATCGCTTCTGTCGGATCTAGAAACGTAGTGTGATGTCTAAATGATATTATATGTCGCTTTGAAACACACCTGTTCTGTACTTTCAAAAAGAAACCTAAATCACTCTAAAAGCTTAGAAACCCTATATGTTCGCTCGTGGCAGTATTTAACGAAGATGTGAAGCCATTACTTCCATCGATACTACTCCAGTCTTATCTAGTAAATACGATATAATTCATCAACTTGAATTAAGCCATAATATTGCAAAAATCACTCTTTCTGTAAAACAGACATTATAGTATCATTTAAGCTTATCTTTCAAGCCTTTGTAATTTCAGGGGTATTTTGAGGGAAAATTTAAAAATGGTAGGAGTTTGTGGAAATTGTCAGATAAAGAACATGTCTTCTACAAGTTACACGAATATGAAAAAACTATCATTTCTCGATTTGTTTTAAGGTTTCTTATTTAATTGAAGTGGTGGGAATACCCACAGCGTACGCATTTGCAATGAAGGCATTGGAATATATGCAGAATCTTGACAATATCTGAATTGTTAATATCTCTTTGATTTTTTAAATAATATTTGATGAAAAATATTTGTAATATCATATCATAACTGATGAGGAATCCTGCCGCGCTGTAAAAAATTGCAAACGTGTGTGTATATAAATGATAAAGTAGTTGATTTTGTGAATTATTCAATTTTTGAAAACCACTTTGACTGAAGTACTTTTAAGTACTCTACCGGTTAAAGTAGGTTGTCATGAATGTCAGAGAATCTCCTCCGGTTTCATACGCACTATCCCGCTCTATTATATCCCTTTTCCCCTCAGCAGAGGGGCGATCCCGGGAGGGGAAGGGGTATTAGGGGATACACCCCCCCCCCGAAAATTTTGAGCTATACAAAACAATGTTAGCAACTAGACGTAGTTATCAAATACAACATCAAACACTCCGATCACTGATCTGAAAAGTATAATAGTTATTATTATGCTCATTATTATATAGACATAATGATGTAACAGTTTTATAGTTTTTTTTAGGATGACTGAAAATTGCCAATTAACGGTAGTCAAAATAAATTCCTGGGATCGCCCCTGCCTCAGCATACATATAATTTAGATATTTACCTGATTTAAAAGCCATTATTTGAGTGATAAACGAAAAAAGTGTAAAATTAAGGGCAAAAAACAGTCAAATAAAGTAAGTTTTCCCCGGTGCGATTCATCGCGTAAAAATGAAGAATGGCAATCGAAATAGTTCCGTTGATAGAATAGGGGGCGAGACGGTCGACGGGGGAGATTAGAACGAACGCGTGGGTGACCGTCTAGGCAAGCGGAGTGTAGTGAAAGGCGTGGAGAGTATGTGAGATATATATATGCGTGTGTGCATGCAGACTCACTCACGTATATGTATAAGAGCGGAGGAAAGGAGGAGAAAGGGGTCGTTTTAATAATTCATTACGTGACGGGCGCTGCCCCGAGCGAGAGAGGTTGAACGAGAGAGAAAGAAAGAAACCAATGGCAAACTGGTTCCATCAGCTTCCTTCGATATATCCCGGAGATGCAAAGCGTTAGCGCCGTCCATCCCTTTTCCGTTAGGACGTTGGGAGGCTGAGGTTAGAGTCGCAGGTGGTGTAGGGTGGGTACCTGCTCTCTTGAGGCAAGGGTGTGGAAGGGAAGCCAAGGGTGGAGGCGGTATGAGAAACAGAGGGAACATGATTGCCGATACGATTTAAGGCTTGACACGAGCAGCCTTTTGAGTTCTCCCTGCTTGTTGCGGTGCGTGATGGGGTCATCTAGTGCCTCTCTACTTTTTCTAGTGTGCGGAAAACCGAGGGTGAAAGTTGGCTTTGTCGTCTTTACTTGTGGTGAAACCATATCTTCGAACTACATGGACGTATCTAAAGGATTGCTTGATCCGTGCATATCTCTAATTCTTCTGGAATCAAAATTAAGGATTCACTGCATTATGAAGTGTTTTTCTATGTTAAATGAGGGACGTAACAAGATTTTCATGCTCTAAATTAAATTCGGTTGTTCATTTTTTCAATTGGTTTGGTGTAATAAGTTTGATTTTGCAATGACTGTACTTAGTGAATTGTTATGAGTGATACGACTTGACTTATTAACTTGAGCGATGTCTGTTTTTGAAGTCTTTGGCTACGGACAAATCTTTCGACGTTTATTTTGGATTGGATAATTATGTTTTTATCCCTCATAAGCGTGGTTAACAGTGCAGGTATTTCATTGATTAATAATCGAACTTATTAGTTATTTGGACTGGATAAGTGCATTTATACATCAGGGCACTTATCGGGACAAATATTCACATTGTAACATCATTTTACGAGGAAGAATCCGGAAACAGGATCTGAAGGCCAGCAGGCAAGAGAATTGACTTAGAAGATAGGATTTCCTTGTGTCTGATTTCATAACGAAGTGCTCTACCAATATCTGTGCATAATTGGGTATTTTCTTGCCTAGCTCCTCACTCCCAAACTGTCGTTCCATAATATGTGGCCCAGTCCAAACTAGAATCACGAAGCAAATTCTATTTTATCTCCGTCCTTTACTTTTCACGTTCTCCGTGCTATTCTCGTGAAGTCCAATCTTGTTTCCTTAGTTTTCTTTCCTTGCTCATTGTTTACACATCCGCCGCCTTTTTCAGCAACTGTCCTTTTTAACTCCATTGTGATGGTAGACGAAATGTAGGCCGTCAGAACATTCTAGGAGGAAGAATTAGAGAGAATATTCCAAGAGATATATAAAGAGATTCGTACAAGGGCCAAATAATTATGAATGTGGGGAAGAAGTGCTCTTATCTGTTGGAGTTAATGAGGGAGGAATGCAGGACTGCAGCTCACCAATCGCAGAGTTGAGACAACAATAAGCTAATTGTGGTTGATTGGATGTACGGTGGCATTTTTAAATGAAACTGGCCTATTTAATAGTATTTTAAGGATGTAAAATTAATTTTATTTGTAATTTTGACTCAGAGTTTATGTCAAGTACTTTATTATAATACCATAATATGCAGTGTAGGTTTTTTTTTATAATTATGACGTGTAGTGAAGCAAAATTACCATGTCGTCGACGCACCCTATCAACCCCACTACTACCACTGCTACTTGGATGTGCGGAAAGGCGACCAGCCACCGACGTCATTCGGTACTTGGAGTTAAGGTATCACTTGGATAGTTTTTGGAAAATGGAAGAGTAGAAGAAACCAGTCGTCAGAACTCGTCCACTCAATAAAAAATACGCCAAGGCATAAAAGGTTTAACTTTCCATCCACCGTAGGCAGCAATGCACTTGAAGTTCTCTGAATATGACACCCTAGTAGGGGTCGGCATTCCGTGGAAAAATATCCTCTCAACACCGAGAGTAAAACCAAGGCCTTCAGCGTGGAAAGCCGGCACTCCAGCCAATGTAATTACGCAAACTTGCCCTGTTATTACTCTGTCAATGGGAATTATTGTTAAAAGATCAATTCTGCCGCATGAATGAGATAACGTTGGCATAAAAATTTTGAATTGATTCTATTCGATTTCGAGCCATATACGGCATCGTAAATCATGCCTTGGTTACAGTTTCGTAGGCCCTTCATTAAATACATCCATTTTGCTATGCAACTTTCAGTTTCTGGTTTTCCTTACTGTGCGGAGAAAAGCCGCACCCCTATAAGGTGTCTACCAATTGAGGTCAGCTCAGCCACGATTAAACCCCCGAGCTAATGTCCGATGTATGCCATTGTCTGTCTGGTCCCGTGTCACGAGAGAGCTGACCGGGTCATCGCGGTCGTCGCCATTGTGCCAGCTTACCTGCCAACTGCAAAGCTATGGAGATTGGAATCCAGCATCGGACACGGAAGTCGTGCTTTTGATTACGCACCCTGATTTAAGACGTGAGCGCGGCGTGAATTTGACCTCGTGTGTTTCTTCGGAAACGAGAAAGCATCGTCGGGGAGCGATGTTAAGCCCACTATTCCCAAATATGGATCCTTCGGAGAAGGATATTTGAGCAAAAGAAATATTACGGTGAAACCTATATTAAGCGACCACCGACGGTTCCGCTGAAAAATGGTCGTTAAGAGGGGTGGTCGTTCGACAGGGGTTTAGTTTCTAGGAGCATTGGGAAAAATAACAGGCGGCTGATGTAAAAAAAATGTAAAAACTCTTGAAGCGACCGTTTTTATAAAACCTGTATAAATGGAGCTTATTTTGTCATAATTTAGTTGCTTCAAGTAAACTTTATTGTATATTAATTTGATGTGCACAAACAGAAAAACGTGAATTCTCCGACAAGTCACGGCTCCGCTGGAAAATGGTCGTGGAGAGGGGTGGTCGCTTGATAGAAGTGGTCATTAAGAGGGGTTCTGCTGTGTGTGTAACAGAAATCATAAGGACTCTGCAGTGTAATGTGATCCTAAGCGCCGCATAAACTATTCCAACGCCAAGTCGAATCTACTCGGGATCTCCAACTCTTGTCGAATTTTCGATCGCTGTCGATCGATTTGCCGACGTTTCAACGGTCGAATCGTCTATCTTCCTCAGGGCTGGAGTCCTGCGCTGAAGACGATGGACAATATGGATATCAAAACGTCAGCGGCAGCGATGGAAAATTTGCCTTTGGTGGCCCTGATAGGACTTAACTACTTCACTGGGAAAGCCTTAGATGCTTTAAAACAATTTTCTCTCTCAAACGCCGAGCCCTCTCGGAGATTAATTCAATAAATATATATATTTTTTTAATATTTAGAGATTTCCAGATGTGTCCAAAATACTCGGTATCATGTCTGGGCGATGTGTGTTTGCATGAATTAGCATTGATGCAGTATTAAAACTATCAGTCATCAGAGCCTCAAGAAGGCTTAACAAAGGGAATGGCTAGCCGCACATCTAATTTGATGATGATTCAAACGCAGATAAGGTCATAAAGGGCTTTAAAAAAATAAACGCAATTAAAGCATCTGTTGGGTCAATATTAATCTCGGAATATTCCACTAAACGACCCTGGAGATGGGAAAGAATGGAATAGAGATACATTCCAACGTCGTACCTGTCATAAGGAAGAAATGACCTATTTATCGTGAGTCGGGGGTCGGATTTGACGTATTTGTTAATTATTTTGCTCGCCTTATAAATGAAGTTTTTGATCGAAAAGTTTTTTTTAGGATAACTCTTTGGACAAGTTGAATTATTAAACCCATCAAATTGGCCTTGAAAGAGCGAAAAATAAGGTGCTTATTCAGGAATGTTGCTCCTTAAACGGATGTGCAAACTGATTTATTTACTGTGACAAGTAGAATTTTTCAAAAGATTGCTTGATGGAAGTATTAGTAAGTCAATTGATTTGCCGTGATTTCTTTTCTGAAAACAGTTTTGAATATTCCATGAAACCTTTCTGCTAGTATTATCTCCTATTGTCATTCTTTTACTACAAGACTGCATGTGCCGTCGGATTCAAATGTATTGCAAATAATCGAGCTTACTTACGCTTCTCAAGGAAACTGAGTTTCACTTACGGCGCTGTTATTCTTTGCTACGCAACGCTATCTATTCATCTGTTTATTTGCACGTATTCAAATGGTATTAGTTGACCAATTTCCTATAGTGTGCTAATTTGTTATTACACTTTCGTTTTGGTTTGGATTTACGATTTGAGCATGGATAATTATTATTTATTAATCACAACTGTTACTCTAAATGATACATTACGTAGTATTTGCCGTAAGTATATTGTATGCCAGGAACGATCTGTGTTTAATAATAAAGTTTGGTATTTCAATTAATCAATACGTCGCAGCATGTCATTGTTATTCGAGCTGATCATATTATGCAATAACAAGTTAGCACAAAACAAGCAATTGCTCAACTGTTACAATTTCAATACGTGCAAATAAACAGCTGAATAGATAGCGGTGCATAGAATAGAATAACAGCGCGGTAAGTGAAACTCGATTTCCTTGAGAAGCGTAAGTGCATCAGTGCAAGAGCTCGATTCTTTGCAATACATTTGAATCCGACTGTAGGTATATTATCTGTAGTCTATTCATGCTGCACAGCCTATAGTTTTGGTATTATTTGTTACTTTTAAATACAAAAACGAAAGATCAGTGTTGTGGGAAAAACGCGCAGCTCCTGTCGAATCCCACTGAGAAATCGGCTCCACCCCTCTGCTAACGATCTTCACATTTTTTTCATTTTCTTTCGATCAAAGAAAAAAAAGGATCACCGGCGTTCTTTTAATTACAAAACCTCACGGGAGAGGTCGCGGAATAGTTCCGGGGTCACTCGGCCGAGATACGTGGGAAACGATTCGGAAAAGAAACGTCGACTCAGGAGAGGGCGTTGTGGGTTACGTACTTGCGAAACTCTTTCTTTATTTTTATTTCCGAGGCGAGAGAAAAAGCTGACCGGTTGCATTTGAAGCGGCTTAGAGTGGCGGTCGTACGGGCGATCGGAGCTTAGTCTATCTCTCTCTCCTCCACCGAGAGCAGGTCTGACGAGTGACGGTCTTTTTTTTATTTTATTCATAATTATGATAACTCGTAAATAGCCAAGGCGGCTTAGGCGGGGGTGGCTGACGTAGAATCAGGGTGGGCGGTGTAATTAGGTCTTGGGGTAAGGCGTGATCGCCCTCAGTCTCCTTTGCCTTTTAACATTTATGCCGAAGAAGTGGCAATAGGGGGGGGGGCAAAGGATCTGCTAGATGTGGGAATCAAAGTAGGAGGCCTGCTGTAGAAGTCGAATAGAGTAGCTGATTATCGGATGTTTGTTAGTTTATCATCTCAAGGAATGCAGTCATTGGTACAAAATCAATGTGAGAAATGTGGAATGAAGGTTTATCATGTGAAGACTATAGTAATCAAAGTCACTGGGTCAAAGGAAGCGAGGCTGGTGAAAAGGTCTGTTGTAGAAGTCGGATAGAGTAGGTGATTATCAGATGTTTGTTAGAATATCATCCCTAGGACTGCAGACACTGGTTTGGTGCAATAGAAAATCAATGCGATAAATGTGGAATGAAGGTTAATCATTCGAAAATCATAGTAATTAGACTTTCTGGGACAAAGAAAGCGAGGCTGGTGAAAGGAATAGGAAAGACACAAACGGGAACTAGTAGAGCACTTCATTTACTTGAGTATTACGTGAGATATTAGCAAAGACATCGGAAGGAGAATAGCTGTTGTGAAAGAAGCTTTTAGTGATAGGAGGAAACTGATCGTGGAGCTGAGGACAGAAACGCAAGTCTGGTTATAAAAGTAGGAGGGAACACACTGAAGCAGATAGTATTAGAACGTAATTATTTGGGTAGTTCGTTTGTGGTGGAGAGAAATGGGCGTAGCTGCGAGGAAATATTCGGAGAATAAAAGGGACGTCAACTTCATAGGAGAGAATTAATTAATGATAGAGACTTTGGATAGTAATGAATGGAAAAGACTGCCGAAGAGTTTAATGCCGAATGTAGCGATCTGATGCGCAGAATACTCTGGATTTCAAGAGATCGATAAAGATTTTTCCCTGAGTAGATGTGCATCTACTTGCTGCTCTGCGAGCCTCTGCCAGGGCGATTGGTTGGTGGTACATCAATCGCTGCCATAAAAATGATGAGCCAAGGGAAAGGGAGTAAGAGAAAGTAAGCAAGATTTGCTTTAATGGGTTAGTTTCTCACTACTTATTTTTTTATAGCCATTAGTGTTGAATTCAGAATTCTTAAATCTACCCTTTTGATGTATATCTCTCTTATTGTATCACTTGAGTGTTTTCTACAGATGTGGAATTGTTGTAAAACAAAATTCATTCGTACAGTTAAATATTCTTCATATCGTCCTGAGGGTTAATTTTTTTTGTAACTGAATCCTTTCATCTAACTCCATCTGAGTTTCCTCTGGCTTACTTACCCAGACTTTTCTTTCCAATCGAGTTGTCACACTTAAGAATTCGCTCAAACCAGTCTTTTTTTTTACAGAATAACCTGCTCACAATACTGTTTTACTTAGTGCGCGGATAGGATTTTTATTTTCTGTGTTTCAAAGGCTGCGTACCATGTGTACCTAGAATAGATTAATAGATAGTGGTATGTTAGCTTTCACATTCATGCGCTCACTCATTTTTTTTATGCTATTACCATGCTATAAAGTTTTATCAACATTTTTTTTTATCTTTTCAGGTGAGTGACACCCTAGGAATATCACCTTGATGAGGAAATTCTCAGGCTTGGATTGTGGTCATTAGCAGCTTTGTAAGTACCTTGAATTCCCGTGATTCATAGTAATATGTGGAGAAAATCCATTAAAATGTCGATATTTGTCCAGTTTTAAGACAGTGTACAGTGAGGCAGTGTAAACTTGAATTGACCTTGATACTTAGATTTCTCCCGAGTTAATTAAAGGAGTGGAAGTATTAAGCTTCCGTTTTCTGTATCCAATCGCTCGTACACTTATTTCTTTGCGCTTAAATTTTGCGCCGTTGATTCTTGGAATATTATGCCGTGATTGCGAAACAATTTTTATTCGTATTTGATTGAAAAAATATTTAGTTAACCAAGCTCGCCGTATTGGGCTAGGTTGGGACACGCATGAATTACCTCTGTATTCATGGAGTTAAAGTTTGATGAGAGGCCTCTGCCGATGCGTCCAGCTGAACCCATAATTCGTGCTATCCTGAATAAGAGATCATTATTGGAAACTGCAAGAGAAGTTGCCCACTTTGTAAATAATGGTATTTTAATGTCATGCGTCCGTGTGTTGCCAAGGCATTAAAAGGCGAATTGCGCTAACGGAAGAAGCCCTTGACGATTGAGAGGCGTTGATAACCAGAATGTTGTTTAAGGGGGTTGTATACCTCGGCCGAAAACGCCCTGTTACTTTTGGCTCCTGCCGCAGCTGAGGAGAGTATTCGCTTTCTCCTCAATTACCCGCCCCGGACAACAGCGACACCGCTGGCACAGTGGAGTAATCGCAGCAAGGGTTCTGGGGAATGGTCACAGTGGCCTAATAATACTATATTTTCTAATAGAGACCAATATGGGGGAAAATGTTTCATTTCACTGCAAAAATTGATAATAAAGGATAAAGAATGAAATTATATAATATTGAGTTCAAATGGATAGTAACCCACTAAAAAGAGTAGAAAAATGCAAATATTTAGGTGTAATTTTTTACTGCAAAATTAGTTAGGATGAATTCATTGAACATTTGATATGCAAAACAAAATATTTCGTTTTTATTTTTCGGAAAATCTTTAAATTCATGATGGGTATTAATCTCAGGATGTTATTCTGATTTTTTCATGGCTTCACAGGCTATGGAATCGTAGCTTTTGGCGGTGTTTTATCAAATAATTTGAAATGATTACAACATTTTCAAAATATATTTCTATAAATTGTTTACAAAAATCCACTGAATCTTCAACAAATTTTTGCCACAAAGAAAAAAAATGAAAAAAAATTTAAAAAAATTTGTGATAACAAAATAAATAAAAATTTGAAAATTCGAACAGAACTACCAGAGACAAAAGTATTATTATACCACAAAGGTATTAATCCATCAGTAGTAAGAATAGCTATAATAATGTAATTAAATTTGTCAAGAGCCAGCCAAATGACCTGAAGATAACAAATACCCTAAATATTATGAAGAGGGAATTAAAACATTGGGTGCAATCAAATGTGTAGCACAACATAATCATATTTGTATGCTATCAGTAATCACTATTACGAATGAATTTGAACATTATATATTGGATGTTACTTGTCTTCATATTTTATGTATCTAAGTTTTTATTTTGTTAAATATAATATTTCTTTTAGTGATAATTTAATGTGAAGTATCCAGAAAACTTAATGAAAGTCGAGATCGGCAGAGTACGTGGCTGGAGGATGTAATAAGAATGTGATTGGGGGAAGGATGTTGGGTAAGCGGGTAAGGGAAAGAATGGGAATTGGTTTCATGAACAGAATGAAGAAGGGTAGATCGTGTGCTCAGGCGAAAGTGGATACACTAGGGGGAGATAGGCCCCTGAAAGTGTAGAAAATCGGGAGGAGATTCTCTGACGTTCAACAAAACCTACCTTAACGTGTAGAATACGAAAATATTCAAACGTGGCGGGTGAATTTTTTTGGAAGAAATTGCCATGAGAAAAATTCGGCCTGGATCGGGAATCGAACCACGGGCCATTGGTTTGCCGGACTGATGCGCAGACCACTACGCTTTTGCAAAAATTGCGATGGGAATTAGGAAGCCTGGATAGCGTAGTGGTCTGCGCATTGGTCCGGCAAACCAAAGGTCCGTGGTTCCACTCCCGGTCCATGCTGAATTTTCCCTGTGGAATACGTTTTAAAAAAAGTATCCAGGCTTACGAATAGGTAATTTTATATACTTATATAGGGTTTACTATTTATTTGTGTACTTATGTAAACTTTTCTGATGAAATAAATAAATAGCGCAAACTTTGAAACGTCCGGATGGAAAAAACGCGATTATGTCCGTCAGTGGGCCTGCTCCCTTACGTGGGGTACGTGAGGAGGGAAAAGGAAAAGGGGCGTCGACTCTTAAAGCATTCATGAGGTCCCTCCCACCCTCTCTCTCTCTCTCTATCCCTCACACACACACACTCCCCCGTGAGTTGAGCTGTTTACTGGACGTAGATGATGATAAACTCGCGGAACTCCCCGCCGCATGGAGTCCCGACTCTGCCGAGATTGGATGTTCGGGGCCGAGATATTGCCGAGTGTGCGCTAAGCCTCCCGCCGGACTCCGCCCTTCCGTCTTAATGCCCATTCGCGGCGAACGTGAAAAATCTCGTCCGTCCGTCGCGGTAGTTGCGAAAGAATAATAAAATCGGAACTTAAACCACACGACTCAAGGGAGCGTTCTCGAAGAGCGAGGCATAACGTCTGCTCGACGACTATGAATTTTAGAGGCGCGAGAGATATGTGCGGTGGAATTTTCGAGGCGCGCCGTCACGAACTAACCGGTCAATTGAAGAAGAGTTTCCCTTTCCTCTTCCGTCTGCGGACCAGCCTTCACTTTCTAGAGGGTGAAATATCGACCACTGACGCTCTTTCGGAGAAATTGAGTGCACAGCTGACTGAAGACTGAACAGCACTGCCGCTGGTGATTCCCAAATCAAATGAATATGTGAAATCAGCATCGTTGTTCCCACATTTCACAATTTTTGTTTACATTGACGCCATGGCTGACGGAATACTGTAGCCACTGTCTAGTAGTATAAAATCACGGCACCCTATGTTAATTTCCCTAAGCTAAGGTGCAGCTGACGCTGATTACATTTATAGTCTCCAGCGAGTAAAACTTATCCATCCATAGGGGCCTGCTAAGAAACTGCATCGGAATCAATAGGATATCTGTTCGATATTACCTTACCTATTAGGCCACTCAAACCTCAGAAGGTTTTTGGCCTCACCAACAACTCCTCGCCATCTCTTTCGATCTTCCATCCAGTCAACTTCTGCTCCCATTCTTCTCATGTCCTTTTAATCTGCTGTTTCCAGCGTAGTCTTGGTCGTCCCTAAGGTCGCTTTCCTCTTGGTAGGCCACCGCTCTAATTGTAGCATTTTCTCCCCTTCTCCACACATGACCTGCCCGCCTAAGTCTTCTGCTTTTGACTTGTGCTATTATATCTGGGTCCTTATATAGCTCCCTTATCTCGTTGTTGGTTCGGATTCTCCACATTCCGTCTTCGTTTATGGGATCATAGATGCATCTTAACATTTTATTTACGAAAACTATCAGCTTTTTTTCTGTCTCTTTAGACATTGCCCATATTTCTCACCCATACATGACCACTGGTTGTATGATGGCCTTATAGATCCGTAGTTTGGTTTTTCTAGATAATATTTTGCTTTTTAGAAGCCCTTGTAAAGCCCAGTAGCATCAGTTAGCATTTAATATTCTGGTATTTATTTCTGTCTCCTCTTGGTTTATCTGGTCAACATTTACTCCTAAGTACTTAAATTCAGTACTCTTTCAAACGTAAGATTTTCTACCCTTAAAGAGTCGTTAATGTTGTCTATGAATCGGCCTATCCTAAGGTATTTTATTTTCTGCTCATTTACTTCCAATCCTACTTTTTTTTGCTCTCTTAATAGAATTTTGGCCAGGACCTTTAAGCTAATTTCATCTTCTGCTAGTAAAGCTATGTCATCTGCGAAGGATAAGACCTTGAATTTTGTTCCTACGTCTATTCTTTGGTCTTGCAATTTTGCCTTTTTTAAGGAGCTTTCTACAGCCAGATTAAATAGTAGAGGAGAAAGTCCGTCTTTTTGTCTGACCCCAGTTAGCACACTAAATTCTCTTGACAATTCGTTATTGATTCTAACTTTACATCTAGATTCTTCATTACATATTTTTGCTAGGTTAATCAGTTTGTCCGGGATTCCCATCTGCTGTAGGTATTTCCACATTTTTGATTTCGATTGATGCAGTCATATGCTTTCTTAAAATCGATAAATAAGCGATGAACACATCTGCCGAACTCACAGTATTTTGACAGGGCTTGTCTGACAATGAAAAGCTGATCAGTGGTTGATCTTTGTCTTCTGAAGCCTGCCTGGTGTTCACCTAGAATTTCCTCTGCATATTCCTGTTGTCTATTTTCCAGGATTTGGGATAGTACTTTGTATGTGGTGTTTAACAGAGATATTCCTCTGTAATTGTTGCAGTCCAGTTTGTCTCCCTTTTTGTATATTGGGACGATGACCGCTACCTCCCAATCATTTGGCAATGTCTCTTTTCTCCATAGATACTGTTACATAGATAGATACATCACTGTTAGATATTATTAATGTTAATTGATCGAAAAGTACACTACTTCAAAACAGCAACATTAGGGTACCTATATTTTGAGTTATTCTGCTGTATTTGATGTAAGTTCTCCAAGATATTATTATTTTCCCTCAGACGTACTCAGTACAGGATATGATTTTACTTAGCGTCGCAGTATCCTCCTCTAGACACATTCAGCTCTTGCCAAATGAAGGTAAAATGATATTTTCTTTGTAACTCGGAAAGACTTTTCTGCATCTGTTGTTTTCTTTAGTAACTATTTGAAAAAAGTCCTTCCTTACTCGCCACCGCACGGCGCCACTGAGCTCTGAGCGTCCTATAGCCTTAATTCCTCTTTTATTAAGCCAACGTCTTATTATTACTGCCTGTTCAAAGTACATCCTCCCTTCAAAGGCGAAATTTTTGTTATTTCCCTCCCCATCATTTCCTGCTCCATTTTTCTGGTCCACCTCCTCCTAATTTATTCACAAAAGCTTCGTCTCCTCATGCACCATGTTGAACGCTTCCTCGTTAATCCTTATTTTTATCCATCGCACCTTATCCATGAAGTCCTTACCATAATCACGCACGCCTCCAACTGTTCCTCATCCTTTCTCCCCAATTCCCCGAACTTCCGCACATATAGGTGAGCTGGGTGGCGAGGACGAATGAGGAGGTATTGAATATGGTTGGCGAGGAGAGGAAGCTAGTAGGGGAGGTTCAGCGGAGACAGAAGAGTTGGAAGGAGAGTATATTGAAAGGAGAGGGAATATTTAAGGTAGTAACAGAGTGGGGAGCACTAGGGAAGCGTGGTAGAGGAAGGGAGAGGATAGGAATTCGGGATAAAATAAGAAGCGTGAGACAATATGAGGGATTCAAGAGGTCTAATCTAATGGCGGGCAATCCATAGGAGTGAAAACGGATGGGGATAAGAACTGTCAAAAGCCTGCCATTCAGCTGATAGTAAACTTAAAAGAAGGTAACATCCTGACATGGAGCGGCCTACACACATGGGAACCTGGTTCGCCGAACTTGGTTCGGCGAACCGAGTTCTTGGTTCGTCACTCCCTACACACAGTGGAGGGGAATGTGAACAACGGATCGCTTAAATTCCCTACTGAAACTCTGCTTTACTGACTCGATTCTACTTTTGACGAAACTTAGGCCTGAAAAGGGAATCGTGTCGCGAGTCAACAAAAAGAGATTGTTCAACGCTTCGTCTTGCTTATTCCTGTCCCTGTACTCGTCGCTTTTCACTTTCCATAAACATGGAAACTCTCTATATGCTTCTATGAAGTCCGTCAAAAACGAAGGATTCATAAATTGTGCACTATCACCACAATCCGCCATTGTGTAGCAACGGAAACAACAATGAGGCTCCCCTACTGCAAGCGCCCAAGCGTCTGCACTGAGTACTGTCAAAAATCAAAATGGCGAACAACGGTTCCCCTCCTCCACACACAGACGAACTTGGTGCGCCCTGCCGGCGAACCGAACAAATGTTTTCCAACCCGATGGAAGACCAAGTTCGTGAGAAATTGTGGCGATCTTGGTTCGTTAAATACCACACACAGGGGAACAAATGACGAACATGGTTCGTGCGAACCAAGTTCGGCGAACCAGGTTCCCATGTGTGTAGGCCGCTTTACCAGCCAATTGTTTTCAGCGGAAATGATTAACTCAGGCTACAGCAGGCTTTGTACGGCTCAATATGTATTTGTTGGTGTCGAAGCGAGTAAACCTGCTCGACCGTTTTACTGTCGTGTCTCGTCTCGTGCGGTGTCTCGTCCGTTGTTACTTTTATCCACCCGACGTAAATTGGCACATTGTGCTGTATTCGGGATAGTGAAGATTAAAAAAAAAATATTTCGGATATTCACCGCCTTAATGGTTCCTGCTGACATCAGTTTCTACCGTGTTTCTACGGTTTTTCGGTTTCCGCTCCAGTCAAACTGTTTTTCTCTTGGAATAGGTTATCGTTCTGCCTTGACGCCACCATTGTGTTCATTCCGTTTATGTGTTGCATATATCCTTTCCTTAACCTTCTGAACAAACGAAGAAACTCTCACACGTACACATTTTCAAATTTTCGACCGGAAAAGGCCTGGTCTTCGTCGGGATGGAGTGAACTAGCCACGAAAAGAGTTACTTGAGTCGTTAACTTTATCAAAAAAATAACTCCATAATTTTAATCATTTAAGTGTTCTACTGATTAAGTCGATTTTGTTGATTGTCAGAGAATCTCCTCCCAGTTTTCTACACATTCAGGGGCCCATCTCGCTCTAGAATATCCTTTTTCGCCTCCGCATACGATCTACCCATCTTCATCCTGTCCATGAAACCTATTCTCCTTCTTCCCCTTCCCCGCTTGCCCAACATCCTTCCCTATATCACAGTCTTCGGCAAGCCATCACCCTTTATTACATCCTTCAGCCATCTCACCTGCCTATCCCGGATTTCACTCAAAAGTTTCCTTTCCTCGCCCACTATCTCAAGCACTTCCTCGTTAGTCTTCCTCTCCGTCCACCTCACCTCCATCCTTCTCCACACCCACGTCTCAAATGCCTGCAGCCTATTCTCGTCATCCTGTCTGAGAGTTTCTGCCTCATGCAACGCTACGCTCCATATCAAGCTCTTCACCAGCCTCTTCTTCAAATCTTTACCCAACGTCCGTATCATATGCTCCCTTCTATTGCTAGACGCCTCATTAGCTAGCGCTATACTCTACCGTATGTATTTGCTACTATATCCGTTTTCTTCTTGCGTACTACCTAAGTAATTAAAATGCTCGAATTTTTGACTTACCTTTTAATCACCAGCCTCGCTTTCTTCGTCCAAGAAAATCTCATCACTTTTGTTTTCTTCTGGTTTATCTTCATTTCGAATATCCATCCCTGCATTTCTAAAGCGTCTACCTAAGCTTGTGGCCCTTTGAAGATCGGTATGTTTAAAAACATGTAAAAACTCCTGTTATTTTTCACATTATGTCTTAAATTTTGTTCGAATTAATCGCCTCTTTGAATTTGATTTGATGGAGAATACCGGGACTCCGCAGTCTCATGCATGGCTTGAGTTCACGGGCGATTGGGACTTGGCAACCGACGTAGAAAACGAAGCCTCGCCATTGATAGAAACCTTCTCCGTCATTGGATCTCCCCGCATTTGAGCCAGCCGAGGCCTCACAACGGCCCTCTCTCTCGATCGCGGGCATCAAACGCGCGTGCAATCACTTCAATCTCGCGTGCGATCACTTCAAAGAGATGCAAATTCGAATCACGCGGACATAAAAAAAAACGAGATGTGGACCACCGGGAGCACGGAGCGACCGGGCTCTTCTCTCGCTTGGCTGGCGCCTCAAAGGTGCCGCGCTTCGGAACGTACGTGGGGCACTCGTGGCCTGGCCGTCCGGCCTTGAGAAACGCCGAGCATCGCGATGGTATCACCTCCTGATGAGGTGCTCAGGCGATGCGAGACTCGCGTGTTGCAAGGAATAGGTAAAACTCGGCGCGTGGTTCGGCAATTTATATATTTTTCGGGAAGTGGGTCAATGGGCCGTGGGGTATCATCTTTCCCCTTCGAGACTCGGACGCTTCTATTCGGAATCATCGCTTTCCCTGATCAACGCTCTCGTGTACTAAAGATACGACGAGCCGTCTGCAGCTGCACTCGTATTGAAAGTGGACCGAATTTTACGACTGCAGTATTGGGTTCCTTGGCCCTCAAACGGCGGATATCTCAATGGTTTAAAAAAAAAAGTATTCTACCGGTTAATGCAGGTTTCATTGAATGTGAGAGAATCTCCTCCCGGTTTTCTACACCTTCAGGAGCCAATATCGCTCTAGTGTATCCTTTTTCGCCTCAGCATACGGTCCTTCTTCATCCTGTCTATGAAACCTATTCTCTTTCTTCCCCTTTCCCACTTGCCCACAACATCGTTCCCTCTATCACATTCTTGAGTAACCCATCGCCCCTTATTGCATCCTCCAGCCACCTACACTGCCGATCTCAAATCTCATTCAGAAGTTTTCTCTCCACTTCCTTGTAAGTCTTCCTTTCTGTCTACCGCACCTTCTCTCCATCCTTCTCCACACCCACATCTCAAATGACTGCAGCCTATTCTCCTCGTCCTTTCTGAGGGTCCACGTTTCTGCTCCGTATAACGCAACGCTCCATATCGAGTTCTTTACCAGCATCTTCTTCACACCCTTACCCAAGGTCTCCGTCATCAGCTCCCTTCTATTACTAAACGCCTCCTTAGATAACGCTGTTCTCTTCCATATGCCTTTGCAACTATGTCCGTTTTCTTCTAGCATACTACCTAAGAAATTAAAATGTTCTACTTGCTCGAGTTTGTAGTCCTCCAACTTTAATGACCAGCCTCGCTTTCTTTGTCCTAGAGAATTTCATAACTTTTGTTTTCTTATGGTTGGACGGAAAGTATTTATTCTCGTTTACGCGGTTGAGATGGTTCGAAACCCCACATGATTTATTTTATTGATGCGATGTGTGTACTTTTTAGTCGTTTATGGTGGCCGCTTTATAGTTAATGGGTAGTTTCAATAACAATTCTCACTTTCGTTTCATACTAGCACTGCGAACGCGGCCTTAGAATACACTTCAAGTTCAGTTAATGGTCGACGAACTAACGTTATGGGAATTTATTTATTTAACTGATGAAATCGGTGTGGATTAACCACATTTATTTCCCACCGTCATAAATTATGAAATTCTTGAGGTGACTCCTGAATCTCCGGAGTGTTCAGTTAAGTCAAAATATAATGACGAAATATTGAGTAGAGATGCCAATAGAAACTTACATTTTTGTTGTTCATAAAATTCAATGGTATACGGATAATAAAATAATTTCTCACTTTGTACATTCCACACTTTTTTATTTTCTCCGACCATGGTTCCGACATGCAATGTCATTTTCAAGACAAATGGCATTATATGACATTGTAATTATAATGGCATTAATATGACATTGACATTAAATTGACATCGTATGTCGAGACCATGGTCGGTGAAAATAAAAAAAGTGTGGAGTCTACTAAGTGAGAAATTATTTCACGTGTCGCGTTTTCACAAATTTAAGCCTGAAACTGTAACTTCTATACGGATAATATTTATTGGTCTAATGAATGACAGCGTGAGGAAAAAAAATACCTATATGAATCCATGAACAAAGCAGACTGGAGGGCTGCAGTGAATCAATCTCAGATGGTGAGAGAATCGCGGGGTGAGATTCCCTGGTAACTCTAGACTCTGAATCTTTATCTCAAACTTGATTCAAGAATGCATGGATTGATAAATAAATGCGTCCATCTTACCTCTCATCTCTTTGCAACTCTTTAAAGCTTGCATCAAAATTTGAATGGTTCTCAGAATTGTGTTTCTTCTTAAACGCATCGGAGATATTTTGTAGGTATGAACCCCTTGGCTGACTGACAGACCTATACAGATTATAAAGCATTGGTTTGTCAGTCAGCTAAGGTATTTCAGTGTATAATAAATATATTAGAGGCACAGTGCGAAAAGTATGGTATGAAGATAAACCATAAAAAGACGAAAGTGGTGAGATTCTCTGGAAGCAATAGAGCGGAGCTTAGCATTAAGGGTGGGAGGGCACAAAATAGACCATGTCGAGAAGTTTACGTATCTAGTTAGTATTTTTGAGAAGAATGGGTTTAGTAGTGGAGGAATATGATGTAGAATTGCCATGGCTAAGGATACATTTCCAAAGGGGAGGGAATTGATGAGTGGGGGATTTTAGTAGAGTTTTAAAGAAAAGAGTGATGAAAACTATAATATTGAGCGTGGCGCTGTATGGGTAGGAGACTTGGCCATTGCGAAGCGAGGATGTACGTTGACTTGAGACTTCTGAGTTGTGGGTGAGGAGAATGATAAAGAGGGTGAAGTGGGTGGTGAGAAGGACAAACGAGGAGGTATTCATCTACATCTACATCTACGTCATACCCTGCAAGCCACCCAAAGGGTGTGTGGCAGGGGGTGTTTCCACACAAGGCATGCATGAATGATACGGTAGAACACCGAAACTACATTGAGACCCGCGTACCACACATGCAAAGCGCAAATTAACAATCTACTAAGCAAGAAACATTCTATCGTCAATCGTTCCATCGTGCAAGGGGTACAAAGACTACTACTACACATTCAAAATATCGTGCATAAATAAGAACATCAATATTTACATCATGCAGAAATAAGAACGTAGAGAATATAAAGAAAAAGATTTACTGTCCGCCTATTGTCACAATTCGAACTATTCATGACGACGATCACAGCTGTTATGGTCCCGAATGGTACGCGGAAAAAATGACATTTTACACCTATCGGTTCTACAAGCTATCTCTCTAATTTTATTGGCGCGATCTAATCTGCCGTAGTACGAGGGGGTTAATAGTATGTTTTTTACGTCGTCAGAGAAGTGATTTTCCTGAAATTTAGTTAGGAGGTTAAGCCTATAATTTAATCTACGCTGTGATAGCGATTCCCATCCTAATTCTTCTAACAGTCCAGACACACCAGCCAACTTATCGTATTGGACTCGGCTGGAGAGGAGAAGAGGCTGGTGGCGGAGGTTCGGAGGAAGGAGAAGAGAAAGGTGGAGGACGTATTGAGAGGAGAGGGAATATTGAAGAGGGTAATAGACGGTAGAACACTGGGGAAGCGTGTAAGAGGAAGGCAGAAGATAGGAATTCCGGAAGAAATTAGAAGAGGACGGCGATATTAGGAATTAAATAAGGATGTAATGGAAGATCACGTATGGGTGGGAAAACAGAACGATATGCCTGAAATTAGGACGTTAGAATGAGTGCTGTCCAAAAACCTACCAGTCACCTGGTAGGATGCTTGAATGGAGGAAGAGAAATCAGTGACGGCTGTGAAGAATTGCTTAAAGTTTGTGGTTATTGTTTCTCGTTGTATTTATTATTTGGCGCGTTGGATCTGAGGGTTGATACTATTGTTATAATTATTTACAATTTATTCCTTTTCCAAGAAAATTTACGACAAAATTGAACGTTGAATTGAATTGGTTGAACGTTGAATTGAAATGTTTGAAAAATGAGCATTGAAATAATGGGAGTTGGTGAAAATATAGTAATGCTTTTATTTAAAGTGCTTTACTACTGTAGTTGTCCAGTTGTAATTTCAATTAAGCTACATGTGTAATTTCAACTTTCCTCCGCCTGCAATTCGGTGCAAATAACTTTGAATGAATTGAGGTGTATCATCAAATAAAAATGCCTCCGTACTCAGAACTTGTTTTTGTTAATGGCTCAGTGGTGTGGGATGTAATAACTTGAGAGAAATTGCTTCATTACTTCGGTAATTGGGTGTACATACATTGATCTTCGCTGAAGTAACATCGTCGAAGTCCTAGCAGTGCTTCTTTCACACAACCATTTATTAAGTATGATTACCGTAATAGTTTCTTTCCATAAAACTTTTTTCGCTTCATTTATGTCTCCATTAGCGTTTAACAAGCGGCGGACTACAATTGCCTCCGTCGTAGAATGTGAAAAATATCTCGTAATCGTCGCCATTATTGTCAGAAACATTTATGAACGAACGGCCTTTGAGGTTTTCTCTCACGAGACTAGCCCCGCATTTTAAAAGATTTTTCTCCCGATGCTCATACTCTGATGAAAAAAGTAGGTCTGTTCGAGGTAGCAGGATGTGCGCGTATTGGAGGGACGAGATTCCAACAATTTTTATCCATCTTACGACTTATCAATCGTCACATTGGGAGTCAAATGGGACGAGTAGCGAGTTTTTCCTCGTCTACACTGAATGTGCACTTAAGTAAGGTTTACTTAAATGTGGCACTTAAATGCAGACGAGCGTCTACGCGCATATATTAAATCCACCGTAGCCCCAGCTAATGTCCATCGAAAGAACTTTGCATCGCGCGTGTGTTTGAGTATATTTTGGAGATTTCTAAATAAATATAACAGAGCAAACTAATTAATGGGAAGAATAACATGAATTCAAATACGTAACTCCTCATATAAATAATGTAAACACAGGTACGATGTGTATGACTGTCGAAACTCCTCGACCTATCGAAGACAAGACCTCGATTACCTCGAAGGATGACTATTGATATAACTTCGAAGTCCACTTAAATTAGGGGTCCCTAGGTCAACTTAAGTGGACCCGCCACTTAAGTGATGAGAAGGCGTCTACGCGGTGCGCCGAAGTGAAAGATGTAACTAAATGCTTACGCGGCATAACGGAAACTAAGATGATCACATTGGTTATGCCATTTAAAATGCCTTCCGGCAAGTACCTATGAATTTGGTAAAGGGAAATACAAGTGGGAAATTTTATTTTTTGTATTCGTATTCTTACCGTATTCTTATCCGGTAGAATTTCACATATATATTCTTAAAAAACCCTTCAATGGGTTTGTACAGTATGGTCAAGAAGTTGCATGAGTAATTGAATATGTCTCTTGGAAGAGAGAGTAAGGTTTATAAGCATAATTTAAAAATAACGGCGTTGTTATTATTAATGGTACTCTGCCGACCAGTTATGTAGATGTGTTGATAAGATTTCCCAAACTAATCTTTTGCTACCGCAAGCATCTTGCTTGCATCATATTTGTCTCCTGCTCGGAGATGCGAAATAACGGCACTGTAGGAAATTGAAAAATCTGAATGAGAAAAAGTAATGTCATCGCCCGCGATATATGAGGGAGAGTGTTTGTTGGGCGAGGACACTTCATGAGTACCGTTGACATTTTTGATAAGACTAAGGAGATATAAGATAGCATTCTCGTGGAAGTAGGGTCGGTCACATCCAAATTTGCTTGCGAAGTAGCTGTGAAATTAAATGGAAAAACTTTTCCCTATAATTTGGAAAGATCAATGAGTTTAGATAAAAATTATGCGTGGGGTCCATGCGACACGAATCGCCAAATGGCGTTTGGAAGGTAATTGTGATGTCGTCGAACGGGAAACGTAGAACGTGCCGACGTAGTTTCTCGATTTACAGTGGGTGAAAGATGTAGAACCGCATTAAATTGGTATAAGATTTCAAAGAAAACAACGTCAGTGCAGCAATGGAACATCCACACTCAACAATCCACACAGACTACATCTACATCTACATAAACCCTGTGAGCCGCCGCATGGGTGTGTTGCAGGGGGTGTTAGGTCACCAGCCGTGTGAAGATGTAAGTTTTTTGGAAATGAAATGGTGACATGTATTATAGGAGTGTATTTAGTGGAGCTCAATTTTAATTGTGATAGCTTCTCGTGCGTGGAAAGAACGAGTTTTTGGACCTACCTGTTTGGCAGCGTAACTCTCTTATTTTTTCGCATCTGTCAGACCTAGAGATGTAGTGAGGAGTCATGATAATATTCTCTGTGTCGCTCTGAAGCAATCCAGTTCTGAATTTCTCAAGCAACCTAAGGCTAGCGTGTAACCTCAGAGTCTCTAGGGTCTCCCTCCTTAATCCCTGTAAAAGTTGCGAGACTATATGTACGCTCGTAGCAGTTTCTAGCGAAACGCGCTGCTTTCCTTTGTATTTTATTAATTGTTTTGGTTAAATATTTATGACCAGGGTCCCAAATGCTCGCGGCGTATTCGAGGAGTGGCCTAACCAGAGCGAAGTAGCATCTCTCTTTGACTTTTTCATCCGAGGACCTTCCTATTATACGTTTAACAAAACCTAGTTTTATTAATGCTGTGCCACATATGTTTTGTATGTGTAATCCCCACGATATATCAGAAGTTGAAGTAATTCCACGATGTTTTACTTTATCTGAAAATTTTATGTTTACTCCACCCGCAGTATAGGTATGGCATTTGTGTGATGACTAGGGACTAATGAGAGTGAATCTACATGTTGAAGATGAAATGTCCTGCTGGACTTGTCAGTGGTGCATTGCGCAAGCTTATGTCTTTGACGAAAAGGATTCAGTCGATGCTGCCATGGAAGTAAGGAGAACTATTGCTGTGAACTTTGGTCGGCGTGACTGCGAAGTTCATAAAAATTATTTTTTAAAATGCCGATTTGTTCATTGTTCTTAATTCCGTTTTGCTCAGTGCGGGTTAGTCAAATCGAAGTATTATTAAGTCACTGAAATTGATGTGATGTGTGATTATTGTTATCATCACATTATAACTAAAGTTCTATTTCTAAGTTTATTACCTACTTAATCGCAGCCTTGATTTGGTATCATTGAGAACATGTTGTTGGTAAATATTAAGAAAAATATGGTAACCAATGAAGAATTTCAAATAAAAGTAGCCATATGGGAGAAGATTATCTGACATATTAAACTGCCGCCAACAATCGCGACGGAAAGGGTAGCGGCAGTTTGGAGGAAATTAAAAATTGCAGAATAACTAAGGACACCCTTTTTATTTTACAAAAAAGAAAATGCTTAACTCGCACTGCGTCACAATGGGGGAGATGAGGGGAGCAAATATGGTGGAACAAGGGGTAATGGGAATGCAGGATCCCAAGCTTACTTCTGGAGGCGATGAAGCTGACCAGGAGCGCCGTCGAGGAGTGGAGCGGCATCAACTTCCCATACGGGAACCACCATAGAAAAAAAGCCACGCTCTTTCTTGGGGCCGGATATATATGTATATACCGTTTGACCCATTTTCTTCCCGGAGGAACACCTTCCAGGGGGGGACAGTTGACTGCTGACGTCCCTCTCTCTCTGACGTTCTCTCTCTCTCCCTCTCTCTCTCTCTCAGCTCGAACCTTGAGCCTCTCATGCTCGGCTCAATATAACAAAACCTACCCTAACCGATAGAATACCAAAAAATAATAATAGAAATAATAATAGAAATGAGTAATATTGGCTTATTTTATGGTGAGTTTCAATGCTGGAGAACCAATGCTTGGGATTTGCGGTGAATATGTTGCGTAGAATACCAGTTTTATTTCATTAAACGTACTCGAATATGTATTATTTTTCCACAAAAATTTGTTCCCGGTTGCGCAGAATAATCGATATGTGCTTCTACGACGGAATTTTCTCGTCCAGAACGCATGTGATTTCAGGATATACATTTATGTGGTCGTGAGTCTGCTATTTTTCACGAATAACTTTTTTTTTTAATGTTTCAGTTCTAATCTGTGATCACAGTTTCCGTTCCTAATGTATCCCGAATGAATGCCTGCCGCAGCGATATTTCTGATTTCGGGCATTTCTCAGTCATTATGCCCAAGTACATCGATCGAAAGACCAGCGGTTGCATCTCCCCTGAAACGAATGTAAATTTATTCTCATGATCGTCTCCTCGGTGATTCTCTATTCTCTTCTAAATCTCCGTTCGCTCTCTCCGGGTAATCGAACCGTGACTTCTATTAGGTTTTATTGCGTCGTATATTAGTGGTTTAAGGAGATGATAACCACTTCCAGCACTCCTCCTTCATTTATATTCGCCGGAAGTTATGACTGGAAGTAATATAATAATGGAAGGAAGGCAGTCGATAGAGGCTGCTTTGTAGATCACAGATACCGAATGGACCTAGAGCTCCGAGCGGGAGACCTCAATCCTTTACGCTCCCCTTTAATTGCATAATGCCCTTTATTGGATGCAGAGCGCAATTTCAAGACTAGCTATTAAAAGACAAAATATATCTGTGGCGAATGATGCGTAACAGATTTACAATCTCGAGCCACTTAGGCGCTCGTCTTTTCTTTATTTTGGATTCGATCGGGTAGAACATGCACGGGCTCGGCCGAGAATAGCCTCCGCCGATCTTATAAGACATTAACCAACGATAATAATTCCTGGCATCCGACGCCCGGGTACTCCGCACGTATTCTGATGTTACACTCTCTCTAGATTGGTAGATTGAAGTTTTTATGCCGGCGCCTTGTGGCTATTTCGCACCTCTCAAGGCTTATGTTTTTTAAACAAACATAGCAAATAGATAAATTAGTCTTCATGCCATATGCATTCCACCGGTTGTTTTGCGATATACAGTAGTATATACGTAGCGAGTTAATGAAAAAAGTATGATATTTTTTACTGGATGAATACCTTAGATGAAATCAGTTGTTTACACAAAGCAATATATAATAACGAGGTTAAAGCGTTTCATGATTTCAATATATATTTGTTTAACAATTTGAATAACAATTATCAATTACTTAATAAATATTTTATGAAAGGAGATTAAAATTTTGACTGAATTAATAATTTCCTTGAGCGCAATATCTTAAACTGGCATATTGTAATGATAAAAATACGTTTCATAATCTCATTGTTTAAACATATGTTAAATCGGATAACAGTTCAATTCTGCAAAGCGTTCACATAATGCTAAAGCAACGCATTCTTGACCTTCTTTTCTTCTCGAATTAAATTTGGTTGCTCTCCCACAAGCATGACTCAGTGGAAGCTCGTGATCAATCTTTATCAGTTTCCATTTTTCTAGTTAAGCGGCAATTGGTCTGGTTAGATAATTTCGTGGAATTCATTCCCAGCACACCAATCAGTGTGGGCAAATTAATTATATTTTTATTTATTCTCTAACGGCCAGTTTCAAGAACGACTCATATGTATTCCATAGAGTTATGGGGTCCATAAGCCATGGAAATCATTCAATACGCGTTGTAGACACACTTAACTGATTTATTGGTTTCATAAATGGCTTCATAATTCATAGAATGGAGTTATGAGCTCCATAAGCAGTCAAGCGAAATGGACCGCTTGGAAATTTAATTACTTAATACATGACTTGTTTTGAGACGAATGATCAGTTTTTAAAAATCTGACTGAATTATTGTTATGTGCATTAACAATAATAAATGGGGTAAACCACTATAAATTTTGTCTACAGAAGGACGATTAGGTTAAACATCCGAATAAATTAACTATTGGTAGATAACTTATGAAAATGGATAATATAGTCCTGCAACCAGAATATTTTTATGAGGTCCATAAAAATAAAGTACATCCATAACTTCATGGATCTCATAACTATTGATTCCATAACTAAGCGATCTTGTAACCTACCTTAAGCAATGCAAGAATACGAACTTATTTAGGTAAATAGCGATAAAATTTAAAAACTGCTGTGTAGCTGGTGTATGAACAGTATTGTATTACACCAATAGCAGATAAAGAAGGACGCAGCGTGGAAGACTCGTTTATATCCGCATTTAACGCTCGACCAGAAGTTGAGAAGTCTTGTAAAATATCAGTAATGAATCAAAATAGAACAAATGAAAGAATCGTCCCAAGCTTTCCTTTGTAATAAGTCTCTTGTATCTATAATTAATCAAGGCCAAGGTCTCTTTGAATTCCTTTCAAAGTTTCATTCGCTTAATGAATGCATATGTCATTTCATCAATAAATTTATCAATATTTTGTTTACAATGACATGGTAATTTACATCTACGTACTTCCCTGCGAGCCACTGCTCGAGCATGTGGCTGGGGGTGTTAAGATACCAGCCGTGTAAGGACGTAAGGGAATAAGGGTTTTGGAAGGTGAAATGGTGACGTGTATTATGCGAGTGTATTTTGTGGTGGTCAATATTTATTTTGGTTTCTTATTGTGCGCGGAAAGAACGATTTTTTGTATCTATCTGTTCGGCAATATATCCCTCTTATTTTATCGCTTCTGTCAGACCTATAGATGTAGAGATCTCAATTTAAATTTGTTTGATTTAATAACAATTACCAATTACTTAATAAATATTTAATGATAGGAGAGTTAAATTTTAACCGAATATATACTTTCTATGTGCCCATTCTTTTACATTGGCATATTATAATCAAATAAATAAATCAATGTAAATATTCATGGTATATCACTGAGAGTGTTTTATTATTTATATTCACTCTTAAAACCGTATGCACCAAGCATTTGATTCAAAATATTGATGCTGTTTGAGACGAATGTTTTGGGCTTGAATCGATGAAAATCTATAAAAAACATAATTATATTTCAATGAAAATACGAAAAATTAAAACGAAATTATATTTCAATGAAACTATATTATCGTTCGAAACGTCCCGAGAATAACTGTATGACGAGGAGACTAACTGTATGACGAGGGCAAATGGTGAAGTAATTGAACAAGTGGATATTTTGTGTACTTAGGTAAGATGTTTACGAAAGATGGACGGATAGATGAGGAGATAAAAAGACGTGCGAATGCTGGAAGGAAAGTTATAGGTAGCATGTGGAGCATATCAAGGAATGAGTGCCTGTCTAAGGTGGCGAAAATCGCCGTATACAAAAGTGTACTTCTCCCCACTTTTTTGTATGGTAGTGAACATGGGTATGTCAGGATAAACACAAGAGTAGACTAAACGCCGTGGATATGAGTTATCTGAGGAGTGTTTGCGGCAAAAGTAGGATGAATAGGGTCAGGAATAGGTGGGTAATAAATGAATGTGGGTTAGATCCTCCAGTAATGGGCATATATGAAAGGAGTGTGCTTCGTTGGTTTGGCCATGTTGAGAAAATGGATGAGAGTCGAATAACGAAACAGATATATAAGAGTGTAATGAATGGTGCGAGAGGTAGATGTAGGCCGAGAAAGTTGTGGTTGAATGTGGTCGAGGATATTCTTAGGAAGAGGAATATTAGGAGTCTTAAAAAAAGGAGGGCGTGCATGAAGCAGTGTAGGGATAAATGAAGCAAAAGAGGTTTGCAAGCATAGGTCAGTATGTAGGAATTTATTGAAGAAGAGTTAGGTGTACAAATATGAGTGACTTATGAGGGAATCATAGTGAATCATGAGTGACTCTGCATACCCCGGAAGGGAACGGCGTGATTGGTATGTTTGTATGTATGTATGTATGTTTTTTCCAACTAAATTAAATCATTATTAATTAAATTAAAACTGCCGCATGGTATCAAAATTTGACAAGTCATATCCTTGTCAAGGGATGTTTCAGTATTAGGGCGGCTTTATGCTAGCAAATCACCTCCTTAAGTTTATTTTGCTCGAACTTGCGGGTTAATTTACTATTATGAAATAATTTTCACATGTTTGTGCAAAGACTGATTTGCTCTTTTTCACATTTGAAACAGTATACACTGCAAGCTGCTCGCCTAAAATTAAAAGTTCTTCGAGCGGACCTGTAGAGCCATTTTCGCTAAAATTCACTTGCTGCAAGGAACTTGTGCAATGACCTCGGCAGTTAAAACCCACCGGTATGATTGCAGTGTTCGTTTTTCAATATCATGCTATGCCATCGGGTGCTGTTAAATGGTAATCAATGTAATTAGATGAAAAAATTCAGTCATTTGGCCAAACTCGCTTCGTAGTTAATTTTTTCTTGTTCGATTCAGAATTTGGACGACTGTGGAGTCTTCAGGAGAATAGGTTTTGAAAAAATGCCTCAAAAATCCGTGACTCGGTTATCATTTTTACGATTTTATAAAAATTTGAATTTTTTTATTTCCAAAGAAAATGAAAAATATGCACCAGTATTCCGTGGATCCTGTGTACTCTTTCTACGAATTTATTATCGCTAGTCGTTCTTGAGGTGGCTCGCAAGGTATTACGTATGATTAGGCAAATATTTTTGGCGTAAGGAATGCAAGTGTTTGGAAAGAAAATCGAAAGAGGAACGCTGTGATAAGTTATTTGAGCAAATATAATTAATGATCATTATTATTTATAATAAATAATGATGATAAATTTATTAATAACACATGTTTCCCGTCGAAAACTACGGAACCGATTGGACGCAGCTCTGCCGTTCGGCATCACATTCACGCATGTCTGCAAATAATTTTTTGAAATTATAATGGTAACTCATATCATTAAGGCTAAGATATTTGTATTAATCACAAATGCCATGAATGGTATGGAATCAATTGCATTGAAACTTCTTCTTGCATCGATATATCTCAGATCTCCTATATTATTTCTACTGTATAGATACCTTTTTCTCAACTTATACGCAATCAAACTCTACAAATGAGGTACCAAAATGCACAGAATTTATCAGAGAACATGCGACGGCATATCTTTCTTCCTAAATATTGCTATTGTTTCCTAAAATTGGTTTTAAAAAATGGCCCTTGATATTTCTCTTAGGGGATGAGGCGATCCGCCATCTTGACGTCACGCACTTGCTCCATGGTGCAGAGCAAACCTATATTTCAGGATATTTAATTGATACCAATTTAGTTTCAGATACATATTATTATATTTTTTGCAATATAACGCGCTTTCAACATTATATTTTTTGCAATATAACGCGCTTTCAACATATTATTTCAAGTTAACACAGAAAGGTCTTGGACTCAACACGTACTCAGTCTATGGCGAACCATTTTCTGTCTCTCTTTCTCTGGCACCCTCTTTTCTTTTTTTCGTGTCTTGGTTATGGTGTAATGTTCGAGAGGTAAATCGGTAAATATTCCTGACGTTAACGGCGCACAAACTGATACATTTGTTCATTTGCAACAATATCTCGCATTCTTTAAATAACTTTTATCAAAATGCGGCTGATTCCACATTCAAGTCTCCTGTTGATACGTAAGTATGAGTCATCAGAATGGTCATAACAAAATTGGGAGACTTTGCAATTACCGCGAAAATAATCGATTCCGGCAAGATTGTCCTCATCCCAAGAATACAGTTAACGCCGTCGGATCCCACCATGCCTTTTCATTTGACTCGCAGACAATTTCCCATTAAGGTTTCCTATGCGATGACTATTAACAAGGCTCAGGGTCAGACTTTGCAAAGAGCTGGCTTATTCCTGCCTGACCCTGTATTCTCTCATGGCCAACTTTATGTAGCATTCTCTAGGGTAAGATCTTTTCAAAATATTTTTGTAAATATTAAGGAAAACGCTAAACAAGTATTAACAGAGGATAGTGTAATTACTTCCAGTGTTGTGTTTAAAGAGGTCCTCTGACCTCAATTTGTACATGAACATTCCAATTAAATTTGTACGTAAGACCCTGCCTTTTTTTTTTTTCTACATTTTAAAATTAGAAACGCGCCTATCCCTCTGTGAACCTGCATTGAAAAGAGCGGGGGAAGCCCGCTGGGAGCGGGCGCATCACGCTCGTGTAATTTTAAATACTTCAATAGGTGCTGTATATTCCATTGGGATGCAACATCTTCGACATGAGAAATTCTTCTTATTTTTCGAAAGGAAAAAAAACGCCCAAAAGGGCTCTAAAGTAGGGACTAGAGTATATTTTATAGTGTTTATTAGTTTCGATTATTAAGAGGTGTTTTATGGAATGAATCCGATTTCTGGTAGGCCTCAATACACAAAGCACCTGCAGTTAGGTCATTCAGTCGTGAGAATATTAATCCGGTCATGTGTAAATTTTAGTGGAAGTAAAATAAGTCGCCATATTCATACACATGCTGGACCCTATCTATTTCCAGTCATTCTTTCTTCAACCCAGCGTTTAAAAGGTAGTTAGTTTTTGCTGAATGTTAGAGAATCTCCTCTCTTGAGAATATTTAGACTCATTATTTACGGTTCGATTTCTGCAGGCTCTTACTAGAACTGCTGAATTAAGATTATGTGCAAGTTCAAAAAAAATCATAAATATCAGCTTCTCTGTCACATACAGTAACAACTTCAGTTTGAGGCAAGTCTGTACCGTTTGTTTTATTTAAAGTCTTTAACCACTTTATTTTCTCTTTATCTGCAATATGTATAGCAGCATGATTATCTCTTTCTTTCAAATTTTAAAAGGTAGTTTTTGCTGAAATTTAGAGAATCTCCTTCCGGTTTTCTACACTTTCAGGGTCGTCTCTACCTTTAGTGTTTCCTTTTCTTCCTCATCAGCATATGATATACCTTTCTTCATCCAGTACATAATATCTCTGTTCTCTTTCTTCACCTTTTCGGCTTGTACAACTATCCTCTCTATTACGACCTTAAGCAACCTATGACCCCTCATTATCTTTTCTAGCCACCTACCCTGCCTCCCCCTGCTCTAATCCAAAAGTTTCCTCTCCTCTTCATCCATGTGAAGCTCATCCTCAATTTTAGAAAAAATATTTGACTAAATAAATGAAAGAATTGAAGAGTTATTTTAAATTAATTATAATTTAATTCATTGGTTTTTTGAACTTCCAAATAATATTGCAGATGGGTGTTAATGAAAAATCTGCTTTTCATGCAATATTAATCAAACACGTGCATAATGTATTGAAATAATAACTAGTATGATCATATTTTAAGTTATTTCCTGCTGGAAATGGGTCTTTGAGGTCTCGTATCGGGGTGATACTCCTTCTTGCATCACTCCATTGTCCTTAAGATAGTTTCAGTGGGGTAGTTCCCTGGTGATAATGGAAATCATATTCAAATTAAACGTTGTAATTACATCAGCTATAGGAAGCATGAATTAAATATTGTGTTATCAATGGTGCGACAATATCCTTTTATGCGACTGAAATTATTAGTAATTAAATAAAAATACCTACTTAAGTCTTTAACTCGACTCATTTTGCCCATGAGGTACGTTTAAAACTAAGACAACGGAAGGTTTTTTACAATCCTGAAAAAAATCACTGGGGTGACTGCGTGATTTATTTTCAAAAATAGTTAAGGAAACATACAAAGTATACACTGTTAATTTTTTGACGGGATCTAGTTGTTAGAAATTCCTCTTTTTTTAAAATAATGTCTCCCTCTGCTGTGTATACTCGTACCATTTCCCATGTAAAATGGCTGCCATTTTTTGTCGAAATTTTGAATAGTTCGGTGTCATTAGAAGGGTGATATATATGTTTCTTTAAGATGAGACTAAAACTCATCGATTTTTAGGAGGGGCGATTTTCGCTCTAACTTCCTTTAAAACAGTTTTAATCAAAAGTTCATTTTTGGTCTCTCGTTCGAATTGACGTTTTTCTACCGTAAAATGAGCGGACTCATATATTCATATACTTAGATATTATTTCTATTAAATCAGACCAAATTCATTTATTTATAGGTGAAATGATATTCCGCTCAAACTACCTCAAACTTTGCTTTGGACTTAAATTCAATCACCTCTTTCCCTCAGTCTTTTTTCAACGCTTTTCAGCCATAATCACTGCATTTATTTGGGTACGCTACGATGCCTAAAATGGTCAGAACCGACGGATATGTTGCATTCCGAGTCCAGAACAATCATCTCTCTTTTTAAGACTCCAAGCGGTGAATCGCAAATCATGAAATCCTGGCCGCTTCGCCTCCTCATGACGGGTTTTCTACCCTTGTCTCCCTTTTCTTATCGAACCTTTAATTTGGTGCACTGAATGAGAGGCATTGCTTTCAACGATGTCTCTTCGCCGTCAGCAGGATAGCGTAATTCTATCGGAGGCGGTGGTTGCCCATCTGACTAGAAGAAAAACGGACGGACATTACCTCGCATATTGGCAACTGGAATGATTTTATGGCACTGGGTTGGGTAGCCCTGCCCCGGAGGAAGATGCTTTAGTGAGATGTCTGGCTTTTCGTCTCGGCTATGCACCGCGTTGCTTGCGGAGAGATAAAGATGATTAAGTCGACACATTAAACGAGAACTGTCATAAAGTTCTCTCTCAAGGTGAACCGCCTTGAATGAGTACGCCTTACTAATGGCATAATTATAGGGGGATAATCAAATTATACGTTCCAGCGGAGAGCTGGAATGCCATAGGAAGAATCTATAGAACTCCATGTACGGATAGAACCACCCTGTAATTGAATATTTGCTGGTGCTTGTACGATTATTCCTATTTTGTGCGTTTGCATCTGCGTGCTTTCCTTCGAGCCACCGCCAAGGCAAGTGAAAAGGGGTGTGTGGTAAGGGACTAACTCTTATAAGTGACGGGTTTTTGGGGTGGCTTGAATAGTGGTTTCCGAGCCTGAGGTCTTGGGTTCGGATTCTTTGGGTGGCGAAGATTTTTCGGTGGAATCCTGATCCTTACTTGGGTACTTTGTGAAGAGCAGTATTCTGTCCGTGGACCTCCGCAAGGTCCTGACTGAACGGTGACCTTACATAGATGTCCAGGGATGGATAAACTATCTGTAATGTGTACTTGTCGAATTTAGGTATCCATTTGTTTTGTGAATCAATGTGGGGCTGGACGCCGTGTCGTTAAGGCAGTCCGATGCTGGCATTTGAGCTATTTGGATATACTTTCTTTTCCCCTGGAAACATTACAGTCTCTATCTATTTGATTCAAAGCACCTAAGCATTACCAAAATTTGATATTACCGGGACTAACCGCGATATTAACTTTTCAAAGTCGCCTGCAAGTGCGCACAAGTGCGAAATTCCACGGAGGAAAAATCATTCGCCTTGATCGGGACTCGAGCCCAGATGCTCGAACAACGTCGTTTTATGAGATTTCGTAAAAATAAGTATTCCATCGGTAAAGGTAGGCTTTAATGAAATTCTCGGGATCTTCTCCCGGTTTTCTACACTTTCAGGGTCTAATACATCTATAGTATATCCTTTTTCGCTTCAGCAAAAGATCTACCCTTCTTCATCCCGTCCTTGAAACCTATTCTCTTTCTTCCCCTTCCCCGCTTGCCCAATATCCTTCCCTCTATCACACTCTTGAGCAACCCATCATACCTTTATTACATCCTCCAGCCACCTAATCTGCCTATCCCAGATTTCTTTCAGAAGTTTCCTTTCCTCGATCACCTTTCCTAGCACTTCTTCCTTCGTCTTCCTTTCCGTCCACCTTACCATCTCCATCCTTCTCCACACCCGCATCTCAAATGTCTGCTGTCTAGTTTCGTCCTTGTTTATGATGGTCTAAGTTTCTGCTCCATGGTACGCTACACTCCATATTATGGTGTTCACCAGCCTCTTCCTCACATCCCTACCCAAGGTCATCAGCTCCCTTCTATCACTAAACGCCTCATTAGCTAACGCAATTTCCTTCTAAAATTTCGCGCGTTTAGTGTTTTCATAACCATCGGAATGTCATCGGAAATGTCATCGGAAACCCAGTGGATGACATCGCGATCTCCAGGAAATCTCGATTTCCCGCCGAGTGCATGGGCATCGAGGGATGAGCGTTCGAATACCGGTCAAGGCGAATGACTTTTCCTATTTGGGATTCCGCACGTAGACATTAGATCGTTAATAATGTTTTTGACTTTTTTATGTAAACATACTGAATCGGTGATGTGATATATGATTTTAAACTTACGATTGGGTGTATTGGGTGATTGGGTTGAGTGTGCGTTTGTTCTGCCAAGAAGGCGGTGGCTCGAAAAAGGTTTGGGAAATACTGGGCTGGCTACTCAATGGATTCTTCAAATTGAGAATCACTGAATTAATCTAGCTAGCTGTGAAATAAGCCAATTATTTATACAGGGTGTCCCATAAATGTCACGTCACAGTGACACTGGAGCTAGGGCAGCCTAAGAGGAACCGAACCAGCCTAATATGATCTCAGTAAAAGTTGCACGGTTTTCGAGATATTGCCAAATTAAAGCTTTTTCAACAATTTCACTTTTTTACATTTCTAGTCCCAGAATTCAATCGGATAATTTAACGTTCTCATTAGGGCCGCTCTTTTAATCTTCCAACTTTGACTCTTGTCCCGACTTCTACCTGGAACACAGGCCCGAGAGGGAGGGGGGTCATGGGGTCCGAACAAACAAATGAAACGCGAAAGCCGCTATACCTGTCTAACTTTATCGGCTTTCAAAAAATGGGATGGATAGAGTACTTTGTTTGTTAATTTGTGGCAGCATTTGTGGCAGCCCCATCAGAGAGCCAAATTGAGAGCTATTCAAGTGAATTCTGGGACTAGAAATGTAAAAAAAGTGAATTTTTTGAAAAAGCTTTAATTTGGCAATATCTCGAAAACCGTGCAACTTTTACTGAGGTCATATTAGGCTGGTTCGGTTCCTCTTAGGCTGCCAAAGCTCCTCCAGTGTCACTGTGGCGTGAAATTTATGGGACACCCTGTATATACACTCTGGACAGAAAAGAATGCTTACATGTAGTAATTTGCTCCTGCAAAATTCGTCAGCAGTCGTCACCATGATATTCCTAAAATATATTCTGCTCGATGTTGGTCTTGAATAAATCGGAGGCCTTCGTCTGTGAACATTCGTCCTCTTAGTCTCGGGAATCAAATGTCTTGCAAGGCCGCACTTATTGACAGAGGAAACAAATGTCCTATCAAAATAGGGGAATTAAATATCTGTGTCGTGTTAACTAGTGGTAGAATACGTTCTGGGGTTGGGGGGATCTTGATAGAAAAAGCTCAAAATAAGGAGGGCGTGAGGAACGGGAAATTCGACTCCTCCCTCGGCTAAACTCGTTTGAATTGGAGAGAGCACAGTTCGCATTCCACCTCGTTTGCGACGCTGATAGATGGGACTACTGGGCCATTAAAGGCGGAAGAACGACTGGGATGCTGGGAATGGTTATCATTCATAACATATAGAAATATTTGCATGCGTTGTTAATATTCTTAAATACCCAGGATCAAAAATATTTCGTCAAACTACGTCGTTTTATGAGGATATTTATCTCCAATGCAGCGGTTTCCTAACACTACGTTATCAATCGTCGGGAATGGTGATCATTCATAATTTATAATAAGACTCATTCCATGCGATGTTAATATTCTTATATTCCTAGGATAAAAATTTGTCGACGAAATATTCCCATAAGGTGACATATTTCGCGTGCTTCTTACCTCCCATAGGGTATTCTGCCAGTTTCTGGGTATCTTTTTGGGCAGTTATTATCCTATTCTCCTCATTTTGGGGCCATATGTTCATTTCCTGTCGTTTTGCATGCTCACCATCTCGTCGCTCTTGGTTTCCTCTGGTCCTCTGTTTTCCTTATATACCTATCTCAAAACTCCTCTATTTTAGGACTGTCTTTTTCTTTTGTACAGCCTTCCTTTTAGCATGCGTTTTGGGACTTCCTCCCCTGACATTCTCTCTATGTGACCCAACCAGCGTATCCTCTGGGACTTAATCTACTTCTACATCTACGTCATACCCTGCAAGCCACCCAAAGGGTGTGTGGCAGGGGGTGCTTCCACACGAATTATACGGTAGAACACCGAAACTACATTGAAACCAGTGTACCACACATGCAACGCGCCAATTAACAATCTACTAACCAAGAAACATTCTATCGTCAATCGTTCCTACGTGGAATCAGTACAAGGACTACTACTACATATTCAAAATATCATGCATAAATAGGAACATCAATATTTACATCATGCATAAATAAGAACGTAGAGAATATAAAGAAAAAGATTTACTGTCTACCTATTGTCACAATTCGAACTATTCATGACGACGATCACAGCTGTTATGGTCCCGAATGGTACGCGGAAAAAATGACATTTTATACCTATCGGTTCTACAATCTAGCTCTCTAATTTTATTGGCGCGATCTAATCTGCCGTAGTACGAGGGGGTTAATAGTATGTTTTTTACGTCGTCAGAGAAATGATTTTCCTGAATTTTAGTTAGGAGGTTAAGCCTATTATTTAATCTACGCTGTGATAGCGATTCCCATCCTAATTCTTCTAACAGTCCAGACACACTAGCCAACTTATCGTAGCATCGTTTCACAAACCTAGCTCCTCTTCACTGCACGCGATCTAACTCTGATATCAACCCCGCTTCGTATGGATCCCATACACTAACAGCATATTCCAGATGAGGCCTAACGATTGAAAAATAACAACGTTCTTTCATTTTCTCATCACACTTTCCGAGTACTCTCTTGATAAAGCCTAGCTTCCTATATGCTTGACCGCTTATTTGCCGAATATGTTTTCCCCAAGATATGTCGTGAGTAATTGTGACCCCTAAGTACTTGACAGACTCGGCGTGAATAATTTCCGTATTATTAATTCTGTAAGCCCTACCTGGCCTATTTTTCTTTTTCCAAAAGCTGATTGCTACGGCCTTTTTCATGTTTAGTTCCATCTGCCACTTTTCGCACCAACCATGAATATGAATGACTTAATGAACCTTTCTATATTTTTCCCTGCAATCAACTGATATATTTCTTGATTATACCTTATCCTCCATTCCCCTTGGTCGCCTACTGGCCCATATATTCTACGGAGGATCTGTCTTTCAAAGGTACTGAGTGTTCTCTCGTCTTACAAAGTCATTGTCCAGGTTTCTGATCCACATGTTACTACTGGCCGCACTAGTGTCATGTAAAGTTTCATCTTCAGAGATCAAGTGCAGTACGACCTTAATAAGATGGGAATCCGTGGATGGCGAGACAGAACCTCCGACCGGAATGACTGGAGGGCAATAGTGCTGCAGGCCAAGGCCCTTATAGGGCTGTAGAGGCACTAAGAAGAAGAAAAAATCTCAAAATTCCTATTTTCCTCCTTCCAATTTCTTGCTACTTCTGCGAGCAGCTCCCAATCTATTGCTTTCATCACATATGTTACACCCTCTGTTCACTTGTATCCGTTTTTATCTATGAAGCTTGTGGGTTTCCATCGCGATTTGTTTATTTCACGTGTTAATTTTTTTCTTAGCCGGGTCTCAAACACTTGAATAGTAGTTACAATAGTAATTTTTTTCTTCCAAACGCGAAAAACTGTATTAACTAATGTCATACAGCTGGGAAGATAGGTAGCCTATAGCCATTGACCTATATTCAGGGCAATCTTTATTGATTAACGTGCATTTCATGGATATGTTTGAAATATCCTTGACAGACATGAGATAGACCTTTTCGTGTAAAATTGATGCGTAATACGAATAATTAAATCTTAATGTAATTGATAACTTGGAAATATCAGTGTAAAGATGGTAGCCAGAGAAAAACAAAGAACCTAATGGAGCATTAAAAATTTTGCCAAGCCGATAACCATCGTTTTTACTTGTTTTACTAAATCGTTAACCTTAATAAATGAAATAAAACTCGGTTCAACTTTGTGGAGTTCCATGTTGATTGGTAAAAATAACTTTTACACTCCAATGGTCAGTTCATTGGTCAATAATTTATTGCACAATCCGGATTTCTATGCCTGGCATCATTTTCAGGAGCTCAGAGAGTCAGCAAGCACCTGAAGATTATGCCAGGCATCAAAATCCGGATTGTACAATACATTATTGATCTGTGAGCAGACCAGTGGAGTGTAAAAGTCATTTTTACCGATCAACGTTAACCTTGGTTTATTTGGCAATTTGATTTGGATTTCTCGCGCCATGTTGAGATCTGTTATCCTGATGTTATCCTTTTCAGATGAATGGACCGATTCGGTTGAGAGAGATCCTGTGAAGAAAGGGTGAGGGGAGGTAGAGTTACAATGGTAGCCAGAAAAGAAAGACAAAGAACCTAATGGAACAAACGTATGAAATCGTTTCAGGCTTAACTTGGTGGAAATGCGATATATCCATGATAAAATATAACACAACAATCCAAAACAAACAAACAAAATATAGTAATATCCACACTTTAATGTACTACTAAGTAACTGCTTCAACACCGACCATGGTTTCGACATACTATGTCATTATCAAGGATATTACCTTGATAATGACATAGTATGTCGAAACCATGGTCGGTGTTGAAGTAGTACATTAAAGAGTGGATATTACTATTGTTGTGTTATATTTTATCATGGATAATGGAACAAAATTTCAATAATTTACGTAGTCGGGGACCATTTTTTTGACTGATTTAATTAGAACGTTAAGCACGGTTAAACTTGTATCTACGCTAATATGGATGTCCTGTGCCGCGTAGTGTTGTTGCTTTGACATTCAGTTCTTAGACAACGGGCCGATTTGGGTGGGAGAAGTCCTGTAAAGAAGGGGAGAGGGGAGGTAGAGCTAGAATGGTAGCCTGAAAAAAAAACTAATCAAACAAAATTTTAATAATTTACCTAGGCTATGACTTTTTTGACCAGTTTAACTATCTGCATCTACTAATTACCCTGCTAGCCACCACAAAAATGTTTGGCAGGGGGTGACTTATCACCAACAGTGACTATAGTGAAGAAATTTATTTTCACCTACAAGCACCGCACTATCGGTATACTACAAATGCTACAGAAACTACTAAAATAATCCATAATGTAACTATGTAAACGTGACACAAGAGTCATGCAGGAAACATGAACAACATGGTGTTAGCACTACTCGGCAGCTTTAGATCCATGCGCTAATCAACTGCACCAACCTAATTCAAAGTATTAACGCAGCCATTAAAGTCTCTTATCGATTGCGGGAAAAACGACATTTTAAACTTTACTGTTCTATAATCTACTTCCCGTACTTTATTCTCATGATCTGATCTACCGTAGTATGTTGGAGTTCTTAAGATATTGAAAACTTCGTCTGAAAATAAATCGGTTTAAACTTTACATAAAAGATCGAGTCTAATTTTAAATCGACGGTCTAAAAGCGATTTCCATCCAAGTTTATGCAAGAGGTCAGTAACACTAACGAGATTATCATAACGGCCTTTGACGTAATTTGCTGATCTTCTCTGCACGCATTCTAACTGTTTTTAAGCCTACCTCATAATGATTCCAAACACAGGCATCGCATCCTTCGAGTCTTGTAAATACTTTTGAAACAATGAAGGCATGCGAAGATATTTGTCAGGGTGTACTAATGCATGTGCGACGAGACTATAAGACACCTTTTTTCTTGGTGTGCCGTAAAGGCCAACTCCATTTCAAGGCTTATGTGTTTGATGGGTTGGCATAATAAGTCTTTGGGAATTCAGATTACAGAGAGTCTGTTTGAAAAATGAAATGAGTCCGCGAGAAATATTTGCCCAAAAAAATTTTCGAGAGAAGGAGAAAAAATACAGTGGCGAAGGAACACAGGTATTGTGTAAAAATTGGTTCGATATTTAACGGTTCTAATGCTTATTTATTTAAGATGAACTTGCGATCATGTTTCAACTAGGTTGCTAAAATAAATCATCGCAATCATACGAATATCCCTACATTAGGAAAAATGGAACTAATAATATAATTTTAGCCTAGCTATAACGTTAACCATGGCGAAACTTTACGCTGGTACGGATGTCTTGCGCCGCTTGTAGTGCCGCTCTTCGATGAATCCGGGCCGGTCCGGATGAGGGAGGGACCGTGAAAGAGACGATAGGCAGTGGATCTTAGGGCTCGTCGGCATGGTTAGTGGCGTGGTGGGGATACCTCAACAGGTGATGTAGTGCCCGTTCTCCAAACCGCCCCCCTTCTCCTAATCAAGTTGCCAAGGGGATATCAAGTTGGGCAGTTAACACCCACGGGTCGGCCGCCTTCTCTCCTTCCCACCCTCTTTCCCGTCCAGCCTCTCCTTCTCTTCCTCCCTGCGTCATCCGTAATTAATTCTCCCTCCCTTTTTGCCCCCCATCCCATCCTCCCTAGTGAATACTCCCACTCTTATTTGTCGGACTCCTTTTCCTCCGCTCATTCATACCACTCCTGCTTCCTTCTCTCTTATCTCGCATCCCTCTCTCTCTCTCTCTCTCTCACTCTCGGTTTCTTTATATTTCGAGGGACCTTACGGCAGCCGGGAAAAGCAGCCGAAAAGTTCTGCCCGTGAACTCTTTTTAACGACCGCGTAGTCGGGGAGAAGTAAACGATACCTCTGTGTTTGTGTCGACCGCGAATTGTTTTCTGCGGTCTTTAATTCGTGTATTTTTTTTTTTTACTGGCCAGCTTCTTGAATGTGGCACGCCGGGAGATTTACGAAGCCATTCTTCGGGTTGTCTCTTTTCGGCGTTTCGCGTCGTTCCGTGCCCTCGTTGTACTCCTTGTATGGATGTGCTTCAGTTTCGTACGTGATCAATTCACGAACCACCCGGAGTTGATGTTTAGCGGAGAATAATACGAGGAAAGGATTCATGGTTAGATATTTTGTAGTTGTTCGACTACCTGTGCTGTTTCGATAGTATTAGCCTCCGTATTGAATTGGGTTTTTGATTGTGATGAGTAAAAACTGGAGTAGCGATCAGAATAGCCATTAGCTGCGGTCTTTGAGAGGCAAGGTTATTTCATTTGCATCTTAAAAGTGATGCATTGATCAAGGTTGTCTTCCCAGAAGCCTGTTTAAAGAGTCATTCGTGAGAATTAATCAATTATCCTAAACAATTCCTGCTCCCTGAATAATTTTAGCTTTCCAACGAAGGGAACTATTGGAGCAATGCCTACTCGTTTGATTCAGGCTTTACTACAGCTGTTGACTGTGCGTTTGTTTTGTTTAGGAGATAGTTTTATGCAAAGCAGTAGTTATTTGGTCAGTTCCGCTCTGATGTTTTAGCATTTCGAGAGCTGTTTCCCGCCCGGTGAAATGTTTAGAAACCTTTTGCAGACGCTCTCGATGAATGAGCATGTCTGGATACTTTCAATGTTGTTTGAGTGAATTATTCCCATACGACAATATAGGCTTGGCAACATCTTTCCTGGATGTGTGAGTTCCTTGTTCCTATTTTGGGATGAACCACGGTGAAAGAGACCGCTGTTTAGCGTATTTCAAGGTGCGGCTTGCTGAGAGGAGCACTAACGGCGCGGGCAGGTATACCTATGCTCTAAATTAGCGATGCTTGTGTTCCTGAAGGGTGGATGTGTTGCGTAGCCCAAAATATTGTAATACACGCTCTATTCATGAGTCATTCTATTTTGTTACTACTATCTCTAATTACCATGTATTAAAGTGAAACATTAATGAACGATGATATATTTTGAATGAACCATGAAACTATCATTCTGTTAGCGAAACTTGGCAATTATACTACCTATGAGTACGTTTGATGCTTACTTTTTTATTCATTCATTTGCTCTACCCTGAAACTCTTCCCAAGAACCATAATCTTGTCGTGGTGGAAGGCCCTGTGTGTTCCGACGACCCCTGGAACTGAACCGGCGGGAGCAATGCGGCTGAAAAAGGTGTCTCGCTGCAGCGGGACGGCCTCTCCCGTGATAGTGTCATGTATAAAACACTATCGAGGGGGCCACGGATTACTAACTCAATTAAAACAAATCCTTGAAACCATGGACAGTACTGGCGGAAGTACGGAGGAGATGGTGCGAGGACGTTTTGAAAAGAGAGTGAATGTTGATGAAAATAATAGAGGGGAGAACACTGGGGAAGCGTGGAAGAGGATACTAACTCTAGACGAAATAGGAAGAGGAAGACGATATAAGAGATTCAAGAGGGATGTATTAGAAAACGGATAAGGATAAGTACTGTTAAAAAAAAACTTACCAAACAGCTGGTAGAATTCATAAATGAATGAATGAAATAAAAAAATATGGGAGAATGAGAAATGTAATAAGCAATTAATAGCGTGTGCATTAAGGATGAACTTTTTGTAATACCCGTAACAATAGCAGCGTAAAAAACTGAATCAAATGGAATAATTTCTTATAATACGTGTGTCTATTAGATGTAATACCAGAAATTTGGACGTTGGAATAAGTACGGTCCAAAAAACCTACTAATGAGTTTGTAGAATACTGGAATGTCTACCCCGAAAACAGCGTAATAGGCTTTTTAGTCGGGTTTTATTAAAATAGGAAAGGGACACTAACACACTTCAGTGGTGAAATACCGAGGCAGTACTCGAACCCACGACCCTCGGAATAGCAGGCGATCTTTCGTAGTGAGAATTGAGGCCAACTTCATTGAACTTCAAACGCAATAGTATTCCGCTTAGAATACTGTCAGGTAGTTTGAGCGAAATATCATTTCTCCTAAAAATCATTGAATTTGGTCTCATTTTATGGAAAGATATATTACTCTTCGAGGAATACTAAAATATCAGCCCCTTAATTAACTACTTGCCGAGATTTTTGACGAAAAATACCAGCCATTTTATACGAGAAATGGAACGCGCATGCACTTCAGAGAGATCTTATTTTAAAAAATTGAGGTATTTTTAACACCTAGGTCCCGACAAAAAATTATCAGTTGTAGTCTGCATGTTTCCTCAACTATTTTCGAAAATAAATCACATAGTCACCGCGGTATTTTTTTCATGGTCGTAAAAATCCTTCCTATGTGAAGGAGTTTTAAAAGTACCTTGCTAAAAAAATGAGTCGAGATAGAATAGAATAAAATATAAATATTTATTATACTCTGGGCATCACCCTTGGAGCAAAATTATATTACAACAAATGAAACACTTGGCTCAGCAAAAAGTACAGCACAAATTTACAGAATTTTTGCGGTTAATTAAAACAGGTCAGCCCAGTTTGACAGTAAAAAGTACAACAAACAATAAATAAAATTTTTAAGTTGGCTCATCGAAGAAATTGGAATACAATATGATAGTTGGGATACAACATACGATTTTTATGGATAAAAAGATCTGAATGCAATGCATAAATAACTAAGACATAGATACAATGATTAGATACAAAACATAAAAGAGGATTAATAAGGAAACAATATTACAATTTGAAGGCTGTAATTTATTAAGTACATTAAGTTTTATTTTGCCCTGCATTGAGTAGAGTCATGATTAATACATTTTTCCATGTATAAGTAGGACTCTTTATGTTTTAAGTTATTAGGCAGAGCATTCCAAAATTTGGAGGCAGTATTTAAGATCCGCTTTTGATAAATTGTTTTTCTAGGAATTGGATATCGTAAAGAACAGCCGTTTTTACGACATGTCTAATGGGTTTCTTACCTGACCTTAAACCTTTCTGTAAGGTAATTAGGGATTTTCTCCTTTAAAATGTTAAAGAGAAGGTTACCTAATAAATATATTCTGCGGTTACAAAGATTTACCCTGCCTAGGCTACGGTCATACTGTGATATATGAATGTCTAAGAAAAAGACTTATATAGATATTTTTATTTAATTACTTAGAATTTCAGCCATACAAAAGTATAATATTGCATCTTTAGCAATGCAATATTTCATGCTTTTCATGTAATAAAGTAATTCATGCTTCATACTGCTGCTGAAATTAAAACGTGTAATTTGAATATGGTCCCAATTATGACTTGGGAACTTTCTCGCTCAAATTTCCTGAACTGCTCATTTCGTTCGTACATTCTTGCCCCCATCTTCCTCTCTCTCTCTCTGGACAAAGAGTAGGCGTCTGGACCCGAGGGTAGAGTCGAAAATTCGATGGGGACATCTTGGAAATCGTACGACGCTGTCTTGTGTGGTCGTAACCATCAGTGTCGGGGGATAATTAATGCTGGAAATAGATGGTCGTCCCCGAGTCCACTGAAAAAGAAATTAATTCTCGATTCCTCACATTCCCACCTTGCCCAGACTTCTTCCATCGGGTCCCATCGCGTCCTTGGATTATTCATTCGAACGTGTCGGTGTGTCGATGTCATTATTTTTTTTTTTCAAAACATTCGGAGATGCCCTTTTTTTCCGTCCCCTTTCTTTTTTCACTTCCCTCGGTCGGTTCTTGATCGAACAGGTGGTTACATGTTTTTTGGGTTCGTGTCGGCGATGGTATGCGATACGGTTTAATTTGGATACGGGAGGGATTTTTCTCGATGGTTGCGAAGGCGAAGTGAGGCGGTAAAAACGCTTGACTTGTCGACGAAAACGAGGTTCTCGACACAATTGCCGAAATAAAGATGGCTTCCGTGGAGACGGAGGGAAGAAAATGTCGATAAGCATTAGGACGTTCTCTCGTCATCCTTTTTTTCCTTTCGCGGGAGCACTCCTGAAATTGCTGCCGAAGGCTTTTAATTGGCTTTTCTCGATCAAAACGTAAAATTTATTCGAATAAATTTGGCAAACGTGATATCTTTTTTTCTTTAGTTCTGTCAACAGATTTGTCTTGTTTGCCATAAATGTATATTGATGTCTAGGTGAAGTGCTGTAAATGAAAGCGCGAAGGAAAATTTGCCACGTCTGAATTTGCCTTTCGTAATATGGACTGATTAACTCCAGGCCATTAATGTTTGGAACTATTGAAACTAAGACCTGATGCTTTCCCGGCGTGCAATTTTCTCAGTTTTCTCATTGGTCCGTCCGTTTGAGTGGGTCAACGTTGGCCGACATTTTGATGCTCGAGACGTCGGCCAACGTGGACCCACTCACCCAGGCAGAAACCCGAGAAAACTTTGAGAAACTATTAAAACTGTTTTCCCGTTATACATCGAGGGAAAGTTCAGTTATAAACTCCTCATTTACAGTTAGTTAAACCACATCTCCTGTGTCATATCAAGGCAGCGGTCACGCCAAACCAATTGTGATTGAATGATTGCGTAGTTTTGTTTTGCACCGCTCTGCAATATGTCTGTTCCTCCTCCAAAATTTGAGTGTGAACCTCATTCATGCGTGATAATTCACCTTATCATTGAGGTAATTTCAGTAGTATTGCGTGGCAAATTTTCGAAATGAATTTCATCTTCTGTAGTTGTCCCGCTTACGTACAGCGTCTTTATAAATGTCGCTTACGCTATTGGCTCTCGATTGTCACCAATCAAGATTCAACTTTGAGTAATCGAGATCCTCCAGGTTGAGTGACTTGTGCTGCTATTCACTGTAATACAACTGGGGGCACAAGTCATTAAGTTTAATATATAATTTTATAATCATTAGTAGCATCCTGCGATCACCGACGACTAATCTATTATTGATAGAATGAAGTTGCTGAGTTGGAGTGGTCAATAAAATTGATGGATAAAAATGCATTTGCCGACATTTGTTACGTCTTTCCTATGTATTATGTAGCTGTTACTACAGTTTCAGTGGGATATTTCATTTATTTATGTATTTACATCACTGAAATTAAAGCACATCTTATGGTGCCACCAGAAATACCGTGTGAGGCGTATTTCTATTTCTAAGAATTAATCACAATTTCTTTTCATGAGTTAATAATGAATAAGATTTATTTTATGTATGGTTTCAGATATTTCTGAGGACCGCGATCCCCTTCCACAGTCAACGATAGTGAAACTTGAACAATATTTTCTCACAGAATACTTTGTAGGCCTAACCTTTCCTGTTCCGCGTTCTTGGTCACTTTTTCAGCTGCTAAAAAAAACTCTTTAGAGATTCAGAACCAGCTTGTGCATAAATTTGTATAATCAGTCCACCATTCTTGCTGCCAGAAAAAATACTCCGCTGACATGTACATATTGTTGACATTTTTCTGCGAGCGTGGCCAGCGATAAACAAACACGGTCGAGACAGGGAAAATTACTGACCTTTCTTTAGAAAACATTGTTGGTGTGGCATTATGCAGTTCACATTCGTCAAATCCTCTAGCGTGGGCCAATATTTTTCTTTAGGTTCAGGACCCGTTTTCTGGAATCACGACGTATTTTACCAAGATAAAAAAAGAAACTACAAATGAATGCGTGTTTAGCACATGGAATTTACCAGAAATAACTGTTTAATGCTTCCGTAATAACCGTTTCGTAAATGGGGATACATCCATTGTGGTACTCGATGTTTCTCGAACGCGTAAAATTATAGTGTACCTTCACACAATGCGATTGAGTTCTGTCGATTTTACGTCTGATCTTTTACGTCTCCTTAGATATGGCATGTTGTTCTCTCTAACCCTGATAAGTTATATTCATTTGATGGGAGTTGTAATTTTCTCGTTTGAAAGAAGGATTTGATCGTCAGAAGAAACACAGACTGGCTAGTTAGTATTAATTTCGACTGCAAGGTTTTCACATATTAATCTCATTTTTGTACATGGATTTTCCCATTCCCTTCACAAACCCATTGTGTCTCAATGTGCGTCCAAAACATCTGGTTCTTCTATTCTGTATGGTGTTCCATATGGTCCTTTCCTCTTCTACTCTTCTGTACACTTCATCGTGTCTTATTTTATCCGTCCATTTTATCTTCAGCATCCTCCTCCAGCACCAGGTTTCAAAAGCTTCTAGTCTATTCTGGTCAGCTTTTCCAATGGTCCATGCTTCCGATCCATATGTGCCACGCTTCGCACGAATGTTTTCACATTTTGGAAGTTATGTGACATTATTTTTTGCTAATTTCACGTATGCAAAAAAATATTATTTTTTCAGGTCAGGGAGTGTCGCGTTATCTATGAAGGTTCTTTGGTAATCTCAAAATATTCGCCTATCTTCAATCAATGCGGCTTTGTCGTGATCTAAAGCAGTGCGCATCTTTACTCCTTATCTGAGGAACTTGAGTTGAATGCTTGGACATGACGTGATTCTGGAATCTGGACGGAAATTCTTGGGAGCGGAATGCGCTTACCGAACTGGTTTATGTCTGGCGAACAAATGGCTTATTCGTGTTACTTAAGAATATTGATGAAACAGTCTTTTTTTGTTTTTAGAGTGCATCATTTCCATAAGGGAAACCGCTCGGGGAATGTGCTGATTTTTTCTCTCTGTGGCCTCTTATCAAAGCCGACTTTTACTTCTTGCGCATCAACTTTGTGATAGAAACCGGTAGTGTTGGTTGACTTTTACGGCCGCCGAGGATATCTGAGTGCTCGTGCTTACTTATTCAGCGACGCTGCTTGTCATGAGCTAGTCAATTCCACTGCAGTTTATGAATGCCTGACTGATGTACGGTATGCGGGTGCATGCTGTGCATAGCCTTCGTCTTATTCCTTGTGCGCTGCAACTCTCCAATGGGTTTTGGCCTTTTCAATTGCTTACGCTCATCTTCTTCTACCCTTTGCTGGTTCCTTGCACTTTGAAATATTCACCCCTTGCAAGCCCTGCCTGACACCGGCCGTCCATCTTATCCTAGGTCTCCCTCTGTGCCTATTACTATGTGATGTCCATTCATCAACTTTTTTCGTCGATTTTGTCACTTCCATGCGTGATATGTGCCCTTTAGTCGGATTCTTTGTGATCATTAAGCGGAATATGCTTTCTCCTTTTATCTGCTCATTATTTCCTGCGTTTTTTTTTAAATTCTCCATTCACATCCTTCTGTGTTGGTTCAAAGATACTTCTTCTCTCTAACTTTTAATACATTCTTTGCTTTTCTGTTTCCATGTCTCGCAACCTTATTTCTGAGCTGATATTGCGGTTTTTCGTTGATTTTAATTTTGGATTTCTTCCGTAGAATATTAGAGCTGGCCGGTTCTCTGTACAATTCAGAAATTCCCTGTGTATAGTCTGCGGGGCGTGGTTATGGGTGCTTTCCACTCCCGCTAGTGCGCTGTTCTTTTGAGAACACAATAGAAAACTTGCGTTTTCTTCTTTTCATACACGGCGGATAAGGTAATCCACTTCAAAAATGGCTCAATGGCGGAGTAAATACGCTGGAGTGTGCTGGAAGAGAAGAGCGTTACGATAATCGTGTCCATGATTGCTGTAAGTTTGCTGATTTTCAACAAAGGCATCAAGCATGGAAAATGTAAAGTTTCGTGAGATGTAATAGCTTCGTAGCAAAAAGTTTACCCTTTGATGTGGCTCAGGCGTTACTATGTGAGTCAAGACAAATGGTTTAGTCACGGCAAGTGTATAGAGGCCACTAAAATACGTAAGAGTGTGAAGGAGTGGAAAGGGTCACGAATGAATCTATAGTCTTTCGTCGTCACAGTTAGCGTTATTTGGGATTTCAAAAATCTTCAAAAATATTATTTTGGAGACAGCTTGTACTTAGAGAGCCGGATGTCGCTCGATCGTTTAAACTTCTGAAAGACATCCCAGTCTCAATTCAAGTCCGGTATTCATGAATACAGCCCTCGTGACTTCCCATCATCAAATAGGTGCTTGGAATATTTCTAGTTATTTTTCATTTTCTGCGCCGTGCAAGTCCAAGGTTAAACATGTAACCCCACGTAAGCTAAACCGGTGTTTGAATTTTCGGAGCACTTAGCAAATTCTAAGAACTTGCTTTTGAAATCTTGGTCTTCCGCTATTTCTTCTTTTTAATGAAGCTCTGCTTAGAATAGCAAGCGATGGAGTTATTCGCTTGGTGTGTACAAGAGAAAACAGCTTGGAAGGAGCTAAAGAGAGATTTAGTGACTCGACCCCAACATTAAAGTCCTCTCATGCAGGGATTCCTCTCTGCTTAGATGTATTCCAAACTTATGACGATCCCAGCTGCTCAGGGTTCGTGAGGCATTTGTATACAATGGACCGGGTTTTACGGAGCGGGCCCTTGGAGTTCTCGTTGTCGTTGCTTTGGTAGTGATTCCAGCTGATCGTGGAGCTATATGTATATTACGTGGTTCAGTGAGTATTGTTTTGGCTCAAGCAGAGTAATTTGATTGGACGAGGTAGCGGGTAAGAAAAATGGGGCGTAGGTTCTCAAAGCGAAGAGCTTATGGAATGAAAAAATTGGTACGTCTATACTGAGGAAGGATGTATCAATTACCCCTTTTTAACTATTTTACGCGGATATTTGATTGCAGGATTATAACTAATTTACAAAGGACATACCTCACTCAATCTTCCTGTGTTATTCATTTAATAATATATTATTTTTGTCGCAGCATATTTTTTTTTTTTTGCTTGCCGGTCGATTCTGTTGGCCCGTATGTCCCCGGAATCCCGATAGGCTTCTGAGTCTGTCATCAGGTTTTCCAGGGGCCGGACCAACAGAACTTGACACACATCCTTGCCCTGGGTGGTGAAAAACCCACCCAGGCGGGACTCGAAGCCGCGACCCTTGGATTAGCAGGCGAGGACTTTACCCCGCCGCCACCGGGGCCGGGGTAATTAATGTACCTATATACATTGATTAACTGAAGATACAATTGAAGAATTCCCTATGGAACTATCTGTGAGGCTTTTTCTTGGTTGATATCTCTCAGATGACTCTTGCGAACTCGAACGAAAACGGAAAACGAAACCTATTGTTTTCTTACGGATTAAAATCAACATGTTTACTCATATTTATTAAAATTCGTGAAGTGTTGTAAAGCAATTAAACATTTATTTTATATAGAGAGTGAAGTTCCGATTGAATTTTTTCATACATCCTGTGGACGTCATCAAACATCAAGGGGCTGATGTTGATCCGTATTTGATGAAAAATTGGGAGTGAAAACTGATGTTTATTTTGATCGATTACTGTTGAGGGCTTTTAACGTCATTTTACTTATGTAATCGGTTATTCTTTCACTGCTATTCTATTACAAGACTTCGGGGTGTTTTCCCATGTAGACTTAACCTACCGCTCTGAGAATATTGAAATGCCGTAGTTATGTAAATTAATGCAATAAATTGAAAAAAGCCTCCAAAACTGCTCATGTGAAAATGTTAAATTGTGGTCTCTATGCTGATAGGATAAATATTCAATCCACTACTTTTTGTGTTAGATGCAATTATTGGAATTAATCGTACTAAACAAATAGAGTAATTTGTCACTGATTACTCCGAGGATATACATGTAAATGCTCCCAGATCATGAAAATACTAAATTTTGGGGAATCTAATGAACAAGCAAATACTTATGTTTGATAATCAGTAACTTAAATTGACTTAAATTAAAAACTGAACAAGAATTATTGGCGGCGATGATCGTTGCTCTCATAATGTATGGTACTTCATTTTTAAAATTCTCTCCGTTAAAGTGATTGAGGAACTATTTATAATCCTATGCACTGGGAAGTATTAGCATCTCCAATACGCTCCAGCTCTACCTTTTCCATCTTAGCCCAGTTAAACATATGAAACGTTATCGTAGCTGCAATGAACGTCAACAGGTCCCAAAAATGTGTTGTAAATTATTGACAGGAAAAGATTCTTCCGAGGTTTGTTATTATGTTCCTCAAAGGAAATGAATTTTTGCTACAGTAAATGATGACGATAAATTTTCTTTCAAGAGTACGGCGAAATATTTGCGTCATTGGAATTGTCTTCTTTTTAAAGACGTTTTTCGAAGAATGAGACGTTGTTCGAATAATGAACATATCCCACCCTGTAAGTTCTAAAGCGCTGGAATTTTGTGTCTTTATTAGTTTTAAGTCAGGAATATGCATTCTTCTCCTCGATGGTTTGTTTTCTTTTGCCGCTGTAATCGTAAATTTGTTAAGTTATTTGGCGATGAATGTTAGATTTTATGAGTTTTCCGAAAACAGGTTTTACTCCCATACTGTCCTTTTCTTCTCCATCGATAGGCATCCATAGGCTGGGTAAAGAATGCATTGAAAATTTGTCAGAATTGCCTGAAGCTCATGCGAGAGATGTTTAGGCCCAAGAAAATGTCTCGAAAGATTGTTTTTAATATACCTACCGAGATTTGTAGGAAATTAAAAAATATCAAAGTTAGAGGTGAGGGACCAATAGACGAATCAGCGGTTGTGTGAGATCAGTTTCAAAAGAATACAAGAGGGCTCTTTACGATCTCAATGGTTAAGGCTCGCCTTTGTGGAAGTTCGTTGTAAATATTGGAAAAAGAAAACTTAGTTTTCATTCCATCAATTTATTTTCAGGTACCTACTACTAATTTCGACGCAGCTCAGGGCTCTTGACGCCTGTTACTCCTGATTCTGTAGGGCGCTCTATCGTTGTGGGCAATATTCGAAATGGTCGCGTTTCATGAATAATACATTTTTGTTTGGATGGCGGGATCCAGAGTACTACTTCTGTGTTTAGTAGTAAATCTACCTTCATAAAAGTAATACGCCAAATAATCAAATTACCTGAATTTCATAATCATGGAACGATTGATCCAGCTGATGACCTAATTCTGTTGTTTCGGCTCTATATAGCCAAGTTCTCCTATCTTATTTTTTTTAGATAAATGCTCTATCCGCCCTGACTGTAAATATTTTATTATCTAGGAGTGGAAAATTAAACGAACTTAATAGATCTCTGCTTAAAATGGGCCAAATAAAAATCAGCCGCGAAGTGTGAATGTATTTAGGGCTTATAAAAGTATGGATTTCGGAAAATATTTGGTTTATTAGATAGGAGGAAAGAGAGGTCATGGAATGCGCTGTGGAAGTAAACGCAGATATGGCGTCGGGGAAATTTTGAAGAAAGCGGGATGGGTGGATTTGAGGGGAAATTCCCAGCCAAATATCATAAATGGAGTGTCGATATGTGGAGGAGAGATGAGTACAGTGTTTTTTTTGAAGCTTGGGAAGAAGTTGTTTGAGTGTGTTGAACTGGAGAATTTTAGAATAATCTGGGATAACTGCAAATAACAGATGAAATGCCTTTGATGTAACTTATGGGGGCCTAAGCGAACAAGTTTTGGCTTTTAGAACAACAGTTACATTATTATTATTATGGAAAAAATCGTCCAAGATGTAACTTATTCTGAATGAAAAGCTGGCATGGGTAACTAGGTAACACGCCAGTTAGGCATTCCAAAGATAGCAGTGATAGGTAGGTAGTATATTTTGATATCTTGAAATTGAATACCAAGTTATCAACTGCCGGAGACTCCTTTCTACCGTCTAATTCAGGTCAATAATTATCTTATAAGGTCACAATCATTTCCGTAAGTTTTTGTGAATATGATTATATATAATAAGTTATACGTGCAATTAAAACGGAACCACAAAATAGTTCACATTATTTTCTTGGGGCAGTATCGCTTAATTAGGAAAGGTATACATTTCTGGGAATAATTCTAGGGTTATATTAACCATGGTTAAGAAAATCAAGCGCAGGAGAGTCTTAGTTTAAGGCCTCTCGTGAGTCTAAGGTTGACGATGCCTTGTAACCTTTGGCGTCGAAATACCTAAGACTAATCATTGGAAATATACTGACGGGGATTGTTTTAATAGATATTTAGTCCTCCGTTTGCGCTTCCCAAGTGACTTTCGGATAAAAATATGGTTCGTTGCGCAAGCCGTCATAATAGAGGAAGCCCTTGTTCTCGTTGGGGAGATGAGGAACACTTGATAGGAGAGAGCGAGAGATGAATTGTGGTAAGACGTCACCTGTCACGGTTTGGCGTGAGAGCAGCCATCGCCTTCCAAAGTTAAGGAAGCCGCGCCTATTTCCGCGCGAGGAAAGTGGCGCTGTGCTGTCATACTACACCACAATGCCATCCATATCCCCTCTCCACCGACGGGCCGGAAGCGAGAAAGGTTTCTACGTGCCGAAAATTTAGAACGCTTTTCATCTTGCGCAATACCATGACGATGCCATCACACCTCAGGAATGCTGTCGCCGCAACCGAAAGTAAGTTATCGCCGCGGCGTTTGCAGTTAATCGGCTCAAAAATCTCTGGCGTGGATGTGCATTACTGGTGCGTGAAAGGGGGCTATTTACGACGATAATTATGTTCCAGTCTCTAATTTAGGGCGGTGAAAAGAAATCATTTTGTACAATTACGCACAGTTTATTCCTCCATGATTGACTTCAACGTCAATTATCGACGTAACTTTGATCTCGCCAGGTTGGCCCGGACCAGGAGCTTGGCAATGACGCATATGCGTTGAAATTGGTGGGGAATAAAGAACCTTGGTTGATTGGTAGCCAGTGATTTCTTTTCACCTCACTAAACGTTGTAAGGCGCCGCGAAATATTGCCGGCTTCCATCAGTTCAACCGACTCTCTAGTTATTGCGCCATGATCTGTAATGTGTGTTACTTGAAAGAGATCTCTCTCCGGCAGCTGAGATCATATTGTGCTGCTCTCTAAGCGCATGCAAACACGTCTAAGATAGGGGATACTCTAAAACAGAGAATATTAACCAGGGATGTCACGAGACGCTATGGTGAAAAGATATAACTATTATCAACAATCGTCATATGAAGCAATATTTGTTTTTTTAATATGTTCTCACTTAGAGCTATATTTCTTATTTTGACTCCTACATCTAGTTTAGTTATATTTTGATGTGTTCATCTAGCTGTAGACGCTAGTAATTCTTGATTTTTGGATGTAGGCCATGTGAAAGAAAGCATATGCACCCATCTCAGCAAAGTTTTTTTGTGAATATTTATCGTTATTCCATTGGATTGGATGAATTGAACATTTAGAGAGGTGATTATCGGGACAGATAAGGTAGGAAGGGTGGATAGAAACCCGGCGTCGGCAATGGTCTGCTTCAAGAGGATCACAGTTTAACGTCTCATCCAACAGAGGGAGTACTGCACTTGAAGTGCCCCCCACAAGACATTCTAGTAGGTATCGCGTTTTCTCCGAAAAACATCCTCTTCCGCAGAGATTTGTACCCTGGCTGTCCGTATGTTTAGCCAGTACTCTAGCCACCACACCAACCCGTTTCCCGTCATACCATTAGATAAAGCTCCGAATGAAGTCTCCGATACTTTGGAAAAGATACATTTTTAAATGCCTGATCTAGGTGGATCTAGGTGAGTATGACCTTATATAGTATAAAATTATCTTCGAAGATCTTTCACTCATGATTCATAAACTATTTCCTCGTCGTTTGGTCAACACAAAATTGCGTGCTTCGTTATTTCCTTCGTCAACAAAAAATGCCTCGTCGCAGAAGTTTTGAAATACACTCTGTTAGTGTATCTATAAAAACTTTTTGATGAGGCTAAATGATACTGGTCATAATTTTTCCTTGTTTATCTCAACCCATTTTCTAAAAGAGAAATGGGTATCAAATTATTGCAGAAGTTTTTGTTGAAGAAGTTGGAAAAGTCTTAGAGCTAATGCAATAAAATAAACTTGAAGGTGAGAGTTGAAAGCCTGAAGACTGCGACAGGGATATGGGTAATTAAGGTCCCTAATCTTCTTTTTGTTGCAGTGAAACCGAACTCGTCTATTCCTTTTCAGGTGAGAGAGCGCGTTGATTGATTTAGGAAATGCCTCTTACGTGTTAATTACATATAATCGAATATATCAGTGGTGATATGTACTACTCACCTTGACATTTCTCGGTTCATATGTTATTTTTTTCCGTTCTCTTTATATTTGACCTTTGCTGAAAGTTTGCTTAAGGCAGACAACTTTCAACTAACGGCTTACCAGCTACTAGGAGATGTCATTGTATGACAATAATCACGAATACACGGGTATGTTTTGGATTTAGTAAGTCTGCCTTTAACCCTTTAATATAATCCTATTTCTAGTTCGAGCATCCGGGCTCGAAGATTGATTTTAATTTGTTAGTAGAGGCTCGTGCATTAAGGATAAATTCTAAACGGTTTAAAGCTCTCCTAAGCTGCTCTCCGCTTCCTGCTGATCTATTGGGGTGACGAAATCGGGTAAATTATTGTAGTAAAATTAAAGAAGTGTTTTGGTTGTAAAAGGAAACCAAAATCATCATATATATTATTACAGAAAGGTCTTTTTCTGTCATTCCGTATATGCTCCGTTAATACTGCACCTACAATGATAAATGAGATATCATTTTAAACGTTGAATCACCGGCTTCTGACGAAAAATACAATCTCAATCTCAAATTTCACTATTTACCCGTTAATTTGACTTAAAAGTTTCGATTTTTCCATGTCGATTACTCGCTCGAGGTATATCGACTCCACACATCATCATCCGTATATATTATTTCTCAAAGGTGTTTTTTTGTCGCAACGCCATAACTCCCATAATTATTCATCAAAATTAATGATTCAAACTTTTTTTTTTAAACTTATGTTCCCCGATATTGATGAAAAATAGACAAATTGTTTAAAATTACAGTTTTTGTCAAAAAAATGATACAACGCCATCTGCTGACAATATAACCAACTAATATGTCGGCTATGGTTACGTGCTTAAAAGACAAGGTCGTTCGATATCTCGATTCTTCGCCTCTCGAGTCGATGGTGCAACATATCGAATAAATCGACCCTGCTTAAAAGACTGTAGGAGGCGCCATCTATTAACACATCGTTTAGTTAGATTGTTTACATTCTACATGCTGTCAGTGTGACCATTTACTGTTTACGTTTACGTTATGTATCTCTAACACAAACATAAATAAAATGATTGTCCATGGGAAGAAACAGGTAGAAGAACAGGGAGAAAGAAGGAAGAAACAGGAAGAATCTGCATACTGTGCGAAATATTCGACAGGTAGAAGAACAGGAAGAAGCTGCATACTGTGCGAAATATTCGCTCGGGTCATCTAGTACTTCTTTATTTTTGTTCCGGGACTGAGCCATATTTTATCTTCTCTTTTCAACTGTTGCCGATTTGAAACGACTATAAGAACCACGTAGTTTTTCTTCCCTGGTTGTATCTCAATTCCTTCCTCTTGAATTTTCAATTAATTAAGCCGAATTGGATCAAGCTCGAAAATATTGTAAAATGCTAATTTTATGTTGTTTTTGTCTGTTTTCTCAGGTTTGGCCAAAGGTAAGCAATTTAACTTATTTTAGTCCAGCAACACGTCGAGCGATATCAAGTTCGCAGGCGGCCTTCGGGTATATTTTTACTGAGGATACTACATTGTAACGGAGCTGTTCGAAATAAATATATCCAAAGCAAAGTATTTTCTATAGACATGACATTCAACATAATGTAGGCAGCATCCTCTTCAGTAATTACGCTACGCCAAGTATGTTTCTCTCGCGGTAGCTGACTTTCAATACCTACGAGGGCTGTAGAAGTCCTTCGCCGAATCAGAGAGTGGGATTCGTGCCGATATCGACCGCATTCATCGAAATCTTTTATTGCGATTGGCCGTACAGCGTCCTCACCACACCTCCTGAATGCGTGAGAACCAAGCTGAAGTCACCTCACGGTGTACGTTTAGGGATGCAACCGTTGGATTGGGACGATGGGTGGTATAGAGAATGGATGAGGAAAGGAGAGATAAAGTGGTCGACGGCTGTTTTAAAACAGTTTACTGTCGTCCTCTCAATTGGGAGGATGGTGAGGCCTCGACCGTGCCAAGCCAAGCCCAAGTCTGCGGCTCTGCGGAAGTTCTTTTTATCAGAGTACAATTAGAAACCCGGCTTGAAAAGCAGTTGTCGTGTGGATAATTTTTGCTTCTACAGTAGAAAAAATGTAAGGATGTAAAGAATAGGCTTGTGAAATGTTTAATAAGGAGTTTAACGTTTTTTGGTTCAGTAACATGGACTCTTAAAACTGGGACTGGGACAAAGAATGAAGTGCTTGGTGCAGTCGGTGAGGAAAGAAAGCTGATGGAGGAGATTAGAATGCAGGTTGGAAGAGGTGTTGAAGGTTGGAAGGTCGGTAAATGCTGTGATATAGCGAAGGATTTTTGCTAAGCGGGAAAGGGAAAGAAAGGGGATTTGGCTAATTAACCGGATGGACGTATGCTCTGACGAAGAAATTGTCTTTGGGTAAAAAGAACCTCACATCGTAGAAGTTGTTAGTATTCATATATATTTCTATATAATGGCTTCTAACATTCTTCGGGTTTTCTTTCCATTGAGCCTCGTCTCTAATCTCATCATAGATTCTCTCTCCTCCCAAGTGCTATTGAGTAATGTGGATAGATTAAGAATGTAATTTTTTCCACGTACAATAAGGGACCATAGCAGCTGCGATAGATCAGCTCCATGAAACGTTGGCCCTCGCTGGATATGCAAGGCCTTGCATAGTATTTCGGAGATGTAGATGTAATGTTTACAATTTTGTATCCTCCATCTTACGTGGAATGGAAGAGAAAAGACGACGATAGATGATGTAGTAAATGATAGTGTTTAATTTAAAGTCTGTATACCTATAGTCAAAACCTCTACTTATGGAATCTAAAGATATTGAATTTTATCCATTAGGTTGCTGAAAAATGGCTCTGGCTCTCTCTCCAGAAAACACGATAGGGCCTTTTTATCTCATCAAACAGCTTGTCCTCTGAATGTGTGTAATTATCGCTTATTTTCTTCTAATCTAGACAGGTCTTAGTGGCTCAAGTCCCTATTTCGAATGTTTGAGGCAGAAGCGCTATGTGGTATGAATACAGTATCTACATCTACATAATACCCTGCGAGCCACCACGAGGGTGTGTGGCAGGGGGTGAAGATCACCAAACATGCATTATTGCCATGAAAGTAGGATATTCAAGGGAGAAATGCTAGAAAATAGGGTCACATGCAGCTAGATGGTTAGTATCTACATAATAAGAAATGGATTATAGGTTGTTATTACATGCATCATGCACTACATACTACTCTAACTATATTTCACCTACCTATCCCTTTGCTACGCTGCCTATTGTTCTCTCTTGTGGTACGCGGGAAAAATGACATTTTAAATCTATCGGTACGACAATCTATCTCTCTAATCTTGTTAATCTTATCAAACCTAGCGTAATACGCAGGGGATCTCAATATATTTCTAACGTCATCTGTGAACAAATCGGTTTCGAATTTACTTAAAAGGCTTAACCTAAAGTTTAACCTGCGTTCTGATAGTAATTCCCATCCTATATGCTGCTTTGTATTCCTGTTTCTCAACACAAAACCAGGAATCCCTTTACCCTGTCTATGATTACACTCTCGGAGGACATAATCTAATTTACTAGTTGATTGAGGCCAGTTTGACGGTTTATTACAGCACCATACAGTGTTACATGTTACGATATCAACCCATACCCGAATATGTGCTTCGCCCCAAACTACCTATGTTAAAGACCTTTAATGCACCTCATAATAACCCGATCGGAAAAATTGAATAAAAAATTCTTTGGGAGAGCCGATTGAAATTTATGAAAGCAGCTGAGTGAGATGAATAAGGTAACTGAAATTGATTTGTGGTAGAAATTGGAATCGTAAAGAAGTCACGTGACGGAGTAAAAAGAAGGCGGGGCCGCTGCGGGAAATATCTTTATTAGAATCAACAAGTGGGGGAAAGGGAAGAAAGACAAAAGTGGGGGAAGGGAGATGAGAAATGAGGGAGTGGCAGGGTATGGAGGAAGGAAAGGGCTGGGCTCATCAAAAAAATGGAAAAAAGTGAAGAAGAAAAAACCAAAGGGAGGGGGGAATAAACAAAAACCTTAAGGTCCCATGGTGGCGTGGGTAGCCGGATTAGGCCTCGTGTGCTTGGAATTCTTATCTGCTTCATCGGGTGTAATCTGAAATGCTCTCTTACTTCAGGAACCCGGTAGTTTTCCAATTAGGTTCCCGAGAGACGCTTATTATAATGCCGTCCGCACTATTGTCGGTGTATGGTAAGTTAGGAGGAGTCAGAAAGGGAAATAAGGACAGGAGGAAAAAAAATGGAGTGGATTTTCTGGACGCGTACCATATAGGAACTTCGGAATGCATTAACGAGCAGCCTCGTAAATGGTGGGCGCCTCCGTGTCTCCGGCGTGGACGGGAACTAATGGAAGATGGGTGGCAATTATCCAAGTCGTAATTGAAAACATGATACGCCTCTTTAAAAAAAAACTCTATATACACATAAGGTATACTTTTCGTCGGTTGTCGCATCTCTCTCGCGGTTAAGGGGCCATGTATATAAAAAAACCCCGTAGGAAAAGGGTCTTCCCTATGATGCTGAAATCGCTTTTGAGCTACCTATTTTCATTCGCTTATGAGAGTACGGGTTATCGCAAATGGCGTAAAAGGATGAATAATTGCATGGAAGCGTGCATCCTTAGCAAGGAGGACAAGAATATGTAGGATGCGGTAATTGAGATGTGGGTGAGGAGAAGAATGGAGAAACTGCTGTGGACGGATAGGAAGATAAACGAGGAAGTTCTCGGTGGGTTGTTGAGGGGGGGAGAGGAAAGTACCTGAGGATATTAGGAGAAGGCAGAGAAGGATACTGGAACAAGTGATGACAAGCGAAGGGATGTTCTGGGGCCGTTATTGTGTGAAGGAACTGGATAAGTGGAGATTGAAAAGAAACAAAATGGGCTTCAAGAGCGAGGTAAGAGGGGTAGGAAGTATGCTGAGATGCTGCTAGAAATTTTGTGGGAGGAAGAGTAAAAATCTAGGGAATTTTTACTAGGATAGATTTTTAACCATCCAATTTTTGCTCTTATCCATTTCAATCCCATAGATTTTTACTGTTATTCCATTTAAATCTACCAAAACCGGCAGATGAACCGAATAATAACGATCATGCGTATATTTATATGAAACAATTTATACGTAGACATTTTTTAGGTGGGTAAAGGTCTGCGCCGTTAAAAATGTCGGGGATTTTTACTGGGATAGATTTTTGCCCTTCACCTAGGTTTTTACAGTTATCCATCCAATCCCATAGATTTTTCCTGTTATTCCATTTAAATTTAAAAAAAAATTCCCTAAAAAAATGTGGGCGACGCGTTTTATTTAGGTATGGCCTGCGACTAACATGCGAGAGGATTATTAGCTTGGCGTGAACGCGAAGAAAAATCGATTTCAATGAACTAACCTCACTGTCATACATTTTCATATGCACTGGCATACAACCGCATACATTTTCCAGCTAGAGAGATCTCGTAATTTTTTGAAGCCATCTGGCAAAATATTTGGGTAAGTTTGTACCGAAGCTATCTTTGTTGAGGCCGTGTCACCTTCTTGTCGTGAATAAATGAACGCTGTCGCATCTCTCTCGCGGTTAAGGAGCCGTATACATGAAAACTTCGAAAGAAAATGGTCTTCTCTATAACATTGAAATCGTTTTAAGGCTAGTTATTTTTATTCGCGGGTAAAATAATTAAGGCGACGCGTTTTATTCAGGTACGGCCGGCGTCTGAAATGCGAGAGGATTATTAGCTTGGTGTGAACGCGAAGAAAAATCGGTTTCAATGAACTAACCTCACTGGCGTCGCATATATTTTCCAAGGAGAACCAACGAGTGAGATCTCGTAACCTTATTGAAGCCATCTGGCGAAATATTTGGGTAAGTTTGTACAGAAGCTATCTTTGTTGAGGCCTTTCACCTTCTTGTCGTGAATAAAGGAACGCTGTCGCATCTCTCTCGCGGTTAAGGAGACATATACATAAAAACTTCGAAAGAAAAGGGTCTTCTCTATAATACTGAAATCGTTTTAAGGCTAGTTATTTTTATTCGTGGGTAAAATAATTAAGGCGACGCGTTTTATTCAGGTACGGCCGATGACTAATATACGAGAGGATTATTAGCGTGGCGTTAACGCGAAGAAATATCGGTTTCAATGAACTAAACTCATCTGCATCGCATTCATTTTCCGAGGAGAACCAAATAGTGAGATCTTTTAATCTTTCTGAAGCCATCTGGCGAAATATTTGTGGAAGTTTGTACAGTAGAAATTTTTGTCGAAGCCGTGTCACCTTACTGCCGTGAAAAAAGGAACGATTCGGTCTTCTAGGTTGCTATGTTAATCAGCGCTGAAGGACGAGTTTTACAGGCGACTTCAGAATGAAAGGGCTTTTTTTTTGGAAAGTGTTCGTCGTTCTACATTTCAAGGAATGCGTTGAGATGTGTAGAAACTTTCGCTTCTCAGCTTGTCATAGTCCAAAGAGAATTAAAAAAATACAAAAGAAGAATAAATGGATAAATTCTTTAAAAAATGGACAGATTGAACATCACTTCTGATAAACTTAGGGATAATAATTTCACTTTAATTAATGAAAATCAATGGAAAAAATATGACTAAGTAATTTCTAGACCTGGTAACTTCGATTTTTTAAAAAATTCTATTTTTTCCTCAAAATCATGCCTTTTGTGTCTGGTGCGATGATTTTTAACTGTGTTTCGGTTTATACCATCAAGAAATTTACTAATGCGCGGTTACCTTCTGCTTCCAATAATAAAATAGCGATATTCGGTTAATACAGTTTGTAGCTGTTTGTGATTGACCTTGTGTAGAACTTTCCTTTTTCCTCACTCTTATGATTAATTTAAACCAGAAAGAGTTGTGATACTAGCAAGTAAAACCTAATATTCTTATTAATCAAAATCTATGGCTTTCGTCTTTTTCTGAGCTTTCACACGCCAGTTCGACCTAATCAATGGGAGTAAAATATGAGGGAAAAGCTTGATAAAACTTCTTGGACTATGGCGCAGAATATCTATCAAATCTATTTACGTAACGATTATTCTGAGGAGTAATAATTTTATGATGAGATGGGATAGAGAGGCCGGGTTGATGGCGGGGATCGGATTGGTGTGGTTGCTAGATAACTGGCTGATCATACGTACGGCCAGGGTCTAAATCTCTGCAGAGGGATTTGAACCCTGGCCGAAGGATTTTCAGAGAAAATCCGATCCCTACTTGAGTGTCCTTGGGAGAGCACTTCGAGTGTAGTACTCCGTCTGTTGGATGAGACGCTAAATCGTGGCCTTTCGTTAAGAGCAGGCTGATGCTGACGCCGGGTTTCTCTCCACCCTTCCTCCCTTAATTGTCCCCTATGGTGCAAATGTGACCTTAGCTGTGGGCCGCCTCCCCAAATATCCAACCCGAGGTGAAGAAGGCTCCAGAATGCTCTCTTCGCCCTGAAGAAGTCTCCGGTGTCGGAGGAGAAACCATTGCGCAGAAAAGCTGACAGTCGCAGCTGTGCTTGAAGGTACATACAATCATCCCATTTCATGTGATGATCGCACGTGAGCCTCTTCATCGGCCATTCCGACCTCAGCTCTTGCTCCTCTTTCGCTTAGCTTGCTGTCGCGGCATTTATTATCTCGAGACGTCAACATGTCGCGTTGCGCGGACACTGCGCAAAAACACACGGCATTGAGATTACATTATCTACTGCGAGTGAACATTCGTCCTCCTCCGCTCGTCTTGCCCCCCCCACTCATTCCGTACGCCGGTGGCAATCCCTTTTACACCCGTTGACAAAAGATGGACCTCCGAGCACAAAAAAATACCACAAATTGTGAAATGTTGAAAGGGAATTCCCGTACAGTTCGAGTCAAAATTTTACTGATTTCCATCTCTTTCACGGACTAAATTCATTAGCTAATACCAAATAAGCTTAAGATACAAATCGTGCAGCTTATTCGAGGAATGCGTTTTTTACAAACATTTTTTCAGACGCTGGAACCGACTCCAGCGCCATTTCCGTTCCTGTATTGCCATGGGCATATCCAGGATTTATGTTAAAGGGGGGTACAGGACACCCATTTGTAGCTGTTGATTTATGTTTGGGGGGAGCAGGACATCGTCCTGTCTGGTTCCATATAGCTGATTTGGAATGAAATGTGTCGTCCAAAAGGGGGCGGGGGGTATCTTCCCACCCATATCCCCCGTGGCTACGCCAATGAGTATTGCTCTAATTTGCTTGCAATAAAATATGGTGAATGAGTGCATATATTAAACTAAATTCTATTCTCTGGAAGACTTTTCATCTTATAAACAGTTTTTTCTTCTCCTGAGGCTGGAAAAATTGATCAGTAAAAAGTATTCGTAGACTTATCTTCATATTTCGGGCATTAATTTTGCTTTTTATTTAATCTGGTGTATAACTCGGGCATGTAATCTGGGAAGGCAGTATTTTTATAATAGTGCTAACGAAAGATGGCCTATAAAGTTTATTTTTTACTCCAAAATTCGTGATGGAACCTCCTTATTGTGGTTTGACTGTAGAGTGACTAAAATGCCATTTTACTCATGTTATGTTCAACGTGTCCTCTGTGTGATCGTAAAATCTATTTCTACCGTAACACACGTTTTTTTTGGGAAGTGAATTACAAAATACATGGTTTTTAAACGCGGAAGTGTGAGAAATGTTGGGATAAAAATACTGTACTTAAAGCCTTTTTAAGATGATTGGTATCTTCACCAATTTTTTTTAAAGAAGCTGAATTTCTGAGGGAATTGGATGGTGTTAAATCTAAGGCACCGATGAATCTTTATTTGACAGGGTGGCGACCGTCAGGCAACACCGGGAAAACCTGGAAATTCCAGGGAATTTTGAAATTCTGGAAAAGTCAGGGAATTCTCGTAACAGTCAAGGAGAAAAATTGGGGTAGAAAATCCTCGTTATTTTTCTACATTTACGTTTATCGGCTAGTCTTTCTCACCCTTAATTTCACCAATTAAAACTGATGTCCGTCGCTGTCGTGCATGGAATAAGCCCCATCAATTCGTGGAACATTCAGTTGTGCATCTTATTTGTTGTGAATCTTAGTTATTTAGTTGTGAATCAGACGTACAATGTATCCATTTTGTATATCCCTATTGCGATATTATCCTGGTTGTGTTAACCCTTTGAGTGCCACGCGACGATATATCGTCGCTTGCAGAATGTGCCAGAAGTGCCAACGACGATATATCGTTGTCTATGAGTAGACCTGTTAAAACAATGAGTCATTACAAAAAAATTATTTATTTCACATTCATTAGGAAAAAATATTCACTTTCAAATACAGGAATGATCATGTAAAAATAGTAAAAATAATAACTAATTAATTTGCCGTAATAAACAAATAATAATTGTATGAATAAAGGCCTTCAAATATATCAGAATATCCATGGCACTTCTGGGAGTACCCACCAAAAAATTTGTGGCACTCAAAGGGTTAAAGTCATGATCAAAATATTTTACGCTCATCACAAGGAATCCGAGGCCATGTTGTTCGGAAAATTTTACCTCGCGTTTTTTTTTTTTTAACTTCCGAGACTCAGCTGGTGCACATTAGCTCGTTGTAAATACATGCTTGCCATTTTTAAAATACCAGACGATTATTAAGATAAGTATTTTATAGCCTAACCTAATTGAGGGTAAAAATATGTATTCAAATTGTGCATAATTTGGATGAGAGTTGAACTTATGAAGGTTTAATATATTTTTTTCATTAGGATGTGCTTGTAGCTTTTAATGCATTGATTTCAGCTTTTACCATTTTCTGAGTTTTGACGAAAATTTAATTCAACAGAAATAAATAGTCCATTAATAGTTGACCATTTGGAAATCGCTCAGGGAAATTAGTAAATACATCAGGGAAAAGTCAGAACGGACAACTTCTTACCTCTAACCTTCTCTCTCTCACTTTCCACTTCGTGTCCCTCCTCGCCCCTCATGGAACTTTAATCTCCTATACATCCCGAAATTCTGTTTATTTTTCTTTCACTGCGTCCTCTATATTCACCTAATCCCCTTCGGATTCAACAAATTGTCCCACGAATATCCTTTCCTTGACCTATATTCCTCACCTTACGGATCCCAATCCATCAGTCAAACGGCACATGAGTAATGGAACACCGGTTTTGAGTTAATCTTGTTGGTGAGTTAATTTTGATTTTCCTCCCGTTATTCTTTATTGTTTTTTGTGCTTTATTTATTTTATTCGTCGACCAATGTAATAAGTCATGCTACCGTTTTTGGTTGTGCGGGATGTAAAATAAATAGATAAAAAGTTTCAGAACACTTGGAGTCCAAATGTACAAATTCAATGACGACGCCGGTAAAGTGAGGTCTTCTGAGAAGAAAATGTGTTTGCCGAGAAACAAACTTGTCAAATGATGTTCATATTTTGCCCCTTAATTATGTTTTCTGATTATGTCTTCTGATTATGTTTTCTGACAGCTTGAGAATTTAGGGCCGTATTCATAGTCGTTACCTGGGTGTCCCCAAGGTGTGGGGGAACCCCTTGGCTCAGAAATAGTATTCATAGTCGTTACCCAAGGGACTGTCGTCCTCTAACCCTCCCCCAGGCCGTCGATTTCCTGGGTAAGGCATGAATCCTACCCAAAGCTCCCCTAATGCAGTACTGCTGCCCACGCGTGGGACGAATGGATACTACTGTACTAATGGCAGTACACGATAATATCAACATCTTTCCATAGTAACGTCTTCTGTTTACAAACACGAGTACTTATTGAATCACCCTCGTATTCCTCATCATTCAAATTACATAAATATTTAAGTAATATTGAAATCATTCTCTCATATTCCTTCAATCATTTTTCATCAACATTTTGCAACAGTATACTGTATTATTGTTTATAGCGTGCTTGGTTACGGTAAGAAATGAGCATCGAAAACATCGAGAACCATTCAGCGAAACCGTTCATATGTATTTTTGCGTGGGATTGCTGCCAAATCTCTTACCCAGGCATCCCCTGGCTGGGTATTACCCAGGTAAGGTTTATGAATCGCTCAGCGTAGGGGACCCCTAGGTGTTACCTGGCTAGGGGATACCCAGGTAACCCCTAGGATTTCGACTATGAATACGGGCATTAATCACTGAAGGCGCTATTACATTCAACCATACATTCAAAAACGTCCGATTCCGTGTGTGTATTTCCATACAGAGAATTGGTATGGAAATAATTTTCGAGTTATTGTCTCAAATGATGAACGGACAACTTCGGGCGAGCGGCCTTCTCACTCTCTATCTTCCCACTTCATGTCTGTGATTATGACATATTTGCATTTTATTCATGTATAAAATATTATAAATGTATATATACAAAAAAAACACAATTTCATGTTTACAATTTTTACTCACAATGGCTACGCAGCCGCCCTTTAAACGTCCGCGAGTATTCGAGCGACGGTAGTCGCTAGATATAGCACCTTCTTATCTTTTCTCATTCTTTCCTCCCACCCCCCCCCTCTTCAATTGGGGGAAAGCGAACGGGACTTCTCTGTCGCAAGGCTCTCTCCTTCCTCTCTTCTATTCTCCCGCCCGCTTTAAAGTCTTCTCCATCGCTTACCCCGGCTCAGCGTCTTCCGCGCAGGGCTCCCTCCCAGGCGCCGCGTCGTCGTCGACCAGCCCACTCATGCGGACGCAAGACGCACGGAATATCCCGCGTGAACTAGAGCTGCAAGCGATCGGAAATCCATTCCCATATCGAGAATGGGATTTATATGGGTGGAGCGCGGATGTTGTTAGAAAACAATGCCGCAATTTCGTGTCCAAATTTGAACAATGGGTTACTATGTTCGTTTTAAAGTGTTTAAGAGTCCATTTTTAGCGTTGCTTTCTTGTTTGTCAGATTTAATAATGGCAATGATATAATAAAACAGTTGATTTCTCAGCATTTTATTCATATTAAACATAATAAGTCATATATTTAATAGGAATGCTGCTATTGCTTTGGATGATGTCCGTTTTGGGGCTACCGACTCGCTAATCTACCAACAGGACTTAAATAATATCGTGATTTTCACATTTTCATGATGCTATCTTTTAATCTGGGATTGTACTTTGGATTGGAGAAGGTGAGGTGGACGGAGAGGAAGACTAACGAGGAAGTGCTTGAGATGGTGGGCGAGGAAAGGAAACTTCTTGATGAAATTCAAGATCGGCCGAGTAGATGGCTGAAGGGTGTAATATAGGGCGATGAGTAACACAAGTGTGTGATAGAGGGAAGGATGTTGAACAAGCGGGGAAGAGGAAGAATGAGAATGTTTCATGGATGGATTGAAGAAGGTTAGGTCGTATGCCGAGGCGAAAAAGGATATACTAGCGGGAGATAGGCCTCTAAAAGAGTAGAAAACCGGGGCAAAACCTACCTTAACCGGTAGAATACTTTTGAAAAATAATGAATGTGAGCTAATAACTGACGCGACTGTGAGCCATAGGCCAGATGCCTCCGTGCTGCTTCGCGTACGTGATGAGATCTGAGCTTTCCTGGTCATGAGTTTTACTATGGTCTCATTCACCTAGTATCTTGAAAGCACAGTTTTCCTGATACGATCCTTAGGTTTATCAGTCCTAGATATTATGAATAAGCTGAAGGAATTATTGAAACTGGACTAAGACACCAATCGGCCATTCCTCAGAGGAATATCAGGCCTATGGCGGCTCAATAAAATATGTGCAATGGCAAAGTTGCGGCACTCATTCCTTTAACTGGTGAGCCACAGGATTCCTGGCGCATTTAGTTGAACTATCACCATTACATTCCCCGGTGAATATGTTATAAGTTTTCCTTTGATGGGAAAGGGCGCGTCAATATAATGTTGAATGTCAATATAAAGTTGATTTTCCCGGTAGAAATTGTGACTTCACTTACATAAGATTCTCCGAAAATGCATTATTTGTGGTAAGGAAGAATTTACCTCCCAGGCATGCAATGTGTATTTTGTTTATTGTTTTAACTTACCCAGTGTCACATTAATTTCCAGAATAATCGTGTCATAAAAGAGAGGAATGCAGAATTTCCTGTCCGAGGTACGGTGTAATAATGGATTGGAGAATGAGCTTCCTGCAAGAGAAAAATAAGGGGGCTAACTTCGCTTGCTCAAGCTATTTTACAATTACAGGCAACACATCATATGGCTGTCTCTAACAGAGGATATATTTACTGATTTTGGTTTTTTTAAACCGCGCGTTACTTTGAGGTATATTCTAGGCTTTCAGAACGATCCTCTTAATATTGTCGTTTCCTTTCCATCAAATGAACTAAATCTTTAATCTGTTGATTTTTTTACAAGCTTCGAGTTTTCAGAGGAAAAGTGTTTGTAGGGGCTTACGCTACACTTTTGTTTTTGGGTCTGTTTAACTTCATCAGTAATTTTTCTGTGCGATTCCTGCTGCAGTCCCTGTGAATGGGTTGTTGACAATTACAATACATGAAGGAAAATGCTAATCCGTAGGTTTCATTGAGCTTTTTGTTGAAGTTATTTATGAGTGTCAGTCACTTTTATGATGGACAAGAAGGTCATTTTGGAAGGAAAAGTATGCTGTTAGTTCACACATTTGTGTGAAATTCACAGTGGACAAATTATTCGCCTTGGTTGGGGATGGGACCCAGATCCCTCGAGTTCCTTGAAGCCCCCATGAGATTCTCAGTGGAAATGGACGCCTGGATAGCGTAGGTTAGAACACTCGGCGCGAAATCGAGGGATTTGGGTTCGATTCACACTCTGAGCGAATGATTTTTCCACTGTGAATTTCACACAATTCTGTGAACGCTAGCGGGGGACTCATTTTAAGTTACTGCGCGGCTAGTTCTGTAGTTCTTTGAAAAAAAAAACGAAAAGTTGGTAAAATTTGTCTATTATCTGTCCCGTTTCCTCAGCTATCAGTAAATCGCAGACTGGTCTATGGTTTTAGACCACGTCCCAACGCCTTGGGCCGGCACTGAGGGGTGAATAAAGCGAAATTTGGAATACGAAGAAATCGGATGTGTTTCGTCCGCTAGGGAGCGAGCAGTTCCATTTCAGAAGACCTCGTTATCACGCAAAACTCGCCGAGAAAATATTTTTCCACCGGTATAAGGTTTCAATTTATTATCCCGGCGGTTACCAAACTTCTGGCAAACGCGTCCCTTTTGAGTCTGCCGACCCTTAATCCCGGCCACCGTAAACATCAACAACAGTAAATCTTTCACGCCCACCTGGTGCGCTGCTTCCTCCGCTCGGAACCAGTCGCACGAAACAAAAGACGGCGGCCTAAGTTTTAACTCGCTCACATTCAGCTGAAGAATTTACTCATATCAGATTCGCCGCTTTCATGAAAGTGCGAATATGTTTAAATTAAACCGTAGGCTATGTGTTTACCCAACCAGAAATCAGCCATTTAGGATGTCTAGCTGATTTGGTTTGGCTATTCGTAGCCAAATTACTCAAGATTTGTATCGTAGTGAGCTCACCAACCGAGTATACGTTATGCGACTTTAAGATATCGGTTTACTTGACGGCCTCGACACCGCTCTACGAGTTAATGAACCCGGAAATCCGCTTTGTCTCACATAGAAAAGCAAATAGAGCCGTTTATGTTGTATAGAGCCCATACCATTGTGATAAAATGAAGGTAAAATTGTCAAACTGACCTCTCGATCCCCAGTCTTTATCTCCAAGGTTCGGTTTCATATGTTTGAGTTCTCATGTCGTTTGCTCGCATGGTAACCAACCGAGATTCTAAGTATTACTATGTATATATACATAGTAATACTTAGAATCTCGGTTGGTTACCATGCGAGCAAACGACATGAGAACTCAAACATATGAAATTTAGTTATATATAACTAAATTCAATTCTCAGAAAGACTTTTCCTCTTTTCCTACCCGGGCGAAGTCGGTGGGCGGGGTTAGTCGGTGAATGGTACAAACACACAAATTTCAAATCTGGAAGGAATTGGCGAACTAATTTGAAGAGGGTGGTGGACGAGGGAGATTGGATCATGCACTGGGCACTTGTTGGCATTAACAGACAACGTTAACTTCCTTAAACTACGATTCCGAGTTTCAACTCCAGTTCGTTACCCTACCTTTGTCTTTAAAATTACCACGTTATCACTGCAAAGTCGCCATTTCAGATGTTGTGCCGACCTGGTTAATAATATTGCGTAGGAAGTGTGTTTTTTTGCTCAAGAAACTATTGGAGGATGTTTTTAAGTTCAGAAAACGTGTATGTACACATAATGTTTTGCATATAATCATTCGTTCATTCACTCAGACAGCTCAATAAACGAATGATTGTATGGCCTGAATAGCTCATTTCTTACTTGGGCACTGCATGCCCCCGAAACGCCTGTTTTATATCTTTACCACTTTCTGTGTCCTTGTGTTATTCTATCATTTCGCCTTCTGAGTGCGCCATTCTCTGCCGGTGGGTGAACTGCAGCCCTAGTGCCATCTATTGGCCGCTCATGTGGGGGGTTGTCTTGGGGGGGTGGGAGGGGGGTATTTGTTCGTATAAACCCCCACCAATTCCTTCTGTATCTAAGTTGACAGGGTAGCTTGGTGGTCTGAGGGACTGACGCGAAATCAGGAAGTCCGTGGGTCGATTACTGGTCTAGTCGATTTTTTTCCACTTGGAATCAGCTGTCTTTAAACCTTTACATCAACATTGTGTTCGTTAATTCTATGTGTTCCTATCCAATTTCTATCAACCTATCTATCTGAATATTTATGTATGAATTTTTGCATATAAACATATAGTACCGGGGGACCGAGCTTTGCTCGGTAGACAATATGTATCATTTACTTTTGAATAATATGGACATATATATTTTACAATATCTTTTTGATGTATTTTATCATAAATTTACAAAATCTCATTAGTTATCGCCGACATAGGTTTACTTGAAAATAAAAAAAATAGTAAAATGAAATAGAAAATAAAAAAGTCATAGCATTGTGAATTTTTGCTAAAATAATGGTCGCGTCTATTCAGAGGTCTTCCACGAAGCATCTGAAGAAGCAAAATAAATGAATTAATAAATATAGCGTGGCTTCGAAGCCAAACGAAAGCAATAGAAGTCTCTGTCTATGCGCTTCTTATGGGAAGTTGGGCTCTCATTTATGCATAAAACAGATTGTTTGGGTAAATGAACGTATCCCTATCAATATCTCGTACCGCTTAACCGTAAAATGTCAACATTCGGGTAATTCGGATATCCAGTTTTTATGAAGTTATTACATAGAGCATACTTACATACAAATACCGCTCGCATTAGCCGGCCTCGGTGGCGGCGGGATAAAGTCCTCGCCTGTCAAACCGAAGGTCGCGGGTTCGAGTCCCGCCTGGGTAGGACATTTACACCTCCCTGGGCATGGTTGTTTGTGTTCGTTCGGATCTAGTAATTGGCTTCGGCTGTTAGATATAAAGAAATTATTATTATTACAATGTACAAGAAAAAGCCCCACGTCAGTATGACACTTTTGTGTTCAACGCTGTTTTCATTATTAGAGTTGTTAACATAACAGCCCGTGGTCATAATATTCTCGCTGTGATTATAGCTTCGTTTTTATAATGATACCGATAAAATTCGCCGGCATTAAAGCCCTACGTGATTTATAAGCCAGCAGAGTGGTTTTATGAAAATTTAACTTGGCTTAATGGATACCTAATACCCTAAAGGATCTACTGTCAGGAGAATAGGTTCGGTATTTTTCGAGCCATTACGTTTTTACCATACTAGTTTTTACCATACGTCCATAAGTGCACACATGTACACTTACATTAATGCAAATAATGCTCAATAAATAAGTGATGATTAGCCGTAAAACTACCGGTATCTCGTACCACAAAACCCTAAAATGCATTTTCACTAAATGGTCAGAGATTTGGAAGAGATACTGTTACAGCTATAATTTATCCATTTAAGGTTGAATATTGAGATCGCCACTCATTGAGGCTTGAATTGGGTACGAAAGAATTAATGTGGCAAAGTGGCACTGAGCGGACAACGATTTCAAAGTGGTTTTGTTGCTGCCAAATGTTATTCATTTAAATTTGAATGTCGATAGTCACGATTTAGATAAGAATTGGGAAGTTAGATTCTTTTCTCTAAACAACAAAATGCCAAGTTAATTATTTCTTGCTTTTATCCCTTCCTGTCCCCTCTCACCCCAGCGAAAACTTCTTCGATTATCTTCCTATCCGTCCACGGCAGTTTCTCCATTCTTCTCCTCACCCTCATCTCAATCACCGCATTCCACGTATTCTCGTCCTCCTTTCTTAGGATACAAGTTTTCATGTAATTCTTCATCCATTCACACCATTTGCATTTAGTTAAACCCGTATCCTCCTCATCAGACGCGCCCATGCGGCGCCATCCAATAGCTAAGATCATCTAGGCATTTTAAAACTTTTTTTTTAGATACTAACGTCCGGCTACCGTATCGGTTTATACGTCTTTGCGGTAATGTAATTGTTACGGATATGCTCATCTGCAGCTTATTTTTGTGCTAATTGGCTGTGTGATGCCCTTGAAAAAAAAACCCGGACACCTTCTCCTTACGCGTTTTCACATTAACTTAACATCATCGTAAACATATTTAAAGTGAACTGTAATTAATTAAACCATTATTCACGGTTAGTTGAGTCGGTTCAAGTGTTGTGTGTGATGTTTTGTGGTTGAGCTTCTGCATAACTCTGGTGCTAGCATAAGAAATCTATTCGAAACATTATCTGCTCTGCATTGATGATACTGGAATTTATGCAGAGGATCATAGGAGGGATCATGAACGAAAAAGACAAAGTCATATGAAATTGAAGTGTTCATCCGTAGCGGAAATTTATTTTCATGATTAGTCTCAGTCATCATTTTTCAATAGTCTAATCGAATAAATTCATTGTGTTTCACTATTGGAGGATGTTTCATTGTGTTTTACTACTGCACTAAGTCTCTACTAGACAATGACTAGTAAACGTCGAATTATTCCGTTTTTCTCGTAAATTAAATCACGTGAAAGATTGCGATAAACTCCTTGATTATTGGAATGAGAGATACCAAGATTCAGGCTTGACTTCAAAGCGGGAAACTTTGGGCTGTTAAGATTGTGGGCCAAGTCGTAAAAAAACGAAGGAAATTCTTGAAAACGCACGCTTAGGATGTGAATATTTATGAATCCGAGACAGGGCCCAATGATAGGCCAACGACGGGAAGAATAGGAAACCTCAAATCCTGACGCTTACTCTTAGGTGGACCAAGATTAATACGTGAGATAAAATGAACTAGATGAAGTGCCCAGAAGAATGGAAGATGTTAAGATCTTAAACCGTTGTGTGCGGAATAGGGGAACGAAATGGATCAGGTCCATACAGAGGCGCAAATAATTCGTTCGGCGCGAATGGAATATAGCGTAGGCGGCAAAGAGAACTAGAATTCAATGAAATAAACAAAATGAGAAAGGATGTTTGATTAGGTAGTATCATAGCGTAAGCTGATCAGCCTTGTGAGAAAGAATGAAAGACCGCGAAGTTAATTTATCATCTAAAAGAAATATAATGCAATTTATCAGCAGGGAAATAGCTAGATCTAGCGTCCTCATATTACCCTGGATCAAAATTTGTGCTCGGCCGTAACAGTTGGGGTCCTCATTATTGTACACACGGTCATTGTTGACTTTATTCCTACCGCCCTTCAAAGGGCCATTGGCAAGATATGAACCCGCCCAACCTATGTTAACTCCCACTGATACCAAATACATCTAACGGAGCTTTTGAAAAATAAAGGTCCTTGGATTACAGCTCCCCTATTTTAAAATTAAAGCGCCTTTCCCTAATCCCCTGCATATCCGATTAACCTTTCTTTCTTCGGCTCAATGCTTTTTGAAGTGATTGTGGGAGCGTTTTTAGGAAATAGGTCCATGCAATCGTAAAAATATGCAAGTTTGTTATTCACTTCCTTTAGATCTAACTTCGGTAGATCAGACGTGGGATGAAAAATAATTATGCATCTACGCAATACCGCGAGCGCCTCCTCGAGAGTGTGTGGCAGGGGATGAGTTATCATCAGCAATCATTTACTTGTAAAAGTAAATGTAATTACGACCGTTGATGTATTAGCTACTAAACCCGCGTGAAATATCCGGCAAGATATCGTTCCTGCATAATTTAGTAACTTGTATTGATATTCATCAGTCGCATTATTAATACTAACCAGTAGTCGTATCTAACCAGTAGTTGTATATTGTATACTGCATGGTAGCATGATCGTTTACGTAGCACTATCCTAGTTCCTGGTCTGACCGCGTATTGTCATCCTCGCTTCTTTTGGCCTGCGCCTGGCATCCGGGCAAGCGTGCGCGGTACTGACTTCAGTGTCGAATGCCTGGTGTGGAATCACCCCGTGCCACTCACCCTAGTGGTAGTGATTTTCACGGTATTTCGTTGATGTAGATTAACAATAACCTGGTAATACTTGCCAGGAGGCGAAATTTTACGAACATGTGCTGCGCTCTATGTATTATTCCAATGTTTGAGAGACGGTTCGTGTCAATGTTTTTGTTTCTTTATAAATGCACGTATATGCAAATGTTATACAGAAAACATTTAAGACGTGATATGGTTTCTATGTAGTTGGTAAGGATGCTGGTAACTTATTGACTACACTACATATGGGCATTAAACACTGATGAATCGTCTCTTTGGAACTTGGGCGGAGGTTCGGAGGAGGCAGAATGGATGGATGGAGGACGTATTGAAAGGATAGGGAATGCTGACGAAGATAAAGGATGGTGGAACAATGAGGAAGAAGGAAGAGGATAGGAATACTGGACGAAGTAAGAAGAGGGAGATGATGTGAGGAATTTAAGAGGGGTCTAATTGGGGGGTCATCCATGGGAGCCATGACGGAACGATGTACCAGTAGGATATAACCTGTCCAAAAACCTACCGAACAGCTGGTAGAATACTCTATCAAACAAGAACTTCTCTTAGGGGTCGTGCATTAACTACGTTACCGTTTTTGGTGATTTTTTCACCCCCTCACCCCCTTCGTTGACAACTGTAGTATTTTCCCCAAATATGTAGTATTTCCCCCACCATGTAACGTTGTCTCTAGAAATGAAACTCAGTTCGAAAGTAATTTCTCAATTTTTGAGTGAGTTTATTTTTAGGGATAGGTTGAAATAGGGCTCCTCTTGTTAAACTCTGTAGTATTGTCGACGCGATGTAAACGAGCAAGAAACGTAAACATGCGCATTGTAACAGCTACGTTCCTTTGAGTGAACCCCATCCTCCTCCTCCTCGTTACCCGCCGTAGGTTTTTAGGCGACTCCCTCCCCCCTAAGTTGGTGACGTAGTTTATGCACGACACCGTTGGGGCTAGGTGTATTTGGTCTCTTGATTCCCGTTGAAGTGGGAAAAGTTATGTTAAAGTCAAGTTCAATTTTGTGGTTGATGGTTTGACCCAGAGATGGCGCTGCGACGCCGATTTGGGCAGAGTCATCTACATGCCGCCACAACAACTATTAAGTACTTGATAATTGGTGTGGCGGCATGTAGATGACTCTGAATTTGGGAAGTTCTTGTTTGTTTTGTGTAACCAGGTAGGCAACAAAAGGATATAAACAACCTCGACAGCATTCGAACCTAAAAAGAGACATCTAAATGAAACGAAATAAATTATTAACAAACATATCTCAACAATTCTGAGCTATTCTCGAGTCCCTCCGTGAATTCCCGTCGTTAGGTGCTCTGTAGTGGTCTGCGGGAGTGTTTCAAGCTCGCTCACCACCAGAGAGAGAGACCATCATCCTTCGCGTGCGAGCAGCAGTGTTTCCTCACACATGGGTGCCCGTCCCTCGGTCCCTCTCATTCTCCTCAAGACTCCTAATCTTTAACGCGCTCTCTCCCTCCGTCGCTCTTCTCCCCTGTCCGACCTTGTCACCCTGGGCAAATTCTTCCTCGGACCCCGTCCTCCCGTCTTCGTCGTCGGCGGTGATATTTCACGGGAGCGTCATCCCGTGATGACGCGGTGTGGGCGAGGGAAGGCGAGAGAGAGAGAGCGAGAGAGTTCTCTGGCGATGGAGGATAAGGTGGTAGCGGGAAGGTGGTGAGGGTGGCGTGGGAAGGCGAAAAGGGCGGAAAGGGAAAGAGTGAAGAAGTATTCCAGAAGTCCGACGGGAGTCGCCGCAGTCCGGCAGTTAGGCTGCCATGCCTCTCCCACTCGCCGGAAAAGTTGTGTGTGTCCGATAAAATCCCAGAAATCCTTCCGTCTCTCGGAGTGAGTCGTATATTTTTACCGGCACCGGCTGGGAAAAACGAGGGCCGAGTTGAATCGAGGTTTTTAGGTATGGCTCGTTGGATTAGATTGGATATTTGGGGAGGCGACCGACAGCTAAGGCCATTTGCGCCATAAGAGATAGGTAAAGGAGCAAGGGTTAATAGAAACCCGGCCTCGGCATTTGTCTGCTCTTAAAGAAGGCGCCAAAGGGACAACGATTAAACGTCTCATCCGACAGAAGGAGTACTGTACTTGAAGTTCCCTCCACACGAAACTCCAGTAGGGATCGGGTTTCCCCCGAAAAACATCCTCTTCTGCAGGGATTTGAACTCTGGCCGCCCGTATGGTTAGCCAGTATTCTAGCCTACACACAAACCCGATACCCCGCATGGCTCATTCGAGGAGTACTCGTTCGAAAAGATCAGGTCAAATTAGCAAACGAAGAGATCAGGTGTAAGTCACTTATGCCGCTCGTTCGGAGCTGAAGCGAGTGAGGAGAGGGCTTTTGTTAGAAGGCGAGGTTAGATGTGCGGTGGTTAAGCTAGCTACCTGTCGTCTTAGGTCTCATTATTTGCGTGTGAGATAGAAGTAGAAAGTCAAATTTTAATTTGGTTTCACTGGGTGGCGATCGTCAGGGAAAACCGGGAAAACCTGAAATTGTCAGGGAATTTTGAATTTCTGGAAATGTCAGGGAAGAGTCAGGGAATTCTCGTAACAGTCAGAGAGAAACCGGAATAGGAATCCTCGTTATTTTTCTACCATTACGTGTATCAGCCATCCTTTCCCTTTCTTTATTTCACCAACTAAAACTAACGCCCATCGTTATTGTGCATGGAATAAGCACCATCAATTCGTGGAATACTCATTTGTGAATCTTATGGCCAGTTGCAGGAACGTAACATATGTATTCCATAAAGTTATGGGACCCATAAGCCATGGAAACCATTCAATAAGTGTTGCACAAACATTCAATAAATTCATCGGTCTCATAACTTATGGCATGTGGTTATGAGTTCCATAAGTACACAAGATGGCGGATGCGCAAGGAACCGCTTGGAGACTTAATTACTTGATAAAAGAGTTGTTTTGAGACGAGTGACCAGTTTGTTTACTCTTACTGACTAATTATAATGTGCATTATCAACTATTCACAGGCTAAACTTTCATAACTTTTATCCGGCGGTGGAAGATTAGATCAAATATTCGAAGCTAGTAACCATCGGTAAATAAGTTAAGTAACTAATAGATGTATTCATGCAACCCTAATATATTTATTAGTTCTATAACTTTATGGATCTCATAACTATTGATTCCATAACTAAATTTTCTTGCAACCGGCCATTAGTCATTTAGTTGTGAATCAGACGTAAAATGTATCCCTTTTGTATATCCTTGTTGCGATATTTGCCTGGTTGTGTTAAAAATCATGATCACAATGTTTTTCGCTCATCGCAAGGAATCCGAGACTATGTTGTTCGGGAAATGTTACCTCGCGTTTTTATTTTCACTTCCAAAACTCAGGTCGAGAAGTCGCCGGAGCTCACGAGCTTATAGTAAACACATGCTTGTAGTTTTAAAAATACTAGACGATGATTAGAAAGTTGAGAAAATTTAAAGCTGCCGTAGAGAGTTTAATTCTGCAGGAAAAATATTACAATAACAGGTGACCTTTTGGCGATCGGTCAGGGAAATTGGTAAATCCATCAGGGAAAAGTCAGGGAAAGGTCAGGGAATTTGAAAATTGGATATCAGTAGCCACCCTGGTTTCAGTAATAAGCCTTTTAGTCGGCATTTATCACTTTCATAGTGCTATAATCGTGTTCTTTTCACTGGACGATAACATTTTTAATCGACTACTATATCAATACCTATGGTTGCTTTGTATTTTACCTTGTACTATATCAGAGCAGTTATCTTTAATATGGATATATAATATACCTCGACGATAATAGTGATTAATTTGAAAGCTAATGATTACGCTTAAATAATCTTATTTGTAATGCTCACAAAATTTTTTTAAGTGATTTCATACCAAGTGTTCGAATTTTGCATTTCTACTTTTATTCATTTTCAAAAAGCTATGACTAGGTATTGAAAATCATCAGTTTATAGTTTGATTGTTTTCCTTTTGTTCTTGGGTAATTTTTTTGTAGTTGTATGCGTAGGTCCGTTTTGGGAATAATCATTCTGGAATAATTTCCTTTTTGAGCATTACTGTGAGATATATCTGAGCGGGTGTTGGTTGCTTTTTTCACTGGAGAGTCGGGGGGGGGGGGGGGTGACAAAGGGATAGGTAGGGCTAAACGAACGATTGGCCCATCCTTTTAGTTTTACTGATCTGATCCATTTGAGCCCCGATTAACGTAAGTGATCCGCTTTGTCCATACCTTCTGTTCACGACTTGTTTTCGTGTAGGAATGAAAAAACAAACGAGCTCAACGAACGAAAATAAACCTCTCGAAACATGCATATATTGGCTACTTAGTGCTATGAATTCTTCTATATTTTTCTAGAGGTTTACACCGTAAATGTGATTATAATTAATTTAAATAAAAAAATAAATGTGAGGAGGATTCTCTTCAAAAAAGTAAATTCATGCTGATTGCAAGTGAGTTATCAAGTGGAAATCATCGTAAATGTACAAACATTTGCGCGTCAGCCCCTAAGCGCTCATGTAAAATCGAAGTTGTCAAAAATGTCCGACGGACCACGCCCATATTACAGCTTCTAGCATCGGAAACAATAGCCTGTGCCCTCTTCATTCACCTCAATGGCTACAACAAACTTATCTTCGCATTGATGACTACTCATGGTGATATGACGTTTTAGGTTGTTCCTTTTCTATTTAGGTGGTTTTAGCGAAATATCATTTCTCCTAGAAATCAATGCATTTGGTCATATTTTAATTTATTTTTTTTCTTTTTGTTATTTTTAATTTAAAAAAATTTAATTAAAAAAAATAAATATTTTTTCAATTAATAATGCATTTCAAATGATATATTTTACCCTTCCAAAGATATAAAAATATCAGCCCCTTGCCTAACTACTTTCCTAGATTTTTGACAAAAAATACCAGACCTTATACATGGGAAATACTAAGTGTATGTACTCCAGAGAGAAAATATTTCAAAGAATGAATAATTTATACTCCTAGAACTCTTCAAAATATTAATAAAGTTTGGTTTGATGGTTTTCTCAACTATTTTTGAAAACAAATCATATTGTCAACCCAATAATTTTTTTCGAGATCACAATAAACCTATCGCTGTTAAGGAGTTTAAAACGTACCGCGTGAGTCAAAGATGAATCAAATTAAAGACTTATGTAGATATTTTCATTTGATTATTTTGACTTTCAGTCTTATAAAAAGTATTTGATTTCATCATCAATAATGCAATACTCAATTCCTGCTTCCCACAGCTGCTGAAATTAAAACTTTAAATTCGAATATGGTCTCCATTGTGACTAGGGAAACTATCTCGCTCAAACTATCTTAAGAATGCCGATGAAGATGATTTACTCGCCGGCTCTAAGCCTCTTCCGAAGGTTGCGGCCAACACCTTCCGAAATTGAACTCTCATGAGTTGGCGGCCGGTGCAGGTATTAAGGAATTGTGAGGTATGCGACTCCTTCCAATCGTCGTGGAGATCCAGAAGTAAAGGGACTATACATATATAATAGAGTGAGGGGTGTGGTGTTGGTTTTTAGAGGGTGGCGAAGGGTAGAGATGAGTTGAGAAGGGGCGGGAGGAGGGGGACATAGTTGGCAGGCGGGCCGAAGCACGCGGGTGTCGAGGCATTCGAGAATGGCGTGCGTACGTGAGTGCTCGGGGGAAGTCGGCGGCGGAGTAGGATTCGTGACGTGACTGCGAGAGAGAAGGGAGACTTCCTCCTCGTTCCTTCCAGCGCTCTTTCCCCCTCCAGTCTCAATGTGCCAAGGCATCCGACACCAATCCTCCCTGTCTCCCACGTCACCCTCGCTCATCCTTCTCAGTCTGTGCTACTAGTTTTACTTCAAGGGAGGATGAAATACACTCGAGACGCTGTCTTTACATGGTCTAATTTCTGGAATCTTGGTTTGTCAACTTTTGATAGAACTACTGATGTCTACTAATGACTAACTTTTTGCCGGGAGGTTTGTTATGTATGATTTAACATTTTCCCGGCGAATAACATTAGTGTACATTTCTCGGGCTCGCCAACGGGTAAGATTGTCATAGGCAGCCAAATAGGCGATAGAGATAAGGTTGGAGAGGAAGAATTTCAACCGGGATACTGGTTACACGATCAGCGACTCTTGGAATAGAATTCTGAGAAGAATTCAGAACGCCAGAGCTAAGTCCCCGCTGGTCAACGGTCCTCCACCACAACAATCGGGGCTCGACCAATCCCGCCCCGCCTAGCGCCCAAGTAAACAGTCTTTTCAAGCTCGCATCAGTAGCCTTGAGAATGGGTAACGAGTCGGAACCCGAAACGTCGGCTGCCTATGAATATCTTACCCGGTGACGAGCCCGAGAAATGTACACTAATTTTTGCCGGGAGTTGAAACTATTTTGCTAAAGCCAAACTATTACGGTAAAAACGATCGCAGGCAAAAAAAATTAGGAAACCAGACTGCAGAACCGATAGCTTTATTATTTCATTTTTTCCGATTTCGATTCATTCATTGGTCGAGCAATCCTAAGATTGGTTGACTGCAGCCCTCCATCCTTTCCTTTCAAATGCTAGGTATCTTTCTTCCAATTAGCTCTCCATAAGTACTTTATTATTTATTTGGTCCGTAAACTACTTCCTGGGTCTTCCCTTGGGGACTTTTCCCTCTATTTTAACTTAAATTACGTTCTTCACAAACCTATTGTTCCTCAGAGTGTGTGCGATTCATCTGGTTCTTCTTTTCTGTATGGTGTTCCAAATGGTTCTTTCCTCTTCTGCCCTTCTTCTCTTCTGCTCCTCTTTTGCCTTAACTTCATCATTTCTTATTTTTTCCATCCATTTAATCTTTTACATCCCCCTCCTCTAGCGCCAGGTTTCGGAAGCGTCTAGTCTCTTCTGGTCAGCTTTTACAATGGCCCATGCCTCCACGTACGGTCGGATTCAAATGTATTGCAAAGAATCGAGCGGCGACACTTACGCTTCTCAAGGAAATCGAGTTTCACTTACGGCGCTGTTATTCTTCGCTACGCAACGCTATCTATTCATCTGTTTATTTGCACGTATTCAAATGGTAATAGTTGACCAATTTCCTATATTGTGCCAATTTGTTATTACACTTTCGTTTCGGTTTGGATTTACGATTTGAGCATGGATAATTATTATTTATTAATCACAACTGTTACTCTAAATGATACATTACGTAGTATTTGCCGTAAGTATATTGTATGCCAGGAACGACCTGTGTTTAATAATAAAGTTTGGTATTTCAATTAATCAATGCGTCGCAGCATGTCATTGTTATTCGAGCTGATCATATTATGTAATAACAAGTTAGCACAAAACAAGCAATTGCTCAACTGTTACAATTTAAATACGTGCAAATAAACAGATGAATAGATAGCGTTGCATATCAAAGAATAACAGCGCCGTAAGTGAAACTCGATTTCCTTGAGAAGCGTAAGTGCCCAGTAAGTAGTAAGCATCCGTGCTCGATTCTTTGAAATACATTTGTATCCGACCGTACAATGAGCAACCATAATCGTTGCGATAGATCAGTCCTATGATACGCTGATCCTCTCTAGGTGAAGCAGGTTTTGCACTTGTGTAGGTTTTGCAATATCATAACGTAATTATAAGCAACTAACTCCGCATGACGTATCTGACATATTTTGGCATTTGCTTGATTTAGTACCTTGTAGTACTATTTATCGGTCGCATTAATAACGCCAACCTGTATTTCTTTCTTAAATAGCGTACTGCACGGTAGCATGTCCGTGTGCTTAGCGTTCTGCTAGTTTGAGGTCTGACCGCGCATTGTAATCCTGCTGCTTTTGACGTTCGCCTAGCGGCCGGGGAAAGGCGAAGGCGCGGGGTTCTGATTGGAACCGGGATGAGTGCTGCATGCCTGGTATGGAATCACCCCATAGCACACACCCTTGTGATTAGCTTGTTATTTCGTAGATGGGATGTCACTATTTTAAGCCGCCATGGGTCGTGCAGTGAGATTTCTCTCGCGCCAAATTAATAATTACTTTCTTTGTAATCATGAATGGGAATGGGTATCAAATCTTCCTAGCGGAATTTTTATCTTTTCTTAATGACCTTCCGTCCCACTAAATATGGAGGAAATGTCCGTAGCCAAATAATTTCATCTCTGATGCCATAGGTCACATTATATGAGAGTTTTTCTCATCGCGTGTTCGCTGACGTTAGTATTTTTTTCTATCACTCAGTTGCGTTTTACTCTTGTAGTGTTTGCGGTCAAGGTTATACTTATTACGTTTAGGTGTTAGATAGAAGTCTGGAGTCTGAAGATATTTGCTCACTATAATATGTCGATGGAAGGGGCTGGTCGAATGAGCGCTTACAAAGAGCAGATAAGCTGTGTTGATCAGTTAGTTCCCGAGATAATTTGTCCATCAATTCGTGAACTGATGTATGTCGTGATGATTACATGTATGTATTTGCATAATTGTCGCTTGAGCGTCTAGTTATTAATGAGTATTGAGTTAACTACCATGCATATAATTGCTATAAATATGTGTATGGGTCAAAGTTTCACACGCCGCCGCTTGCGTGAGAGGTCGACTAGCGACCACTCCCGAGCTTAACAGTTGTAATAGGAGGAAGGTGATGACTGGGACTTTGGGTCTATGAGACATGGACGTTGGGTCTATATGAAGATGATGCTGGTTAATTGGATATAATTTCGGCTGTAGCGTTGCATGAGGCGAAAACGTGGACTCAGGTAAGAAGACGAGAATATGCTGCAGTCGTTCGATGTGAGGGTGCAGAGGAGAATAGAGAAGGTGCGGCATACAGGAAGGAGCGAGGAAGTACTTGCCATGATTCGTGCGGGAAAGAAACTTTTGATTGAGATTAGGGAGAGGAAATAAATGTGATTGGTGAAGGAATAAGGGTTGATTAAGGTTGTGATAGAAGGGGTTAATTTTGGTTAAGCGGCGGAGGAAATGAAATAGAATAGGTTTTATGGACGATGATAATGGCAAGACGTGATGAGATGTAAAAAAAATGGTGTCGGTAGATAATGCCCCGCCCATATAAAGATCTTAAGGTTTTTTACTCATTTCCTATCTGATTACCGTAACTGGTAGACTGCTGTAATTAAAAAATAATAATTGCGTGAGTGAAGTATCCATCCTGCATAAGTACCATAAGGGTTTAAATACATATTGCATTAGACTTATTTATTTACTTATTTTCAGCGACATTTCATCTTTGTTTAAATAAAATACGCCTACAATTACCCATGTCCCGAGTGGTGTAAAAGTCATCCGGGCGGGACTCGAACTGACGATCTTATGAAGGGTTGACGAGGACTACTGAGAGAAGGTATGTACCCACGCTTTGACCAGAATTGGTCCGAATTGACCCTCCATTGGTCCGATGGTCCCCGACTCGAGGACGTACTCCGGCAGACCGCACGGCGTTAACCCTGAAAGGGAGCCAGGGAGATACCTAATCCCAAATTTTTGGGCAACGGGCTCTTGCGGTTCTCAAAGATGTGCGGTAGGTTCTTTCGCTAAAGCGAGACCGACGGCTACTCGTCTCAGTTGTTTGGGTAACCAAACTAATACGAGCTCTTCGGGGAGGCGGAGGCCCAATTGAGGTCCTTTTGACCTCAATCCGCCTCATAGGTGTCGGCCTCGAAGAGGCTGTGGCTCGCTTACTTTCCCTTCCCATCCCTGTCCCCTTCTCCCACTACCATCCACGCTCGGATATAAGCGGAAGCTTCCTGCCGAGCCGGAGGTAGGTACCCCGCGGGTGTAGATACCCGAAACCGCTGACGATCTTATGGTTAGCGAGTGAGGACTTAACTCCACCGCCAGAGAGACCGGCTTTATGTAGATCCCTCTACGTGCCTACCTTAAATTAAGGTGGTTGGAGTGACTTATCACAAAAGTATGCATAGTCAATTAACTAGCTCTAATACCAATGAAATTAGCATTTATTCGGAAGCATTCAGTTATTAAAACAGATTATCTTATGAACGAATTTGACTATTTCTCTCGGCTATGAAAAATATTCTGTATGTAACTATATTCTGCTCACAGCCTTTAAAACTCAGATCACGTGTTGATCATCGTCGCCTATCTTTGTCTCCTGAGTCGTGGGATTTATCTCCGTTTGCCTTTCCTAGTGCGTTCTTGAGTCTATGTTCCTTGTCTTTCAAGGATGCAATATCCGATATTGCGGAATTTTCACAGCAGAACGTAAAAATTTTTCTCTTTCACTCGCCATTAAATACAGGCATTGGTTTTCATGGAAGAAGTACCGTTAAATGTGCTCATTTCTTAAGAAACTTGAACTCTCAAAGTTGCTACGTTATTGCCGTGACCAGTTTGCGAAATCCCTCAGTTTTCCCCCTTTTTCTCTTTAGCTCAATCACTTGGCTGAGTTCATTATTTACCTCTTACTTAGCCTCTTTTACCATTTCCAAGGAATATCTTTTGACCTATGAAAGCCGTTTTCTAGTTAACATTTTTTTTACTTATATTTTGAGAGGTCAGTGTTAATGTTGGCCGAGTACACTTTTCCATTTCTTGACGAAAAATAGTGCAGGTGATGTACAGGAGAAGTAAACAGGTTTTCCTCGAAACTATCTTCGTTAGGATTAGCCCTCTTTAACGCTGAGCTCTCTGTATGTCTAACCTCATAGGAAGTACTGCTATGAATCTTGTTTTCTTATTTCTTGCCGCAGCCTCTCCAGTTGTTTGCAAGGTGTATATCTGAAAAAGTGACAGCTTTATTGTGCGCTTAGTAAAACTTCCGTATTCTTCAAATATTCAAGGAGTGGTATCTAACCACCTCATTTCATTGTGTTTCACGGCACCTGAACGACCTTTCACAACTAACTCTTCCTCGTAGCTATTGAAGTTCGTGATAGAGAATATGATGCACTGCACCCGGTTTTGTTATCATAATTCACGTGAGAATTTTGAAAAATTGTTCTTTGAAATGAACCATTTATCTTTAAAAAATATTATTGCCGCCAGAATGTCAGTTGTGTAATAAATTTCGCTTCATATCCTGTCCTTGATGGTTATAATCGTTTTGAATCAAACGGTGAATTGCCAAGCGAAAGTTATGAAAATGCATGTTATGTAAAATGTTATGCAATAAAAATAGTTGCACATTATTTTGGCGCTATAGTAGGTGTTATGATATGTTGAGTATTCATAAACCATAATTGAACATGTGCCGTCCATATGTTTTCTACGATTGCTTAATTTTGTAACCACTGGTCATTTTAACTTTAGGAAATCACATTGATCCTCGCCGCTTAGCTTTGCTATTAAAAATAGATTCGTAATGTTGAGTTCTCGTTACACTTCATATTAACCTAACTTTGAGGGGGTTGGAAATCGTAATGACCGCGTATGGCAAATATAGCCCAGTCAACGGTATTTATCATTACTTACCTGTTGCTTGCTTTTTAATTCTTCTGTTGCCAGAGATGAAAATAAACTATTTGTCAAAGAAATTTGATTAGTAAAATTCAGTTTGAAGCAAAAAGCGCTTTATCTTTTACTAGATGACCCGAGCGAATATTTCCCACAGTATGCAGCTTCTTCCTGTTTCTTCCTTTTTTCTTTCTCATCTTCTACCTGTCGAATATTTCGCACAGTATGCAGCTTCTTCCTGTTTCTTTCTTCTTTCTTCCTGTTCTTTTACCTGTTTCTTCCCATGGACAATTGTATGTTATTAATGTTTGTGTTAGAGATACATAACGTAAACAGTAAATGGTCACACTGATTGCATGTAGAATGTAAACAATGTAAGTAAATTTTGTGTTAATAGATGGTACCTTCTACAGTCTTTTAAGCACGAAACCTATGCCAACATATTAGTTGATTATATTGTCAGCAGATGGAGTTGTATCATTTTTTTAACAAAAACTTTAATTTTAAACAATTTGTTTATTTTTCCTCAATATCGGGGAATCTAAGCTTTAAAACGATGTTTGAATCATTAAATTTGATGAATAATTATGGTAGTTATGGCGTTGCGACAAAAAAACACCTTTGAGAAATAATATAACGTGCAGCCGGCCTTAGTGACCACATTTTTACATTTACTTACCCATGCATGCTTAATGTGATGAAGTATCAGTTCTTACAAAGCTGTTGTGTAAAATTTATTTTACTTAAAACATCAATAGTTTTTATGATGTAATATGTTGTTAAAATAGCCTTTACTATGGGCAGTGTAATAAAAATTCGACATTGATACTCGGTGAAGCAATGGAGTCACCACAGGTAAATTTATATAGGTAATAATGTCGGGAATTTATAGTGAGCTCTCTGTAAGTACCAACAAAAGATGTCAGCCGAACGCCACTGAAGTGAAATGCTCAATCGTTCATTTCGTGAAACAACGTTGAAAATGAATAACTAAGAATTTTGAGTCGTTTTGGACGGTCGTTGAAGCCACTAGTAGGTTATTGTATGTACTTTAAATTTGCTAACGACCGGTGTGAAGTTCAATTTCAAAATAGTCTTGCCTCCCGACCCCGCAACCATTTCGTCACCTACCGCTGTCCCGGTCTAATCCACCGCGCACCATTGGTTCTCTAGAATTGCGGCCGACCTCCTTGTCCGACTGTCAACCAGCCATCCATTCGGAGCCGATTTCGGTCGCTTTTTCCGCATCCACTCCACCGTCTCACTCTAAGCCTCCCTTTCCCGCTATTTTTCCCGCTACGTTTCCTCGCCGCGTTTCGTTTGCATAACCTTCCGCTCACGACTAATCTTGAAGACGCCCATGCCGACGTGACGCCGGCGTTCCCGTTGCAAGCGCACCCGAACTGGTCAAACTTTCGAACTTGACGCGTTCCAATACCTTTCACTCCGGCGACCGCACCGATCTCTTGAGTAGTCCATGCCGTCTCCCGAATCCTGAGTCTCGAGTGGATTATCCGCTGGGAAAGGAACCATTTGGTGGTATTGTCGAAACTTTCTGGGTCAAATCAAATGATATACAAGCCGTAACACAAATATTTTCAACGGTATCCGGTGAGATATTGTGGAACATGATTATGAATTTTAAAATGAATAAACTTTGCAATGTCCACTCGGTTATTTATTAGCACATCGCGTTTCGATGCTTAAGGCGTCATCATCAGGTACATCAAATTTGTATTTCTGAGGACTGCAATACATATGTATCGGGGAGGTAGGGGCGCGGGATAGGGGTGGAGAAGGTGAAGTTGGAAAGGCTAAGGTCAAGGTTTTACGCAAAGAAAGTGGGAGCAGTAGTGTTTCGGCGTAAAAAAAAGCCTTTATACCACTGCTCCCACTTTAATGTAGTAATTCCGTGAAAAGCTGGGGATACTGTGATATTCTTATGGCGAGGTTCTAAAAAATTTGCTATAATTTATGGCACTTTGCCGCATTAAGGGCCACTTTACTTTTATTAACAATTTAGACGCATTTGAGAAAGCATTAGCACTATTACAGCTAGGCTTTTTAGGCAATTATTAAGAAAACTTTCCATAATTTAACGACTTTCAAGTTTTATTTATTTATTGATGAACACGTTCGGAACCAGATTGGATGTAAAGAATTGTAGTTTGATGCAAAGTAATGAAAGATATGATAGAAAATTACCCTCATGATCTTCGAGTTTCAGAAGAGGCATTAGTTCTTGGTTGAAAACAGTGCGAGTTGGTTGGTACTTAGTTGCCTAACTGTTTAGGCCATTATCTCCGCAGCACAACCGACTGTTGCTTTCATGATTCGCAAGGTGCTATTTATGTTAGAGGTATGTGATCCAGAAAAGGAATATGTTCCTCCGGATCACGCGTCTTTACTTTTCGTGTCTTTTTTCTGTTCTAACAGCTCATTCCAGCGGTGTGAGCAGTTCTGCAGCCATCAGTGACGATTCACTATCTTATTTAAAGATAATTTACGTAGGGAACCAAGTATTACGTTCTATAATAGCCTTGTGTTCGAAATTTATACCTTAGCTCAATAGGGAAATTGATAACTTAAGGATTGCTATTTACAAACGGACTAAGATCGTATTTCGGGTGTAAGGCGGATACCTCTCGGGGGCTACGGTCGATTACTGGTGGCAACTGTGGCAAAAGTTGCGTTTTCCTGTGCTTCCAGTGCGCTAAAACGATATGATTCCGCCTGGATTTTGTATATTGGGTCTTTTGGTATGACCTGATAGAATAGTTTTGGATAATTAACTTCGCTTATCCTTCTCGTAAACAAGACATGATCTAGAAAAATACGCGTCGCTTTAAAAATAATGTCGGATAAGCAGATTTCCTAGTGTTCTCTTATAATCGGGGGTGCATCATTTTCTTGACCAAATCATTACCTACTTTCAATTGAGTGTGAATGAAAATTTACCACTCTTCGTTCTTCTACCTCTTCCGAGCATGGACTATTCGCTATAAGCGCACGGTAATGATTTCAAGTTTTGTACTAACGGCTACTCCTGGTTTACTCTGGCAAGTCACTTCCGGAAGTATCTTCTGCAGGAGCTTTAACGAAAGATTTTTCACGAGTTAATGCAGAGCCAGATTGGTTGTCGTTTACACTGGGAGCAATACACTTCTGAAAGCGACTTGGTGAAACTTTTTCTGAAAGTTCTGTAAGGGGATTCGTAGAGCTCTTTACACTTGCAATTTACGTCAAAAATCACGTGACGCGAGTAGCTTGCGCAATTAAATAGCCAGTGTAAACCCATCTCAAGAAACTGGATGAGAGTATGAAGGATGGGCGCTAAATTCATGATTCAAAATAGTCTACTGGTATAAGTTTGGTCCCTCTGTATTTTCTCTTTGCAAATCATAATAGAGGAGTGGTTTTGAAATCCGCCAAAGCAGATATAATTTCACGGCCTTTATTGCTTATTTTTGTGCGCTGAAATCCTCAGTGCGATTTGTTTTCGACTGTTTTCTTTGTCAAAGCTTAATGTTACGCCAGTATTCACCAGCGTTACTACTGCGTTACACTGTGCATATGGTGTTTGATAGCTTTGAGGGAAAATGTGTTTTCAAGTATAAAAACGGAAAAAAATTCTGAAAATGAAATAGGCGTCTGAGAGTTTTATGCTGCAATCAGTTGAGGTGCCTTCATCCCAATGAATTCCTTGCAGCATAATCTCCACTTCTCATTTCTGTAGATCACCTTAACATGCTTTGTGAATAACCCAGTGAGATGCGCAGTGGACAGCCCTTTAAAACTAATGGACGCTCTTCGTAATTCTTGGAAAAGTATGGATGCCAAGAAAACTTAACGACACGGTTGCCTCCAGCTCATAGTGTCAACTCCGTATCTCTTAAAGTGCATTTCTTCCTTCAACATCCCCGCCGACAAGACAAATACAATTTTGAGACTTCCCTTCGGGTCGTGCTATCTCACCGAATCTCTTCCGAATCTATCACTTTTAGCATTTTCCCTTCCATGAATATCCTCCTAGTTTAGTGTCTGACGCATGGTTATGCAAGGGCAGTATTCGCTGCCGAGACATCCTTTCCGCGTAAATGTTGGCTCACCCTCGTCGCGGACCCTCGGAAAACATCAGAAGGCTAATTTTAACGAAAATATGAGCACACGGCATTCCAATGGGAGCCTAGGGTATCCAAGCTTTAAAGTGTTGTGGTGTATGAGTAATAGGAGTCATTCAATGCTGTCATTTTACCGCGTTTAGAGTGAGGTGACTTCTTGGTTGGTTGGAAAAGAGATGAGGAAGTGGTTGGTTTGGTAGGTGTGGAAAGGATACTTTTGAACGAGATCCAGAAGAGGCAGAGAAGGGGGTTGAAAGAAGAAATTTTTGGCGGAGGGTAAATTAAAAACATGATGTAGGAAAGGGAGCTGGGAAGAGGATGAAAGAGGATAGGATTTTATCGACGGGATAATTTCAGGGTAGAGCGTACTTTGAGATGAAGAAAGAAATATTGCGTGCAGTCAGGGGCCTGATCATGGAAAAATCTAGAAGATTATTACCCACTTCCATTTAAACCTAATGTAACCCATCGATTACCTTTTTATATCTGTATATGTATATTAATTTTGTAGCGTGTTAAGTTGTAGTGTGTATCTGTTTTGTTTCTTTCTCTGTCAGTGTTTGAGCTAGAAGAGTGAGGTTTGGTGCGGTGAATGTGGAATCTCTGTCTTCATGATTTGGTGGTTGTTTTGGATTTTTATTGGGCATGTGGCAGGGGGTGTTAGGTCACCAGCCGCGCAAAGGTGTAAGATATTTGGAGATTAAATGGAGACATGAATTAAAAGGAGTGTATTTAGTTAGTTTAAATAAGATCCAAAAGAGCGGCTGCTTGGGCGTGTGGCAGGGTGTGTTAGGTTACCAGCCGTGCAAAGGTGTAAGTTATTTGGAGATGAAATTGATCATTTTTGGGTTGTGGTTGCAACAACCAGATGCTGGGAAACACAGTGACAAGGGAGAAAGGTCAAAAGGGAGAGTGAAAGAGTGTAAAGGTTGAAACAAAAGAAACCCAAAGTGCTCTCCTATTCAAATGGCTTTAAAAAAAATAAAGGAGAACAGTGAATGAAAAAAAAACACTTTCACCTAGGAGCTATTTTTAGACTAGGACACTAACCACTAGAGCCCCAGAGCTGATAGCTCTGGGTCGGGTACACACCCCTGCTCACGGAGTGAGCAGCCTAACTGCCTGCTAGTAAATATTTTTAAAATCTTAAGTCGAACAGTAACGTGGGACGATCGAATACATAGGAAATTACAATTCATCGCCAAAATCATGTGTCAGATGTTTATATCAGGGCCGCAGTATATGTATGAGGATTTAAGGGCCATCGTAATTAATGTCAAGTGACATCGCTGGCTACTCTCTCTCCAAATCACCGAGCCAATCGCCTACAAATCATACGTCTCGCCGAAAACCACCCAGATGCCACTCGCTGTTGGGCACGTCTCTGAGCCTCTATCTCTGAAGCCCCTTCGAGCCCATCCCATTCCCAAGGAGAGGTATATCCTTTCGCGGTTTTTTTTCCCGGTGACGCGTTCGCATCTCGTGCAGACTGCATTGTCGACTCCGCGCCGCCTCTGGAGACAAATTGCATTTGGCGGCTCCTCAAGGGTGCCTGTTCTTCCAGCGGCCGACGACCAAAACGGGCGACTTGTCTCCATCATCTATGGCTCCTCCGCTAAGGCGTACACAACCGCGGCGCCTGCAACCGCTTGTTGAAAAACCGTCCGCAGCGGCAAAACTCCAGGAGCACTACTCGGCTGACTTGGTGTCTGCCGCTCTCTCTCCCCGCCAGAGTGAGTCAGACGGGGGCCCTTGTGAAGTTATTCCAGTGCCAAGGCCTTTTCTCTTTTCTATCTGGACAGCACCAATTACACTCGGATTCCATCTGAAATTCCCATCAAATTCTGCATGCTCTTTTCGTTCGCTTCCCTCACCCTTGACTCTCCACCGTCCGACGAGGTCTGTCTGTCCATCTGACTTGTGCTGCTCCTTCCCTCTTTTTCTTTCATGCTCCTTCTCCGTTGACTTCTTCTTCCCTACTCCTCTTCGTTATCTGTTCCTTCTCCAACGCCCGCATCTGGTTTCAGCTGTCAGAAAATCTGGCTTGCCCAGGGCTGATCAAAATTATATCATTATAATTGATTTCCCGGGATATGACGGGTCAATTGTTCCTCTTTTTGTGTCGGTCGCTGCTCTAGGCTGCCTTCGCATACAATACCACCGTAACGAGTATTAAAAATTGGTTTTTAATACGTGTATTTGTTTCTTGATTTAAATTATTTCTCGTGTTTTATTCTACGGTGGAATTTTTCGAATGATTTATAATTTTGGAATAACTTGTTGCGAGAGTGTTCTACTTCTATTTTATTTTCGCTTGCTTTGCTTTAATATCCGAATTAATTAGTCTGCGGTATACGTCTATTAATTAAGTCGTCCAAATCAACATTTATCACGCTTTCACGTCCATGCTAATGGCAATCATTGTTTTCGCTCTCACGCTAACTCTCTGCATTGTTCGTTTATCTTCATTTTCCGTTCCATCGTCCTCTCTAGCATCAAGCTTCACCTACCAAATAAATCGTGGTTACCGGGGTCGTATAAGGCCTTTTAATACTCACATCATTTTCTATTGGTTTGCAGGAATGCAAATTATTGTATGCTTTCTTATTTGGTTACTTATTGCTGAGTTGTTCTATCAAATATATTGATTTTATGTATCATCGGTAAATCACAAATATATCTTACCTTTGATTAGCCGTCCTTCTTTCTACAGGAAAATTTTTCGCACGTTATTTGGAAAGCGGGTGTATTCATGCAATTTGTGCGTCGTACTTCTGATATGTTGATTTTTCTCGCTAAGGTAAATTTAAAGGTCGCTAAAGTAATTTTGTTGATAAAGGCTGTTTTAGTATCGACATGAAACTGTATCTAGTGACGCATACACCCCTTTTTTTAGTAATTCAATTTTAGTCGTTTATATTAAGATTTTAATATAAATAAATTATTTAACAGCATAAGCGCCTAAAAGTATTCACGTGAACCTTTATTTAATATTTTGCTGATTTTGAAACCTTGTTTATATATCTTTTTTTTATCGTTTCTGTGAATTATAATTAGTTTTTCCTGCTTATCTGGAGGGAGAATGTCATAATTTCTGACGAATATCTAAGCAACGTTGATCCATATCATTTTTTTCTCTTCCTTGGACGTAAATTAACTAACATGGCCGGGTATAAGTTAAAACCTCTTTAAGTCCGGTGATCTTCAGGACAGTTTTTTTTTTTTTTTTAACTTGAAGCCAGATTTTATCCGTCTCCTTTTCCAAGCTAAACGACATCTGTCATCCTTCCTTCATTATGCATGTTTACGAGACGCACTGAATCGTGCTCGATGCCGTCGTGGTTTTAAGCATTCACTACAGGGCTTTAAACTGCACAGAGTATCCGTTTGATATTTTTGAAATTCCAAAATTCAGCTTCGAAACCTTCTCTAGCGTTCACGAAATAAAGTCACATTTATTTCCGCGTGCGCATCATTGACGTCACCTCGACATTATCCTCTCCCTTCTTTCACTAAGCCTCCTGTCTTCAATTTTTTTATTAGTTTTGACAGTGGGTAAGATGCCAGGTGTCATCCCTGTTGGCTTCGCCTCGGCACCGAAAAAAATAAAGGTAGAGTTAGTTGTCACTGATACCTTCTCTTCCCCAAAAGCTTTCTCTCTCTCTCAGACCACTTTCGTTGTTTTCTCCTCACTGTCCGCTTCCTATTCCACTCGAAGAGAGTCTCCGTATCTTCGATATTCCATCCATTCTCGCGTTCCTCTCCTCAGCGTCGTCGCATTCCTTGCCCATATTCCCCTTATCTTCGGCGCTCACATATCGAAGAACATCGAGGTCTTATATTTCACTGGAAGAAGCTCTCTAACGAGTCCCGGTGTCGGCGACCTTTTCTGGAACAAATCCAAATGCATCGCTAGAACGTGTTATATGTGATTTTGTATTATCCAGAGCTAATTATAGATCAAGATCTACACGCAATCAAGCAGTTAAAATAATTCAAACTCTGCCTCGGACCATCTGCTATTGGTTCTGGACATATGGCTAGAAGGGTTCAAAATGTATAATTTCCTGGAAAATAAATTATTTTCCTTAGAAAGCGCTTGAGAAAACTCCCCGTGGTCAGAGAGCTTACACGCAAGAGAACGCATGGACCTACTGCCGATTTATTTAGTATAATTGGTTTGAAGGTAATGATAATGCCCGACACATTTTGAGTACGATATGGGATATCCATGTCATTATTTGTGTATATTTATGATTGGTTACAGTGCCACTTAACTGGATTAATCCCAAAATTTTGATCGAAAATTCAATATTCGCGCCATACTGAAGCTATTTTTTGTATAATCGTCTACAAGACATGTCGTCGTTTTTAATGCGGATTATTTTTGTGTATTAAATAGTAATTTTATTGAGCTGTGATTCTGTTGCTCAAATCTACTCAATTTTTTTCTTTTCAGGTAAGTCAAGATATCGATGAATTTATTTTGATGTGTTTCGAAGGTGAATTCACTACCGGTGAGTAACCAAATTCTGTGTTTTAGTGATTATGTCGAGGTATTATAGAGTTGATTTTCGATCTATCATCCTTGGGTACGATGTCCTTCAAAGTATCACGTTTCATAAATGTCGCTTATCACTAGAATCACCGGACTTTGCGGCATACCGATGGGGGTCAATTTGACCCCTTAGAAATAATTTGTTTTCCCAAGGAAATTTGACGTTTTCAAATGAAATTTAATGCAACTCGTGTCAAAAATACCTTAATTTTTTATTGTAAATTACTTTGCAATAAGAAAGGTTTATATCAACTCGCTATAATCAGCTATTAAAGCATATAGGATTGCGGCGAATGAGGACGTGGATCCGGGACATCTGCTTCGGACCAAGTACTTACTCAAGATACGAAATCTAGGTCTGCCGGATCTTAGTACGGCGATGCACCCTTGGGTACCGACGTTCGGTTGCCGAACTGTCACAAATATTTCAGCGAAAGATAATAAAAGTCCATTCTACGATGGAAAAATCGAATAAAACAAGAAAGAGATGAAAAATGACCCCTCAGATACTAATTTGTAGAAGGTAATGTGCATTAAAAACTACTGGTGAAGTTCTTATTTTCACATTATATTCTCTCCTTCGAATTCGAGAAATTATGAAAATGACAAAAACCATTCTGGACGAAATCAAGTCAAAACAACTGCTGTGGTACGGACATGTTCAGAGGATGCTCAAAGAAAGACTGCCCCGCACCATCATGGAGTGGAAACCCTATGAAAGGAGAAAGAGAGGAAGGCCAACTAACTCATGGAGAAACGGAATAGCCATAGCCATGGCGGAGAGAAACCTGCAAGAAGGAGATTGGGAAAACAGAGAGGCCTGGAAATTGGATGCCGTAAAGCGCAAGCTAGCGCTCTAAAGACATATATATATATATATATATATATATATATATATATATATATATATATATATATATATATATATATATATATATATATATATATATATATATATATATATATATATATATATATATACAATTAAAGAGGAAACTTACAGGGGGTAAAAAGACGAAAGTAAAGAGAGAGTCTTACTTAGAGACGTTTCGGGTGTTATCCCTTCTTCAGTCACACAGAGAATGCCAATTCTCTGTGTGACTGATATAAAATACAAACGAATTTATTTAATCGTCTATAACATTAGGGAACCTGAGTTATATTATCAATTTTAGTCCACCCTCCCCGCAGCTTTCTTCGTTTGCCATTTTTAGACAAACATTTTACTTTCGTGTGCTCTATAGTCTGCAGCAAGATGTGTTTCCTGAAAATTTGTATTAGAATAATTGTGATACATTATATCTTATTATACCATTAAGTAAACCATACCATTAACACTTTGCGTGCTGAACACTAAATTGAAGGTTCTCTCAGAAATTCTGAGGATTTTACACACTTTCAGTGGATTGTGAATGAAGACTCTTAAATCTAGGTTAATGAACTTTTATTTTTTATTACAATTAAATTTTGGGACTTAGTGGCCATACGTATGTCTACCAGAAAGACTGCAGCCATACCATTACGTCCAACTGCCGTTCAACAATTATATTACATGGACGTCATAGTACGTCTATCGTCCTTCTCAGAAGATATTGGAAGACGTGCCATTACTCAATTTGTTAAGTGAAATAGAAATTTTTCATTGCTTTTAGCTTGAGTTTGATAAAATTCAGAAAAGTTGGGTTTTTTGTTTATTTGAGAAGCGCCGTTAACATCTATCTTAAATTCCGTTTTCTCTTCTTCGTCTCCGTGGTTACGTTGGTGAAAAAAATGTTTGAGCGAAAGAGGGATGATGGAGGGGTAACTTTTGCAGTCGCCTTTTTTTTACCTTTTTACCACTTTGCGAAATCACTCGAATTAAATGCGAGAAAGGAGTTATCTGAGCGACGCTCTTCTCCGACGTCCCCCTCTTAAAGCTCTTTCTTTTTTTTCTTTACACTGCAGGTTGCGGGTTTCTGATTTATTTTTCCTTTTATCAAGGCACTGTCTTCCCCCCTTTGAAATGGGATACCCGGTGGCAGCAGCCATAGCGTAACTCGTCGCCCTCGACCGCATCGTGCCTCATTAGAATTCTTTTCGCGGCGCGCTCATACCGCGGGGCGGAGATGCGTCTCACACTCTTGATACATCCGTGCAAGCGTGTACGCATACGCCGTGAGCTCGTGTCTGAGGCAGGAGTTAGACTGGCGGGAGAGTGGCAGGCATTAACGGAGACGTCTGGTGAGGGTGAAGAGGACCGGCACCGCCTCTGAGTCTCGCTTGCACTTATGCCTCCGGCCAGGGTTGCCACCTCCGCACGTTTGAGCTACCATACACGAACAACAGGATTGAGCATCTTTATAAGAAAATAAAAAATAATGCTAATATTTCATTCATTCATTGGTTTTGTTCAATCCTAAGATTGGTTGACTGCAGTACTCCACCCTTCCCTATGTAATGCTAGTTTCCGGCGGATCGGGTTGGTGTAGAGGCTAGAGTACTCGCCTATCACACGGGCGGCCAGGGTTCAAATCCCTGCAGAGGCGGATGTTTTTCAGAGGGAACCCGATCCCTACGTGAGTGACTTGTTGAGGGCAATTCAAGCTCAGTACTCCGTCTGTCGGATGAGACGTTAAACCATGGTCCCCTTGGCGCCTATCGTTAAGAGCAGGCTAATTCCAACGCCGGGTTTCTATCCATCCTTCCTCCCTTACCTATCCCCTATGGCGCAAATGACCTTAGCCTTCGGTCGCCTCCCCAAATATCCAATGAAAATCCAGCTAGTTCCCTTACCTCCTGGTATCTTTTCCTATGTACTCTCCTCTCTATTTGGTCCATGAACTTATTCCTGGGTCCTCATCTGGGGAGTTTTCCCTCTATTTTACCTTCATTTATGTTCTTCACAAACCCATTGTATCTCAGGGTGTCCAATACATCTTGTTCTTCTTTTCTGCATGCTTATCATGTAAGAATAGCCTGATGGGCATTTGTGTGTGCTAATTCCAATCGCAAGAAATAACTGCCAATCCTAAGGCATGGATTTTCATCATATTTCATTTAGAACCCGCTAGAAGCTCGACGATATTCTGACGTATGTGTGTCCTAAACCAATTGAAATTGGCACAGGGGTGAGAAGAGCTTTGGACCGAATGAGTTAGAGATGTAGGCCTTATCGTCGTTTCCTCTTAAGATAATCGTATTAGTGTCTGTTGCTCTAAGTTTAAAGATTCATTGTTAGATAACCACTTTTTATTTACTTAAAACAATTTACCTTAAATGTAACGTAATCAAATTTACATTACAGTAGCCTACGGTAGCTTTTTAGCAATTCCTGAGTGAAAGACTTAAAAAAATAGTGAGCCACCTGAAGATTCTATAATGGGTGCATGAAAACAGTAAAAGAAATCACTGTACAATTTGATGTTATGGTAGATAAACCACTACGAAAATAAAAAGGGTGAAAAAATAATGATATGCAAGTTCATTAAAAAAGCTCATTCCATGAATAAAAATATATTACCTATACACTTTACCTCAAAAGTAACGTAGGCTCTCCACTGGGAGCTATTCCTCTATTCGATTTTTTCTTCGATTGACTACCGTAAGAAACGATTGATTGGGTCCAAACTTCATGAGCGAGGTCGTCTCGGCTCGTTTTTCCAGTCGACTCCGTTATAATGTGATCGCCTTCGATCGAGATCCCCAGCACAGATGTGTCAGCATCATGGGATAGGTAGAATTTTAATCGCATCGCCGTAGTTCCTAGCGGAGCGGTCTACCTATCGGTACTCCTCGGTAAGCATGCGAATCCGTTGCTTCGTATGTATTCCTTGCAGCCTCTCCCCCAGTGGTCCTCTTGCCTCTCCCCTGCTTCCTGCGTATTCCGTCGGATATTGGCACGTGGCCAAGGTATTCCTTTCTCGGAGGAAAATGGGATGGAGAGAGAGAGAGTATACTAGGATCGCATCGTGTGTGCAAGCGAGTGAACCAATGACAAATTGGCAGGATTTATGCGGGTGTGTAGGGAGGGCGGCGAGAATGGGCGCCGTGGAGGATTGTGGGATTTTTGAATGCTCACACCCAGGGTCTTCCCTCAGGCTCTCGTCATCGTTGGGAGTGAAGAATGGGGGAAAATTCGTTTGCAAATAAATCTGCTTGTCTTCCGGACAATAACTGTGCGTAGTGCTGTAATAATTTTCATGCGTCAGCTTCACTTACGATTCCACGTCCGGTTTTGCGGTATAGACTGGCCTTTTGATGCAATTAGAAGCTGGTTAGGGGCGTCTCTTTGGGTGCGTTATGTTTCATTCTTGGAGGCGTGAGCCATTGACGGCTTCGACGGGGGCCTGTTTGGGAGTGTGAAATATTTCCTATTCATTTCGCACCCAAAGGAGCTTATGTCAGCTTCTCAAAATAACCGCACTTCTCTTGTTGCCCTTGTTTGATATTTGCTGATAGAATTTCAGAAAAACCTTGCTTCCAGCAGTTCTTGTTTTTATAGTAAAATTGACCTATCTGTACATCGACATCTACGTAATACCCTGCCCGCCACCACGAGGGTGCGTGGCAGGGGGGTGAAGATCACCATACATGCACTATTGACATGCAACTAGGATATTTAAGGGGATCCTATAAGATCGGTTCTGTGTGGTTTACTCCTTTATGTTTTATTGTAAGGTCAAAGAATGATTCGCAAATTTGGAAATTGTGTTTAGTAAAGAGTTGCATATTTATTATTCTTAATACAGTCCAGCTACTGAGAATCTAGAATCATTGTTGACATCTAAGGAAAGACAAATAATTTTTGTTGGTATGAAAATATTATTGTGTGGCTTATAACACCGGTCACAGTGACAAGCTCCTGTTTGCATTTTTTCCTGTTAAAAATTTACCGTGCTCTGCTTATGCAGTGCCTTGTTGGCACCGCTTAAAATTAAGTTGCAGGAACAACACACACTTATTTTTATAAAGTCATGGCACCCATATGTCATGGCAACCATTCAATGAGTGTTGCAGAAAGATTCAATACATTTATTGGTCTCATAACTAATGGCATGGAGTTATTAGTTTCGTTTATTACGCCATTGTTTTAGTATAACGCCATTTTTTTACGCCAGTTTTAGTATAGTATTACGCCAAGATGGCGTATGTGCAATGAACCGCTTAGCGAATTAATTACTACATCTACATCTACGTCATACCCTGCAAGCCACCCAAAGGGTGTGTGGCAGGGGGTGCTTTCGCACCAGGCATGCATGAATGATATGGTAGAACACCGACATTACATTAAAAACCCGCGTACCACACATGCAAAGCGCCAATTACAAATCTAATACCCAAGAAACATTGTATCTCCAATCGTTCTAACATGCAAGGGATACAAAGACTACTACTACAGATTCAAAATATCATGCATAAATAAGAACATCATTATTTACATCATGCATAAATAAGAAAGAGGAGAATATAATGAGAAAGATTAACTGCCTGCCTATTGTCAATACTCGAACTATTCATGACGACGATCACAGCTGTTATGGTCCCGAATGGTACGCGGAAAAAATGACATTTTATACCTATCGGTTCTACAATCTAGCTCTCTAATTTTATTGGCGCGATCTAATCTGCCGTAGTACGAAGGGGTTAATAGTATGTTTTTTACGTCGTCAGTAAAATGATTTTCCTGAAATTTATTTAGGAGGTTAAGCCTATAATTTAATCTACGCTGTGATAGCGATTCCCATCCTAATTCTTCTAACAGTCCAGACACACTAGCCAACTTATTGTAGCATCGTTTCACAAACCTAGCTCCTCTTCGCTGTACGCGATCTAACTCTGATATCAAGCCCGTTTCGTATGGATCCCATACACTAACAGCATATTCCAGATGAGGCCTAACGATTGAAAAATAACAACGTTCTTTCACTTTCTCATCACATTTTCCGAGTACTCTCTTGATAAAGCCTAGCTTCCTATATGCTTGACCGCATATTTCCCTAATATGTTTTCCCCAAGATAGGTCGTGACTAATTGTGACTCCTAAGTACTTAACAGACTCGGCGTGAATAATTTCTGTATTTGTAATTCTGTATGCCCTAAATGGCCAATTTTTCTTTTTCCAAAAGCTGACTGCTACGCACTTTTTTATGTTTAGTTCCATCTGCCACTTTTCGCACCAAGCATGAATAGCAAGTAGGTCGATTGTTAACGAGTCGCTATCTTCGGAATTGTTAATATCCCTATACACAACCGCGTCGTCTGCGAAGAGTCTAAGCTTACTTTTAACGACGTTACTAATATCATTAATGTACAAGAGAAATAAAAGTGGACCAATTACACTTCCCTGAGGAACACCCGATGTAACGCTAACTGTGTTTGACATGATACCGTCTATGACAACCCTTTGTTCCCGCCCATGTAAGAATTGATTAATCCAACTAATAATGTTTTTATCTATTCCATATGCTTCTAGTTTTGAGAGCAACTTAACGTGAGGTACCTTATCAAAAGCTTTCCTAAAATCGAGGAATATCGCGTCAACTTGGACATTATTTTCACCCGAGAGCAAGATGTCATGAACGAAGAGGGCCAATTGGGTTTCGCAAGATCTACCCTTTCGAAATCCGTGTTGGTTATTTATTAACAATTCCTCCCTATCTAAATGACTCATAATGGAGCTTACGATTATGTGTTCAAATACCTTACAGGAAATGGATGTGAGAGAAATAGGCCTATAGTTACTAGGGTCTTCCCTGTCGCCGCTTTTGAATATAGGTGTGACATTTGCTACTCTCCAGTCCTTAGGCACTACATGATCTACTAAAGATTTGGTAAAGATTAATTCTAAGTAAGGCGCTATGTCTGATGCCATTGTTTTATATACGCGAGCAGGTATTTGATCTGGACCGGGGGATTTGTTGGGGTTAATATTTTTTAGCTGCTGTTCTATGCCGCGACAATTTATAATAATTTCAGGCATACATGTTTGGGAACGAACTGGCTGCGGATCGAAAAGATGTGGTGTATAAGTACTGAAAATGCTTTTGAAGAATGAGTTTAACGAATTGGCTTTTTGTAGACTGTTGGTTATCTTTTCCCCTTTGATATTCTTAAGCGTGTGTACTGTTGATTTATTTCCTTGAGTGTCCCTAACATACGACCAAAATGCCTTGGGATTATCGTTCAATTGTTCTCCCAGTAATTTACTTTTGAAATCAGCTAACGCCCTTCGGCACGCTTTTTTTGCTAAGAGTTTAGATATTTTGTAATTTTCGGTGACTGTGTATAGTTCTTCGGAGGATTTGTTAATTTTTGCCCTTTTTAACCTAGCATGACATGTTCTTTGGTGCTTTAATGTTTTTCTAACCTCCGCGTTATACCACCTAGGCTCTGCATTGGCTCTTTTCCATTTACTTGGTATGTATTTGCTAACTACTGATCGTGTAACGTTGAGGAAAGTATTCCACAAAACCTCAGTATTACTGTTGATACTTATTTTTTGAAAATTAGTAAATGACTTTTGGAACTCTCGTTTCATACCTTCGTAGTCAGCCTTATTATATAAGTAGATTTTTCTTTGTGGATTATGTTTCTTGATCATGCTCACGGAAAAATTAGCTTTAACTATCTTGTGGTCGCTTATTCCCTTATCCGTACCTATGTTTACAACCATGTGTGGAATATTTGTCGCTAAAAGATCAAGTGTATTTTTCCCTCTAGTTGGAGCAGTGACTAATTGATGTAGTGAGTGAGATGTGAATGTATACAGGAGTGACTCACAAAGGTCTTTGTCTTTCCCCCCAGTGATAAAACTGTACGTGTCCCAGTCTATGGACGGAAGATTGAAATCCCCACCGATTATAATATGACAGTCGTTTTTTTGAGTGGTTAATTTACTGAGTTGACTTTCTAGTTCTAATATTGAGGTTATATGGGTGTCTGGTGGTCTGTAATATGCGCACACATAGATTGTTTTTGCTTTAGGATTTTGAATGGAGCACCATACGCTTTCTACCTGGTCGTCGGAAAATGACTCCCTCCTACTAATATAACAATCCTTCACTGCAATAAAAACTCCTCCCCCGGTCCTTTCCACTCTATCTTTTCTATAAACTGTGAAATTTTTTGGGAATACTTCATTATCTGCGATTTCGTTACACAACCAACTTTCCGTCCCTATAATTAAGTCTGCGTCAGTAGTTTCAATTAGATGGTAGAAGTCAGCTACTTTATTCCTTAAGCTACGGCAATTTACTACCACGACAGAAAAGGATTTATCAGTGAGCGTATTCCCGGAATGTGTATTCTCATTACAACTCGCTTTCTTAGGTATATTCAAAGTTACATTACTGCTATTTTTTGAAACTGGCCTCTTACTGTTCTCTTTAGACTTAACACTTTCTTGGATATTTTTTCTATTAAATATTGTTCGCGATGGTACCTGATTCGACCCATTAGCTGACCTACTCTCTGCCCTACCCTCTATCCTAAAAAAGGTCTACAGTGATCGAGTATGCTACTCGCTGCTAGATAAGAGAGTTTTTTTGAGACAAATGACCATTTTGTTTACTCTTTCTGACTAATAATTATGGGCATTTACGGTCATTCATAGTCTAAACTTTCATAAATTTTATCCGGCGGTGGAAGATTAGATCAAATATTCGAAGCTGTAAACTATTGGTAGATGAGTCATGTAACTAGTAGATGTGTCCTGTAACCCAAATATTTTGATGAGATCTATAACTTCATGGATCTCATAACTATTGATTCCATAACTAAGGGTAAATCCACCCCTAGGGTGTGTGGTACGGAGTGATTCCACGCCAGCCTCATCCCAGCTGATATCCGAACCGCCCACGTTACCTCGGGTGCCAGGCGCAGCACAACAATGCGGCAGCACACCAGAAACTTTGTGAGTGCAACGTGGGCGAATATGCTACCATGGAGTACACTACTTAGTAAATAAGACTACTGGTTACTATTACTGCGACAGATAAGTAATACTATAAGGTACTAAATCATGCAATAGCTATATAATTCCGGAAATTGGTAGTAGCTAATAATGAGGTTTATATATTTAGCACAAGCGCAAAAGCCTATTTTGCCTAGTGAGAGTCAAAGTATCCTAGAACTAATCTATCGCAGCTATTATAAACGAATATATTCAAACTATTTAAGGACCTTTGGATATAAATTTGGCGAAATATCCTTCATATGATACCCACCCAATTGCCGACTTGATTGCTCCCTTTGTTCTCGTCCATACAATGTCTTCGGAAGAATCCTTCGACCTTTTCGGTTTCAGCGTCGTAGAAAGGAAATAATCCTACCGATTTCTAGGGACAGCGAAGAGTTAATCATATATATTACGAGATTTTCGGTGATAAATATTCATTTAATATTTTATTTATTTTATTTATTTATTATCATTATCCCGAATACAGCCCAATGAGCCAATTTATGTCGGGCAAATAACAACGGACGAGACACAAACACCCATGTCCTGGGCAGAAAATATTCTACCCAGGCGTGACTCGAACCCGCGACCCTCTGGTTTGCAGGCGAGGACTTTACCCCGCCGCCACCGGGGCCGACTTTATAATTACTAATTACCAATATTGGAGGTTTTGAAGTAAAATAGGGAATGTGGAAGTGAAACGCATGTCTGGGATGATTATTTCCCGGGCATGCGCTTTGCTGCGCCGGACGTGTTTGTGGCGAAATGTGGATTTGAACCCTCGACCCAGGGATAATACCAGAACCCTTTCTACTCTAGACTACTTCACTCTACTTCTTTCAGAGCAAACATTTAGATTCCGAATTCGAAGGACCTTTGGATGGCACTTTTTTGTCCTTTTTTGTCCTTTTATGTCCTGCTTAACCATCCGTTTCTCCTTATTTACATCGTTTCTCTCCTCAGCTCCGCATTATTGAAACTCTTCTTCATTCTTCTCTCTCAGTTTGTCTTTGTGTTACCTCTTCCTCGGATTTCCCAGTATTTTACCATCGGTTATGGGCCTGCCTTCACCATCTCCTCGCATTTACGCTGTGATTAAATCCGTCTGCTCAGCCCTCACCCAATCTCTTACGTTAACGTCCTTTCCTACTCTGTAATTGACAGTGCTTCACCATTTGTCTTCCTTTCAGGCCCTTAAATGTTATCTGTTCTACTCTACACATGTACGGTAAACCTGTCCTATCTTTTCTCATCCTCTCTTCCAAATTCTCCAGATCTCGCTTATATTAACACCCTGGTCCATGTTAAACTTTTCAATATCCTTTTTGCTGTCTTCTCCTTGGGTTTGTTCGTTTGTTTCCCCATTTCCCCTGCGGAAATGCTAAGGGTGGGCAGAGGAGTTCGGACCGCCTCAGTAGGCAAATTTTTTTATGCTGGCATTTGCTGTGCGATGCTGTAAGGAGGGCAGTGCTCCGTCCGTCTGATGGGACGTAACCCTGCGGTTCCCGGAGCGCATTTTGCTGAGAGCAGGCTAATGCTGATACAGGGTCTTTCTCCACCCTTTCTCCATTCTTTAGTAATCTTTTCCAACCCACCCACTCGTTCTCAATACCACTAATTACCTCATTTGTCGGTCGTCTCCCCCAAGTAACCAACCACTCAGCAAATCAAACGCTTCCCTTGCCACATTACATCTGTTGGAGTAAACTTCTGACCTCAGAAGCAGTGGGGCGAACTCTTGTTGTTTTCGCCAAGACAGGATCTGGGAAATAATTTCCTCCTCGGATGCAACTTGGACCCCGTCCACTGTCGACTGCGCCCGCGGCAAAAAATCCCAAACTGCGGAAGGTACGAATAATAATGCCGGCGAAAACACACGGGGGAAAGGACGAATGGGGGAAAAGGTGCTTGGCATGGCTCCGAGGGTAAAGACTGAAAGGAGAAGGAAAAATGTGGAAAAAATTCGAGGCCGTCTCGTGAAAGACGAAGAAGGGAAAAAAAGAGCGGTGCGTGTGTGCTCGTGAGGCTCAACATTCTGCTTTGCGTGTTCCGTGAGTCGATTGTTATTTCGTTCGGACGTCCACTCTCTTACCCTCCTCCTCCCTTCTCCCCCCTTATTTCCCCCCCCCCTCGAAAGAGCAGAAAGTGAGAGGAAAAGGCAAAGCGGGTGAGGTGGAGCAGGGGGGGTGGGTTGCGAAATGGAGGGTCAGGTGCGAGGCTGTGCCGTGGACAGGGGTGAGGTGTGTCCCGTGTCTCACTGTTTTAGAGTTATAATTATCGATAATGCGCGTGGTGAGGTTAACGAGGAGAAAAATTCGAACCCCAGAATGAAATAATTTTAAAACAGGAATAAAAGTTCTACTAGTTGTAGTTCCTAGTTGTAGGTGAAAAATAAAATGAAACTATGAAGATGTACCTTGTACCAAGATACCTTGTACATGACTGCTTACATTTCATTTAAAGATAAATGTTGGAGAAAATGATCCTAATATATTTATTGCAGCCGCAAGAATGTGCTCTGGTGCAGTACCTACTTTAGTGTCACATAGGCAGTGCCTACTGCTAAGATGTGCCCAATAAAATGGGATTTATCCATGGTTAAAAAAGGAAGAATGTTGAGAAAACATGTTGCTACCATAGTAAAGAATTGGTAGCCTATCACGGAATCCCTCGTCTGTGATAAACATCTGCATCCACACAATGGATCCATGGTGAAATGTTTTAGCTATTGAGCCAGCACTAAAGTTTCATACTATGCTCCATGAGAGGATTCCTTAAGAATTATTTACGTTATGCGCGTAATTGTGAAATTGGGAAAAACATCTCTGGCGGCATTTGGTTACGAAGCTGTTTGATGCTGAATATAATGCGAAATTCGAAATGAGGCATGGCTAAATAGAATCCGTCCCATAATTCAGGAATAATATTGAGAATTCTGCGGCCATGAAAGTAGGCGAAGATAGAAGATGAAGAATTGAATGATGAGGTGCCAAATCAGTTGAGTGCAAAAAAATCACTAAATAACCTTATAGAGTGTAAATAGAAATACTCGCCATTCGTTATGCTACTTATGGCCGGTTGCAAGAAAATTTAGTAATGGAATCAATAGTTATGAGATCCATAAAGTTATAGAACTCATAACTATATTCGGATTGCATGAACACATCTATTAGTTACTTAACTTATTTGCCAATAGTTAATAGCCTCGAATATTTGATCTAATCTTTCACCGCCGGATAAAATTTATGAAAGTTTAGCCTATGAATAATTGATAATGCACATTATAATTAGTCAGTCAGAGTAAACAAACTGGTCACTTTTCTCAAAACAACTCTTTAATCAAGTACTTAAAACTCCAAGCGGTCCATTGCGCATCCGCCATCTTGGCTACTTATGGAACTCATAACTCCATGCCATAAGTTATGAGACCAATGAACTTATTGAATGTTTGTGCAACACTTATTGAATGGATGCCATGGCTTATGGATCCCATAACTTTATGGAATACATATGTTACGTTCCTGCAACTGGCCATTAATCGATTATCTAAGAGTGTTACCATATGCATTAAGGAGGTTGGAACGAAAACTAAAGTCCATGTCATTTTCTTCATATTCGCAGGAATTATAGAATAAAAGGCCCTCTATCGATTGGCATAATTATAAATACACCTTTCCGTCCTGGTTTTTCCAGTAATCGCATTTGAAAATTGCTATATTTACATTACATAGTACAGTAGGAGCGGATCCTTGGAACATAAAATTTATTATATTTATACAAAAAATATAGATTTAGCGTGTTGAAACCCATGTCGTTTTTACAAAAAACGGATATGACATAAACAAGGATTGAAGAAACTGATTAGTGCAAAAATGACGGTAGGTCACCGTCTTAGTTTTGTAGTTGGCTGATCGGGGCGCTGGGGTCGGTCATACATGTGGCAGCGTTGGAAGTGAACTTGACACATACCGTGGGAATTCAAACAGAGAGGCACGTTCCTGAAGCTGTAAATTGTTTGTTTAAAAATATAGTGCCACCTCGATCAATAACAAACATCGGTCGAAAAACGAAGGGTTTCACATAGCCCAAACAGGCCCGGTAAATATTCCTAAATCATTTTGTTGACACATAGTTATAATTAACATCACTTAAAAACGACTGATAAATGCGGCACTTACAGCTAAAATAAACGCTTGATATTATAAATATTTCCGAATAATACAAACTAGTTGTTTTTAAATCCTGTCTACCTTTATCATTTTGAATTCATGTCTGTTTATCGTGTTAGGGAGAAGTAGGCATATATACTTGAATTATGACCTTAGGTAACATTCCTATCCTTAATTCCATTAGCCCATCATCTATATAAATTAATTTCTTCACTCTTTTTTCCATATCATTTATCACAATTTTGAGCTCTAGCGTCTGAACGGTCGATCTGATCGAAATTCTGAGTCAATTTTTTGTAGGCAACAAAACGTTCGTTCAAACGTTCAATTTTTATCCGGATTCGAACGCGGGTCTCCCATTTGCCGGTCAGGCGTGTTAGCCAGCTACGCCACCTAGCCATTTGTAAATGCAATGATTGGAAATTCGTCAATTTTCGTCGTTACATAAACGACAATGTTGGGTTTATCCACCGCGACAGTGGCTTTGTAAGCACGGCTATTGTTTCATTGGATATTGGATAGGATATTTGGGGAGGCGACCGACAGCTAAGGTCAATTGCGCCGTAGGGGACAGGTAATGGAGGAAGGGTGGATAGAAACCCGGCGTCGGCATTAGCCTGCTCTTAACGAAAGGCGCCGGGGGGCCCACGGTTTAACGTCTCATCCGACAGACGGAGTACTGCACTTAGCACCCTCCACAAGACATTCAAGTAGGGATCGGGTGTCCTCTGAAAATCATCCTCCTCTGCAGGGATTTGAACCCTGGCCGTCCGTATGATTAGCCAGTACTCTAGCCACCACACCAACCCGATCTCCTTATCGTTATATGTGCCACCATGTAGACTTTAGGCGTGAACATCTAGTTCGCATAGACCCACCTTGATATCCACATTGTCGGAAGATGGCTTGGTGACATAACTGGCTAACACACCTTACCGGAGATTGGTATCATCCGGGTTCGAATCCTGGTTAAGTCAAATGATTTTTTCATCGCGAATTTCAACCCTTGGTGAGTTAGTAAAAATATGTGCCGAATAATATTTTCCTTGACTCACGTAGTCATGCCAGAGCCGCCATGAGTCGTTTTATGGAGGGACCACGTTGAGAATTCCATTCGGTGGGGAACAGAAAATTATCTCTACCCCCCTTTCCCCCGCCGTGCCGGACTGGCGTGAATAAGTACAAACGCGCACATTTCAGCGAAACCTTTCAGCGGAACATGGGGAGCTTGCGCCCTCTCTCTCTCACACATTCTCCTAATGGGTTCCACAACTCCTCAGCCTCCTGACCTCCCTCCCTTCCACTCTTTTGTCACGACCGTCGTCGTGGAAATCCTTATATGCTTTGCCCTCTTATTATCCGAGCTCGGGTTACCGTGAAATGCTTCGGAAGGGACATTGGGACTTGGCTTCCCTCCAGGTACAAAATTCGCGGAGGGATGGAGCATTAGGGGGGGGAGAGGGTGGTTTCGATCCCGTGTTTTTGTCTAATCTCCGCATCATCTCTCCCCCCCACCTCGCTCTTCAGCCACCACCCCTCATCGCGCAAACGAATACTAATGACAGGGCCATTGGAATGGGGAGGGGCAAGGCGTCACAGGAGGATCGCCCCGAGGTTCGCCCCGCTTGGGAGGTCCCCCTGCTATCGCATCGGGATCACGGCGTAGAACATGTGAGCACCCTGCTAAAAAATTATGTATAGTTTCCTTATAAATACTTCTACAGAATTTCTTAAAGTTCTGCAGATATTCCTTAAAGTATTGAAATGCCATTTTACGGAATTCCCTACGACGTTCTGCAGAACACCTTAGGATGTTCTGCAGAATACCTTAGGACGTTCTGCGGAATTCCTTAGGATTTTATGCAGAATTCCCTACGACGTTCTACAGAAGTCCTTTGACGCTCTGTAGGACTCCTTACAAGCTCAAGGCAGCCTCACGTATTTCCGTAGAGTTGCTTAAGTTCTACAGAACAGCTTGTAAGGAGTTATTTTGCTCTGCAGAACATACGTTCTGTAGAGTCTTGTTCCGTACAGATCCTTAAAAAAAGGAACTAGTTCTGAAGCAAAAGAGTCCATTTCTGTAGAATTCCTTACGCTCTACAGAACAGCGTCTAAGGAATTTTTTAGCCGGGCATTTCAGTCGGATTTTGTTTATCATGAAATAGTAATGTTTTTCGACGCGGGGCGAAGAGATCGAGGCGGTCTGGGAAGCAGGCTATCGACTTACGCGCGGTCAAATTCTTCATTTGGAGCTTGTTCGGTGGTCATCTCGGGAGGCGAAGTTTTCCTCCATGCTAAGGTAGTTTGAGCGGATCACCATTACACCTATAAATTAATCAATTTAGCCTCATTTTAAAGAAAAACGTCTTACTCTACCAAAATATCAGCCCCTTACCGAACAACGTACTTTCCGAGATTTTCGCCAAAAAATGCGTGACTAATGGCCGGTTGCAAGAACTTTTAGTTATGGAATCAATAGTTATGACATCCATAAAGTTATAGATCTCATAAAATATTCGGGTTGCAGGAACATATATGCTAGTTACATAACTTATTTACCAATAGTCAATAGCTTCGAATATTCGATCTAATCTTCTACCGCCGGGTATAATTTATGAAAGTTTAGCCTATGAATTATTCCTTATGCCCATAATAATTAGTCATTAAGAGTAAAAAAACTAGCCATTTGTCTCAAAGCAACTCTATTATCAAGTAATTAAGTCTCCAAGCGGTTCATTGCGCATCCGCCATCGTGGCTACTTATGGAACTCATAACTCCATGCCATAAGTTATGAAACCAATAAGTTTATCGAATGTTTATGCAACGCTTATTGAACGGCTTCCATGGCTTATGGGTTCTATAACTTTATAGAATAGAAATGTGTCGTTCCTGCAACTGGCTAAAAATATGTCAAATATAAAGCTTAAGGCATAAAAGACTTATGTGGATATTTTTTTATTTAATGACTTATAATTTATGAAATATAAAAGTATATTATTGCACTATTAATAATGTAGTATTTAATCCATATTTCATTCAGCCGCTGAAATAAACACGAATAATTCGAATATAGTCTCCATTATGAGTAGGGAACTATCTTGCTTAAGCTACCTTAAACTCACCCGGGGCGCGTGGCGACAGCATCATTTGCCCGTGACTTCTCTCCTTTCAACATTTGCCTTCACATTATCTTCCCCTGTTCTATCTGAGCCCTCTCCTTCCTTTGTTTATGATGAAATGGTAATTTTTTTTGACGCGGGGCGAATTCTTTTTCTGGAGCTTGTTCGGTCGTCATCTCAGGAGGCGTATTTCCTACAAGCTAAACTCACCCTGGGGACGTGACGACAGTATAATTTACCCGCGACGGTTTAAAATCCACGCAAGGCGATTATTGGGGGAAGTGCGAGTGTCAACAGCCAAAAATTGTTAAAACTTTGCATGATAATTGTTTTTACCGTCAAGGTCACATGAATATTCCTTTATATCTAAATTGTGTCCAATATTACACGTTTTCCTATTTTAAATCTTCTTGTAATTAACTTTTTTGACGATCAGTGGGAATTATTGCCGTAAGTCACCTAAGATCGAATGTTCTAGGAATATTATCAAGGATGTAATAAACGAAGAATCGTGCGACAGGTAGGCAGCTTGCCAAAAATAGTGTGTTGAACGGCGACAAACCCTCCATCTAATGGCCGGTTGCTAGAAAATTTAGTTATGGAATCAATAGCTATGAGATCCATAAAGTTATAAAACTCATAAATATATTCGGGTTGCATGGACACATCTATTAGTTACTTAACTTATTTACCAATAGTTACTAGCTTCGAATATTTGATCTAACTTCCACCGCCGGATAAAAGTTACGAAAGTTTAGTCTATGAATAATTGATAATGCACATTATAATTAGTCAGTAAGAGTAAACAAACTGGTCACTCGTCTGAAAACAACTCTTTTATCAAGTAATTAAGTCTCCAAGCGGTTCCTTGCGCATCCGCCATCTTGTCTACTTATGGAATTCATAACCCCATGCCATAAGTTATTGAATGAAGTTATTGATGAATTTATTGAATGTTTGTGCAACACTTATTGAATGGTTTCCATGGCTTATGGGTCCCATAACTTTATGGAATACATATGTTACGTTCCTGCAACTGGCCATAAGTGTTGAATCCTGATCTAAAGCTTTAGAAGCATGCGATAATCGGTGCCTCAGAGCTACGCATACTAAACAAATGAGCCACAAGTTGCTCGGAAGCTTTAGTTAGTAAACTTCGCTCTGCCTTAAGGTGCTCTAAACTGGAGAAGAGCGTGCCGCTAGTCTCACCTGCTATTTCCGTCATTTTTTTTCTCATTATTGTTGTAGATATCTATTCACAAATGCTTTGAAACCAGAGCAGCTCATAAAAAAAATGTTTTACTTTACCTAGTCAGTCCTCTCCTACCCGTTGATTGTCAAGGTTTTGCAATGAGAATTCAGTTCTGTTAGTAGCCATCACCTTTGCTCTGGCCCACATTTCTCTTCTGCTTTCAACATTTACCGTCATATTATCTTCTCAATTCAGTCTGAGCCCTCTCCTTCCCTCAGGTTTTGCTTCCCAAGCTCTTTTAGGGAATTGCTATTTACCCATTCGGCACACACAACCAAGCCATCTCAGTTGCGAGTCTACATTATTCTCTCTCTTTTTGTTTTGTTCTCAAGACGACCGAGAAACCTCATCTCCGTAGCTTTATTGCATGTTTTACGAGGCGTAAATCCAGAAGTGACCATTTTTTAACAAATGACAACTAGGTTCTCTCTTTCTCCATTGGGTCACTCGATGCAAGTCATAGTCTGGCCAAATAAATATCTAAATCTAGATATAAGCATTAATGATACTTACATCACTGTGTCTTGTAATCAACCTTCAAAAATGTTGTCTCCCATGCAAGATTTTTCAAGGCCATAGATCGTTGTTTCTTGGGGCGAATATTTCCCGTCGAGGTGGCGACACGGTAGTCGATTATGAGCGTTTCAGTGTGTAAATACGCGATCCAACAATTCTGTGAAATTCTCCCGCAGAGATTTTACTCTGCTCGCATCATGGCTTCTTCCAATGAGAGTGCTATTGTATTGTAACATAGTGAGAAGCTCGATGGAGGGTAGAATGTTTGAGATATGCTTCTGGATAAAGAGCGATCACAAGGAATTGGACAGGATTTAGTGCAAAAGAATAGCTAAATAAATTTGTTAAAAACTGTTACGCTAAGCATAGTAGTGTTACCGAATTGTTGAGGGAATTAGGGTGGGAACCTCTATCTGATCGAAGGGAAAAATATAGATAAAATATTTTACGAAAGTTTGATGTAGACTGTTTTTTGCTGGACGTTCAACACATTCTGCTAGAGCCAAACTATTATGGTAGAAATGATCACGGGCATAAAATCCAGGAAATTGACTCAAGAACCAATAGATTTAAAATGTCATTTTTTTCCACGTATAATAAGCGACCTTAATAATTGCGATAGATCAGTTCTGGGAAACTTTGACCCTCACTCGATAAAGTAGGTTTTGCATTTGTGCTAAATGCCTGAACATCATTATTAGCTACTAACCCCGCATGAAATTTCCAGCATGATATAGCTCCTGCATGATTCAGTACCTTGTATTAGTATTCATCAGTCGCATTAATAATACTAACCTGTAGTTATAAATAGTATACTGCATGGTAACATAATCGTTTATGTAGCACTCTCCTAGTTTCTGGTTTGACTGCGCATTGTCATACTGACTACTTATGGCATGCGTCTGGTATCCGGGCGAACGTGTGAGGTTCTGATTTCAGCTCTGATGAGTGTTGCATGTCTGCCGTGGAATCACCCGTGCCACACACCCTAGTGGTGGCTTACTGGGTATTTCGTTGTTGTAGATGTAGATTAATAGTATTCTCGATCTATAAAAGTCTACTCGGAGTGGTAAAAATACCAAGATTTTTGCGATTATTTTCTTGTTATTTTGTTTCCGCTTTGCTGGTACGTTTTTGGAGCTTCCTCTCATTTCTTTATTTATATTTGCTCCTATTTCCCTCATAATTTTTGTGTAAGATCTTTATGCGACCTGGATCATATAATTTTTTTTCATTTTCATTTCAAACCAAAACAGTGCACCGTATTTCATAGCTGCTAGTTTCAGCTGAAGCTTCTCCAATTTTTCTCGTTGTCCAAAATGACGAAGTTTCGACTCTTTTTATCGATGTGGGGAAGTACATATAGGTCGAGCAAGTCGGAGACAGCGATGTCAACGCCCCTTAAATTAAATGTCTGCTGCACTTAGTAGCTGTGCTCAATTCCTCTTACACCAATATGTCTCTGTGCTCGAGAACCAAGGAGCTTACCCATGTGGTCTCCCTCATTGTTCTTCTCTTGTACGGGTTCCTTTTGCTCCATTTTCTTGATTGTCTCCTCTTCATTCTGTCTCTTATGACTATTAGGCCTCTACTTTGCTCTCAACTGGCCTTTCAGAGTCGCAGTCTCATAACGAAGCGCACCTCTGTAATATATGCTCGACTAACCACTTTCTCCATAACCTTATTCTACCCACTATGGCATGTTTTGATCGACTGGATAATATTTATAGACGTCCCCCTCCATCGCCTTGGGGCTCTCCAGACGCTTAAGGTAATTCGAGTGAAATATCATTTCGACTGGAAATCAATGAATTTGGTCTCATTTTAAAGAAATATGTATCACCCTTCCAAAGATAACAGAATATCAGCCCCTTACCGAACTACTTTCGGAGATTTTTGACAATGATGCCCTTGATTTTAAAAGGGTATCCATTAAAAGGGCACGCCCATGTAAAAGAGCTCTTTTACATGGGAAATGGTACGTGTATGAACTCTAGAAACAACTTTATTTAAAAAAAGAGAGGTTAAAATATTAACAGCGTGTAGTTTGTATGTTTTTTTGACCTTTTGTCAAGTGAATCATATTCTCGCCTCAGTTATTTAGTTTCAGAATCGTAATTAATCTTCCGATTTGAAGGAGTTTTAAACGTATCGCTTGAAGAAATGAGTAAAATTCAATACTTACTTAGGCATTTCATTTAATTTCTTGTGGTATATGAAAGAGTTTCAGAAATATGGAAGTATATTATTGCATCATCAATAATGCAATATTGAATCCATGCATCCTACAGCTTTCGAAATTAAAAAGTATTTTTCAAATATGGATGGTGGTATAACATTCTTAAAATATCCTTCACTAATTCCTTGTTTCTTTCCCCGCACTTCATTCCTGTTTCCCTCTAACTTATGCCAGTACTGTTTACCTTTCTCATTTCTGCTCTTATCGTGTCATTTCCGTTTGATTGCCTGTTATGACCCGATCTGTACACATTTACGTCGTCCTTATAACTTTTGAGCATGCTTATAACAATTGAGCATGATGAATGCATGTTAACATTGGAGATCAAATTATGCCAGTTCAATTGCTTCCGCAAGGGAAATCAAAACAACAATTCAAGAAACAAAGTCGTACTTTACGAGGAGATGCGTCGTATTGGTGTAAGCGATACCGTTTCCGATAGTATGTTGTTTCCACGCCGCCAATGGGGCTCAATATTTTCATTACGAAGCATTTTTTCCGATAGTATAAATTTCCGGTGTATTTGGGAATGAATGGATGAAATAAAAATCATTTTTAGAAAACAGTTCATGTTCCTACTCTCAGGCATACCCGTGTATCTGTAATTTTTTCGCCTTTTGCTTACTATTCGTGTTGTTAGTGACTAAAATTTTATACTCCGCTTCAATCTGAAACTCGTTTGATCGGCTGGACTCTCGTATTGCTTGCTCTGCTCCCTTGCCTTCCAACTCCTGTGACAGATCATTGCGATGACTTATCGGTTACAATCTCAACCAAACCAGGACTATAATTATATAATAAAAATTCTCTTGAGATTAAATATTTGTTCCATTAATTGGTTTCATTTTGGTGAAGGAAGGAGGAAACGTGATGGGAATAAGGTTGGTGTGGTGGTCTGATCCCCGGCATCCCACCCCATGTCCCGGGTTCGATGACCACAGGTGATTTTCCATAAGAATTCCCTGTTTGGATAAAATGCGCAGTACATTTCAAGCTTTGAATTCCCCTCCCACATTAAACTGAGAACCAGGCTAATAGTCTAGCCGTTCTGAAGGGTTATTCAGGTCATGAATGAACTGAAGCCGTATTTTAGGGTTGTAAGAGGGACAGGAGGAGCTAATGCCGACTGATATCTTGATTGATCGCGCGCCGGTGTAGCCGTTCGATGACCATTGGCTCAGACCCTGTCTTGATGTAACTCGGAATTTGGCATAATGCTCTGTTTGTCTCAGTAAAGCACACATCTTATATAGTTCGGCATTGCCTAACAACTATTGTTTATAACTCAAATGCAGATGGAAAAAAATTAAGATTAATGAATGTATTCAATTGGAAGCGTTATATAAACTTCCCCCTTTTTTGTTTATAAATGTTCCATAGCATGTTACTCAACTGTAAAGTCTGTTTTCTTTTTTTTTTCCTTTGCTAAATCAACTTCTCGAGGCTTGTCGTTAAGAGATGATAAGTGCCGAAACCGGGCTTCCGTCCTATCGCCATAGAATTCCAAGAGTAGGGGTTAGTCGAGGGATATGCAACTCTGAGAAATGGTGTACGCTTGTTGAGAAATGGTCGCGAAATGGACAGAAATGGACAGAAATATTTAGAAATGGATATAAATGGACAGAAATGGATAGAAATGGTTAGAAATGGACAGTAATGGATAGAAATGGACAGAAATGGACAGAATTGAATAGAAATGGACAGAAATGTTTAGAAAATGATAGAAATGGTCGCGAATGGACAGAAATGGACAGAAATGGATAGAAATAGACAGAAATGGACAGAATTGTATAGAAATGGACAGAAATGGATAGAAATGGTTAGAAATGGACAGAATTGTTTATAAAAGGATAGAAATGGACAGAAATGGATAGAAATAGACAGACATGGACAGAAATGTATAGAAATGGACAGAAATGAATAGAAATGGACAGAAATTTATAGAAATGGACAGAAATGGATGGAAATGGTTAGAACTAGACAGAAATCGTTAGAAATGGACAGAAATGGTTAGAAATGGACAGAAATGAATGGAAATGGACAGAAATGGATGGAAATAGCTGAAATGGAAATGCGATGTAGACTTGTTTTTGAAGCTGCTTACCCCCCCTCGGGGTTAGTTAAGTTTCTGAAGGGCACGAACTGGAGAACCCCTAAAGAAATTTTATATTGTGTCCATCTTTCTGATAGAAGGAAAAGGATGTAGCTGCTCCTTCCTCCCTTTCGCCTCCACCCGAGTGAGACTCGAGAGAAGAAATCTCATTCAATCGCTCCATTGCCGCTTCGCCGCGAACTCCGTAATCCATTCAACTCTCCCCATCTTTCCACTTTTACGCTCCCCCACGGCGTGACGTCATGCGGCCGGCAGTGTTCCTCACTCCCCACGGCAAATCTCAGCGTGCGATCGCTTTTACGCGGCGTCGTCTTCGAATGCGGCCTTCTCCCCCCCCTACCCTCCGCCCCCTTCTCGATAAGATGCATCTGCTCTTTCCTTTTTTCAAACTTCCGAGCTGATGGATGAGTGGCCGCTACCGCCTTTGGAATGCTCCATTCAGTGGCGCTACATTTGTTTGCTGTTATTTCCCTCGGAGGGGAGGGGAAAAAATTTTTGCGTCCCGAAGCTTCATCTTTCCCATCCATTTGTGACGCTTCGTTGGCGGAATATTGAATGCACGTCCGCGGTCGCGTCAGAAAGTTATCTTTCCGAACTGGCTTCCGTTTTGAATCGTTGAATTTCCAGAGATAATCTTCTCCTCTCAATGCTGCGTTTCGCTTGGAAGATCATTGTTTTTGTGAGGAGGCGATCCAGTGGCTTACGCCATTCCATATCTTGAGCAGAACCGATTATTTCTCGCACGCATGGTACTGGATATCTTTAAATGTACCAATGCTACAAGGATATGTGAGAGATGCGCGGTATTGTTTTTTCAATGCGGATTGAGGTTCCATGAAAAAATGAAAATTGCACGGATATAATGAATTAGGTAAAAAACCATGAATGCATCTACTTCGTACGAAAAATCAATTTTAGAGCCAAACTCAGAAAAAAGACGAACGTGGAGGATGCTGATCAAAATAGTTTCCCTCGGGACCGCTGATTTTTTGAGGAAAAAAGTTTCCAGGCTAATAGTTCTGAAGGTTTCATCAGGTCATGAATGAAATGCAGCCATATTCAGGGGTTGTAAAGGCCGTTTTACACGGGGCACGTAATTGCACAAGCTAATGCATGTGCAATCGTGAATTTCAACATGCACCGTGTAAAGCGGCGAAATTCAAGAACGCATGCACGAATGAATGAATGCGAGACGTCAGAATAGCCCCTGCTCTAATTCGGTGGTCGCATTCATGCAATTTGTACGAATAGCACTCCATCTAGCGGTCGCAGAATTAACGACATCTAAGTTCACGGGAAGTTGACTGACGAAAAGGCTCGATAACCTGAGCAATGGGTGTCTACAGTTATTCTTTGTGTGGGAGGATATTTGCAGTTACTTATATTGTCATTTATTTAGATAGATATTTAATAGCTCGTTAAATTATTCCTCTGTCACCCTCATAAATTGCGGTAGCCATTCCTGTCTTCTACTGCCGGCTCCTGTTGGACCATATTAAGAATGCCCGTTCCCTCCTCTCGCCTACGGATCCACTTCCGCATCCAAAGTGCTCTTATGGCTCTTCTCCTACGGTTACGCCTTTCTATGAGCTCTGCGGCACCGATCATAATTCCAACTACTGCTAGCTCTGCAGCAATCAATGCAGCCTCCTCCTGATCCATTATTTTTCTCACACAGAGAGAGAGAGTGACTCAATGTCAATATCACAGAATCCCACAATCACCACAACCTTATTTTTCCCTGAATGTCAATAGCGTCGCGTACAGAATATCGTATCTCTCCTGTTTGAACAAAACACTCGCTCTTAGCGTACTTATCATACGACTGGAATTCACGAATGATAGCATGCTTACGACCACCGTGTAAAACAGTCACGCATTCGTCATCGCAATAATTATTGCACGGCAGATTACGGAATTAATGCAGTGTTAAGTTGTGCAATTTCGTGCCCCGTGTAAAACGGCCTTAAGAGTTGCAGGAGGAGCTTATTCCGAATATGATAGCTTGATTTATAGCGCGCCTGTATAGCTATTCAATGACCATTAGCTCCGATCCTGCCTTTGTGTAACTCGGAATTCGACATAAAGCTCTATTCGTCTTAGTATTTAAAACACATATTATGAAGTTCGAAATAGCCTTAGAATGATTGCTTATAACACAAATGTAGATGGGAAAATATTAAGATAGGTGAATTAATTTAATTGGAAACATATAAATTTCCGATTTTTTGTTTATGACCGTTCCATGACGTGTTACTCTCCTGTGAAGCTGGTTTTCTTTATTTTCTTAATTAAATCATTTTTGGTAGTAAATTGGTATTTATTTATTTGACTATGTAAAGTATAAATGTTCTCTATATTATAGTTTTTGTTAACTTATTCCATCTATTCAATTGTTTGCTGTATTTACTAGTAGTGATAGTAACTCATATGTTATAATATTCTTAGTTTTGTTCAATTGATTGTTCTTTTTCCCTTTTTCCGCTTTCTTTTTGCTTGTTTCCTCATGTCTATTTCTTTGTTTTATTATTTGTCTAGTCATAAGTAATTTAAATATTTTAATCCTTTTGAGAGTGCATTTATTCTAATTTTGTATTTTGTTCTTACGAAGCAGCTGCTTTAGAACAATAATTTTGTTAATCAAAAACTCTAATTTCCGAGATAAGTGACACAGAGTAGCTTAACTTGAAAAATAAATACTACACGTGTAATACGCCTCATGTTTTGAGTTCCTCGATAGACCCAAGTGATGTGGTCCACAGGATGCATCGCGCGCGACTGATTCGAGAGTTGGAATCGGAACGTTCCAGACGCCCCGCCGTAAGCAGCGTTCTTGAAGCCATTGCCCCGCGGGTATGAAGACTGCCCAGGCCTCTGGGTCGGTGTTACCCTTCAGCCTCCGGTCGGTTTGTTTTTGTCGCCGTGGGCGTTTCCGATGCGATGTTTTATTTGCTTCCTCGAAAGGAATAGTGGATGATTTTCACGGCTACGTGGAAAAATTATTTCTTTCTGTTTTCCATTTCGCAAAGGGGACCATCCGCTCGACGCGAAAGGAAAAAGGCAATTCACTCTCGTTACGCGGTGAGATAAAAAGAGTTGTGAGGAATCTCTTTATGGTGCTGGCTTTGCCTTATTCGCTCGGACGGAACGGCTCTCAGCGATTTAAAAGGACGTGAAGGGTGAAAAAAAGCCGTGTTGATGAAAGAAATTCCCATTTCCACGTTCGCTTGAGCTCGTTTTGTCTGTACTACAACTCCGTGCTCTCGCCAAAACATGAGAATCTCCATTGCAAAGTTCCCATCAGGAGTTGCGAACGTCTGTGTACCTTACTTGTATTTTTTTCGTGTTTTGAATTTTACAGGATATGATCTGTAGTTAACATATGATAAGGTATCCTATGAGCCTCGTGATTTAAAAATAAATGCCTAATGCAGGATCCTCAATATCTTGAGATGCAAGTAAATTGCAGGTAAACAACCTTGTGTACTCTTTCACGTAAAACTTAATGTATTGCGTTTCATTTGTAAAAATTACACAAAAGCCTCGTGACTTAATGATTTGATGTTCATCCTATTGGTGGAATTATCATTCTTTTGAGCTCTTAGTCGCCTGAGGTATTGACTGGTGGTTAATCGATCCCAACCTATTGCTAACATTGTAAACGGGGGAAAGGATTAATATGCCGAACGATTCCCCGGGCCAATGCGTTTAACCCCATGGTCTAGAAAGTGTGGCTCCGAACCATTTAGGAAAAGGAAAGGGATAGGGTAGGTAGATTCAAAACCCGGTCACTTTTAGTTTGACCGCCTAATGAACCGAGGATCCTGGTTTTTGCTTTTTGGAATCACAAACCTGAAATTGCATTATTGAAAAAAGCAGCCCCAAGCCTCACTTGCTGAGTTTGCTAACATTGTGGGACGTTAGCGAAGGTTGAGGCCTTAGTTAATTTGAAACGTATTGGAAAAATCTTTGGCCGACGGAAGCTCCGAATTTCATGGCCATAAGTGAAAAACTTCTTGGCCCGAGTGCTCAGCGCTGTTCCGCAATTGCCGAGGAGGTTCTTCGGATGTGCACGAGGATGTTCTTTGGTTTGACTTTGACGGGGGCTGTATACTACCACAGCTGAAAACGCTTCCGCAGACGTCTACGCGCTTTTCTTGTACGACCCTGCTTCAATTCTTGAAGCATATCCGTTAACGCAGACCTCTAGAATTATGACTAATACTTACAATAAGTGTGATAACTTTTCGCTTTTTGGTTTCTACATAAATATTCCGACGGCAGATGAAAAGTGGATTTGTCGAAAGTGAATTGTTCGAAAATCAGGTGATCACCATGAAGCGTACTACGTATATTTCTTAAAATCTTTGCACTTATTATGAATGGAAATACTTCATGTCCATGGAGGGTCATCATATTGTTGAAAATTGTGAACTATAACGTCAATGTGAACATTATTCTGAACCCTTGCGACTCATTATACACTGTGCCATCAGTGGCGCCGTTATCCGGGGCGGGTAATGGGGGGGAAGGCGGAGATCTCTCCTAGGCTGCGGCAGAAGCCAAAACTAAGAGGGTATTTTCGGCCGAGGTAAAGAGCTTAGGGAGGCTACTGTAAACTATGACCATTCTGAGTAGATTAGTTATGGAAGTATTATCTTGGGATTGATGAGAGGAGAGGAACACGGCGTGGGAATTAGCCTCGTCGAAAGTCCTGATGAGTATTTCAGTTCCCTTTAGGGATTAGTTCGCCCAACTATAGTTCAACTGAAGTAGGTGGTTTACGGCGATACTTTGTGGAATTTGCTGAACATTTTGAATGAATAGGGTAAAATTTGTTTTTTCCACAATGAATTTTAATGACTTACGACCATGGTTTCGACGATTAACGTCATCATCAGGTGAAGATACATTTGGTAAACCTACTGCTGTTGGCTGCCATGGCTGGCAACACCGCGTCAGGTGAAGATACATTTGGTGAACCTACTGCTACTGGCTGCCATGGCTGGAAACACCGCGAGAAACGCGAGTAAGGAAGCGGAGGGTGAAAATAAGTTATGAGAGACCATTTAACCAAATGGTGAACCTAATGTATCTTCACCTGATACATATTATTTGGTGCACCAAATATGTCTTCACCTGATGATGACGATAATCGTCGAAACCATGGTCGTACGTCATTAAAATTCATTGTGGAAAAAACAAATTTTACCCTATTCATTCAAAATGTTCATTCAATTCACTGTCGTGCTAGTTGCCTAATAGCAAGTGAAATCATATGGCAGGTTATATGTCGGGACGATTGTGAAATACGTACCGTGATTGTTGTTTTCTCAAGTTCTTCTCTTATGTTTTAAGTTAGTTTATTTATATGCGATTTAATTTTAACCTAATTTGGTGCGGCAGTTTTTTTGATATCTGAACGTGAAAATTATTTTTGAAATATGTTGAAAATTTGATCGATTTTTTTTCTGTCACCATATAGATATTCAGTTTACTTCAGAGGTGAATACCTCGGCGTTGAAAGTAATTTTTATTCAGTGAACCCCTAAGTCGATTTTTATGGAACGGGCATCGATGTTTGTCGTCGGTGTGATACCTGGGTTTAATCCATGTTAATTGATTACGGGTGATCTTCTTCGACTCTCTCAGAAGTTTGTTTTGCGAGTTAAGATGAAAAACGACCCTTTTTTGTAAGTAAGAATCAATGCCAAACTTTTGGGGATTGCTGAACGAATACCGTACTTTCGATGTCAGTAGATATTATAATGCTTCAACCTGTGTAATTTTCAAAATTTGGAGGTCTAATTTTATTCGTTTTGATGCTTCGATGTCTTTATTTTCGGGGCACTGCTATATCAGATATCAGAGCTAGATCGCGTACAGCGAAGAGGAGCTAGATTTGTGAAACGATGCTACGATAAGTTGGCTAGTGTGTCTGGACTGTAAGAAGAATTAGGATGGGAATCGCTATCACAACGTAGATTAAATTATTGGCTTAACCTCCTAAATAAATTTCAGGAAAATCATTTTACTGACGACGTAAAAAACATACTATTAACCCCTTCGTACTACGGCAGATTAGATCGCGCCAATAAAATTAGAGAGCTAGATTGTAGAACCGATAGGTATAAAATGTCATTTGTTTCGCGTACCATTCGGGACCATAACAGCTGTGATCGTCGTCATGAATAGTTCGAATTGTGACAATAGGCAGACAGTAAATCTTTTTCTTTGTATTCTCTACGTTTTTATTTATGCATGATGTAAATATTGATGTTCTTATTTATGCATGATATTTTTAATATGCAGTAGTAGTCCTTGTACTGATTCCACGTTGGAACGATTGACGATAGAATGTTTCTTGCTTAGTAGATTGTTAATTTGCGCTTTGCATGTGTGGTACGCGGGTTTCAATGTAATGTCGGTGTTCTACCATATCATTCATGCATGCCTGGTGCGAAAGCACTCCCTGCCACACACCCTTTGGGTGGCTTGCAGGGTATGACGTAGATGTAGATATCTCCGTTATCACTGCTTGGAGAGAGATCCGCGCATCACTATTGGCTTTTTCTCGATTCAAGTATTTTCAAATCACGTGGAGGTATGTTTTATAGCGATTTTTATCCATGCCAAGTATTTTTTCATCCTTGAGCGGATGGCATGGCTGGCAACACCGCGAGAAACGCGAGTAAGGAAGCGGAAGGTGAAAATAAGTTATGAGAAACCAGCTAAGTTGTGCCTCGGACTCGCCAAAAAATTGCAATAGTTGGTGGATTGCGAATCCGAGCTCATCAGGATGAGTAGCCACGCTCTGTAGATCCTAGATCAACCTGATTTTTAGTTCATTTGTCTCTTTCGAGGTTATGTTCGCGGAGACCCTTCCAAAGATTACATTGAGGGCTAAAGCTACTTTCTTTCGCTACTAGCGGTTCTCCCGAGAACTGCTGGTAGCGAAAATACTACCTTGCTTTTAATTTAACTTATATTTGGCATACATTATATAGGCGCCATGTTAAAAATTTCGACGCCAGTTCGATAATCATTCGACTACGATGAAAATATATAGCCAAAATACAGCATAATTTGCATATTCCTGTTTCACGGGGCAAAATTAAAATGAGATCCTGCAAATCAGTGAACTTAATCAGCACCTTTGCAGCAGAAAAAACGAAATGGCCAGCACTCAAAATGTTAAATATGATATGTGTTACAAATGGCTAAATGTTGTACCAATGGGCGTTTCGGGTTTTAGGTAAGAGCCGACTGGGTCTCTTCTCTTCTCAAATGATGTCATAACCAGCGGCCAAATCGAAGCGGAACGGCCTTCGCAACCGGTGGACGGCTATCCCATCCGGCGACCACTTTTTTTTTTTGCCCTGTCGTCGTCCCGGAGTGATGCGAGCATCACGAATCTCCGCGCGCCAATGGCCAGGCGCTCTTGTGGACTTCCTCTGACGAGCCCGCATTCTTCATTCTTTCAATTGCCGGTCAGTCTCAGCTCATGCGCATCCCTAACGCGGTCTCCAACGATTCCACCCAATTTTCAGGTTTTTTCTTCCAACTTTCCGTGCTGATTCTTGACTCCGTCCCGAGTTTCAAAAAAAAAAAATTGCTACCAATACGAGATAAAAAAAATTTGAGGCCTAACTTTGTGGAAATGCTATGCAATGAAATGAAATCTCGCTTTGTACTTTCCACACATGTTCGTCAATTCCGACCATGGTTTCCTCAAATGATATCATTATCAAGGTGAAGCAGTGACAAACCAGTGTAGAAAGTACGGAGAGAGATTTTATTTCATTTTGAAACTATTTCCATCGACATTTAGAATAATACATTCCAAGTAATATCTGTAAGCTGACGCAGCGGCAGGTACGCGGTTAGCCGCAATGCTCAGTTTTACTGGATACCGCTCATTTCAGTGACATTATTGTCGGTATTATTGTTTAGCTTATTTTAGACCTCTTTGTTGTATTTTTTCTGAATGCTACCCACTTTAGTTTGGTGTGACATCGGAATAATACCTCGAAAATGAATCGGTTAACTTCTTAGAATCTATTTATGTATGATAACTATTGCTATAATATTAAGTTAGGTGTATCAGGGCGAGAATTTTAAGTCCCCGTCTACCATTCAACTCCTCAATTTATTCATTTTTTTCTACCAGCTGATTGGTAGGTTTTTGAACAGTTTTTATCCTACTGGTACATCGTTCCGTCTTGGGTCTATGGACCAATCGCCATCAGATCCTTCTTTAAATCCTCTTATCGTCTCCCTCTTCTTATGTCGACCATAATTCCTATCCGCTTCCTCCCTCTTCCCCTCTTGCCCGTCGATCCTCCCCGCCTATCATTCTCTTCAACACTTCCGATCTTTTCTAAACGCCCTCCAGCCATATCTTCTGTCTACTCATAACCACCGCGCAACTAGTTTCTTCTCTTCTGCAACCATATTCAAAACCTCCCCGTTCGTCTTACACGTTGCCCATCTGACCCTTTCCACCCTTCTTCAAACCTACATCTCAAACGCCACGAGTCTACTTATGTACTCCCTTCGCAATGACCAGGGGTCTTTTTTCTCAGAAATTCAAGTCCACAAGTCACGTGATTATTTCACTAGGTGGATGTGCAACTCAGATATACCAAACCTAAGATTTCTACTAGTCCAAAAAAATGGCGGACGCCATCAAGACCATATATAACTCGTATATTGATAATTACGATATATTTTTAGAGTGCGCATTGCAATATTTCCAATCCAAAAGTCGTTGCCACGTTTTTGGGTGAATACAAATGATTTAATATGTCCTGAAAAGTATTTTAGTGTCGTAACTTGCCTTAAAAGGTCCCATGTGAATGCGAGTTTTCGGAAGAACCTAACGTCATTAGATAGAATCGTTTATTTCCCTGCATTTCTTGAAGGATGAGCTCGAAATGGTAGTTATTTATAAATCATATTTGTCAAGATATCATCTTGAGTAGTTTTATGTTTATTTAACCACTTCCAACGGCTTTATAACGTAATATTATTAAGAAACTTCATGGCAATACGTGTATGTTTACGTTAAGAATATTTATCGAAACATACAGTTCGTATAATTCCAGTTATTAATGATTTCATACATTAATACATACCAATCATGCCGTTCCCTTCCGGGGTAGGCACATTCACAAAGTTTCACTCATAAATACATATTTTTACTCCTAACTCTTCTTCAATAATTTCCTCCATAATGACCTATCCTTGCAAACTTCTTTTGCCTCACTAACCCCCATACACTGCTTCATACACGCCCTCCTGTTTTTAAGACTCCTAATATTCCTCCACCTAAGAATTTCCTCAACCACATTCGACCACAACTTTCTCGGCCTACCTCCACCTCTCGCGCCATTCATTTCACTCTTATATATCTGTTTCGTTATTCGACTCTTCCATTCTCTCAACATGGCCAAATCAATGTAACAAACTCCTTTCATATATGCTCATTACTGGAGCATCTCTCCCACATTCATTTATTACCCACTCATTCCCGATCCTATCCACCATCCTACTTTTGCCGCAAACACTCCTCAGATAACTCATACCCACGGCGTTTAGTCTACTCTTATGTCTATCCTGACATACCTATGTTTCACTACCATACTGCACAGTGGGGAGAAGTACACTTTTTTACACGGCGATTTTCGCTTCCTTAGACAGGCACTCATTCCTTGATATGCTCCACATGCTACCTACCACTTTCCTTCCACCATTCGCACGTATCTTTATCTTTATTTATTAATGATTAAACTACTTAATAGAAACGAGTCGAAAAGTAGTTCTTTATCAGTGATAAATTAAAGATTGTGATCTGAGTTACGCGTCCGCTTAGTGAAATAGTCACGTGACTTGTAGCTTGTATACTAATAGCTCTGAGAGACAGATCCCGGGTCTCCGAAACACACAGCGCCAGAGTTTTCATCAGCGTTTTATTTACACTCAGAAGAACCCCCTCCTCAATACCCTCCCCATTGAAATGCTTCCTTAGCTATGGCCAATTCTACATCTGATCATATAATTTTAAAAAATACAATAAATTTTTCGAGTGAATGAAACATGTAGGGGTCTCTGGGGAAAAGTTATTCGCTTAGATTATAGGAGAAAATTTTTTAATGCGGTGAGGTCTCACCAGAAAGTGAATAGAAATACTTGCTATGAGCAGAAAATTTCAGTATATTGAAGAGGTTTTTAAACATATCTACCAGAGACCTGAGTCAGCTCGAGGGGAGGTATATCACACCAGTTGAACCGAGTTTTATTTCATTTACATCACTCATTAAAAAAGTGTTTGCAGACTGCTGAGGTTTTCTTCTCCTTGGTTGCACTGGTCAAGCAGAAAAACGTGTCTGTTTTCTCTATTCTTCGGAGGAAAAATTGAACGATGGTGGTTGTGAAGTTGATACTAATCATGTCGGAATCAAAATGTCGTAACTTTTCTGAAAATTTTACTGTTCTCAAAACAGCGATACTCCATAATTGGGAATGATACAAAATCCAACTATCATAATGGTCATGTGATGATCATTCACCTTTGAATTAAGTCATTTATTTGGCAGGGAGTGGAATGTATTTTGGCACGTGTTTTGGCATGGAGTAGTCTAAATATCGAATGGCGTTATAAATTTAGACGAAAAATACTGTTAAATATGATGTTTTTTAATCGTTTACTGGGGATGAGTCAATGATCTTTGTTAGTAACCATTATGAATTTAGATAATGTATTATATTGCATCAGGAAGAAAATACGCAATCGAATTGTTAAGGAGTACATTTTACGTGCCATACGGCCACATGCTAAAAAGGCATTTAATAGCAAAAAAAAAACAAATCTTTAAATCAAAATATATTCTAGTTATCGTCCACGAAATTGGTTTATTTTTTTACGACCCGGGTTTCGTCACAAAATGACAGCTTTAGGTACAAATCTTTAAAATACAATTTTTTCGTCATTGAAATGATATCACTAATGCGAACAAAGTTTCACGCATATGTGCAAACAAGCAAAAAAAATCATATCGTATCGTAACGCTCTAAGTGAGTCCATAAGAGCTCAAGTCAGAGCCTAAACTTCATTTAAATGTCAAATGTCAGACAAATATTGAAATCAAAAGCACCAGTCGCCGGACTGGCGTTGTCGTTTTTCAGCCAAGACCCGGGCAATCCACACGAATCGTCCTCAACAACTTTTTTAATGAATCTTTTTTACATTCAGGCGAAGTTCCATTTGTATTTTCGAAAAGCATATTTCCCCCTTCATTAGGGTTGTTCATATTTCCCACGCTTCGGGGAAACTTCTGCTGCTATCTGATGAGGGTGCGCCTAGGTCGCAGATGATCCTTGCGCAAATGTTGTGATACATAGACAGGTATAGCATGCCACAATCTCGTGTATACCCCTCGTCATTGTTCTCCGGTCGTCTCGTTGTTGGCCGACTCGCGGCTGGTTCTGAAAAAAATCCGTGACCACGAACCGTGAACCATTTCCGCCTCCGTTTCCGCTGGATTGTATGTGGACCTCATCCTCGTGGTCATTTGACAACTAATCGACATTACCCTGGGAAAAAAACCCAGATCGGCGGGAAATTATCCGCGTAAAAATTGTGCTAGTCATCAGGAGTCATCCATCTATTTCTGAAGCACGCCTGTAAGTGTGTACTGCATCGCCTCCTTTTTTGATCCCCTTGAAAATCGGGAAAAAATTACGACAAAATGCTGCTGGCAGTTCTCATAGATCTTTAAAGCAACATGGCGATTCCTCATCGATTTTCTCGGGTTTAATTGTGTCACGGAGTGAGTGAGTATAAGTCGATTCTAGTTGGATGGACGTAAATTATTTATTAATTTCCATTTTAAAATAATTATTCCTATAATTACGATATGATTGTATCCATTTTTGTTACGTTGTCGTTATCGTGTTTGCTTCATTTTCTATAACTCCTGTTTTCGTATATCTTGAAGGATTCTTTCAGTTTCGCTTGATCTACTCTTAGTATTAACTGTAGTTCCAAGATGGCTGCCCTCGAAGCTCATTGCATTTGTGGATATAATTAGTCTCAAGAATCTTAAATAAAGGATATTTATTATGTAGACTTTTAATTTCCAGCATCTTGCGTGTTGACGTTTTTAAATATCGGCGATCCGTGAAAATTTTCCCGGCGTACGAAATTTTTCTTAACATTTGAATGTAAACTATAAAGCATTTCGTTCTTGACGATACCAAATCGTAATGGACACCTCTGGGATCGAAGAAATGGAGTTTTATAAAGGAGAATGAAACCCCAGTGAATGGCGTAATGCATGGTTGAAAGTAGGTACTCTGCGGCAAGGCGTGCGCTCACGTTTTGGGCCTGTTTTATCGCTTTATATTTCGTCGAGAGACGGGTATCTAATTCAAATAATGAAAGTGGCTGGACAAGACTAGTTTGGAATCTATTCGCTGATTCAAGTTTTTTTTTAGAATTTGATTTTGCGGGATTATAAGAGCTAATGGGTTCTTTCCTACTCTTTACTCCACTTCCATGACCTCAATAGATTCCATTCTCCTTTAAGTGCATCAGTTATTTTCCTTAATAAATTCCTTATTTGTATCGCCGCTGCGATGCCAAAGGAAAGAGTTTTGGATTGGTGTCTACTTAGATTTCTCTTTGATTCACAAATTTAACGGTGAAGTGGATGTCACAATCTCATATACCTCAGGAATATTACGATCGTAGTCTCAGCGTGATAATCGATTCCAAGCAGAGTTCCTCTCCCTCAATTTCAAAAACTGGAGAAAAATTTTAATTGCTGTCCTTGAAATTACGAGAGTTTTAAAAATCTTTGAAGCGGCATTCACTATTTTATGTCCCGGTTTTATGCAGGGATTTAGTAAAGATAGTTATTACGGGCATGAATAATTTGCAATGGGATATTTCAGTACTTAAAATTCTCATGACTTGACAGATATTGCCATCTGGATCATTTCAGAGCACTTCTACGAAAAATTCCCCTTCAGACCTTTTACCGATGATATCATAGCATAATGTTCCATTTTGAAATTGCGTCTCTCCAATATGCTTAACGGACATGCCCACGGTTTCTCGACCGAATTTTAGTGCTAAACCGGTTTGCAAGCGTTGCCGATTCATTTGCCTGTAAACTTAGAAAACCTTCCCGGAAAATCACGAGTCTATTCATACTGGGAAAACAATCGCAAGTCACTTTGTAAAGCATGAAACACCGGCGAAGTTTTTGTAAAATACAACTCAGACTAGAATTAACTGAAAATCAGTCGCTCCATTGCGATTTTGCGAGCTAGTTTGCTGAAGAATTGTTCTTTGAAAAGGGATTTTATTCGATTTAGTTTTGGAATAGGCCAATTTCATGAGCTTAAAGATGCCTGATTCAAATTTTTTAAACCTATTGCACTTATTATTATACTCTCAGGCAAGTGGTTTTCTTAATTTAAAAAAAAATAATAATAATAATTTTATTACAAAGTTTACAAGTTTTACAAAAGTTATCACAAATATATAAGGAATAAGACGGTTTGGTCCCGCTAAGCCTTTAAAGGCTTGTCAGCAGGTGCCATATTTTAAATTCAGTGGTCGGATATAAGTTCAACGAAATGAATAACATGAAATAACGTTCATAACATTTTTTAACAAAAGATATCCAAAAGCAACTCAAAAATAGTTTACAATACAAAAGTTGGTTTACAACCCAAAATATACAAAGTGTAATGTATTTTTTTTAAATTGTAATTTGTTTTTGTACTTCTTTTTGGTACAATACAATACAATAAGATTTTACAGTAGTTCATTACGAGAAGAAAAAAAAGTATACCTTAAACTAACAGACAAGAACAAAGAATACAAAAAAAGGAGAAAAAAATGAAACTTGAAACATGAAAAAGGGGAAAATACACTTAATGAAGGCATGAATGTTAAAATTAATTTTGAATTATAATTTTGTAATATATACATATACCTACATAAGCAAATATACCCTTACATACATATATTCATACGCACTTAAGTACATATATGTATACACAAAGAGATTCTTATTTTTCAATGTACTGAATGGTGCAATTTTAGTAGAATATGTATAACCCAAGATGATTTAGTAGTATTTTCATCATACAATCGCAATTTTGACAATTTTATACACCAATATGAAACAATATCTCTGTTAATATAAGTTCTATGAGTTAAAATTATAAATTCATGAGGCATGTTATTTATAAATCTGTTAACAAGTTTTCATTAAGCCAATGTTTAACCTTTTCTTTTAATTCTGATATTTTATCAATTATTTGTATCGATTGCGGTAAATAGTTTAGTAGCTTAGGAACTGTGTATGCTAGTGTTCTTTTTCCATGTAGATTGTAGTATTTGGGTACATTGTATTTTTCAACGCGACGGAGTCCTATATCATGTCCTGTGATCCTATTGGTTTGGTCCTAATAATAATAATAATATTCATTATTTTCGAACGGATAAATGTTCGTAATAAGAATATTGGCAAGGCTTTACTTATGACCTCGTGAAAAAACACCAATTTTTTGAACAATGATGGTCGAATTGTGAAAGAACCGACGACATTCTGTCTCATTAACAGGAAGGATTAAAATCATGCTGAAATGGGGACTAAATTGAGAATGATAGTACAAATGCAAGTAGTAAAATGGTATTAGCTCTTCGTAATAACGACACGCATTCTGAAAATGAAATTATACTTTTACTCTTAGTGGAGCTTATTATGGGAAAATAACGTTCAAAAATCGTTGAACTTATAAAGAATACCGAGGTGCTTTAATCTAGTCGATTTTATTCGCAATGCAGCTCTGAATGCATTTCAACGGGTAATTGTCATTATTATTGTTGGAATTATAACTGCTCAGTGGTAAAACAAATTATCAGGAAAAAGACATGCTGAATGATTTAAAAATTTACTTAAGTTCTTTTTTACCATGCCTACTCATCTGCCATGAAATAACAGTTATTATTAATTTCACGTAATTCAATGCGAATAATGCTACATTAAAGTCTGCATTGTATAAAATTACAGTTTCATAATTTCTTTTGAAGAGTTAGAGCTATAATTTATCATAAGTTTTGTGTAAAGTGTGTGGGAAATGGCAAGGAAAATATATGTTCTCTTTGCCTTATTGTTTTAAAAATTAAAATCAGAATTTCCACGTAGAAGTTATAATTAGATTACTATTTCCTTATCCCAAAATGCCAATTGTGTGCATCATCATGATCAGACGCATGTTTAGATGGTACTTTAAGCAAAAGACGTGACCTACGGTGGAAAACTGGAGTTCGCCTCGGATCAAAATCGCGGAGACGCACTTCCGGTCACGTTGGGTTAAAAGTGAGAATTGGGTATTTTCCACGTATCTCAATTTTTTGATACTCTGATTCTGTTACTTAAACTTATTCTAACGGTTTCACAGTTTTACCATCAAATTATATTAGCTATTCAAAAGCTAAAGAGAGTTGAAGGTTACGAATGTTCCTTGAGCACGCTCCGAAAACAGCCGGATGACCTGTGACGTACTTTTCGCTGTTTCCATGCAGATCCATACGTTTTCTCATGTGGAATCAAGCGTGGTAAAATTCTTTAAGCACGGTCTCTTCTACAGTTCTTCTTACTATTGAAATGTTGGAAAATATCCGCTTACTTGTTACACTCACGGTCGCGTCGGGTCAAAATCTCAATTCCGAAGAAATCGTGCAACCTCTTTCAATATCACTTTCTGGACCGATAAAATGGCACAAAATAAACAGACCGAAAATCAAAGTAACGCGATAATATTTTCAATAAAATATCTTCAACGAAAAGTTGGAGAAATTTTACAGAAATGTTATTGCATGAAGTATTAATCGCGATAATAGCACTTGTGTCCTCGACCATAGTCTAAGAATCCTCTCAAATTATTATGGGCTGTATTCATAGTCGTTACCTGGGTGTCCCCCAGGTGTGGGGGAGCCCCTTGGCTCAGAAATGGTATTCATAGTCGTTACCTAGGGGACTGTTGTCCCTAACCCTCCCCCAGGCCGTCGATTTCCTGGGTAAGGCATGAAGCTTACCCAAAGCTCTCCTTACGCAGTACTGCTGCCCACGCGTGGGACGAATAAATACTACTGTACTAATGGCAGTACACGATAATATCAACATCTTTCCATAGTAACGTCTTCTGTTTACAAACACGAGTACTTATTGAGTCACCCTCGTATTCCTCAGCATTCAAATTACATAAATATTTAAGTAATATTGAAATCATTCTCTCGTATTCCTTCAATCATTTTTCATCAACATTTTGCAACAGTATACTGTATTATTGTTTATGGCGTGCTTGGTTACGGTGATAAATGAGCATCGAAAACATCGAGAACCATTCAGCGCAACCGTTCATACGTATTTTTGGATTTGGGATTGTTGCCAAATCTCTTACCCAGGAGTCCCCTGGCTGGGTGTTACCCTGGTAAGGTTTATGAATCGCTCAGCGTAGGGGACCCCTAGGTGTTACCTGGCTCGGGGATACCCAGGTAACCCCTAGGAATACGACTATGAATACGGGCATATATCTCTTTTTATTCAAATATATTCAATTTTAGTTCAAATTTATAATACCTGACGTGGAACTTGGAGAAGATAAATCACAATTTTCGATCAATTCTATGGGAAATAAATTACTCTCATTAACCATCCAATTGAGCACAATGTAGGAAGCGTGCAATAATATTGTGAGATGAAATTTTTTTAAATAAAGTGGTCTTCAAATCACCTGAACTTCAACCTTCAGAAATTTAACTTTATGTTGAAGATATTTTATTGAAAGTGTTATCGTATTACTTTGTAGTTTCGTCTAGTCTCCTATTTTGTGCCACATTATCGAGGATCCGACTATAGCACCCGACGCGACCGATTGAGGGTCAATGAAATAACTAGAGACTTCCTCGTGGCTATTCATGTTAACGAATGCCGGAGTTAGATATTCCGCTTCCGCCATGGGTTCTCCTGCGCGCCGACAATAGAATGTCATGTATGACTCATCCCGTGAGACATGTCAGGCCCCCGATAATCCACTCCGGTAACGTGTCACAATCGGAATGAAGACGTTTCGAGCATGTAGAAAGCCATTGTTGAGAGAAACAATGGGGGATTCACATCGATGATGTCCCCTCATCCCCCCCCCCCCCCCGAAGTAGTGTACTCAAGAAATGAACTCACTCCGCGTGATGACGAATTATGTGCATTCTTTCTCTGTGCGTGCATTGTCTGGCTCTGTTGCTGAGGTTGGCGTCGTTGTCAAGATGTCCTCGATATGCTCCTAATGCAACTCTATTCCTTTTGAGCCTCTCGTTGGTTCAGCGTCGGTCGCGAAGGCGGTGCACAACATTCCGCTTGTGTGGGTTTTATTTTGAAAGGAGTCCCGCAACTTCGCCCTGATTTATGCATTAAATTTGCCGAAATGCGTGGGACGAGTCCTTTCAAGATTTTGCGCGGTGCTCCCTTCGTTACTCATCACGGCTGGGCTGCAGGAAAGGACCGACTCTACGAGGGAATTTAATTTTGGCGAGCATGTGGTGAGGACATCAATTAGCTTAAATAACAGAACTTCCAGTCAAGGGATTTTTACCTTTGCACTGTTCTCCAAAAATATGTATATGAAAAATTCAGAGCAGCGATTTTCTGTCTTTTCCTAAATTATTCTAGCGGAAAAAAGGATAGGTTTTGTTGCAAGTTTCACATCTTTTAGAGGGATTGAGGTGGGAGCCCATAGAGACTCGGAAGCTACCCGCTAGGCTTAGCTTGCTTGAGGAATTTAGAACTGGTGTGTTTCAGAGCGACACAGAGAATATTATCACGAGACCTCACTAGATCTCCAGGTATCCCAGAAGCGATAAAATAAGATAGATACATTGCCGAACAGATAACTACAAAAACTCGTCCTTTCTGTGCAAAAAAAGAGACCACAATAAAAGCTGAGCTCCACTGAATACACTCCCATAATGCACGTCACCATTTCACCTCCCAAAACCTCATCCCTTACATCTTTACACATAAAACTGTTACAATTCATTTATTATACTGTACTCAGCCTGATATCCATATGAAGCCCTGATGATGAGGAAATGCATCAGCGAAGCGTTGGCGGAGAGAAGTGTTTTAAGTCATTTATACAGTGAAGACCAATCCTCCATTATAACTGCGTATATAATTATAAAGTGGTCGTAATCGACTTAATTATAGATTGCAATGGAATTCCGTTACGAGGCATTGCAACTAGGTAATACGGACCGCATTCTTGTTCTGGTACAGCCTGGATATCTCCGGGCAGATCTAATCGAGAGGCGACACTAGAACACCCTCCACGGTCATGTGCAAATGGTAAACTGATCGCTCCGTGCACCGCTCATGAAAAAAAATCCCGGGACTTATTTGCAGAAATAGGATGAGGCCGGCAAGAGGGGAAAGACGGTGCAAAAATAAAACGAAATGGGTCGAATGTACCCTTTTTTTCGTTTTATTTTCCACGAGTTTACAAACTCGTTTTTGCGGTCACGGGTGGGAGAGATTATATGAGGGTGAAATGGGGATGAAATGGTGGACACAAGTGTTCGACGGATCTTGAGGGGGGGGGAGGGGATGAGTCGGGGAGGAGGAGGAATAGGGGAGGGTGGCACTTTTCCTCTCGAATGACCGCCCCCCCTTATCCCCTCCCGTTGGCACCTCGGGGGAACACGGGGACGGGGGGCGGGGCGGGAGTGCTACGCGGTTTGGTTTTCTCGGTCGGCACAGACGGTTGAGGTGTCCGATTAGTCCGAGGGGAGAATTCTCGGGGAGTTTTAGGGTGAAGGTTGGCGGTGGGGTAAGGCACTTACTGGGGCGGAAGGAGAAGAGTGACGACGGTATGATGAAAGACTGCCTTGAGGGGAAACCAGATTTTCTTGATTTGCCCCGCGCGCTTGTGTGTGTACGAGGGCTGCAGCTTTCAGAAGAGTGCCCACAGAAAAAAATCGCTATTGTGGGCGTACTGCACTATTACTTTCAAAAATATCGTTACACCCTCCAGCCCCATTTTAAGAGTTTGATTCAATGGGGCCGGGTAGGAAAAATCTTGTAGTTGGCACATAGGGCTGGTTGCGGACTCTGCTGGGAAAGCTTTACGTCGCCGAGAGACGACGAGGAGGGGCGAGTAGTACCAGGGCTAGCGAAACTGGAGTCAAATATACTCCGGAGTAAACGCCCCAGCGGAAGAAATGCCTTCAAGAAACTCACTTCCACGCATCGGAGCCGATGGCTGCGTTTTCTATCGGGCTTCACCTCGACTTTGCAGTTTGCTGTATTTTCATTTTAGAAAATACCATTTATGAGCTATGAGTGACTGGAGAAATAGAAGATAAATAAAATCTTTGCCGGTTTATTGCTAGGAATTCATTTTAGTACTCTTCCTGCTAATTGGTTGGTTTTTGGACCGCACTTATTCTTACGTCCTAATCTCTGGCATTTTGTCATGCTTTCCCTACTCTACGTGATCCGCCAGTAGACCTATCTTGCAATCCTCTTATCGTCTACCTCTTCTTATTTCGTCCTGAATTCCTATCCTCTTCCTTTCTATTCCACGCTATCCCATTGTTCTTCAATCTATTACTCTTTTCAACATTCCCTCTCTTTTCTAAACGTTCTCCATACATCTCTTCTGCCTCCTCCGAACCTCCGCCACTAGTTTTCTCTCCTCTCCAACCATATCCAAAGCCTCCTCGTTCGTCGTCGCCTCCCAGCTCACTGTCTTCATCCTTATCCACAACCACGTCTCAAACGCCACAAGTTTACGCACATCCTCCGCACACGATGACCAAATCTAGGCTACGACACTTGCTGCGATATATCGTATGTAGTGACTTTAGCGTCATCTACTTCAGGCGCAAATTAAAAAAGATCGTTAAATAAGACAATAATAGGTAATTAATTTATTAATAATTATTTTTATTTCTTTGAAATTTCTTTGAAGGCTTCCGCGACTCTTATAATTATTAATGTTGCTCTTTTCAGGTATTTCCGTCGCGCGTTTGGTTTTAATAATTATTTTTATTGTTTATACTCAGTGAATTTGTTATGATTTCGTTAGGAAAAAGTCACGTGGCCTGCATGGTCCGTATCAAAATAACAAACATGGCGGCAAGTCGTGAATGTGAGAAGCGACCCGGGCGGCATTATTGCTCAGCCAGTTGGTGCAATAATTTTTCTGGCTGCAGATTAGACAAAAAAATTGCATTTTTCAACTTCCCGAGTGATTTAGCGAGGTAAGTACGGTGTGAATAAGATGGTTAGATGTTTTACAGTTATGACCGAAGCCTGCTCTTACTTTTGTATTGACATCTAATTAATTAATTTGGCCTATGGTCCTATAGTATTGCTGTGCGAGGATTTATGTGATTTTATGCCAAGTTTGAAAATGAATTTCACTTCATTGTTTCAAATGTTAGGTTGAAGTTTTGGTAATAATGTAAATTGTGTCTTCAGTATCATTATTCACAATAAAGTTTGTGTGAATTTCATTTGGTTGTTTTTCATTGGAAATTATGTACCAAACCTAAGAAACAATATCAAATATCAGGAGACCTCTTGAATTTTCATCATTTGAACCAACATTTGAACCAATGAAAAGAATGCAGAGGTCATGTTATAAGCTATCGCTCAAGGTTTCAGTGCTTCGGTTTAAATTTGGCGGGGTTATCGTGGTTGGGAAGCGCCTGACCGCTAGAGTGCTCTGCTAGTAAAGCATTACCATTGAGGGAAGGGGAGTGTCGCGGTCTTGGACCAAATCTCCGACCCGTACAGCGCCACGCTCCATATTAGAGTTTTCACCAACCTTTTCTTTACGTCTCTACTCAGAGCCCCCTCAACGATTCCCTCCTTTTCGACAATTCTTATTTACCTAGGGAAAGTCTACATCGTATGTGCCTACCTCTAAACTCCTCCTCTAAAACAGTCTAAAATACCATGTAATTCTCTACTCACCCTCCCCCCCCACTCATAAAATTCCCTCCTCTTTGAAAATGATTATTCAGCCATGGCAAGTCTACGTCTTATGCCTCTTTCATTATACATTCTACTGGAAATGGAGAGTTCCGGATTCGAATCCCAGTGAGTTCAAACGATATTTTCATGACGAATTTCATCACATTAATCCTTGCCGCAGCTCCGGAGAGGCAGATTGCTTCGAAAGTTGAAAGATGGGCGACTCAGGCGGTAGCTCAGCTTGCTTTCATAGTTTTGCTTCTGATTGGGTATACATTGTTCGAAAACGCAGAAATGGATGCTGAAATATTAGTTTTGGGATGACCACTGCGGTCAGCGACGCACTCCTCCAACATCGAAACGGCCAATGGTATATTAGAGCGCTCCACGGTCAAGCACATCTGGTTTTTCCGTTCAACTTGAGGTCGACCGCTACCATTCTCCCTCTCAGTTCCTTTTTATTTTGAAGAGTTTCTTGCCCCTATATACCAACCTCGCGGTGGAGTCGGCTGGAGAGAATATCTCAGAAAGATTTGGGTTACCTGTTACGTTAAAAAAAACGATTAACTCTTATGTGCTTGCGATCAGGAGTTGTCCACCCTAATTTTGCGAAAGAGGCTGATTGGTGATTTACTATTCCATTTCCAATCCGCTACTATATAATTCAGCCTACTCTCAAAAGATTTGACTCTTAGGGAGAAATTTATGACACTTGATTAAAGTGTTATTGTATTTTCGAAACTCAGTCCTCATCTTTAGTCAAAGGAAAAAAAAACAAAATACGCACTCTGATGTATTAGGGGTGGGGGTTTTGGTTTTTAATATCCAATATTTACGATCATAATGTTAATAAATCGCAGACTGATTCATATAACATTTCAAAGCTAATCTTCAAATTGATTGTGGTCACATAATTTCAAAAATGTATGCGTATGAACGAGTTGATGCGATGAATAAGCCAGCGTCAAAACGTTCTTCGGCCGGGTAGGATTGTTGGATGTGACAGATCATACTGCGGCGAGCAGAGAAGGAAACAGGTCGGCGCCCTTCGAACGTTTGTAGCTGCGGATTTCTCCGACGTTGACTTTTTAGAAAAAGATTTCCCTGGCGAGCTGAATGAAAGCGCAAATCGAGAGTGAAGGGGCTGAAGGTCCTTAGGTCTGACCGCTCGTGTTTAGTCTTACAGGCTTGAGCTAGCCCATTTCCCACGAAGTGCGTGACTGAATATGTTGTCTCGCCTCTCATACTTAATGGAATAGTACTATAGTCGCCGCGAGTCGGCATGAAAAAAAACCACGGTGGCTCTACGCGAGGTTTAGCGTAAGAGGCACGAGAATCGTGTCTACGTTTAGGAAACTCGACCACGAATCTTATCGTCGTTCATCTAACATAAGCGAAGTTGAATTTAAGTGTATGGATTCCTGTAATATTTTATTGCGCTGGAATTTGAATGACGAAAACAGTAAAACCTTTTATTTTATTTTTTATTTATTTTATCTTCACAACCCAGAGTACAGCTCATTAGGTCAATTTATATCATGTGAATAACGACAAAGACATGCGAACACAAACACCAATTCCCTGAGTGTTGATAATTCCACCCGGATTTCGAACCCTCCTCCCTCGGTTTAGAAGGCGAAGACTTTACCCCGACGCCACCGAGGCCGGCAAATTTAGAAAAAGTTTGGAATAAATTTGTCAAATCCAATCGATAAATAATAAACCATAATGCACTGAAATATAATTGACAAATTTATTCCAACCTTTTTTCTAAATTTTCCAATTATATTTCAGTGCATTTTGGTTTATTTTGTATCGATTGGATTTGAAATGCATCAGCTCTCACTCACACCCATTTGTGGAGAATGAATTGAACAAGTTACACAAACACTGGGTTAAATATCATTATCAATAAATAATATGACTGTTTATTTTATTGACATTTAAAATCATAGGGAATTATAATATTTTTAGAAATTTGATCTTCTTATATTCACCAAAGTTTATCTCAGAAATAACGCATTGTGCGGATAAAGGACGATAAGATTTGTATGATCAGTAACTGACGAACTCTTAAGGCCGCTTCAAGCCGCACATTTATTTGTACCAACGAATTTGTCGATGGATGTACAAGAAAATAAATGAAATTGAGCATGTTCTATTTCCCGATCAGTCATTCATATCTGAATATCTGATTTTCCCGATCAGTCATTCGTATCTGAATGACTGATCGGGAAATAGATCATGCTCAATTTTGGTGGTTGTGGTTAAGGATGAGGACAGTGAGCTGGGAGGCGAGGACGAACGAGGAGGCTTTGGATATGGTTGGAGAGGAGAGAAAACTAGTGGCGGAGGTTCGGAGGAGGCAGAAGAGATGTATGGAGAACGTTTAGAAAAGGGAGGGAATGTTGAAAAGAGTAATAGATTGAAGAACAATGGGGTAGCGTGGAATAGAAAGGAAGAGGATAGGAATTCAAGACGAAATAAGAAGAGGTAGACGATAGGAGGATTGCAAGATAGGTCTACTGGCGGATCACATAGAGTAGGGAAAGCATGACAAAATTCCAGAGATTAGGACGTAAGAATAAGAAGTGCTGTCCAAAAACCAACCAATTAGCAGGAAGAGTACTAAAATGAATTCCTAGCAATAAACCGGCAAAGAATTCATTACAAAGAACCAAATAATGAAAATATTCATCGATAAAGGTCGTTTCACATGGTACATTTTATTGTAAAAACGAATGCACGAATGTACATTCTCCACTAAACGGTGTGAGTGAAAACTGGCGAATTTCAAATGCAATTAATACAATATAAACCATAAAACATCAAAAAATCACAATTGTATGGTTGCCTGAATCATAAAATTTGCCGCTTTACACGGGACAATCTTCCTCATGCAAAAGTTCATATGAGTTCAGAAAAGAATTGGAAATACAACTGTCAATTATATTTTGATGTTTTATGGTTTGTGTTGTATTAATTGCATTTGAAATTCGCCAGCTTTCACTCACACCGTTTAATGGATTAATAATCGTTTTTACAATTAAATGTTCTATGTGAAGCGACCTTTATCGATGAATATTTTCATTATTTGGTTCTTTGTAATGAATTATGTCCATACTCCCACCAAGGAGAATCTCTGCGCTGAGGTGCGCCCGAAGGCAGTTACGCATCCTTTTTTTTTAAACGTGGGTGCAATGCCTTGCATGCAAATGGTAAGCGTCGTAGGAAATGTTTCAGAGGGTACGCTACGCTCTCCTTAAAATTAATTCAACCGGCAACGAAAGCGGGCAGGGATGCTCTAATTACTGGGGCGTCACACTGTCTCGTTCTAGACGAAAAAAATGTGACAGGGTGAACGGGAACCTTGACCAGGCGACTGTGAAATTAAATACGAGAGCAAAAGCAAGCCGGTCTGGTTTAGGTTTTTCGTTCCCTCCTCGTCCATCAGGCAGGCGAGCGAGGGGTTGTGGGAACCAAGGGTCATTCCTCAGACCTGTCCCTCCTCTGTGAGTCCCTCTTGGTGAGAGCCGAGGTGGGAGTCAAGGACTTAAGAAGGAACCGAGACAGACTTGATTACACTTTTTGATGTGCCCAAACACACGGTCACAACACGTCTTGGCCCAAATCCTTCTCAGATTGCCATGGAGTTAACAGCCGGACGTCCGAAGTCGCCGGACATCATCGGGAAGTTTCCTGGATAATACATCGAAAACTCAACCCTCTATGGACGGAGTTATAAAACATAAGCACGAAAAAAGTACTGCTGCTATATTAGTTTGTTAAAAGTGCTATTTAAGCATTTTTCTAAAAATTTGCAATATATTGATAATAACATTTATTTTGGAATACGACGCATTTGTGTTGTTTCTCTTTAGTTTAAAATGATACTTTACATTATAAGATTTACACAAGGTATAATTCAACATTACCGTCATAACTTACCTGTTTTAACTTTCCCAATTTTTTCTTCATATGACTGCTGAATCTATTTATTTCAGAGCTCCACCACGGACGCCTTTGTCAGTGAATAGCGCCACACATTAATCTATTCAAATTGTTCAACAAACCGCCGAAAGAGACGGAACTTTCCACACTCGCAATCCAAAGCGTTACAGTTCTGTCTAGCGCAGTAACTTAATGGAAAAGCCTCTCAAAATGCAGATAATTCAATGATTTTGAAACGTAACAAATTTGACTCGCTTGTCCATAGAGGGTTAAGGTGGGTTGAGTGATTTTTGTTTATGTACAGATTTTCGCGAACCTTCGAATACGTGTTCTCATTAGAGACCTTCATGAGTATATGAATGTGAAAAAATTGCATTTTTCCGATTTGGTTTTTTTTGCTCTTCAAGTCTATTTTAACTCGTATCCGTATGGTACTCCGTACATCCGTATCGTACTCGTGGTAATTTGATTACATGCATACAGATTTCCCTATGAAGCGAAATAATACTTTTCTTATAACAATAATTATTTTCAACAATTCTTGTTTCGTTCCCTCCTAGTTTTAGTTTAATATTAAACTCGAGGTGAAGCCGTCACCGAAAACCGAAAATTTCGGAAAAAAAACCGTTACCTAAAACTTCGTATATCGTGCCAAAAACTCTAGTGAGAACATCCTTTGTTTTGGAAAAAAAAACTTAAAATTGCTTCATTCCTTGTATGATTTTTATTACTTACTTGCGGTGCATCCCAACGCGTAAAAATTGAGATGAAACCTCGAGTTCAATAATTAAAAAAAATTACAACACAATTTCGTCAAAATTTAGTATACCGTGCCAGAAACTCTAGTTACAACATCATTTATTTAGGAAAAAACTTAAAATTGCATCATTTATTGCATCATTTTCATTTCTTTCTTTGCGGTACATTGCAACGCGTGAAAAATAAGCTCTTGAATAAAATGTGGTCTTTGAATTTTTTCGGCTTCATTATTAAGTGACGTACTCAATGTCCCAAGTGCTCCAGCTGCCTTTAGAGAGACCTGAAAATGGAAATCCAAGACGAGACAATGGTTCGTGTTGTGTGTGACAAATTGAGTCGTCCTGTCGAGATATAATTGTTTTTTTTATGGTTATTCAATGAATAAGGAAGGTAGGGAGTGTCTTGGGTTGACGAAGGAAAGCGTAAGAGGAAAGAAAATTCTGGAAGGTTACAAATGAGCAGCAATTAAAATCTACTTTGCACTGTTGAATAGTAAGTATCGCCAAACGTGTGTGGCCATATTTTTGCATCCGAAAACCTCCTAATGATGAATAATTAAATCACAATTGGGGGTCAAGCTTTGCGTAGTTTCGGAAACCTCTCCAACTTAAGATAATCTCTCGCACATTTGTGCATTTTCATGCGGTCTGCTGCAGTCCTGTAGGTGATTTGAGTGAGATGGTTCCCTAGTCATAATAGAGACCATATTCTAATTATGCGTGTTAATTTTAGCAGCTGTAGCATGAATGTTGCAGTTTTAATGGTGCAACATCGTAATTTTTTATGGCCAAAATTCTAAATAGTTAAATAAAAATATGTATATAAGTATATAACTTTATTTATTTTCTTCAAGGGATACGTTTCAAACTCCTTCAAAACGGAAGTCTTTTTTAATCCTGAAAAAATTACTGCTGTAAATATATATTTAATTAAAGGAAAGAGTTGAGGAAACATACAAACTACTCACTGTTAGTTTTTTTACGAGATCTAATGTGTTATAAACTCTTCATTTTAAACCAAGTCTCTCTGAAAAGAAATCGCGTACCATTTCCCATGGAAAAGGGCTGGTATTTTTCGTAAACAATCTCAGAAAGTAGTTCGGTAAGGGGCTGGTATTTTGTATCTTTGGAAGGGTGAGATATTTTTATTTAAAATGAGACCCAATTCATTGATTACTAGGTGAAAAGATATTTCGCTCCAGCGAACTGAAGATAGAGGGTTTAATTTTTCAGAGGAAACCCGATCCCTACTTGAGTGTCTTATGGAGGGCACTTCAAGTACAGTACTCCGACTGTCGGATGAGACGTTAAACTGTGGTCCCCTCGGCGCCTTTCTTCAAGAGCAGGCTAATTCCGACGCCGGGTTTCTATCCACCCTTCTTCCCTGACCTGTCACCTATGGCACAAATGACCTTAGCTGTCGATTGCCTCCCGAAAATCCAATCCAATCCCATGTAGGGTTTAAATGTAAATAGAAATTTGCTAGTATCTGTATGATAGTGTACACCACGATTAGTGCGTGCCTGGTGAGGATCCATCTCATGCCAAAAGCCCTTAGCTTACAGGCTACCGCATACATCTTTTCAGTTCAAAAGCCGTTTATTCCGCTTATGAGTACAGAAGAAAGAAGAGTAGCAATAACAAATACATAAGATTTAACTATAAAATAACATGAAAAGCGGGCCCCGCTATAATTGCCTCTTCAGGGCTGGGAGATTGTCTTTGGCTGTGTATCAGGAGTTAAAATATGCGGGAAGGGGTAGGCCCGGCATTTGCCCAAGGGTGACGAGAAACCCGCGAAAACTGTCGCCAAACCAAAGCAGGTAACAAATGAATGAATCAGTAGCAAACCAACAACAAAGATAAAATTTATACATTCATACATACATGTCCAAATCCTGTTCTACTCGACGTGGGTCTAGGAGTTCTTTAACTCTCGCCATTTCCCTCTATCGTTCCATAGCTCTTGTCGGACAACTTCAACCCAATGGTACACTCTTCCCTCCACGTCCGTCCTTACTTCGTCAAACCAACGTCTCCTCGGCCTTCCTCTCGGTATTTTACCTTCCTCTATTGTGCTTAGCATTACTTTAGGCATTCTTTTTTCTTCCATTCTTTTAACATGCCCTAATCATCTAATCCTATTGTATACTATTTTTTGTCAAATACTTTGTATATTTAATTGCTCCCTTATGTTGGTATTTCTCACTGTCTAGTTTGGTTTTCCCCAGCATTGATTTCAAAAACTTCATTTCCCCTGCTGTTACCCTCCTCCACTCTCGTTCTGTCATTATCCAAGTTTCAGCTCCGTATAAAACTATTGGTAGATAGTACGTATTGAACATGATCATTTTTGCCTGTTGTGGTGTCTTCCTATCCCATGCTAGTTGCGTAATGCTCTGATAAAATCTACCTCTTTTACTTAGTCTATTTGCAATTTCATGTTCTATCTTACCATCTTTACTTATTGTAGTACCTAGGTATGAAAAATTATCCACTTATTTCATTGGTAGACCATCTCTTGTTAGATTTACTCCGGTGTTTTCATCTCTACCGACAATCATCACTACGCTTTATTCGGTACTTATTTTAAGTCCATGAAGCTTCATTTGCCTATTCCATTCATCTAGTTTGTCCTGCACTTCATTACCATCCTCGCCCCAAATCATTATCTCATCTGCAAATACCATGCTTCTTATATTTCCATTCAACTTCTTTTTTACCTCCCTTGTGATGCATTCCATAATAACATTGAACAGACATGGTGACAGGACACTGCCCTGCTTCAATCCTTTTTTTATATCATACCACTCATTATTCCCAACATTGGTTCTCACTTTGAACTTGTGTACCCTATACAATTCTTTTATCAAATCAATGTAGGGCACTTCCACACCTATTGTGTTTAAACTTTCCCAAATAGTATATCTTTTTAAAAGAGTCATTGGCTTTCTATTTGTCAATATATATCATATTTAACCTCAACATTTGATCAATTATCACGTCAACGTTTGACCTCCCAAAACCTTATCCCGTACATAGTCACACGGCTGGTGTCCTAACACTCCCTGCCACACGTCCATGCGGCGGCTCGCATGGTAGTATTAATATGAAGATGTAGAAGTCACATAGAGAGGTCATTTGTCGGAAGCAGCCCAGCCTATACATTTACTTACACATAGTCTTCTCTATACATTTATTTACACACAAAATTTATAAAACTTCCCTGCTAAAAAATTCCTTAGAAGCTGTTCTGTAGCACGTAAGGAATTCTACAGAAATTGACTCTTTTTCTTCACAACTAGTTCCCTTTCTAAGGATCTGTGAGGAACATGAGAGCCTGCCTCTCGTTCTGTAGACTTACGTTCTGTAGAGTTATTTTCTGCAGAGCTAAATAACTCCTTACAAGCTGTTCTGTAGAACTTAAGCAACTCTACGGAAATACGTGAGGTTTCCTTGAGCTTGTAAGGAGTTCTACAGAGCGTCAAAGGACTTCTGTAGAACGTCGTCGGGAATTGAACGTCCTAAGGATTTCCGCAGAACGTCCTAAGGTATTCTGCAGAACAACCTAAGGTATTCTGCAGAACGTCGTAGGGAATTCCGTAAAATGGCGTTTCAATACTTTAAGGAATATCTACAGAACTTTAAGAAATTCTGTAGAAGTATTTATATGGAAACTATACAGAATTTTTCAGCAGGGTTAACAATTGTATGAATATAGAATTTGTCAAATAGTCTTTGGACCTTCGGTTCAGAACGTATTTGGTCTCTGGTTGAGGAAACGTATAGAATGTCCCCTTCCGCCAGTCCCTTATCGCGTGCCGGCGGCGATACACGCGCCATATGCCTGTCAGGACAGTCGAGCGGTCAGGACGAGGTTGGGACAAGAGTGTTGCCTTCTTTTTCTCGCGTGAGGGCCCAGAGTGACAACATTGGCTCGGGTGTGGAGGGGGAAAAGAAGTGCCGGAGGAGATTGGGGTGGGCGGGGGAGACTGAGGGAAGGGTTTCGGGGAGGGATGAAGAGAGGATCGGGGGGGTGGGGAGAGGGGAACGTGAACAGCTGCTCTCACGAAATTCCTTCCTTCACTCCCCCTTCCCGTCTCGTCTCTCGACACCCAAGGAGACTCAACATGAGACTTGGTTCCTCCTCTCTCCCACCTCAAAAAAATATGCCCGACAAGGGGGGGGGAGGGGGACGTCCGGCGGTGATTGCAGCGAGAAAACTTGAGTCTCTGCTGTGGACCCTTCCCTCTCTCCCGTCTCTGCTGCAGACTCTCTGGCATCGCTTGAGTTCTCGGAGAATAGGATGTGATGATAAAACACCATAGCTCAATAGACTCCTTGCTTGCCCTACTTGCGAAAAAGTGTTGTTTGTATAATAAGAATCGTTTCAGGCGTAATCTGGTTGACTGACATAATCAATGAAAGTTGGCAATTTTCCACAATATATATTATAAATATTATCATATCAATGAGATCTCATTTTTGTTTAAAGGTGCGTAATTTATTTTTACGTAGAATAAGATTTGGTGCAGTGGTCTCTTTGTTTGTTTTTTTCTGAATTCTTGCATTCGATATTCGTATACGCTTCGCCTATTACTAAAATTCGATTTTTTAGCTTGAAAATCAAAAGTTTTTGTACTACTTCAACAACAGCATATTTTGTTTACTTGGAAACCGCCGCATAGGCATGGAATGGAAACTCATTCCATCATTTGTGCGTTAAGATGAATTGGTTGAAGTTGGTAAGATTGATTAATTGGACTGGGCCTCAAATTCGTGTGTCTGCTTTGTATATGTGTGCCTACTTGGAAAGATAAAGAGGCATTGCAATGCATGCCGGGAACAGATAGTAATACAATGAACTGTAATAAATTTATTCCTTATGACACATGCCATTGCAGAATATACGTCTACATCTACTTATTACCCTGCAAGCCGCCACAAGGGTGTTTGGCAGGGTGTGACTCATCACCAACATGAACTACAGTAAAGAATTTTACGTAGTTACGTAGTAATATGTAACGTAGATTCAATTAAATACTTAGGCGTCACCATCACTGAAGACATGTCATGGGGGACACACATCAGGGAAATAACTAGTGTAGCAAACCGTAGATTAGGATTCGTAAAAAGGGTTCTAGGCAAAGGCGATGAGAGAGTACGAGAAAGAAGCTATTTTACACTTGTCAGGCCTCATTTAGAATATGCCGCTAGTATATGGGATCCGTACGAGGAAGGTATGATTAAAGAATTAGAGCGCGTGCAAAGGAGATCTGCTAGGTTTGTTCAAGTCCGTTATGATAATTGTATAAGTGTTACGAGCTTAATAGAAGAACTAGGATGGGAATTACTACCAGAACGCAGGTTAAAATTTAGGTTAAACCTTTTAAGTAAATTCGAAACAGAGTTGTTCACAGATGACGTTAGATATATATTGAGAACCCCTGCGTATTATGCTAGGTTTGATCATATTAACAAGATTATATAGATAGATTGTCGTACCGATAGATTTAAAATGTCATTTTTCCCTCGTACCATAAGAGAGAACAATAGGCCGCGTAGAAAAGGGATAGGTAGGTGAAATATAGGTCGAGTAGTCTGTAGTGCATGATGCATGTAATAACAACCAATAATCCCTTCCTTATTATGTAGATACTAACCATCTAGCTGCGTGTGACCCTATTATCTAGCATATCTCCCTTAAATATCCTACTTGCATGTCAATAGTGCAGGTTTGGTGATCTTCACCCCCTGACACACACCCTCGTGGTGGCTCGCAGGGTATCACGTAGATGTTGATGTAGATATGACATGGTCCCGAAAGCAAAAATGCAGTAACCAATAGTATTGCGTAGTCGAGGGAGAATACTTGGACTTTTAGATGGAATTAGAGATGTGAATGGGCATTTAAATGGATATGATATTGGAAAATTAATAATTTTACGGATAAAACGTCAGGAAAGAATACCCGTGATTGTGAAATGAACATAGCACAAGAGAATATCAGGGGTGGTGACAGTTGTGTGAGACAAATGTGTATATCTAAATGTTGGAAATTTAATCCTTATTAGACTTAATGGCCACCAAAGCTCGGGATACTACCTAAGCCTCTACTGGTTGATGTTATGCTCTGGATAACACCACCATGCGATTTCGAAGTAAACGTAACGGTACTAGGTTCCCATATTTGGGTGGGAGTTGACCTTTGAAGCAGAGGAATTCAGTCACTCCCGCGTTTAGTTATAATAATCTACGGTGCTTAGTAGCGACTTCCATGGGCAAACTCGTGAGCGCTTTTCACTTCTCATTTTGATTTCTTTTGAGCGGCGGGATTCCTAAGGATTTCACGCCCCGTCACTTCCCATGGCCCGTTCCCGCGAGTTCGCCCGTTAGATCGTTTTCCACTTATGCAAGATTTTCTCCACGCGGGAAGACTGCCTTGGCGGCTTCTCTTCCGAAGCAGTTGATCCCGGCCCAGAACTCAGCCGCCGGCGGTTACAACCGTGCCTTTCATCCATGTCTAAATATTACCCTGCAAGCCTCCTCAAGGGTGTTCGGCAGGGGGTGATTTATCACAACATGCACTATAATTTACGTGTAACTTTCACCAACAAGCACTCACAACACTATAGGTATGCTACCGATGCAACATAAACTATTGAATCAATTTTTAATGCAACTTCGTAAACGTGACTCAAGAATCAAGCAAAGACCATGCAAAATCTGATGTTAGTAATACGTGGCAGACTGAGAATTAAGCATTAGTTTGTAAATCAAATAATCAGCTATACTACCCATCGACTAACTTAATTCAAAGTATTAAAGCAGCCATTATGGTCTCCTATCAACTGTGGGAAAAACGACATTTTAAACCTGTCTGTTCTGCAGAGTATTTCTCTAATTTAATTCTCAAGATCTGATCTATGGTAGGGATAGAATAAGGGAATCGAGGGAGGACAGGGGTGATTATTCGGTTGTGTGATACGTAATAGCTGTCTTCATCTGCTTCTTTTTTCGTTACGAATGATGCATGGGGAAAAAAAGATTTCTGAAACCTGTCCATTAGACCGATAATATTCCTTTTTCGACTCTTTAGTCGGCCTTAATAATATTTTGTGCAAGGGGGAGGTGTACAGTTTTCTTAAAAAACGGTGACGACCTGGAACTCGCGATGTATCAATTTTCCAGGTAATCTTAGCCTAGCGTCTAAACTTCGTGTCTCTTTAATATCTTGCGACCCTATCCTTCTGAATAACTTTTTCACACTTTGTTCTCGATGAAGTCTGTTTTTTTAGGTGGATTGAGATATTTTTGTTTGGTTACAGATCTGAAGGAACTTGATGTGTGTTCTCAAAATAGATATCTGTTGATGAAAGTGAAAAGGATTGCGTACTTCTGATTTATTTTTTTGGCATTACAAAACTATCTAACTACCTCGCGTCTTCGATTCGATTACGTATGAAAATATTTCCTGACAAACGGGAAATAATACACTTCGTGTAGTTATAATTGGTCGTTACAAGTGCTAAGGTGTTAGGTCGAGTCCAATATTCGAAAAAAAAACTTTTCCAATGTACTTTCGTCAAAATTTTGAATACCTCGTCGAAAACTGAGGTGATAAGATGGTTTAATTTGGAATTTTTTATTCATTTTTATTTATTTATTTTCACTGCCCCGAATACAGCATATTAGGCCATTTTACGTCGGGTGAACAACAGTAACAACGGACGTGACACACCCATGTCCTGGGCAGATAATATTCTATCCAGGTGGGACTCGAACCCGCGACCCTTGGGTTAGCAGGCGAGGAGGACTTTACCCCGCCGCCACCGGGGCCGAATAAAAATTATTTTCTTCGGTCACATCTATCACTGCCTGCATGGGAAGTTCTAACGCATAAATAGATGCACTTGTATGCATACAGATGTAAAATGTCCTACCAGTAGTATTTTGCGATTTACTTGAAAGTAATTAACTATTGCACTAAATGACCCGCAATTGCCATTTCCTCCAAAAAAGCACTTTGCTGCTGCAGATGCTCACGCAGTTGATAATGTGCCTAATTTTGATTCGCTTTATACTGTAATTATGCCTTTAATCTCACCTTCTAAGAGCTTTCTTAGATCATTTTGATTTCCTTAAGTGGATTGCCTCAAAAGATTAGGTTATCTCTCCCGACAGGTCCCAATATCTTTTCATGCTGTCGAGTTCTATATATTTTTTTGGATATCCGAAATCCCTCTGTCTTTAAACGTTGAACTAAATAATTGTGATCGATTTATTCGATCTGTTTCGAATCGGTCTGTTTCGATCGAAATTCGATCGAAACCGATCGAATTCGATCGGTTTCGATCGGGATTCGGTCTGGATGGAGTTCGGCTTGTGCGTAGGGGCGTTGCCGTCCCGGAAATGACTGTGGGAATGGTATTACACCACCCCCGTGAAACCCAAAATTGTTGTCGTGACGTAATTTCCGACCATGCGAAGGCTTTTGGCCGCGAGGATCCTAATTTATCCGAGCGATTCCCGAGAATTTTTCCATACGCCCACTTTTTTATCGTACGCATTTGTGATCAAAGATGTATTCGCCCTTGGAATCAGCTAGCCACTAATTCAAAGCTGGCCGCAAATGTCAGATTGGTCCTGAAGCTCGCTGGTTCGTATCCCGCCTCGGGCTGGGAATTTGTTTCTGCCTTAATATCAAGACTTCGAGTTAGACGGCTTCATAGAACAAGGCCAGGTTTTGCATCGGCCTAGTATACAAATGCTACTTCTAAAGCAATACCATAATAACAATAAAGTTTGTTTGAAGTACTGGAAAAACATTACGAGGTTATTTAGGTTATTATGACCCAATCGAACATATCTTAGTTAATCATCAGTCAAAATTAGCTGAAAAACCTTGAAAGTTACCCTGCGACTTATAAGAAGTTCAAATCAAGCGTTACTGGAACTATTTATTCGTATTTTGTCAGATAGTATGCAAGTGGATTTACAAGGATTCCGCACCCACTGCGATAAGACACAACTTTATGTTCGACGAAGTGATAGGGGAATTGGCTAGCGATATCTCTATGCTTTCCACTGGCAATGCTGTCGTGTTCACGAAGGCGCAAATGTCTTCAAGGACGTCAAGGTAACGACGACGTAAGGTTGAGTGATGAGTCCGCAAAACCCTTCGGGGAATATTCAATACCGCCTGAGATCATCGGACTCCGGAAGAGTTCATCTGGAGATCAATCAAGGTATTCCAGCGATTAATAAATTGCTGACATATTTAGGTACCGGGTTACCTACTGTTGTTTGGCCAGCGTCGCCATGGGAATGCACATCCGTGCGGCTGTAACCCGTGGAGCCAATGGACGAAATTTGGTACTCTGCCACTTGCACGGGTCCATTCGTGGATGGATGCGGCACGGATGCATCCCTCTTTGTTGTGGCGAATAGTTCCTTACGCTGCCCGCTTGCAGCGGTTGGCGTTAGCGCTGTTTAGAGTTTTAGAAAATTGAGGGATGGCAAACAGATATAAATACGCGATAACTGCGGTAGTTTCTACGCCATTTTGTCATGTTTCAACACTCCACCAGGGGGATATTTCACAGTTTCATTGCTACTATGTATATACTACGATCCTAATAATAGAAAAAATGGCAGTTGCTAGGGTGGGATGGCCAATCAGGGAAGGGAGGGACGAGAGGGTGTTTCTTAGCTCAAGAAATCGCAATGCCCTAGTAAGAACACTCTCAGAAAATTAAAAGAACTCCCACGAAATCATTGTATACTTCCCTCTTATGCTCAGACTAGCTGACCCGTGCGAATATTTCGCACAGTATGCGGCTTCTTCCTGTTTCTTCCTTCTTTCTTCCTGTTCTTCTACCTGTATCTTCCCATGGACAATTAGATGTTATTTGTGTCTGTGTTAAATATATATAACGTAAACGGTAAACGGTCACACTGATTGCATGTAGAATGTAAACAATCTAACTAAACGATGTGTAAACAAATGGCGCCTCCTACAGTCTTTTAAGCACGTAACCATAGTCAACATACGTATTAGTTGATTATATTTTCAACAGATAGTACTGTTAATTTTTGATAATTTTGAACAAAAACTTTAGTATTAAATATTTTAACAAAAACTTTAATTTTAGACCATTTGTCTATTTTTCGTCAATAGCGGGGAACATACACTTTAAAACGATGTTTGAATCATTAATTTAGATGAAGAATTATGGGAGTTAAGGCGTTGCGACAAAAAAACACCTTTGAGAAATAATATATGTGATGAAAAATTCACACTGCTACTGCAACATATGAGGTCTATCACTGTGCATCGTGGCCATCTTGATTTTAGACGCCGACATCGATGCCGAAATGAAAGTTGCAGCCCCGTCCGATAAGGTGGGTCTGGTCTCAGTGTCATTTATTCCAGATTTTCTGAGAACTTGAATTGATCATCTTAGAAGTGCGTTGTGTAAACTGAGATTAAAATGAAATAGAGTTTCTTAGCTAGTTTTACTATAATTCAGCCTTGAAAGCGGGGATTTTAACATGGGCTCTTATGGTTATTGCTCAGATTACTGCAGAGAATGGTCAGTTTCAACGAAAAATCATGTTCAAGCTTTTAATTTAAACTTTATAAGAAGTGAAAAGTCCTGGGAAATTGAGTGAAAATAAAAAGGAGGCATCTTATCCCCCGTTATAATAAGTAAATAGTGAATTACCATCGTAATGTTAAAAAATATGATTGATTTTTGTTTAACAAATAATATCTTTATGGATATCTATAGATGTTCGGATCATGTGTTACTATTAAAGATACAGTGTTATAGATCAATTGGTGTTGGCAACCATTGTCTAATTTCAATTATAACCTTTTATATTGTATTAAAAATTTTGAGGTATGCTGGAAGACTGTTTAGAACCTTCGGCAAAATAACGTTGAACTATCTATCACCATATTTACTAAAACAAAATAGATACATTGTAAATTTTAGGCTTTTTTTCTTTCAATAGTGGGCTTGTCTTTATTCTTGGTTCTAAATTTTAGGCAAAAATAATATTCAACTGTCAACAAGTATATGCATGTCTTATCCACAAGTAGAACACTATAGTTTTTGCACAATACGCTAAACACACGTGGGGTCAAAAGCGGTAGTTCCATGGAAATGGCGCTGCAGTTGGCTCTCATGGCTGAACAAATGTGGTATTAAAAAATATATTCGAGGAATAATTTTCACATTTTGTGCCTTGATATTGATTTTTCACTGGGTAACCCATTTCTTAAGGTAGTTTGAGCGAAATATCATTTTACCTTTAAATCAATGAATTTGGTCTCATTTTAAAGAAAAATATATCACCCTTCCATTGACATAAAAAATTCAACCCCTTACCACATTACTTTCCGAGATATTGGCCAAAAAATACCAGCCCTTTCATATGGGAAATGGTAAGTGTATGCACTCCAGAGAGACCTTATTTTTTAAATGAGGCATTTCCTACACTTAGATCTCGTCAAAAAACCAACAGTCTGTAGTATATGTGTTTTCTCAACTATTTTTGAAAATTAATCGTATTGTTACCGCAGTAAATTCTTCGGAATCACAATAAACCTTCCCCTTTGATAGAGTTTCAAACGTACCGCATAAAAAAATGAGTCAAGCTAAAGACTTTTATAGATATTTTCGTTTGATTACTTACAATTTCTGTCATGTAAAATTATTTTTTTTCACCATTAATAATGCAATATTTAATTCTTGCGTTTCACAGTAGGTGAAATTAAAACGTTTGTATTGACTATGGTCTCTATTATGATTAGGGAACTATCTCGCTCGCACTACCTAATAAGCGTGTTGGTTCATTTTTCAGGCTTTCGTCTCCCTCAGAGGACCTCAATCAGTTGCCATCTAACTGGCTGATTGATGGGTGGGAACAAAAAAAGAGCTATCAGTTGAGTTGAGGAATAATGTCGAGTAACAGCGCTTGGGGGTTTCTCATTCTCTTTCTCTCTGTCTGCGTTTGATCTTACGCTTAATTGAGATGGCCTACCTTCACTTTTTTTTACGTCGGGCCCGGAGGAATTTCCGCGCCCCGATGAGTGGCACAGTGATTTTTCAAATGGCGTATTATTCGCACCGATGAGTGCATCCGCTGACCTCCGTCGTCCTTCCAAGGTTGTAAAAGTAACGACGGTGTCCTCTCGCGAGATTAATAGGTGCATAGTTTTCCGACGTGCTAAACACGGAACGGAAAGGGGCTGTCAGTTGCGCTTAAGGCAGTGCTCTTGTTAAATGTCGCGTCTGGACGTAATATCTCGTTCAGGCCCGACATACTATCCAAAGCGTCGTGATCCTGTAGGAAAAGAAGATCAAGTGCCGCGGTAATTCAACTTCATTTAGTTGCTTGTGGGTTAACGTGATCATGTAATGACGAGCTAACTCTCATAATCGCGCTAGGAAATTCCAAGTAGCAGTGGATCATTGCTCTACTTTGCTGATAATCTTACGGCTACGTTCATCAACTCATTTTTTTGTAAACTCATTAAAATATGGGGAAAATTACTCCATCAGATATTGAATACAATTTTTCTGTAGAATTTTGAACATGAAGTGAGCAATAATGTCCTAAATTCGTGGATTATGTTAGCGTATATATTGTGTCCAATCTTTTTTTTATCGAGTATATGTAGTTAGTTTTCTTACTTAGAGGGCTTTTACTCTTAGAGGAATAATAATAAACTTAATCTATATCATACTGTAATAATCGGTAGATGTGTCGTTGGCACGAGTGAGGAGATTGGATATAGCGGTCATTGAGTGAATAGAAGAGGTAAGCGAATCCACTCATTAGCCGACATAATCGATAGACTTCCTCTAATTCTGATACCGATGGCTTATTAGGGTTGGTTCTTTGCTAGGCCGTATATAAAAACTAGACGCTCATAAACATGAAGGAATGAATTTTTATTAATGATGGGTGAAAAAAATGACTTTGACTCAGTGTGAGAAGGACTGTTGGTTATCTCAATATGTGAATACTGCAATTTTTTGCAATGAAATACTTGACCATCTGTTCATTACTATGTGGTTTTCCTTGAGCAGTCGTTGATTTGTATGGCTTGGCAACACATAAAAAGCGGTAGGCAAGGAAACTGTATTTGATCTCCTCTTAGTTAAAACTTTCTTCACGTTACATCTTTTAGGGGGTCTCGAATAACTTAATTAACGTGAACTCAACGGGATGTAGAACTTGTAAATTTTCCGCATAAGGACGCGTGTATAAGATATAATATTTTTAGTCAATTTTTATGTTACTTATTTTCGCCAAGTTACTCTTCGGCATGTTGCTTGAAATTTTGAATGAAAATTCTCTTCAAGGTAAACGCAAGTACAAATGTAAAGCAAAAATCAGAAATGAACTATGAACAACCCAGAGCAGTGAAACTAAATGGATGACTCTTAACGCCTTTGGCAGCCGACGGGAAGAAACTATTATGGTTGTTTCATCACCAGAATATGTTTAAGAAGAGGATATTAATGCCATTCTTCCTCAGTGTGTTTGATGCTGCCATCTATTTGAATTCAATTTTGAACTGAAAGAGTAAAAGAGAGTGCATGCGGTGAATAATCTGGCGTTTTTTTTGGCAAATCTTGTTCTGGAAATCGAAACTTTCAAGTAATGGCCCACTAATATATTTATTACTTACGACCCGGGTTTCGTCACGTAATGGCTAATGACATCTTCAGGTCCTGATGATATCATCTTCGTCACCTGAAGATGTCATTACGTGACGAAACCCGGGTCGTAAATAATAAAAATACCTTCTCGCCATCCTTCACCTGAGGACGCCAGCAGGATAGCTGGCGAAACTGTTGTGCTGAATGACAACTGACGCGGATGCAACCCGAGAAATGTTGAAATCATTTGATCAACGCCGCGGAAACCTGCGAACTAACAATAAAAATATTAGTGGACCGTTACTTGAAAGTTTTGATTTCCGATATGGAGAGGTTCCACAAAGTAAAGCCTGAATTTATTAGTTATTTTATGTTATGGAAGGTTTTCAGGCGTGTTTCAGAAGCCCTGAAGATGAAGAGGGAATTGTTCCTCAAAACGTTGCAAAGTAGAGGGCCTATCTCGGTGGAATGTTGTCTGTAATTCTCGGGCATAGGTAAAAGCTGCATGCATGAGTTCATTCATGGGACTCGATTAGGAAAAGTACTTCAAAGTAGCATGAGAGAAATTCGGTGAAGTTTTCACTTTCAAAGTCATCTTTGGATTTATTGGTCTAATTATTTTTTTTTTGAGAAGTCGTCGTTGGGATGAGAGCGTCTCATAATATCTGCACATTATCCTCTGAGAAATATTCTCATTCATATTTCCTCTCCCATGGCAGCGTTCGCTTTCACAGCACGTTCTGTCAAATTCCGCTAATTAAATTTAAGCGCGGCGAAACGCCATGCAAAGAAGCAGAAATACACCCAGGGGCACGTCGGGGTAAAAATATTTGGCCATGCAAATTTCGGTTAATTTCTTGATTTTTTGAAGCCCCTCTCTTCTTCCCAACAGATTATATTGCGAACTGAAATCTCTCTCTCTCTCTCCGCTCGTAAACAGCCATAAAAGCAATTTCCACTTATAAGCAGCGCCGCTATTATGTCCATGTTTACGAGTGAGAACATTCTCGAGGCGGATAGGGAAAAACTGGATTTAAACTTCCTCCTGGAGTTAAAAAAAAATTAAGGAATATGCCAGAAAGAGGATGTTGAGGGTTGTCCCTTATTCTTATCGCTGCGAAACGCCTCTAATTTTTCCCCTCATCTACTTTCTCGGGTTGACAGCGTGACGGAAGTGAATTATCCTGTACCCAAATCATTCTAATGTGCCATCAAGTGTGCCTCAACGGTTCGTATCAATCAGTCTTTCTCCATGTGAAAATGCTGACCTTTTATAATGCGTATACCGCTATTTCTGCGTTTCAGTACTCAGCAACGAGCTTTGCTCCATATAACGAGCTTTGAAGTTGGAAAAGTTTAAACTCAACGAGAAGCTTGCATCTTTGAACACATTCGTTACTTCGTTGACGATCTTTCCCATTATTTCCATGAACCTCAGGATTTGAGAAAAGTATAACTTAAGATTGATTTTTACAGACTTCAATTTTTGGCTATGATGGAAACAAGACTATTAGGAATATTCCAAACTTTTCGAGGTACCGTCTTGTTTCAACACGTGAATATCATTTCCATTTAGTCTCACTGTTGTGGGTTGTTCAAGGTTGATTTCTGATTTTTCTTCTACATCTTTACTTGCATTTACCTTCTAGATAATTGAAACTTTCAAGCAACATGTCGAAAAGTAACTTGGGAAAAATGAGGAACAATAGACTAAAAAAAAATATTATTCGTTATTTCCGCGTCTTTATGCGGAAAATGTACAAGTTCTACATCCCGTTGAGTGTACATTTACTAAGTAATTCGAGACTTCCCTTAAGGTGTGGCGTGAAGAACTAAGGAGAGATCAAATGCAGTTTCCTTGCCTGCCACTTTTATGTGTTTCCAAGCTATACAAATCAACAACCGCTCAAGGAATCTATTTATGAACTAAGCCTTTATCTCGGGAATAGAATTTCAGGTAGCTTATAGTAAATGTAGATATTTGTGAATTTGTTTTATTCAATTGTAATTTGGTAAATTGTAAAGTTGGTAAAAATGTTTATAGGTAAATGTAGTGTAAATGTTAATATTTGTAAACAGTTATCAGAAATAATAAATGAAACCAAGTAGCCTTCGAGCCATTTGAGTAATAGTTTCTATTTATGGTTTCTGCCGGGAATGATCAAACTACGCGCTCATTAATAAAATACAAAGGAAAGCAGCGCGCTTCGTTAAAAACTGCTACGAGCGTACATATAGTGTCTCACAACTTTCAGAGGGATTAAGGTGGGAGCCCCTAGAGACTCGGAGGCCACTCGTTTGGCTTAGGTTGCTGGAGAAATTCAAAACTGATGTATTTTAGAGCGACACACAGAATATTATCATGACTCCTCATTACATCTCTAGGTCTGACAGATGCGACAAAATAAGAGAGATACACTGCCGAACATATGGATACAAAAACTCGTTCTTTCTGAGCGCAATAAGTGACCACAGTAAAAATTGGGCTCCACTAAATACACTCTTATAATACATGTCACCATTTCATCTCCCAAAAACTTGCATCTGTTCACGGCTGGTGACCTAACACCCCCTGCCACACGCCCATACGGCGGCTTACAGGGTATTATGTAAATGTAGATGTAGTAAATGTATGTCTTTTTTGTCCGTAATTATATACTTTTAGAGCCCGTCCCAAAAATTGGCGCTGTTGACAGTGAGGAATGTAGCCAGTCAGTTAACACATCCAATGCTGTTTGTGGAGGGGAAATCACTTGGCCAAGGATTCCGTGATGGTGGCCTTTGTTTAAATCGTGCAGTCGTGAAAAATTGTTTACTTGTGATTTATTTCTAACAGAAATCACTATATGACATGTGTATCATTATTGGACCGATTATGTGTGAATGCACGAGTAGCTCTGGGATATTAAAATTGAGCCGTAGGGTGGTGAACCATTCATCGATTTGGTAATATGCGTGTGGTTTCCTAATCTAACTCGATGGTCCTAAATAGAAGTGACTGGTAAAAATTGTAAAAATATCAGCCTTTTTGCCACTTCATCCCTCGTATATAATAATTGGATGTTCCATCTTATCTATGACATAATTCGTGTAGATACCATTATAACTGGTGTTATTTCTATCGAACACGTGCAATTACTTCAAACCCGTGTTTATTACATTTCACGCAAACCCTTTACGATGCATTGAGTGTACGATATTGTGGAATGGATTTCGATTGTCGTACTAAACTGGAACGGTGATATCCCACGGCACTTGATCGGCGCAATAGATTAATATAAATAGAGCAAATTATCGATAAAGATAAGCTCATATTTTGAGGAAGACATCGCTTCATCTTTTTAGTTTGCTTAATCCAAGCATGCAGAAAGAATTTAATTTTTATATCCTGGACTGTTTTCTTTAAGTCACGAGTCAAATTATCAGTAAACAGTTTAGTTTGTTTTTGCTTGCAAAGATAATAACTAAGAATACCATCTTGTGACATCTGTATCAGTAATAGCAATTTGTTTCGATTAACTGTCATCTTCAGAAACAAGACTTGGGTACAAGACTACCGGAGACAAAACGTGTAGCTTAACTTATAATTGAAATCTGTGGAAAAGAGCGACGCCTCGGTAGTTGAACTGGCTTGTGGGCTCTCTGCGAGATATCTTGGGATCAGAGTTCGAGTCCCGCTCCATGCAGATGATTATTTTCCTCTTCTTCCGGAATTTTTGTACTCATGTCTCTCAACTAGTTTACACACGGATTGCCGAGCCTGGGTTTAAACGATATCACGTCCTTCGCCATCCAAGGCGTCGTTGCGTTCGCAAGTCTTGTAATGCAGGTTGGAATTTTCGATCTAATAGGGCCAGAGGGTTATTTTCGGAAGGAATATGAAAATGAATTTATACTAAATGCTTATTGAATAAATAAATGAATACTTCTAGGATATTCCCTAGATCTAGGTCCCTAATTCGCTACTTTTTCGATGGACGATCTTCCCATCGGCTTCTAATATCCAGTCGTAATGAATTTCATTCCGCAATCCGTCATTTTCAAGGAAAACTTGGGAATAAGTACCTTAAAAATGAAGAAAGATCTGAGGCTTTCCCGGCGTATTACGATGTTGAAGGTTACTCGGGTTTTCCACCGGGTCAAACTCTCCATCTTTGCCGACGTTTCGATGAACGGAACCGGCCGAACCATCTTGGACGACGTTTCGATGAATTCTCCATCTTGGCCGACTCGTTCATCGAAACGCCGGCCGAGATGGAAAGGTGACCCGTTGGAAAGCTCAAGTAACTCCTAATACCTTGAAAATTATATTTATGTGTTGAAACCAGACGGTACCTCGAAAAGTGTGGAATGTTACCAATGGTTTCGTTTCTAGCTTAGCCATGTATCATAGCATCATAACCACAAATTGAAATCTGCTAAAATCAATCAAGAGTTGTGATTTTTGTTTCAATTCCGAGATTCATGGAGGTAATGGGCAAGATCCTCATCGAAGTCAAAGGAAGTGAAGAATGTGTGGAAAGATCGGTGAAGGACCTGGGGAACATTCACCCTGGGAAAACATTCGCCCGGAAAAATGCCATATCGCATATAATTTACCCACCCAGGGCCGTCAGCCCTGCGCCGAGCATCTCTCCTCGTCTCCTCTCCCACTTGCCCAATGCCTTCGGACGTGGACCGATTCCGGATTGTGCGGTTCATTTGCATAAGCCGTGGCGGCGGTGACTGCGAAGTTTTCTCCGTGCCGTCCCTTTAGTTTCTCGAACAGTGCCTCTTCCCCCAGCCATTCCCATCCGCGCAGTTTTAGAATTTGACACAGTGAATGAAACGAAAGTGTGCGTGCGGAATAAAAAAAAAAAACGATCGCGGGTGTCGGAGAGAGGCTCGCCTGCTTTGCTTGAGCCCTCTCAGCAATGACGAGGTCTCGGTCCGATGGACATTTCCATAGCTAATCGCCCGTCCTCCCTCTCGCCCCTCGATCCCCATAGACCCCCGCAGGGTCGTTCAGTCGGGGGAGCGTTGTGTGGTTTTTGTAACCGACGCCATCATTCAGCCGGTAGCGAGAGCGACGCTAATGCGACGGAACGACCGAAAGATCCTTTCATAATATGATTTAAATTGCGCAAGTCTGGAAAAAAAACATCAACCCCCACACTCGCACGGGACTCAAAATTGACTGCTGTGAATTAAAACCTCAAGTCATCCCTGTCGGGGATGGGCCGGGTTTGTCAAAAGCTCGACGGTGGCGATCGATCTGAATAAAATAGTGGGAGATGATAATTTGTGTGAAGGTTGACGTAAACTGCTGGACTTGTCGTAACCGTGTCCCTCTCAATAAGTTAGTTGCAGGCTTAAATTTGTGGTAAAGTGATTCAAGTGAGTAAGATCTTGCTTTTTACATGCATCTCTGGTTTATTAATTCGGACCATAAAGTCCGTTGTCTCAGTCGTGGCTTGTTGTAATTTACTAAACATTGTTAATGAAAAGATAATTCATCATTGGCCGCTCAATCTTAAGATTGGTTATCTGCAACCTTTCACTCTTTCCTATCTAATGCTAATTCCCTAACCCCCTGGTATCTCTTCTTATATAATTTGCTCTTTATTTGGTCCATGAACTTATTTCTGGATCTTCCTCGGGGGATTTTACCCTCTATTTTACCTTCAAATAAAGCTTGCTATTTACCTTCAAGAAGAGATAGCCATTACACATTAATTTATCTCAAGACGACCCGGGTTTCGTTGTGGACGTCATCATCAGGTACACAGATCACAGAAGGCGAAGAATATATTTGTGCCTGTTTTCTCCGTCTTCTGTGATATTTTTCTCTGATGGTGACGTGCCACGTCGAAATCCTTAAAATAAATTTATGATGAATACTTCAGTTATCTTTTCATTTACAAAATATTGACTATGATTTCTAAAATTCATGACCCCGATAGTGACGTAATTCGTCTAAACCATGATCGGTAGTGATAAACCAGTGTGGAAAGTACGAAGCAAGTTTTTATGTCATGTCTCCGTCTCTTCCGGTGAAATTTTAACGTGCGAGTTGATCTTTTTATTTAAATTTCTTTTTTCTGTAAACCTTTATGGCAAATGTTCTTAAAATTAACTGTTGAAATGTATTCCGTCTGAAAATATGTGCTCTTAACAATGAGACAAGGTGAGAGGTATTCTACCGGTTGAGACAGATTTAGAGTTGGATACAAAATTACTGATATGTGATTCCCTGCAAAAATCCTACTTTTTTACATGCATGATCAGCGTCTTCAACTTGGCACATTTTCTCCCAGATCCCGTCTTCGTCATTAGAATAAGCTATATTACCTCCAATATCATTGCTAAATTGCCAATATTCCTCCAATGAATGGTCTAAAAGAACTTCCTACTGCAGTCTTTGTCATCATATTTTTATCGTAAACCTTGTATTGTCCATAAAGGTCTCATCACTTAACCTGTAGCTATCTTCATTCAAATTTTCATAAACTTACATGAATATGCGTATGATCTGATGTCAATCGTGGTTCGCAATGTCGTTATAAACTTAGAATCGCCATGGTTAAACCAAAGAACAATGTGTGATCCGTGCAGACTTGGCGTAATGTCTTGATACAAAGATATTAAAGGTTTAAGTACTCCAGGCTTAGACATGGAGTTCTTGCTGCTTTAAATGAAAAATGCGATTCCTCTTAACTGAAATTTCTATTATAACCAATTTGGGGTGGTAACGTTTCTGATCAAGTGGCGGATATGTTTCTGTGATGATCATTGTAACTATAATATCTGGTGACAAATGAAATGAGTGATAATTACTTTCTAGTCACTAACGTGATATCGACCGCCTGAGCTGGTGAAATTTTGGTGGTTCTCGTCTCCAGCCTCAGATTGGAATAGGTTCCGAGAAACCTAAATTTAGCCAAATTGTTTTATCTCTCTCTTTAGATTTTTATGTTTTCTGGGATTGGAGTGGGTTATTTCGGATGATATCGGACGGTTGTGTAAAAGGTCCTCTAGTCTTTACCCAACTCTCTGTCAGTTGCGCTAGCAAAGCTTTTTTTGTGAATCAAATTTGCCACGGTAGACAGATCAGTGCATTGTCAGTCTGACAAGCCAATGATCTCTGGTTCAAATTCCGGCTTCATTAAGGATGTTGTTTTTGCATGCATTACGATTTAAGTGGACCTGTGTTAGATGGTTTCCTGTAGCTTTAGTACTAATACAATTGAAAACTGAAAGTTAGGAAAAGGCAAGAAAGATCGATGGAGGATATTTTATTAGGTGAGGACATGTTAAAGACCCTCATATTAAAGACCTCCCTGGCAGAGGGAAGATCGCTGGGGAAGCTAGGAAGAGCAAGGGTCGGAATTTTAGACGACAAAAGTTTCTGTCGAGATTTTGATAATTTTACGAGACGAGTAATTGATAGAAAGCTAGATGATATCCTAGAGATCGGGATGTTAGGTTAGCTACTGACCTATATCCTATGAATCAACTGGTTTAATACTCAAAAAAGATGAATGAAGGATATGGTGAGAAGAATCCACAGGGCGAGTTAACCCTTTATGGACAACGATTTTTCTACTTAAGAAAAACTTTTTTTCCTTCCAAATCCCAAACAAGGGAGATAATTCGAAGCACGCCCATCCATTTTTAAAACATTTTTCTCAAAATAGCCTAGAATTTAGGTACGAGCGTGCCAAAAACGTCCCAATGGGCCATAATGGAATAACTTACATGGTTACTGAGGCACAACGATTCTGGAGGTATGTGCCCAATTAGGCACACCTGACGTTAAAGGGTCAATGTTGAAAGGGCGCTGGACGTGTTTTGTTGGGGACTTTCATCACGATTTACCTTTTTCTTTTGTGGGTTCGCCATTTTATTTTGTTCGCCGTCTTCATGCCCTTTCGAGACAGCTTCACCCATGTGCGAGTCAAAGGTCTTCAGTCCTCTTTCGCTCAAAAGTTGGCGGCGGCCCCGGTTCATTTATCACAACCATGCTAATTCGCCGTAACAATACTGGCGCCTGTCCGGAATTTAGTGACATTCCCTCTGGGGTCAAGTTTCTCAGTTTTCTCAGTCAAGGGGTTTCTCAGTTATACATTCCCTCTGGAGTTATAACTATTTTAGGGGCCCTCCGTTCTTTTATCCTTACGCGAGTCATCGCAGGACGAATACGGCACGCCATGTATCCTTTTTTTTTATTTGCTCACGATTAAAGTTTGCGACCCCCTTATTAGCTCAATACCTTTATTTAGGTAACCCAACTCCACGCGCGTGGTTGGGAGCAGTAATAGGTACATTTGCAACCAGGATTACCATGAATTTCATGGGGTAATTTTACTTACGAATTCTGGCTCTAAATTCGTGTGATAGCGTGATGTCACCTATATTAATTAAGTGCGAAAAAAATAAGTCCTAGCGTGTAGCAATGGACAAAAAAATTGTTATCTAATAGAATCTTTTTTTGAGGGCTTAAGGTGGGAGGCCCTATAGACTCGGAGGCTACACGCTAGGCTTAGGTTGCTTGAAAAATTCAGAACTGATATTTTTCAGAGCGACATAGAGAATATTATCATGACTCCCAACTACATCTCTAGGTCTGACAGACGCGATAAAATAAGAGAGATACACTGCCGAACAGATAGGTACAAGAACTCGTTCTTTCCGCGAACAATAAGCGATCACAATAAAAATTAAGCTCACTAAATACACTCCTGATATCCATGTCACCATTTCATCTCCAAAAAACTTACACCTTTACACGGCTGGTGACCTAACACCCCCTGCCACACGCCCATGCGGCGGCTCGCGGGGTATTATGTAGATGTAGATGCCACGGCGTTGTTGGAGCCAACAGCGTGAAAGTATGTTTTCAAGAATGGTATCCACCCCCTTAAAACTTTTACCCAACTCACTATTTTATTCAGTTTTGTTAGATTAAAAAATCTACTTCGTAGCAAAATGGTGTGTTGCTATCTCCATTACTGTCTGACAAAGAGGGTCTCGTCTCGATGGCAAGAGTCTTTTTGGAATGGGACGGAATGCAGGCGTGTGGTATCCATTATCCGATCCAGTCAGATGTATTTTTTGTGGTGACTTTTAAACCTCTTTCACCACGCAGAAGGTACCGGAGAGGCACTGGAAAGTACTAGTCTCAAGATATTAAAACCCCGGAGATTCGTCGAGGGGTGATGAAATCACTGAACCACTAGAGTATGGGAATTAATGACCTGAGAATTTCAACTGTGGCGGATAGGGTCACCGATTATCTCGGGTTGAGAATTTTATTTTGGGCGATTAATATGGATCGTTCATGTTTATATCTTTCATTTACATGTGATATTACATGCTAGAATGTTTATTTGAATGTAACCCATTTTACTTGAGTACCTACGTACTGCCAAGGTTTTTAGGCCTTTGTACGTTATTTACATAAAAAAATTACATAACATTCTTTTTCATGAAAGAATCAATTGATACTAAGTTTATCTACTAGTTGATGTAGGTTTTATATGGAAAAGAGTAGGAAACTACTAGAATTTTTGCTTGCGCAGGGCCTCATCTAACTGTTATATTCATTCCTTCATCTTATTCTACGCCCGACCCTTCTTCATCACATTCATAAAGCTATTCCCTTCTTTCGCATCCTGTAATACCAAACATCCTGACCCAATTACACCCTATATTAATCCTTCCCCCTTACTACCTCTGCCAACCACCTACTTTTCCTCTTCCTAGTAGTCTCATCCTGAAGTTTCCTTTCCTCACCTGTCATACCAAACTCTTCCTCGTTTGCCTTCCATTCCGTCCACCATCTACATCTTCCTACCAGCTCCTTCACACTCGTATTTCGGATGCCTGGAACATATGCTCGCCTTATTTTCTCAGAGACTAAGTTTCTGCCCCAATGCAGCGATAATTCTGTATTATTACTGATATTATTTTAGTTAATATTAGTAGAGAGTATATATAATCATTCATCTTCCATGGACCATCAGTGCATTTAGTAGGTTGAGTACTTCGCATCGATGTGATAAAACTGGATTATTTGCCAAGAAAAAATGTACGCTCGCAAAATTTGCTATTCCAATACTTTCAAAAAATCCTCTGACCAGCTTGCGCCTTATCTCATGTCTTAATTGGTAAATATTGCAGAATTAAAAATAAAATCAATATACCTGATTGTAAAGAATTATTTTGTGAAACAGTGAAGGGTCGGGATCAGCCTCGGCCCTGAATAATTGGGCCAGTTTCGGCCAGCGGGTAGTGATTTAGTCCACCTGCCCCAACCCTCTCCCCCCTCCCACCCATCCCCCAATATCTCCTCTTGGCATGTCCCCATCTTCCTCTCCAGTCTACCATTTTTTTCTATGTTTCGTTCTCCCTCCGCTCCCAAAAACTCTCAAACCAATGGTCTCGCCGCTGCTCTCTCATCCCCTTCAAGGACGTCTCATGGACCTCTGGGTGCCTTCCTTGACGTGTCTGTTTCTCATTGTCTGGTTGTGTGTGCTCGAGAAGAGGGCTAGGGGATGCGTGATTCGGCGCTTTTCCCACGCCCGTCAGTTTTCCCCGCTCATTTCAATTCCCGTCTTACCCCACCTACCCCCTGCCGAAATCCAGCATCCGCCCTCGGGGTGTAATGGACCCCCTCGTATTTCCTACCCCTCTCTCCTTATACCCTCCGGCTCTTTGTTTTTTTGAAACCCATCGCTCTTACTAATTCCAACATCCGCTGCTATCTGCACTCACTGAAATGTTTTTTGCGCTGGGAGAAAACTTTAAATAGCCGACGAAGAATCAAGTCTGGTATAATGGAATTGTTCCACAACGGTAAATCAACTCTTTTTCCTGACATGCCTTCAATTCTATATATTATTTTTACCTTGGAAATGATTTTAAGGAACAAAACTAGTCACTAAGTATAATTATCTTAGTGAGAAACTAAAATATGCCTCTTTTATCTTCATACGAGACATTTAAAGTCTTATTATTATATGTAAATTCTATGTATTTTAAATATATGAATTCTATATATTATTTTTACCTTGGAAATGATTTAAAGGAATGAAATTAATCGCTTAAGTATAATTATCTTAGTGAGAAACTAAAATATGCCTCTTTTATCTTCATACGAGACATTTAGTCTTATTATTATATATATATTCTATGTATTTTAAATATATGAATTCTATATATTATTTTTACCTTGGAAATGATTTAAAGGAATGAAATTAATCGCTTAAGTATAATTATCTTAGTGAGAAACTAAAATATGCCTCTTTTATCTTCATACGAGACATAAAAAGTTTATTTGTAGACCTCGGATGGGTTCATAGCGCAATATTTCGCAAGCCATTTTGGAAGGGCTGTTAATAGTCTCTTTTATTGACCTAAGAACTCACTCCATCCCTTGAAACTGGTGATTTTACCATGACAGCATTTGAAACACATTGACCACGTTTTCAACCTAATGGGGGCTGATGCCATGTTATCACAGTAAAAGTTTTTGTTCACTTTCCACAGAAATTGTTTTTCACCGACCAAGGTTTCGACATGAACTATGTCATTTTCGAGGTCCTTACCTTTTCTATACTTATTAAAACAGAAACAACAATTGCACTATTCCACAAGGTATTTTAATGCGTACAACGCGTTTCAACTCACAGAGCCATCATCCGGTACAAGACATATTTGTTCTAACCCTTTTTATTCTTTCCCCCCCTTTTTGCCTTCCCGTTTCCCTGGTCTTCCCCGTTCCTTTATTCCCCTAGGATTCACTGGATTCTCCATCCTACCCTTGGTTTTCCCATTTACCCGCCACTCCCCCTCCTTATTTCTGTTCCTCAACCCCCCTTTTTTCTCAAACTTGTAAAATGTATAAATTGGATGTTCTCTCTTCCAAATGTCTTCTACCTGATGATGGCTCTGTGAGCTGAAACGCGTCGTAATCATTAAAATACCTTGTGGAATAGTGCAATTGTTGTTTCTGTTTTAATATGACGAACTTCCACGACATCTCGCCTGAATCTGTTGAAATAATTTTCTATTCTTCTTTAAACTTTTTCATTTCTCATTTTATCCGTCCATTTTATCTTCAGTACCATAGTTTCCATAGTTCATGTCGAAACCTTGATCGGTGAAATAAAATTTCTGTGGAAATTGAACAAAAACTTTTGTTGTGATAACATGGCATCTGTATTCCATTTCCACAAGATATCGCCTGATACGCTAAATTTAAATAATGAGGGCTATTGAAAAATAACAATAACGCTTGAGCATACGTCACGGAGAACAATTATCCACAGAGAACCAGGATGGAGTGTGTGCTGCTCTTTTACAATCTCATCTTCCTTGCCTCTTCCAATGCTGGTGATCCTACTTCCAAGGGAGGAAAATCTTCCACTCCTTATCCCGACCCTTCCCTATCTAATGCTAGATTCTTTACTTCCTTGTAGCTTTTCCTATATACTTTCCTCTTTATTTGCCCATGAACTCATCCATTGGCCTTCCTCTTAGGCCTTTTCCCTTTATTTTTCCTTCAGTCACATTATCCTCAAGTCCATTGTGCCTCAGGGTGTGCCTAAGCCATCTGGTTTTTCTTTTCTGTATGACCTTTCATATGGACCTTTTCTATTCTTCTGTAAACTTTTTCATTTCAATCCGTCCAATTTATCTTTAGCATCCTTCTCCAGCACCAGGTTTCAAAATCTTGTAGTCTGTTCATGTCTACATGCTTTTCCAACGGTCCAGGTTTCCGAAAGCTCTGCCTCCTTAGAGCGCCGTCTTTCTCTCATGAATGCAAAATTCCAATGAGAAAAATTCACTTGCCTTGACTGGGCTTCGATCCTGGATTCCTTGATGTGTCACCGAGTACTTAAGCGAGTTCAGACACCGAAGCGGCTTTCTCCTTAGTGGATTTTGAGATGACTTTTTCCTTTATGGAATTTCGCATTTATGTGCCCTTGCGGGTGTCTCCGTAGAGGCAGTACCGTGGGTAATCTACGTCTACGTACTACCGTACGAGGCGCATAATGGGAGTGTGGCGGGGGGAAAAACTAGGACACCAGCCGTGTAAATGTGTGAGGGATAAGGTTTTGGCAAGTGAATTGTATTATGGGGGCGGGTTCATTGAGTGGGGCTCTGCTTTTATTATGGTCGCTTATTAGGCATATAAAGAACAAATTTTTGCACCTATCTGTTTGGCAATGTATCTCTCTTATTTTATCGCTAATGTCAAACCTAGAACTATAGTTTGGCGTCAAAATTACACTCTCTGTGTTGCTCTGTAGCACACCCCTTCTGAATTTCTGTAGAAAATTAAGCTTAGCCTATACGAATAGCCTCCAAGTCTCTAGGGGTTCCCGCTTTAATCCCCCTAAAAGCTGTGAAGCAATATGTGTCCGGTCTTAGCATTTTTAGACGAAGCGCGCAATTTTCCTTTGTATTTTATTTATTTTATGGTCAAATCTTTCTGTTCATGGTCCCAAATGCATAGCTGGTCCCGGTACTGTCAAAATGAATCCTTCTCTCATATCGTGTCCCTCGGCGCATTCACGACGACGGCGAGACGAGCTTAAAAGTGGTCTCCCGTACCGATGACGTATTCAATTTGGACGGAATGAAGTCGTTTTACGCGTCCGACCGCCCCCCCCCCCCCCCGTCTCCGTTCCATCCGTCCCGATCACATTTCCATCAGCGCTCTTCTTTTTTCTTTTGCTCTCTTTATTTTCATTCTCCGTCCTTTCCCTTCTGTTCCTTTTGTTTTCTCGTTCCCATCGGGAGTCTCCTCCATTCCCCTCCTGATTCCCCAAGTCCAGCATCTCGTCCTGCGAGCGGGAGTCATTTACGCCGCCCTCCCCCCAATCCTTCCCCCTCCCCAGTCCTCACCGAAATTAATTCGGCAGCGCATAATAGGAGGAGGTCACGAATGGGATGGTATCCATTCCCATTCCTCTTCGATCAACTCCTCTCACTTTTCCCTCCTCCTCACCCGTGTAGTCCAATCACCTTCCTATCTCCGACTCCTGTTTTTCTTGTCTGGTAGCAAGATTACTGCCTGCATATATTTTTTTCCGTTTCTCTATATTATTGCGAAAGTCTTCATACAAATGCCATACCTATACTGTGGGTGTAGTAAACGTTAAATCTTTAGATACAGTAAAATATCTTGGAATTATTTCAACTTCTGATATATCGTGGGGAATACACTTACAAAACATATGTGGCACAGCATTAAAAAATTACGCTTTGTTAAACGTATAATACGAAGGTCCTCAGATGAAATAGTCAAAGAAAGATACCAATTCCCTCTGCTTAGGCCTCACCTACGCTGCGAGCATTTGGGACCCTGGTCATAAATATTTAACCAAAAATTATTAATAATACAAAGGAAAGCAGCGCGTTTCGTTAAAAACTGCTACGAGATAAATATTGTGCCTCACAAGTTTTAGAGGGATTAAGGTGGGAGACCCTGAGACTTGGAGGCTACACGCCAGGCTCAGGTTGCTTGATAAATTCAGAACAGATATTCTTCAGAGCGACACAGAGAATATTATCATGACTCCTCACTACATCTCTAGGTCTGACAGATGCGATAAAATAAGAAAGATACACTGCCGAACAGATAGGTACAAAAACTCGTTCTTTCCATGAACAATAAGTGACCACAATAAAAATTGAGCTCCACTAAATACAATACTATGATACATGTCACCATTTCTTCCCCCAACAACTTACATCTTAACACGGCTGGTGACCTAACACCCCCTACCACACGCACATGCGGCGGCTCGCAGGGTATTATCTAGATGTAGATGCAGATGTATCCGTTCTAATTCGCTAAATAAGTGCGTTATCCCGCAAGCGCTATAGGAAAGTTAGGGTCAGCGAGGATGGCGGACTGGCTTCAGCTTCTAGCATAGCAAGTGTTTTCTCCATCTACCTCAATGATTGGTGGTAATAAACTAAGTACTTTAATTTTATTATAGAGAAAATACCATTAGTACGATGTAATTTGTGTCCTACGCGCAACAATCAAACACATAAGTCTTGAGGATTTTTATTCACTCTCATTTAATCTAAAGGGCGCTTTAAACGGTACATTTTTTCGCACAAATATCATATTTCATACACGAAAATGAATGTAATTAGAGTAGGTTCTATTTTCCGTTCAGTCATTAATACAAGAAAACGATAATATTTAACTTTAATCAAACATTAAAATTTCAAAACCAATAAAACTAAGACATTAAAGCAATAAAGCTTGCCGCTTTAAGTGAGATAATTTTCCTCGTTAAAGGAACCCATACATTTGTTTGTAAACAATAAAATGTACCGTGTAATACGGCCTTAATGGTACCAGAACCGGTAGATCAGGTACCCTAGTGGATAAAATACGCACTTGCAATACCTTCTGATGAATCTTGAGTTTTAATGTTTGAGTCTTGCAATATTTCAAATTTTATTGCTATATCCCTCTGTATTTCTTTCGTTTCCATCCTTACTTGATAACTTCTTGGGGCATTGCATGTTATTTTTTGCTCTTGTTCAACCTCCATGAGAGTTTTTCAGGTTTTTCCCGTCCCCCATTCGGGAAAGACACGAAAATTAGCGCTTCAGCTCTCGGTTTTTCCAAATGAAAGGGAGAGTGATTTTCGAATTCTTTTGTTTTGCGGCTTCGTCATTTCCTTTGGTTTTTTTTACTATTATTTATTTTCCTCTTTCGACTACCAGGTCCGGAGAGAGAGAGAGAGAGAGAGAGAGAGAGAGAGAGAGAGAGAGAGAGAGAGAGGCGCCTTCCCTTTCGTTCGCCCGAGTTTTCAGCCTCTCATTATGTTTTTATTTTTTGCTGAGCGATCTTCTCACTATCTCCTTGTCGATCCGTTTAACTCTCCCCCTCCCTCCCTCCCTCCATCCCTCTCACTCCCCTCATTCCTTTTAGACTTCTTCTCTCGCTCCCTTGAGTGATTCCTTCGGAAGCCTCGCCCTACTACACTATCGCCATTCTTCTCGTCCCCTCCCATCACGCCTTCTCTTAAGCGAATGGGAGCTTGGAATTTTGCTGAAATTCTCCTCGTCAAGGAATGATTGGGTCTCCCGGGAAGGATAGAGGGTGATGCCCGATCCTCTGAAAAAGATGCAGAGATTTTTCCTAAATTATCTTTATTTTCGGTCTGTCTTGATCAGTGATTTGTCTGGGGCGAACTTGGCTTGCTTATTCAGAGGTGGCTGTTCAGTGGCAAAATGGCGAGAGGCTGTAATTGTAATTAAGTAATGTGCATGAGCACGGCCTTAGTCAGTCAATTATAAAGCCTTTAGAGCGCAATTCTCAATCCTGAAGACTAATAATATGATTGCTTTGGTCTCTATAAAAAAATACTACCCTAATTTATAACGCATACTTGCATTACTATGATGGGAATGTTTTATGTATGGCCTTGCCCCACCAACTATTCTGAGTGCATCAGGGGAAAACAGTGACAGCTTTAGGAACGTTTCAAGTCTGGAATAAAAATCTCATCATTAATATGATTGATCACAGTATTACTTAGTCTTGGAAATGTGGTAGCAGTGATATTTACAGGTAATGATACCATTAATTTAAATTGTGCTGGTTGTTTTGTTTAAGAAAGGTAGCTTTAGGTCTTTTAAGCTATGATTTAAGAATTTACAACATGAATGGGGTAGATCGTGATAAAATTATGTAGTTGCTTTGAACCATCCAACAGTCATAAATAGCTGGTTTTGGTTGCAAGACTTGTAGTATGTACTGTCTATAATAAATTTTCTGACCGCAAATCATATGTAACGTTTGCAATACGACTACTGCTGAGTTGTAGATTTTCTCAGCAAGCGGCTTCTAATGTTATTTATTTTAAACTTCGCTTTCCTCTACGCCGTAGTTTTATTTCTTTGATTTTTTAGGCATGGCATCACCTAATCAATATGAAATAGAATCTCTAATCAAGTCGTAATTTAACCAACTGAGGTGAAGCCAACGTGGAAATATTCATTAAAGTATGCAAGGCGAACTTAAATCCGTCAACAGTGGCACAATTTATGCCGTTAATGATGATAATTGTACTCAAGGACGAGCTCACTGTTGAAATGATAATTAAATATCTTACGTTTCACGCCTAGATCCCTACGAGGTACTCAATTAGTCTGATTTTATAACAGCTGATCATACAGCGTTGAGTTGCTCATTTATTCCATGCTCCATGTTTTCAGGTCATAAATTCCTTATCCTTATAGTGAAACTCCGAGGGCAGAAGTAACCTTGAGTATTTTTCACAGATCACGCATCATTCTTTTTATTCGCGCTGTTAGTTAGATGGGCAGCGTGCCAGACTTAACACTCGGTGCTGAAGTATATGAAGTGCATTTCGTGCATAAGTCACATTATAATATACTATTCTGATCCATGCTTAGGATATGTAATCGGCCGTATATTTAGACCCACTTCCACTTTTGTACCACAAGTTCAAGATTTGGGTCGAATATGATCATACCAGTTAATTCTGCGGCATGCATTAAGATGAAATCATGATGTAGCGATTTTCAGGCCAAAAAAGAATAGTTCAGACAGTGTTACAATTATCTGGGACCTAAAATATTCCGCTCTTTACCGTCTGATATTTGTTTTCTGTGCATAAATATTTGCCACAGGCAAAATTTACGATATTTTGAATTATTTTGTTTGAATTTATTTAATTTTAAAATTATGCAAAAGGTGTATAGCCAAATGTTCTTTTCTTTTTTTAGTAATATCTTTATTTCGAGCAATTAAATGACACAGGGTGATGCAACATATTGACCAAATTGTGTATTACCTGTGAAGAGTGGGCAACCCCAAAGCAGGACAGTCGTCCAAATAGGGTGCCTACATTCCTTATATTCTTGTTCATCGCTGTGTGTATTTGGAGCTATCTATCTAGCAAAAAAAAAGATATCATTATTTTCTCTTGATATATGGTGTACCATTTTACCCAACTGTTTTTCAGCCCAGTACAATATACGTAATCGTTATTGCTATATTTGAGGGGATACGCGCTTCGTTTATCAAACGATCTCGGATTGATCTGGAATCAGACCGATCTGAAATTTCCAAGCAAGCCTACTCAGGTCGTCTGGTTTACCAACATGGACACAGAATATCGATGAACAATCGAAGCCATCAGTTGAAGCACGATTGACCCGGTGTGTAAACAAGTACAGAGTTAAAAAATTTTCACTCGCATTCTGAGTAAACAAAATTGTCCAATTTGAGATAGAAATGCAATATGCTACGATATCATCAACGTCACTTCACTCTTCATTAATGCATTTTTGCTACCACTGGTAACAGCTCTCGCCTTGAATATTTACGATTATATTTTGTTTCCGTATGACCACCAAAGGAATAACGTGAAGCGCCGCTTGTTCAGATCGATCTGAAATCTCAAACTGGCTGAGAGAGCGGGTTAAGTCAGCCCGATTCTCAGATCGATCCCACTAGCCCGTTGCGTGTACCATACCGAGCTTATCCAGTTAGATCGATCTGAGATCAATTGGTAAACGTAGTGATACTTGGAGATGTTGGCTACGCGATTTGGCTTTACTTTTGTCTCCGTTGGCGATACTTATTGTATTTATTCGCAGTATCTCGCTCGCTACATGTGTACATTTTAAACCTAACTTGAATGAAATCGGCAGCATGCCAAGTGTTATGTAGGTGGTTTGAGGATCTTCGGTGAATTCGGTTCGAGGATTGATGGGTTGAAATCCATTTATTTGGCACATGCCGTGGGTTCGAAATAAGCTAAGTGTTTTGATCTGATGTCCTTTCAATATTTCAAAGTCTCGTTCGGGTTGATTCGGTGGATTTTCTTTTGTTTGTGTAAAATACAGTGCATAAAAAACACTATGTAACTAAGAATGGATTCAAGTATTCAAGAATTGATTCAATACCTGACGAAATAGGGTATTTTAGACTTAACTATGTAGAATCGAGCCATCGAGGAGAGAAATGGGAACCAAGTATAGTGGGGAAGAAGAGGTGTGAGAGGTTCACTGTGCTAGCAGGGGAATTCCCTCTCTCGTCCTCTTCAATCAGGTTTATTTGCTGAAATCGTCATATGTGTCGTTCTTTACCAGAGGATTATCCAAGTTGTTGAAACGTTTGTAGTGATTAATAAGAAATGGAGAGGAATTGCATACAATGGAACCTACAACCGCGGCCACCTCTCTAAACGGCTGATTTTTTTCGGGAATGGATAAATTAATTTCCTGTTTACGCATTTTTCCCTCTCTTCAGCGGTCGTTTCTTTCAGCGGCCATAATTTCAAACGCCCGATTTTTATTAGGGGACATTAAAAATTAAATTCCTGTATGATGGGCAGTTACAGGACCGACACATATGTATGATATGAGGACCCCAGAAGTCAAGGGGTCTAAGTAACAAAACCGTTGTTTAGAGAAAACTTAAGTCAAAGTTGAAAATGTTTGGTACAACCCACTAAGTAGTTAAGAAACATTACCTTAGATAGCAGTACCTGTCAAGAAAATCACTTGGATCCCTTTACCGCCCAAAAGATTAATATTTTCACATCCCATTCCTGTAACTAACTTATTTTTTTCAAAAATGTCACTTTGACTCCTTGACTTCTGGGGTCTACATATTAAGTTATGGGACTCATAAGCCATAGCAACCAGTCAATAAGTGTTGCAGAAACATTCGATAAATTAATTGGTTTCATAGCTTATTGCATGTTGCTATGAGTTCTACTGGTAGCCAAGATGACGGACGCGCAATGAACCTCTTGGATACTTAATTACTAGATAAAATAATTGTTTTGTGACAGATGACCAGCTATTTTACTCTTACTGACTAATTATTATAAGCATTAGCAATTTTTCATAGACTAAAATTTCATCAATTTTATCCGGCGGTGGAAGATTAGATCGAAAATTCGAAGCTATTGACTATTGGTAAATAATTTGTGTCGTTAGTGGATGTGTTCCTGCAACCCAAATATTTTCATGAGATCTATAAGTTTATAGATGTAACAACTATTGATTCCATATCGAGATGTTCTCGCAACCGGCCATTAGCATTGTCAATTTTTCTCTCTTCAGCGTCGCCTCTTTCAGTGACCATTATTTCATGGGTCCGGTGGTGGCCGCTCAATACAGGTTTCACTCTAATTGGGCCTCATTTTTCCTGTTTCGACCTAATTTCTTTCTTTCACTTTAAGATATGGGTAAGATAAATGCCATTCCGATCTTGCCCGTGAAATAGGTTTGCCGATATGTTCATTTCCTGGGTTGTTTAATCCTAGGATTAGTTGACTGCAGCCCTCCACCCTTCCCTATCTAATGCTAGTTCCTTTTTCTCCTGGTTTCTCTTCCTATGTACTTTCCTTTTCATTTGGTCCATGAACTTATTCCTGGGTCTTCCTCTGGGAACATTACCTCTATTTATCCTTTAATTATGTTCTTCACAAACCGATTGTTTCAGGGTGTGTCCAATCCATCTTGTTTTTCTTTTCCCTACGGTATTCCATGTGGTCCTTCCCTCTTCTCCTCTTCTACTCTTCTGTACACTTCATCGTTTCTTATTTTGCCCGTCCATTTTATCTAGAGCATCCTCCTCCAACATCATGTTTCGAAGGCTTCTAATCTATTCCGGTCAGCTTTTCCCGTGTTGTAGTAATTTTACTCGGCCCTTACGAGCCTAATGAAATATTTTGAAACTCTGATGATATACTTACGTGGGAAGATAGGGTCGAATTATCCGAATTGGTGACGTGAGTTTGCGTTGTCTTTGTCTCCGTTGAACCTAATAGACGGGTGGTGGAAGTGGCCGGGATTGTATCTGCCACAATGACGAAGCCTTTCCAAAGCGTAGAAGGCCGCTAGAACAGTCTCGGCGCTCGGGAGAAAGAGATCTAATCAAGTGCCTGAGGATGCGATCCGTCGAAGACGCGTAAAAAATCTATAATGACAACCCATTCGAGTTGACTTCAGGGGATGGCAGTGATCGGAGTTGTTGTCGTGCTCCACTACTCCATCAAAGGCGGCAGCAGGCGGAATGGATATTAAAAAAAAAAAAAATTCCAACAAGTTTTTATTTTAAGTAACCGTATTTTTTTTATCGTTCCATTTTTACGAAACGCGAATACTTTATTTTTTTGCCACTTCAGGTTTGTTTTTTCCTCCTGCTACTGGCCTCAAGGCGAGCGCCGCTAAGCCACGCTGCTGCCGCAGGGCGCCGCCGATTTCTTCTACATCTGCATACTTGCCTAAGCCGTTGGGACTAGTGGCAGATGGTGTTAGTATATCAAAAGGCAGGGAGTAAGGAAGAGGATAAAAGTGAATTACACTGTTAACAGCTTGCCTTAGTGTCTCTTTAGACGGGAAGGAAAGCCAACAAGGATGTGCATGGCATAATGGAAAAGCGGAAGATACTTCTGGAGGAGGTCAAGCTGGCTCCAGCTGGACTATTTGAGTCAAGATTAAGTTATAAATTTTTATATTCATTGGTATTTCAATTCTATGATTGGTTGACTGCAGCCCTACACCCTCCCACATCTAAGTCTTGTTCCCTTACCTCCTGGTATCTCTTCCTATGTAATTTCCTCTTCTATTTATACTTCCAATGTCCTCTACCTCAAGTGTTTCCTTTTTCGCCTTTATGAACACGATTTACCCTTCTTCATGCCATCCATCAAACCTTTCCTCACTCCTTCCCTGCATGCCCAACATCCTTTCCTCTATCATGGACTTGAGTTACCCTTCGCTTCTTAACACTTACACCGCCACCTACCCTGCCTTTCCCGGATTTCATTCAGAAGTGTCCATCCCACGCCCACGCTCAGCGTTAGCTTAGGTTCAATTCAAAATTCAAAACATCTCCGTAACATTAGCTGAGGAGGCGTACAGTATTAGAAGGGAACTGATGACGGGGACCTTGGGTAAGGATATGAAGAAGAGGCTGGTGAAGAGCTTGATATGGAGCGCAGCGTTGTATGGGGCAGAAACGTGGGCCCTCAGAAAGGGGAACGAGAATAGAAATGTGGGTGAGTAGGAGGATGGAGAGGGTGTGGTGGACTGAAAGGAGAACCAACGAGGAGGTGCTTGGTGTGGTAGGCGAGGAAAGGAAAATTCTGAATAAAATCCAGGTTGGGTAGATTGCCATAATAATAATTGGAATTGGGCGCCAAATACGTCTTATACACTGCCGAGGTAGCTAAGGGTTTACGCTGCCTACCAACTTACCATCGCACAGTTGTCGGAAATCGAAAAATGCGGGACAAAAGTCCAAAGTGGCTTTTTTTGAGGTAAAGAGTTGAAACCTAGCACATATACTCACAAATGATTGCTGATTATGTACTGATAAACCATTTGCCTTAGGTTTTAGCCGTTAAATAGTCGAAGAAAAATGAAAACGGGTGTTTCCTGGGAAATTCGGCCAAGTTTTAACCTCCGTATCTAAGTAACAGCTGAAGCTTCAGGTGAATGGCTTACCATTCCATGATCATTTTCAATCATTTGTGAGTATATATGCCAAGTTTCAAGTCTTTACCTCAGATAAAGCCATTTTGGACTTTTGTCTGGCATTTTTCGATTTCCGACCACTGGGCGTCGGCTCCCATTTTTTTACTTATCACCATATTTTTTGTGCCTAAAGGAGTGAAGGGCATTGAGGACTGAGTTACGCTGGCTATTCTGATATTTTGCATTTTTCCCCCGGCTCCGTTTCCAGATCGGAGGTTTTTCACTTTCACTATCTTTCCTTCTTCGATAGATCGACTTCGAGATACAGAATCGCTCACAATATCGGAAGCCTTCCCGTGCCCTCCCTCCGATTTCTTAATGTCTATGATTTCTTTGGCGGACACAGGAGGTGGCGAAGGGGGTTGGGCTGATCGATGATTTGCCTCTCCGAGTTCCACCGCCCGAAATAATTGCCCGAGATGGGATATCTGCTCGCAATCTACAGATCGTGATACCTTTCGAGAGAGAACCCTTCCCTCCTCTTCTACCCCACACCGATCTCTGTTTCTCCCGAGCCCCGTGGTCAATCGCCTGGACCATAATTTGGGGGGGAACTTGTAATCTGGCTCCTGGATATCTCTCAAACAATAGCACATTCAAAACACTTTCCGCGTATCTTCCCCTAATGTACTCTCCTAATGGCTCTTCAAATGGTTTCGTTCTACTAGTGATTGCTTATTTTTTATTTTTCCAACCTTTTTTTTTGGCCTGTCCTTGAGGATATTTAACCGTGGCGTTTTCGAAGATTGCCTCTATTCGGCCATCTATCCCTTTTGGGATTTGATTTGGAAAATAAGCTATAATAGACTCTATGATTGCTATGGTCCATCACAGATTTCCATTCATGAATGTATGATGAAGGAATTATGGAATTAGGCAGGATTAATATTAACTCTATATTGATGGGTTGAGGGTGAGATTTAAGGTTTACGTTCGTTTTATTTTGCGATAGTGTTATGTTTTTTCAGGGCCATAATCGTATAAATGGCTATCATGATTCTGTTAAAAATTACTCTTAATACGTGGGCCATCCAGCTTCTGTTCTCAAGTGAGTAGTTTCCGTAAAGTATACATATTCCGAATGTACAAAAATTTAAAAATTGGTCCTTTATTTTCTATGCAAATCTAGACTCACGCAGTGATTTCTTTGGGATATTCTTTCCCATTTTACTACCGAAAAACCTAACTAGTTTTTGATAAAGATAAAATTTTAGCTAAAAGTATCCTTGAATTTGTAGACAAGAATTGAACATGAATCCCGTAGTGGAATTAAACCGGTAATTTTTAAAAATACAGACTGACTCTAAGCTTAAAAAATGAATTCAAATAATTATTGACTGACTGTATATGTAATATACTGACTCTAAGCTTAAAAAATGAGTTCAAATATTTGATGCCGGAAACTATGCTCCCACCCACCAATTAAAGGAGTGACTTTGGTGTAGAAAAACCCAATAAGCCTAAAAAATTATGCATAAAATTGCGACAAGTGCTGAGTACGTCTTATCTTGGTAATATTATGCTCACAAGCGTTAGTGGTCTGCCGCTTCTGCTGAATATTATTAATTTCTGGTTTGGCCATGTTGAGAGAATGGATGATAGTCAAATAACGAAACAGATATATAAGAGTGAAATGAATGGTGCGAGAGTTAGAGGTAGGCCGAGAAAGTTGTGGTTGAGGAAATTCTTAGGAGGAGGGATATCAGGAGTCTTAAAAACAGGAGGGCTTGTATGAAGCAGTGTATGGGGTAAATGGGACAAAAGAGGTTTGCAAGGATAGGCCAGTATGGAGGAAATTATTGAAGCAGATTTAGGTGTTCAAATATGTATTAATGAGCGAAACTTAGTGACTGTGCCTACCCCGGAAGGGGACGGCGTGATTGGTATGTATGTATGTTCTTTCGTACCTTAATTAAATACCTCCATGGTCAAAGGCTGCAAAGTCTCTCACCATTAGAAAATTCTATTAATTGACCGGATTTTGAATTCGTTAGTCATTTAGTTTTTCAAATCGCCTAAACTGATGATAATATTCGTTAGATAATTAATTGTAATAGGCTATACTTATTCAATAGAAGGGTTCAATATATTTCCATCGCGATTTGATTCCTAATTTGTGAAAAATTCACTACAGTATTTTAAAACTAGGCGGCAACAAGTTCTTTTAAGCCCTCCGCGTTGTAGCGGGTACAGGATTGCGCACTGAATCGAAGTACATCTCGGCCTTGAAGAAACTAATGAAGCATCCAGGCTGTTCTAAAGGAACTGTTCTATAATGATGCAGAAAGAAATTAATGATGGGACAAAAAAATGAGCATGGACTTGCTGTCCGTCCAAAGTGTTCAATACAACCACGGTATCGACAAGTTTTTCATTATCATGGTCGCAAGTTGTCGAAATCATGGTCGGGCCATCTTCATGTAAACCCAATTGTAGCGTGGATTTATAATAAAAAGATGTCATATTGTTATTTCAATATGAGTCTTGAAAGTTTTCACAAGGTGAGGTCTAAAGTGTTTCAATATTTTAAAAGATGGAACTGTTTTTTTTTTTTGCTGAGGGATATGTAAACTATGATTTATTTCACCCGTATAAGAACAGCTTTAATTACCAACCGGATTTTTCGATGCTCTACAGAATCATCTACGTCTACGTCATACCCTGCAAGCCACCCAAAGGGTGTGTGGCTGGGGGTGTTTCCACACCAGGCATGCATGAATTATACTGCAGAACACCGAAATTACATTGAAACCAGCGTACCACACATGCAACGCGCCAATTAACAATCTACTAACCAACAAACATCCTATCGTCAATCGTTCCAACATGCAAGGGGTACAAAGACTACTACTACAGATTCAAAATATCTTGTATGAATACGAACATCAATATCATGCATAAATAAGAACGTTAAAAATTTAATGAATAATATCTTTAGTCTAGCTAATGTCACTATTCATGAAGACGATCATAGTTTGGAGAGTCATTAAAAGATTGCGTAAATTGCGTACCCTTGAATCTACCCAAGAAGATCAAATTCCACTTTGTATCGCCTTCAGCTTCTGAATTTAATCTTCTTAAATTAAATTTTAATTTCACCCCCATTTTATACGCTTTGCATAAATTGCAAGTGAAACTAAAGAATTGACTCCGTGCTCCCTGTTTCACTTATACTTCCGTTGCCTTTTAAAAACTGTGGAGCATCGAAAATAGTCGTAAAATCAAAATCGTATTGAAGTATGGAAAAAATATTCCTTCCGTCATCATTCTCGCGCTGGAAGATGGGCGAAAATGGGTGTGGGTCATGTTTTTTTTCGCGAATCCCGAAAGTGCTCCCTTTATTTCCGCCCATATGTTTAAATGTGTAACCTCCCCGCATGCAAATCCACGTCGGACTAATGGCGGACGAACGGCCGACCACCGGGGGAATGAAAAAGCGTTCACCTCTGCCCATCCTCCACCTACTCCTCCTCGAGGAGATCGCCGAGGGAAAAAAATAAAAGAAGATAGGAAAGCGCTCTCACTGGATCGCTTTTCCCCCTCCACCCCACCCCGATTCCCGACCGAAACATCCAGATCATTCTCCCCCTCCCACCATCTCCTCCATTTATCCTTTCCCTCTCCTTTCTCGTCTTCCATTCTTCACTCTTACTCTCTCATCTGTCACTGTGAGATAAGAAAAAAACGCAAGCTAACCAGCCGAGTTTTTGATTTTATTAAAACGAGTGCTTCGCGTGCTGGTGGGCTGGCTGGTGCGGAGTGGGAATAAAGGCAACTTGGTTCTTGTAGAGTACGGAAAACCAATTTTTGGGACAGTGACGTCGCAAAGTGGGCTGAAATCGGAAAAGGCTGGCCAAAAATGATTTTTTTCCTCTTTTTACTTTAAATGAGGCACTTGCAGTTTATGATAGTACAATATCCAAACTACAGTACCCTAAAATTATGTCAGCTTTAAGTGATTTTTAACTTCAACAGAGATGGAAAGCCATCACATAGATGGGGTGAGCTTCTTACGGCTAGACAATGAAATAAATGAGAGAAAATCTCCAAAAGTTGTAAACAATTGGCACCCTTCGTCAATAAACACCAAATTTGCTGTCTTGGTATGCTGGGAAAACCACAGCAGAGACCAACCACAGCCTCTCAACCAAGAATACCCCCCTGTGTTGGTTTACGGGAATGTTACTTCCTCGCCAGGGACCAAACACAGACGCACACACACAACCAAATAGGATCCTTTGCAAGGGCTAATGGGACCCCGCTAAGGATGTCTGGGTTATAACCTGGGATCCTTCACGGGGCTAATGAGACCCCGCTAAGGATGCCCGGTTATTTACGCAAGCACACTCACAAGCACTCAAAATCACTCATTCACACACACAAATGGGCCCAACTTCTTGGAGAATCAGCTCAAAAAGAGCGTGGTCAAATCGACACAACAGGACGAGGGTGGGGGTCGAATACGCATATTTCGGCTACAAAGTAGCCCTCTTCAGCGAACCGAAGGTAACGCGTCACTTCAACGCAGGGTTGAAGTGAGGAAGGGTCAAGACATCCGAGTTGTTAATAAAGGTAAACTGAGGAGGAGGGGGGGGGAAAGAGACAACCAATAGGGAAAGAGAGAGGGGGAAGGGCGAAAGACAAAACGCGAATGAAAACAACCAAAGAAAACGATTGGGGAAGGGAGGAGAGGGGGGAAGTGAAGGGACCTCTTCTTCAACAGAGATCTTTGAAGTCTAGAAAAAATTGTCACAATTTCCATCTGCCTTATTTTTTCGTGAGAACTGTTAAGTGTTTTTCCTCTTGACGCGTTGCAAGATCTTGCATGAATTTTTTCAACATATCATATAGAAGTGTGTATTTTATGTAAGAAAATTTGAAAAATAAATTTTTTATCGCATATTGTTGTTACAACTTTTTATCAAATGTTAAAAAGACCCTGTATTTCGCGTGTTTTTTGCAGAAAGTGAAGAATAACTTTATTATCTAAGTAATTCGAACCAAGGATATTTACACCATATTAAAGAATGAAGTCTCTACTACAGTTTGAGAAAAAATGATCCGCCGGGGTTAATGAAATTAAGAGTAGACGGAAGGGGATGGGTTTTCGTGCTCAGGGGAATGTTTCCGGTGAAGTTGGAATGCGCACGTTCGGTGTGTAGCCTTTGAAGTGCTCGCACTTGTGAAAACTCAAAAAAACACAGAAAGAAAGAAATGACTGCTATCGATTTTAGAAAGCGAATGACTTAGCTGTGGATGGATGTAGTGCGATTGTCATTTGATCGGAAAATGAAAAATAATAGGAAATCAAATATTCATAATCTTTGAAGTGGCTTTTCACACTTGTGAAAACTAAAAAAAATAGAAGTAAAGAAAAAAACTGTTATCGATCTCAGAAAGCGAGTGACTTAGCTATTGATGGATGCAGTGACATCTACTTAGATCATTCTTTTCTAATGTGCGATTATAATTTGCTCTGAATGTAAAAAAATAGGAAATTTAAGATTCAAAATTTATTAATTCGCGACTCCTCTCATGCCTCGTAAGATAGAACACTTTTGGGTGACTACCAGTCTTTTAAGGCTCTCAAGGCGGTCTTAGATTGAGCTAGCAGGAGGATAATGATATTCACCAAGTAGTATCCTGCCCTCCCATTGCAACCTATGGATGTGAAGCATGGAGTGTGACAGAGAAGACGAAGAGCATACTTGATCGATTTGAAAGAAAAGTGCTTAGAAAAATTTTAGGACCTATTTGGGAAAACAATATCTGGAGAATCAGATCCAACAATGAATTATATGATCTTTTCAGAGAACCCCCTCCGTCAAAATTCATGCAACTACAGCGACTGCAATGGGCCGGGCATGTGGCTAGAATGGACGACAAAAGGCTACCAAAGAGAACGTTAGACAGCCGAGTGTACAGTAAAAGATCATTAGGAAGACCACGTAAGCGCTGGGAAGATGAAGTACAGTCTGACACACGGGCTCCCCTAGAACTGCGACTCTGGAGGAGAGCAGCAAAAGACAGGAAAGCATGGAGGCAGAAATTAAAGGAGGCCAAGGCCCAACCTTGGGCTGTAGTGCGATAGGAGAGAGAGTATCCTGCCCTGCTTAGCCAAAAGACAGTGACTCACAAAATTAAAATTTTGAAGTTAGTGTTGATTTTATTATTTTCAGCCTTGTGGACTTCAAATAATTAAATAAAAAAGCGGTGTCTGCAGCGGTTTGCCAGATATCACATCCAGCTTTCATGTATCTGCAGCATAAATGTCAGTTTTCTAGGCCAGATAACAGTAACTGTATGTCTCTCTTCCAAAGAATCTCATTACTTCTGTTCCAGTATGATTTATCTTCCCTCACTGACAATATTAACGTCAATTAAAGCTTTTAGTCTCTTTAAAGATAGATTAGATGAAAAATCGAAGACTCGAAGATGAAAACTTTAGCATGGAATAACTCAGAACCAACAACGATTCAGTTACTGTCTTTAAGCTTAAAAAGGGCAGTATTTTTCTCATAGTCGAAACTCTACCTTCTCCAATCAATCCGGCTTGTGCATTGAATGCCGTGACTAGTGACATTGCCACGTGATCCTTCCAATTCCAAAAAAAAAAAACAATTTTTTTTCTCGATTGACATCTACGTTTATGCTTCATTATCTAGGACACAGTGACCTATTGTTAAAAAGAATTACTTAGGAACTAGAATGGTGAATACAAATTAGTTCCTTCATTAGTATATGCTATGCCTCTCATATGGAGGGAGTTTGCGTGTAAATAATAGGTATGTCCTGAATGTTTACAAGATCGGTAAATTAGTGAGGGATGTTAATAGGAAAGTTTAAGCGGCAGGAAAGAAGGCTTCCATATAAAAAGATATATCCCAAGCAGTGGATTTTTATGGACTGAATAGAGAAGTTTAGTATTTATGGTGGGACTAAGATATACATATATGCCAATTGTATAAGGGGCCCTGCACATGTACTAATGTACACGGTTTTCGCTCACCTCAATAATAGTAATCTTTCGTTATAAAGCACAGAATATACGTTTTGTGCTTTTTGTGGAGTCCCTTCATCTCACCTCTTCATTCCTCGTTGCCTTCTGGACCATTCCTTCTCAACAATGCTTCCCCTTTTCCGTCTCGCAGTCACCCTCCCCGATACCCCAAGAAGGTCTCCCCTTCCTCCCAGCAGGCCTCCAGCGCGCGGTCCGCCTTCCAGCTTCCTTCCTACAAGGTTGTCTGACCCCAAAAGATGCAAATTGTACTTCCCCGTCCTCTCCTTCCCCTTACTCCTTTCCCCCTCTCTCTCTCTCTCCCTCTCGTTTTCCCAGAATTCCCGGTCGTTTTTCGGAGGACACGTAGAGAGGAGGCTTGCAGCATCGTTAATTCTACTCCTCTTCCAACTTGTTGTCATTCTTCTCTCCTTTTCCTGCTTCTTCTCTCTCTCTCTCCTTTCCTCCTCCTCTTCTCATCCCTTCCCTCCCCCGCCCCCATTGTTATCTCCGCCTTGTATATGTTAATGCCACTAAATGCCTTGTCTCTTTGTTTTATTCATCGATTTAATCCCTAAGGGACTCGGTGTACCTCGTATTTTTTCTTCTAATTTGGCCTCTCTCAAGACCTCCGAAAGTGAATGTTTAGGGGGATTTTAGGGATGTAATTCTTCGCATCGGCACTCAAGGTGAGCGAATCGATGTTGCTTCGGGAGCACGGTTTTTCATTTATGCCTACGCGGCTCTTTGGGATTCAGTAAATATGTCCCAAAATTTGGGCTTACATTGTGCGAAAATCGGTAGAGGATATATTCCCAATTAAAAGCAGTCATATAATTATCGCAAAAAGAAGACTTTTGGTCCCATCGTGCGGCGAATGTGCGATTCGTGGTTTTACATGAAGGAAGGAAGAGGCACAAAATTACAGCGATCCCACATCAAACTTTACTTAAACAACCACCATCACGAAACGTAAAATACTATGGTTGTGCAATTGAACTCAATGGTGAAATGTCAGCAATTATGCTCATGTCTGTTGTTTTTCAAGGAAATAGGATTTCTACTGTCGCGGGGAAAATATCAAGGATTTTGAATCAACATAACATCAAGGTTATTCATAAACCGCCAAAAAAATTACGGGCTCATCTCTGCCGAATGAAAGACGAATTGGGACTCGAGACACCGGAAGTGTACCAAATTCCTTGCCGATGTGGAAAAATATAAATTGGTGAAACAGGCCGCACAGTTGAAACGCGCTTATAAGAACACAGGAGATGCATTAGGTTGTATCATCCTGATTAACCCGCCGTGGCGGAACATAGTCTAAAGGAGGACCATCTCATCTCCTTTAGTGATGCGAAAGTCATATGAAAGGCCAATGGTTATTGAAAAAGGCTATTTAAGGAAGCCATAGAAATACATCTTCAGCCCAATAACTTAAATCAGGACTCGGAGTACTCGATAAATCAAGGGTGGAAGCCGTTAATTTAAAAAATGATGACGGAAATGTAACCAAGAAGAAGAAACAACAATGGTCAGTCAGACGTAACAGTCCAAGACCCTATATAAGGGGGAACACAGGCGGCCCGGGCATCATTACCCTGATGACGATGGAAGTGGTATCCATCGTAACGTTGACCGGTGTGAATTTAACCCGGTGTGGATCCCGAGAGAATTTCACACAAAATAGGATTCCCATTAGAGCGTATATGATTTCTCTTAGTCATTAATGACTGCAACTGGTAATTTTTTGCTGATTAACTTAGCCTGAGGTCTAAGAGGGCTGGGTGGACGAAAGGTCTTCTCCTCCAACCATCTGCTTATTTTCGTTGAAAGATAATCGGATCGAAATTTAAATGAAATTAAATTTTTAAAATGTCGATTCTTGCCTCTATGAATTTTCAACTGCGGCCTTATACGCGATATAACTTCAGTGATTGCTGAGATACTAGTGCGGAAAAGAAGTATAAATTATTTAATCTGTGGATAAATGTACTTGCAAATTGATTTACGTAATACTTGACGTTTAATTTAGTTATAAGTATCCATAACTTCTCAAAAAAGAGCCAGTTTTTAATACCTCTGTTTACGTTAATTCCCTGCTTTCATGGCCGCGTTAGCCGGACACTTCGAGATCCTTCTACCGAGCAAATATTTGGACTTCTGTTTATGTCCTTGTCTTTCTCATCTCCTGCTTATATAGCTCTTCATTTGTGTGACCGGCTCCTCTGTTCGTATTTACAGAGATATCAAATTTTCTATCATCATTCTCTCTAGTTTCAAAAAGCTTGTTCAATCGGTTGGCTCTCACATTTGAATTGGCCGTGGAGCACGATCACAAAGATTTTTTTCTTCAAATCTTACTGAGTAAATATGTTGCGTCCACTTTTACCAGGGAACGAAAAGTAAAGAATAAAATAAAATATTTCCATGTTCCGTTTTTTTATTTCAAGCTTGGTGCAAATCGTCCGAATCGTATTATTCAACCTTCCGAACTGTGGCAAAGTGCTTAAGGTGCTCATAGGCTCTTTATAACTAGGTACCATTTGAAATTATAAGGGAGTGTGTTACACTGGTGTTGTCCTGGCAGGAATACTATGAAAGAAAATGGCAAAGTGGCGGAATTGATTTGCTACGGTGGGTTGGTCTCTAATGTCCTTGAAAGCATGATCAAATTTCTCATTCATCATGCCGGAGGAAATTTCTCTCCTAGTATTTTTAAAATATGATATCCGGCCTGAAGTTTTCAAGGCCTGTTGGCCATCCAGGAAAATATTGGTATTGCGCAAGAAAAAGGCTCATCTAAATCTAGATCAATTGCCTTAGCCTGCAAAATACCAACTCCTACTGCTGTAACTTCTACTTCCGAAGTACGAGACTCGCATTTTATTTCATTCGTTATCTGAAAAAAGCTTCCAATTTCAATGACAACTCCAAAGACAGATATTTCTATTGGTATTGAAAGCCTTTGGTGTAAGATTCTCCTCTTGCTGTGATTGTGTCGTATCGATGAACCTAAAACCTTAAATATTAGACAAGAACCGCATCCGTCTCTGAGGTAGGAATCGAACCTGAGACCTCATGTTTGCCAAACCAGCCTGTCAACTACCTGGCTAATGCAAATTACTCAGATATTCCTTAAGTGGATAAACTTTGTAGGTTCAAAAATTTATATTATTTGGGTGCGATTTGAGACTTTCTGTGACTTACGGCCAGTTACAGGAACGACACATATGTATTCTTTAAAGTTATGGGACCCATAAGTCATGACAACCATTTAATAAGTCTTACACAAACAGATAAATTTATTGGTCTCATAACTTATGACATGGAGTTGTGAGTTCCAAAAGTAGCCAAGATGGCGGATGCGCAATCAACCGCTTCGAGGCTCATTTACTAGATAAATGAGTTGTCTGGAGACTTATGACCAGTTTGTTTACTCTTACTGACTAATTATAATGTGCATTAGAAATTATTCACAGGCTAAACTTTCATAAATTTTATCCGGTGGTAGAAGTTTAGATCAAATATACAAAGCTATTTACTATTGTTAAATAAGTTATGTAACTAGTAGAATGTTCCTGCGACCCGGATATTTTTATGAGATGTATAACTTAATGGATCCCATAACTATTGATTCCATAAATAAATGTTCTTGCAACCGGCCACTTACCAGATAAATTGACGAGCAGTTTTTGCAGGAGTGGCAAATCATGTATAAATTTTCTTCGTATTCCTTTCGCAAATTTTATATCAGCGAACTTTCACACCAGTTGTATCAGGCATTGGCTAGCCAAAACAAATTTGATCACCAAGTTTCCAGCATCAAAAATGCTGATTAAAGTCATGTTACCTGCCTTTGGTAGGTGTAGCATTGTTCCATTTCTGATCAGGAATGACTTTGAAAGTGCAATGGGTGCAGCGTTTGCCGTTTATTGTGTTTTTTTTCATCAGATGACATTCTCCTGTTCCGTAGTGAGTGGATGATTATGCCGTAATTGTCCCAGCATTCCTAAAATGTAAATGGTTTATTTTACAGTGCATTTAAATATCCATATGGGTCTTGAATTGACCAAAAAAATTTATTTATGCTCTAATTACTACATTCCTTAAAATGTAAATGGTTTATTTTACTGTGCATTTAAAATCTAAATGTATATCATGCTGGTTTAAAAAATTGCTCATGCCTTAACTCACATTCTCGTGTTATCTCCCACCTCTCTATGTATTGAAGGAAATTCAACTGTGCACCCACGCGCAAGACTTCATTTTTTTTGACAGACTTTCTGGTGTACTAAAAATGACAAAGATCTGAATGTTTTATGAAAAATAAATTGCCGATTGGACGATCAAACATTTTTTAAGGTGGCAAGCTTGCTAAGGACCGTGACTGGCATATCTCCGTTGTAGTAACCTGTTTACATTATTTTTATTTTTCGAATAAGCTTGCCTAATTTGCATAATTTATCCTCATTACCATTATTACGCATTTTGTTCCATTTCTGATCAGGAATGACTTTGAAGGTGCAATGGGTGCAGCGTTTGCCGTTTATTGTGTTTTTTTTTCCATCAGCTGACATTCTCCTGTTCCGTAGTGAGGGGATGATTATGCCGTAATTGTCCCAGCATCCGGCAGCCTGCAGAGATCACGGCAATGAGTCAGGTCATGTTGCGTGACCGCCAGTTTGCCTCGCCTCCCTCTTTCCACCCATCCCTCTGATTCTTTTTGCCTGCACCCCTTCCTTAATATCCGCTCACTACTGCACGTCTTGTATCCTCTCATTATCCCGTCACAGCAGCTCTGAAGAACCAGGTATTTCTCGTTCTTTCCGAGTGAACCTATTGGAGGGGTGTCCTGCGGGAAGGCATCCACGGCTGTTGAGCCGGGGAACGGCCTCCGAGGATTGGTTTGGAGAATGAAGAGCATAAAATTTTCGGTTTCACGAAGTTTTGGCTCGTGCATCACAAATGAAGAATGAGAGGCTATTTTGGGTGCAGGAGTGATCCCATGGAATTCTAAACGGATTGGTATGCAGATATTTTGATCGCTTCCTGTTGTGGAACGAAAGGGTGAGTGCCGGGAACATTTGATCGCGTGATATTCTCCATCTACGGTTTTCCCAGTGGCTGAATGTCTTTAAGATTGTGCTCTCGAGTGGGGCTTGCGAAGTCTAATATTTTGTACTAATGATTGCGTAGAAATTACTGCGTAGAATTGCGTAGAAAAAACTAACCATGTTAAGTGTTTATTAAAATATAGCTTGGTGTATTGTAAAAAAGAAGCGTGTATTTTTCTTTGCTAACAAATTGGCATAAATGATATGGTCCTTATTTGTTCATATGTTCGGAAAAATTTGGTTATTTTTTTTATTTTTTAAAATTTTTTTTATTTTTTATTTTTATTTTTATTTTTTATGTATTACATTAACCAGCAATTGCATGTATTTATTTACGGAGGGCAGCCTCGATACAGGTGCTTGTACCTTTGAGGCTGCCTAAAGCTCCAATTTATTTGTACTTAAGAGATGTTTACTTGTATTTCAAGAGGAGCAATAAATTTATCTTATAAAAAAATTGTGAGCTAACTAGACTTCGGTCAAGAACTATTTTGTTAAATTTGAAAAGAAGAAAAATATTGTATCATTGAGTGTTGTAAGGTGAATTGTCGGCTCGTAAATGTGAATGAATATGTTTTTCCTGAAGGAAAATAACGTGATTGTCCATGGTAAGTCATCAGTTTCACCAAATGTCTTAGAAATAAAACTTTCTGCTTAAATTTAGCGAATGACTGCTGATCTTTTGGCTAAGGAAACCGACTTACCACATATAATTGCGACAAGCTTTCGTGTTAAAAGTACATGGAATCTTTCGTAAAAAGGTTGCGAAAGCAATACATATTCTCTTGAAATCTTGTGCTAAATTTCCTTAATGTTCAATCTTAAAAACACGAAGGCCATTCGCGTTCATAATTTTTAATACTCGCATCGTATCAGCCCTCGGTCCTTTGCCCTTCGTAGACTACTTTAAAATTGACACTCCTTGTCTCTGTAAAATCTCTCCTGCCCCCTCATTAAAAGAAATTGCTCAATCTTCCGTATTATGTCGTACAGCGGAGATTTTGGTTGTGAGGGTCCTTTCTGATTTTCGTTAATATTCTGTAGGGCTTGGTGCTACTGCATTATTTGAATTTCCATGAAGTTTTAACGCTTTTGATTGCCATATTAATGGAACTGCAGTCAATAGTGAGATGAAGTAAAATCACTTTGTATAATACACACAAACTTTAATTGGTATAAACCCGACCGGTTTCAACACTTCCATGTCATTCTCAAGGGGGATAATACCATTTGTTTTTTGGCGAGCACGTATTTATATTATGTCGGAAGAGGGGGGGAATGGGGTTGAGGAAGATATGACTAAGGATGAAGGTTAAGGTTGAAGCATCGGGCTGGAGGTGAACGTAATCAAATATTTTCTGGAAGGGGTGGGGGACAGGAACTTGGTAAAGGGGATTAGTGTAATGGTACCAAGTCATTTAACACATCGGAACCAAACTGCTTAGCGTGCGTCATCATTTTATTTCATCTCAATATGATGTCAAAATTCCACAACGTAAGCTCGAAAACCATTGAAGATGGCAGTCAATAGCTTTAAAATTCGTCAGTCGCACAATCACTCTATTAATAAATGGGGTATTCTAATTTGCGGTTATTTATCGTGGTTCTAATTCATTAGCTTTGGCGCTATTGGCATGTCACATTCATGTGATTGTATTTCGTAAACGTAAAATCATTCTTTCGTAACAATTCATTTATAGTTATGATTCTGTCATTAATGCTTTTTGCATCTCAAGACTTAAGGGCATATTTCGTTCCTGAAATTTTGTATGGTTTTCTAGATAAAGCGCTGGAAAATGTTTAGCTAAATCATCCGCAATCATCTGCAAACTCTGCTGCTGAATGAGCTATCAAAGAGTGGCTTACGTAACAGACTCAGAGATGAAACTTACAGACTTAAGGAATGGCTTAAGATTTTGTTACACCGATGTGCCCAAAATTTTCATTTTTTCTGAAGCGATGCATGCAAACCTTCTAAATCCCTCTTAACCTCTCTGTGTCTACTTGTTCTGGTGCTGGTATGGTCGAAAAGTGTTCATTTCTCGGGTTAATTTGTTGTGTTAATTTCCCCTTGTCTGTCGCCGTACATCGTCAGCTCCTGAGACGTGATAGTTGATAATAATAATTTTCATTGACATCTTGGATTTTTATTTATATGCCAGTTTTCTCGTGTTCAAAACAGTTTTTCTTAATTTTTAGAGATTTATTTGTAATTATACCACTTTTCAGCATTATTAATTGGCTTTTTTTCATTTTACAGGTGAGTACTTCCCTCTCTACCGTTTAATGCTGATCCTGCGAATGTAAGTAGCTCAGTTCATATATCTTACTCGTTCCAAACATAAAACTGGAATACTGAACTGACTGTCTATACTAAAATTCATGCGCTTTTTTTATTGGAGTTACTGAAACTTCAAACACTTGTCTGCTATGGATTTGGATCTTTCATGTTTTTTTGCGAATTTTTGTTATTGGAAAGGGCGTTTATTGGGAAATAAGTAGTAATTCGTCGATCTCTAGTGCACCCGGATGAAGTGAGTGAGAATGCTTTTGAACTATCTAGGAAGACAGTGACTGAAGGGTAAACACAACCGATAGAAGTTGGTACATATTTGTATTTATACATCGTATTACGACAACTGTTGAGGTTCGATGATCCCACAACAAAGCCTTCTTCGCCCTGCGCTATCGCTGTGCTCATGAGACTGATACCGCTCACCGAGTTGTCAACAGTAAGTCGTTCGACTCCTGTTTTAGATCAGTAGGTAGTGTAAATCAATCGAGGGAGGCAGGAGGCGGAAGTACGGCTCAGATTCTCAATAAATCAAACACAGGTTAATGTCCTATCATTTCAAAGTACATTTTTATACTCTCTCAGCGGAAAATTTTTCTGCTAACCAAACCACTACACCGCGCACAAACTTCGGATTTCTGGAAAGTAAGTCGATATCAGAGTGCGTAATATATCAGCTTCCGAGAAGGCTCGACATGACATAGAGATGCGTGCGAGCTAACTCATGGTTCTTTTACCTAAATTGAGAACATGCATATGAAGTAAGCAAAGTATAGTCCACAAAATATTTGATTCAACATCCCAACCAAGGTTTAGATCTAATTTATCAATTTCAAATCGACTTTTGTTGTTTGAAATCATGGGTGGCAAGTTAATTAATTATTTTTTATACTATTAAACATTGAGTTAACATCGTATTTCTAAAATGAAGTACCACAAAGTGACGCCATATAACATAAAGTCTGCTGACTGTTGAGCTCGCTTGATGAATAAACTGCCTAGAATGTGGGACTCTTGAGGCAAAAGTAATTTGCCTATCACTCTTTCGTATTTTCAGGTAGGGCTTTTCATTTTCACTCTCACATATATAAACTTCCTTCAGGGCTCTCGTATTCAGGAAATAGCTACGCTTTGGCGATTGTTGGATGAGTGTATGGCAAGGATGTCATACACTCAGACATACACAGACATGACAAAGTCATCACATGATGGCTGATACGCTGTGGAACTGATCTGAACGAGAATCATTGTTTCGCTCCTCTATTCGTCCAATTTTTTCGGGAACTGAATGAATGTTCCATACATTCATTCGTTTTGTTAGAAGAATTAGGATGGGAATCGCTATCACAGCGTAGATTAAATTATAGGCTTAATCTCCTAACTAAATTTCAGGACAATCATTTCTCTGACGACGTAAAAAACATACTATTAACCCCCTCGTACTACGGCAGATAAGATCACGCCAATAAAGTTAGAGAGATAGATTGTAGAACCGATAGGTATAAAATGTCATTTTTTTCCGCGTACCATTCGGGACCATAACAGCTGTGATCGTCGTCATGAATAGTTCGAATTGTGACAATAGGCAGACAGTAAATCTTTTTCTTTATATTCGCTTCGTTCTTATTTAAGCATGATGTAAATATTGATGTTCTCATTTCTGCATGATATTTTGAATATGTAGTAGTAGTCCTTGTACCTCTTCCACGTTGGAACGATTGACAATAGAATGTTTCTTGCTTAGTAGATTGTTAATTGGCGCGTTAAACTATAAGTCTTTGCGCTTATATTAAATTGGAATCCTTCATCTCTGTAGATGGTCTTCGTACTATTGAAAATCTTGTATTGTAACGCAACTGTGACCATTCTCCAGAGCCAATACAACGCATACTCCACTGTGCCAGCAGTGACGCTGTTGTCCGTGGCGTGAAGGCTGCGGTAGCAGCCAAAACTAAAAGGACGTTTTCGGCAGAGGTTTACAGCCCCCTTAAATCACTAATTACAAATGATGGCGCGCGCTCTAAGCTCAGGAACTGCCAACATTGCCCCACTTGAGCAGTATGTGAATAGGACCACGGCAATGGCAATACAAAAAGCTCTGGTAATGCTCACAGGTACTGTCCTAATTATGCACCCCATCAATAAAAACTAGAGGATTTGCAAAGATGACAAAATTCGAGCCATGACGCAGCGAGGAGCGGCGTTTTTCCTATCGTGAGTGCCAACATGGCCCCACTAGAGAAGTATGCGTTTAGGACCACGATAATGGCAATGCAAACTGCCCCAGAAATGTTCACAGTTACTGCCCTAATTATGCTCCATCAATTTTCAAACTTGAGATTTTAAGAAGCTGGCACCATTCAAACCATGGCGTTTTTCCTATCTCGAGCGCCAACTTCGCCCCTCTAGAGCGATATGCGTTTAGGTTCACGATAATGGCAATGTAAACAGCTCTGGAAATGCTCGCAGTTTCTGTACTAATTATGCTCTCCATCAATAAAAAACTAGATATTTTAAGAATCTGGCGAAATCCGAGCCATGACGCAACGAACAATGTAGTTTTTCCTATCAAGAGCGCGATTCAAAACAACGACAACGCGTGATTGGGAGCCGTGATCGCTCCCCGAAGTTTGTTTCGGAGGGAAACAACACTTGCGGAGCATCCGGGGTTGGACTGTGCCGCTTCCGTGCAATGAACTGGGAAGGCGTTCGGGAGGGCCTTGCCCCTTACACTGTCGCGTGGACTTCTGGACTTTTTTCCTCCTCCTTCTCTTCCTTTTTCCTCCTTTACCGTGTTCTTTCCTGTGAGCCCTTCTGGCCTCCCGATGGAATGCTTCCTTTCTGCTGTCGCTGTTTCCGAGAAACGAATAACTCTCTCTGGAGAGAAAGAACTTGAGTGAATTTCCAAAAAGGGGTTGGGGAGACTGTCTCCATAGCCTTCACTCTTCCACTGCTGACACCCCATATCTCTTTCCTCTTCCCTCACCTCCAGGTTTAATACCTCGACCTGTAGTTGCATCCCTGATTAATGCGTTAATGGGCCAAGATTAAAGTTTTTAAACTTCAACCAATCTTGATTCAAGTGATATTCGTTATCACTCTGAATGTTTGGATAAGTCAGTTGATAGAACGGACTACCGTAATGTCTACGCTGTACAAAAATATGGACTTGACGAGGGAAAACGGAAGTTAGTACATTTGCCACTGAATAAGAACTTTTGGAGCCGTATAATTGTGTAGTTTTTACTGGATAGGCACTCAAATCAGCTCGTTTTTTTTTCTTCCCACGCGAGTACATTATTAATTTTTCTCGGCCACGTGATCACTGCCGACATCATCTCTCTTTTAGGCGTTTTTGAATTTAGTATTTTAGGAACTCTGAAGGCTGTAATCACAGTGTAATCCAGGGTCTTCATTTGACTACGGAGCACTTTTAGGGCCATATTCATAGTCGTTACCTGGGTGTCCCCCACGTGTAGGGGAACCCCTTCGCTCAGAAATGGTATTCATAGTCGTTACCCAGGGGACTGCCGTCCCCTAACTATCCCCCAGGCCGTCGATTTCCTAGGTAAGGCATGAAGATTACCCAAAGCTCCCCTAACGCAGTACTGCTGTCCCCGCGTGGGTCAAACTGATACTAATGTACTAAAGACAGTGCACGATAATATGAACAACTTTCCATAGTAACATCTTCCTTTTACAAACACGGGTACTTATTGAACCACCCTCGTGTTCCTCACCATTCATATTACATAAATATTTAAGTAATATTGTAAACATTCTCTCATATTCCTTCAATCATTTTTCATCAATATCGTGTAACAGTATACTATGTTATTGTTTATAGCGTGCTTGGTTACGGTGAAAAATGAGCATCGAAAACATCGAGAACCATTCAGCGGAACCGTTCATATGTATTTTTGCGTGGTATTGTTGCCAAATCTCTTACCCAGGCGTCCCCTGGCTGGGTGTTACCCAGGTAAGGTTTATGAATCGCTCAGCGTAGGGGACACCTAGGTGTTACCTGGCTGGGGGATACCCAGGTGACCCCTAGGAATACGACTATGAATACGGGCATTAACCTTTTTTCACTGTCCGGGTCCCGCCCTCCTTGGGTTACTACAGCTATGCTGTCGAGGGACACCAAAACATCGAATTTCATTGTATTGTGTATTGCCCATTATAATCATTAATTTTTCTCATGCTTGCTTCGGTAATTGAAGCTCTTACAACAAGCATCCTGCAAATCTTCATGTATCAGTAAAACCTTGATTAAGTCCACGACATCAACCTTGATCGCCCAAAGTTAAGTTTTTAATATTTCCTTGTGCGCTTCCATTGAATAGTTGATATTTTTAGTTGGAGTACACTGATCTTCAATTTGAATATAGTCCTAACTTTTCTCTAAAACCTAGACATGAATTTAGATTTACATTAAATGCGCGGGTGGCTCCATGGAGTTTTTTTTAAAATTTCGTGTTCTAAATTAGTTAAATTTCAATGCTATGTATTCTTGCATGGTTCAGTAGCTTGGTCGCTGCGGAAGAAAGTTAAGCGGAGATTTGAGGTGTTATAAATATGGCTGTGGAACGGGGTGGAAGGAGCCATCCGAGTGTGGAGAAAAGTGAATTTGGCAAAAAAAGGGATAGGTATCGTAAGTAAGGAAAGATGGTGGGATATGAGAGAAAAGAAGGAGGCAGTAAAACTCCCTGGAGGATGTGCTGAGGGGTTATGAGTTATGACATGCTGAAGAGGGTGATAAAGGGGAGGATGTTGGTCAAGGATGGGAAAAGTAAGAGGTTTGGGATGATTATGTACGTTATGAAGGAATGCTGTGGGCGCGGTGAGTTTAAAAGGGCTTTAATTTCGGGGAAAAATAGTTCTTCGATTGAAACTTCAAGATACTGCCAGAAGACTACAGGGTCCGTTAAATTAAATTCAGACTTTTACAGAGGTTCTAATTGGGTAGAATATCTACTTTTGGTGTTATTCAATTCAGTATTTGAGGAACTCTGAAGTCTGTAATCACACTGAAACGTCGGACCTTTTTTTACTAAATTAATTCTTTATTTTCCAATGATACAATCTTTTTAACACAACTTCTGTCGGAGCGATCGCGTTTACACCTCCGAACTTCTCTCTCAAGTCCTCAACAATCCCCCCACTTCCAATCAATAGCTCCTTAACTCCCGCACCAAGTGTAAACATTCAACAATTAATTAAATTAGACAACAAATTTTAAATAACAAATAATAAAGAAAAATTACCATCATTTCATTATACCGTTAAATAAAACATCAATACAAATGAAACAAGAAAATATTACGCGACCAATTTTTGATTCAGGGAAAAATACCAAGCGTTAAAAATCCATAGATTATTAAATTGCAAATTAATTCATCGTGTCTTGAAATAGAATCCCGCAGTTAATATTATTAGAAGTCGGAATCACTATATACAATAGTTTTGACACAATGGTGTTTTACACTTTTAAGGGCGTGTTAAGGTGAGGGTTAAGCTGTAAAACAAGTCTAAGTATCTGCAATTGCGGTATCAATTTTTCACCAATCGTTTAGAAAACTAGTATTCGTGGATCCTTGGTCATCCGAGATTGCTTAATTTTTTTCTTTATCGAAAGAGGACTCCCCTGTAGCCTCTTACGCATATCATTATTGTTGATCGCGTCTTATTATTTTCCATCTTCACCTCCCTGCATTTTTTTTCATTTAGTAAAGAAGGAAAAAGACTAAATGATACCCTGAAGTACTTATTATGTTACAATTAACCCCTAAATTCATCTCACGCGATGGAAAGCCTTAGAGGAATTGACCTTGTGGAAGGTTTCATGCCTAAGGCAAAGCCTAATTCTACCTTTCATCGTATCAATTATGGAAAAATTTTGAAATAATTCACCTTTTCCCTTAGATAATGACTTATGTCTTTGTCGTGATAAATTTTGCTAATGAAATTTGATTGAAACAAAAAATGGTCGGGACATTTTCTGATTTTCGACTTTTCATTCAAAAATTCCTTTACTAATGGACGAATGCTGTGGTTTCACAGTAACCTGTTCGTTCGGATATAGAAAAAATTGGGATTATGTGAAGTTTCTCATATCGCAGTGTTCTTCAGAAATATTTTAAATTCTGTCATGAAACCACTTGATCAGAATATGTCCATTTCACTCTCAGCTTCATTCCCAGGTGCATCTGCATGACTCGGGCTGTATCGTTTCCCGTGCCTATTTCATATTTTGAAATGCGTTGTTATCCATGAAAACCGTGAAAATTATCAATGTTTTTTCTCGCAGTCATGTCGTCCTTAGCAATGCGTTCTTTAGGAAAATAAGAGAAGACTTAGCTCTTTAAATGAAGAATATTAATCGCTGTCAAAAGCAGTTTTTTTCAAAACGATTATTACTGTTATGTAATGGGCAAGTGAATTCTTAATTTATCCTTCCTCTATGTTTTCCTCCCATGATGCGCGCGCTCATAAAAAAATGACTGGCCCAATGCGCTAGTAAAGAATGACCCCAACACTATGCCATGAAATTTATTCCTGTCAAGTTTAAATTCGATCGAATGCTGCGACATTAACTTACCTTACCCGGGGTTTCTGTCCTATAATTCTCTGAACGCCGACAACCGCAACAAGACAGTGGAAGTCCCACACTGTTCACGCCACCGTCAATTTCGCTTATACTTCCGTAAAGTGGCCTAAAACCAGTTGTTCAGTTCGGTTCAGGGTTCGACGCCTTGCTTATCAAGTTCCTTAAAGTATGATGTGAATGTTTTCTATATTAATTTTGCATAGCTTTGTTTTATATGGCTGAAGTTCTTTGTAATTTAGTGAAAAGTAAAGAATACTTTGTAATTCCACATAAATATTTAATGTACGACCTAGGTTTCGACGTGGCACGTCATCGTCTGCAAAACGTCGAACCTAGGTCGTACATTAAATATTTATGTGGAATCACAAAGTTTTCTTTACTTTTCATTATGTTAAGTCGATTCCATGAAGTCACGCCCGAGACAACAAATTATTCTTTGTAATTAGTTTCGCATGCACGTGAGCCATTGAGATTGAAAGTAATGTCCATCAGTTTTGTTTCATCTTCTCTTAAGAGACACATAATTATTCTTATATTTATATTCTGTTTTTTGTATGAGCGGTGTGTGTCTAGTTTATGATTTATCCATCAGATAGCCGCAATGAATTTTTACTTATTATTTATCCTATTAAAAGTCTTATTTTCTCTTAAACAATTATGAACGTCCCCATTCTCCACTACGGCATACATATTCAATTCAATTAATTTATTTCCGTGGGCCTTTCTGACCCATGAGATATTTTTACATTGATAATACATTGGACTTAATGACCAAAAGGAGAGTTAATTTAGAAAAGTATTAAAAGAAAAAAAAGTGATAAATACAGCAAATGTATATTTTATATATATCACTCCACAATTACATATAGCACAGTGTACTCAATTTACAATTATTTTTATGGAGCACTAGGCAGCCTCAAAGGTCACGGACCTGTGGGGAGGCTGCCTTCAATACACGAAATGCATTGCTGCTAAGTAACAAAACTTTTTATACAGAGCATATATTATGAATTAACATAGAACCATTTCATTTTGTGCCAATTATAATCTGAAAAACAAATAAATACGGACTACTTCATCGAGCTTGTTACATGATATACCAGTTTACAATATCAGAACAAATTATTAATATAAAGCATCGATGCAATCATATGCCAACATCTATACCTTTGACAATTAAAAAATATTTTCTCTCGTTCCTTATGCTTTTAATTCAATCCGGTAAGACATTACATATTTTTGGTCCCCAATACAAAAAGAAATTTTATGCAATGTGAGATTCGGTTTTGGAAGCGGCGTATTATGCTTCCTTCGTAGATTATAATCATGCTCGCTTCCAGAAACCGTGGGCATGTTGCCACTTCTCAAAGAAAAAAATTTAAGAATCTTAAAAATGAACATGTATTTTATTCAAAGAATATTTTGACGAATAAATAATGGATAGGTATGCTCATATCGTTTGCTCTGTATTATAATCCTAATAATCTTTTTCTGCAGTAATATAGCTGTAATTAAAGACTGATCATGGGCTGCGCCCCAACAAATGACACCATAGCCTTATCTACAACCCACAAAGACGTCATACTGGATGTACATATTATTCCCATTAAGTGTGAATTCAGCTTCAAAATGAATATACATATCACGCATATTCACGAAATGCTTCTTACATACTTATTTACGTAATGTTTTCAAGTAAGGTAGAACCATAATTCATAACTATAATAGGTAGCATAGTTCCAAAATATATCAAAGAATAAAATTACATACACGCCAATCACGCCGTTCCCTTCCGGGCAGGCACAGTCACAAAGTTTCACTCATAAATGCATATTTGTATCATAACTCTGCTTCAATAATTTCCTCCATACTTACCTATCCTTGCAAACCTCTTTTGCCTCATTTACCCTCATACCACATTCAACCACAACTTTCTCGGCCTACCTCTACCTCTCGCACCATTCATTTCACTCTCATATATCTGTTTCGTTATTCGACTCTCATCCATTCTCTCAAAATGGCCAAATCAACGAAGCACACTCCTTTCATACACGTCCATTACTGGAGGATCTAACTCATATTCATTTATAACTGACCTATTCCTTACCCTATCCATCCTACTTTTCCGCAAACACTCCTCAGATAACGCATACCCACGGCGTTTAGTCTACTCTTATGTCTATCCTGACATACCCATGTTTTACTACCATACAACAAAATGGGGAGAAGTACACTTTTGTACACGGCGATTTTTGCGTCCTTAGACAGGCACTCATTCCTTGATATGCTCCACATGCTACCTGCCACTTTCCTTCTAGCATTCGCACGTCTCTTTATCTCCTCATCTACCCGTCTATCTTTCGCAAACATCTTACCTAAGTACACAACATCATTCACTTGCTCAATTACTTCACCATTCGCCCTCATCATACAGTTATAATCCCCATTCTCTTTATCAAGAGCTACTACTTTACTGTTGCACGCTTTCAAAATTACATACATACATATATATATATATATATATATATATATATATATATATATATATATATATATATATATATATATATATATATATATATATATAAATCTTCGTCGCAGGGTGACACTAAACATAAAACATAAAAAAGCAAACTCACGAGTTTAAAATTTTCGGTGGGTCGCCCGCACCTTCGTCAGTGATAGAATACAAGTTTCTATCACTGACGAAGGTGCGGGCGACCCACCGAAAATTTTAAACTCGTGAGTTTGCTTTTTTATGTTTTATGTTTAGTGTCACCCTGTGACGAAGATTTATATTGTTTGCCACGTTCGTGGAGTCTTCGCAAGAACTTTTATATATATATATATATATATATATATATATATATATATATATATATATATATATATATACACACTATTTTCCAATTAAATTATTATAAGAGCAGCGTGATTAGTTATACAAGAAACTGATACGTATGTGTCTTTGCTAGCCTTTGAATTACCTCTTCCTTAAACCGACCTTTACCAATTGTTCATTTAGGTTCCCGGTTCGACGACCTGCTTTTTAAAGTTCCTCTCGCGAAACTTGCTCCGTTCATACGTGTTCACTCTGTACCCACCACCCAACCGAAAAAAACTCCCCTCCGCGCCGAATATTTAGATCGTCCCAACCCGAGTTTCTTTCTTTGGCTGTCGTTTCCCTACTCTGACCTCCGCCACTTATTTCTCCCCTCTGCTCCTCTCCCCCCAAAGGACGTCTGAGTCTTGTGGATGCCTGAGAAAAAAAAATAAAACTCCCATTCTTCCTCGCTTGCTCCTCCCTCCAACTCGCCAAGACTCGCTTTTGTTGTGAGGTTTGCATATATCCGAATGCATGTTTTCATCCGCTGACTGCGAAGTTCGAGTTTACTCTCGTTATCATTGGTTGTTCAATCATAAGATTGGTTGACTGCAGCCCTCAAGTCGTCCCTATCTAACGCTAGTTCCCTTACCTCCTGGTATCTCTTCCTATGTACTTTCCTCTTTATTTGGTCCATGAACTTATTCCTCGGTCTTCCTCTGGGGACTTTTCCCTCTATTTGATCTTTAATTATATTCTTCACAAACTCATTGTGTCTCAGGGTGTGTCCAATCCATCTTGTTCTTCTTTTTTCTATTGTGTTCCATATGGTTCTCTCTTCTTCTTCTCTTCTGTTAACTTCATCCGTTCGTATTTCGTTCGTCCATTTTATCTTCAGCATCCTCCTACAGCACCAGGATTCGAAGGCTTCTAGTTTTTTCTGGTCAGATTTTCCAATGGTCCATGCTTCCGATCCATAGAGTGATACGCTCCACACGATTGTTTTCACATACTGTTTCCTGGTTTTTACTCCTATCATTGAGCACAGCTGTTGTCTTTTTCACATGATCGCCTTATTACCTTGTCTGTAGTTTACCCTACTAGCTCAACATTTTACCTATTCTGCGCAGATCGAGTACATGACCCCTGAGGTATAACGCATATAGTGGTAAACATACAGCAAGTACCCAATTGTCAAAACATAATTTTTGCGAATTCTCCGTAAAACAATGCAAATTTCTATCAATCAACACAGAAATGGTGGACATTTTTTGAGGATACTTATCATGTAGTATTAGTAAGGCCAGTAATAATTTTTCGCTGTGAAAGGGTCGAGGGAAGTTGAGCGAGGAATTCCACTCAGTAGAAAATAATTCGCCTTGACTAGAACTTGACCCCGTATCCTTCGATATTGCTCCAAGTGCTTTAATCAGTCAAACTACCGAGGCGTAGAAGATTCATTCAGTTACCAATTAATGGAGGATGATATTGCGAAGCTTCAAATTTCGACAAGTAAAAATTACGTCCAGATAATTTTCTATTTCAGCCCTCTATTCGCCGGCTCTAGCCTTTTTATTCCGTCAAGTGATAACTGTTTTCACTCCAAAAGTCTCCAGATAGGGATATTAACAATTATTATGGCTAATCAATAACAATTAGCATCGTGTTGCACAGACATGGCGGAATTATTTTTTAACTATTGTAACATGATGGTAAATATGAACCAAAGATAAAATATCTTGGGAGATTTCGCCGATATCCGCAGTTAAGGGAGAATATTTTGTCGGAACGTTCGGATTAATATCTGAAAAACCCTTGGATGCAAGCTAACTTCGCAGAAAAAGGGCTGAAACTCGCTCAGTATCTCCTTCGGAAGACGGATGGTCGCCTATCTCTCCTCACTCCTCTTGTTTTGCTGGCTTTCCCTTTTGTTCTCTTGACTGTCGGCGGCTGTGACGCTCCCGAATGCGGATTCCTTTCCCGTCCGTGTGGGCCCTCTGAGGAGAAAGGAACTGGCGAAGCTTTACACGCTGGTTTCCGTACGGATCTTCGCCCGTGTGATTCATTCAGTTCGCACAATGGTTTTGGTTCCGAGAAGAAACCCCATCCCCCCCTCATTCCACAACTTGACAGTTCTTCGGCGCCGCAAAGGAGTACCGTTTCGTATTTCGTTCACAAAGGGGCTCGTTACCGTGAGAAGGAGAGGAATCGAAGGGTTTACAAGGGTTGGTGAGCTTCTGCTCAGGTGGCTGAACGTTTTATTTGAAGGTTTGGGTGGGTTGGGATACAACGATTTCACTTTCACTCTTAAATCCGCTTCTTGGTGTAAAAGAATCCATTTGGCAAACTGAAATTTCTGGCTGAGATTATGAAGAGTGGGTGGTTGGAGTCAAGGGTAGACCAAGGCTGGTTGTGTCAGACCAGACTTTGTGGAACTTACTTTTCATTGTGAAATGAAAGCTGTAACGTAGAAATTCCACATTAACTTTATTAACGGCCTAGATTTCAAATTAAAGTCATCATCAGGTCCTTACTGTCAAATACATTATTCTCGGGCTGGGATTGGAAGCATGCACCTTTGAAATAGCTGACGAGAAAAGACCTAAGTTTCAACTTATGAAGTCATCACCTGCTGATGACTTCATAAGTTGAAACTTAGGTCGTTAATAAAGTTTATGTAATAAACTTTATTAACGGAAAAATATGGAAATAAAGGAATTACTAAGTTACAGCTTTCGTTTCACAAGATCGACCAAGGGTTTGACGGCGAGAAGGTAGTTCGGTCAGTGGGGAATGGGAGGAAAAGAATAGGCTATATACCCAGGAGAGAGAAGTGTAGAATTAAAGGTGGGATAAAGAATAATAGGGAAGCAGAAAAAGTCACTAAACGCAATAGACCACGAATAGAAATTCAGAACAGGTGCGTTTTAATAAGACACAAAGAATATTATTTGACGCCACATCTCTAGGTCCGACAGAAGCGATAAAATAAGAGAGATACATTGCCGAAAGTCTAGGTACAAAAATTCCTTCTTTCCACGCACTGTGATTGACCATAGTTAAAACTTAGTGGTACTTATAGCAGTATCATAATACACTTCACCATTTAACCTCACCCAAAACCTTTACGTGGCTAGTGTCCTAACACCCCCTGCCACGCTCCCATGTGGTGGCTTGCAAGGTGGCATTAAGATGTAGATGTACGGTCGGATTCAAATGTATTGCAAAGAATCGAGCGGCGCCACTTACGCTTCTTAAGGAAATTGAGTTTCACGTACGGCGCTGTTATTCTTTGCTACGCAACGCTATCTATTCATCTGTTTATTTGCACACATTGAAATGGTAATAGTTGAGCAATTGCCTATTTTGTGCTAATTTGTCATTACACTTTCGTTTCGGTTTGGATTTACGATTTGAGTATGGATAATTGTTATTTATTAACCACAATTCTTACTCTAAATGATACATTATGTAGTATTTGCCGTAGGTATATTGTATGCCAGGAACGGTCTGTTTTTAATAATAAAGTTTGTTATTTCAATTAATCAATACGTCGCGGCATGTCATTGTTATTCGAGCTGGACATATTATGTAATAACAAGTTAGCACAAAACAAGCAATTGCTCAACTGTTTCAATTTAAATACGTGCAAATAAACAGCTGAATAGATAGCGTTGCATAGCAAAGAATAACATCGCCGTAAGTGAAACTCGATTTCCTTGAGAAGCGTAAGTGGCGCCGCTCGATTCTTTGCAATACATTTGAATCCGAATGTACACTTTATTCGTTGAAAACCCTTGTTTTTTTCAAGCTGTCTCTTAACTAAACTATGGCTTTAAGTATGTTGACTTGTCCATTGTGTGTATCGAAATGGCATCGAAGCACCCTTACCTGGGGCCTTATTCAGTAAGAAATCGACGCGGTCGAAACTCGGTAAATCCGAAGATGTGACTTCGAATTACCCGAAAAATCTCAACTTTCGAATGCTCCCCTTTGAATTGTACGTGGCGCTGACGTCGAAATTTCGTCACTGTCGAGACTCGGAAATTCCGAGGATATACAGATTAGACCCCCTGATGGTGCCTACATGACGACCACTTAAAAATAGTATTCGACAGACGTCTTGCCAAACTTCTAATTTTACTAAGGTATTCGTATTAATATTGAAACATGCGGGTTGAGCAGATCGATTGTAATAATCACGTTCGAGCGTGGTAGGTTAGAAATGTTAGACATGATGATTTAACAACCCGGTTTACCGTCGAAAACTTGCCTAGAACATGGGGAAAAATGACAAAGTTCCGTGGGCTGACATGAGTTTGATATTTAAAACTCCCTCCCTCACCATAGGTCTTTTCATTATAGTGAAAATAATATGTGTCATTATTCATGAGCAATATAACCACAAATAACTGTATGATGAGGGCGAATGGTGAAGTAATTGAACAGGTGGATGATTTTGTGTACTTAGGTAAGATGTATGCGAAAGATGGATGAATAGATAAGAAGATAAATAGACGTGCGAATGCTGGAAGGAAAGTGGTTGGTAGCATGTGGAGCATATCAAGGAATGAGTGCTTGTCTAAGGAAGCGAAAATTGCCGTGTACAAAAGTGTACTTCTCCCCATTTTGTTGTATGGTAGTAAAACATGAGAATGTCAGGATAGACATAAGAGTAGACTAAACGCCGTGGGTATGCGTTATCTGAGGAGTGTTTGCGGAAAAGTAGGATGGATAGGGTAAGGAATAGGTCAGTTATAAATGAATATGAGTTAGATCCTCCAGTAATGACGTGTATGAAAGGAGTGTGCTTCGTTGATTTGGCCATTTTGAGAGAATGGATGAGAGTCGAATAACGAAACAGATATATGAGAGTAGAATGAATGGTGTGAGAGGTAGAGGGAGGCCGAGAAAGTTGTGGTTGAATGTGATTGAGGAAATTCTTAGGAGGAGGAATATTAGGAGTTTTAAACGCAGGAGGGCGTGTATGAAACAGTGTATGGGGGTAAGTGAGGCAAAAGAGGTTTGCAAGGATAGGTCAGTATGGAGGAAATTATTGAAGCAGATTTAGGTGTACAATGATGTATTAATGTGTGAAACATTTTGACTTTGCCTACCCCGAAAGGGAACGGCGGGATGGGTATGTATGTATATAACCACAAGTCCTCCGTGGAATTGGAAGATATTTAGTCGTAAAACCCAAATCCTGAAGAGGCAATCATTTAATTCATCGATATTCTTTGATCAAAGTAAGACATTACTGGCGTTGGCATGTGAGGTCTTGCCCGCTTCTTAAATGCACTAAAGTAAAACTAATATTATTTTAAAAAATAACTAAGTGTACCTATTATTGGTGTCTGACCGATGAGTGAATTTCAAAGCCTATTCAATTTTCTTAATAATTAGCTGCTTCACACCATTTACACCGCCATATACCGATAATTAATCGAAGTAATTTTTTAATCTTATATTTTAATTGAATTTATAACCATGACTAAGGGATTTAATGATCTATCTAACTGTATAAATGGTAGTACTTCCACGGACTTAACTTACTAATGGTTACGATACTCGAATTTGGAGAAACACACCCAAGTTCTTCTGAAATTGCTGAAGGAAAATGTATTGCCTTTAGAAGGTATTTCACTGCTCTCAGCATGGAGAAATACTATTCATTAGGACATCCAATGCCATCAATTGGGTAAAAATGGTTCTACAGTGTTCCGGTGATATTTTACGCTTATTTTGTTTATAGTTCGTAGGCTTACTGTCATAATGTGTGATGCTAAAATAGCTGCACATTCATTCAACATGAAACACATGCTTGTGTTTCGCGTTGTGTTTTCTGATTTGTGCTTTTAGCTTTTAAACTTGCCGCGCCCAGGTTCACGTTCGTTTTGCTATCTCGTACGTCCGGGTGCGATATTTTTTTCATGTATTGACCTAGCCTTAAAAGGTGTCCTCTGTCCTACCACCATCTTCTCCGGTTGACTGCGTGGTGAAGATGCTCAGAATCCACTCGCGTACGACCGAACGTTCGATTTATATCCGCTCCGTAGCGTCGCGCGCAGTCCTTTTTGATCCGTTCCCTGCAGAGGACCCCCCGTCGCGGATTCCCGTTATTATTCCACCAAGCTTTCTATAAAAATCGTCACCGCGTCTCGACGCTGATACGGATGGTGCCCATATGACAGCATCCCGCCTCTTCCCGCAGCCGTACATCACCCTCGCGCCTCCGCCATCCGTCTTACCTCGTAGCCGAGGCTACGGAGTCGATTATAAATCGCCGTCGATTCGCCGCGCCGCCTCGTCCTCCCGAGCGATGCATCTCATTTTCAGTGGGGGAAATGGAGCCGGAATAACGAGGAAAGTTTTTCGCTGAAGTTTCTCCATATGTTGCGTCTTGCGTCCTGCTTCGGGATCCTGTATGAGTTTTTTTGCTGTGAAATCATTCTTTTTCCAATGTTTAAACCGGTCGGTTGGTTTGTTTGCTATTTGGAGTGGTTTAGTCGGCTGGGAAGGGCATTACGTCATCCAACTGTTGCCTGAGCACCAAAATAACAACCATGATGGTAAAACGAGCTATTTCCGGTCTTCCATTTCCATAACACGGAATGGACGAATTAGCAAATTTTTGCCATCCGTTTGAAATTTAAGGCATGTAACTCATAAAACTTACATTGAATACGGATTTTTATTAATTTAAATAAGTAATACATACCATATATTCCAATCACGCCGTTCCCTTCCGGGGTAGGCAAAGTCACTAAGTTTCACTCATAAATACCTATTTGTACACCTAACTCTGCTTCAATAATTTCCTCCATACTGACCTATCCTTGCAAACCTCTTTTGCTTCATTTACCCCCATACTCTGCTTCATACACGCTCTCCTGTTTTTAAGACTCCTAATATTCCTCTTCCTAAGAATTTCCTCAAGCACATTCAACCACAACTTTCTCGGCCTACCTCTACCTCTCGCACCATTCATTTCACTCTCATATATCTGTTTCGTTATTAGACTCTCATCCATTCTCTCAACATGGCCAGACCAACCAAGCACACTCCTTTCATATAATTATGTCCATTACTGGAGCATCTAACCCACATTCATTTATTACCCACTCATTCCTGACCCTATCCATCCTACTTTTGCCGCAAATACTCCTCAGATAACTAATACCCACGGCGTTTAGTCTACTCTTTTGTCTATCCTGACATACCCATAGTGGTTTTATTCCCAAGGAAAATCGAATCGCACCATTCATTTACTCTTCAATTGAAGGAAATTCAATTGAAGGAAATTATCCACACAATGACAAGACCACAACGAAAAGCGTGGGGCGCTCTTCTATATTCGATATTAACTTAAATTAATTTAGTATGAAGATTTTGGTATTCAGTGGAATAGAGAGCTTCAATATACAATTTCTAGAAAATCTATAAACGAACGTAAGTTAAGGTGCAATACATAAATGAGGTCGCAACCCACTATTTTCGTTGTGGGCTCATTATTGTGTGGCTAATTCTCTTGAATTGAATTTTATTCCCTCCAGTACTAGACTAAATTTTCATTCACTTGAGAAAATATAATTTTTTTCTTTTTTAGTACGATGTTAAGATATTTCTTTTTTTAGATTTTTTAATAATTTTTTTGTAATGCGTGTTTTAAAAAAAATTTCCATATTTTTTTTAACTTTTTAGTCCTAGTTAATTAAATGTTTTAACAACTTGTTGTTTTTTAAAACATTTTATTAACTAGGACTAAAAAAACTAGGACTGTTTCCTAAAAATAAATCGCCAGGTTGAGGACTCGTCGTCTCTAATACCCCTACGGGGCGAGAGTTGGATGCTCGACCACTATTGTAACTCGATTCGTAAATTCGAGCGAATGATGTGGTAAAATGAAGGTGTAACCATGGACTCCTGGATCCATGGAAAAGCGAGTTAAAGAAAAGCATGTAGAAAAACACTTGATTTCAAATTTTCTTGGTGAATCGTATTAATGAAGTTCTCTCTGGCTCCACATCAGGTTAAACAGTGTTTAACTGCCAACGTTTCTGTGGCTGAGTCCGCCACCGACTTCACGGCACAAACTGACATTTTTAAAATACCAGTAAATTAAATTTTTTTGGTGTGTACTAAACGTTGCTGTTTACGCCGATTGTTGTTTTCTTTCTCTTTTCCTTAAGTAAGTTGAGGATACGCTTCCAGGCGGAACTCAAGGCAAAACCGGTGTCGCGATTGACGTTGTAGCTGTTCAATTTAATCTCCATAGCGTCTGTGGTGAGTCTATCCCAATATCTAGATGTTCTGTGGAATTTAAAATTTAATTTACTGGTATTTTAAAAATGTCAGTGTGTGTCCTGAAGACGGTGGCGGACTCAGCCACAGAAACGTTGGCAGTTAAACACTGTTTAACTTGATGTGGAGCCCGAGAGAACTTCATTATTGTAATATATATATTTAAGGAAAATGCTTATTTAAGAAGTAAGTACATGCTGGTTTCTATTAAATTATCTCAGGGAAGCATCGCTAAATTGCAAAGTTAGTGCGTCGGCCCTTTAGCGATCAAGGAAAATCAGGGTTATCAAATATGGCGGACAAGGCACGCCCACGCCACAGCTTTAAGCATTGGCCACCATGGCAAGCGACTCTCCATCTACCTCAATTTCACATACAATAGAGGCCAAATGCTTCTTTAAGGATAAAAAAATGTTTTGATACTTTGGTCAGGATGTACTGTGTCAGATTAAGGTTATCTAATGGTAAAGGTTGGTTCAAATCAATTATCATTATTATCAGGAGTCATCAGAAACTCTCCATTCAACCATACCTGCCAAACTCTTCATTCTTACTCACGTATTCCTTTCAAAGTCCTTCATAATTTGCCTGATTTAATTTTCCTTTGCCATTCCTCTGAAATTCTTCCCATTCATTCCTACTACCGATATAGCCTCTGTAAGGCTGTTTTGTCATAAAATGTTTTCAATAGGTTTGTATCTCCTTCGCAGAGTTTTAATCAATATAATATAAAAGTTAATAATGGCTCCATTCCCTACCAATATTTTCTTTACCATCGTCGTTTGTGACCCTGTCCATCCATTTGATCCACACCATTCATTGCTAATAACCACATCTCCAATTTTCGATCGCTTTTGCTCTGTGACTGTTATTGTCCAGGCCTCACTGTCATTTGGCACACAAAAGTTTTTATAGTTTTCTGGAGACATGTCGAAGAAGAAAAATCTCTTAGTAAATTACACACTTAAAATTTGAAAATGATTGCTAGGCAATTGAAACGTAGGTCGGTAATAAAAATTTTAAGTGTGGTATTTACTAAGAGATTATTCTTTTTCGTCATGTCTGCGGTAAACCTCCACAAAGTTACGCCTTCGACCATTACTTTTATATTTTTCTGGCACCAAGAACATATACTCAGCTCCCACATGGTATATTTTATGAAAAAATTGATTATTGTTTTAAAAGAAATTGTGTGATTGTTAATTATGACAAGCATATGGGAAATATGTTGATAATCTATTGCTCAATCCTCAACAAGGGTCCTATTGACCATATTCAAGATATTTTTTACCTTATTCATTGTAATAGTTATAGACTATTAGTGTATTAATGGTGTAATAATTATGCCATGCAATGTACATCTTGCCATGTTAAGTTGAGTAAAATTTTTTAAATTTCTTAATATTTTATAAACTGGCGTTCACTGCCTCATTGGGGAATGGCAACCACATTATAAGATCTCTTAATCTGGGGTGCCTAACTGCACCCATTTTCTGTAAATTTTTTGCGTGTATAGTAGCTGGAGCGGGATATATGTGCAACTATATTGTGATTCCTTATGTAGCTCACTAGAAGAAAATGTGCACGGTAGCAAAGACATAAGGTGGGGAATAGCGCTAGCTAAGGAGATATTTAATAATAGAAGGGAGCTGATGACGGGGACCTTGGGTAAGGATGTGAAGGAGAGGCTGGTGAAGAGCTTGATATGGAGCGTAACGCTGCATGGGGAAGAAACGTAGATCCCCGGAAAGGAGGACGAGAATAGGCTGCAGGCATATGAGATGTGGGTGTGGAGAAGGATGGAAAAACACTGTTATCAACCATTTTGACGGGTATACTGCTGCGTGGTGAAAAGAATGGAGAAAGTTAGGCGGACGGAAAGGAGGACTAACGAGGAAGTACTTGAGACGGTGGGCGAGGAAAGGAAACTTGTAAATGAAATTCGAGATCGGCAAAGGAGGTGGCTGGAGGATGTATCAAGGGGCGATGGGTTGCTCAAGAGTGTCATAGAGGAAAGGATGTTGGGCAAGCTGGGAAGGAGAAGAAAGATAATAGGTTACATGGACGGGATGAAGAAGGGTAGATTTTATACTTAGGCGAATAAAGAAATACTAAAAAATATGGTCCTAATATATGTTTTGATAAAGTACCTCCTTCCATCCGAGCTTGTGTTACTAGCTGTCAGCTGACATCTCTTTGGATCCAATTCTTTTTCCCGATCTGTTTTGAATTTCGTAGGCTAATGCGCAGGGTCTGAAATAAATGGAAGGGAAGTGCACCTCTGTGTTGCCAAGAGAGTAGCGCTCTGGAGCGAATGGAAGGTTTTAATTTTCATCAGAAGCAGTTAACCGTGAGTGGAACGCAATGTGGACTGTTGCCTCAAGTCCTGGCTGCACGCAAGGAATGAGGAACAAAAAAAATCGTGGAAAAAAATTGCCTGACTCCGTATCGCGGCGGGATCGGGCGCCTAGACACTGGCTGGTTCGGCAACCCGCTTATCACATCCGCAACGAGGTGTTGCATACCGTGGGCGTCCTCTCGCGAGAGAATTTAATTCGATGTCACCTGGCGGCGCGGAGGCGGTGCTCGTCCTCGGGGAGTTGGGGAGACAGCGTGATGTCACCGGGTCAGAACACTCGCTCCCTCCCCACACGAGACGACCCGCGTGGTGACCTTTGCCGGCGATAGAGACGAGGGACGCGTCGGTTTCCGAGCTGGCTGCCCCACGCCACTTGATTCAAAGCTCCGTGTGGTGGATGCTTTTCTCGTCTGTGCACGCGAGTCTTTCGATCGTTGGCTTGTTATTTCAATCTCCTGTCCAAGATAATAGCGCGGTTGACAAATAGAAATGCAGTGTATCATTAAACACGTCCAATGCCGTTTTGGGAAGGGAATCACGTGACCGAAGAATCCATAGCGGCAGCCTTTGTTTAAACCGTACGATCGTGAAAAAATTCTTTACTTCTCAGTTAGTTCTTAGCCAAATCAGTGGCCTTTTTCCAATCCACAGTTAGGCGTACTAGGCTTATTAAATTTTCCCACGTTCAGAAAATTTCGTCACGTTTTCAACCTTTGGACCCACTTGACGTGTACGAAAACGGCTGCTACAGGCTAGGACGAGGTAAGGCGTACTAATCGGCGGTACTAGTCATAAAATTTCATCATGGCGTCCTGGCGAAGCCTCACTAAAACTTTTGATTAATTTTAAATGTACTTCAATCTAGTTAATGTGGGTTTATTCTTCAAGTTTTGTGAGTAAACATCATACTTACTTAAGTTATTAAGTCGTGTTTATAACTCTTTGTGAGTCGCGTTAGATTTCCCATGAAAGAATTTTCTAGGATTTGAGCCATTTAAATAAATCTCAGGCCATGAATGGTACACCCGTTACATGCTCATGTAATCTCAAGGTTTTGCGATTTGGAAAAATTTAGTTTTACAACTTAGTCCACGTTCAAAGTGTAATATTTTGGGCATTTATCGTGATTAAACTCTTAATATCTTGCTCTCTCTTGATGACTTTGATTCAAAAGAAGCAGTATTACTATTTTTGTCGACGTCGGAGTAAATGATAGTCTCATAATAGTCTTTTTTATCTTAAATTTCAGTTAATCCTATGGGGTCAAAGGCCATTTGAGACTGAAAGTTGTGCAGGCAACGGTAAATTGACGAAAGATGTGAGGACGATGTTTCGAATGTTTACAGCGATAGAAGTTCATTAATGTTATGTCTTTTAAACTTGACGACATGCGTCACTTCGTGGAAGAATCTTATGCTGGCATCCATATTGCAAAGAATGCTTAGTACTTTTCTGTAATTATTTAATTTGAACGACACTTGTCACAGCTTTACTGCTTCGTCAGGTAAAATTGTTTGTATAATATTGATTTATTGATTGTTGTGATGGTAACAGGATTGTGGAGAAGAAACTAACAAACCCTGCCTTCTCTCCCAAATGCTAATTTTTTAAATCTCAATGTTCCTTATATTGACCTCAGTTATTTAATAATTATTATTGGGTTATTTTGAGGATTTAGGCAAAGTAAAAATAACGTTAAATATTTTATCTAAACCACCAAAATAATCTAATAATGTCTTTTGAGTTTTTTTCTCGTCAACATCCCCCAGAAACTAGCATAACAGTCAATAAATCAGTATTTTACGAACAATTGTACTTGAGGACGCATTTAAGCTGTTAAACGCGCCGTAAAAATCAAATATTTGTGGAAAAACACAAAGTATTCTTTGCAATATGGACATTAATTTTCTTTCTTGTCTTTTGTTGGAAATTTCAATGTACGCAGAAAATCGTAATATTTTTGCTTTTGACCCCAAACACGGACCAGAAAGCTAAAAACCCATGTGTGATTATTTAAACGAAATAGATGCAGTAGATGTTCAATCTAATATTGTCTAATTCGTGGAATTTTAATGGCATTTTCAAATCTCTCGCCTTACTGGTTAAAACTCTTCCTCGAGTTTTCCTGGATGAATTATTCATGCACGAGGTTGGTGATCTATAACGTGTTACGCATGGCGTGTGGGGGGCGTAATGCTGAAATGAGAATTATGCTCGATGCATGGAGCGCCTCTCACATACATACTTATCCATCGACGCAAGAATTAATTCTTGTGGAGTGTCTTGTGGGCGCGGCCCGGGTCCTCGGGGTAGTCAATATAGCGCTCAGCGGGACTCAGCACTCTCCAGTGGATGACATAATCGCGCATAAATCACGCGAATGCCGGAATGCAAATGAACACATTAACACTTTCAGATTCACGTTCCTCTCTCGAAAGTTGTTGTATGTGGTTCCCCCTTCGGATTTTTTGGTTTATCGCTGGTGGAGCCCAGCTGAATAAAATACTCAGAATTGCGGAACAGGATATCTGAATAAGTGTTTTGACGTAATCAGCCCTTCCAAATCGAACACTGAGCGATGGAACTAACGGGTCTGTATAAAGTTGAATGAATCAGGCGATATAATGCGGATATTGGTCACAGATATTATGATCTAAAAAAAAGAACTTTGTTATATTTTTCACACAATGTTATCTCACACAGTTTGTTTGCGTACAAAAAGTTTGTCTGCCATATGACTGTTGAGCCTGGAAAATAACAGTGGCAGAGCAAAAGAGATCGGAAAATAGGAGTTGTGGTACTAACGAAAAATGACGAAGATCAAATGAACGGACAGAATCACAAACAAGTGGCAGGCAAGGAAAAGAGTGGAAGAGATTTGAGCTATGGTTGAAACTCAGTGGATAAGGAGAGACGAAGATAATGAACGCATTTTATGACAATACGGCCTAATTGAGACATTATCGGTAGGAGGAATGAATGGGAAGGATTACAGAAGGAGGCAAACAGAAAATTACATCAGGCATATCATAAGGACGTCGAGGTGAATAATTATGTAGGAATGAAGAGTTTGGCAGAGATTAGAGTTGAATGGAGAGTATCCGATGACAACTGATGATGATGATCAACCATTAATTAGAAACAACCTTAACCGTTAGATTAACCTAATCGAAGGAACGTCCTGACCAAAGCAATAAAACTGTCTTAGTGGGAGTCTACCTTGTAAATGATTTAAGTATTGTTAAAACCTAGGTCGATGTGTGAGATGAAATTGTGTGGAAATCGAAAAATAATCTATTTTCTTGTGATCATGATAACGGGTCCAGATTAAATACAGCTTTTGATCGATGTATTACATCAAATTCGGTATATGAAGTGGCATATTGATAAGGTGACGAATTTGTGCTAATTCATTGCCTCGTATATAAAAAAAATATCTATGGAAACTAAACTGCTTGAATGCCAATGTCATGTGAACACAAGAGATGTATAGAGTTTCGCTGATCGAAGATTCCTCGCGAGTTAAATCGCTGCAGAAAAATCACCTCCACCGCGAAATCCATCGGTTTTTACTTAACTAATTCCTTTCACCTACCAATTTATGAAACAACGATAATACCACATTTTTAATTCCCCGCACCATGATTTTTGTCATAAATTTTCTCATTTAATTTACTTGATTCAGCCTATTAATTTATCTAATTTCCCCTATAAGGATATCGCATTCCAGCCTTAAATCTTACCAGTCTATTAGGTGAAATTATTTGTCATCTCTCAAAATTAATGAAGCAAAATCAATCTCAGTGATCTTCCTTTTAATTTCCTGAGGTTCCCCGGCCATTTACCACTTAGGTAGGAATAGTTATTCTCGTGTAATATTTGCATTTTCAATGCCCTGATTGCTTTGTCTTGCAGTCATAGTTCTAGTTGACCTTTAGCCATGAAAGTTTATGTACCCGGTTCATGACCCTGTGTCTCTGTAGGGTGTTGAGTGAAGAAATACAGCTAAGACTAATGTGGCTATCTTGGAGGAACTCGAGTCCCGGCTTATTAGGAAAAGGAAGATTTTCTAGTTTGTTTTTCCGACTAGCTGATTGAATGTACGCCTCATTTTTTGTATTTCGGACTTTTCATCACGTTTACTAAGGGACAAATTTTTGCAAATCAGATTTCATCTGTGAGAAAAAAATATTCGATTCTTCAGGCATGGAGATATAATCCTCGGAGGTCCTCCAAAACGTTCGCTTCCTCAGGAGCAGAAAGGCTGGCGCTGTAACCAAGTTCTGCATGCTAAAGCTCCTTCCGTTATTGATGACTTTTGATAATGCTTAGAAAATTTTTCTGGACGTAATAAGCACATATAATCACTCTCGCAGCCTTGAGGAGCTTTTACTTTCTTGTTACAGAATTTGTTCACACAGCTGAATGAGGTCACGGTTTTTCTCACATGCTTGAACTTTGGACCGGATACGTCGATTGTGTTTTTTTTGCGTCCCGTTTCAAAGGCATAAACGTCACTCACCTCAAAGCCATTTTCCCGGAGAAATTATGTGCTCAAAGAATCAGGACTAATGATCGTTATGGATAATATGAAAATTTTTAAAATTGATAAACCCGGCGTTACTCGGGCCAACTGAACGGATAATTGTACGGCGAATGCTATGTAATTAAAAGATAAAAGAAAAGATAATTGAATAAAGCGTACACGTAAAAAGAGTGGCAATTGATGTATCGATTGAAGTAGCCGAAGCGACTGCCAATGCCCTGCCCTCGTCTCGGGTTTAGGCGTCGCAATGATCGAATGCACGGAAACGGGCACGCTATTTTGTAATGGGCATTGAATTATTCATGATTTCGCTTTATCGGATGGCGTTAACCTGTCGTAAAATCTGACCTTCGAACGAGCCTGCCAATATTTCTGCAAACACTATTAAACTCTGATTTTTTGTTCTGATTAAAGCTATAGAGGGCATGATACATTCAGCATAGTCTTGATTTCTTGCCTGATTTAATTAATGGGTCGTCGTATGTATATTTACGCGACCATTATTTTGCTTGGCGAGTAAATTTCACCTCTTGACTTAAGCGATTGGCTTCTTGAGTACATGCCAAGAGTGAAATATTAAATGCATTGAAATGACAAATTGTTGTAGAACAAGAGGCAAATTTGATTGAGGAGAGAAAAAAGCGTCCAATCCTTCCATATCGCACCAATATCTAATTTCAAGTTTCAAAGAAAATCTGAACGAAATCATTATTTAATGCTTCATTGCTATGCATCCCAGCAATTTCCTTTTTTGCAGCGCTGTTTGTCTTATTTTTTCGGGCCAGTTTTTGACTTAGGCTTTGAAAATGTTAAGGAAGTGTATTATTAAGTCATCAATTCTTTGATTAGATATCCTTCTCCCTAATAAAAGTTTGCTGAAGTTGATTGATTGAGCCAAGTAAACGGATGTTCAGAGTCCTTACCGACATAGAATTCGTTCGAGGAACTATTAATGGTACATGAACATCCTTTAATTAGGTAATAATTATCTCTTTATTACTCTATTCTGTTGTACCAATGCTCTTCGATACGATAAGAATTAAATTGAATGTGCAATTCAAATCAAATGACAACTTATGCTTCTTTCTGACTCTTTTTTGGAGTTCTAACCTAAATATTTTTACAATTCATACTATTCCCGTATAAAAACCGAATAAGTCGCCGATTTTTCAGTCAAAGTACCAATTTCAATGCTAATATACCAATGGAAGCAGTTTTTAAGCTGGTAGTTCTTTTTTCAATGATCAAAGGTGACTGTAGAATAAGGGAATGGTCACTATCGCTATTTGATTTTCCAACGAGCCAATTTCGAAGTTCCATAGGTACAGCCTTTAATATATATGATATTTTTCGGGATATAATGATGTTAAATGATCACTTTGATGGACATCGGTCAATCAACAGCAAGGTAGATGTAAGTGTGTGTAATGCTGTGACTGATTTTATGGTTAAATTTGTCAATATGTATGTGTAAATATTAGGCCTTATTTGGGTGGTTGTTCCTGCTTGTGTAGCCTCGAAGTCCTCGATAATCCTGTATCCCAGCCACAACCTAGTATTCTTTGCTTTTCTAGTTACTCTCCACTTGACCGCTCTGGCACATGTCTCCCCTTTCCATGAAGGCACTATCATCTGAGTTGAGTATTCTACATGGTTATTGTTATGTTTTTCGACAGTCCTCATCCTAAAGTTTTATTTCTGGGACATCTTATCAATTTCCATATCTTAAATTGCATTCCAATAGATCATTATTTTGCCACATCCTCTAACTCTCCATACATCATCCGGAATTCCCATCCTTTTCCACGCTTTCCCGATATTCTCCCTCTATTCCGTCAACACTTTTAAAATGCCCTACCCTCTAATTATGTCCTCCATTCCATTATTTCGCCTTCTCCAGATCACCCCCTCGGACATCCTTTCCTCACCAGCCATAGCCAATACCTTCTCGTTTGCCTTCCTTACCACCCAGCTTACCTTTTCCATTCTTCTCCTAAGCCACACATTAAATGTCCCATGTCCTCGTGCACGAAGGCCATATGTAAGTAGTTAAAAACAGTTTCGCATCCGTCCTGCATAAGTAAAAAAAATAATCATTTGATAATGCTCCACTCTGTATTTAGTCCTTTGGTACGGTTCCGATGTTTTTATCAATGTTTACGGTTGTAGTATGAACATTAGAGTTTTATTACGTTGGATCCATTGCATCAATACCAATGTACCGTCACTTCAAAAATTATCGTGACACGCTAGACTAGCGGATCGTATAGGTCGGCTGTCGAAGATCGAATTACGTTGGCTATCCTGGGCCGTCTCTGGTAGCTATGAGAATTTACAGGTACACTTTTCATTGTCCATGAGACAAAGCGCCAGGTTAAGTGGGACTGCATTTTGGGAGAGCTCTCGTTCAGAGGAGAGGACAGACTTGCTCCTAGAGTGGCCTTGAGGATGTATTCGGTTAAAGAAGTAAGAAGGGGAATGTAGTGAAAAGGCAATATTGAATGAGGTTGAGTGATTATGCGAGTAAAATCGGGGACGGTAAAACGAAGAAGAGCCAAATGCACGTAAATCCACGCACGTGAGCTCCAACCTATGCACGAAGGAGAATGGGCACTGCTATCTATTAGGCTATGCGAACTGGTGAGCCTTTCGTGCATTACAGGCTGATATTTGAAGTTGCCCGCCTAATGGAAAATTATGATATCTATTGACTCTTGACTCGGCGCCCGCCTCTCACCAAGCCCACCATCAGAGCGCGCTGGGTTGGGGTGGTTTCGCGAAGAGGAGCTCTTTCCATTTTCGTCTTCGTAAGAGATCTGCCGAGTATGATTACGATGCCTCTGGGTTGTGAATACCCTACCTTCCCGCAGTTTATTCATTTCAAAGTCAGCTTTCCAACGCGGACGAAGTCGATAGCACTGTCGGAGTTTAGTCCCACTTGACTTAGAATATACATATATCGTAGTGTACCCGACGATTCTCATAGTCACCGAAGGCGACCCAGGATGGCCAACGTACTTTGAGCTTCGACAGCCGACCTATACGAACTGCTAGCGTAGTGTGTCGCGATACTTTATGAAGTGACTCTACTTTAAACTCTGACGATGACTTTTTTTACGCTGAAACTAGTCAAATATATTAAAAGGAGTGTTGATACCAAGTAATTTAATCTTTCGCATATCACAATCTCACTCTCTAGCTTCGCCTGCCATCGCTTTGATCGACTTCCACTCAGAGGTATTCTCTGAACCTTATTCAGCTCTCTAAGGTGGTTGGAGCGGAAATCTTGAGTCGTTGAGTGCACATTTCAATAACTTTCCAAGAAAGTCGAAAAATATTCTTAGACCACACTTCACTTAAGTACATTGATTCATAAGCTTGAAGCAACCAAACGTATAGTGATGCAAATTATGCTAGAATTAAATATTAAATTTTTTTGTCTCAATTTATGCTTTGTAATTACTTGGGTTTACGTCGTGGGATTCGAGAATCATGCGAAAAACTTAATTGGTATTCAGTGGGAACCATTATAATAATGGAAGAAGTATATTTTCGCGTTTAGGAGAAAATCTATGCACGTGTCATCGCATTATTTTGAAATATATGTCAGGTGCGATATGGCTAAGTGTTAAAAATGCATTAATTTTCTAGAGACCATAGCGGTGGAATGCAATTGTTTTCGCTTTTATATATGCATGTTACTTGTAAGTACGCGTATGAAAAGTTACACGAATATCTGTGCGTGCATGAAAATCGCCCCAACCGCCTTAATTTGCAGTTTCTCCTCCCTGTACCACAGATTTTTTTTCCGTGTGGTTCGCGCATTTGCGTCACCACGTCCTCTAAAAATATATCCACCTTCGCATTCCGTTCTCTTTGACTGATATTGTCCCTTTTCTGTGGTCTGGTCTTTGCTCAAAGAATTCTCAACACGCCGACACAACGCATTGATTTGCATGTTTTTCTTGCTAAGAATTCTTTTTCTGTTGTATTTGTATAATACGCTCGTTTGGCGGGCAAGAGGGAGGCAAGTGGAGTTTTCAAGCCAATAAAATGGACGGCTGCCAAATGCGTGTTGAACCGTGGACAGGTTAACAAACCGTCAAGACTAGAGCACGAGAAACCTGCAAAATGCTCTTTCGTATTGCTTCTTCATCGGGGCGAATCGGAAGAGGAATTTCTCATAATTTTGTATTCTTGTACTTATTTTTGAAATCCGATTTTACTTTTGGCGTTGGTACGCGAGGATATCCTCTTTTTTAAAAGTATTTTACCGGTTAAGGTAGGTTTTATTGTATGTCAGAGAATCTCCTCCCATTTTCTACTTTTTCAGGGGCCTACCTTTTTCGCCTCAGCCCACGATCTACCATTCCTCATCCTGTCCATGAAACCTATTATCTTTCTTCCTCTTCCTCGCCTGCCCAATATCCTTCCCTCTATTACATTCTTCACCAATCCTTCGCCCCTTATTACACCCACCAGCCACCTACTGTGCCGCTCTCGAATTTCATTAAGAAATTTTCTTTCCTTGCCCACCATCTCAAGCACTTCCTCGTTAGTCTTCTTCTCCGTCCACCTAACCTCCTCCATCCTTCTCCACACCCACATCTCAAATGCCTGCAGGTTATTCTCGTCCTCCGTTCTGACGGTCCACGTTTCTGCACCATACAACGCTACTCTCCATATCAAGCTCTTCTCCAGCTTCTTCACTTCCTTACCCAAGATGCCCGTCCCCTTCTATCACTAAACGTCTCCATAGCTAGCGCTGTCCTCTTCCGTGTGTCTTTGGTATTATGTCCGTTTTCTTCTAGCGTACTAAATAAGCAGTTTAAATGTTTAAATGCTCTACTTTCGATGAATGTCGTGAATATGGGTGAAGGCTTTCAGGGAGTGGTTAATTTTCCGGAATGTGCTCCACGTCGATTCATCTTCGTTTTGCTGGCGTTCCTGCAGGCGTCTTCAGGTTTAAAGTATGGATGCAGTTCTCTACTCAATTTATATATAGGCCCTGGTTTTTTCCCGCGCTGCGCTCTGATTGGTCGGTCGGTGTATGAGTCCTTTCTAGGCGTTTGTGAGGGGATAGCCGTCCTCCCCATTGAAGACTCCTGCTGTAACGCCGGCGAAACTGTCGTACTAAGATGAATCGACGCGGAGGTCTTCCCGGAAAATTAGCCTCCCCTACCGTGAAGGTTCCTGAAAACTTAACACCTCTAAACATTTTTAATTTCACAAATTACTCGGAAGATTGAAAGAAATACGTTATGAAATAACTTCTTGCATTACTCAAATCACTGAAATTGGAAAAGAGAAAAAAGAGGGCAACTACGAACAAATGTAAGCTGATCGGTGCCAATGTCAGACCCATTGAGGTATATGGAGAGGGCACTTGCTTTGGTAGCCAATGTTAGAAGCTGTTACATATGCGTGACCTGTCCGCCATCTTTGTTTTCCACGATTTTCCAGTGTTTATGGGCTGACGCGCTAATTTTACTTTTTTACGATGTCTTCCATCGACAGCTTACTAAAATTGAGTATGTGTTTATTTCTTTAATACGTATTCTCCTTTTATGTATCGTTTATTTAGTTTAATTGATAATAATTCGCATTCCCGATGAAAACTATGATATAATCAAGTGGAATTCATGGTTGTAAGAAGCCAATATATGCTACTAGAGGTACTTGCCGTAAATTTCCAACAGATGGTGTGTGTGTTCTTGCTATAAATCAGCTAATTCCTCCGTTTCGTCGTGCTATCCAAAGGGAAGTCAGAAAAGAGCAGGAAATATCAGTATCTTTATTATTTCGGCTGTCAGAATACTGTGTGATAAAGTAATACCCTCTCCATCTACCTGAATAGTCAGACCCAATGGTCACCTTACTTCGTTTATTCGGAAACCAGTTAACGGAAAGGATGGAACAGTTCGTTGGTGGGAAAAGGAAATTACCTGACGAATCCCGGAGCACCTCCACGGAGCGTTTAATCCCGTGAGATAGCCATTGGTAAAGGAAGGAAATGGCTCCGAACCAGTTAGGAAAAGGGAAGGAAGGGTCTAGGTAGGGCGGCCGGCCAGGGTTCAAATCCGTGCCGAGGTGGATGTTTTTCAGAGGGAACCCGATCCCTACTTGAGTGTCTTGTGGAGGGCACTTCAAGTACAGTACTCCGTCTGTCGGATGAGACGTTAAACCGCGGTCCCCTTGGCGCCTTTCGTCAAGAGCAGGCTAATGCCGACGCCGGGTTTCTATCCACCCTTCTTCCCTTACCTGTCCCCTATGGCGCAAATGACCTTAGCCGTCGGTCGCCTTCCATAATATCCAATCCAATACAGTCTAGGTAGGGACCGTCCAATACCCGGTCTCAATTACTTTGACCGCGTAATGAACCATGAAACCTGGTTACTACTTTTTGGCAATTGAAGCCCGAAGTCCGCTATATGAGTACAAGCAGTTCCGAGTCCCATCCGCCGTAGTCTTTGCCTTCGTACACTCGCCAGCAGCCATTCTCACCCCCCTCATACGATCAGCGGAAGAGGCTTGTTTCCTCGGGTCACCACCCCCCGCCACACGGGTCGGTTGGATCCTTGGAGCAAGCGACTCCCACCACACGCAGGAGGCGCAAGTGACTCTGTTACCATCGGGAGCCACGAGGAGGTCGTACGAGCCGCCGCTTGCTCGTCGAAGGCTCTTCTCCTCAATGAAATGAGTCGATTCCTTCTCGAGCTTCTCCCGAAAGATAGAATGGAAGGAACAGGTAGAGAATCCTGCTCATATTGGAATTTCAATTCACTCCCTATTCAATTCCTCTTCTCTTGCATGTATGACCACATAAAACCTTATGCCATCCGCTGTAGTGATGGTTTACTGAGAATTTTACTCATGCAGTATCTTGGTGTGTCATCTGGGATAGGAAAAATGGCGAATCAAAAAAAAAACTTGTCCGAAACGGTATCACGATAGGAACAGGAAGATGGTACCTCTTGATCCGCGAGATTATTCTCGTGTTGGCATCACTGCTGGCGCTGTAAAGGGCGTTTTATAACTTTTGACAGGAGTCTGGAGATCGTGTCGCGATTGGCACTCGTGTTGAGCTGGGAGGGGAATGGGTTGCGTGTGTAAGGGGAAGGGATGACATGATGTGTGTGACTCTTCGAGAACCATTCCCCGCAGCATCGACTTCTTTGTTCGCTCGTTGTAACTCGCGTACATCTTTCGTGGCGTCGTTCGGATTCATCACCCGGCGATTCAATCATGTATCCTACGAGCGTTCCTTGTACACCACCGAAGGATTGGTGACGGAGTCCAGTGCATAAATCTCTGGGCTCGAGAGTAATCTCTTGGAAACAAGTTGCGGAAAGCCTGAAGTTTTGCCGACTCTTTCTGCGTTTGACTTAGTTTGAGCGAGATAGTTCCCTAGTCATAATGGAGACTATATTCGAATTATACGTTTAAATTTCATCAGCTGTTGGAGGCACGAATTAAATATTCCATTATTAGTCGGGCAATAATGTACTTGTATATGGCTGAAATTGTATGTAATTAATTTAAAAAATCCTCATAAGTCTTTGATTTTACCCATTTTTCACGTGGTACATTCAAAACTCCTTCACGACAGAAGGATTTTTGTGATTCTGATAAAATAAATTGCTGTGAAAATATGATTTATTTTCAAAAATAGTCGAGAAAACATACAAACTACACCCTGTTAATTTTTTAACAAGATCTAGGAGTTAAAAATGCCTTAGTTTTTGAATAAGAGCCCTCTGGAGTGTATACACGTACCATTTCCCATGAAAAAGGGTTGGCTATTATTTGTCAAAAATCTCGGAAAGTAGTTCGGTAATGGGCTGATATTTTTGTATCTTTGAAAGGGTGAAATATTTTTCTTTAAATTAATATAAAATTCATTGATTTCTAGGTGAAATAATATTTCGCTCAAATTATCTCAATGAAATGACTCCGAACATTATGTACTTATCTCCTAAACATATAGTACAGAGTGATTTGTGTGAGAGGAAGGGGCTTACCGCGAAAGTCATGTGTGGTTGTGGTTGAAGAGTCGGTTCGAAGAAGAGGGAAGGTGGAGATAAAGAGGAGAAATTTTAGGAGTCTTAAAAATTAGGAGAACGAGTCAAATGTGCCGTGAACAAGAATTTCCTTTGATCAAAATGTCCTCCGTGAAATCCAAAATCTCAATTTTATAGATATCTTAAACAGGTTAAAGCATATTGGGTTTAGCATGCTTCTTTATCATCTATTGCGGTTTACAGCCACCGGCCGGGTCTGCTACGTATACAGTTCTTTCCACTCTTTCCTATCCTCCCTCCATTCTCTTCTCTCACTGCTTTCCAATCCTCGTCCCATTTCTCTACTCTCTCTTCCGCGCCTTTCAAATACCTATCACGTGGTCTTCCTCAAGGCCGTTTCCCTTGAATTTCCATTTCACTTATCATCCTCGGCATTCTGTCATTTTTCATCTTCTTCATATGCTCCAACCATTTCAGCCAAGATTTCTTCTTATGTGTGTCTTTAATCTGATGTATCTCCAAGAATTCTTCATTTTGCCAATACCATTTCAGCCTATCCTCCCCTGAAGCGGTTTTTTTCTGGTCTATCTCCCTGATCATTTCATTCCTCATCATGTCCATTTTGGTTTTTCTTGCTCATGTTATGTGATATTTCATTTCATATGCCAGCAATCTACTCCCATACTTTCTCCTCATTGAATTGCATTTTGGGGAGGCCACCGACAGCTAAGGTCAGTTGCGCCATAGGGGATAGGTAAGGGAGGATGGGTGGATAGAAACCCGGCGTCGGCATTAGCCTGCTCTCAGCGAAAGGCGCCTAAGGGACTGCGGTTTAGCGTCTCATCTGACAGACGGAGCACTGTACTTGAAGTGCCCTCCACAAGACACTCATGTAGGGATTGGGTTTCCTCTGAAAAATATCCTCCTGCTGGAATTAGAATCCTGGCTGCCCTAATGGTTAGGCAGTACTCTAGCCACCACACTTTCCTGCTCTTCTTTACCCATGTTTCCGAAGTATACGTCAGGGTGGGGAGAAAGTATACTTAATGTATCTCAGATCTGGAATTTTCCACATTCTACTTTAATTTCGATTAAACCTTAACAACCAAGTTTTTCTGAATGGAAAGTTATGGGATGGTGGATAAATTTTGTGCGGAGCTACAAAAGTTGTATAATCGACCCCAGAAGCCAATAATTTGCGATCGTGAATTAGGTTTTTACCGACGAACATTATTCAAGAAGTGCGTTTTCATATTCACAATAGTTTTTGCAGACATATTTGTTTAAATACCTAAGTGTTAAAATCCTCTATTATTAGATTACTGGCCATTCCTTATGAACTTAATCTGCGAAGAGCTTAATCATTTGTTTTTTTTAAGTCACCAAACTTTCTCCGGAGAGTAGCCTTTTCACTATCACTCCTATATCCTACGAATTTGTCCTTTAAGGTAGTTTGAGCGAGTTTATTCCTGAGTCATAATGGAAACCATATTCGAGTTATACGTTTTAATTTCACCAGATTTAGGATACGTGACTTAAATATTGCATTATACAATACGGTTTAACAATATACGACCGAAATTCTAAGTCATTAAATAAAAATATCTAAATAAGTTTTTTAGTTGACTCGTATTTTTCGCGCGGTGCGTTTAAAATTCCTTCAAAACGGAGGATTTTTTGTGATCTCGAAGAATATACTGCGGTGGCAATACGATTAATTTTAAAAACTTGTTGAGAAAACGTGCAAACTGCACACTGTTAATTTTTGACGATATTTATGCGTTAGAAATTCCTCATTTTTTTAAAATAAGCTCTCGCTGTAGTGAATACATGTACCATTTCCCACATAAACGGGCTGGTATTTTTTGGCAATTGTCTTGGAAAGTGGAGTGGTAAGGGGTTGAATTTTTATGTAATTTTGAAAGGGTGATATATTTTTCTGTGAAATGCAATCTAATTAATTGATTTCTAGGGTGAAATGATATTTCTTCGTGTCTGGTGGTGTTGTTTTTATGCTAATTTACTATCTTCGCGTCAAAAATGTGCAATTTTTAATAACTCGATGATAAAAATGTTACGCTTGGAAATTCTTTTTTTTTAACGAATCGGATTACTTATCTTTTTATGATTATTATACCGTTGAAGGTAGGTTTTGATGAAAGTCAGAGAATCTCCTCCTGGTTATCTACACAATCATGTGTCTAACTACTCCTAGTATTTCCTTTTTTGCCTCGGCATATGATCTACCGTCTTCATCACGTCCATGAAACCTATTCTCTTTCTTCCGTCTTCCCGCTTGCCCAACATCCTCCTCCTCTATCGTATTTTTCAGCAACCCATTCATTGATTTCTAGGTGAAATGATATTTCTTCGTGTCTGGTGGGGTTGTTTTTATGCTACTTTACTATCTTCGCGCCAAAAATGTGCAATTTTTAATAACTCGATGATAAAAATGTTACGCTTGTAAATTCTTTTTTTTTTAAAGAATCGGATTACTTATCTTTTTATGATTATTATTTTATCACATCCTTCAACCATCTGACCTGCCTATCCCGGATTTCATTCAGAAGTTTTCTTTCCTCGCCCACCATCTCAAGCACTTCGTCGTTTGTCTTCCTCTCCGTCCGCCTCACCTTCTCCATTCTTCTCCACGCCTACATCTCAAACGCCTGCGGCCCATTCACGTTCTCCTTTCGGAGGGTCCCTCTCTCTGCCCCATACAACACTACGCTCCATATCAAGCTCTTCACCAGCCTATTCTTCACATCCTTACCCAAGGTCCCCGTCACCAGATTCCTTCTATTACTGAACGGCTCCTTAGCTAACGCTCTTCTCCTCCTACGTCTTTGCTACTATGCCCATTATACTACCTAAGTAGTTAAACTGTTCCAGTTGCTCGTACTTTTAACCTCTAATTTTAATGACCAGCCTCGCTTTCTTTGCCCTCGAGAACCTCTTTACTGCCATCTTCTTATGATTTATCTTCATTCCGTTTTTCCCGCACTCTTTCTAACGCATCTACGAAGGCTTCTAGTCCCTTCGAAGATCCACTGACCTACACTTGATCGTCCGCACATCTTACTGACTTTGTCAGAAGCCCTCCTACTTTGATTCCCGCCTCAAGTTCTTTCCATGCCTTTATGTCCATTTCCTCAGCATAAATGTTAAAGAGGAATGGGGACAACGGGCACCCTTACCTTACCCTGCGACCCATAGTGTCCCACCGTAATTCACCGTCAGCCACTCTCACCTGTCCTTTGACACACGCTTTGGCACATAGGGTTTCGATTAGTCTCTTGTCTCACAAATCTATTCCCATTTTGCCGAGTATCTCCGTTGTTTATTCCCCAATTTACTCTGTCGAAGTTCGAATTACTAAGCACTTAATATTCAGGCACATCTACATCTACACACTACCCCGCGAGCCGCCGCATGGACGTGTGGCAGGGGGTGGTAGGTCACCAGCCGTGTAAAGATTAAAATTTTTGGAGGTGAAATGGTGACATGTACTATGGGAGTGTGTTTAGAGGAGATCAGTTTTTAGTGTGGTCGCTTATTGTGCGCGGAAAGAACGAGTTTTTGTACCTATCTGTTCGGCAGAGTATCTCTCTTATTTTATCGCATCTGTCAGACCTAGAAATGTAGTGATGCGTCATGATAACATTCTCTGTGTCGCTCTGAAACACACCAGTTCTGAATATCTCAAGCAGCCTAAGCCTAGCTTGTAGCCTCCGAGTCTCTAGGGGCTCCCTTCTTAGTCCCTCTAACAGTTGTGTAACACTATATGTTCGTTCGTAGCAGTTTTTAACGAAGCGTGCCGCTTCTCTTTGTATTTTGTTAATTTTTTTGGTTAAATCTTTATGACCAGGGTCCCCAATGCTCGCGGCGTATTTGAGGTGTCGCCTAACCAGAGCGAAGTAGCCTCTCTCTTTTACTTTTTCATCCGAGGGTCTTCCTATTATACGTTTAACAAAAGCTAGTTTCTTTTATGCTGTGCCGCATATGTTTTGTATGTGTGTTCCCCGCGATATATCTGATGTTAAGGTAATCCCAGGATATTTTACTGATTGGAAGATTTTATGTTTACTCCACCCACGGTGTAGGTATGGCTTTTGTGTGATGACTTGCGCAGGAAGTGAACTGTGGTGCATTTACTAATATTTAGTTCTAAACCCCTCTCCTGGCATCACGATTGAACGTTGTTAAGGTCAAATGATAGAACTTCAAAGTCCGCTTCTTCGCTTACTTCACGGTAGATTACTGTATCGTCTGTAAATAATATTAATCTACTGCTAATTTGAGAACTTATGTCATTAATATAAATAATGAATAAAAGAGGGCCAATCACGCTTCCTTGAGGAACACCGGATGTGACTTAGACCATTAGGCATGACTACTAATATCCTAAATAATGCAAACTAAACTGGCTGATGACTGAACAGTTCTCTGTATCACATCGGAATCTCCCTCACACAGACGAATTTCTCTTACAGTGTGCGAGGCGGCACTCGTATTTGGCCTTAGCCTTGAAAATGTAGCGTATCCCCCGTACTCACATGTTTTAACCTCCCGAAGAGTCCATCGAGCAGTCGGTATGTCTGGTTGGGGGAGTCTCCAAGTCGAACGTTTTTTTTCCTTCGGAGGACAAAAAAAAAATAAAACCGTAGGAATAAAAAAAGGAGAAATGTCTGGGCTGCGAGAGAGTGTGCTCGAAGCGAGCAAGATCTTATCGTCGGATGGGTTCCGCCAAACAATACGCTTACATTGTATCGCCTTCGCCGAACGAACGTCAAACGTTGCTAGAACCCCACGGTGAGTTTGATTTTGCGCTATTGTCCTCTCGCGAGTCCCTCCTTCATCCTTGTCCCCCGGTATTCTCAGAACTTATCGTCAACTAGATCTGTGCTACACATCGCCGCCCCGGCGCTGGACTATTGTTCTTTGCGTCTGATCTCAGCGTTTTGTTTTTTTTTATTTTTTCCAAGTTTCTATAATCTATTTCAGGTACGCTCGTCTAGCGAATGGAGTCCTCTCAATCCGCGAGTGTCGTAAAAGCTGACTTGAAATTTGCCCTCTCATGTGTTTCTCGACAAATGGCCTATCAATGAGGAAAGACCTTCCCTGACTTGGACTCATGGTTGTCATTTAGAATTACTACCAAATAAAATGTCGCGGTAGAATTTGCCCATAGTGAATTGATTTTAGCGAAAATAATAGCCTACAAAACTTTCAGCAGTTGTGCGCTGTCTAATTTTTGTAATGAGATTAAAAATTATTATTTTTAACGCATCTTTAATAAAATGGCAAACGTTTGTGTTAATTTTATCGATCCGTTCGTGCCGTAACAACTGACTTGAAATTTTCCCCCTTATTTGTTTCTCGGCAAATGGCCTATCTATTAGAAAAGGCCGTCCCTGACTTGGACTCATGGTTTTCATACAGAATTCATGCCAAATAATATCTCGTATTAGAATTATGCCCTTACGGACTCGATTTTTCGCGAAAATAATAGCTTTCAGAACTTCATATATTCGTGCTTGGTCTATTTCTGGTAATAAAATTCAAAATTAATCTTTTTACGCATCTTTATTATAAATGCAAACGGAATTCTAAAAAAAAGAGTGCATTAACGTGAAGAACGATTCTCAATGGTCAGAAATACAATCCAGAGCAAGATGGTATGATTCAGCCTCAACAGATTTCGTTTCACACCGATCTCAGCTCTCTGGTATTTTTTTGTCTTCACATTTTCACCTCGAGAGATAACTGCTGTCCGAAAGCAACATCGGGAATAAGACTGGTGTTAAGTGGACTGCTGCGTAGCATATGTTTAATTAAGCTTGTTTTATTCAAATATAGGTTAAAGCAAAGTGCTGATGCATTCTGCACCTTATTACCTATTTCACTGGAGAGCCAATTACATTTCAAAATCTATACTATTAAAATATAGAATATGCCCTTATAGACTTGATTGTAGCGAAAATGATTGCCTCCAAAACTTCTAACATTCGCGCAAGGTTTATTTTTTTGTGAAAAGTTTCAAACTTACTCAATTCTCGCATATCTATTAAAATGGCAGATGGTTTTCTTCAAAAAATGTCCTAATAACATTTGTCAAATGTCATCCTTAGAACTTGAATGTCATCCTATGTCATCCTTAGAACTTGGGCGGTATAAAACTGTCAATAGAACTTTGAATACTACCCTCTCCTAGCAAAACCATCCTTCATGTTAATTTCCATCCTTTTCGAAGTATGAAAAGGTCATAAAGGTTCCTACACCTTAGCTCAAATTTAATCGATCCATTTAAGGTGACTCGTTGATCAAATCGCAGGTGAGGTGAATGACTTGTTACTGCGTGAGTCTTGAGCAATTGCTCATCCCCAGTATTTTCTCTTATCGGAAAAAACCCTGGAAAGGAAAAAAAATTAAAAAGGCACTTTGTATTTGAACAATCTCTCGTCAGCTGAATCTGTATTCCTTCTCAAAATCATGGGGTACGCCGTAATAGTGTGTGACGTAGGAAGCCAGTCGAAAAATGCCTCACCTCGACCGATTCCTTTCAAAATGCCCAGTCTATCCATAATAGCCTCTTGCCAAATGTCTCAATCCAATCCAGTTTCAGAGCTTGTGAGTGGCGATGAATTTTTCGACCTATGGTGATTGTCAGTATTTTGCTGTATCTGGCTCATCACGCTAATTATCTTAGTCTGTACATGTTATAGTTTACTGTAATGGCTTTTAGCTTTTGGGAACATATGTAAGAAGGTATAAATTAAGTATTTTTTTGTTATTCAACGTTTTATAATTATGCCAGGTGTTTGGCAAAACTACTTTGAAGTCAGTGAGAATTTCCATTTATTAAAATGAAAATATAATCGCAGTCAATATTTAATCTCTTCTTTCAGTCATGCGTAACGTCATTATTTTAGATAAACAATTATGTTCCAAACTGCATGAGCTCGACAGACCCCAGTCTCTTTACATTTATGTATGCCGGTTTCATGCTATTGCTAGATACCTTTTCATCATTGGTGTGTCTGTTTACTTCAGGTTCGGCATTTACTTCGCGGTTTGAAAAAGCGGCATATTACTTCCGGTTTTCGTCGATGCGGTCTCATTCAAAGTAGAACCATTCGACTTTCGCTGACCTTCTCCGACCTTCTAGATCTCGTTTTTGATTGAGGTGTTCCCAAATACTCGACGAAGTTTCAGCTGTCAGCGCTACAAATGTAAGACATAGTTTCCGGCTTCACACGGTGGAAATTCCACTCACAATAAAAGATACCTGGTTTTATCGTATATATTATTTCTCAAAGGCCTTTTTCTGTCATTCCGTATATGCTCCGTTAATACTGCACCTACAGTGATAAATGAGGTATCATTTTAAACGTTGAATCACCGGCTTCTGACGAAAAATACAATCTCAATCTCAAATTTCACTATTCACCCATTACTTTGACTTAAAAGTTTCGATTTTTCCATGTCGATTACTCGCTCGAGGTATATCGACTCCACACATTTTTTTTATTCTAAACTTCAAAAAAAGGTTTACAATGAAAATAGTACGAAATGCACACAGTGATTGTACATGGGTGAATGGTCATCTGGTAAGTCAATGCAATTAAAACTTTTTGATTTCAAATTTATCATCCGTATATATTGTTTCTCAAAGTTGTTTTTTTGTCGTAACGCCATAACTCCCATAATTATTCATCAAAATTAATGGTTTAAACATAGTTTTAAATCTTATGTTCCCCGATGTTGATGAAAAATAGAAAAATTGTTTAAAATTAAAGTTTTTGTTAAAAAAATGATACAACGCCATCTGCTGACAATATAATCAACTAATATGTTGGCAATGGTTTCGTGCTTAAAAGACTGTAGGAGGCGCCATCTATTAACTCATCGTTTAGTTAGATTGTTTACATTCTACATGTAATCAGTGTGACCATTTACTGTCTACGTTTACGTTATGTATCTTTAACACAAACATAAATAACATATAATTGTCCATGGGAAGAAGCAGGTAGAAGAACAGGATTGAAAAAGGAAGAATCAGGAAGAAGATGCATACTGTGCGAAATATTCTCTCGGGTCATCTAGTTCCTATTTAATACAACTCACTCTACAACTCGACCATGGTTTCGACACCTCGTGCCATCTTCAGGTCTTTTTCGACACCGCGTGTCATCCTCAGGTAAATCTTTTGGGTCGCGTTCCCCTTATATATAACAAACACACAAAAAGTATGGAGGGGGAAAAAGGGCGGAGGTAGAGGTGGGGGAGTGAATTATTAACGGTCCAACATATTTAGAGGGAGGGAGTTTCCTATTGAAGTTTCAAAGGGGCAAGGTCATAGGGCTTATCAGTGAAGCCGTCCAGATGGTAGGTGGATTCGGAGGAGGGGTGAGGGAGAGAGGAACATTTGGTCATTGCATAAGGTATCAGGGCTATTTACGGTTTCTCGATTGCCTGAGGATGAAACGTGGTGTCGAAACCATGGTTGAGTTATGTTAAATTGTGTGGAATAAAACCAAGTATCTTTTATTATGAGCGATTACAAATGTGTTACCGGTTCGGGACGAAGCTTAAAAGATTAGCGTTACCAAATGTTAAGCTATCCGGGACTAGCCACGGAGTTCCACTTTTACGGAGTCACCCGCAATGCACAAATGTGCGAATTTCCACAGAGAAAAAAATCATCCGCCATGACCGGGATTCGAACCCGGAGACCTCGATTTCCACAGGGGAAGAGGACGCCTCGGTAGCTTAACTGGATAAAGCACTCGGCCGGAAATCGAGGGATCCGGGTTCGAATTCCGGTCATGGCGGATGATTTTTACTCTGTGGAAATTCGCACGTTAGCGTTACCTTTCAAGATGGACGTGTTTCTGTGTTCCCACCACTCTTTTCATCTCGACCACCCTCTCCCTCCTCCGACCATTCCTTTTTGTCTCTCTCCTGTCTATTTCCCTTTTCACTGAAGTTATGCGCTGTCACAACCCATCGGCTTTCTCGTTATGTCCGCGTATAGCTCGCAGATCTAAGGTGGTTGGGGATATTTTGGTTTATGCTCAGATTGGATTGGATTGAATAATTGTGGAGGTCATTTGCGCCATAAGGGATAGGTATGGGAGGAAGGGTGGATAGAAACCCGGCGTCGGCATTAGCCTGCTCTTGACGAAAGGCGCCAAGGGGACCACGGCTTAACGCCTCATCCGACAGACGGAGTACTGTACTTGAAGTGCCCTCCACAAGACACTCAAGTAGGGATCGGGTTTCCTCTGAAAAACATCCTCCTCTGCCGGGATTCCAACCCTGGCCGCCCGTGTGGTAGGCAAGTACTCTAGCCACCACCCAACGCGATCCGCTTATGCTCAGATTCGCGTGAAACTTTGCCTAGGTGTACATATTTGTAATCCATATATGTATTGTAAAAGTAAGTGTACAATGTGCGTGCCGCTGAAACTCGGAGACGAGTCCCGGTACGATCAAGGGAGTTATATGTTGTGGTAGGCCTCTATCCCCAATCCATGAAGGTTCCCGTTTTTACCTGAAGGGCGTGCTTTTGAAGATATAAGGGCTGGAAGTTTCACCCTCTAGAAATTTATAGAACAGTCCAGAATTTTCGAGAGTATTCGAGAGCATTCCGCAACATTCCAGATTGTTCCGGAGTGTTCTGGAATGTTCGGGAATAGTCTGGAACGTTCGGGAACATCCCGGAACATCCCAGATCATTGTGGAACATTCCAGAACACTATCGAATGTTGTGGAATCTTCTGGGACATTGTGGACCATTCGAAGCCTTTTTGGTATGGGTGGGGATACCCACTGGCAGGGGTATATAAAGCAAGTTCCGTCGTGGGTTCGAAAGTCAGTTTCTTATCAGTGACGAAGGGAAGAACCGAAAAGGAGGTGAAAATTTCAAAGTATAGCAGTGAGTGAATAATTACAAGGATGATCGCCAAACAGCTATCGAATAACATCATCGAAGGCGAACTTATGACTGGAAAGGACATAGAAGACACAGTATTTATCCCCAGAATACCAATGATCTCTACTGAACTGCCATTACAATTTAAAAGACTGTAATTTCCAATCAAATGAGCCTATAGTTTAACAAGTAACAAAGCGCAAGGAGAAACTTTAAAACGTTGCGGCACCAACCTCAAAGGCCCCTGCTTCTCTCACGGTCAACTATGCGTAGCTTGCTCTGTAGTAGGAAATTCGGAAAATTTGTACATATATATCCCGGATAACAAAATGAAAAATGTTGTTTATAAACAAGTATTGTAAATAGTTATAATATGTTATCAATACAATTTTTTCACCTCTTATATTTTAAAGTTTATCCTTCTATTCCAACTACCATACAATCTCATATCAACTCCCTGAGCGAAGCCGGGTACCCCAGCTGGTATGTATATATTGGGAAGAGAGAAAAAAAACGCGTGTTATCGATTTAGTTTCTTGGCAATCCAATGCCGTTTAACACGTAGACTTATGGCACTTGGCGTATATTTCGAAATAATTCCATTACATATGTACAGATTTTCTTATAAACGCGAAATCATACGCATCATATAATTATAAGTTTCTTATGTATATCAAGATATCAATCCGACTGAAAACATGTATTTTACGCATTTTTTGTTTAAATTTCGAATTCTGCGCCGTGAACCGAAGTCAAAACAATGATTTGAATGAGGCAAAAATATTTAAATATATCTCTTGTGTCATTAATATAATTTTATGCGTGGTGACTTCCTACATACGCGCAGTTGTTCGTGAGTGAAGTGTGATTCTACAATTTCTTTTCGACCAACTTGAAAAGTTATTAAAATGAGCGCTCACCGATTAACGATAACGCTCCGTCCTCCTTAAATCACCGAAAAAAAGCGGTCTTGATTTTCTCCCCCCTCTCAATCCCTCTGAGCTGTGCTATCCGCAACTATCGACAGTTCGCCACGAAAGACACGCCTCTATCCTGAATTATTTGTCTTTCTTTTCGTGTATTATAGCCGAGTGGCCCCTTCAGTGGGTTGCTATAACACAGATGAGTTATATGAATTACGTTGTTACAGAGGGATGAGGTTATCATTTGGAAGAGTTTCCTCTGTATGATAATGCAACGTTTTCTGGGTCTTTCCCCTTCATTGATAGAGAATTTTCCCGGGGAAAACCGAGAAAGTCATGGGTGAATGTGGTGGAAGACTATCTAAAGAGAAGGAATATTGGGACTCCTCTAAGATCAAAGGGGCTGGTAAGAAGAATTGTGGGAGTATAACTGAAGCAAAAGCGGTACGCAAGAATTGACGAAGTGTGGACGAAACTATTTTACCAGCGGGTCGATTATATAAATGTCATAGGCGTCATAAGGGTGATAGCTATGACGGGCAACTTATGACGGCTATGACGCTCGAGCGATCGTATAAGCGAGTGTCAGAAGGCTTATGACGCTACGTAGTGACAGGGAACCAAATTAGCTATTAGTGCGTTGGTAGCCCTTCATAAACGAGAAGAACCAATGGAAATCACCGACATATCCCCTCCACCCATCCAAAAAATTGACTAACGGCAACCGTGGAAACTATCGTTTCCCAAATATGAACAAACCACAACAAACAGCCAAGGATTCTTTTAAGTATCTACTCATGTAAACAACAAACGATCGTGTTTAATGCTTGAAAATAAATGGATACTTTGTGTCGCCAAGTTCCTTATATAAATTAAGTTTACAAGCTAATATTGTGAAATATGATTAGCAGCTACTATGCGGTGCCCGTAATTTGAAACCCATCGCATAATAGGCATACATTTGTCCAACATTCATCGCATGCGTTTAAGGATCCCGGAGAGAGGTCTCGAAGTAAATAGTGGGTCAATGTTTGGAATAAAATACGGTATTATTTTGAAGAGGTATGCAGTTTAGATTTTAGCCCACCGGCTTCAAGTCTATCCTGAGTTTCCATTTTCGTCCGTATGCAATACGTGTTGTTTGAAAGTTGAAATTGTATGATTATGCGTGCAAATGAGTAGAGTTAACGGGAGTAGAGTCCACACATATCATTTACAATTTTTTGTTAATCGTTCTTGTGTGACATGTGTTATAATAGCAATGAAGTTAAGTTTCATATTTTAAAACGAAATGAGAAATCCTTCAAATAATTCAGAAAACATACCGAAGTAACATATTAGAGTACCTACCTACCTTTGAAATTCATCGTGTGAGTCAGAATTCAGTATTGAATAGCAACTCATGCACAACATAATATCGCGATTACCCAAAGAAAATTCCACAACTATTCTAATGGTATCTGCAGTTAAAAACATATAGATTTCTACAGTCGGTGACAAAATTAATAATGTGGTATAATTTCATGGTTTTCATGTGTGCACATATCTTCTATGATGTTTAACACAATACTTTACGTGTATTCGCGCAACATTTAACGTGTGCACTCAAGATTAGAATCATATTCTAAGTAAAATTTTTGAATTCCACATTTTTAAGAGAAAATGCGATGATATTTTACTATTTTTCAATGAAATATTGCCGATATTTGGTTTGATATCCTTCGTAGTCGATGTAAATACTCATATCCCACGACCTTATGACGCCTAAGACGGGGGTTTTCAAGCGTCGTACGATATGACGGCTATGACGGGGTTATGACGGCTATGGCATTTACATAATCGCTACTTTTCGCTAGCCGTCATAGCTATGACGCCCCCGTCATACGAACAATGGTTATGACGCCTATGACAGTTACATAATCGACCCGCAGACTCAAATTTACTTACTCTTAGAGAACCAAACTTTTTTTACTGTGCCTTTGCCGAAAGGGAACGGCGAGTTCATGAATGAGTATGAATGCTTGTTCATTCGTACCTTGTTCTGACGCATGTTAATTTGTACTCAGTTCTGAGGCACCGGGGGTTAAAATAGGGTCCGACGGCTCTCTAACTTTTTATGCTCTACCTTGCGTAAGGAATTTCTCAACACCGTTTTGTACAACATTATAGAATGGTAATCCATACTAATTGCTCCCCTACTAATGGACTCTCGACTCCACCCCCGAGTAGAAATGAAACTCGCGAGAGTTTTCTCGGAATATCGCAAACAGTAAGAGACGGGAGCGAGGCATTGCTCTGCGAGTAGAGGTAGCCTGCGTCGCATTTGTCTCGCATGGAATGGAAGGCACCGATTATTCCCTCCCTCTTCTTTATGGTCGATTTTAAAATCATGAATTATGTAAGAGTCATTCATTTTGTGCGACCGTGGTTTGCCGTGTACTTTCGTGACGTTTCGTTGTTCACAACCGTTATCTACGCTGAATTCATAACATTTATTGGTTTCATTTAATTTAAAGCAGTGTATAGATACGGGCCGTCGGAAGAAGTGGACGCGTAGTATGTTCCTTTTCCCTCTACTTTAGTAAATTCTGTGACGATGAATTGCTTTGACGGGGGTGTGCAGTAATTACATCTTAGAAAGTGCGAATGATTAAAAAATTCACCATGGAACCCTGAAAGCTCGAAAATTTATGATAGTCCAAAATTCTAAACATTTTCTAATTCTAATCGGTTTTTATCTTGCTTCATGTTTTCGTACTTTATTTTAATTTTTGGTGGAAATTTATCTTCCTCATCAGCCACTAAGTCATTCGTCCACTGAGGCTAAACCTCTGATGTTTAGTATTTCTCATGATGATTTTTGGAAGTACCTTTAGTAGTTTCAAAGTAACGCATGATATTTTGACGCCCATTTTCGGCTAAAATTTTATTTATTTTCTCGAACATAATACATTTTATATCTCCTTATGGAAGGCAGGTTTGTTGCATTACTTAGTAGTCATTACTATATTGCCCAACATTAAAATTGCTCTTATATGGAAGCATATTTTCAGCCTCCTTCAACCCTACCAGAAGATTCCAATTTTTTTCTATTTTTCTATATCTGTCTCGTCCTTGTGCGCTTCTATTTTTCCTGTTTCTTTAGGGCATTGAGAGCTATTGAACATTTTAATCAATTTAAATAAAAGGTTAAACCGATTTTTCTCATTCAGTTTAAACTCTGTTATTAGATAAGTGGTAAATCATTCTAATAAACCAGAAATGTTACTGGGAGGAGTAGGGAAACTGTAGGTTTTGATCATTCATCAGAGACAAGAGCATGAGATGCTGAACGAGCATTTTGATGAAGGTTTGCTAGGATCCATAGTCATTTGTAATAGGATACTAATAAAATGGAATATCTGATGCGTCACTTAGAAAACTTTGGGAAAAACATGGGGAATGTAATGTGTATTCACTCCAGCGACACCTTATTTTTTAAAAATGGGGCATTTCCAGCACTTATATCCCGACAAAAAATTAGCTGTGTGTAGTATGTGTGTTTTATCGACTATTTTTGTAAATAAATCATTTTGTCACCCCAGTAACTTTTTTTCAGAATTGCGAAAAAAATTCCGTTGGGAAGGATTTTTTAACGTGCCGCGTGAAAAAAATTAATCAAATCAAAGAATTGTGTAGATATTTTTATTTGATCTACTAGAATTTCAGTCATATTTAAGTATATTACTACGCTATAAATAATGCACTATTTTATTCATGATTTCTACTGCTGCTTTAATTAAAACGTATAATTCGAGTATGGTATCCATTATGACTTGGGAACTATCTCGCTCATTCTACCTTAAGGCTGATTCGATCTCGTATACGATGATACCCCTCCTTATGAGGCGAGATTGAATGTGTAATTTTCACTTTTCGTGTAATCGCTCATAAAAACTTCCGAGCTTTAATAACTAATGCCGGACCGCACATTTATAGAGTTTAAATTTCTAAACATGCAGTTACCGTTCTAAAAAATGAATGCGAAAAAAGATACGTATGCCTGTTATTTGTGTGTAATAAAATAGTCAGACTCCTTTGATGGAAAAAGTCCGTATTAGTGAAGCACAAAAATCAAGGGGATGTAAATAAAAGCAAGTATAAGGTTGAAAAGTAATAGTTAGCGTGTTGCTCGTCCTATGGTGCTGCCGATGTTTCCGAAGCAAGTGCATGTAGAGCCTATACTGTCGCTCATCGCGATTCGACGAGGAATCGATATAATCGACGATTTCCGTCGCGTAATTCGCTTCGAAGGGCATGCGATGGAAGCAAATCATCGCGACGGAGCTCTATTATTAATCTATCAGCCTCTCACTCTTAAGGCTCTCAGTCCGGATCTTTGGCCCATTCGCTTTCCTCGTCCTCTTCGGGAGAATGGGAGGGTCCGGCCGCCTCCGGGGCACAAACCTTGGCGATTAATACCCGTCGCTCTTTCCCGCGCGCAAAAGATCTCTTCCTCCTCTTGCCTCCTCCTTCCCTTGGACATCTTTCGCGATAATCCCACGAGTGGATTTTTTTCCGCATCTTTCCCATACTCTGCGTGGGAGAGTCGATCCAAAGTATGGGAAGAAATGGTGGGCAGTTGTCGGAGGAAGAGCGAGGGAATAACGCGAGGTGAATGGTGTGTATACTTTGAGTTGACTACGAATTTAAGCTCGTGCTAGAACACATAGGCGATATGACCGGCAGATAAGGTCATTTTTAGTCCTGCTAGAAAATTGTTCTCCTATTTTATCTTAAAAACACATTTTATTGAATTCGTTAAGCATGTCTCTAGACTTTCTGGAAGATATTGAAACACTTTTTAAAGATTTTACCGGTATTTCTGAGCTCTCTCTGAAGAAATTCCTTTTCTCATTCTGTAGAATCCTTAAGGTTATTCCTTAGCAATTCTTTGTAAAATCCCGTAGAAATTGTTTGAGAAGTTCTGTAGGAGTTCGTCGTATTCACATTTTTTAATGAAGTTAGTAACTTTATTTACGACTATAACAATTGAGTTGAATATCGTGAAATTCTGGCTGGGATATTAGCAGCTGGCCATACTGCCTTTATGAGATTCCTACGGAACAGAGAGCTCGCGCAAAGGAATGCTGGGAAGTTTCCGTGGATTTTTCGAGGCTCCGCATCTTCTTCCTACTGAGTCATATCCCGTGTAGAACAGGGTAGGCATTTCAGTCTTAATCCATTTTTCTCCATTTCTTCCGATACAGAGGCATCTTCCCGGCGACATCTCTTCTCCCTCAGTTCCTCTGCCACTTCAATTTTCCTTTTACGTTTTGGCCTACACCTCTCCCCTTTCCCCTCCACCTCAATTCTTTCCACTCTTAGGCCAGTGTCGTCCTCAACCCTTCGTTTAACATGATCAAACCACCTCAGCCTTCTCCAGGCTTAGTACGAGGGCTGCCCAAAAAGTAATGCCCCTCATTTTTTTAAAACTCCCTAATGAATGGGCATCGTAGCAAAGACATACGGAAGAAAATACCACTAGCTAAGGAGGCGTTTAGTGATAGAATTAGCTGATGACGGGCATCTTGGGTAAGGATGTGAAGAAGAAGCTGGTGAAGAGCTTGATATGGAGCGTAGCGTTGTATGGTGCAGAAACGTGGACCGTCAGAACGGAGGACGAGAATAACCTGCAGGCATTTGAGATGTGGGTGTGGAGAAGGATGGAGGAGGTTAGGTGGACGGAGAGAAACACTAACCAGTAAGTGCTTTAGATGGTGGGCGAGGAAAGAAAACTTCTGAATGAAATTCGAGATCGGCAGTGTAGATAGCTGGATGATGTATTAAAGGGCGATGGGTTGCTCAAGAATGTGATAGAGGGAAGGATGTTGGGTTAGCGGGGAAGAGGAAGAAAGAGAATGGGTTTCATGGACGGGACGAAGAAGGGTAGATCGTATGCTGAGGCGAAAAATGATATACTACATTGAGATAGGACCCTGAAAGTGTAGAAAATCGGGAGATTCTCTGGAAATCAACAAAACTTACTATAACCGGCAGAATACTTATAATAGTAATTGTAACAATAATAAATGAGAGAAATCAGTGCGTTGAAACGGCCTTCGATAGATGCATCTCCATTGATCACAAATCCTCATCAGATTACCACAACGCTACAGTATCTTACATCTGAGTGCTCTGACTAATGTTGTGGACTCTGCAGAGGACAGGCTGCAAGATTAGGCTCGAAAATACTAGTCTAACACATTCTAAAGGCTGAAGGTATATAAATTGCTTCGTAATTTCTCTTCTTTTCTAACCTATTTTGAATGATGAAGCTAAGTGCTTTTCCGCACTACTATTTTGGTCGACAAAGAGGTGATTATTGCAGGGACAACCTGGCTCCATCACCATAACGAGGGCTGGTACCGACAGGGCATACGCTCCCTAGTAAATCGCTTAAGGAAGGCAATATAAATTGAAGGAGATTATGTAAAAATAGTGGGATTAGATAAAACATAAATGTATCATATATGTAAATTTCAATTTCGTAGAAAAAGTAGTTTTTGAGAGGCAATGTGGGGCATTACTTTTTGGGTTACCCTCTTATATTCCACCGTAGCCACTTCGAAGGAACACGAGCACGGCGTTCTTGTTCCGAAGAAATCTGTAGAAAACGTGCCAATGAAAGTGTGAAATACGTTTTGGAAATAATCTACATCTACATACTACCCTGCGAGCCGCCGCATGGGCGTGTGGCATTGGGTGTCAGGACACCAGCCATGTAAAGATGTAAGGGATAAGGTATTGGGAGGAGAAATAGTGGCGTGTATTATGGGAGAGTATTTAGTGGAGCTCCTCTTTTATTGTGATCGCTTATCGTGCGGGGAAAGAACGAGTTTTTGTACCTATCTGTTCGGCAATGTATTTCTCTTATTTTATCGCTTCTGTCGGGCTGAGGAATGAAGTGTGGCGTGAGAATGATATTCCATGTGTCGCTTTGAAATGCACCTCTTCTCAATTTCTCAAGAAAGCTAAGCCTAGCGAGAAGCCTCCGAGTCTCTAGGGGATCCCACCTTAATCCGTCTAAAAGCTGTATATTCCTGCAAAAATAATTACTCGTCTGGACTGGGATTCGAACTCAGGCCCCCTGATTTCGTATCAAGAGACTGAGCGTGAAATGGAGAAGTTCTTGGTTAAATCTCGTGAGTGGATGACTCCATCTAAGTGACTACGCGCATATTTCGGCAGTTATTTGAACTTTGGAAAGGAACTGCTATCGCCGAAAGCTAGATGATTTCCGCAGAATTCCTAATGTTATCCGAAACAGTTTTCTTGGAATTCTTTTTATGTCGGGAAAGAGTAATGTCTCTCTAGGAAACGCATGGAAAATTCCGAGAAATTTTATGGAAATTCCCTCTAAAACCAGTGTTTTCCCAGGAAAATTGTGGTTAATAATTTATGAAACATAATTTTTTCGAATATCTTTGTTAAGTCTTTGTGGAAGGGTCACGTGGCGTAAAAATCCGTTGGGATGAATCCCAGACATCACTTTTATCCTGGGATAAGGATAAGGCATGGAAATCCTTAGTCGCGATCGATTGTTAGGAAACCGCTGCCCTAGTCCTCCGCTGCCTTAGTCTTCCGCTAGTGATCATACAATTGTGTGAAATTCACGGTGGAAAAATCAGTCGCCTGGACTGAGAATTGAACCCAGATCCCTCGATTCCGCGCCTAGTGCTCTAACCAATTAAGCTACCCAGGCGTCCTCTTCCACTGCGAATCTCTTGGGGGCTTTAAGGAGCAAGTTATCCTCACAGTTACCGTGCATTTAATGTCAGAGGTACCCAAATGCGAGCGCCAAGCGCTACAGTCCACAGGGTAAACGCCAACTTTAAACACAAAGGTGTTTACTGTGTACATTTTCTAGTTTGAGCACTTGGCGCGAAATCGAGCGATCTGGAATCGATTCTCAGTCCAGACGAATGATTTTTCCATTGCGAATTTCACACAACTCATATACGATACTTGCGAATTCCTCGTCTCTGTTTTGGTCTCGCCTTCTTATCCCAGGCATTTTTCTTTCTCCCTACTTCATCTCCGCAACGCCCACCACCATCCATCATCTTCCTTTCGTCCTCATCCCCCCTCATCTCTTTTCCTCTCCTCTTCTTTGCTTACCTCTCTTTGACGTCTCCCACGACAGCCATTATTCTCGTGCTATTATACCCTCTCTCTCTCTCTCTCTCCCCTTTTCTCTTTTTTACAACCGCTCGGTTGCCGTGGTCCACGACCTCCCCATTGTTGAGATTTTCGGCCCAGTCGCAAGATGTGTATACCTTTAGCCGTTCAACCTCGCGGGAAGCTTTTTAAAACAATCAAGCACGTTCTTCCACCTTCATCTTCGTGATTCCGCTTTTTCGTTGTTTTTTTTCCTTTCATTTTCTCTATATCTCCCTCTCCTTATCCGCCCTCCTCTCTCTCTCTCTCTCTCTCCTCCTCCTCCGTCGGTATCTTTTTGTTTTTTGGATAATGACTCCATTTTTCCTTTCCCTTCCAGTTTCCTCCTCTCCATTACCTTTACCATCCGCTCTTTGTCGGTGTGATGAGCCGCCCCGGCCTCGGCGATCGCTTTCGGATTAGCCGGGCAAGTTATGTTTCCGACTCGTGGGAGTTCGCGGGTTGTTTTTGGGGGAGGTTAACTCGCGTAGATCCGTGGCAATGAACTTGAAACGTTTTCGGTGTGGGTCTTTCCAATTGAATTACTCCGCCGCAGACCCAAGCTTCAATTAGACTTTTGGATTGGGCGCGAAACGTCTCTGCAAATTCGCTCATTTTCGGCATGTTTAATATTTGGCTTGGAAGGAAAAAATGGGATAGTATGGTTAGAAAATAATGATGGCATATGGGATTGAATGAGGAGAATTCAACAATATCGAATTGGTGACAATCTTAGAAATCCCGAGTTATAGAAATAGATGGTGGAGTTTCAAATATTGAGTTACAAAAGATTGAAAATATAAGTTAACTAGGGTCGGGCAGTGCAGGTGGCTGGAGGATGTGATAAGAGCAGGTTGGATAGCTCAAGAGTGTGATAGATGGAAGGATGTTGGGCAAGCAGGGAAGGGGAAGGAAGAGAATATCTATCATGGAGGGGATGAAGAAGGGTAGATCGTATGCTGAGGCGAAAAAGGATATACTAGAGGTAGTGAGGCCCCTAAGAGTGTAGAAAACCGGGAGGATATTCTCTGAATTTCATCAAAAGCTACCTTTGCCCTTTATGTAAAATTCGCTTTCCTTGAATTGTTCTGGGCGTACTCCTTTACAAGAGTACAATTCCTCATAAGTGTGTCCTTGTGTTGAAATTGTATTGCCTGAGAAATTTATTTGAGGTCTTAATAAGTTTAACGAAATACGATCCCTTTTATTTCTTGCTCTTAGCTCCGTACTGAGTACTCAATAGCTTTTTAGTCTTATTGGTACTTACCGGGATAGTTAAGCTCCAGTTCTCAAAATAGATTTGAGTGGGTGAATTACTAAAAATTAAGCTAGATTAGTGGACTGAATAACTGTATAGCCATCTAGCTTCCTTCGTAATGCATGACTGGTAGGCGAGTGAGATGCTAAGGGGTGAATTATTTCGAAAATACTGGAAAAGTGAGAGATATTCGGTGAAGGCTTACACTTAACCTGGGTTGAAATTCGTTATGAAAAAATTGCACTTAACCTGCCTAGAGGTACCAAACCTAGTGTTAAACTTCCCATCCGACTGAGGGAATAATAAAATCAAATTACCTTTCCCGTAAAACTCAATAGTATGTAAAGATTTGCTGATTTACTCAAAAGTAAAGATTTTGCTGACAAAAAACCCCTCGAGTAGGGTTCGACGCTTGATGCTTGGGTTGGGAAGCCTCATCAAAGCTGAAAATCAAGGCGCATCAAACCAAGTAACGAGTAGGGAAATATGGCCGTAAGATTCTCGTAGGACTATCAGTGTTTCTTTTTATGATAAACCATCGCAGCGCCCCCGCGAGTCGATTAGCCACTTTCAAAATGACATTCTCTGCTTAATTGCATGTGAAATATACTTGCCATTTGAATATCGTCATAATCTTCCTCAGAAGAGCGTTATCTGTCGGCGCATCGATAGGGAAAGACGTAAGGGGAAAATTTTCCTCCCACCTATCCTTGAGTTTTTTTCTGTCGTAACATGTACACGACTGCTAGAGTGCATCACGGAATTAATGACAAGTGTTAGAGACTAAGAGGCCGTCGTAAATTGTCGTGATGAGTCGTGGGAAGGCGTCGTGTCTCAGGCATCTGTCTTCGCCGAAATCACTTGTGGGTACCCCTCTTATGACTCCGGCGCGGCGATCAAAATTTCTTTTCCGATAACATCTCTATCGTATCCTTATCCGCCGTGCGGATCTGATCGTCTTTTGTTCGGGCTTACACCACTGCATTAACTGTCTACACACCTAGGCGATAAAAATATGTAATTATATTAATATATGTATATACTTTATATACGTATATGCATATTTAAATACACCCGCCATTCATTATGCGTTCGTTTTCGCCGATTCTTTTGGGTCGCCACTTACGGTATTCGTACGCGGCGCGCACTGAGCTAAGAACCGGTTTACGGGATTGGACGTCGGCAGCCAATCGCTGCTCATCTACCATGGGCAGTTAGGCTTGGAGAAATTCTCCAGTGCACAGAAACTCTGCGAGCACTATAGGGTTTTCGGTGCCTAATTCGAAATTTAGGAGAAATTATATTGAAACATGTTTATTCCGAATGTTTGAACGGGCGTAATTCCTTTACAGTTGTCAAAAACAATTGTAATCACTTGATGTGCGTAGTTACGCGGTCGGCGGAAAATATGTCCACCTGCTATTTGGTTATTACGAAATATATGTTAAATATTTGACATACGGATACGCGTTTCAATTGGCAGTGAATTGTCAGCAAACCAATCGGTATTCATTTCTTAATTTTTTTGTCTATAATTGTCACTAATCATAGCACTTGTGCAAAGTCTCGCGCAAATCTTTTCGCGAACAAAAATCACTTCAACGACCCTCCAATATGTTTTTATTATTGTGTGCCGATGGGGCTGCATAATTCTCCTCCGCGATGATTGGAGCTATATTCCGATAGCATCTCCATTGTTCCGCAGCATTCTCTTCTGTTCTTGATCACTCAAATACGGACGCAGACATTGCGTTTTTGCGGATTAAATCGCCTTACGATCCTTGTAAATCTACCGATTCTTTGTCATCTGAGAGCATTCGTGGGGGCATTATCTCGAAGTTTTTTTCGTAGAAGTCAGGGTGGGGAAGGGTGAGAAAAACTTCGATGTGATATCGTTAGATATGGGCGCAAGTTGTCCTGTGTTAACGCTCATTAGTGCCACCTTGAGGGTTATTCAATATCGCTGAACCGGACTGCGATGTTGGGTGCAGGGTTCAGTCTCTAGTACCGCTATCATTGGGGTGATTTCCCTTCGGGAATAATTATCGTGGTGGAGCGTATTGTGTTTCCTGCAGCGGCCACAGTCGGAGATGATGGGATAGCAAGAGCTATAAGGTTTTTACTCTGTTCCGGTGCGCCTTTTTTCCTTTGTGGATCTATATATATTTCGTGTATTACGCGTGGGAGAATGTCACGGGATGGCTTCGCTCTGGCTTCTGCCACCGCTTTCGTTTCTTTTGCCTTCCTCAATTCCAACGGGATCGTATTTATCCTTCCTTGTTTTGTCTGCTGATGCCGTAAGATTAAATGGAGACTCCTAATCACATTCTCTTGCTTTCTCTTTGCCTCTGGTTGCCCAGAAGCATCGAATTTCTTAATTCGATTAGTGTAATGTGTGTTGCGTTTGCAGTAGCCGTGAGAATTGTCTCCTATCCCTGACTTCTACGTGCTCGAAAATCTAGACTTCTATGGATACATTAGCATTCGTATAGCAAAAAAATGCACACTAATTTTCTACAATTTATTTAATTTCTTACGACTCGTTTACAAATTACTAATATGAGGTTCTTCTGCTAATGATAGATGCTTCTAGAAAGTGACACTAATGTAGTCAAGTTTATTCTATGGGTATTCTCATCTGTCCAATATCATTTGAGAAAAAAATACCCCTCGTGCTGCTTTTTCTGTTCTATTTCCTGAGTTAAAGTTCCTCAGAGCATTTCAATTTGTTCATAGTTAATATCCCTCCCATTTTTACTCCAAGGGTCCGCCAACATTGTACAACAATGAAGTGAATGAAAGCCGTCAAGATACACATTTTTGAGGGAAAAAGTATTGTGGCTTTTTAAGTAGTGTGGCTTTTTAAGTCACTCTTACCAATCTTTGAATTATAGTTGCCGATGAGCAATAAAGCGTTGAAAAATATACATGTGTTCTTGTCTAAGTAAGGTTTATTACAAAGAAACATTATAAATTTAATAATTCAACTGTGCCTAAAATTTAAGGTGCTCAATCCCAGGTTTTCTTCATGGTTACCGAAAGCTACAGCCTAAATGTACATACATATGGCATACGTAATTTTGATAGGGGAGCTAGTTACAAAATGTTACTTATCTGCTATCTAAATATTTTTTCTCATACAGGCTTCCGTCGCCGTGAGTTAATATTATAAGTCAAATAAAACAAGAACGCCAAAATAGATGCATCGTTTAGCTCGTTATGATGCTTAAATCTCTTGAGATATTTTCTTGCATTGCTGTCTACTGCAGTTTTAATCTCTCCGTTGGATATATCAATCGTAGTGGAGAGTTTCTAGAGCGGGCACGATTAAAATATGAATCTCTGGTATGGAAACATTTTATTGCATAGCGATACGGTTTTTTTCCGCCATGAATGTGTGGATATTGTGCTTATTACGTGCGGAGGAAAGGCTCAGGGTGGCTTCGTTCACGCTTAGATCCCTTTGCCTTTTTTTGCTACTCTCAGTAGTTTTAACGGGATCATTGTTTGCCTTCCTTGTTTTGTTCGTGGATTCCGTGAGGTTTGAGTGAGGCTTCCTACTCCGTTAGTTTCCCTTTCCGACGCGGACCTGGTCACATCTTACCATGAAAGATTACATTTGTTAACTTGATTGGCGGAATATGCGTCAGAAGTCTGCAAGAGCAAAAAAAAAAGTTTCTCGAACTGCCGGGTAATTGAGCTCCAACCTCTGAACTGCTGTTCGGGAATGCTCATTTTACACCCCGCCGTGCCATCTTCCACTGTTTTAATTTTCTGGCGTTTTTATTGACAGCGTTCGAACTCTGGTGGTGTTTTTTCCCTTGTATTTCCGTTCGTTCATTACCAATCTCTAAGCATATGTTAACTCCAACTGCGGCCAAATGGTATTCATTTTCGAGTATACATTTCTCTAGTGGGATGGGAGTAAATTTAAGCTATTTCAACGATGCATTATTTACGGTGCCAACGTTAACATATAACTTCGTATTTTATAAGTGGTAGCAAAATTGGTGCCTGTCTATTTTGTGCCATGCTTAATTTAGCTGTGCAAAAGTATTCCTCCACCTTATTTCTGTTTTTTCCTCCTGCACGAATGATGTGACTCTAACTTCAGAGATTTCCCTCTAGAAAGCTGAAACTTGGGGTTTTATTAGGTATTTATTTCACTTAAAGCCTCATTCCCAAAACTGCCAATTTTGACATTTTCTCTCAACGACTTGCCTAACTCAGGAATCCAAATACGTGTCTCTTGCCTTTGCTTTGTTTTTGCTTGGAAAACTTTGGCCAATTCTCTTTTGTGTTGAATGTTCTTCCATTGCCCTCTTATCCCCTATTTAGTTAAATCCTTTTGAAAGCATTCACTGGCCTATTATATTATCATTTCATTACACACTTGTTTTTTTGGTATGAATGTGGTCAATTATGGGTTTCTTTCGAGGTTCTTGTTTAAGATTATGATTTAACAATAAGAGCCTTTGAAAATGACTCTCAGCTGATGAAGCAATTGTCGGAAACGCCAGATAGTGTGATTTGCGCTGAGAAATTTCTTTTTTAATTCCAATGGTGGAACGTTTCTCAAAAGTCAAGCCTGATATTTATCTTTACATTATTAGGTTTGGTATTAAATCTAGTTTACTTTGGTCATAATTCGTTATCACATTCAAGGAAAACAATTTTTGCAGTCAACCCAAACTAGTGATGTATGCAAACCAATTTTTGGTAGTATGTTATTGCTCCTTAATATTTACCAGGTTCGACCCCGTGGACATTGAGCGAAGACTCGGCGGGTGTGAATGAGCGCCTGAGTGAGCCATGTGCCTGTGGGCAATACAAACTGTGTGGTCCAAATAAATAAGAAGGATTATCGTCGACTTTGGAGCCCAGAACTGTTGAGCGCTGGCCTAATGTTCACTCAACCGTCAAGCCTATCGCCTCGTTGGAAATATCACGTGTTGAATATTTATTTATGAATAATTCAACGATGAGCGAATAACTTGGTAGTTATTTTTCAAATTTTGAGAGGAGCAATGCTTCCACAAATATTGTGGAAGTGAATAAGTTCTTGTAATGAGGAAGAGGAAGGAAGAGTTCAGGAATTAGCAAAGCTTTGTAAGTTTTAGGTAGAATATTTATCGGACGACCGGTTTCGTCGTCTAATGGCCGGTTGCAAGAAAATTTAGTTATGGAATTAATAGTTATGAGATCCATAAAGTTATAGAACTCATAAATATATTCGGGTTGCAGGAACTCATCTATTAGTTACTTTACTTATTTACCAGTAGTTACTAGCTTCGAATACTTGATCTAATCTTCCACCGCTGGATAAAAGTTACGAAAGTTTAGCCTATGAATAATTGATAATGCACATTATAATCAGTCAGTAAGAGTAAACAAACTGGTCACTTGTGTGAAAACAACTCTTTTATCAAGTAATTAAGTCTCCAAGCGGTTCATTGCGCATCCGCCATCTTGTCTACTTATGGAATTCATAACTCCATGCCATAAGTTATGAGACCAATGAATTTATTGAATGTTTGTGCAACACTTATTGAATGGTTGCCATGGCTTATGGGTCCCATAACTTTATGGAATACATATGTTACGTTCCTGCAACTGGAAATAATGAATGTTATTCGTAAAACTTACAAAGTTTGATTAATTCCTGAGCATTTTGGAAAATGTTTACAAAGCCAAGGCTGAAACTATTGAATAAGAAAAGAAGGGGATGGGAATTATTGATGAAATTGGTTAATGGTAGGCCATCCATAAGAGTGAAAACAGAAAGATATGCCTGAAATGAGGACCTTAGAATAACTATTGTCCAAAAAGCTACCATTCAGGTGGTAGAATACTCAAATGAATAAAATACGATTTATTCTCACCTAACCATTGTATTTTTTGCGAGATTATCTATCTTATTTCTGAGCTGGTGGGATTCTATTTCGGTGGACAGAGCCCATGAGGAGTTGAATTAATATTCGGATCGAGGAGAATTCTGATAGCTATTTACACTCGGGTGAAATAGAAAAAGGTCGGCATGTAGAAGGAGATAAAAATCATATCCTTTCGGCCTTTTTCTATTCCCGTGCCTTTTTCGACCTTTTTCTATTTCACCTGAGTGGAAATAGCTATCAGAATTCTCCTTGATCCGAATATTAATTCAACTCCTCATGGGCTCTGTCCACCGAAATAGAATCCCACCAGCTCAGAAATAAGACGGATAATCTCGCAAAAAAATACGCAGCAAGAAGTGCATTGGCATTGATGCGCGAGTAGCACTGAGAGAGAGAGAGGTAGAAGGAGCAAGAGGGACAACAACAGATCGGGTGGAATGGAATTGTAAGAAAGCTGTTTTTACTTCTCAGTTAGGAATGGCATACCATCGGGTCGGTAATCTGCCGGGTGTTTCCTGTAAAGGAGGAGGAGACACCGAGGATGAAGAGGGGAAAGAAGGAAAAAAAAAACTTTAAGGAGCTGGCTTGCAGCGAGATGGCCGTTGAATGGGATTTGTCTTCGGTTAAATTGGACTGCTGCCGCGCAATATTTTTTCGTTCTCTCTCGTTCCCTCTTCTGCGGGCAACCCACCCTCAGTTCTCCTCACTGCCAACCTTCCGGCATTCCCTGAGCGGAGTAAGTGCGACCGAGGTGACCGGAATGCAATGTCTTGGCAGTAAACAAAGGAGGAACAAAAAAAAAGTGGGAAGAAATGCTCTCCAGGAAGTGAAACTTTATATATCGGGGATTTCTCGGGCTTATGACGATTCTCCAAGCGTCCAGAGGAGTGGGAACATCACAGTCGGCCGCGCGCCTCCTTTATCTCTGCGGAATCGTACCCGTTTGCGGCTTGTTTAGCCAGGTTAACCCCCCCCCCTCCCCCCTCCCTTCGCTGCTTTTACGTCCGTCTTTATGATCTTGGGTCACTCCCAAGAGTTTAACTTCTCGCTAGAGAGCGTAATAGCTGGGGAGTAGGTAATTCTGTTTTCTTGTCTCCCGGCATTAAAATATTTGCCAATAATCGATCCCCCCAGGCAATCTTCAGGAGTCGGGAATGAAATATCGTATGGCGCGTCGTGAAGAACTTTTCCGGGAAGGGATACGAATCCTAACCCTACGCGCTTGTCGTTAAATTGGAAGTAACAGGATGTATAAAGGTTATGAGCGGAGGAATGAGTCGGTCCTTGTTTCAGTCGGAGGATTTTTTTGCGAAAAACTTTGCTTAAAATCATCTTCCGGGTTGTGGACTAAAAGTGTGTAGTATTATGAGGGATATACTTGTAGCTTACCTACTCGTTGCATTATTTGGGGTCCATGTAAACATTTAAGTGCTCAAAACTACCACCGTGAGTTGGTAGAGATGCAATATTCACGCAACGACCATTCTAACGAAGATTATAAGGGTGCTCCAGCGTCAAAGAGCGTTCAGCGTATTGTGAAATAAGAAGCACATGGCCGATTTCAATTTTTTCTGCCTATTAACCAGCTTATTTGCTTTATTTCGAAATATTCAAATTAATTCGAACGTACTCTCATGGGAAATGAGAGGATTATTTTGCTTTCGAGATATCGAATGCTTATGTCGCTCAAGTACTGCGTGATGCTTGGTTTTCTCATATTTTTCCGCATTACTCATTTTTATGCTCAATTCTGTACCAAATAGTCAGTGAACTACATTGAACAGTCTTTTGATGGTTTCTAATCGATGTTCAGTAGCTATTTATCGATTTAGTACGCATTAGTACGGAAATATCAAATTATCGAATCACATTTGCGGAGAATAGCCCAAGGCGAAGCGGAAAATAGCCCAAGCTAAGAAGTCGTTCATGGTAAAAAGAAAACTGATGTGCTAAAAGAGGATAGGCCGGCAAAATAGGAAACAGTATGTGAAAATATTCGTATGGAACGTGGCACTCTATGGATCGCAAGCATGGACTATTGGAAATGCTGATCAGAACTGACTAGAAGCCTTCGAAACCTGGTGCTAGACGAAGTTAGAAATGGTGAAATTTACTAAAGAGTAGAAGAGGGAAGGACCATATTTAACACCATAGAGAAAAGAAGAACCAGATGGATTTGGACACATTTTGAGGAACAATGGGCTTGTGAAGAAAAAATTGCAGGTGAAAGTCCCCCAGAGGAATAAGTTCATGGTCCAAATAAAGAAGAAAGTACTTAGGAAGAGCTGCCAGGAGGTAAGAGACCTAGAATTAGATAGAGATGGATGGAGGGCTGCATTCAACCAATCTTAGGTTTGCTCGACCAACGTTACTACTCACCGGCGTTGCAGCCCTTGAAGGGCCTTGGCCTCTCCGGCAATGTTAGCTCAGTCATAACGATGTCCTGCATGCATTCTCCATATTCTGATTCTAATCTTTCTTTGATCAACCTCAACATCATCCAACAATCGTTTCCGTGACCTTTCCTTTGTCCTCTATCTTTAGGGTGTCCTTGGTATATATATATATATCTGACCATTCTATCCTTAGGCATTCTGTCTACATGCCTTGACCGTCTTAACCAACAATCCTCAATTTCTGACGCTCTGTTAGGATGTTTGAAGAGTTTCTTTAGGTTTCTCTAGGTTTCTGTATTATCACTCTCCGCCTTCCTTTCGCAAGAAATATCTTAGTTATTACCTCCTATTCCATCTTTTAAGTAGCTCTTCTTCTGCAACTCTCATGGTCCATGTTTCTGAACCGTACATATCTTCAGGTATAATCACAGTTCAATAAGCGATTGTTTTTAAGTTCCAAGTGAGGTTTTGTTACTTAAGCCACTACAATAAAGCTTGATAAGCTCCATTGCGTATTGAAATCCTTGCTTTTATTTCCTCTTTTTAGATATCGATTAGATAAAATTTCTGTTGTGATCTATAAAGTGTGTTATGTGCGAGGGTTATTTTATTATTTATTATTTAAGTTACAAGTTATATGGCAGTTACAAGTCTTACCTTTAACTCATCATGGTAAAAACACTTCGAGATGGAAAGTAAATATTTTCTCATGTAAGAAGATGGCCTTATCCTGCAAATATATGTGTTGCTTGTAATGATTATTCACGCTCGCAGTCATGTGATCAGGATTTCGCCGGATGCTATGCTATACCGTCGTGGAGTCGAAATACTAATTGGGGGCAAAATAGAAGACATTCTATCTTCCATGAAAGTCCGCACCGTGGTCTATTGTTATCCAATTACGGACCCCATCAATCCCTGCTGCCGTAGAAGTTCGTAATTGGGCATAAGCGACTTTCTAGTATGTGTGGCTCTTGAGGTAAAATTTGTGAAAACCTACCTTTATAGTGCAAGTTAAGGTAGGTTGAGCAAGGTAGTTCGCTAGTCATTATTGAAACCATATTCGAATCATGCGCTTTAATTTCAGAAGCTGTAGGAAGCATGAATTAAACAGTCTTTTTTATGGTGCAATAATTTAGTTTTATATGATAGACCTTGTAAGTAATTAAAAGAAAATATCTGAATAAGTCTTTAATTTGACTCATTTTTTTCGCGCGGTACATTTGAAATTCCTTCAAAACGGAAGGTTTTTTGTGATCCCGAAGAATGTACTGCGGTGACTATAAGATTAATTTTCAAAAATAGATGAGAAAACATTCTAATTACATACTGTAAATTTTTTGACGAGATTTAGGTGTTAGAAATTCCTCATTTTTTTAGAATAAGGTCTCTTTGGAGTGCATACACGTACCATTTCCCATGCAAAAGGGCTGGTATTTTTTGGCAAATATACCGTGAAGTAGTGCGATAAGGGGTTGAACGTTTGGTGTTATTGGAAGGGTGAGATATTTTTCTTTGAAATGAGACCAAATTCAATGATTTTTTATGTAAAACGACATTTCGCTCAAACTGCCTCAAGGCATGCATATCGTCCTTGCAAACAACGTCTTGATCTATCGTAATACCTTGACGTAGTTTTAGTGAGATGGTTCCCTAGTCATAAAGGAGACAATAATCGAAGTATACGTTTTCATTTTAGCAGCATTAGGAAGTATGATTTGAATATTGAATTATTAATTGTGCAATATTATATTTTCATGCCTCCGAAAATGTGGGTAATCAAATAAAAATATCCCATAAGACTTCAATTTTACTAATTATTTTTACGCGGTACGTTTAAAACTCCTTCACAGCGGAAGGTGTTCTGGCTCTTCCGAAATAAGTACTGCGGTGACAGTATGATTAATTTTAAATAATAGTCGAGGAAACACACAATCTACACTATTTTAATTTTTTGACGAGATCCAGGTGTAGGAAATTCTTAATTTTTTTCAAATAAGGACTCTCTGGAGGTCATACACGTGCCATTTCCCATGTAAATGGAGTATTTTAGGACACAAATCTCGGATAGTATTTCGTTAAGGGGATAATAATTTGTTATCTTTGGAAGACTAAGATATTTTTCTTTAAAATGAGACCAAATTCATTGATTTCTAGGTAAAACGATGTTTCGCTCTAACTACCTTAAGACACACATGTCGTCCTTGAAAATGACGTCGTTATGTAGATATCGCCTTAGGGACAGTAAAAGTGTATCCGTGGAATGTTACCGAGTTCTCTTTTTTCTTTTCGCAAAACCGCTTTCTCCCCTCGACACCTGCAAACTCATCCACTCTCTCTCTCTTTCTCCCTCTCTCTCCCTCTCTCCCTCCCTCAGCTAAAAAAAAACCACCGTGAGTCATACGAGTTTTGAGCCGCGCGCAAAAAGTGGAGAGACGCGACCGTAATAAGTTGGAATAACGGGACCGAAAATACATCATTTCTCCGACGCCATTGTGTGCTATGAAATCCTGATAGATTCATCCCGCTCGAGTCGCCCGCTTCCTTCTCCCATTATCTCCTTCGCACCTCACTCCCCGTCTCTTGTGAGCAAAACGCAAACTCCCGTGAGCAGGCAGCTCGGCGCGGTCAGGCTTGTCGACAAGCGAAGTTAACGTCGTCCCGTGGGGACGTAATGGCGTCGAAAACCCGCAAAAACTGCCGGCTGAACACACTTCCACTCCCTCTCCCAAATGGGACCAATTTTCGTCACATCCCTTTCACCTTCCATGCATTTTCTGTGTCGATTCGCCACTCTTTACGTCCTCGCCTACCCCTCCCCCCTCATTCGCTTCAACCCTCATCTGTAAGCCTTTCCAATTCCTCTTGCGTCAAGTTCCCCCATCATACCTCTTTGAGATTAAGTTATGAGACTAGATGATGACGAAAATATGCCCAGTATAGTGATAGTTGGTATGGTGGGCGAGGAAAGGAAACTTCTTTATGTAATCCGGGATAGGCAGGGTAGGTGGCCATAGAAAGTAATAAGACGCGATGGGTTGCTCAAAACTATGATTGAAGGAAGGATCTCGGTCAAACGGGGAAGGAGAAGAAAGAGAATAGGATTTATGGACGGGATGGAGGAGAGAATACCGCATGACAAGGCGGAAAAAGAAATAATATAGGCATTTGAATCCATATTGAAAATAAGCCTTGTAACGGCTAACGAATATAAATATAAATCCCAAGTATAAATAACATTTCACCTGGAAAGCCTTACTTTCATGGAAATTGTTTATTTACAATTGTACCTAAAGATGCCACATGCTGCGAAACGTGTTGTGCGTTTACAATGAACAACTGTCGAAAAGTTCAAGGCTTATTTTCAATATGGATTCGAATATAAAGTACTTCCACGAAGCGACGCCTGAAGGTATAAAGTATTATACTATAGGTAGATAGAATCCTGAAAATGTAGAAAACCGGGAGGAGATTCTCTGGATACCCTTTACGGGTAGAAGAAAAGAACTAAAAAAGAGAAAAGGTTTTTATGGATGGAATGGTGAAGGGTAGATCCGTACGCGCAGGAAACAAAGGAAAAAGAGAGGTAGTTAGGAGAACTCGAAAGTGTGGAAAACTGTGAGGAGTTTCTCAGAATTTCATCAAACCCTAATTTCTTTTTTTGCTGCCGGACGATTCTGTTGGCCCGTATGTCCCCGGAATCCCGATAGGCTGCTGAGCCTGTCATCAGGTTTTCCAGGGACCGGGCTAACAGAACTTGACACACATCCATGCCCTGTGTGGTGAAAAACCCACCCAGGCGGGACTCGAACCCGCGACCCTCGGTTTAGCAGGCGAGGACTTTAGCCCACCGCCACCGGGGCCGGCGGTACCGGTACCGAGTTTACCGGTAGAATACGTAAAACAATGGTGGTAGCGAATTTTTGCGGGAGTTACTTGCGAGAAGGGAGACGTCTAGGAAGGGAAGGCTCGTGTTTAAGGTCATCTACATTTTTATGAGTGCCGGTGCCTGTCTACAGCTAGCATTCTTTGTACACATCAGCACGCCTTCATCCCGTCCATAAGATCCCTTGCTACGAAGGTTTCCGTGGTTTTACTTATTGATTCGTATTTTTCGGGTTCTCCCCGCGTTGAACATTTCTATGGACGACCGTTTCGCCGGCATTCCATAAAATTCTTTAGGACCTGATGAAGCTGACTGGAATTCCGACGAAACGGTCGTCCATAAAAATGATTCAACGCGGGGAGAACCCTGAAAAATACAAATAAACATAAGATCCCTTTCTTTCACTTTCCCTGTTACCCAACATCACCTGCGGTACGACTGTTATCACCTCCCCTCCATTCATCTACCTTGCCTCTTCCTAATCTCCACCAGAAATTTCCTTCCACATCGGCCATACCAAGCACTTCACCAAAATATCTGTCTAGTTAGCATATTATTTTTACCATCCAGACTTCATAATTAATCTCAGCTCAAAATGACTCTTTCGCGGCGAATTTACCAAGTATAAATATCAATCCACACTGGAAAGCCTAACATTTATGGGACTAATGTGGCGTTAAGTGTATTTAGATTTAAGGACACTCATCGCACACGCATCTTTGTCATTTAGGACAGTCTGTTTGTGAAAAAGCACTCTATTTTCGTTGGCGTCTATTTCCTTTCCTCCCTATTGCTACGAACGTTCCGCTCCATGGCATTTATTGCTCGGAGAAAGAGACATTTGTGCAAAAGAGTGGACTGTATGAAAGGAATAGATATTGAGAGCTTCGCCTCAAAGGTAAAGCCTGAACACTCCCAGGATGAAATGGGGCCGACTTGCTTCTCTATGCCGGTCGGTAACACGGCACCTCACGTTGTCCTTCCCTCGCGATAACTGCTTGTCTGACGCACATGAAGTTCTACCCTCGCAATCAAACAAAAGAAAAATTCAAAAAGGAAATGGTTCCAGGCTTGACTTTGTGGAAGTAATTCATAGTAACTTAAATAAAACTTTGTATACTCCACTATAGGTTTAATAACACGACCCGGGTTTCGACACTTCGTGTCATCTTCAGGTGCAAATACATCTGTCACTCTATATATACAGGTTCTTGGTAGGGAAGGGGAAGGAATCTGGGAGAGGAGGGGTGAGGGGGTGTGGGAGGAGGGCGTGGGGGGGAGGGAATGCTTGGAGGTGGGAAAGGGTTAGGGGGTGGAGAAGGGGAAAAAATCATAGTTTGTGTTTTGGGAAATTCAACTACAATTTACACTGTGGGAGGTATGGTTTGGGTTTATGGTGAGGAGCCATGATCACATTTACAAAATAAACAGTTCATCAGTTCACTTGAGTTATCCGGGTTTTTAGGGGGTGGAGAATATGGGAGAGTGGAAGGGGAGCACTTGTTCGTTAGCTGAGGGATGGTTTGTGTTTTGGGAAATGCTGCTACAATGTTCACTGCGGGAGGTCTGGCTTGGGTATATGGTGAGGAGTGACTTCACCTTTACAAAGTACACAGAATTCTTTTGGTCGTGTTATTAAACCTATAGTGGAGTATACGAAGTTTTATTTAAGTTAAAAGAAAAATTGCCTATCGTACTGTAGAGGGAAACACTATATTTTGAATTCTCTCTGTGGCCAACATAAGGTACTGAAGTTAGGTGGGAATGCAATACATATATCGACGGTTCGTTTACCGTAAATTATTTCCCTCTTTAGCCCAGCATGTTATATGCCTGTCTTTTAGCTGCCCGAAGTACGTCCTCCCTCCTCTATGCTTTCCCAACATTCAACCTTTCAACACCCTTTCGAATATCCCGCTACGTCTTAGACTGACCTCCCTCCACTTTTTGTGTCTCATTCGATTTTCCTCTGCCATTATTTTTTCTCACGCCGTGCTTAGAGCATAGAGATTTTCGTTAGCAAAAAGTCCCCTGTACCCCTTTTCTTTGACTCGTTAAGAATCCGTTGTTAGCTCGTCCGTAACGAAAATCCTGGGTTGTAACGAATCTCACTTGACGACGACGCCATTCTGTAAATCAGCTTACCGAAAAACCGTAGTTACATTCGCTGGTTGCGAAAATTCGGTTCTTAGCGACAAATAATATATTTTCTGAAGCACCTTACATGGAGGCTATTGGTTCTCCACCAATCAGATCCGAGGAATTTAGAGTCCTATGGATTTTCATTTTAAAAATTACTTTATTTAATGGAGGCACTGAGAAATGTCGAAATCGACTTTAACACTCCAAGCATAGGGAAGCATATGAATTTTTATTTCTGTGATAGCATTTTGTACGCCAGACTACTTAATAATACGCATAAATATTTTTTTTAATTAAAAATGAAAAAGTTCAATAGCTTGTGCACGTCTTTGGGTCGTAATTACTGTTTATGGATTAAATATTTTAGATAGTTATAACGAAATCATTACGGTCATTTGTTATGGTATATACTTTCATTTGTGTGAAAAGCTCTATTTCGTCGAAGGTATACTTAAAGTAATGAACGGGTCATGGACACTAGGTGCGTGTGCATTTCGAGAATTCGAATTTGCCTTCCAAAATTGAAGTGCGCGCCACAGGTCAATATGTAGTGGTTTTTGTTCGTAAGATCGGATCGTAAGACTTGGTAAGGTCGTGTGTTTACTATTTTATCGCCCATGTTATCTAACTCGCGTTGACGGATAATTAAAAAAGGAGACATTCCTTAAAGTTTGAAATTACCCCAACAGAAAGCGTTTGTAATAAGTAACGGAAGTGTCCCACGGATTGAAAGTTATGTAGTCATGAAGAATATCATAGCCAAGGGATGTTTTCGAGGGAGTGCATTTTATTCTTGACAAACGATTATTTTTTATTCATTTTAATGTAGCAATTCCTTGATTTTGAGTGAAGGTGAAATTTGTGGTATTATAATATATATGTATCTGCGTAATGTTTTAGATTTCCTGTATTATTTTGGTAACTTATGGAACTGACTGTGTTCTGTAGCTCGAAACACATTCGAGTCCACGTTCGTTATTTCCTTATTATGTCCTAGTTCCTTTCATTACCATTAGTTCTCAATGTTCATTCTCGATCTTCCTCAATAGTATCATTTAATGTGATATAAACATATATAATCAATTCAAACATGGCGGCCGAATTTTTTTAATAAATTGCCATGAGAAAAAAAAATTTTTTCATGGCAATTTCTTCAAAAAATTCACCCGCAATGTTTGAATTTCAAATGACTAAGCATGGCATAAGTGCTGGTGAAGGATACTGTCTCTTGGTTGTGGCTTCTTTGAAGTCCTCTTCTCCCTTGCGTTGCCATCTTCGATGGACCGCAAGGGCCTAAGATCTAGTTCCATTGTATCCACCAAAATTGCCATGGAAATTATGAAGCCTGGATAGCGTAGTGGTCTGCGCATTGGTCCTGCAAACTTAAGGTCCGTGGTTCGATGCACGGTCCAGACCGAATTTTTCTCATGGCAGTTTTGTCAATATAGGTATAATCAATATTAACTTTTGATTAGATCTTTTAATACTTTCATAACAACTGCACATTCCATATGTAGGCACGTATGTTAGTGTTGTATGATATATAAGTGGCGCATCTACCCCACCTACACCTGAAACTTCTAGACCTATGAGAGGTAAGCATATATGGATCGTCAGGGTCAAGGTTATTTGCTTGAAGATGGGCTGGGTTTCAACAGTTGAAGGAACTGGCTGTAAGGTGATTTGGGTGGCAGAATACGATGGTTCAACATACTAGATGGGAAAATTGGCAGATGTTATGGCTGCTACCTGCAGTAAAAAGAGTTGAGGGGCAGAAGCCCGATTAACTTGCTTTAAAGTAGATAGAGGGGCAGAGGTATTGCATGGGTTCTGGCTGCGATATGTGTTTAAGTATGTTTTGAGGGAGAGAATTCTGAATTGCAAGACAATTCCATAAAAGATGTGCAGGAGAGGGAAGTATTAGTATTTTTTTCAATCGTCGATAGGAAAATGTAAATAAATGAATATTTAAACCCTCTCTCGTTCTGGGCTCCTTTTTCCATTGAAACATCCCATAATATTCTTGACGGCCTCACGGTATGTAAATGTCTGAATATTGAGTAATAGATAGCAAAATATTTCCACGTCGCCTTATTTGTTGACGGAACTGACTGCCCAGTATTTATGAGCGAAATTCGCTGTAGGTGAGTTTAATTTGAATCAGGACGCGGTAATCTTATACCCCTTAACGTAAATATTTCTATGCACAAAACGAAAAACTGGAAGACTTTTGATACTAAATGAACCAAAATTGCTCTCTAGAAGACCATTAAGTGATTATATTCATACCGTACTTCGGTGGCAATGATTTTATACATGAAGCACCGTCGCACGTTCCCGAAGAGTTTCAGAGGCATCCCGAGGATTTCGGCCGATTACATCATCTTTTATTTAATTAAAATTATCCTTTGATGTATCAAGTTTATTGAGCTCTTCGTTCATGAAATATTCTAATATCTTTTAAATTGGTTGTGCTGTAAACCAAGGAGACATAAGGAATTTGGAAGGCCATTTAAATTTAAAAGTGATGACGATTGATTCAAAGAATTTCTCTTAAAGCAGTCACATCACCAGTAGCAAGGATTGGGTGAAAGAACTACCCATAAAACGTACATATCTTTATTTCCATCTGCAATGTTTGGTATCAATAGTCGTTCGGACGTCTAGCGTGTCCTTAACAATTTTTCTCGGCCTTATCGGAGGAGTCCAGACCCCTCGCTTCGTAGCGAAGGATTATCGAAGATTTTCGCTTATCACCGACGATATTATTGACAAAAATCGTTAATACTGAGTTACAGAAAGTCAATTTTTGCTAAGACGTCGTTAAGGAAAATAACGATCCGAAAAGTGTCGTTAGGTTGCCTTAACGAGTTACAGAATCGGGGTACTGGACCGATGATCGAACCACGGATATTCGGTATTTCGGTCTAATTCGCAGACTTCTACGCTACTTTTGCTTCTTAATCTTAGCGAGAATGTTCGGAGGATCAAAGAGGCCTATGTGGCTGAAGCATACTTACGTAGCTTTTTGGCTTTAAATTCTTGGCTTGCTAACTTCCTCAATGCTGGACCAACGGATTTCCTCTGACATGGACTCGAGAAACTACCCCAGCGTTGGAAGTGAGTCACTATCCGGACGAGTTATGGAGGAGAATAGGTTAATATCGCTATGGAATTAATCTCAAATAAAAATGTTGTCGCAGCTAAAACTCAGTGCGAACTAACCTCTTCATTACTTGCCCTCTGCATCGCCCTCGAACACACCACTTCTACTACCTAAGGTGGTTGAAGCAATTTTCATTAATGTGCAGATTACGAGATGCTTTTCATACGCGTACTCATTATTAATATGTAAATAAATGCGGAAAGAGTTGCATGTTGCCGATTTAATTTCTAGGCTTTTTTCTGCTATTTTAACACAGCCTGATTGCTCATGACGTATTTTTCGGAATAATTCGATGAAGAGTGCAAATTTTCCCCTGAAGGCGAAAAAACACCTTTCATACTGTTATAATGGTAACTTTTGAATATCAAGGGCTCATGCCGAGTTTAAAAAAAACACGTTTTTGTAAACGGTTTTTGCTTAAATTCCGCGCCGTGAACCCAAATTATAACAGTGCTTTAATTTAAATGAAAATTTTCAAATATAACCCTTGCATCATTCATATTAATATGTGTACGGTTATTGTCAGCGTATAAATAGATTTACAAACGTAGAAATGGGTCCTAGGAATTTTTTTTTTATTTACTTGAAAAGATATTTAAATGTGTACTCAACGAATTACGATTCGCGCTCCAAACACATTAACCAAACGTGTCTTACCTGAACTTATCTCCATAGCTTAATATCAAGAGACCTCAATCTGTGAGCATCCCCTTGTCTCAAAAACCGAAAGTAGATATTAAAGTGATTACTGCAGTAGGAGACTCTTTGTTGGATAAATAAATGTTTCTCGGGTGTTCCGCCGGTTAAGTAGGTCCCGACGTTTCGGAGATCGACTGTTCTCCATCTTCAGGGGTTCTGATAATCGCGTCTTCCACTTAACATTAATTATATATCATTAATTCGGTGAGTCAAACTATGATACCGTTTATAAAATTATCTCGTCTTTATCTTATACGTTCAATGTCTTGATACGATTATACATCATAATTAATTGAATAATGAGAGAAAACCAAAACTTCAACGGTAGAACTAATGATCATCTTTTTTTTGCTTTCTCGGGAGTGATATAAATGTGTGGCCGACTAAACTTTTGCGAATAGTCGCTAGATCAAAGACGAAGACATTTTTCCATTCCACCCATGAATGTACGCCATGATCAGAACCCCTGAAGATGGAGAACAAGTCGATCTCCGAAACGTCGGGTCCTATGGTCCTACTTACCCGGTGGAACCCGAGAAACATTCATCCAGCAGATACGCCGGGAAAACCTAAGATCTTTCAAGACTCTTTGTTGCTATTGAAATAGCCATGCAACTCTGCTGGCTCATATTGTTCTCTCCTCCCTTGAAATAAAAGCTTCCCAAGGTTCGAGTTGAAACTTTTTCTCGCCCTCAATTATCGCCTACCCAATGGTCTCGAATGTCCTCCCCTGACTCCAGTGGGAATGTCTGGGGCGTGCATCATAATCTCGAATCCCCGGGAGTATGGGCCTCTCGAGGTAGGTAGCACCCTTGGGCACATTTCCTGGAAGCGTCGCGCAGGTTTTTTTTCAAACAAGAGAATTTTTTTCTCGGAATCGCGCCTATTTTAGCCCTCCGGACGATGCACACATCGTGTGCCGTATTCAGTCTGAAGATAAATTATATGACACCCGCCTGAGCCTCGATAACGCCGATGGTGCTAACACCATAGGTAATGCGTTTCGGAGGAAGTCGCACTTGGTTCAACCGTTAATATTTGCCCGGTGTTTGTCTAAAGTTGCCGCCAGGTAACTGGTAACTGGCGTTCACTCCTCGTCCTTGAGGTCTAGCGATCGATTATCCTCTTTGGAGTGGCTTTCATTTGTAATAAGATGATTACGCGTTATCCATGCCACGTAATGGCCGTAATTACTCGCCTGAGGGTGAATTTCGTATCCTACATGTCATGATACTATTTGCTCCGTTTCTTTATAACATAATTCATGTTGCAGTTCCCTAGGGCGTGTATTCATGGGTGGAATGGAAGAACGCCTCCTTCTTTGGGCTAGCGACCATTCGCCAGAGTTTAATTGGCCACGCATTTACATCACTCCCGAGAAAGCAAAAGATGATTATTAGTTCTACCGTTGAAGATTTGGTTTGCTCTCATTATTCAATTTATTATGATGTATAATCGTATCGGGCCACTAAAAGTATAAGATAATAACGAGGTAATTTAAGCAACGATATAATAGTTTTACCCTCCGAATTCATGACACTCAAGTAATATTAAGTGGAATGCGCATAGGTGGCCCAGAAGAAATCTGAGTTTGAAACTTAAGAGAACAAATTTCACCAAAATTACGATGGAATACCAACAGAACCTAATTTAAAATGCCATTCAGTTCCCTGGAAAAATTCGTTGCTCATTTACTGTTTTTCGCGAAAATTGCGTACATGTCGGATAAAAATATTTTTCCCAATGTATTTGTACTAAGTAGGAAAAGGTGGATGCTTTGGAACAGATGGAAATAATCACTGTCTAGCAACCTTTGCAAATGAGCTACATTTTCCGCACCCTCCCCACTACTTTCCGACTATATTTCCCGTCTCGCAAGCCCCTAAATCTCTGCTCCCCTACCTTCCCTCTCAAAAATTATTTTGTTCTCAAAAGCTCTTCTTAGCGTTATTTTACTTTCGAAACAATCAATAAATTAATTTTACGTAGACGATTGTACCTGAAGATGAGGCAAGCTGCAAAACGCGTTGTACTATCACATTAAATCACTGTGGACGAGTATAAAACTTATTTTCAACGTGGATTCGAATATTAAATACTTCCTAAAATTGACGCCTGAAGGTATAAAGTTTATTCTGTTGATGTCGTTTAATTTTTACCCGAATCTAACACCATGTAATTTCAACCTTAATTTGTGGCGTAGTAGGGTGGAAAGTTAAGATCGTTTTCTTCGTATCAAACAGGGGTACACAGTTTCCTGAAGCCAAAATATGTACTTAATGACGTCAAATTCATTTTACGGTTAAAATACGTAAAAAGTAGGCGCTGGATTTTAATCCTTCCTTCCACTCATGTCCTAATATCTTTCCTTCCGGTCTTAGGTCGCTGAGTCGCAGGAGACTGACTTTAAATACAATGGCAATGGAAATATGTTTAAAAACGCCGGCTCTGTCTACCTCTATCACAGTTGCGGTTTAGTCTGAATTTCGTTATCTGTTACCTTATAAATTGACTTCCAGAGGTCTTTACAGGCTGTAAACTAAGAAATATTTTCGAAAATGAAATGTTTAGCGTTATGGATGCCGAGGTGGCAGTTCATGCTCCACTGGAATAGTACGTATCCACTAATTCCTTCATAATAATATGGAGGTATCGTCATAAAATCAATGGTTGGCGAATTCACTTTGTGGAAATTAAGATTCAGGTTAAGAATGAAACTACTTAGTTTTTTCCACCAATATATTTAACCATAAATCAACCGGTTTCGGCCTTTTCAGGCCATTATCAAGATTACAGAATAAAAATACCCAAAGGACAGCACAGCTTATATACTAAATCTCAAGGAGAGGGGAAGTGGGTGAATGAAGGGGGGGGAATGAGAGGTGCTTGGGCAAACTGCAAGGGAAGGAACAAACAGATGGTGATGCCAGGTTCAAGGACTACGGGGATGGAGGTGAGGGTACTGGCACAGAGAACAAGGGTGAGGCGGTTGAAGGGATTATGTCATTAAGTAGTCTCTCCCCGTGCACTCTGTGATAATATAGAATTTCAAAATTTTCCAGGAAGTCCAACTTCCTCCCCCTTTATTTATGGTTAAATATATTGGTGGAAAAAACTAAGTAGTTTCATTCTTAACAGGTATCGTCATGGTTTCATCCTAATAACTTTATTAATACCTACGGTGATCTAATGGCAACTGTTAATGCAAATTGGGAGATAAATACCTATACCATATATTACAGATCCAGTCCCTTATCTTGCATGATTTCATCCTTCAGTTCTGCATACTCCCTACCGCCCTTCATCCCATCCGCAAAGCCAATTCTCTTTCTTCCCTGCTTCCGCTTACCATACACCCTCCCCCATATCACGGCCGTCAGTATCCTCTCCTCTCTTTTTAGCTTTCCCTGCCGCCTACTTTGCCTTCTCCTTATTTTGCCTGTCATCTTTCTATACTCGCCCACCGTGCTGCGAACTTTCTCTTTCGTCTTCCATTCCGTCCACTGCACGTCCTCCATTTCTCCTGAACTCCCACATTTCAAAATTCTTAGGCCTAATATCGTCCTCTTTTCCTAAACCCTCCTCCTTTCTGCACCTTACAATACCAAGCTCCATTTCACTCTCTTAGCCAGTCTTCTATTTACATTCTAACAGAACTCTAAAATAATATTTTATCCACAATTCGATCCTCTCCTTTGCGAACGTAAACTTACCACTGGTATATTTTCTGACATGCCCTTTTGTCTCCTACATGCTGCCCAAGATATTTAAATTTTCCGTCTGTTTTAGTTTAGGCCCTCCCACTTTTGCGGTCAGCTTCCCTCTCTTTGGCCTAGAATACTTCAACTCCTAATTGCTTTGTGATGATTTTAGGCTTAACTGAAGTAATGTTGCAATCATTTTCCGCTGGTTAACATTTATTGATCTTTTTTCGTATGTATATTCCCATTAGTAGGAAGGGTCGTTGCAATATATTTTGGGAAACGAGAGAAAAAACAATTTCCATGTGAAAGAGGGTAGGAGCTATTGAGAGTTTAAGATGGAGATGATACATTACATAGATATCGATTCTATGTATGATTGGATTAAATCAGGCTGGTGATTCATGAATGATTCACTGGGCAAGAACTGCCTTTGAATCGGACGATACCAATCGGTATCGGTAGAATATCGTTCGCCTTCTATGAATAAACGTATGCGAAAAACGCTGTATCGAATATAATGTTTGCTGCAACCTCTACCGATTGAAAATTATGCTAAAATATAGGTACTTCATCAGTATCGCTTTTTTTCTCATTTCATTAAACTTTTTTTAATGAATTGATTTCGAATTTAATATTCTCAAATACGAAAAATTAACGGGAAATGCGAATTTGCTAATGACCTCCGCTGCTTTTCCATTAAAATTTATACAAAGTCCGGTTTTGATGCGGTTTGAGGTTCTGGAACGAGCGAGGCAAAACCGGTCTCAAAGCTACGTTTATTTCCAATGAATCTCTAGAAACTGAGCAGGATATCCTTAGAAGGTTTGGGAAAAAATCTCTGAAAAGCATTTTACCAGTAATTACAAAAGATATAAACAGAGTCCAATCCTTTTTTTTCAGAAAATGAGCCTGGCAGTAATGATTTAGAATAGGAGTCTTGACGAACATTCGGTGAAAGTGATAGCGCTTCGGTCCATTAAACGGAGAAATTTGTTTGGATACTGTTGAAGTGGCTTACGAGCTTATGAATAACTGGATTGGAGGTGAATTGAGTATTTCTGCCGACCATATGATTGGGCCTCATCTCGTTTATTGCCATGCCTGAGATTTTTTTATGGCGTTCTATGGGTCTCGTCTTTCTAACCTCGGAGTTGAAAAGTACCATTTAACTATTTTCCCCAGTGAAAGCTTCAACTTGCAAAACCGTCCTATTATCTGAGCAATAATCTCTGGGTGCTTTTTATTTGGGATGAGGCAGATACATTAATTCACTGGCAATCGAGTACCCAAATGAATACCTGGGGGTTGTGTTTGAAATCGCTCGAAATGATTCCGAGTACGTAACTGAGGAGTCACGTGATACAACAACAAATGGGTGGAGATTTTGGTAAGTTTTACCCACACGAATGGATATCTTAGGTATCTGATATGTCGTTCTGCATGTCTATACACCATGTCTTTAATCGCGAAATTTAGCTTCGTTAATAAAATTTCCGCGAGAAAACTCGATGTAGAAGGCTGCTTGAGATTCTTATGAGTACTTTGAGCACAATATAGTCTCGAACCTTTCGTGATTGCAACCCGTGACTCCTTAGTCGCGTGCTCGGAATGATTCCGTGTGGTTTCAAACACGCCTGGTTATCCGGATGAGTACATGAGTAGTCGGATGAGTACTCATATGAATACTTACACGGTCGAGGTTGTCGAATGCTTTGACCAATGGCGTGGTCATGAATACATATTATGGATTCGGATGTTTTTAATTGTTGCCTAGGCTACGTGTTGCCTAAATTTCCACTTTTAGTTCACCCAGTCCTTGGCGCCACTTCGATTAGAGTCTTTTCATTTGTTATTGTAATAGACGTAGTTAATCGTTTCTAACGTGAGACTGTGGTGAATATTCAATAACAATCGAGGAGATATGAATTATTTGATGCTTTGAATAATATCTTGCTATTTTTGTGATATAAAAATTACTGTGTAAATGCTAGAGAGGAAATACCTGTTACAGGAAGTGTGTATGAGGTTTGTGAAACGTCCATCGTGTGTCGACGACGATATTTGCCAGACTCTAACTCTTAATTTGAATGCTTTAAGCCCGTCCGGCTTAAAGAAAGAATTTAGAATGCCTTATTTAAGCAGAACTTGCTTCGTACCAGACTGCAACACAGGGTATGCGTCTATGAGGACTCAGAATAGGAGACGTGGATTGATAAATAACAATTTGTTCAAGGCGGCGGTAAGTGCATTCCTTTTTACCTACACTGTAATGATGGCCATTGGGAATACTAATGAAGTCACCTCGCATTATTATTAAATTTTTGTATAGCGATATTCACGAAGTGCTAAGAAGTTAATTGTGCATTTGCGAAATTGAATTTGGAGAGGAATGAAATATATCTGTAGGGCGGACGATATTTAAAAAAGTGTATAATTACGTCCCGAGAGTAGTACTACATTTTTTATCCACTGCCCACTGCATTATGATTAATTGTAAGTAAAACTCACGTATATCCATGGTAAAATCGGTAATACGTGTTTACTTACAATCTGTCGACTGTATTTATAATTGAACTTCCGTCTTTTGATCACTAGGCGGCTACTATTTTCAAAAAGTTGTTTGTTTACAGAATTCTAGACAACAGTTTTTGGCGACGAGATCACAATCCATAATATATAGTCATGGGCGTGGTACTCGCCTGCGTATTCCATTTGGGTAGTCGTATTCAGTGATATTAACCCAGGTATTCGAGTCTTCATCGCGGCACTCAGGTACTCGCCCATGCAATTCGACTGGGTAATCACGTATTCATATTATAGATGTATCGTTCGCGAACGAGCGGGTCCGAAGGAATCGGGTCCATGGATTGAACGGGAGGACCGAGGACCGAATTATATGGAACGACCGTTCCTTCGCTCCTTTCGGTCCTCGCTCCTATCTTTTTGTGATCGTATTTTCTTTATAATTCCCCTAAAATAAATCTGCTGATGTCAGAGGTGTAATTAGCAGTACTTTTTTTCTTTGCATAAATTAAACCTATTCACGAAACCACGTAGAAAGTTGGTAATATTACCGTCCATCTTTTATTTCATCCAACATTCTTAAACGCCGTCATTACGGTATACTAAGTGTGTCTTGGGTTTTTTTTACATTCTTTAAACGCTAAGAACATGCGTTTATAAAATATAAAAGACACTACCACCTATAACAAAAGGAACGGTGAACAAGTGAATGGAACGGATCCCGAAAAGGACCGGTCCAGAGTGAACGAGTTCCCAAAAATGAACGGGTTTGCCCATCTCTTACTCATGTAAGTACTAAGATGAGTATCTGGTTCACAGGTATTCATTTGAGTACTCGAATATTCATCCTAGTACTCCTGTACTCGTCCGGGTACTCTGGTATTCATTCTGGTACTCGATTACAAGTGAATGAATACATTTGGCCCATCCCTAGCTTTTCTTTCATGGTTCTATAAGTATAAGTAGCTCAGTTTTATGTGAATACGTTTCGAAATTCCATCATTAATTCAGCGTTTTTCCTTATTCTGAATGTGTTAAATATATTTAAATATGCTACATATTTTGTGCTCGACGTATTTTCATACACACGTTTTTTCATTGCGGCCAAGCGTTTGAAAATGTAATGTAATGGTGGCTGCCCTATTGGGTCTCCAATCAGAACGTGCCGCTTCATCCGGAATTGTTTCCAGCCCGATCAATGCTATCGTATCTTTAAAATTAGCACATCTAATCAATGCTATTCGTATCATTCAAATTCGAAAAAGTTATCATATGTACATCAATGGGAGTGTTTCATTTTCATGGGGCATTTTTTAACCCAAGTACACTTCGCTAGCTAGTAAAATTAGGAACAATTCAAAGTAAAGTATTGAATTAATGGAAACATCAATTCATTTGATTACCTTTATTCTCCTTTTCAAGAGGTGTTACTCGCTGATTGGCGCAAAGATATGTGGCCATTTTTTTGTGAGCAAGTCTTTTAAGCGATACGAGAGAAGTAAAAAACTAAGCATTTAGGTTAGGTGGACGGTAGCACTTTGCGCTCGCATACGGGTACCGCTTGCATTAACTTGCCCGATACCTGTGAGGGCAACTTGTTCCTAAAAGCCCCCTTGAGATATACTATGGAAGAGAACGCCTGGGCCGCTTAATTGCTTAGAGCACTCGGCGCGAAATCGAGGGATCTGGGTTTGATTCCCAGTTCAGGCGAATGATTTATCCACTGTGAATTTCACACAATTATGTGAGCACTAGCGGATGATTCCTTTAATGTTACTGCGCGGCTAGTTTAGCACTTCTTTGAAAATTTCCAATGTGGGTATCCTGGTTCTCGCTCTTCATCTATGGATGCTAAAATCCACATACTATCTGGGCCTGGGCCGAAAACTCTTCCGGAATCTATCCGGAGCCTTGCGGTGGGAAGTCATCGCTGTACCCTCTCCTCCACCATCCCGCGCACTGCATCAAAACGAACATTTAATAAAAGAACTAATTTTTTCCTCCTTTTACCCCCGACTTAATCCCTTGGACGAGTTCCTCGTGCAGCGAGCATTAGCGTTCTTGGGTGGGGTTCGGTTGGAAAAATATTTCCATTCCGTCTTTTCTTCCCTGTACATTCTTCCGAGTTCCATTCTTAAAACTCCTGACCACCCTCTCCGCCTGTACCGTTTGATTTTTCCTAGCCACCTTAAAGCCATTCTTCCTTCCCTCACTCTAGTCAACCATCCCATCTTTCCCGGACGTGTTCGCTGCGTCACTGCCTCCTCTGGCGTTTGTCTCCTCTTCCGGGTTCCGTTTAAAAGAAAAAAAAACAAGACTCCGAGGAGCTCGTCCGAAACATCCACACGCTAAGAGCTCGCCCCGAATGGATGCAATTCCCTCTCAATCCCTTCCATTTATCTATTCACCTATCTCTCCCTCTCTATCCCCCTTAAAACTCTACGCGTCGCGGCTTGTTTATCTTTTGTTCGCCAGCTCCTGCTCTCCGTCGTAATCACTCTGCTCCTCCGCCCTCGACTTCTCCGCGTATTCTCAACCGGATTCCCTTCTTCCAGTACGTCCAGGACGACGACCCATCCACCCGCATATCAAATTTTCCACGGTGAATCGCGGAAAAAATGATTCTCTCCTCTCCTCCTCCTCCTCCCTTACCCCCCTCTGTACTTCATTCCTCCCCCTCATGATCGTCTGCATCGAGGGGGTGTTTGGCATGGAGAGGGGGAGATAAAGAGGAATGGAAATGATGAGGTCGAAGGAGGAAGATGAAGAGGAGATGAGCTCCTAATGGAACGCGTCCTAAAGAAACTAGACAGACTAAGTTCTAATTTAAGATTAAATGCTTTCTCGACGTTTGGACAACCATAATGAAATAACAATTGCACTTCGCTGCGTACTTTTAATAACAATTAAAGTGCGTTTCTACTCATAGAATCATCATCAAGTACTAGATCTGTCCAGTACCTGATGGTGACTCTGTGAGTTGAAACGCGTGGTAATATTTTTAAAAATTTATTTAACAATTTTTACATTTCAGCTCCGTCAGGCAATGCCTGTCGACGGGAAATATTTCATATTTAAACTCAGAATATGTTTTAATAATATTCAATTCATGCAGTTCAGGCTCACTACTACGATGAACATACACCAGTGGTTGGAGGAATACATATACAACTACATTTACAAAGACTTATCTCTGTGGAGCACTGTTTTAACAATATTTTTATATTTAAATATCTTTCTCAAGCTTCGCAACGGGTAATGTTTTTATAATCCGCCGACGTTTCGGAAAACGACTTGTTTTCCATTTTCAAGGTCCGTGTTATTTCCGCCGTGACCACTATAACACTAAAATTAAACAAGCTGTTGATGCCCCAACAATGAAAGTTGCGATCCCTATGATTGGCTGACGTGTTCCGCTGGCCGTTGAATCATTTTCTCGTCTTTTTAATACATTTGATCACTGGCCACCAGGTATTACTCAGTTGGAATCCGGTCTCTCTATTAAAATTATGCGGATGCAATCGTATCTCGACGGCCTCTTTGATAATGCGGTCCCAGTAGCGGTGTGCGCGGCAAAGGATTTTTGCATCGGTCCATTTAATGGCATGGTCTTCGTTGATGCTGTGTTCCGCCACTGCCGACTTCTCTGGTTGCGCCAATCTAAAGTGCCTACGATGTTCTTTAAGCCTGGTTTCAATTGTTCGACCAGTCTCCCCCACATATATTTTTCCACATTCACACGGAATCTGATGTACCCCTGGTGTCTTCAAGCCGGTGGGATCTTTTGCATTAACCAACTGGTCCCTTAATTTAGATGGTGGCAGATGGATCGTTTTGATGTTAAAACGGTGCAGAATGCGGTGAATCTTTCCCGATATAGTGTAAATATTTTTATAGCAAATTATTTTACCTTTACACATTATCTCTATGTCTTTTATATATTTATTAAATAGTTTTTTTATATTAAAAAATCTGCGGAATTATGCGATTGCTGTTTTCATTATGACAAACTTCCATTACTTTACGCTTGAATCTGTTAAACTGATATGGAAAACCCGTAATATTACTATATAAAACCATGTATTGAGTCCAGCATTGAAATTTAGTGCAAAAACCTAGAGCATAGCAAAAACATAGACATTTCAAACATAAAAAAAGAGCTATAACAGAGATTTTAAGAAATGTCTGTAGGGAGATGTATGTTCCTGTGAAGGAACATAACTTATGGCGAAGTCGATACAGTCATCAGATGGCAAAGTTGTATTAAGTGCTAAAGGTAGTGAGACACATTAAACTAGCCAGGTGACGTTGGGCGGGATATATTATTAGAATGGAAGATGCAGACACCCTCAATCAAGTGTCTAAAGACCGCTTTACTCGGTACATTTTATTGTACAAACGGATGTATCATAGAATGTTCAAGAAAATGAATGGAATTAGAGCATGTTCTATTTCCCGTTCAGTTATTCAGGCAATCATACAATTTGTCACTTTACGCAGTACAATCTTCCTCATGAAAAAGTTCATGCATTCCTTTGTACGATAAAATGTACCGTGTAAAGCGACCTTATGACCCAGCCAGAAAGAATGAAGACTTTTATCGACTGATGGAATGAACAGCGACAGGAAGCTTCAGGGCATCCGTTAACAGCGGGCGGCATCCATGGACTGAAAGAATTGGCGGCGCACACTGGGGACCAAGGCCCTCTGTAAGAGGCTGGATAGAAATGTGAAGGCTCAGCAGCGTGAGAAATTGATCGCGGAAATTATGCTACTCGCCTCTTCCTACTTTACCATTCTCCCTCCAACCCCCCCCCCCCCATGATTCTCTCTTCGGCATCCAGCCAGTGGTGAGTGTAGCAATGGGGGTGAATGTGAATGCGAATGATGAAGTCGAGCAAAGAGGACGATGAGAAGTAGAATGGAAGGAGTCGTAGCGGGTGAAACTTAGTACTTAGATCTAAATTAGTTCATACTTTCCTAGCGATTAGCCAAGGTGAATGAAAGAAAAATAAGTACGAGAATAGAATATATGTAGAATGATCTGGGGCTCTACCCTTTAAGAACAAAAAAATATACATAGTAATGCGAGTTAGTGAACAAAAATGAAAAGTATGAATAGCAAAGACAAACGGCGCAAGATTGCATGAAACATTCAATTTTTACATAGAATTTGTTCTGTGCAAATAATAATCAATTTACGAGTATGCAAGGTAAGGTGCAAAGTAATTCAGCAAACAGGTTTATGACATCAAGATACAACTACAACATAAAGAATCAGAAGGTAATAGATTATAACATATGCGTATAATAATGGTATTCCGCGAGGCGAGGAGGAAATAATTATCAACACACACACATGAAAACTTCTACTTTTCTCCAAACCTTAAGTAGTCCTATAACGCGCTTCGACGTAACAAGCCATCATCAGTTCCAGACAACATTGCGTTTTAAATTTCCGGTTTTTATTTGGTTCCATGTTTACGGAAATTGTTAGTTGGGGACTTCCCTTCGCCACTTCTTTATTTGTGGCTTCTTAATTTTTATGTGGCACTGTTGCGTGAACTGCCTTTCGTCATACTCCATCATTTATCTGACATGGGTGCCCATATCAAGAGCACGTATTATTCTGTCCTGCTATGCTTTAAGACAGTAACTGGCAAAATTGCACATCTAAAGGCTAAAATTGAATTTGTTATTTTCAACAGTGAGTATTTAAAAAAATAACTATTAAAGAGCTGTATCTGTAGCGGTTTGCCAGACATCACGTTCAGCTTTCACCGTATCTACAATTAAATTTCAGTTTTATAGGCCAGAATCTGTTTAACTTATTTGGAAAACGAATTACATTACTACGTAAAACAATATATTGTGTCCAGCATTGATACTTTGTGCAGAAACCTGGACCATTTCAAGCATATGCAAGGAACCACTACAGAGATTTAAAATAAATATCTTTAGGAAGATATATGGCCCCGCGAAAGAACATAACATATGGCGAAGGCGATACCCTCGTCAGATGGCAAATGCATATCTTTCTCAGTGAGAATCTCATTACTCTTGTTTCCTTGTGATTTATCTTCATTCCGCACTGACAATCTAAGCATCATTTAAATTTTTATGTCTTCGAAGATGGGCTAGACGAACAATCGAAGATTCGAATATGAAAGCTTTAGCATGCAATAACTGAGAACCAACAATTTCCAGTTACTGTCTTTTAGCTTTGCAGGGCAGTATTGCTCCCGTCGATCTGTGGGTCATTGGACTGCGTAAGCTCTTCTCATTTAGGATGTTGCACAATCTAGCATTATCAGACGATTGGTGTTTCCCTCTCCTCATTTGAGCATATAATCGAAATTTTGTCCCAGATGATGGCACCGTTGCGTTGAAACTGGTTGTGCCTAATTAACTCTCGTTGATGCAGAAATTAAAAATTTGCGATTATCCACTTAAATAAGTTTTACTGCGACCTAGGTTTCGATGTTTTTACAACATCGATCATCAGGTGATACGCTTTCCTCCATCATCTAATGATGACGTGAAAACATCGAAACCTATTTCGCCGTCGATTTATTTCTGTGGAAAATAGTCAAATTTTTATTTCTGCATCATGCATAAATTCCCCACAGTATCGCAAGAATCTTCGGATTTTATAACTGAAGCTTCATAAAGGGCGCCGTAGCGTGCCGCTCTCTAACAAGTAGTATTGGAGACTGCCACTACGTGGCGTTGTATTACTTCCGGCCACATCATGGTCCTTATACCCCTATATAATTAAGCACCATATTAGTGATTGATTGGCATGTATAAATAACAACTGTGCGCCAAAATACGCTGAGGAAGGTTATCCTAAAATACGAGGTGAGACATAGTTCTTGCTTCGTCGTGAAAAATATTTTAGCTTTAATGAACACCAAAATATACCTCTTAGAGCTTACCTAGTCCTTTTATAATTTAAAGATCAAATTCAATTTCATGTTTAAAAGAGATTTTGTAACATTGATCAAGGCTAAACATTTTTTGTTACTCAATGAAGAGTAACAGTCCTACGGAACATCGAGCCCGATCCAAAATGAAGAAATCAGAGTGCATTATGGGATCGTGTCATGACCTGGGTATAAGGACCTTGGGCCACATGTGTGTTGTACGGCAACTCGCGTTTGCCTCTTCACTTGCTCCCGTAATGCGTAACTGTCTAGGTGTATCGCTTACCATCCAATAAATGGTAGCAAACACCCTGATGCATTTATTTTCTTCCACATCGTGCCAAAGCCACCCCTCTACAATAACCCTCTTTGGAAAATTCTTTATAGTTTTTACTTCGGTTAAACTCTTTATTCTTTATGGTGACGCGCATGGAAAAGGAAAAAAGCGACTTTTTAAAAAGTTGATTTGGGAAATAGGCACCGCGCATATCATCATCGCCCTGCGCTGCGCTGTTGTTTGCCCTCCGGTGGGTTGGGTGGGGGGGGGGAGAGGGGCGGTAAACCCAGCTGCCCCGTCCCCCTCTCCCACTTCTCCTTCGGCTTTTCACGGGTAGTCGGGATGGAGAGAGATCCACCGCCTCCGGCTTCAACTCCCGCCTCCGCCAACTCTCTCTCTCCCTCCCATTCGCCGCCTTCCAGTCCTTTCACTCACTCGCTCGATCCCGGAGCGTGAGCGGGATGGAAGGATTTCATTAACGCCTCTCCTCGTGCTCCTCATTTCTCACCTCTCGCTTTTATTTTCCCTCCACCTAATCTTAGAGCGCCTTACAACGTTTCGCGAGTGCGTACGTGTCATTACCTTATTCCGGTTCCGAGAAATTCATCCCCGAGGAGAGCGTGAAGGCAAGGAACTGCTTCGGGTTCGGACCCGTGGATCGTGCGAAGGGGAGGAGTAGTAGTCTTACCAAAGATTAAATGGTAGGAGTAATGTCATACTAAAGATTACTTCTAAGATTATAGCGATTGTAGCGACACCTTGATTTGTATCGGAACTTGCGATATACAAAGATTAAGTAGTAGGAGTAATGTCATACTGAAGATAACTTCTAAGGTTGTAGCGATTGTAGCGACACCTTGATCTGTGTCGGTACTTGCGATTGACAAAGATTAAGTAGTAGGAGTAATGTTATACTAAAGATTACCTCTAAGGTTGTAGCGATTGTAGCGATACCTTGATTCGGTACTTGAGATAGATATTCATTGATATTTGTATATTCATTAGCATCAAAATAATTTCCAGATAAAGGAAAAAGTATTTAAAAATGTAACTCCTCTAATAAATTTTAACGTTGACACGTATAACGTTCGCTCGTAGTCATGTGATCTGGATTACAGCGGATGCAAATTATTTTTACCGCAGAATCCAAATGCCACGTGCGGGTTGAATGGAAGCCAATTAATTTTCCAAGCACCAATCGCTATATAAATAAACTTATTAAATTTCACCGGATACAAAGCCCTTTGAGCAACAAAGGGACAATACATTCCCTTCAATGGTGTACAATATATATTACTTCTTACGGCGTAACAGAAAAAAATCATATAAAAATTGAAAAAAAAACAAACAGGATTATAGTATTAACATTGCAATAAGAAATTATAAAATTTATCCTTGAAATTCTGAGGAGTGTTTACATTTTTTATTTCTGGCTGTTATAAATTTCACGAAAAAGTTGATTGCACTACAAACAATTTGTTGAAGGTTGTAGTGCACTGAGCTGGGCAGTACAACGGTGATTCGTTACTCCTTGTATTTTATCATCTGGATACGGGTAACATCTTATAAGCATTGAAAAAATACAGAGGTTCTTTGCATTGTAGCAACTGAAACAGAAAGCTACCCAAAAGGTATCTGCGTCCATCTTTAATCTTTAACCATTGTGGCTTATTCCTGTAAGGAGAAATATAATAGCGATAATAACGATCCATCGCTGTGCTGATACATTGCTCCCTGATTTTCTACTTTAGTCAAAGAAGAGGGATATTAGCAGTCCTAATTAAGAAGAGGAGATGGTTTATGAAGGAATGCAGGACCGTAAGAGAAGCAGAAGTGGTTTGTAAGGATTAGGTGTTAAGGAAGAAATTTTTTTAAAAGGTTTCCGGTTTTCCGGGGATAACGGAAATAACTAAATTCTTTAAAGGGTGGAATTCACATTGGAAAAATCTTTCGCCTGGACTGGGATTCGAACTCAGACCCCTCGATTTCTCTCGAAATCGACCCCTCATGAACCATCGTGAAATCGAGTTGTATGGGCTCGAATCTCTGTGCAGGCGAATTATTTTTCTCCAATAAATTTCACACAATTGTGAGACCATTAGCGTGTGACTCCGTCAAGTTACTGCAGTTCCGCAGTTCTTGAAACGCTTTCACTTTGCCTGACTCGAATGGGAGGAGTGTAACAGGTATACAAGGTCGTTCAATATCGATTACATTTTGCCTTCGATACAGGTCTTCGCTTGTATCGTATTTCGTAGATTTTCTCGGATGTCCTGCGGTAGGTAATGCTCAGTAAGGACGTTAATGTCGCCCATGTGGTGGAAATGGTGACTAAGATCCATAGAGATACGGATATATCGAATCGAACGACCATGGTATGTAAAGTGTGACGATTAATTCCGCATTTTCAAAATTTCAACAATCAATGTTTTTTCATATCGCGTTCACTTTAAAATTTAAGAAAACTTTCTGATAAAGGTTTCAGAAATCCATTTCCATTTATTAGGTTATAATGACAATGCATATGCATGAACACATGATAGTGGACTTCTATAGAAATAGCGAATGTAGCAATGTCGCGAAAAATATTTCGATATTCGATATTTGCCGGGCATCGTTTTACTTAGACCGTGTTTCCTATTTTTATCGAAAGAAGCGAATGACGGAAGTAAACTTTGAACATGGCCATTCGGAAATCGCCTTATTTTAACGACCTAAGCGTCATTACATCGCACTGCGTGTGTCATTCACAAATTCAATGAGTTCTGTAGGCATCCGAGTGATTAACGAATTGGCATAGATTGCATTAAATCTATTTGTGCATTTATAATTATATTACTCATGAAGTTTATTTTATGTCATAATACTGATTAGTAGAAGAGTCAAATTTCTTGAACCTGTGTACTTGTTAGCATTAAATTAATTTCCAGGTGAAAATAAATACATTTAAAAGTGTAAAAACTAGTACTCTTCCGAAAATTTGTATGGTGACGTGTATTATGCCCGCTCGTTGTCATGCGATCAGGATTACAGCGGAAGGGATTTACTTGTATCGCAGAATCCATATGCTTCGTGCAGGTAAAGTAGAGGCCAATGTGTTTCCTAGGTCAATTACTATGACTTTCGTAGCATACTGCCACAGAAGTCCCTGCTAACGCATCGAAGTACCACTTGCAGGCGACGTCTGATCTAACTTTCATCGAAGCAAATCCCTCTCTTAATAATTTTTCGTATTGATTCCAGAGGGTGAAATCGTGACGATGATCGGTGGGTTGAGAAGGCAGTCGGAGCGTGAGGTTTGTTGGCGAGTATTTCCGCGCGATGTATGATCTAAAACGCGTATTTCCATTCTTACCCCTTGCCCCGACGCTTTCCCCGCTCGGGAAAGGTTTTATCGGCCGTAAAAATTCGCAATTTTTCACGAAACGAAAAACGAAAGGTTTCGCGGGAAACAGGACTGTGTATGCCTGAAAGTGTTTATTAAGTTGGGCATTCGAAACGTGGGTAATCCGCAATTTGCGAAACTTTCCGTGTTTTCGTATCTCGGCCCTACTCGAGCAAAAATTTCCAAAGGGGCCCATTTCATTTCGATCGCAGCTCCTCAATTCATTTCCAAATGGTCGTATCGATTCAATTTCATACTCGGCCCGGCTATAATTTTCGTTGAGAGCAAAGCGGCAAAGGAAGAGTGACGCATTGATTGCGGCTGTTCTGTTCCCCAGGATTTGTTCAATGTTTTATGGTGAATAAGCACGGAAAATTTAAAAAAATAAAAATGAGAAATTGAGCGAGCGAACGCACGAGGCGTTGCTGAATTATTCCTGGTAATCTTGGCTCGACTTCGCCAACATGTACTGGTTTAGTTTCAAAGAATTCAACTTCGAGCAGAACTACCGGGTCGTGGTGAAAGCAAAAAGTATTTTTAAGTGCCATGTTTGATAATCTTTAAATTTTATTTGCCTTCTCCAGTTTAGCAGTACTTGTACGAGTAGATACCTCACGTATCACGCATATGCATATTGCATTTTTACGAGCAAGGAGCCTAATTTTTTTACGTATGAAAAAAAATTAGGTTTCTTGTTTATTTATTCATGAAATATTCCATGCAGTCTCATTTGGCATGCATTTTTCTTTTTCCCACGATTGGCATTAGCTGATAATGCTTGTATTTTATCCTGAGGTAAAACTAGCTTAAATACCAGAACTATTTTGGAAAAAAAACTCTTCGCTGACATGACTCTTTCGACCGCGGAAGAAAAGTGAATTTATCGAAAATCAGATGATACCCATGACGAGTACGACGTGTGTTTCTTAAAACCGATGCCTATACTGTAAATGGGAATCTTTCATATCTATGCAGGGTCATCATGTTATCGAAAATTGTGCATTATAACGCCGTTGCGATCATTCTCCAGAACCCTTGCTACGCATATTCCTGTGTGTCAGCGGTGGCGCTGTTGACCGGGGCGGGGAAATGGAGGGGAAGGGGAATAATTTTACCAGGCTGCGGCAGAAGCGAAAACTAAAAGGTCGTTTCATCGGCCGAGGTATATAGCCTTCTAAGCCTTACGCCAAGCCTAGAACCTAACGAAAGCTCTAAGTTAGAGAATTGGTCATTTTCTAGTCATGATGTCTGGCTAATTGTGTTCACACGATGCAATTTCCACGGAGTTTTTGTTCAGAAATCTATTCGCGAATGTGTATTCCTCGAGTTTGCAGGCTTATTGGCTGGATGAATTTCAATTATGCTAATCGTTACGGACAAGTGCAGTAACTTCCCAGTGAAGTACGTACCCATTTATGAGGGCTTCCCAGTCAAGTATGCAAAAAAATTAGGTTCCTTGTTTATTTATTCATGAAATATTCCATAAAGTCTCATTTGGCGTGCATATTTCTTTTTTCCACGATTGGCATTGGCTGATAATGCTTGTATTTTATCCTGAAGTAAATCTAGCTTAAAAACCAGAACTCTTTCGGAAGAAACCATATAAGGACGCTAGCATTGATTATGCTTTGTACGCAGCTCCCAGTTAAGTAAGCTTGAACCTCCAGGGTTTCAAATGCGTACTTAACTGGGGAGACTAATGTAATCCAGGCTTTCTAACCCGTATGGAAGAGACATGCCTTTGATGATTAGATGTCAAAGCTTATGAATAGTGAATTAAGATTGGTGTTGAGGATTTAGCCTTTTTCAGCTTTGCGTCCAACTATTATCTTCTTTTGAGTTTCACTGCTAAGTTAAGGTAGTAAATAATACCACTGTTAATTGGAATTAATTTCCTTTCGACGCAAACTTTCGATCGCTAAATTTGAATAACAGAGTATACAGCTCTATCGGCTGCTAAGCAGGGTATATAGCATTCGATCACCTACCATTCACAAATTTTAATCTTTGTATTCAGTGTAGTCCTTTTTTTGTTTCAACGCTGGCGGTATTTGCTTGGATTTATTACGCTTCGAGCTGCTCGAATCAGTTGTACTTAATTCAGACGCGCAAAAAAATTTCAATGCCTGGCTTCCTGGTGGAGTAGCATTTGTGGTTAACTGCTGATGCCGAAACAAAAGGCCGGCTGAGGTCAGCCGTGACGAAAGTGTTAAACCCAATATCTCTCCCCTTCAACTCCTTTTTTTTTCTTTCGGCATAGTTTTCTGAAAGAGATGAAGATTGATATCTCGCAGTGGGGCTGCACACTTGCTCGTTCGCTCGCACAGCGGGCCGCTTTCTGTTTAAATTCCCTTTCATTTTCACACGTCCACGATTTTTTTCAAGGGGCCCTCGCGAGCTTCGCTGCTCCAAGAAAATAACCGTTATCAATGTGTCCGTTCGCTAGTAAAACCTATGTTTCAACTTGCAAACTTCTTTTCGCATGTGATTTTACGATCTCTTCAACTAATGCTGTCTGCTCAGTTTATCTTCCTTTGCCGTCACTGAAATGGACTATTTTGCGTCTTTCAGTGAGCCTGAAGCGGCGAGAAAAGATAATGTTTGTATGCGCTGTGATAAATGTTCTATTTTTCTCGTCGGGTTGGAAAAGGAGCTATTTATTCGTGTTGATTTTTCTGCTCACAAAAGTAAAAAATAGTTCCCCATCTTTATGTTTCAACTAGCTCTGCCCGGCATGCGTTGCAGTGCCTCTTTTTCTCTCGTCAAGGAGGCACAAATATACAAGTACCTATACATTTTTATATGTTAGACAATTTACTTCCAAGCCTTCCATTTAATCATATTCTAAATTCTAAAATAAAAAAATAAAATACTCCATCCTGAAGTCTCCATTGATTTCCATACTTTTCATGGTTTAGCCCACAAATCTTTTCTGGGTGCAAAATCGGTCCCGAAACGAATTTGAGGCCTAGCCCAAGGAATTTCTCGTACCTACACAGGAATTCGTTACGCACAAACGATGGCATGAGTTTCCATTCCATGCCTATGCTGCATTTTTCAAGTAAATTAAGATTCTATTCTTGAAATAGTGCATAAATTAAGGATTTTTGAGCTTAAAAATACAATTTTAGGAAAAAGTGAAGCTTTTACAAAAATCGAATGCAAGAATTCAAAAAGAACGAACAAAGAGACCACTGCACCAAATCTTATTCTACGCACAAATAAATTATGTCTCACTGATATGATTCTGATGCACGCGATTGAGCAACTCGCAAACGATCTGCTTCGTTGCTTGCTTGTCGTTCCTCGCTTGTTTGAAAAGCTCGTGTGCCAACACTCATTTGTTGAAACGACTCGCACTCCACCTATTGTACACTGGATTTAATAATTCAGAAACCTTAGCGGAAGCCCTCAAAACAACTCCCATAAGTTTCATTGTAATCTGATGAATGATTTTGGAACGAATAGAAGACGAGCAAAGAAATATTCATTTTTATGCATTAGAAGATATGTAAACTACTCTTGTCGATGATTTTCCGATTGTTTTGCCGCGAGTACTGTTTATATTGTTTAGTTTTGTCTTTATTTCCACTCAAGGCCTAAAACTATGAGGTGTGATTCTTCTGATGTGAGTAGATTGAGAAATGTTACATGGTTGTCATAGGGTTGGACGTGAAACAATCAGTTGGTGTTGATTTGGTTTATAACTGTAAATAATTATTTTCATTTCCTTGACTTGTGACCTTAATTCGTGGAATTAGGGGTAATGGACAGAATATTTATTTAAATTCCCGTTGCATGATTCCTCTGAAAATAATTCCTGTTATATGAAAAAATAGGGAGGAAATGCTGTTATGGCTTTTAAATGTCGTTTTCGGATGTCTATAGACGATAACTCTCTGAGAGCCGCATTCTCTGCCGACTTTCTTCTCCGTTTCGAAAGAAAGGGCATTGTTACTAAAGTTCTCGATTTTGTTATTAGGTCAGCTGTGCCTGGAATATGGAAGGAGGAAAATTACCGAATGGATTGAATCCGCTGAAATCTAAGATGCACGCCCATCACGTGTGCATGGCTACCTCGATCACCGCTAGGTGCCTTCCTGGCGCAAAATTTTGGTCAGTTCTAATGTCACCGAATTAATGCTGGTAGCGCAGCCTTCCGGTTAGTCATATGGTCTGACACCTACCAATAATTCACCATCACTCAGTCTGGTCACACGCATCAACTTCACCCAATAAGTTTCATAATTCGTTCTTTGGCGGGATGTGATTCACAAGCGTCTCTTTTGAACGCCCGTTCTATTGTTTCATATTGCGCCACGCTCTTGCGGTATGACATCAGGGAAGTGAGGTGAGTTCGCTGCTTTATGCGGTTGAATGAGGGTTAACTACGAGCTGATGATTCAGATGAGTCTCGAACACGCCCGGAAGGCAGTACAAGTGAGCACGTAATGACTGAAATCACGCTGTATGCTCTTCCGTGCCGATTGATTCACAGGTGGGAACGTGATAACTTCACGGAGGCATTTTGCGCGTGAATTAAAGAAGTGGAATCATTTTTTCCAGCTCCTCTCGACTGAGAGGAAGTACTGGAGTTGCAAAGAGAAAGCTTCTTATTGCTGTCATCGAAATGTAATATAAGAGTTGGCGGGGTAAGGTAAGCGTGGGATTTGTCAGAAAAATTTTTGGGAATCAGGATGAGGAGGACTTGTCTCGCGAGGTGAAGGCATGCTCTGGACGATCATGAGAGGGAGCTCGCTGAGAAAGGAAGGAAAAGTAAAGCAAAGGGATTGTTTTTTAATAAAAAAATCGGCGACTTGATATTTGAGGGATGGTTCGGATCTCAGCCGATTCTTCATACTATAGTTAAATTTGAAAAATTTTGGAATGTCTAAAAATATTCTAGGAAACAATTTAAGACGATTTTACGTAATAATTCTCGCTTTTTATCGAAATCCTCGAAGATAACTCGGCCTTTGATCAAGACTCTTCACTTGAGTGGCACTTAAAACCTATTTATCTTAATAAATAATTCCTTTCTCTGTCTTACAAAACCTTTTTCAATGTGACTTACGATTTGGGGGCTCGGTGTTCAGTGGTCCTTGTCCGTCAAAGTGAGTTTTGAGAAAAAATTCCTTATTTTTCTCCTGTGAATAAGCTGCACCCAGTGCTCTCGAGAACTGTTGCTACCTTCTTCTTCAGTTATTCATCCGTTAGAATGTATTTAGTACTGCCCTCCCCCTCTCTCTACCTTCTGCGTCTTCTTCATTTCCGAAAATCGTCTGAATCCTATGTTCTCCTGCTTTTTGTTACCTGCTTCCAACCTTCCTATCTAGGTCTGCCGATATACCTTTTGCCTTCTAGCAGTCCCTCTGAAATTATATTCACCAATCTTTCATGCCACCGATTATCTGTCTATCCGTCTCGTCTTCTTTTTACTGCTCTACACTGGTTCGCTACTGCTTTAACTTTTCTCAGTATTTCATGATTTATCACTCGATCTGTGTATCTTATTTTGCGCATCCTCCCTTAACGCCACATTTCCAAAGCCTTTAGTTGTTTTCTCTCCGCTTATCCCATTGTCCATGTCTCGCTGCCTTACAGTAACACACTCCACCTTTGTAACTTGCTTTTCCCTTCGGAATGTGTTCACGGGGTTGGAAGTGATGAGACCTGTTATATTACTTGTAGCGATATTTGCTCTAAATATTCTACTCAGTACTTCTTTTAGAATCCTTTCATTTTGTTTTTTGTAATGCTGCCATGTACAGTTGTTCTAACTAATTTTTTGTATTTTTTTTGTTTCACTAAAAATGTACGACTCTAGCCATCGTAAACAATTGTTGGTTATGCGACTTGTAAAATGAACTTGTCCACTTAAACTCTAAGCCCTCCAATAAATGCTAGCAGGGTTATTGGTAATCACATCAGCGAGAAAAAATAGTCATGAATTCTTATGGGTGCTGTTTATATGTGTCCCTTATATAAATTAGTATTATCACTTTTCATATGCCTTACATCGTATGATATATGAAATGAAAAGAGAGGAGAAAGCTAAACCTATATTTGTATGGATATTTGAAATGAGAATCAACATCACCATTTAGTAAATCACTGTTCTAATTACCTACTGGTTCGTTTACATCTACATAATACCCTGCGAGCCGACGGATGGGCGTGTGGCAGGGGGTGTTAGGTCACCAGCCGTGTAAAGATGTAAGTTTTTGAGAAATGAAATGGTCACACTATTATAGGAGTGTATTTAGTGGAGCTCAATTTTTATTGTGGTCACTTATCGTGCGCGGACGAGTTTTTGTACGCATATGTTCGGCAGTGTATCTCTCTTATTTTGTCGCATCTGTCAGACCTAGAGCAGTCCCTGTCCTAGTTCGTCCCATTACGGGGTCATGTTGACCCCTCCTCCCACCAGAGCTCCTCGTCCCACGATGACACCCCCTCGAACTCAACTTTGTCCGACCACATTCCCAAATGCCTTATATCCCATTCCTTCCACTTTCACTCATAACCACAATCCCATCTTTTCTCACACGAAAAATATATCATTTCAATTTTTTCGCACCTATCGTGTTATGGTACCTGCTAAGCGCTAACTGGTCCGAAAATAATTCACACCCGCACTGTTAAACCAAGGGTAAATCCTTTAGTTTATTCGGAACGAATTTAGCTGCCTCAAGTTTGTCTTCCATCTGGCGAATAAGTTTCTTTAATTTCGAGCGCCGTTACGATTTCCGGGTAATTGTTTCCGAGCGCCCTCGATCTCTTGGCACCTTCTCATCTTTGACTCTCAAAACATGAAATTAGCTGACGCGCATAACTGTTCTTATAATTCTGCTCGATGAAAAAGTGTGCAAAATTAGGACCTATTCCCATTAAGGCGGAGGAAATACTCATTCTTGAATCCCCTAGCTGAGCTCTACTCCTTATAAGGATTGGACGAAATCTCATCTTTCATTAGCAGGTCTGGGAAGAAGATATACTTTCACATCACGCGATACATCGGAGAGGAAGTTTAGTCATTGTAATTTAAAAGTTTAGAATTAAATCATTATTTTAATGGAATATATTCTGAAATACTTGAGCTTAATTGTAATTAGAATTTTATAACGGTGCTCATTTCTCAGTTAAGTTTTTTCTCTTCCTCTGTTCGCATTTTGGACACACGGTTTCTGCAGTTAATTTATTCCTTGTTTATCTTGAAATGTCTTCTCTCGACATATTTTTTCTTGTGTTACGCCCATTGAAATGTATTTATACTGTAACATAAGTCGATATTTAATGCAGCTAGCAGCTAAGATAAGTTTTGATTACATATTTCATAGCAGTCGTTCTTAGCCCTCCTAATTTCTAAGCCGCACAAGATTTGCCAGATTTTGTATTTTTTTCAACCGCAGAAAACAAGTAATGCTTACATATTCTTAGTCTTAGGGACACGAGAAAGGGGTTTGAAGTTGTGAATGGATAAAGGGGCACCAAAAATAATCATGTCACGACTGTTCCTGTGGTATATCCTGCGTAAAAATATGCCCAGCAATGCTTCTAAAATGTTATGCCTTCTTTGCACCGTTATCTTCTCTCTGTCGATGTCCTTCACGTCTTCGTAAACATTCATACGCTCATCGATACAATTCAGGATGTCCAAAATACCAAAGGGTGGAGAGAATTTCGTACTGTTCGTTTGGTATATCCTGCGTAAAAATATACCCAGCAATGCTTCTAAAATGTTATGCCTCCTTTCCACCGTTATCTTTTCTCTGTCGATGTCCTTCACGTCTTCGCAATCATTCATACGCTCATCACTACAATTCAGGATGTCCAAAATACCAAAGGGTGGAGAGAATTTCGTACTGTTCGTTTGGTATATCCTGCGTAAAAATATACCCAGCAATGCTTCTAAAATGTTATGCCTCCTTACCACCGTTATCTTCTCTCTGTCGATGTCCTTCCCGTCTTCGCAATCATTCATACGCTCATCACTACAATTCATGATGTCCAAAATACCATAAGGGTGGAAAGAATTTCGGCTTTGGTTTTAGCTACTCTGGCGGCCTCTGTTTCCGCCGGGATTCGAACCCGGATTCGCGGAATAGGCCACCACAATAATCAGTTGGCTAACCTTTTCGTACTCATAACACCCTGCTTTCGATTTCTATCAGTGGTCATCAAGTCTCCCAGATGGAGATATTCTTCCTATTACTCCAGTTTTCCCTGAACAAGATTAACTTTGTTCGAAATTCCGCAGAGGAACAGTCATCCGTCTTGACCGGGACTCGAACACGGATCCCTTGGTATCCGGCCTAGTGCCACAGCCAGTCAAGCTACCGAGGTGTCCTCTTCTCCTGTGGATGTTTGTGGACTTTAGGGGGATAGAATGGACCGGACCGGAAAGCACTCGGCCGGATATCGAGGGTGTAAAACTCGTTTTATTTCTTTATAATGAATGAATGAATGAATAATTTATTAATTGTCCTGGGGATATACCCCTTAAGAACAAAAGCAATTTACATTTTTTTGAGCAACATAAAGAGCAAAATCAACAATTTGGACAGTAACGTAATGAAAAAATTAAGTATGAATTAATACCATTTTACAATGCTGAATGCAAAGTTTTTTGGAAATCATATCATATAACAAATTCATCTGCATACATTTCTGGATTTACATTAATTACAACAATATGCAAAATTACAACAATATGAAAAATAATAACTACATTTAGTGGTCAGAAAGTAACATATTATAATATTTCATCTTAAAACTAGCAACAGAAGAACAATTTTTTATGTTTTTGGGCAGGGTGTTCCAGAGATGACACGCAGTGACCAAGAAAGAATTTTGGCACTTCGTTGTGCGGTGACTAGGATTACATTTTTTTGAGCAACATAAAGAGCAAAAGCAACAATTTGGACAGTAACATAATGAAAAAATTAAGTATGAATTAATACCATTTTACAATGCTGAATGCAAAGTTTTTTTGGAAATCATATCATATAACAAATTCATCTGCATACATTTCTGGATTTACATTAATTACAACAATATGCAAAATTACAACAATATGAAAAATAATAACTACATTTAGTGGTCAGAAAGTAACATATTATAATATTTCATCTTAAAACTAGCAACAGAAGAACAATTTTTGATGTTTTTGGGCAGGGTGTTCCAGAGATGACACGCAGTGACCAAGAAAGAATTTTGGAACTTCGTTGTGCGGTGACTAGGAAAGTAAAGATACTCAGGATCACATCTAGTGCACATATCCCTAGTGGAAGGTTTCACGGAAAACATGTCGAATAAATATTCAGGGGATTTTTCTTGAAATAAGCAATACAAGTAGAACCCGAGGAAATATAATGTAACACTCGTTTTTCTCCCTTTTTTATATTTAGTAATACACACTTCCTTGAACACCCTCTCACATTCAACCCACTCACTCAACACCATCTAACACTTCTTTTTCCTTCCACACAATATCACTACCATTCACTTTTACCTCCTGGCTCGACACTGTCCCCCTGCGTTCTCCCCCTTTTTAAACAAACTCCCCGTTGCCATGGCATTGTTAATACTACAAGGGCTGCCAACCCAAGAGTGATGGATATGATACCCATTACAAGGGACCCGGGTTCGAGTCCAGGTAAAGGCGGATAACTATTCCTCTGTGGAATTCCGCGCGTTTGTGCATTGCGGGTGACCCCGTAAAGTAATCCGCGACTAGTCTCGGTGTACTAAAAATCGGTCAAGATAAACTTTGCCTTTGCCTTCATAATATCTCCCGCAAAATTTTTCAGGGACTGTTTTGGATCCTTCGCATTGGATCTTTTTTTTGGATCTTCGAAGTACATTTTGCCAGGGCTGTACAGGGAAATGTATCGAAAAGTGAGACCAAGCTTCATCCCTCTTCTTGTTGGACGGGGATGCCATTTTTTTTCCTTCAATTCCGAAGTGTTCCCTCGCGCACGAATGTACGTGTGTACGTACACCTTTGCCATTTCCGCGAGATGTGACTGGCGGGGCAGGTAACGTGACCGCCGCGCCGGTCGCATTCTTTCTGCGCCCGATTCCTTCGTTTTTTCGTTCCGGCGCGCGGCGCCGCGGCGTGGGTGGAATTCCTGCGCGTGCGAGCTCGCGTCAAAACGCGTGTCCGTCGGAGGCGAGTGCCCGTGCGCACGCCGCGCGGGAATCGCAGAAGCGAAAGAGCATCCGCTCTCTTCCCTCGTCTCGCTATACGCATTCTGTAGACATCGCGCGTCCTGCCCTCATCCGCTTGGCACTCTCTCATACCCAGTGGACTCGGGTCTGAATTCACGCAGTCTTGAAACCGATGCGGGGAATAGGGATAGGCCAAAACATTCATTCGCTGGTAATCGAGTACCCTAATGAGTACCTGGGCTCCCAGACGAGTACATGAGTACTCGGATGAATACTTGGGTACTAAAATGAATTCCTGGTTGAGTACTCATATGAATACGTGAACGCCCGGTCGAATGCCATGATCAACGGCGTGGTTCTTGATACTCGCCTGCGTATTCCATTTGGGTACTCGTATTCAGTGGTAACCACCCAGGTACTCAAGTCTTCATCGTGGCACTCAGTTACTCAAATGAAAATCTGGATAACAGACATTCGTTTGAATACGAGGTATCCAGGATCCTGGTATTACTCAAACTCCAGGTTTCGGATTTGGGCACCAGGTAATCATTTGAGTACTTAACTATTCATTTGAGTACTCATGTACTCATCCGGTTACTTAGGTATTCATTCATGTACTCGATTGCCAGTGAATGAATACATTTGACCCATTCCAGCGGGGAGTCTCTACCGAGTTGTTATCATTTCATTCTTGGGTTCAAAAGATTGGCCGAAAAAGGATTCGACAAAAAATAAACTTCCTTGCGTGTTATACCAAAGAACTAGTTGGAGGTATTAACCAGCGAAATTCCCATCTCAGTGCACAGATTAAACTTTTTGTTTTTATGCTGGAAATGAGGTGGTTGTTCTGTTGCTGTGACTCGATTAAATTTTTCCAGGAAAATTCCCATAAGTGTGCATTTAATATTTATTACTAACTTGTAAACAATACGTAAGTTTTTTCCTTTTTTACATTATCTGGAGTAGTATAAATCTCATTGAAATATTTTTTACGCAGTGGTAGGAATGGAAATGACTTCAAGGCGTGTCCAGTCTATATACCTAATTATATACGTAGATGGTCAATGATGATGAAAATATTTTTATTTATGCTCCTGAAACTGCCTTGCTAATATGATACAGAAAAAAATACCCCCTCATTTTCGATTTGTATGCTCCTTTAGGTATTCCAGCACTCACTGCATAACATTAAATTGAATAATAGTTAAACATCAGAGAAATGAAACTGTTTTACCCAAAGGAGCGTTACCCAACTTCACTTTACATTTTTGGTCAACTCAAAAATTCATTTCCTGAATAAATCTTGCAAAGGTGTATTTTTAAATTGTTATTTCTATCTAAATATTGTCGTAAATTAAAGTTGAGGGTTACTCTAAATGCGTAAATTAATCTGAAGCGCATATCTTAAATATATGAATAATGAAAAACAAAACTTTGTTTGATTCCAACAATTTATTTTAAGGCACAACTAGTTTCGACGCAGCGGCGTCATCTTCAGTTGCTTGAAGATGACACCACTGGGTGCCTAAAGATGACGCCGGCTGAATTTTAGGTACCTGAAGATGACGCAGTTGTGTCGAAATTTGTCGTACCTTAAAATAAATCGGTGGAATCAAACTAAGTTTTTTTATTATGTATTCATAATTAACTTCCAAAAAATGAAGCCTGAAACAATCGAGATCTTCCTTGGTAATTTTTAAATACCTTCAATTGACCGAATTAGCTGCGTTAGTGTTAATATTACGGGATCCTACCTGAAACACCTCACTTCTTTTCCAATCAAAATGTTATACTTATCAGTCACGGTATATTTGAATGGGTAAAATGTCTTTATTGGGCTTATATGGGTATGAGTCCTAGAATCCTCTTGCACTACAGGCTACATCGTTTCACATTTGCTCTAGGATTCTAGGATTCATGAATAAGAGTCATATTCATATCGTCTCATGACCCCATGTTTTCGCACCAGTCTAATGCTTCATGGGTTTTCCAATAACACATTCAAGAAGCGATCCTAAACGTCGAAGGCCGAATCAGACCACTAATTCACGCTCGGCCGTGGTTTTTTTCCCCAATGTGACCCTCAGTTTTTTTTTTTTAGGGATGGTGTTTAACGAAGACATTTGCAAATGGAAGTAGGCCTAATTTGAATGAGATATTTTATCCTTCTGCTGCCTGGTGAGGCTAAATTGGATATCCCAGTTTATACATCTGTAAGGTACAACTTATAGAAAAATGTGATAATCATGCAAATCGCTCTATCGAAGGCGTTTCCTGTTTTTATACCGTGGCGCTTAAGAGATTTTCGAAGGTCCCTTTCATGAGACCGATTTACTAAATTGATCTATCAAGGTTAAAGATACCCAAACCTCTTCTTCTCCTCTCGAAGAAACGTTTCTCGGATTAGATTCATCCATTTCATGCTACGTTTATATTCCTATAATATTGTGATATGAACGAGGATGAAAAACAGAATACATCCATTGCCTGGTGATTGTTATCAGGTTCTCCAGATGATTCATAAGTATCCAACTTTGTCGTGAATTCTCGAAGAATGTCGAATTCCCATTAGTTTTGCCACTCTGTATCGTGCTTAATTCCCTCTCAACTATAACTGATGGCCGTTTACTTATTGCTTTTTTTCCCAGTTCACAAGGCCCTGTGTTCTCTACCTGTTTAACTCCCTCGTGAATACTTCATATGATTAACAAGGTGAAAGCTGTGATAATTTTTTTGCCGGAATTTTTTCGAGAAATGCTTTTCTTTCTTTGAAACAGGTAGCAAACAGTATGAATGTGGCCATCAGTAAATATATGAATATCAATCCCGTGGCATTTTACAATGAGGAAATGAGTGAGATTGTATGATATTGTGAGATAAGTGGATAAGAATTACTATGCTAGGAATATCTCGTGCTGAAACATGAGTGCTTGGGGAGAAATTGGGTGCATGACTAAACTAAAGGAAAGATGATACTCGTGTATTCAGGGAAACTTGATGAAGAAATTTTTCCCGTCGATGAGTTAAAATTTCATTTTTTTTAAAGTCTTATCTTTGTTCTAACTGCATTGACAAATTCTTATCTTTTCTCTGTTTGCTATCTGCAAAGAGTAACTCAGGCTTGTTAGCCGGAAAAAGGGAAGAAATAGAAATGACGATTAGGCGAAAAATTTATGCAACAATTAATTATTTACAGGGTATTAAATGATATTGAATGAAAGTAATAATTTATCGTAGTTTTTTAACTACAGCTCTGGGGTGACTGGTCTGATATATGCGTCCGCTCACTGACATAGAATTATCCTTAAGTCGACTCATTGGCCTAGTTATGGTTAGTTTTCTGTAAAAAAGAATATAAAAGACAGAAATTCCAGCTAACTTTCTCGAGGTAATCCAAGTTAAACTTGTAAATAGCAAGCAGAGAAAAGGTGAGAATTTATCAATGCAATAAGATCAAGGACAAGACTTAAAAAGTCACCGTTTTTCGATGTACTACATCATCATCACCGTGGTATGATGATGTAATACATCGAAACCTAGGTCGTCTGGAATTTACTCCGCTTGTGGAAAATGCAATATCTGACTTCATTATGTTGAAATTCCTCGAAATCACGACTGATAAGAAGAAATGCGTTCGTCGACTTGCCTATATTTTTGGAACTCAATTGGTATTCATTATAGTCGCGAAAAACCATTTGCGTGGTTTTTTTTCAACACAAAGATGGTATAATATTTGGGTGTTTTTTTGACTCACTGAGTCAAGAGGAAGCCTTCTCATTCGACGTAGTACTGCTAATGATAATAAAAAAAATGAAATTGGGGTGTATAATAATATTTATTCGGAATGTAGTATATGACGGGGATGATCAGTCGTAGGTGACTGGAAAGAATTTTAAAGGTCAGAGATTTCAACGACCGACGATTCTCATGTATTCACGTTGCGTTCTCGTGTTCTAGTGAATGGCGGCTTATTGACAAGTCTCGGAGGGATTTTCCGGTGGCAGCAATGACGAGTGTAGGGACGCTTTTATTGCATTGAGAAACGCCGATGTGACCACGATTACGAGCCCTGTCGTAGCCGGGAGGGTAGGTGGGCAAGAGGCTCCAAACAAGGAACGTCTCGGAATTGCGGCGATACTCCGCCGCTAAGCCATTCGTATTGCTCCATCGAAGGATACGCCTGCCGTCGACGTAAACATTCAATGTCTTCAATCCATTAAAGATCGTATCCTTCTCTTTAATCCTCGGTGTCCTTCGGCTTTTTGCTCCTTCGAAGTCTTTTCCTCTTGATTATTCGTCTGCCTCGGTGCAATGCAGGAGCGTTATGTATGAGAATGGTTTAAGATAGAGCTTTTTTAAAAGTGCGAGAAGCAACACAATTTTTCTAAGGTGGAGATCGGGTGATTAAGTAGTCAGACTGTGCTGAGGAAATTTCTCTGTACAATTAGTTTCTTAAGCTTAGACAAATAATGGGACGATAGTTGGAAACGTCTGTGTCAGTTGATGGTAACTGGTAGTTAAACAAGTCGCATCACGGAACTAAACGCGTACGATGCAAATCACCTATCGCCTGAACAAAACTAATGTCAATATATCTCTCATTCTCTTTTTTGAAGTGATTTGGTCCGTTAATTGGAGTGTCATAATGGTTTTCAATATTTCAGCATCCTAGTGCCAACCAAATCGTAAATTACCTTGTTCAAATAAATAGCGTGAAATACCGTCTTCATAACTCTTGGTTGTGAATAACAGTGGATTACCCAAAAGATATCATTTAGATTAAGAAATGTATTAATGACGAATGTTATATATGACGAATATTGTATGAATTGATGACGAGTGTAATAAGAAGCGATGCATTGCTCAAGAGTGTGATAGAGGTAAGGATGTTGGGCAAGTGGGGAAGAGGAAGAAAGAGGATAGGTTTCATAGACGAGATAATAAGGGTAGATCGTATGCTGAGGCAAAAGAGGAAAATGCTGGAGGTAGTTAGGCCCCTGGAAGTGTAAAACACCGGGAGGAGGTTCTCTGACTTTCGATAAAACCTGCCTTTTGCGGTAGCTCCAAAATAATGACGTATGAATTCATTTACATTCAAATGTACTCAAATAACTCATAGAGAATAATATCCTATTTGGAGACATTTTTCAGTGGTATCACACACTCTGCCGTAGCTAATCTATACGACTATTTCTTCGTTAAGCGGCTCTATATTTGATGGGATAGTTGTTGATATGCGAGTATTTTGATGGTAGGAACCAGCGTTGAAACTGCCTTTGGCTTAGGGGAGAGTAATATTCTCACACATTTTCAGTTACGCCGGAAAAAAATTCCAGATGGATTGTGTCATAGCCTCATATTCTGTGATATCGCATTTTTACTGCCGCAGTCTCCCATTCCGGTTGGTAACAAGGGGTAGAAGGAACATTTTATAAATCAATCAAAGCCTTCCTTTATATTATTTTGGATTCAACTTTGGAGTTTTGGGAGATTAACGTTTAGTACGGAGTCTACTTCGATTTTATCCCGATTGTGAAATGATTGCGTCCGGCACGTAAACCTTCTATTCTACTTCGGAGGCAAAGGTTCCACTGATTGAAATACAGGTTGGTTTAAAGCAATAGCGTCGTTTCTAGGATTTACTCCTAGAAACTCCTCCTTACAGTATATATCATTGGTGCGTGGCTAGAACTTTTATAAAAAGGCTTACGTCGGAAGCGCGTCGTAGCTATTGCATTCCTCGACCTCACACGGTGCAGGTTGCTCGTCATGGAGTTATTTGACCATATTAGGGAATAAAACTCGGGTCTTTTTAACGGCCTCAGCCACCTTCTTCCTCCCATAACTAGTCCATCTTCAACTTTGATGTCAGTCCCCATCTTCCAAGGCCATTTAAGTGTCCCTTTAACTCGTGGGGGTCGTTTATTTCCTCAAATTACCTCCCACGTTCTTTTCCTCTTTCCTATTACGTTTCGTTTTTTTATATTTTCTAGGTATAAGCTTGCACATCTTTTCCTCCCTTCTTCCTCGTTCGGGCTTCTGAGTTGCGTCGAGTCCATTTGTCGTATGATTTAGGTTTTGGTCCATCTCTTTGGCTTAGTTCTTCCCTATATTTTCCCTTCTACGTTTCGTCCTCGTTCGACCGTTTAGTCCATGTTTGCCATCCGTTGGGTCAATTCTCTTCCTTCTTCTTTTAAAAAGCGGCAAAATGGTCACCAACAGCGTCGATAAAGCCAACTTATTAAACCACTACTTCGGAAGTGTATTCACTAAGGATGACAAAATACACCATTTAGACATTCCGGACGTTAACGAGCCGATGGCAGACATAACAATTCAGCGTGATGGAATAATTAAACAACTGCGTTCGATTAAAAGTAACAAGTCCCCAGATCCAGAAGGAATACCTGCCTGCGTGCTGAAAGAGTTAGCGCCATAGATTGCACCATTCTTAGAAATTATAATTAGCAAATCATTATCCGAAGGCAATGTGCACCAAGACTGTAAAATAGCCAATGTCACACCGATACCTAAAAAAGGAAATAGAAGTGACCCAGGAAATTATAGGCCTATATCGTTAACATCGCTTTTATGCAAGATCCTCTAACACATTTTCATTAGCAATATTATGCAATTCCTGGATAATCGTAACCTCTTACACAGCAGTCAGCATGGCTTCCGTAAGGGCAGGTCCTGCGAAACTCAGCTTGGGCTCTTCCTTCATGACATCTCCTAAATCCAAAATCCTCCTAAAATTAGGTTAATCTAATAAGCAAATCGACGTGATATTCCTTGATTTCAATAAAGGCATTCGATGAGGTTCCTCACAAAAAAGACTCATTTTTAAATTGTATTCATGCGGAGTTAATAAAAAAATAGTAAACTGGATAAGGGACTTCTTCAGTGATCGAAAACAAAAAGTAGTTTTTGATAGTTTTAGCTCTGATATGGTCGAAGTCACGTCCGGTGTTCCTCAAGGAAGCGTGATTGCCCCTCTTTTATTCATTATTTATATTAATGACCTAAGTTCTCGAATTAGTAGTAAATTAAGATTATTTGCAGACGATACAGTTATCTACCGTGAAATAAGCGAAGACGCGGACTTTGAAGTTCTGTTATCTGACTTCAACAACGTTCAGCCGAAGTGACAGGAGTGGGGGTACAGTAAAATATCTTGGAATTACCTTAACTTCAGATATATCGTGGGGAATACATATACAAAACATATGCGGCACAGCATTAAAGAAACTAGGTTTTGTGTAGCGTATAGTAGGAAGGTCCTCGGATGAAAAAGTAAAACGGAGATGCTACATCGCTCTGGTTAGGCCACACCTTGAATACACCACGAGGATTTGGGACCCTGGTCATAAAGATTGAACCAAAAAAATTGACAAAATACAAAGAAAAGCAGAACGCTTCGTTAAAAACTGCTACGAACGAACGTATAGTGTTACACAACTTTTAGATGGACTAAGGTGAGAGCCCCTAGAGACTTGGAGGCTGCACGCTAGGCTTAGGCTGCTTGATAAATTCAGAATTGATATTTTTCAGAGCGACACAGAGAATATTATCATGAAGCCTCACTACATTTATAGGTCTGACAGATGCGATAAAATAAGAGAGATACTCCGCCGAACAGATAGGCACATAAACTCGTTCGTTCCGCGCACAATAATCGACCACAATAAAAACTGAGCTCCTCAAAATACACTCCCGTAGTACACGTCACCATTTCACTTCCAAAACTTTTGCATCTTTACACGGCTGGTGGCCTACCACCCCCTGCCACACGCCCAAGCGGCGGCTCGCGGGGTAGTATGTAGATGTATTGTTATTAATAAGAGAAACATTATTCTTGTCCTCGGGTTGGCCTTTTGAGTGACTCTGACACGTTGATACTCAGTTGACTGGGTTGTATTCATTCTAATTTTCACTATTTGGGTAATGATCGTTATTGTTTTTATGGGGTTTAATTTAGAGAAGGTATTGGGTTGGCGCTGTAGCTATTTTGATCGTGATTTTTTGGTACATACATGGTACTTTGGAGGTACACCTACAACATCAACCCTTGAACATTCCACTCCGAAGGCCCTGTGTATTATCCGGACTAATACTGAGATTTTTCAACATTTGAGTTATTTAGTAGATATTAAAAAACTTCCAGCATTAGCGTATGAGTTGGATGTGTTACTATAAACTAATATAGAGAGATAATTCAAAATAAATTTTGTCGTACAAAATAAAACAAAAGCATTATCAATGTACACAAATGACAGCAATAATAATAAGGGGGCTCGGAGGCAGCTGTTTTCTGAGTAGGCTGGTGTAGTTGTGAAAGGGATATTTTCGAGATATATTCTTGAACCATTCCTGGGTCAATGTGTACATCCTTTCGAGTCGAGCATTTTTCCTTCAAATGGTTTTTTTGTTTAATTTTGAAAGCATAGAGATTTTCGTTAATAGTTGGTCAATGCCGACCCCGAGTCCTTCTCCATCCCAGTGGAGCAGTGTATACTTTCATTATAAGTTAAGTATACTTTCATTTGAAGTTATCATTGGATTTGTTACCTATAATAATCTAGTATTCTTTTAAATTCATCAACTGATAGAAAACTTTCGGAGAACCTGTGCGGTGAACGGAAATTCAGTTCAAAAAATTCTTGCAACGTTTGTTACATATTGACAAATAACGGATTACCATGCTGAGAGAACAATTTAAACACGTATAATTACAGTTAAACTCAAAATTGTAACAAAGCATATTGTTTATGTGTATCTGATGGTTGTTTATTTTATTCTCACCACTTATCCGACTGAGCAGACGACGTTTGGATGTATACGAAGGGGGAATAATGATATATGTAGTAGTGTATCAAGGAAACATGTGATGGTGAATTTCAATCATTTTATCACGGATATTTGAAATGTATTATTGTAAATACCCCGTGGGCTTAATACGATGGTTAGACATCGCAATTAGCCTCTTGAAAATCTTGTGGGACCGTTGGGAAGTGGGAGGTTGGAAGTGAATGTGCATATGGTAAAGAGTATTTCGAGCCGACTTGTTTAAATAATACAACGGAAATGTTATGCTCGGACAAAGAAAGTGAGGCTGTCATTTAAGTCTGAGGGCACAAACTCGAGCAAGTAGATCATTCAAATTGCTTTGGTAGTACGCTAGAAGAAAACGGACATATTAGTGGACGTGGTAAGAACCCTTTTTCTGGGATGCCAAGCTCGACTCGTATTGTGTAGATTTTCTGTATGCATAATAGTTATAGTGGAACATATGTGTTACCATATTTTGATTACATAGGCAGCTCACTAGAAGAAAGAGGGCATAAAAGCAAAGATATTCTATGAGAGAAGCGCTGGCTAAGGAGGCCTTTAGTAATAGAAGGGAGCTGAGGACGGGGTCCTTGGGGATATGCAGAAGAGGCTGGTGGAGCCTTCCCTGAGGATACTTTGAAGATAATGCTGGATCATGCACGTCTCATTTATCCAAACGTCGTCCGCTCCCTCGAATGAATTTTGGAAGTTAAAATATTAAAAAAAAATAAACCTAAAAGATACATGACAACAATACGCTTTTTTACGATGGTGAGGTGAACTATAATTATAGAAATTAAAATTTTGTTCCCAGCTCGGGTAGTTGTTATATGTTCATATAGGTATGCATAACAAACATCTCCAGCGTTTCCTAAACTGAAATCCCGTTCACCAAATCTAAAATTATCAGAGAGTTATCTATCAGCTGATGAATGCAGAACAAAATATAGTATAATAATAGTATCCGAAGACAGCATTGAATGAATTTAGTTGGATTATTTATTGAAAACATTCTGTCATGCACCAGACTCACGGCATCCATGGCGAAGGTCTCAGCTGTTTGTGAAAAACGTAAACATCGCTCGTCATTGGCTGCCTGAATTTCCAATTACTGTACCAGAAGGTTTTCATAGCCGAAGGGGCGGGGTTAATGATAGCGTTACAGACCCGACCCCTTGAATATCTGCATCGTATTCAGAATCGCTTCTGACGCTATTCTGGAGCAAGGAATAGCATTAGCCAGAAATTTCGTCGCTCGATTCAGAGTAGCAGCCTATGTCTGGGTATGCAGATACAGAAAAAGAAATACTAAAGATAGATTGGACCTTGAAAGTGTGGAAAACCGGCAGGATTTTCTCTAACTTTCAGCAAAGTCTATCTTTTACCGGTAGAATACTTTTAAAGGATTTCCTAAAGCTTATATAATTATATATTATATATATTTTATTGTGACCCATCCAAATGATAATAATGAGACCAAATAATAATGTGACCATCCAAATAATAATGTGACCCATCCGTTTATTTATTGTGACCCATCCAAAGGGAAATTACAGCGTGTAAATTATTTGTAAATAAATTTATTATTATTATTATTATTTATTATCTTATTATATTATTTTATCCTAACTTCCCCGAATACAGCACATTTGGCCAATTAATATCGGGTGAATTACAACAACTACAGACAAACACAAACACCCATGCCCTGAGAGGTGAAAATTCCACCCTGGCAGGATTCGAAACCGCGACCCTCAGGTTAGCAGGCGAGGACTTCACCCCGTCGCTATCGGGGCCTAGTTATGTTCTTTGGGAAATAGTAGCCGATGAAACTTTCGAAAAATCAAATTTTGTCCTCCCTGAAATCGCATTGAGCCACCCCCCCCTTTCGGGCGAAATCTTTCTCTTCGGTCCACCACCTCTCGTTTCCCCTCCACCGCCGCTGTGTGTCCATCTTCCGCGTGCCCTCCCCTCCTCTCTCCCGAAGACGTTTTCCCCCAGACTCGCTGGAATCTGTTCCGGTGGACACGTGGAGGACTCGTTTCATTCTCCTCCGTCACGCGTCTTTCGAGAAAAAGAATGAGAGAGAGATACTCGCCTGCTCCTTATCTCTCTCTCTCTCTCCGACGTCTTCCCTCCCCCCACCTCCGCCTCCTGTCGACTCGTCTTCCGCGACTCAAGACCATCCGACCGACCCGGACAATCCTTCTTCCCCACCATAAGATTCACATAAGACTCTCCTCCGTTTCCCGGAGCATTGTTTCGCTCGTGTCGCACACGACTAGCGTTTTTTTTCACCGATCGCATGTTCGTCCGACTCTCGCTTTCATTGTTCCTTCTTTCGCCCGTTCTTCCCTAGGTTTCCCACCCCCCCTTCCAGCGAGTAGTTATTTCATTCCTGGACGTTTGTCATAAATTATTTGTGCAATCAACGTATTTATTTTATTATTATTACCATTAAACAGTTACTAATATGCGATTGGCCTGATGGTAACAATTAAAACAGTCGCGTAAAAGAATAAACTGTGAAACCCTCTACTTCTTTAACCTATTTTTAAAAATACTTAATTTTTTTGGGAAGGGCTCAAATATTTTTGCTGGTAGGTCGTTCCAGTCTTGTATGGTCCTATTCAAGAAGGAGAGCTGTTTTACATTTGTCCTTTGTGATCGGCACTTTATCTTGAACTGGTGATCATTTTTCCCCACAAAGTTTGGCTTTATTATGTCCTTCCCAAATCCATCCCGTGCTTTTTCCTCTTTATTTTGTACATCCCACATAGCCTGCTCCTTTTCCTCCTCACCTGTAAACCCTACCATCCCAGTACTCAAAGCATTTCTGTTGCACTCTCTGTTTTATTGTGTTTCCCTAATTGGAGTTTTCTACCCGTAAAGGTTGGTTTTCATAAAAGTGAGAGAATCTCCTCCCGGTTTTCTACTCTTTCAGGGGCCTATCTCGCTCTAGAATATCCTTTTTTGCCTCGGCATATGATCTACCCTTATCCCGTCCATGAAATGTATTCTCTTTCTTCCCCTTCCCCCCTTGCCCATCATCCTTCCCTCTATCACTCTCTTGAGCAACCCATCCTCCCTTATTCCATTCTCCAGCCACCTACTGTGCCTATCCCGAATCTCATTCGAAGTTTCCTGTCCTCGCCCATCATCTCAAGCACTTCCTCATTCGTCTTCCTTTCCGTCCACCTCACCTTCTCCACACCCACATCTCAAATTCCCGCAGCCTATTCTCGTCCTCCTTTCAAAGATACCAAGTTTCTGCCCCATAGAACGCTACGCTCCGTATCATGCTCTTCACCAGCCTCTTCTGCATATCCCCAAGGTCCCCGTCCTCAGCTCCCTTCTATTACTAAAGGCCTCCTTAGCCAGCGCTATTCTCATGGAATATCTTTGCTTTCATGCCCACTTTCTTCTAGTGAGCTGCCTAAGTAATCAAAATATGGTAACACATATATTCCACTATAACTATTATGCATACAGAAAATCTACACAATACGAGTCGAGCTTGGCATCCCAGAAAAAGAGTTCTTACGATGTCCACTAATATGTCCGTTTTCTTCTTGCGTACTACCAAAGCAATTTGAATGATCTACTTGCTCGAGTTTGTGTCTTCAGACTTAAATGACAGCCTCACTTTCTTTGTCCGAGTGAATCGTGTTACTTTTGTTTTCATTCCGAATTTTCTGCACTGCATTGCTGAAGTAGTGGTTATGAAGATTTTAACCATCATTACTCTTGGGATTTAAAAAAATGTTGATATTCATTGTTCGAATAAAATAAAGCATATAAAATGAAGACTTGTACAGTGTTGTAATGATAAATATTATTATATTTGGTTACGCACGCCGTCCTTGATTTGCAAATATACTTCTGCCTGTGCCGAAAATAATTCAATTCATTTTTTCGAAAGATATCTTACTTTGGCCGAGAGAGAACCAAGTCGAGCCAAATTCCGAGAGATAAGGCAACCCTTCTCTACTCCCACCCCATTGGCAGCTCTTCGGGTCTTTACGTTCGAGCCAGGTGGTTTCAGGCTCCTCCGAGTAAACGTTTCGTGCTTGCGGTCGTCGAGTCTCACCTCCGCAGAGCTGTGGAATCGAAATGGAAAGCGGCGAAGCGATTCTTATCGCCGTGGAATGGATGCGGAAATGGATACGGGGAGATTGTTTGCGACGCCAGTCTCCTGTCAGTCGGATGAGCTTCATTCAAGTCTACTCACCTTACTCCTATCGACCGAAGGAAACGCTAGGGACGAGGTATGATCTGTTCAGAAGGCCAATCTAAAAAGTGGTGGGCCAGAAAGAGTGTTTATGGTAGTCTGAGCGAGATAGTTTCCTAGTCATAACGGAGGCCATATTCGAATTTAACGTTTTAATTTCAGCAGCTGTAGGAAGCATGAAGGAAACATTGAAATATTAACTGTGAAATAATAAACTTTTAAAAGACTGAAGTTCTCAGTAATTAAGTAAGAATACCTACATGAGTCTTTAACTTGACTAACTTTTTTCGCGCGGTACGTTTAAAACTCCTTCACAGCGGAGGGTTTGTTTATGATTCTGAAAAATGAATGCGGTGACATTCTGATTCATCAAAAAAAAGGCGAGGAAACGTACAATCTACCCACTATTAATTTTGTGGCAAGAAATAGTGTCAGAAATTTCTCGTTTTTTATATAAGATCTCTCTGGAGTGCATATAGGTATGTACCATTTCCCATGTATAAGAGCTGAGATTTTTCGACAACAATCTCGGAGAGTTGTTCCGTAATGGGCTGATATTTTGGTATCTTTGGAAGGGTGTTTCTTTGAAATGAGGCCAAATTCATTGATGTATAGATGAAATGATATTTCGCTCAGACTGCCTTAATTTTATGAGAAGAATAAAGAGAATAGCGAAAGCAGGCGACAACTACCGTAACATTTCTGACTGAGCCGTTGAGCGACCTAATGACCGGTTCCAATAGTAACAAAGCGTTTATTTCGACCCATTTTTCCGTTCTACCTTGAGGAGTACAATATTTTTACTTCAAGTAGAAACATTTAAGTGTATGAAATTTCAATTCGATATTTTTTTTTGCTTGCCGGACGATTCTGTTGGCCCGAATGTCCCTGGAATCCCGATAAGCTGCCAAGCCTGTCATCAGGTTTTCCAGGGACTGGACCGACAGAACTTGACATACATCCATGCCCTGGGTGGTGAAAAACCCACCCAAGCGGAACTCGAACCCAAGATCCTAAGTTTAGCTGGCGAGGACTTTACCCCGCCGCCGCCACCGGGGCCGGCTCTAACTAATTCCGTATTAGTTAAAAATAGTAATTAAACATACTTACGATCATTTTTGAGTCTTCAAAACTGTTTGTAAATACTATAAATAGCTTCGGGGCGTATTTTTGGACCGTTAAGTACACCTACAAAAAAGAGTTTTCAAGTTTTGTTTAGTTAGAAGCTAGAATATTATTTTAAACTATAGGCATGATCAGAACGTGATTCTTCTAATTAATGTGTGATTTTTTTCCGCAGTTAGTTTCTAGACTTATATTTGCTGCGTTTTTTTAACTATGCCATTTTACGGTTATATAGTGATGAGTTTTATGAAAATTTCTTGTCGTGTTTCTGGGAGATTACATTATTACTACTCATGAATTTTGTGTTATATTTCTCGCCTTTTACCTTGACTTTTTAAAATTTATCTAAATGAGACGAATTATCATTTTGCCTTGTTCCGTGGCCAACAGCTGAAGGAGGGGAAACAATGAAGTGATTCATTTTCCCTTTATCCAAGGTTTTCCCTCTCTGCTCTCCAACAACTTATATCTGTGTTTTCCGAGATTGAAGTGGACTGATTCTGCTTCAAAATAAATATATCCGTCACAATTCCACGAATGACATAAATACAAGCTCATTGTTCCTTGAGAAATGACGTGGCGTAATTAATCTGCTGTTTACTCTCATTGCAAGTGGACATTTTTAGTAGCGGATCGCGAGCGGTATCGTAGAAGTTTATGTATTTCTTCGTGTCAGCCTCCATTTGTTAAGTGGCGTAATATGTGTATAAAACGGCTTCCTCGGTAAAAATGGGACTCCGATCGCCTTCGAGCGACCGCTTTTTAGATACTGTCGTTTATTGAAGCCTTCGCATTCTCGAGAGCTGCGTTTAATTACGCGTGCCATGAAAGTGGAATCCGCCTTGTGATGCCAGGCTTACGTTAAAGCTCTGAGATTTTTATGTCCCTCGCAAGAAATACGATGCTTACAGACGGACGTAATCGCAATCGGTGGAGTTCGGCCGGTCACGAACAAATCGCTAGCGTGCATTCATTGCATAGTTAAGAGACTTTGCGAAACGGGAATTTTGGAGTTTGTGGAAGGTTGATTTGTATAAGAAGCTAGATGTGAGATGCTAGAAGCTAGATCACTTGTGGAGAGAATGGCTGTAGGGACGGGGAAACATTCAGGAGAGGTGAAATAGAGAGGCCTAATGTCACTCCAGTAGTCCTTCGGTAGCATCGCCTCCTCATCAACGGTTGATTGATCCTCACTGTCCTAAAATTTTCCCCTGGTGAGTGTCATTTTGGTATACTTATGCGGAATTACAGTTTATTATCATAATTATGCACGTTTCAGCCCTGTTGGACCACGCGAAGAACAAAATTAGAGGCGTTTTTTGAGCATTGCCTTTCTGTGCGACCATATTTATTTCATTCTTTCCGAATGGGCCTTCTTTCTTTCATTCGCCCCGGCGGTTTCGATCCTCATACCTTTTTCCTTTTCGGCCATATCCCAGTTCTCATTCCTCCTCTGAAAAAGACACTACAGCTGTTGAAATATCAGGAGCATACTTGTGTTTTTATGTGCCTTCCCTTGGCATAAAGTTCTTGCGAAGATTCCACGAACGTGGCAAACACAATATAAAACTTCGTCACAGGGTGACACTAAATATAAAACATAAAAGTAATCGTGAGTTTGCTTTTTATATGTTTTATATTATTGTCACCCTGTGACGAAGTTTTATATTTTGTGTATATTTATATATATATATATATATATATATATATATATATATATATATATATATATATATATATATATCGTCACTCGAGTGATCCTTCATGAAGTTATTTACTGATTAACTTTTACTGATACTGCATCGTCCAAGGAAACTCTTACATGAAAAAATGGTGAAAGGAAAGGAGGTTCATGGTAACTGCGAGGCAAAGCAAATTTTAAATTCCACCTTTTCCTTCGTATCGATACAAAATTCTGCTTTCACAGATGATAAGCTGAAGCTTTTAGTTAGGAAAATTAAGATAAAAAAATCTGCAAATTCATGAACAATCATATTTTTATGAAAGTTTTTTTTCCAGTTTTAGGAGCCGAATTCTGCGCCATTTTTAATGAAATAATGCATTTTGACCTCGATCTCCGAAGTCATTTGCAAACAGATATGATATTAAGACGCATCGTTACGTTACCATTCAGTTCCCTTGGGAAATTCCCTTTCTATAAACAGTTTTTCGCGAGACTTAAATTTATATTCGCAGAAAAAGAATTATTTCCACATTCGTTACACCAGTTGAATGGCAGAATATTTCAAATTCATTTTCGAGACATGCACTAAGGAAATGCATGACTTAGTAGTTCATATCAACACTTTGCTTGCTGGGCTCTAAATTAAAGTCTTCTCTGAGAATCTGAGGATTTAACACGTTCACCTGGATTGTGAAAGAAGACTCTCTTAAATCTAGGTTAATGAACTTTTATTTATTATTCAAATTAAATTTGGGACTTTGTGGTCATGTGTACGTCTAACAGAAAGACTGCATCCATTACATGACGTCCAGCTGCCGTTCAGTAATGATAATCCATGGACGTCCTAGTATGTCCATCGTCCTCCTCAGAAAATATTGGAAGACGTACCATTACGTCCATAGCACTCATAGTGTTGTATCATGCCATAATTATGTTAAAGTTTTGAAGGAAATTTTCCTCCCCAGCAAGAGGATCATTACAATTCGGGAGCATGGTATAATGTGAATGAAGTACGACTAGTGAGGAGCATTAACACTTTGCGTGCTGGGATTTAAATTAAAGATCATCTAAGAAAATATGAGGATTTTACACACTCACCTGGATTGTGGAAGAAGACTCTCTTAAATCTAGGTTAATTAACTTTTATTTATTTTTCAAATTAAATGTGGGACATTGTGGTCATTTTTATGTCTACTAGAAAGACTGCAGCCATACCATGACGCCCAGCTGCCGTCCATTAATGATAATCCATGGATGTCCTAGCGCGTCTATCGTTCTCTTAAGAAAATATTGGAAGTCGCACCATTACGTCCGTAGCACTCAAAGTGTTAAAGAGAGATCACCCACACGGATAGCATTACATAATAAGCCATTTTACGATAGAACCGCATTTGAGAGGTTTGAGCGGCGACGACAACGAGTGGCCGGTTGCGTAAGCGCATTCTTCGCTGCCGGAAAGCGACGAAAAAAATCATTCGGAGGCAAAATAAAGGAAAGAGTCAAAGCGTGAGAGGAGGACAGCGGAGTGGAGGAGGAGGACAAAGGGGGGAGGGGCGTGAGGAAAGGAACGAACCTTTTTGTCGCGTCCGCGAGAGAGACAGAGAGAAATGAGAAAAATAAAAAAAATGTATGCATCTTCGGAGACGAGGCCTGAATGAGTTTCGAGAGCGTCGAGGAAATAGTGTGCGGCGAGTGTATGAAAAAGTTGGCGAAGGAAGGAAGGACGGAGGAACGGGAGACGAGTGGCGAAGAAGGCGGGAGTGGGATTTCGATGGGGGAGGGGGCACATGGGAAAAGAAAAAAAATGCGTACACATATATATGTAGAGAGAGAGAAAGAGATGGTGTGAATAACGGCCAGAGACAAAGATGACGCCTCTCTCTCCTCTCGTCCGGGCTAATTGAAAAGCTGCCATTCCTCTTGTGACTTTTTTTTATCTTGCTCTCCCCTTTTTGGCAAGAGGTGCTTTCCTTCCTCTTCTGCTTCTCTCTCGCGCGCGAGTTTTTTTGCGGGAGCGGTGCGCAAAGGGAAGAATACCCACGGCATGGCAAAACTATTGCAAGGTAGAAATAGAAATAGAAAATTAAATTTATTTTCCCGGGATAAGTGTGACTATAAGGAACATATACAATGATTATACAAATCTACAGAGTCAAACAAATATTGCAATAGCAATGTTTAAAAAAAAAGTATTCTACCGGTTAAGGTAGGTTTTCTTGAATGTTAGAGAATCTTCTCCCGGTTTTCTACACTTTATGGGACCTGTCTCGCTCCAGTATAACTTTTTCCGCCTCGGCATACGATCTGCATTTCTTCACCCTATCCATGAAATATATTCTCTTTTTTCCTCTTCCCCGCTTGCTCAACATCCTTCCCTCTATCGCATTCTTAAGCAACCAATTGCCCCGTATTACATGCCACTTACCTGCCTACCCGATATTTCATTCAGAAGTTTCCTTTCCTCCGCCACCATTCTTAGAACTTCCTCGTTAGTCCTCCTCTCCGTCCACCTCACCTTCTCCATCCTTCTCCTCACTCACATCTCAAATGCCTGCAACCTATTTTCGTCCTCCTTTCTGAGGATCCACGTTTCTGCCCCATACGATCCATATCAAGCTCTTGACCAGCCTCTACTTCACACCCTTACCCAATGTTCCCGTCATCTGCACCCTTCTATTACTAAACGCCTCCTTAGGTGGCGCTATTCTCTTACGTATGTCTTTGCAATTTTAATATATACAAGATATATGTATAGTAATATCACGTAATCCTACATAATATTTAACCAAACGGCAAAACTATAAAATATATTTCACTTCATCAGACTTTGTAAAGTGTAGCCCAATATTTAGTTCACTTGCAGTAATATTTCATGATATTTCCTTTTGAATTTATTTGCATTTTCGGATTTTTTTACGCCTTCTGATAATTGATTCCATACAACGTACGAGGTGACATGGGTAGACCTAGCGTATACAGATGTTCGGTAGTGTGGCATATAAAGATCTTATTTGTTCTAGCATTGCATTGTACATTGTTAGTATACTATCTTGACCAAAACAAGTTCTGCGCATGGCGTTATTCAGATGATACGGGGGTATTATGGTAGATAATTCAGGTATATGGAGAGGGCACTTGCCATGCTGGCCAATGCTAAAAGCTGAAGCCAGTCCGCCGTCTTCTTTGACCCTCATTTTCCTATAGCGCCAGCGGGCTAACGCACTAACTTTGCAATTTTACTGTTTCCGTCGATAATTTATTACAGATCAGCATCTATTTACTTCTTTTATTCGCATTCTCCTTGCGCTTATTTATTTCAATAAAATATAATGCGAATTCCCTCTGAAAAGTAGAGCATAATCGAGTAGAATCCACAGCACAAAGTAACCAATGTATGATTGGTGAGATACTTGCCTTGGACTTTAAACAGGCGTTTGATGTTCTAGTTTTACATTGATTTTTCTATAGTTCTTGCGGGGTAATGCGTTAATTTTGCTATGTTTTCCAACGATAAATTACTAGAAATCAGCGTGCACTTACATCTTTAATGTGGATTCTCCTCAAGTATTTCGTTTATCTATTTAAATTAATATTCATCTGCATTTCCGATGAAACTATTGTAAAATCGAGTTTAATCCAAAGCGACATGAAGTGAATACATGTTTTAAGAGTTACTTCTCTTAAATTTCAAACAGATGTTTGATATTCTTGCTTTTCATCCGTTAATTCGTCTATTCCGTCGTGCTATCTATAGGAAAGTAAGGAAAGAGCTGGGATTAGCAGTATGGTTGTTATTTCCGTTGTCAGAATTCAGTTTGATGACGTAGTGCTCTCACCATGTGCCTTAATGGGGTAGATGGAGGCAGCTACGTCATCAATTTATGGCCTGACAACCGAAATAATAACCATATTGGTTGAGTTCAGTTTATTTGGGTTTTACCCGCGTTGATTCATATTAACGGATAACAGTTTTTTATAACGTTACAGCTAGCGTCGTTAGGTCCTGAATGGGCTGCAGAGATTCTTGTATTGATTTATTTATTTGAGAAATATGAAGATTTAAATAGCCAAAAACACAGAAAATTTCAACGGGGAAGACGGCTATCCTCTCTCTTCAACGTTCAAACGTCTTTTCCAACAATCAAATTCAAAGGTCCAGCCGGCCAATCAACGCGCGCCTGACTAGCTCAAGCGTTAGGTATATATAAAGGAACAAGAATCTCTGAGTTCATTCAGAACCTGACGACGCTAGTTATATCGTTAGCGAAGCAGTTGTCCGTTAATATGAATCAACGTGGGGAAAACCCCAATAAACTGAACTCAACAAATCACCGCGGAAACCTCCGTTCCAGTTTCTCCTACAAAAATCGCACTTGGGTGGAGTCCATTGGACGAAAGAAGACAAAACAAAATTTCTCACATAAATGTCAAAAGATGTAAACTAAAAGAATTAAAAAAGGACGTTTTAAGACAAAAAACCGTCCTCAAAGGAGGCGTGGAGGAAAAGAGTTTAATGGGAGGATTAGAATGCGTTGTGCCGTCGGATTTACGCAGGTGACAGATGTAAACAAACATTGAGGATGCTGTATACAACGGCCGAGGACGCTTCTGCAGACTCCAACTCGCTTTTATTTACACCACTCTACCTTAATGTTGATTGCTTTAAACAAAATTAGAATATCACACTAAAGATATGAGTCCCATGCAAATGGGTTCATTAAAGCAGCCTTTTAGATTGAAAATGGGGTAAAAAAACTAGTATTGGAGGCACGTAGCGATGTCGGAGTAATGTCGGTGAATGTTAATATTAAATTTTGTATGTTAAATGTATGAACCGATTAACTGATGCATTGACTTGTTTCTCACTGAATCGTATCGATATTATCGTTAAGTAGGCTGTCATGACGGCTTGTTCTATAATTTTCTCCATTTGGATGCTAGCTTACCTAAAGTATATTTTTTCTCTCTTCCAGGTTAGTTGAAATCCATCAACAATCTACATTCCTCATTCTTCTGTTTTAACCTGTGAGTATGAATTTTTTACTCCTTAGTTCCAGGAAAATTTGATGACACAAGCGGTAGTCTTATTTTCTCCTCTGTGCTCCGTCAAAAATCTATTGATATTTCCATCGCGAGCTATATACGATAGTAACTTACCAGCTGTGACGGTCTTTGCACTTCCTCATTAAAACAATACGGCTGATGCATAAATTCAACTCTATTTTTCCTCCAGCATCTACAGAGGCGTGGAAATAATTGTGAAGAAATTCTCAAACAAGAATTATTTAAGGGGGCTGTGTACAACTGCCGAAAAAGCATCTGTAGTCATCACTAGCATTTATTTCACGACTCTGCTTTAAATTTTGAAGGAAATCTGTTTGGTCAGAATAAAGGTAAATTCTTATATTAAGTGTGGAAACTTTTCACTTTTTGCTTTCTATTGAACTATTTCGACCGCGGAAGAAAAGTTAATTTGTCGAAAATCGATCGAAGTTGATCGCCATGACGTGTACGACGCATATTTCTAAAAATCCTTGCACTTATTATAAATGGGGAATATTCATCTCTATAGTAAATCATCATAATACTGAATATTCTGTATTGTAACTTCACAGCGAAGTTTTCCCGAGCCCTTGCAACGCATATTCCACTGTACCGGCGGGGGCGCTGTTGTCCGTGGTGGGTAATGGAGGGGAAGGCAAAGATCTCTCCTAGGCTGCAACAGAAGCCAAAACTAAAAGGACGTTTTCGGTCGAGGTATTTGTTATAAGTATTCTACCGGTTAACGTATGTTTTGTTGAATGTCAGAGAATCTCCTTCCGGTTTTCTACACATTCAGGGGCCTATTTCGCTCTAGTATATCCTTTTTCGCCTCAGCATACGATCTACCCTTCTTCATCCTGTTCATAAAACCTATTATCTTTCTTCCCCTTCCCCGCTGCCCAGCATTCTTCCCTCTATCACACTCTTCAGGTCCCCATCACCCTTTATGAAACCCTTCAGCCATCTACCCTGCCTAACCCGGATTTCATTCAGAAGTTTCCTTTCCTCGCCCACCATCTCAAGCACTTCCTCGTTAGTCTTTCTCACCGTCCACCTCACCTTCTCCATCCTTCTTCAAACTCACATCTCAAATGCCTGCCGCCTATTCTCGTCCTCCTTTCTGAGGGTCCACGTTTGTGCCCCATACAACGCTGGGCTCCATATCAAGCTCGTCAAACCGAGGTTTTCAGCCCCCTTAAACGAAGTCTTTTGGCGGGGCCAGAAAAGATCCCTCGCGCTGGAAGACAGTGTCACCCGCGGAAGCTTTTGCCGGGAGCCGGAGATTTGAGAAGGGGGAATGTCACCGGAGGACTTAGGGCGAATTCCAAGGAGCCAGAAATTCACCGGTTTTGAGCGACATGAGTTGGCGTACCGATTGCGGGTGGGCTGGAAGTGGATGATTATGGACTGGTGTATATGTAATACAACCACGCGCCCCCCACTTCGACCCAATGTCCGAGATTATCGATACATCCAACTGCGAACGCACGACTTACGTACGCTCTTTCCCTCATGGGAGGGATCAAGTTCGGCGCAGTTGTAGTAAAACGCATTTCGGATGGGTATCGGAGAGCTGTTACAGAGTGAGATCTCGGCGTAGAGATTGGAGCCGTACACGTACGTTAAAGTTTCATTTTTTTCCAATTGAAAAGGGGGGCATGTCGTGGCTAAAATATCACTTTCCCTCCTCCTCGAGGCTGCGGAGGGCCAAGTTCAGTCTGCCCTGCGAATCGCGTGCATGCACATTCGAAGTGAAGTAGCGAAATGCCTCTCCTGGTGATCTCATTCTTGTTTTAGTCCAGTTTACCGCCATGCAAATGTCTCTTTATCTTTTATAGGCCTCGTAACTTAAAGGAGAGAATCAGAGGTTTAGGGTAAATCCTCTGAAAAGATTTTCAAGAACCCGTTGCTCTTCTGACCGTGTTCCGAACATGGCTTTGAGGATGCACTCAATCTACATGAGTTAAATAAGTTTAACTGTAATTTTTATCATTGCACAAGCGTGGTAGATGGCAGTTTTGCATCCTGTAACGTATTCAAATGAGAGGTACCTCGTAGGGATGGGCAAAAAATACCGTTCTTTAGAAAAAACCGTTATTGCTGAGTGTAATTATTATTTCTGTTTCGGTACTACCGAGTAATATTCTAATCGGTACTACTGAAACTACTGATATTGTAGCGTCGAACCTTTGTTTACTCAATCAATTCTTTATTTTTCAATGATGTTCTCTTTAACACAACTTCTTTTGGAGCGATCGCCTTTATATCTCCGACGTTCTCTCTCAAATACTCAACATTTCTAATAAACAACCCATTACCTCCCTCCCAAAAAATAAACATTCAACCATCAATTGAAATAGGTAGTAAGAAAATTTTTAATAACAGATAATAAAGAAAAATAACCACCGCATCGTGATATCGATAAATAAAACATCATTATTAATGAAACAAGAAATTATTAAACGACATTTGCTGGATGATGGGAAAAATACCAAACGTAGCAATATTGAAGGAGCCATTAGTCGAGCAACATCCTTCGAAAGTGCTCAACTCCTCAGGGAAAATAGTTTGATGAATAAAACGCGAAATTCGGGAATATGTTGAAATAGATCGATATTTGCTGGGAAATCTAAAATAAACAAAATGTGTTCACATGGCTGTTAATTAAGTTAGTTACATTAGGCCAGTGGTTCCCAAAGTGGCCGCTACCGCCCCCTGGGGGGCGAAGATAAACAAGTAGGGCACAGGACAGGACAGGGGGTACAGTATTTAGGATTACGGGAGGGGGGGCATTGGGTATAGGTTTATGGAACTAAGGTGACTGGTGACTCGAAAATGTTTGGGACTAAATGGTGAAAATGGTTTGGGACTAAATGGCGAAAATGTTGGAACTAAGGTGGTGAATGGTGACTCGAAAATGTTTGGGAAACACTGCATTAGGCGATGGGTATATAATCTATGTTACTCCGAAAATTTATATTTGAAGCAACGGATGCCTATCCATTGAAAAGTGCAATGCACACATTTCCAGATGAAACAACCGGACTCGGTACGAAAATGCTGATCTCGAAGTTGATTTCTTTAAAAACTAATGATTGAAATAACCGAGCAAGTGATTGATATATGTATGCTAAGTAAAAGGGAGTCTGCAATATGACGGATCGTATTGGGGAATGAGCAAATCTAATCGCGTAAATCACATAACGTCACCCGTAATTTTATATGTTAGAAAAATTCTAAATTCCATAGTGTTTTTCCGTAGGTCTTTTGTTGAAGACGAGGGGTATGCAACTCTGAGAAATGATGTACGCTTGTTGAGAAATGGTCGCGAAATGGACAGAAATGGATAGAAATGGATGAAATGGTTAGAAATGGACAGAAATGGACAGAAATAGACAGAAATGGACAGAAATGGATGGAAATTGTTAGAAATGGATGGAAATGGCTGAAATGGAGATGCGGTGTCCACTTGTTTGAAACGTGCGTACAGGGCCGGGAGGTGCGGTGGAGTTTGAAAGGCAGACAGAAAACCCAGGTTGAAAAACAAATGTAATTTATTAAAAAAAAAAACAAGAACGGTCGTAAAAAAATCCCACCCCCCCGAATTGTGACCGGCTGGTAAAAGAACAAGCAGACTCCGGATATAAGAGGAGCTAGGAAGTTTTGGGTAGGTCGTATACCTTGGCTGCGGAGGTAGCGTTGGTCTTGAAAAAGGTGCCGTGGGTCCGTCTCTCGGGAGCAGCTCTTTCCGCGTCGAACACTCGACGAGAGCCTCACCAAAGCAATGCCCACGGCTCGCCGGACATCGATGCTTTATATATCTGGGGCCCATTTGCCACCAGGTATGATAGGCCCCTATTGACCGGTGTATTGCCCGGTACTGTGGCGGAGGATTACACCACCCGCCGAGCTGCTCTACCGAAACTCTCAGAGTGAGGCACGGCTCATGTTTTTGAAGTTGCGTACCCCTCGGTTGAGGATTATCCGATGGCGGGTACCTTTGATGGTATGAAATAAGGTATTTATGGAAATAGTTTCATATCTGCATTTCCTCTTTTGTTATCAAAAAATTCCCATAGATAAGGATTCGTTTGGACCAGTGGTAGCGTGTTCGACTCCCGTTCCGTGGATTACGAAAATTTCGCCTAAATTTCCTTAAAAACCCCGGCCAGTGTCCCTCGATTCATTCCCCCAAGGGTATTTTTTCCGGGGATTCATAAATTCGTCGTACGCTGTCTCATCCTCTTCACTGCCCTCACTGTCGGCAGAGGGACTGCGACGCTGCACCTCCCCCCGCCGCTCCCTCAGACTCTCTTTCCCCGAGTATCCTTTCCTTAGCTGTGGTGAGGAGTTCGGCGTCCGACACCCGTCCATCATCATCCGCCCCAGCGCCGTTTCCGCTTTCGGCACTGGCGATGACTCTCCGATTCCTCACCGTCACGGCGTCACCTCTTCCCGTTTGGGTGTCGCCGAACATTCGGGCTCATTGATGTGGTTGCACTCCTCTGCGTTTGGGAACGTGAATTCAATCTGTTCCACATTTCTGAATCTTCTCATCTCTCTAAGAATTCTAACACATATTTATTTAACCCTTTCCGGTCCGGACGCGGACGGATACCGTTTGGAATCACGTCGCTTTCCCACGTCTAGCGTTGATTTTTTCAAATGACTTTCGTTAATTCATAAAGTTATTTTATCTCACCATATATTTTTACCTTACGTAGATTATATCACCTTCTACATGAAATAAATATGAAAAAAATCGACGCTCGACGGAGGAAAGCGACGTGATTCCATTTGGAATCACAGGACCGGAAAGGGGTAAGTATCCTATCGGTAAAAGGTAGGTTTTTTTGATAGTCAGAGGGTCGTTTCCGGGTTCTCTACACCTTCAGGGTCCTATCTGTCGTTAGTATATCCTTTTACGCCCTCAGCATACAATGTACCCATCTTCATGCCGTCTACGAAACTTATTCTCTTTCTTTTTCTTCCCCGCTTGCCCTACATTCTTCCCTATATCGAGCTCTTGAGCAAACCATCGCCCCTTATTACTTCCTCCAGCCACCTACCCAGCCTATCCCGGATTTAAATCGGAAGTTTCCTTTCTTTACCCGCCTTGCCAAACATTTTCTCGTTTGTCTTCCTTTCTTCCACCGCGCCTTTGTACGGCGATGAATTCTTCCCAGGCTTCTGGGTTAAGGCTTTATGTTGGCTGACTTTTCGATAGGAGACTTTTATATCATCTTCTGGGCTGTAGATGTCTCTAATCGAAACTTTGGCCATCATCAACGTATTGACCCGGAGTGAAGACCGAGAAGAATGATCACGAATTATTCGCCTGGAGCCTCGTATCTTTCAAACATCTAATGCACGCGTGTATTCTTCAGCCAAATTTTTGTTAATTATTTTAAAATGCCTTTAAAAATGCGTTAAACTGTCATGTGATTAATAACGTTATCTTTCTGGTACTTGGTATCGTATTGCGGCCTCGTGTGCATATCATGTGGCACTTATTCGATATTAACAATTGGCCTGTACAACATTTTAAACAAATCTGACCAGATTTTGAATGAAAAGTACTTATATCCTTTCGATTGTTGATCTGTTGCGCATCAGCATTAGTCATTCAATTGTAAAATTAATTGATTGCATCGGTCCGTTCCCACCTCTCTCCTGCTAACTCCTTTTTGTGATCCCTCCTCCTCTATTTCATATTCCGTTTTAGTTGGCCTATGCATATGTCCTTCCGTCTTCATGGGTCCCCTTACGTTCATATTAAATTAGTTACCTCTCTTCTGTTAGTATTGCCTATCCATTTCGACCTTTTCTTCGTGACAACGCTCCATATGGCTCTTACCTACTATTTTTTCGTACTCTGTCTCGTTTCTTACATTTCTATCTGTCAATTCGAACATCAGCAGCCACCTCCACGTCATGTTTTCTACTCTACGCTTGATGTCCGTTGAGTATCCTCCATCCCCTTTCATTCAGCTTCCGATGTAGTCAAGTAATTCCAGTTGTCATAGCACATTTCACTGTGCGCAGGGCCTCCTGTAGCTTCTCTCTTCAACGTGCTAGGTTTTACTTTTCAAACCTTTAATCTTCATATTGTATCCTTGGAGACTTGATCCATTTCTTTTTCCAGGAGGACTTGTTTGTCTTCTGTCCTTATTATTTGTATTATGAATACGGTACCATAAAAAAACTAAGCATTTCCTTGACGTAGAAAGGGCATGACCACCGGCTAATATTTGCTGAAGCTATCCGCTTGATGTCCTTCGAACACTTTCCTTCCAATTTCCAATATCTTGCAAGGTAGGTGAAGAATTTTACTCGTACTGTCACATCTCATTGTGGCGTCATGTAGCCTTCAGCTTCTCTTTTCGACGTACCAGCTTTTACGTTATCTTATCGCTCATCATCACTGTTGTTACCTTGTCTGTTGGCTAATTTTCCCCCAATAGTTCCGTATATTCCCTGAGTGGTTTGGGGGATGTAAGAACTTCTACGTCCGTCCATCATAGTCTTGCGAAGTCCGCTTTTTTTTCTCCCTTCCCGGCCGTCGCCGTTTCCGCCTTTCGGATGAGACGATGACTCTCCGGTTCCCGGGCCAGCACGACGAGTGGGTGTCGCCGCACCTCTCGGATCTATTGATATTGGTGGGTCAAGGAGGGAAGGGGGGGAGAGGGGGGGGAATGAATGGCTGAGACACGCGGTTCTTTAGGCGTGCCTCCTCGTGAGACCCGCCGGCTCTCACGTCTTCTCTCGACCCACACCGTCTGCACCGTCTCCACCTTCCCTTCTCCTCTCGACTCATTCCTTCCTGAAGAATATTCCTCTCTCAGTTCCAATTCGTTCCGAACCGAACGTCCCCTCACGCATGAGCCTGATTCAGGAAAGATTTCACGTCCATGTTGGTAAAAATTAAATCACTCAATATTAGCGATTCCAGAGCGACTCAGAGAATATTATCGTGACGCCTTACTACATCTCTAGGTCTGACAGAAGCGATGAAATAGGAGAGATACATTACCGAACAGATTGGTACAGAAACTCTTTCCGCGCACAATAAGCGACCATAATAAAGACTGAGCTCCACTAAATACACTCCCATAATGCACGTCACCATTTCACCTCCCAAAACATTACATCTTTACGCGGCGGGTGACCTAACCCTCTCTGCCACACGCCCATGCGGCTGCTCGCAGGGTAGTATGTGGATGTGGTAGTAACTTCCACACCGTTTTAATGAAAACCGACCATGATTTCGACACTTTCGACTCCTTGATGATGACATAAAGTGTCGAAACAGTGGTCGGTTTTCATTAAAACTGTGGAAATTACTACTGAGTGATTTAATTTTCACCAGTATGGGTATACAATATTTCCACACAGTTACGCCTGAAATTATTTCATTGTGTTTGACGTCTTCGCTAATTTAAAATCCGAAATTTTGGAGACGATCTCGTTATATCACATTTCTTTCTTTGCGTTTGAAATATTTTTAATAACGGAAGATGATTCGTCACAAGTTTGATAACATAATGACCCATGTACAGTTCAATGGTAGCTTTCATGATGCTGGAAGTTTGAAATGCCGGCTTATTCTGTTTGTATTTTTATTTGGCCTCCATCAGAGCCCCTATACCTATTAGGCATCAGCGCCTAAAAACATCGGTGTATAGCCCTACATGACTTATTGTCATGGACCTTTGGATAACTTGAATGGTAAATGGTAGAGGCTTTCAACACTTGACGCTGGATGCGGATGCTAAAGATAAAATGGGTGGTTAACTCAAGATATACAGAAGTTTAAGGAGTTGTGGAATAGGACGGGACGGTAAATAAGACTACACAAGGAAGAAGAACAAAATGGATTGGATACACCCTGGTGCACCATGAATAAAATATCTGAGGATTATAAATGAAGGAAAAATGGAGAGAAATATCCCCAGAGGAAGGCCCGAGGGTAAGTTCGTTGACTAATTAAAGAGAAAAGTGTATAAAAAGAATTACCAGGGAGTAAAGGCACTAGCATCAGATGGAGGAGGATGGGGGACTGTAGTCAACCAATTTCACGATTGAACGACCAATTATGATGAGTTGAGTTTATCTAGTGGTTTTATACATACATACATACAAACCCATCACGCCGTTCCCCTCCGGGGTAGGCACAGTCGAAATGTGTCACTCATTAATACATAATTTTACACCTAACTCTACTTCAATAATTTACTCCATACTGGCCTATCCTTGCAAACCTCTTTTGCTTCATTTACCGCCATACACTGTTTCATACACGCCCTCCTGTTTTTAAAACTCCTCATATTCCTCCTAAGAATTTCCTCAACCACATTCAACCACAACTTTCTCGGCCTACCTCTACCTCTCACACCATTCATTCTAATCTCATATATCTGTTTCGTTGTTCGACTCTCATCCATTCTCTCAACATGGCCAAACCAACGAAGCACACTCCTTTCATACACGTCCATTACTGGAGCATTTAACCCACATTCATTCATGACCCACTCATTCCTGACCCTATCCATCCTACTTTTGCCGCAATATGACTCATACCCACGGCGTTTAGTCTACTCTTATGTCTATCCTGACATACCCATAGTGGTTTTATTCCCAAGGAAAATCGAATCGCTAAGAAATAATCCATCCTGCAAACTCCTCGGAGGATTTTCGAAGTATACTTTCATATTTGAACACCATCTTCATCTACATCTACGTAATACCTAGCCAACCACTGATATGTGAGTTATCACCAACATTCACTACACAACCAAGTATTCAGGCCTGCCACGAATACGACGGTGAAATGCAACGAATTTGCCATAAGAAAAAAACCGGCCTAGATCGGGAATCGAATCACGGACCATTGGATTTCCGTCCTTTGAGTCCGCACGTGGTGGCTTACTTGAGTCCATTCTCCGTTGTGTTGCCATATTTTATGGACCGCAAGGGCTTAACTCATACGTATCCTTCTAAATTGCCATGAGGATTAGGAAGTCTGGGTAGCGTAGTGGTCTGCGCATTGGCCCGGAAAGACATGGTCCCATCTCCGGACCAGGCCGATTTTTTCTCATGGAAATTTCTTTGAATTCACTACACTCTTCCTTAATGAAGTTAATGAATCAACGATTAATGGTGAGTCAGCAAAAACCTACAAATACTTTCCATGACGTGGAATTTATTCAACGTGCTCAATGCTATAATTATGCCACCAATTTTGGAGAAGTTATTTGTATTGATGTATATTGTAGCTACATTAGTGTAGACAGATTCGGCAATTAATCCTGAAACATGCATGCGTAGCGTATACTTAAGTAGGTCTTATATTCGACCTGAAGACGCCGGAAGGAGTGCCGATGATGCTGTCGGTGCCCCAAACAACATATAGACGCGGGAGAAACCCGAAAAATGAAGATTCGAGCGGTGTTATTTCCACCCTGGTGGTAATACGTGATTTACACCCATTTTTATCGGCCGTCTCCTTTTTAATGGTAACTTTTTTGCTCCAAGTTGGCCGTTCATTGCAAAAATTTAACCTTCTTTCAAATTGCGCATGGCCCGTTTAAATATCTGTAGTACTTATTCTGCGCAACTCCCACGTTTCGCTACTACTATACATTATTATGACTGCAACTTCTACAGATAATTCTCAAATATTAAACACTAGTCAAACGATCAAGTGTGAATATACAAACTGCTTGATGTGTCCATTAGGCTTGTTGAGGTGTTAAAAGTATGAACGCCCATACCCCTGATGTCCGTTTCCTACAATCTAGTAGTTGGCGCTCCTCAGTGGCCCTAGGTCAATGCAAAAAAGCTTCAAGATCCAAAGAAACCCAAGGAATATAATTGATAATTCAATCAAAACTAGTATCTTCGAAAACTTATGCAAACCACAATGTCCTATAAATCTGTGCTCAAAGATTTACAAATCCCTAATGGTACGTTTCTGTTTAGTCCATATCATTATCTCCAACAGCCGATTTTAAATTGGAAAATTTAACGGATATAGAGATATTTTCATCGCTTGATAAATTAGCCTAACGTATCGCTACAATTGAGAAGCCGATAATGAACAGAAATCATGTTCACATTCTTCTATTTATGTACGACCTTCTGCCATGGTTCATTTTGATAAATACTTCATACGCTATTCCTTTCTCTATTCATTTAGTTTCTATTTCTCTCGGGTTTATGGCAAAATGCCACATTTCTCACAAATTCATTCCTCCATCAATATATTCCCGCAGAATCCACGTGCCACAATTCAATTAGTAAAAATACTGTACGACATGTAAACCAAAATTCGTGTTTGAATTATTAACTACTCCCATTCCATTTTCAGCCTACTTTATCCTGGGCCTGAATGAAGTGGGCTGAAAGTCCTTCAGGAACTTCATAATGAATTCCTATCACGTAAACGTATTCATAGGAATCTCTGGAAAAATTTATCCTCTACGACCCGTCACGTGCAGGGTTCATTAAAAAAAATATCCCTAGAATTGCTTCTCATTTGAATGTCACTCTTTCCGCCGCTTCAGCATTAAAAGGATTTTTTTTTCACTCGTCACAAAACGTCTAAGATAAGAATCGCAGCTATTTCGATTTAAAAAAAATTCCACTCTGGACAACAATGAGACATCGGACGGGATGAACACGCCTCTACCAGATATTATTTTCTGAGCTCCCTTCTCCTGGCGACAACAATCGCAGTTTAAACTTCAACCAAACCTGCGTAAAAACGATCGAATCCTCTTCACTTACAGATGCCACATTTAAGTGCGACAGGGAGTGTTAGGTCATCAGATATCAGGGAACAGAAAAAAGTAATGGGATTCTCACGCCTACCAAGAGTTTGATGGGAGAGTATCCCTTCGCTTTCCAAACCAGAAATAATTTTATGTACGAACAATGGGTTTTTACACGGCTCTCGACGCGTTGCGCTTCAAGGTTCGCGCGTTGCGCTTTGCCTACTACGCTAATCATAAAGAACTGCAAGTATAAGAGGCTCAAAAATCAATCTAAGCAGTCAATTGTGAATAAATTAACTAATTTTTGGTGTGTGAAAGTAATATATCGATTCATTAAAACTGAGCAAAATAATACTTAGATTATTTCATGTTGTTCAGTCGTAGTTTGAACTTGGCATTGTATTTTCATGCTAACGCTTAATTTTATAGCCACTCGCTCAAGGTAAATATTTAATCAATTGCCTAGCGATTAACGAGGTTTGCTTTCAATAAATCTAATCTCTTATTTTGTAGTTTTTTAAAGGTCTATTGAATATAACTCTCTAACTATAAGAAATGAAGTTCTTACATTCCGTTGTTTGCCATATAACGGAATGTAAAAACGGTCGATTTTAATCAGTAAAACCACGCCACAATCATTAGTAATACAGTCACAATACAGTAATCGATTATAAATTTAACTGAAAAGACTTCTATGTAGTTTTTTGCCCACATTTCATCAATTTCTTGAATAAAGTGACATTACTAAGGAGTACCTTAGTGATGTTTTACCCGAGATATTAGCGACCTTGCGTAAAACGGCCTTAAATAATCGTTCCGGATAGGCGATACATAACGATTTCGGAGATATGAACTAACAAAAAGTGTGCTCACCATTTATTTCGCTAAATTTGGCAATAACCTTTTCAGTGGAAGAGTCTAATGTCTACTAAGTAGTTTCGCACGCGGGAGTAGGTCTGTCTCCGCGTTCGATTACCATAGTTCTCAAGTTCGCAAGTTTTCTTTGCAAACTTCAAAATGTTGGTTTTGTTATTTAAACCTACTCTCAACCTCTCTTTCGCTCTTAACCCAAATGTTTAAATGAGCCTGTCCGACGGATTGTATTGTATGAAATTGGATGAATTGTATTGGATTGTATGAAAAGGCATTAGCTTTTGCTGACACAGCTTTGTTTGTATCGTTGATACCGTCGAGTAACTCGCTGCTGACAATTTCCCACATCCTTTAAGGTTTACTGAGATTATGTTGGCAGCATTGTCTGCTATGTTCACTGCTTTCCCATTTGTTTCTATGCCAACTCCCTCCTCTTACGCTTGCCTCTTCTTGACGACTCGCTTCATGCAGGTGGTTGCCACCAACTTTTGAAACTTCTTTAGGAGCCGTAAGCATCAGGATACGCTGTGAGATGCTCAACAACAAACGACTCGTTCGAAAAACGTTCAAATACAAGGAAATTATTCAACTTATGAGTTATTAGAGTAATCTGCCGGTTAATGGTAGGTTTCGTTGAAAGTCGGAGCAGATCCTCTGGATGTTTACACGAGCCGGACCCGGTCTACCTCAAGTTTTTCCTTCATCATCTCCGTTTACGTCCTTCTTTCATCCCGTCCAAAAAACCTATTTTCTCTATTCCTCCTCCATGCTTTCCCAACATCCTCCCATCTATCATAACTCTTGAGCCACCATCACCTCGCATTACCTCTTTCAGCCGCGTACCCTTCCTCCCACTGATCTCGTCTGGAAGCTTCTTTTCCTCACCCACCATGACAAGCACTTCGTCGTTTGTCTCCCTTTCAGCCCTCCGCACTTTCTTCGTCCTCTTCCGCACCGACATATCGAACATCTCAGAGGACTAATTTATAATATCAGAACGAACGTGATCGTTGATCTATTTTTCAAATTTTATTTCAGCAGCACCGATCGCTTTTTTGAAATGTGAAATGGAATTCCGTCTTTTGTATCAATATCACTTCCCGAAGGGCTTCCCGAGGAAGCCTTTTATGGCGTTCAGTATTCTTGTTTTATTTGGATGAATCATTGCGATCAAATGATTAACTCTTTATTGTTGACAGCATCCGAAGTCACCGCCATTCACGCGCGAGGGCGTGATTAGAGCATTTTCGACTGGCTCCGTCTCGCCACTTCGCGTATGTCACCGGGGAATAATCAATCAAGCATCCGATGAGAAGATTTCTTCCAAATGATCAAAATTAGGATCTGCTAATCTTAAAGCGTGACGAAGATGCATTTTAAACGTCAACTTAACTTGTTTTCATCCGCACAATACTGTTACACTATGTTCTACCTCAGTTTTTAATGATTTGGAGACTGTGATATAGCAATGGCCCCGCAGACTAAAAATACTAAGGATTTCAACCACTTTCTCCTTTGTCTTGTATTTATGCACGTCATGTATGGATGTATTTCACTTGAAAGCTTAATTAAATGCGGTTAGAAATGTGAATTGGAACGTGGTTTGGTAATCAGATGCTACCCTAGTTGTTTTGCACTTCTGCTAGTTTAGTAATTCATTTATTATCTGCAGAAAAATCTTAGCTTGAATAATTTGCGTGAATAATTACAATGATTGATGGAAAAAATACATCGACGTTTTGCTATCCTTCGTATGTGCAATGATGTTGTGAAAGAGACTCTGCTTGATCGTGGTGTTTCAAATGATGGCCTAGTATCTGAGGACTCTACTATTAACAGATAAGAAGACAAAATTTCAAGCCTTTATAAGATGTTGTCGTCGATTGGAATGTTTGGAAATCCTTCGCCATTACTTTGTTGCTCATGCCACGTGGATTGAGGAAATGCCTCGCAGTTATTTTGCATAGGTTATTTGAAATAATTAAAAAATATAATCGCTTATTAAAGTAATCTAACGATCTAAGGTTTGTTTCAATGGAAGTCAGTAAAGTTTCTCCTGATGTTTACATGTTCGGGGACCTGTGTACCAATAATATTTCTTCCTTCATCCCGGGGTGATCTCGAATATCGCTCATTTTAGCATACGTCCTACCTAAAATAAAGAGGAAATTCTGCCAGAACTTGGATTTTAATGCTAATAATTCTATATAAGCATAGCCGTGATACAAGGAGCTAAATCCCTCTCTCTTAGCCCCTTTAATGCCGTCCCGTTGAGTTTCAACATTGAGGCCATCAGTGACAAAGATTATTTAATAAGTACTTTGGTGTGTTGTTAGGTTATCAGGCGTTACTTTGCGGTTCTCCATAACTAAGTCAAATAATACATTGTTCAGTTCAAAAACCAATTTAACTGTATTTACCGACCAAGTTTTCGACTTGCACTGTTATTATTAAAGACTTGAAATGACTGAGTGAGTCGATACCTTATCCGAAAAATTCAGTAAAGTTTGTTCGTGGACTTATGTATGCTTTCGTATATCGTGTGTTGTTTGAAATCAAGTATTGTGATAAATAGTTTTACAGACGTTATTACATCATGCGCGTTTGGTAGCAAGGACGAATGAGGAGGTTTTGGATATTGTCGGAGAGGAAAGTAAGCTATTGGCGGAGATTTGGAGGAGGCAGAACGGATGGATGGAGGACGTTATGAAACGAGAGGGAATGTTGAAGAGGGTAACGAATGGCAGAATAAGGTGGGGGAGAGGAAGAGGATACGAATTCTGTGCGAATGTAAAAGAGGGAGACAATATGAGGATTTTTAAGAGTGATCTATTGGCGTGACTCGTATCGGAGGGAAAGCGGAACTATGTACCAGATATTAGGATGTTAGAATAAGTGGTCGTGCATAAACTACGTTACCAATTTAGGGGTGGCGGGGGCCGCCTAAAAATCTACGACGGGTAGCAAGGGGAGGGGGTTCACTCAAAGTAACGTAGCTGTTACAATTTGCCTGTTTACATTTCTTACACGTCAACATCGCGTCGGGAATACTACAGAGTTTAACATGAGAAAGGGCGCGTCTTATTTCAAACTTTAGTTGTCTTATTTTGACATATCCCAATAAATAAACTCACTCAATAATTGAGAAATTATATTTGAATCGAAAGTTTTATTTGTAGAGACAACGTTATATGTCGTGGGGGAGTAGGGTTTGGGAAAAATACTGCAGTTGTCAACGAAGGTGGGGAGGGGGTAAAAAAATCACGGAAAACGGTAACGTAGTTAATGAAGGCCCCCTAAGTACTGTCCGAAAACCTATCAATCACCTGGTAGAATACTCAAAAGAATTACATAATGCATTTTGCGATACATTGAATGCTTTTTGAGGAAAATATTTCATCGCAATGTGGTATTGAAATATATGTTACGCCCGCTCATGAGGTCGCCGAATCTCCTTCTGCATCGGTTGTTTAGCCCCTCCGTGTGAGAGGATGAAAGATATGGAGAAGGAGATGGAGATGGGGAGATGGAGAACGAGGGGATGAGACGTGTCGTCCACCTCCGCCCCCGGACAAGATGGCAAGGAAGGAGGGAGAGGTAATCGACCCTCGTCGGAGAGAGTTCATTGTGTTTTGCAGCACGAGCGGCTGAGGAAGTTTTACGAGAGAGACAGAGTGAGAAAAGGATTAAGGAAAAGGGACGAGTGGAGGGACGGAAAGAGAGGGAGAAAGAAGGATGCGGAAGGGAAGCGGGAGTTAACCGGCATCTTCCCCTTTCCCCTTTACCTTCTTCTCTCTCTCTCTCTCTCTTTCTCTCCCTTGTGTCGACCTCCGTTATACTTGGAAGTCTTGACACTTTCCCTTCAATGTGTCGCACGTTCGTTTTTAAAGCGATCTGTGGGATGTGTCCGTGGAATCGGAGCCGGTAGAGACTTCTTCCCCCTCTCTCTTTCCACGGGATGGAAAAACTTAGTTTTTTCCCTGAGAAACAGATAAATAATTATCCTCAACAACAGTGTAACAAATAAGACGAGCAGTATAACAAGCAGTAAGACCAGTAGAAAAAAATAAAAAATAAAGCTAATATAATTTAACGTCCCAAAAACACCTATTTCTAAAAATTAAGAGCCGTATTCATAGTCGTTACCTGGGTGTCCCCCAGGTGTGGGGGAACCCCTTGGCTCATAAATGGTATTCAAAGTCGTTACCTATGGGACTGCCGTCCCCTAACTCTTCCCCAGGCCGTTGATTTCCTGGGTAAGGCATGAAGCTTACCCGAAGCTCCCCTAACGCAGTGCTGCTGCCCACGCGTGGGACGAATTGATACTACAGTGCTGATGGCAGTACACGATAATATCAACAACTTTCCATAGTAACGTCTTCTAATTACAAACACGGGTACTTATTGAACCATCCTCATATTCCTCTCCATTCATATTAAATAAATATTTAAGTAATAATGTAAACAGTTTCTCATATTCATTTCATCAACATCGTGTAACAGTACACTATATTATTGTTTAAATTGTGCTCGGTTACGGTGAGAAATGGGCATCGAAAACATCGAGAAGCATTCGGCGGAACCGTCCATATGTATTTTTCCGTGGGATTATTGCCAAATCTCTTACCCAGGCGTCCCCTGGCTGGGTGTTACCCAGGTAAGGTTTATGAATCGCTCAGCGTAGGATACCCCTAGGTGTTACCTGGCTAGGGGATACCCAGGTAACCCCTAGGAATTCGACTATGAATACGGCTCTAAATCCTTGGAATAAAACCCAGCCAAAAAGGGTATCCCACAAAGAGCCAAATTTGATACACAGAAAAACATTGGTGGAAAAAACTAATGCCTGGATACATAGTCGTATTCCTAGGGGTTACCTGGGTATCCCCGAGCCAGGTAACGCCTAGGGGTCCCCTACGCTGAGCGATTCATAAACCTTACCTGGGTAACACCCAGCCAGGGGACGCTTGGGTAAGAGATTTGGCAATAATCCCACGGAAAAATACATATGAACGGTTCCGCCGAATGCTTCTTGATGTTTTCGATGCCCATTTCTCACCGTAACCAAGCACAATTTAAACAATAATATAGTGTACTGTTACACGATGTTGATGAAAAATGATGGAATGAATATGAGAAAATGTTTACAATATTACTTAAATATTTATTTAATATGAATGGAGAGGAATATGAGGATGGTTCAATAAGTACCCATGTTTGTAATTAGAAGACGTTACTATGGAAAGTTGTTGATATTATCGTGTACTGCCATTAGTATTGTAGTATCAATTCGTTCCACGCGTGGGCAGCAGTACTGCGTTAGAGGAGCTTCATGTCTTACCCAGGAAATCGATGGCCTGGGGGAGGATTAAGGGACGGCTGTCCCCTGGGTAAAGACTATGAATACCATTTATGAGCCAAGGGGTTCCCCCACACCTGGGAGACACCCAGGTAACGACTATGAATACGGCCCTAAGTGTTTTCATTTTTAAGATGAATAACTTCCACAAAGTGAACTCGACAACCATTGATTTCACTGGATGGAATTGTTATCTTTGAGGGTGTCGTCTGGAGGGTGGGGGGTGGGAGAAGGTAAGTAAAGGGAGGTGACGAAGATGGGAGTCTAGGAGTTGAGGAAGGCGTCCTCTTAGAGGGCGGGGGTGGAGGAAAGATTCCGGAGCGGAACTGATGGGCTGGACGCTGTGCCTTTTGAAAAGGAGTGCATAACGGTGACATTTTATTGCGTGAGGTGGCTGATCCTTTTGAGAGGGTGGGAGAATGAAATCGCTTTGTCTGGGCAGTATAACACACCCCCATCATTGCCTAGAAACTACGTCCGCGCTCGGCTCCAGGCTAAAGAGTTCGAACTTTCTGTGGAAAACGATTGAAAATACGGTACCTCTTTTTTTCTTACTTAATCAATTGTCGTGGAAGGCATCTGGAAACTGTCAAATTATTCTAAAAAAAAGATGCGACCTTGTCTTCATGTGACGTGATGACATTCCTCGCGGTTAAATTTTATGGAGGTAAAATTGTCGCCCATTATGAACACCGGTTGGGGACTACCAGTAGGGGAACATCAGTCAAGAGGGGACCGATGCAGGTATTTAATTCTATTATTAATGTTTTTATTTGGGTCAGTTCGCTGATTGCGCTAAGTATCTATGGATAAATATGCTTTGATGCAGTATTGTATGATGCGGAAAGTGAGGGTTATCAAGTAAGTTGGAGGGCACAAACTGGAGGAGGTTTAGGAATTTCGTGTCTTAGGTGATTCGCTGGAGAAAAAAGAACTTATTGTAGGTAATAAGAACATGAATTGGAGGATTGCGCAAGCGTCGGGGGCTTCCTGTAATAGGAGAGACATAATGACAGGACTCTTAGGTATTAATGTAAATAATATGATGAAAAGGGGGTATCGGGTTGGTGTGGTGGCTACAGTTCTGGCTAACTATACGGGCGGCCAGGGTTTAAATCCGGGCAGAGGAGGATGTTTTTCAGAGGAAACGCGATCCCTGCTTGAGTGTCTTGTGGAGGGCACTTCAAGTACAGTACTCCTTACAGTCGGATGAGACGTTAAACCGTGGTCCCCTTGGCACCTATCGTTATGAGCAGGCTAATGCCGACGCCGGGTTTCTCTCCACCCTTTCTCCCTCACCTTTCCCTTGTGGCGCAAATGATCTTAGCTGTCGGTCGCCTCTCCAAAATCCAATCCAAAAAAGTTGAGGATGAGTATAGAGTCGAGAGTAACGTTGTATGAAGTGAAGATATTTGGAATAAAAGGTTAAAAATTGACCGAAAGCGTTTGAGATATGGGTGGGGAGAAGGGAAAAAGTGCGATGGGCGTGAAGGAAGACGAACGAGGTAGTACTTGCTATTTACGGTGGGAGAGGAGAGAACATTTCTGGTGAAGATTTGTAAGAGGCAAATTAGATGAATCGGTGAGGTAATGAGGGGCGATGGGTCTCTGAAGGCAGTGACACAGGGAAAGATGAAGAGTAGTAATATGTGAAGGGGAAGAAATTTGACATGCGTAGGTAATGATGTGACTAAAATAAGGACGAATAAGAATTGAAATATGTGGTCCTGCGGCTGTACAATCCGAGTGTTTGCAACCTATTTTCATAAAAGTATACCCCAAATGGTAGATCCATTCTAGTAATGATAAGGTAGTCTGCCACATAATATTCATGCGAGAGCGTACAACTCTTATTAATCTTACATAAATTATATTCTTGTGTGCCGGTAATTACTTACATGGAGGGGTCAACCGAGTAAGATAATTTGTACATAAATTCACGTTGTAATATTCCACAATGGTTTTTATTATTCCGGCCTAGGTTCCGACGCAAGTTAAGTCATTATCAAGTTGAGTCTAGCCTTGGTCGGAACAATAAAATATGGTGGAATATTACAAAGTGCTTTTATTTACAAATCATCGCAATGTTGTTCCATCAAGTGAAGCCTGAGAATTTACTGTATATACAAGTAAGATAAGTTTGGAGGCATATAGAATTAATACCAGCTAATCTCCCTAACTTCCCTATCTATCTATCTCCCTTCGTCCTATCCATTATGCTTGCTCGTTTTCAAAATCTTTCATGATAACATTTACGACACCACAGATACACACGCGACCCGGGTTTCAACGCCTAAGCATCATCTTTGGGACAGAAAAAGTAGCCCTGAGTAGCAGTCCCCACTTTAGGTGTAGAAACCCGGGTCGTGTGTGTTTTTTAAATCTGCGGTGTTGTAAATGTTATCATAAAATATTTTGAAATATGGAATACCACAAAGTAACAAATGGAACTTGTATTATTTACTTGTTCGTTTTCATCCTCTTCCCCGGTTACCCAAAAAACTCCCCACCGATAATATCCTCCGCCTTCACCTCGCCGCTAGTTGCATCTTCTCCAACCTCTTTCTTAGCTCCCTCCCAACTTCCTTCAACAACCTACTTGTCTTATGGCCAATTGTAGGAACGGCATATATGCATTGATTAAGTTATGGGACCCATAAGCATGACAACCGTTCAATAAGTCTTGCACAAACATTCGATAAATTTATTGGTTTTATAACTTATGGCATTGGATTATGATTTCCAAATGTAGCCAAGATGTTGGATGCGCAATGAACCGCTTGGAGACTTAATTACTAGATAAAAGAGTTGTTTTTGGACAAATGACCGGTTAATCTACTCTTACTGACTAATTATTATGTACACTGGCAATTATTCATGGACTAAACTTTTATAAAATTTATCCGGCGGTAGAAGATTAGATCAAACATTTGAAGCAATTAACAATTGGTTGATAAGTTGTGAAACTGGTAGATTTGTTCCTAAAACCAGAATATTTTTATGAGATCTATAACTTCATGGATCCCATAACTATTGATTTCTTAACTTAATGTTCTTACAACCGGCCATTAGTCACTATAGCTAGCAATGATCGTAAAAATGTTTCCATCAGAGCCAGGCGACGATTTTCAGGCCATTCGCGACTGAATAAACCCATTATGATCGAAAACTAAGCGGCGAGGCGCTTTTATTTTCTCTCGTTTCCCCACCTGCAAACTCATCTAATTAGCAATCTCTCTCTCTCTCTCTCACTCCGTCGTTACCCGCTTTGTTTACCGTAGCTCCCGCTCCACTGACCCTTATTTGACTTACACGGCTCCCTCCAAGCCTTCGTCGTCGTCGGCGGCGTCTTGCCTTCTGCAAATATCAAAACCCGCCTTCGTCGGCGCGGACATCGCCGCTTCCCTCAAGAGGAGTCCTTTCGAATTTTGCGTCGGCGATGTCGAGTTCACGGTCGCTGCCTCAAATATTTGCCCATCGTTCCTCCCTCCTGCCCACCAACTGCTGCCCATTTACGTCGCCGCGTCCGCGCTCGCTTCAACACACCGGAGGGAAGAGACCTGAAGCCAAGCGACGGTGTTAAGAGTTCGTCCTGCACGATCGCGATTTCCCGCGTCTCGCGAAGTTAAGTTAACGTTTGCGCATTTTGTTGGTGTACAGTCGGATTCAAATGTATTGCAAAGAATCTAGCGGCGCCACTTACGCTTCTCAAGGAAATCGAGTTTCACTTACGGCGCTGTTATTCTTTGCTATGCAACGCTATCTATTCAGCTGTTTATTTGCACGTATTCAAATTGTAACAGTTGAGCAATTGCTTGTTTTGTACTAACTTGTTATTACATAATAGGATCAGCTCGAATAACAATGACATGCTGCGACGCATTAATTAATTGAAATACCAAACTTTATTATGAAACACAGGTCGTTCCTGGCGTACAATATACCTACAGCAAATACTACGTAATGTATCATTTAGAGTAACAGTTGTGATTAATAAATAATAATTATCCATGCTCAAATCGTAAATCCATACCGAAACGACAGTGTAATGACAAATTAGCACAAAATAGACAATTGCTCAACTATTACCATTTGAATACGTGCAAATAAACAGATAGCGTTGCGTAGCAAAGAATAACAGCGCCGTAAGTGAAACTCAATTTCCTTGAGAAGCGTAAGTGGCGCCGTTCGATTCTTTGCAATACATTTGAATCCGACCGTACATATTGGCGTGAAAATTTGCTGCGGTACGTATTCTTATTACTGATACCTAATGATAGAGCAGCATAGAGAGCATACATCGTATTTTTAAGATTTGAGTTTTTGACGACACAAAGTTATTTTAACAGGTTTACCCATTAGTCGATTACGCTGGTCTATATGTTATCTTAAGCACGACATAACACATTTCATATCGTTGGAATGGTTGATAGCAGATTTAGCAGAGTTACGCCGAGTTAATGATTCGATAAAACGTAGTAAAGGTAGTTTGAGCGAAATATCATTTTATCTAGAAATAAATGAATTTTGGTCTCTTTTTGAAGGGAAATATCTCACCCTTCCAAAGATACCGCACAAACATTAACCTTACCATAATATTTTCCGAGATTTTTAAAATGAAAAATACCTGCCCTTTTACATTGGAAATGGTACGTGTATGCACTCCAGAGAGATATCATTTAAAAAAATGAAGAAATCCTAAAACTTAGATTTCGTCAAAAAATTGACAGTGTGTATTTTGTATGTTTTATCAACTATTTTTTAAATTGAACCATATTGTCACCGCTGTAATTTTTCAGGATCACAAAAAAAGCCTTGCGTTGTGACGGAGTATGAAATGTACCACTCGAAAATATGAGTCAAGTTATAAAAGACCTAAATAGATATTTTTATTGAATTACTGATAATTTCAGTCATATAAAAGTATATTTATTGCACTATTAATAATTTAGTATTTAATTCATGCTTCCTACAGCTGCTAAAATAAACGTGTACTTCGAATATGGTCTCCATCATGACTAGTGAACTATCTTGCTGAAACGACGTTAAATATGATTCCCACCTACATTGCGAGCGCTGCGCCGAAAGTCCAAGTCATAAAATGATTTTATCAAGACAGAAAAATGTATAATAAGATCCTTATATTTAACATTTCCATTATTGCACGTATGGTGTAATCCCCCGCATAAGCTGGTGCACTTATTAAATGTTGACTCACTTGAAATATAATTAAAATGCACACTGCGGCAATGAGGGGCGAAGGGTTGCTTAAAGCTAAGAAATAAGAGAGGATGGTGGTTAAGTGGTGATGAGGAAGAAATAAAATAGATTTTATGATCGGGATGCTGAAGAGTAGGACATATGTTGTGATGAATGAAGCGATGTTATTTGTCGATAGGCCCCTGAACTTTTGAAAATCTAGAGAGTTTTCTCTAGAAAATCTAGAGAGTTTTCTTCGTTAAAACCTACCTTGACCGGGAGATTACCTGATAATAAAACTGAATGGCCATCGAATACCCCATCCAGCCACCTTGAATATCAACCCCTGAAGCAGTGTTGTCCTACCCGAAGCTTTATGACATTTCGCGCTTTTGCGATAATTTATCCTCCTTGACTCCGGGATATTTTGGCTTGTCTTCATTATCATCAGAGGTCGTCACTCCGAAGATTGGTCCGCTGCAGCCCTGTACACCTCTCTCCCCTCCGCCAAACGATTCATTCATACATAATTCTTCATTTTGACGCCATTAATTATTTGTCCGATCTTGGTCTTCCTCGGTGCTTCTTCCATTTCATTTATCAATATTGTTGTGTCATATGGCATATAACTTCGTCCACCTTTAGCCCTCAAACAGGCATGTACTAGAGAAAGAGATGATAAAGAGCTGAAAGAACAATTATAGCAATAAACTACCAGCTTATACAAACAATTTTTTCTTCGATCTACTGCGAATCTTCCGCTATTTTTGTCAGTTTGCATTCTGCGTACGAGAAATTTGGAATGAAGATAAATCATCTGAAAACAAAAGTGATGAGGCTCTCTGGGACAAAGAAACCGAGGCTGGTCACAATAGTTGGAGGACACCAACTTGAGCAGGCAGAGAATTTTAATTTCTCTGGCAGGGTGTTGGAAGAGAATGGGCATAGAAGCAAAGACATAGAGAGGAGAATAACTTTAGGTAAGGGAGCTTTTAGTGATAAAAGGGAGCTGATGACGGGGACGCTGGGTAAGGATGTGAAGGAAAGCCTGGTGAATACCTTTATATGGAGCGTAGTATGTATGGGGCAGAAGCGTCAGGAAGGAGAACAAGAATATGATGCGGGAATTCCACATCTGGGTGCGGAAAAGGAAGGCGAAGGTTAGGAGGATGGAAAGGAAGACGAAAGAGGAAGTGCTTGAGATGGTGGGCGAGGAAATGAACCTTATGAATTGAAACCGAGATAGGCAGAGTAGGTGGCTGGAGGAAGTAAAAAGGGGCGATGGTTTTCTCATGACCGTGATAGCGGGAAGGATGTTGGGCTAGCTGGGAAGGGGAAAGAGAAGACTAGGTTTAATGGACGGGATATAGAAGGGTAGGTCGTTTGCTGAGACAAAAAATGAAATACTAGAGGTAGATAGGACCCTGATAGTTAAGAAAACCTGGAGGAGATTCTCCTTCTTTCAACAAAACCTACCTTTTGCTGGTAGAATGCTCGAAAAAAAATTTGCGTTCAAACTCGTGTATCCATGCATATTGAACGAGTTCTTATTTCCATGCATTTCCCAGTGTGTATTTAAATGCAATGTCGTGTCACGAATCTCTGATACAGCTCGTACAGTGTGGCAGTGTTGGGTGATTTTAATTGAATTCCATCCCATCTATGCCCATCATCACTGTCATATTATTCAGCGGCATTTTTTTATGGAAATGTAGCCGACTCTACACTGTTGACCTAAACGAGGTGGAAGACTGCTTCCGAGCAACGATTTGGGAGCATCCTCACCGCATGTATCATTTAAATCACGCGGATTATAAATGTAAATCTTGAATCTCGCTTGCAGAAATTATCGTAAAATCTTAAAAAGGAGAAGCGTTTCGATGTCATTCGCGGACGTGGTTCATGCATCGAAGGTCACCCGGTCGCCCTTTTGAATATTTCATCTATTATTTGTATTTTGAGGAAAAATGTTTATCGAGAGTATTTGTACTGGTGATTGCGTGGAGTTTATTTCCGTTCGAGGGCGCTTTTGACTGTTAAGCAGGTGTCTGGGCCGGCTTTCCTCTCCTCCCAGGAATATCGATGGGATGAGCGTAATGTTTCCTGTACGGAGAGTTTAACGCGCGAGCTTTTAGCTTTAAAATGCTCACGGCCTCAGCATTGACATTGACTAACCTTTGCCTCGGCGAGTAGGTGCGTCGTGTGGATAATAAAGGATTTTTCCGTGCCTGCACGTAAAAATTACCTAATTATTTTGGTGTGACGCGATGGCGAAAGTTATTGAGGGGCTCAAAATGTCTTACTAAATATTTACCGATGGTATTAAGAAGGAAAGTACGGACGTACGCGGCATGGATGGTAATTAATCGAGAGGTATTCATTCATGTTGCCTTCTCTATGTCATCAGTCTTTCATTGTCCATAGTTCGTGGAAAATGCCGGAGACATGCGTTCGTGGAAAATGCCGGATGAGAACGGGTAAAATGAGTAATGCATGAGGAATGTCAAAGAAATGGGTATGTATGATTTGACATCCGCGTTAAGTCTCGATGAATACATCGATGAGCTTATTGATAAATGTCGGGTGATTGATCGATTGGAGCACAAATTTTATGTTGGCAATGCATTTGACCAGCCGAGCATTCATAAAGACAAGTTGACTATCCATTATAACACGCATACTACTTTCATGAGAAACTTTGGCGTAAGTATTTGTTACCAGAAGAATTCCGGAAATGTCTTTATCAATCAAAAAAGTGAAAACATATCGAATGTTCATGAAGTCTTCAGAAGATGTGCGCTTCCGATCAATCACTGATGTATGTATATTAAAAAAGACTTGAGTCCTATTTCTGTTCTGCTCATTTGATATGATATTTATGTATCCCTCGGGTGAAAATACTTACGAAAGCAACCCTCCAAGCCTCATAGTATTTTATGCCGCTGCATCGTAAGGTAGTCGAAGGGATCCCTGACGATATTTTAATAGTAATGCCCGACTGTGAAGGGATAATGACTACATTTAATTAGAAGCCATTTAAAGCTAATGATATTTGATCAATTTTGATTTTATCCTCTTTATCTTTTGTTTGATTCTCAATTTATTTCACCCTAAATTGAAAACGAAATCAGCATTCACTTTACAGATAAATTCGAGTTCTGACCGTGGGTGAGTGATTCAATCCCCTCTGCGATTCCAGCTAATCTTTTGATTGAAGAATTGGTTATTGGCGATTAATATTGATATTAAACTGCGAGACTCCAGAAGACACACCATCTGTTTAACATCTTTTTACTTTTATTACTCGCGTATGTCTTTCCAAATCGCATATATTGGTGTGGTTCCATGTTGAGTACTATTCATACTAGCATAATCATAACTTACATTGATAGTATATCGTTTCGCTGGTGCTCTCCTCTTAGATGTATGGTATAAAAATTCCTTTCGTCAAAGTAAATAAAGAGTTTAGATAGGAGGCTTTCGAGATATGGGTTCGTAGAAGAAAAGAAAGGATAAGCTAGTGGGGTTGAAAAAAAGAGTTCAGATAGGAGCCTTTCTAGATATGGGTTTGGAGAAGGAGAGGAAGGATGAGCTGATAGGTAGAGCTGTCGGTGTGGTGACTGGGGTTGAAAAAGATTAGTTTCGGTCAGGTGAAATGAATCAGGTTCAAGAATTTGTTTAACGTTTCAAGCTTTAATGTGGATTTGAGCTTTCACATCGTTTGTATAAAAGCACGTCAAGTATTTTATCCAGCATTGTACCTTTCACCACCTTAGTTCTTTGAAGCAAAGGGTTAAGTCAATTTCAACGTCTTGGCGTCATTTTCAAGGAACACAGACTATGGCCTGCGCTAAGCAAATATAATCACTCGGAGGGAATACCAGGGTTGATGTAAATAATTTCCTATTTCTTTCTGTAAGAAAGTTTCTTTGCTTCAGTTCCCTTAAACTCAGAGATTTAGGCAGGAACGGTCCTTTTACCTCCAAACTTGGACTGATTTGAACACCTCAAACTGATAAGAAGTGTTATCCTCTTTATAAAGAAGCAGGTGGCAGTACTGACATTGTTGTACAAATCAACTTCAATCGGTAGACTACCGTATCACGCTAGGAATGCTCGAGGACCTTTTATTTACGGGTTTCTCCTCCGATCGGAGCTCAGCCGCAAACACTGTAATCGCTTAGATATATAGCACGCATATCGATGACGCCTCGGTGAGTCGTTTCCTCCCGCCTTCCCACACGTCGAGTTGTATACGCTGCGCTCTTCGAATTGAAATGAATTCATGGGCGAGAGGAGGCTCCGTCGTCCGGATTCCGTGCCCAAGCCCTGCCTCGCCGATGAACAACTAGGCTTATCAACGAGTCCAACGGCGTGACTCATTGAAAGCGAGATTGGAATGGGGAGTTGGTGGTGTGGGATGACGTTTTTATCGCTTGGTCAGGGGAGTGCATTCTGGAGACGATGGGAAGGTGACTCAACGCCTGGAACGGCGCGGCGGAAGGAAATCGTGCATGAATGGGGGCAGACGTGAATCTGAGCAATTACCTATCGTGCTGTATATTGCGCCATCCACATTCCGTTGAGTTAATTAAATAAATGTGATCCTTTTTGTTTTCTCTTACGCTTTGGAATGAATAACACATTGTCACTGTCGACGTACCGCAGGGCCACGGTCTAGGGCCTTTTCTTTTTCGGGCCTTTTGGTAATGGTAAATGACCTTCACAATGGGGTTTCTGCTTAAAATGAGTCGTTGAATGAAAGTGAGCTACTTTTTGATGTTCCATGCTCTTATTTGATTGTTATTAAATTATTACTTCAGAATTTATTCCACTTTTTAATATGTGTAGTAAAATTTTAAATCGAGCAATACCGAATGTCGTGCTTCCAACGTATCGCATATGTCGTGAAGTTTACGCGCCACTATCCGTAAAAACTTAGGATGTTTACGGTATAACTGATTTTAATCATAGTGAGAGGGATGCTGGTTTCTCTAAGAGGCGATATACCGAAGTAGACTTCCTCCGATTGTACTCCAGCCTATAAAGACATCGCTGTTTTCGCATTGATACACGTCATGAATTCTTTACGTTTGGGTTTTTGAGACTGACTTCGCTTTAAGTTGTCGGATCCTCAGATATTCTTCAGGGAACTGTCTGGGATAGGTTAATAGCTTTGGAGAGGTAAAAGTGCGTGGTTGCGTGGAGGTCATTTTCATGCCTTAGTAATTTGAGATGGAAGACACTAATGATACTCTCCAACGCTACGCTCCATATCATGCTCTTCAACTGTCTCTTCGTTGAGTCCTTACTCAAGGTCCTCGTCATCAGCTCCCTTCTGATTCTGAACGCCTCCCTCTCGAACGCTATTCTCCTCATTATGTATATGCTACTTTGCTCATTTTCCTCTTGGGTGGTATGCTTGAAATTGAATGAGAAATACATGAGTGTCAAGTCCGTTTTACACGAGAAACATAATTGTACAATCTGATGCACATGCGAACGTGTATTTCGAATTGCGCCGTGTAAAGCGATGAATTGCCATAATGCATGCGCAAATGTATGAACGCGAGATAGCATAATACCCCCCCCCTTTAGTTCCATAATAATGCGCGCCATATTAAGAATAATCTACTGTTTTAAATCTGCAATTTTGTGCCCCGTGTAAAACGGGCTTAATAGAAGCGATAGTGGTTTGCATGAACAGGAAATTTAGAGGAAATTATTCAAAATGTCCGTTTTCTCCGCCTAATGACAATAACTAAGATGTTTGACTTTGTTTACCCCGAATGGGAATGATGTGATGGGCATGTTAGGGTACTTCCTTTGAATAAAATATACTTGGAGAATAAATTTGGAACTGTTATAGTGGAGCTTCCGATGAAATGGATTGAATTTCTCAAGGTAAATGGAACATCTAATTCGTTTTCTCAGGTGTAATAAACATTGCCTAAAGCCGCTTTGACTTTTGAAAATACAATAAAGATTATTCGAAAGTGATTACTCAGTGAGGAAATCTTCTTTAGTATCTGGAAGTGATTAGATCATTATTCAATGAGTTTATCATATTTATTGATGGAACTCTAGACGATCGCAAAATGTGATGATGGATGAAAATGGATGGAATTTTTTAAATTATCGAGCAAGACATCTCATTAAGCGGATAATGGGCGATATAATATGCATAGATGCTCGTGCTTGCTTCAGCCGACCGTTCATTCTTGGTTTACGCGAATGGGATTAGATATGGCGTTTGCTTAGTTTCCTTGTGAGTCTCGAATTTAATTTCATCTCACTGCTGTTCTGCTAAGATTTTTAATTCCTATGATAGCGTGTTTGAACCTTCTTCAATTATATGCTGTTGAGAGAGTGGATTCTTTCTCTCCAAACACTCATCGTACACAAGAAGGGCTGTCATCAGAGTCGTCCGATGGATGAGTCATTTCTGTGTCAGCTGTGTAAAGGGTGTTAAGTCCAAAGTGAACGCAAATGAGTCAACCGGCAGATTAAAAAAAGAGCTGCTGGATGGTACAGAGCAGAGGTGCAGAGAGCAAAGGTGATAATTTATATTACCCCATTTTGGACTTAAAACCCTTTACACAACTAACACAGATTCGTCAGATGGACTACTTTGTGCATGTATGTCATTTTCTTCTGCCTCTTGCAGGTTTCGCTTGAAAGTAGTATTCTCCAAAACTGAAATACATTAAACCTACGGTTATAAAGTAGATTTACGACCACCAGTAATATACAATGGTTTAGTAACATAATAATAATTAACCTCTACTTTGTACCCGACGGATCTCTGGAAAGGCGTGAATTTGAAGTTACCTTATTACTCTTGAGTTGTTGAAGCTCTACTCATTATTCTGCATTTGTGCATGAGAATAGATGCTTTATGTATATTTAATTAATGAATATTTGACCATTTTTCCGATCACCTCGCACGTGCGCTAGGATACGCATCAAAGAGAGTGAAGTTAGCTCTGAGAAAATCATTTGCCTTGACCGGGATTTGAGCGCGGATCTCCCAGTTGCCGGGAGGTGTGTTTGACTTTGGTGGGATTCGGGTGAAATTCGCCAGTGAAGATGGATTGGTTATGTAAACGTCCGCGGTGTCTTCATCTTGGCATCTTCCAGGGTGAATTGTCAATCTGGTAATCAAGTCTGCCTTGTCTTCACTACAGATTTTTTTTCGAATCACTTCCTCATGCAGAAATAACTTGACAGCGTCCGGCATCACTTCGTAGAGGTAATTAACATTAGTGGGTTACTTACGTAGATTTGTGTGGAGATTAAACGACTCAGGCTTTCGAGATTGAAGAAAGGAATCAAGTCCCTCTGTACTGATAAATGTTACGGGCGTACTGCTCTTGTTGACACTGGATATTACTCCCCTTCGCACGCTCTTTCTTTTATCTCTTCTGTTTGGAGAAGGCGAGGTGCCGGGAGGGATGCAATTCAGCAGCTGCGTGTGTGATAACCTCAGACGGGGAATGCGTGACTCACCATGAAGGCACGCAGATAACCAAGGAGGTTGTTCATCTTTATTTGCTGTCGCATTAGTTTTCTTTTTTTTCCACGTACTCAGTAAAAATATCAAACTGCGAATTGACTCGAGGTACAGTAGAATATCAAAATCCTACATTCGGTGGCCCGATATTGCTATTTATAACGATACCTAATATTTATGCGATATCCCATGGCGATACCGGCTAGTTGATGTAGATACCGGATGACCAAAAATTGCGATGCTACTCATCGAAGGTTAATACGATGGCTTCAGACTGAATTGTTTGCCAAATGCATCGTAAGTTGGAGACGGTGACATGTCGAACCTACTTCGCACAAAAACAAAACGTTTGATAGAGATTTATTCAGGTCTAACTTTGTTAAACCAGGTCATTTCGATATAAACGGTAGTTAAGTACTTATTCTCGCGTATAATTTATTTTAGACCGTGGTTTCAGAAATTTGGACCTAGAAATTATTGTTTCAGCCTCTAATCACAATTTTCAAGGACGCTGATAACTGAAATAAACCGTTGTAGGAATTAAGTATGAATGTGTGTAAGTACTTATGACCAACATTTTTAGTTGTAATAAATATTAAGGACCTTGAAGGGTCCGGTTTAGGCCAGTGGTAGCATATTTCCGTCCTTGGGTCGCAGGTTAGAGGCAATGTGACGGAAAAAAAATCCTGGCTTGCCAACCAACTTTCGCACGCTACCCGAATTTCACCCCATTACTGACTGAGAGGCAGCAGTCTCAGCAGAAGGCATTGATGGCGAAGATCGGACCGACAGCAACAGAAACAGCTTCGGCGAGACTGAAGTTCACGGTAACGGCCGGTGTACTGCGATGTGGAAGGCAATGGGGAAACCACCACATCAGTCACCCTAGAACAGGGGTTCCCAACCTTTTAGAAACTGCGTACCAGTTGAAATTTTTAGAAATTTTGGCGTACCAACAGTCCTTTATTTTTTTAGAAACATATATTTACTGTCGGAAATGACTTGTTTTATTTTAATTAAATTACCGAGAAAACTTCATATTTAATTATTAATGCACTTGTATCGATTTTTTCAACCCTTTATCAAGACAACAATAAACATATGTATAGTTTTTTTTCTTGCTAATTATTATTTAAAAATATATAGAGATATATGTATATCAATAACATTTTTTAAATAAAGAAAAAAATAAAACGATTATTGCAAATTAGCTTTATTTAAAGCTCATAGCTCTAAAAAACATACAATTTTACATAATTAGTACACGCGTACCTCCTGAAACGTTCCCGCGTACCACCGGTTGGGAACCTCTGCCCTAGAATATACAGCCTTGCATTCTTCCTGTATGTGTGACATGATGGCATCTCTCCCAATAAAATGTTCCGGAGGTAAAATAGTCCCCCAATCGGATCTCCGTGTGGAGACAACTGGGAGGGGTACATCAGTCAGGAAGGACAAGGACCTTGAGCATGACCATATTCATAAATTTATATGTTTTCCAATAAAATGATTGATCGCAGAAACTTCCACTCAAAACAATGGCCTTTCCATAAATATTTTCTCTATGCCGACAATTCTTTCGTTGTATCGCTGATTCATCAGCTGCTCTACGGCAAACTATAATATTATTCCCCAAAACTATTTGAGGAAATCACTCTCAGTTCAGCTTTCCTTTCTACCATTTCAGCGAATTTCCGCTTCAAGTAAATCTGGGATTTCAGCGAATTTACTCGGTAACCTATTGAGAATGTGAGCTCTTCTTTCAGAAAGATTTGTTCTGGAATAATGTCCCTCAGTGTTTACGAGGAATACATAACCGCCCTATCTATCTTATCAACACTAATCGAATTGATAATCCACTTGATAATTGCTTCTTGAGCATGCCTTGAATCATGGACAATACTTTATCAGAATCCGGGTCATTATTATTCGGAAGTCTGCCTTTAAAAGGAATTTATAACCTGGGTCATGCTTTAAGGTTACGATTTCCCAGATGTGGTCTGGGTTTAAATGTTTCTTCATTACTATTTTTGGAACTTCTGGAGGAGACTTGAATGAAGCAGAGTAGATCATTGGTAAAGGCAATAAGGGGCGATTGACAATAGGCAACAAGACCCGATACAATGGGGGAGGTTGGACAAGCGAGGAGGGGAAGGATAAGAATAGATTTATGGGTGGGATAAATAGAGGCAGGGTTTCTCCCGCCTTTTGCATTTCTGCCTCCTGATACTCCTCTTTAATATTTTCTCGAGTAAGAATTTCTTTCAGGAGTTCATTGAGTGATCTCAATTTTTCTTACTTAATCTTTATATAAGTACGCAAACTTTGCTTTTGCATCCGTTCTACATGCCCCCGAGCTGAGCGTTTCCTCAAGTTGATCTGCTTCCTTAGTGAAGAGAGCTCTAAGTGCCCGTCGTTCCATCATTTATTCAAACCCTGTTTCTACCTGTTATAATAATAACAAGACGCAAAGTAATGCTCAACTTACTCGATAATGGCACTCTATAATGTGGGGAATACTCAATTATTTTCGTCCTGTCACGGTCGCCACTATTTTTCCGCGAGAGAATCTTGTAACAAATTTCCGAGCCAATTTTTCTAGTCGCTGGTCACTTACAGCATTTGGCTTCTACTATTTTGTTAAAAATAAACTCAAAATCAATAACAATCAAGTACACGGCATTGTTGTACGAAATTAATATTCTTTTAATAAAAATGAATTACTATATGCAATACATTCAACACAGGGTGTATGCTGAGACAAAGAAAGAAATTGTGTTGGTAGATAGTGGTCTGCGCCTTTAAAAACCTAGATGATAGTTGCTTTCTTCCATTTAAATCTACCTTATTTTTATAAGACGTCGTCTCGGGCTCTACTTTATGGAACTATGGCATTGTGACTCGAAGAAAATATACACCTGAAGATGTAACTGTGCTGCAAAATCGGGCGGAAGTGTGAACAGATTTGATGTGGAATTTACAAAGTGTAAGTTTTTTTTGTGTTACGTTTTTGTAAGACTACGCCAATTATATTTTTTTGACCCTCTACTTTTTGTATGGGATTCACCATCAAGGCTAGGGTTGGTTAAAGGATTTTAGGTAACGAATCTCGTACTATAAATAGATAACTGGTGAATCAGTTATTTTTCAACGGTATGTTGCTAGATATTGTGGAACACCATCGTGAATCTTAAAAGAAAAAACTTTGTAATGTCCACTCGGTTATTTATATATACGACGCGTTTCGACGCTTATAGTGTCATCATCAGTTACAATCATGACGCTTTAAGCGTCGAAACGCGTTGTACAAATAAATGAGTGGATATTGCAAAGTTTTTCCCTTTAAAATTCAGTTATGTTTATTCGGTCTCAAGGCATGAGTGATTTTTTGACACTTAAATGTGCTTACCATCCTCGAATCACACCTCACAATGATTATCCTAAACTTTTTATCTTTGTCTTTTTATTTGGTTAGCAAGGAGTTTGATGAAACATCTTCCCCAGATAAACCGAAATAAATGGACTCTGGAGTGTATACGATTTTCGTGACTTCTCGGTATCTGCGGCGTGACATTCAAACAAGGGGATGCCAAACTCATCGCAATGTTGAAGCGCTGAATCGAGTAAGCCATTAGCTTATCTAACCGTGCTCACTTCCTCCTTCGACTAACTTGCGCATCTATCCACGGCTTATCTTACCGGGTCCGTAACCCCCTCTTCCCAGTGAAATAGTGGCTTTCCTTTCACGAGTCCTTTCCCACGTCGCGATAAGACTGTTGTGCACTTGTATCTTCCTCCTAATACAAGGCTATTTACTCTTTATGCTGGTTGCTCCCTTTTAAGTGCGTTATATAACAGGACTCCACGGGGCATCAATGTATATTGGGAAAATATATTTGAAAAATGGATTTACTTTTTTGTTCATGGTGTTTTTTAAATTTTATAATGTGAAAATGTAAAACTGTTTATTTTTCCTTATCGGGTTTGTAATTATCTTTGCAAGTGATCGCTCCAGTTATTTTAATAAACTTAAAAAAAGCACTTTCTCTTTTTTTGCAGGTAGCGCTTTAGTTTGTCCATATTTCTTTCGAAATGACAAAAACAATTTTCTACCATTTAAGCCCTAAAGGGACCTAGGCCGTATTTATAGTCATTACCCAGCAAGCCCCTTATCAACCTCTACCAAGGGGACTCCTGGGTAGGGGATGGTTAGGGTTCCTAAGGACTGAAAACGGTGGGAAATAAAATTCGTTCCTCAATTTTCGGGCGATTTCATGAGTTAAAGCCATAGTTACGAGAAATTAAATGGTTGCCATATCCAATGATGAGCTACGTTATGGCAGTATATTCTCCCGGGGAATAAACTTTTTCCCCCTATATAATATTTCCCTCATTCAAGGGATTAAATTAAGGATGAGTCGAATCCAAATGTCGATTCTCGATTCCACCGATTCTCAGGATTAGAATCGGTATCGAGAATCGATCGCCTAAAGTCGATTCCGATTCCATCGATTCCAGATAGATAAAACTTCCAAATCAAATTTTGTTTATCACATCATATTCGTCTCAGTAATTTTGGGTGTAGGCTATCAATTTGTACTTTTTATGTACTACCTCAATGAGCTGAGGATATATTTGCTATTTGTTAATCAATATACTTTTTGAGAGACTTAGTTGTCTTTGTTATTTTATTTCAGCCAACACTTGAATTTCAAAAAAATAGTCGTACTCTACTGGTATATCAATATCCCACCTGTTTATTAGGAATAAGAATCGATGGAATCGGATACGAGAATCGGGAATTGATTTGAAAGAATTGAAATCGGAATCGAAAAAAAAAGTGGAATCGACTCATCCCTAGATTAAATGCAGGACATTCATATATATTTGTGAGGGAAACGAGATGGAAAATTTCAAATAGAACTGTCCCAGGACAATCTATTTTGGGAACACCAATGATGATTATGCTCCAGGAGACTAAACTGAATAATAGGACATTCTATCGGTTGACCACTCAAAGAGTTACACCCCAGACTCCCCGTCGCGAGTCCCTCCAGTGCGCCGAATTCCACGGCCCACTCCGATACGGTGTAATCTGGTCTTTTGTGCAACTGGGCGCGAGATAAATATCGTTCTGCTCCCCCAGGGGGATTGAATGCGGTTGCATTCGACCTTGGGAGTCGCCATTCGACCTGCTTGTTTCGCCGACATTGGCTTCCCTTACCCAGAGCTCACGTAATTTGACTGGGGGGGGGGGGGGGAGGAGGAGTAGCATCAATGATGTTGGGCCACAGCGGGGGGGTGGTTTGGGTCCTTCGCGCTGGCCAGACGCCTCTCGAATTCTCCCGGAACAAGGGAGAGGAAAGTCCCTCTGGCCATCCGGTGGTCCAGAGTCTGCCGCCGCTTGAGAGTGAGCGCCTGCAGTCAGAAGGGATTGGGGGGGCGGAGAAGGTAGCTGATTGATTCCCCGCCGTCTCCCATCGCCTCCTGTCCGTCGCACGGCCAAGGTCTCCCGCTGCCGCTGCTTGTCCGTCTCCCAACCATCCATCCGCGTCACCCGTCCCAAGACGAGGTCTGCCGAGGCCATTGTAGTGAACGATGGGAAGGGTTAAGGAATCACGGTCGACGGCATCTTCCTCTTCAAAAAGTGCAGGAAAGTTAAGTTTGCCTACATCTGAAGCACTCATCTTCCGCAGCTATAGGGAGAGACTGAGCTGCGTCGCGACGCGTCGGCTGTTTAGCCCATGCTGCACCTTAACATAGGTTCATCACGTTTTACCTCGAAAGAGTTGATGCCTTTGTAAACGGGAGGGAAAGAAATTACGGTCGGTTGCATCTTACCTTAACCCTTTTACTGCGTTGAATGGTTATTGGTTTCACTCAATGTAATGTCAAATATCCACAAAAAGATCTTCCCCACTTTTTACTGAGCTAGCATTAGGTGCTTGTGTTGAAAATGATGTGAACAATATGAAACTGCAGTTTCATGGTAATAAATGTGTCTCTGTAAACATAATTCCTCTTAGTTAAACTCGTACTGCGCTGTATAGGGAAAGTATTTTCTGAGGACGTGGGTTGATGAAGGTGTTGATTTCCGGCGTAACTTAGTGGAGTAACTTCATGATTGGATATGGAAAAAGCTGTGAATTACACTTAATTTATTTTCAATGAGTCAATAAAATTTAATGTGGAATTTGCAGAGATTTTTTTCGTTTCCAACTGTCGGGGGAACTCAGCAATCAGTGCTTAAAATATTAATTCGAAAACATACGAAATATTAATTCGAAAGCATACGAACTTCGCAGCAAAATGGTAAAAACATGCAGGGAATCGAATTTTCCCGCATCTGCGACATTCACCTGTCGCTGTAGTGGCTGGAGGCGATGGAGCGCCGAGATAGTTGTGACCATTAACGTACGCGGAGAGGACGCTTGCTATGCTGACCAATGCTGGAAGCAGAAGCCAGTCCGCCATCTTTGTCAACCCTCACTTTCCTATAGCGCTTGCGGTTAATTGCAACGGTTAATGACAATATTAGTGCAGCCTAACGCACAAATGTTTCCATTCTACTGTTTTCCTGCGATAGATGACTAGAAATTAGCCTGCACTCACTTTTTTAATATTCTTTCTCCTTATATACTTCATTTATGTATTATAATTAATTATCACCCACATTCCCGATGAAAAAAGTCGTAAAATTGAGTAGAAACTATAGGACTAAGCAGCCAATATATGTTTCAAGGTTTACTTGCCTTAAATTTCAAACAGATGGTTGACATTCTTCGTGCTATCCAATCTAAAGTAAGGAGAGAGTAGGGTTAAACAATATGGTTGCTATATCGGCTGTCGGACTTCATTTTGATGACGTAATACCCTCTCTATATACCTCAATGGTTGTGACTATATGACTCCATAACATAGATTTATAGTTTTGCCTCACTATTTGTTATAGACTCAGGCGTCACTTCGTCTTACACTTTCACGGCAAACATTCTTAAGTGAAAATAACGTTATATTCCACACTTTTTTTATTCAACTTAACACCGACCATGGTTTCAGCACATACGTACACAGTTATTCAATAAGATCCACCTTGATAATTATATCTCGTACCTGATACCATGGTCGGTGGTGAGTTGAAATAAAAAATGTGGAAAATTATTCAGTTTTCATTTAAGAATTTTTTATCTCTCTATTATTTAGCTGCGATGTGACGAGAAACCCTTCTCACTATTCCCTTTCAGGGTTTGGAAAAGTCAGAGAGCATAGTTATAGCTGGTAGGTCTAAAAAAGTTTCTCCCTTTTTAAAATCTTCTCCATAAAGCCCTATCCTTGAACTCAGTCCATGCCCATAACTGCTTCGCTTCTATTACACTGATGCCTTGCTTGCATTCTTCCAGCATTGCCTAACCAACGAAAAACGAAATTCTCTTTTCAGCACGTATTTACCAGACTATGGTCTTGTCGGGTCATTTGTGATGTCTATGGAAAAGTCCTACTTCCCTAGAGAAGAGTCTGACTCAGTTTCATTCGACAGGTTAATTTCCAAGTGTGTCTGGTGGTTCGCCAGTAACGCTAAGTACATCTGTTTTCCATATCTCGACTATGATACCTTTGTTTTCGTTTTGGATTTTCAGGTTATCCTAGTAGTAGCCTTATATGACACTATTTCTCGTTAATCATTAGACGAACTCAATATCCATGCCCTCTATTGTCTTTGCAGCATACCTTTATCTCTCAATGCGTCTCCTCACAGAATAATCTCATTCTTTTTTTCAGAGGATTTAATGGTTACATTTACAAAACCACATACTTAGAAACACACTTGACCCGGGTTTCCACCTGAAGATGACGCTTAAGCTTTGAAACCCGGGTCGTGTGTGTTTTTAAATGTAGCCATTAAATCCTCTGAAAAAATGTGGAATACCACAAAGTTACCAAGGAACTTGTATTATTTATAATCTCATTCGTTTAAATTTCCTCCTCTTTCTTCGAACCCCAACTGTTATTATTTTTTCGTTAGTCTTCATGGATTCCTAGCTAAACATCTCCATTCTTTTCATACTCGAATTTGAAAAGCTTTGAGCGTACCAAAATTCTCTCTCCGCAATGCAATATGTACTCAAAGAATATAATCCTATTGGATGATCCTTGTCCTATTGGAACATGTAAAATATTTTAACGCCTGTGGGGTGGGATCTCGTTTACTTCTTTCGAGTTGTCATTATGGATTTCCAAAACGCAAACCGCTCCTGATGGGTCGCAATCACTGTTCACGTCCAAAAACGCACTGCATCAATTAAAACAAAATGAAATGGATGGACAAAATATGAAATGATGAAGTTTACAGAAGAGTAGGTGAGGAGAGGACCATATGGAACACCACACAGAAAAAAAAAACCACATGAAGACCCTGAGACACGATAGGCTTGTAAAGAGCATAATAATAGGTAAAATCGAGGGAAAAGTCCCCAGAGGAAGACCCAGGAATACGTTCATGGACCAAATAAAGAGGAAAGTACATAGGAAGAGATACCAGGAGGTAAGGGAACTAGCATTAGATAGGGAAGGGTGGAGGGCTGCAGTCAACCAATCTTGGGATTGAACGACCAATTAAAACTAGTGCGTTAAAATCACCTAATAAAATATGATGAAGTGTGATTATCTCGATTTTACTCTCATGGGTGCAGTTGGAAATCGGCAATTTCTCGAGAGCACGCGTAATGTAGGACCGTCAACGGGCCCCTAGTGAGGAATACCCCGTCCCACCTGCGGGTTCACGCTACGAAGATGTAAAAAAACCTCCTGTCTATCTGAGTGCAGACAGACTTCTGAATCGCTTTCTTCTCCTCACACTCTTCCTTTTCAATTACATTTCCCCCTCCCTTGCCTCCTGCTGTGTTTGTGGGCGAGAGTCCTCATTGTCGGCCGACAATAGGGAGCATCCCACAGAATCTTCGAGTAGAAAAAGTATTGCGGGTTTGAGGAGACGTTTAATGGGGAGGCATGGGGTCAGTCGATGCTCCAGCGAAGACGTGGGTGGGTTAATGGGATCTGGAAATTTTGCCTGCACCGTGCGTAGTGGCGGCCTGTTGTGAGTGGCTCCAGTTGAAAGGACTCACGGAATTCGATACCAGTCACTTTATCTACCTTGAAATTACCTGGAGCAATGTTTTAAAAGGAGCCGTATGCATCTATGAAACTATTTCTTTTATACTTTAGTATCTACATCTACATACTACCCTGCGAGCCGTCACATGGGCGTGTGGTAGGTGGTGTTAGGACACCAGCCGTGTAAAGAGGTTTTAAAGTGTTAAAGAGTAAAGGGCTAAGGTTTTGGTAGCTGAAATGGTGACGTTTATGATGGAAGTGTATTTAGTGGAGCTCGGTTTTTATTGTGGTCGCTTGTTGTGCACGGACGTTTTTGTAGCTATCTAGTCGGTAATGTATCTCTCTTATGTTATGGCTTCTATCAGACAGATGCGGTGAGGCGTCATGATAATATTCTCTGTTTCACTCTGAAACGCACCAATTCTGAATTCCTCAAGCAACATAAGCCTAGCGTGTAGCCTCCGAGTCTCTAGGGCCCCCCACTTTAATCCCTCTAAAAGTTGTGAGGCACTCTATGTTCGCTTGTGGCTGGTTTTAACGAAGCGTGAAGCTTTTCTTTGTATTCCGTTAATTTTTGGTTAAAATTTTATGGTCAAGGTCCCAAAGGCTCGCGGCGTAGGAGGTGGAGGTGTGGCCTAACCAGAGTGAGGCATAAGGTATTGCCAGAGCAAGATATACCAATATGACATTGCGCAGCGACTGGTAACTACGCAACTAAGATGTAGAGTTTTCTATTTCTCCTCATGATTGGGAGGACATTCTTAACTGAGTCTAACAACTAAATAATAGCTAATCATTGACGCCAAGTTCACCAAATATATTTCAACTTCGTGTAACGAATTTCCTCTTGAGTTTGTCACTTGGTTTGCACTAACTGTTGTTGGAATTCATTTGACATCCTCCAGGGGGAATGACTTTGTGGAATGTTGACCCGTTTGAAGAAAATAATACTTGATGATATTTCGTATTAGTCTGCAATGCACAGACCAGTTTCCATTAAAATCAAACTTTGACGCATCACTGTGAGAGTCATAATACACTCTCCTTTTTATTCTTAAGGGGTATTTGAACTCAGGTGAATTTATGTTAAATATTAAAACAGGTTAGTATATTGAAACATTGCACGGAACATTTTCTGAGCCCTAGTTTTGTAAAGTCTGACTTACGTTTGGTGTAAGATGATGGACCCTGTACGTTAACTTAACGTTAACTGATAGGATTCCGAACATTACGTCAAATTTTTGATCCGTTGACGTGAGCGCTATATTTGGGAGAACGTTAAACATATTTTCTCATATCGAGAAAATATTTTAACCGAGATTATATAACCGGACCCAAGTAATACTACTTTCGGGAAAACTTATGGATATATTTTTTTTATTATTTCTGATTCTATTAAGGATAGGTACAAAACACATCGTTTTTTTCGCATGGTCTATTCATTCTGTTGATGAATATGTGGATATCGTAGTTGTGCGAGATTAAAACTATTTGAATACACTTTTCCACATTACCTTAGAAGACCTCGTAATATGTACCAGGCGTATATATTTTTTAGCTTAAAATAAAATCCCTTTTCTTAAAAACTGAAGGGGATTGAGTTAAAAGTTAATTGGAACGCTCGAAGACCTGCTAATCATTACCCGTGAGCTAAATAGTCGATCCTGACTGGCGAATTCCTTCTTCTTATGTCATTAGAAATGGGATAATCTGGAGATAACGATGTCGAGATGCGCAGCGCCTACTCGGGATTCACTTTTCTAAAAAAACTTCGAGGAATGCGGTTACTAGAAAACTCACCGAGGAGTGAATATTGGATTTTTTTCTTCTATCTCGCCTCACGGTGGAGTGAGCGGCTCGAAAGATAGCACCTCCGACCCAGTCGACGCGACCGCCTTCCAGCTAAACGGATTTGCCGTCACCCACACCTCAAAAGTGAAGACCGCACGTGACGGGCTTTGAGTCACTTCATTGGCTTCCTCGTCCCCTATCAACGCGCCTCGGTCGCCACTCGCTTGATCCGCCGCTTGCGGGATACACTCATACGCTCAGTCGGTGTGGGAGTTGTCTAAGGACGCGCGCGGTGTGGACGCAGGTGCGGCAAAGGCAGATCCTCTCCGCCCGTCGCGGATCGGTCCCTCATAAATGGGTTAAGATTGTAATAGCTCGTCTCCTCGTTTCGTGTGATTGTGCCCCTTCTTCGAATCGTCCAACAGAAGAGTCCTCGGCTCTGTGATGCTTCGTTGGAATTTTTGCGCTCGGGTGACTTGTGACAACGATCCTGACTGTGAGCGTGTGGAGTGTGAGAAGATTTGTGAAGTTTGGAATTGAACCGTCGCCATTTAGAGGGGGAAATAATATCTTCCTTCCGGCCATAGACTCGGCCAGAGTTGAAAATCCGATTTTTACTGAACTCTCTCGCCCGCGTGAAGAGGTTTATCAATACCATGTTCGCACACAATCACGCCAAGTACGAGGTGAAAACTTGCGAGGAATTTTCGTCAGCTCTCTCGGAATAAATACGAAATTTCGAGTACCCTGTTCAATCTTAATTTTGTTATCAATATCACCGTAAAAATCCATTCCTCTTTGAGGAGCACCTAGGTTGCTCGGCGAAAATTTGCTTTTCAATACACGGACCCTCATGGAGTATGTGTAAAACTCCTCTTTGTAATGTAATATTGTTGCTACGATCGTCGAAAAATGCTTTCTTTATTGGAGATACTGATCACGTTTCGTATTTTCCTCTGAAAAAATACACAAACGTAAAGCCCTTGCGGGTTTGTTTTCTTCACCTCTCAACATCGGTGTTGCTCGTCGTGGATTCTGAATTTAATTTTCTTCGTATGTGAGGTGGTGAACTGTCCTTCAAATAGTGATTCGGGCGAAACTGGAGTGTTTTCCATTGTGAAAATTTTAAACTGCGCACGACTCTCAGAGGTCCACATCTGTGGGGATCGCTTACCCTGTGACCGAGATACCACCATAATCCTTGTGCTGGTGCTCTCCCCGTCCATTTCATCTGGTTTCCTCCGAGTTTGAAGTCCCACGGTTCGACCCTCGGGTTACGCCGGGGAATTAGCCGAAGCATTGCATCCGCTCCTGCTTATCCAGGTAATAACTTCGCGTGCTTCAAACACGCTTCCGTCCGCCCGGAACCCGCTTCCTCGGCTCTCTCAAATTGGATTATTTCATTTACCCACGCCCATGCCGGGTTTCTTTCCTTTCCCATCTCCTTATTTTTTCATCTCCTCCCCCTCTTTTGGCCCTAATTGTCCGCCCGCCCGAATACAGTCTCACGCATCGCGACCGCCTGTGAGTCACCCAATAGCCTATTACGTCGCCAGAACGTGAGGAAATTTGTTCGCAAATCCTTTTCGCGGAGACGGCCAAATTATTTTAGAGCTTGGTACACTATTATTGGTTTAAACGATTTAAACTGGCTGTGTGATACTCTAGCTACTATCATATCTCTATCTTCTGTTGAGATATTTAAAATAGTCAATGGCTATTGATTAATCATAAAAAATAGAAATGGATCGTGATGGTCGATTATTTTTTTATAAGTATTCTACCGGTTAAGGTATGTTTTGTTTAATGTCAGAGAATCTCCTCCCGGTTTTCTTCACTTTCAGGGGTCTATGTCGTTCTAGTATATCCTTTTTCGCCTCCGCATATGATGTACCCTTCTTCATCCTGTCCATGAAACCTATTCTCTTTCTTTCTCCTCCCCGCTTGCCCAGCATCCTTCCCTCTATCACATTCTTGAGCAACCCTCCCTTTATTAAATCCTCCAATTTCCTTCTCTTCTGCTCTCAATTTTCATTGAGAAGTTTCTTCTCCTCGCCCACCATCTCAAGAACTTCCTCGTTAGTCTTTTTCTCCGTCAACCTCACCTTCTCCTCCCCACATCTTCCCCACATCTCAAATGCCTACAGCCTATTCTCATCCTCCTTTCTGAGGTCCACGTTTCTGCACCATACAGCGCTACGCTCCATATTTTAAAAATATTATGCAAGTTAATAAGACCACCTCACCCCCGCTAGCTTTCAGCGCAAAACTTCAGCTTCACCCATAAATGTACATTGTGTATCATGTAGAATATTAGGTATAATAATATTGTATGACACTATCGGAAATAATAACTTGGCTGACTATTAAGTTTATGAAATAAAATCTGCTGTAAATTTTAAAAAAGTACCTATGCTGTTCCATTTTTATTAGTTTGGTCATAAAATTGCCTTATGCTCCCCAGTGGTTCTGTTATTTTTCTTGTTATTTTGCTTCTCGTTGTTTCCTCCTTAAAAACAAACTTTTTTGGAAAATATTAGATTTACTCTTTTAGTAAGGATACTAAAACCCACCACGAAGTGAAGCCTAAAATTACAGAGCCTCCTCCTTTTTCACGTAATGCTTCCTCTACCCCTTGATATCTTATAAATGGCATTGTTCTCTCATCATCTTACCTCGCTTATTAACATACCTTTCTCGAGGTTAGTTTAAGAGAGATAGTACCCTAATCGTAATAGAATCATATTCGATTTGCACGTTTTAATTTCTGCAGCTGTAAGGAACATGAATAAAATATTGAATTATTATTATTATGTGCGCAATAATATGCTTTAATAGGACTGAACTTCGAAGTAATTAAATAAAAATAATCACATAAGTCTTTAACTTGACTCATTTTTTCCGTGTAGCACGTTTGAAACTCCTGCACAGCGGAAGGTTTCTTGTTATTGTGAAAAAATCACGGTGGTAACAACATGATTTATTTTCAAAAATAGTTGAGAAAACGTATTAACTACACACTGTTAGTTTACTGACGAGACGACGGTCTAGGTGTTAGAAATTCCTCAATTTTCGAATAATGTCTCTCTGCAGCGCATACACGTACCATTTCCCATGTGAAAGACCAGCATTTTTCGTCAAATATCTCTGAGAGTAGTGCGGTAAAAGGGGCTGATATTTTGATATCTGCGGAAGGGTGAGGTATTTATTTTTAAAGCGAGACCATCGTCATTGATATCTAGGCGAAATGATATTTCACTCAAACTGCCTTAAACACCACATGTAGCCAATAAATTTCACTCTCTTTCAGATTCGCCTGAATCCAATCTGTATGTATCCTTCCACTTAATACAGAGTTCTTGTTTTACCTTTTATATCTCTTCTGTGGCTGGCTCTGTGTGGCTAACTTACATATTTTCCTGCATTTCCTCTTCAGAAACGAGTAATCTCTCATTATAGCTACAAAACCATCTAAATTGACTCATTCTCTGGATTTCTACTTACGGTCTTTAGAATAATTACTTGTCTAGATCTTGATGGCTAATCATGTTAGTGAAAGTGATGACTTCCTGATGTAAACTCGTCATTTATATGATTCCACATGTAATGGACATATTACCTCACATGGCATTGATACTTATAGATGCTTAGTAAAGGTACAAGAACTTGGGAACTATTACTGGGGAAATTAAATTACCTGAAAATTCCATTGGTGTAATTGGAGCCTGCTTATTCTATTGAGAGCAATCAGTTCGTGATTAATGATTTCCCTTGCACTCCCTGAAACACCACATTTATTCCGTGTCCAATGTTCAGTATCACCATCAACTGGTATTCTGCCTGCTGGCAGATCCCAAACACGAAAGCCGTCTCCAATTCGTCCTGTCCTGGGCCTCTTCCTTGGTTTTCTTGTAACTTCTTTTCATCTTCACTTCGTCTGTCATTTTTAGCCTTCTTCTACCTTTTCTCTTTTCTCCCTCCTCTGTTAAATATTGAGAAACATATTCCTGCATAAATATTTTATTAATTTTTTTGGTTAAATATTTATATCCAGGATCCCTAATGCCTGCGGCGTATTCGAGGTGTGGCCTTACCAGAGGGAAGTAGCATCTCTCTTTCACTTTTTCACCATAGGACCTTCCTATTATACGCTTAACAAAACCTAGTTTCTTTAATGATGTGCCGCATATGTTTTGTATGTGTGTTCCCCACGATAAATCAGATTTTAAGGTAAATCCGAGACATTTTGTTGTAGCTGAAGATTTTACGTTTATTTCACCCACAGTATAGGTATGGCGTTCATGTAGCAGTAGAGAAACATGTTCAGTATATTATCCCTGAAAGTTATTTTTCTATCAATGAACCAGTAGGTATCAAATTTACTTTTCCTTTCGTTCAATAAATCACTGGCTTATTCTCAATTTCTAAGGTTGCTTTTGAATGACTTACTTTGAAAACTTCTGTTGTATTGCGAGATGGGTGCGATCCCAAGCCATGACATACCGGATGTGATCGCAGTTTTTTGCCATCCAAGGTGAAGGGGGTAGTATGGAATTGCGGATCTTCTTCGATCGATCTTACGCACACCCCCGCGACAATTCTTCATCCCTCCTACCCCCACACACACTCGATCCTCCTCCACCCCCCTCTACCATGATTGCTGTCCGTCCTCCCCCTACCCCTCCCCCTCGTCTCTCTCTCTCTCTCTCTCTCTCTCTCCGTGGCTCGACCGCATCCAGCTGACCACACCGGCCCTCCCACGCCGAGTGTGTGCTTTGCTTCTCGTTAATCGAGGCGGCGGCGGCGGGCGTCGGATGGCAATGAAGGAGAGTAAGCGGTAAACGAACCCGCCTTCCCTCCTCCTCGATTCTCACCCTCTTCCCCCCCCCTCTCAACCCCCTCCCCTCCTGCCGCCCGGTAAGCTTTCCTCGATCGGCGAGACGAACGAAGCGGGACGAGGGTGGGTCATTCATTTAGCGGAGGAGTTCTCAGACACACTGCCGAAAGGATTTGGCTCTTTCCCGGCATGTGCTCTAATGGCCGGTTGCAAGAACATTTAGTTTTGGAATCAATGGATATGAGATTTATGAAGTTATTTCTTGGATTTTTATTGATTACTTGTGTTTTATTTATCCTGGGTTGGATGGGACAGAACCGTCCCCTCTTCCCCCAACCCAGTTTACATACATAGACACCCATGTCCTGGGCAGATTATATTCTATCCAGGCGGGACTCGAACCCGCGACCCTTGGGTTAGCAGGCGAGGACTTTAACCCGCCTCCACCGGGGCTTGGCGGGAAATAGGTCCCATATTATGAGGGCCTAACTCATGAACTGGCATCTTCCACCTGAAGACGCTGACAGTAGTGCCAGACCGAAACTGTTGTCATTATCCAATAAAGAGACGCGGTAGATCCCGAAAAATGAAGGAGATCAACGTAGAGCACCGCGAAAGCCTTCGTTCTCATGCCATAAGTTATGAAACTAATAAATTTATTGACTTTTTCGGCTACACCTATTGAGTGGTTGCCATGGCTTCTGGCTACTGAAACTTAATAGAACGCATAGGTGTCGTCCAAGTTATAGATCTCATAAAAATATTCGGGTTGCAGGAACACATCTACTAGTGCTAATTGGGTGTTACTCGCGAGATGGAGATCGTCTCCACAGCTATTTCAGGTATATGAAATCTTATCACATCGCCTTAAGGGCTACATGCAATTGTCCTGAAGACGACGGCAAAGGCAACGTACAAACGGCGGCAAGCAAATACCTGATCTGGTGGAAGACCTAAGAATACTTCACTAATGGCCAGTTACAGGAACGACTCGTAAGTATTCTATAAAGTTTCGGTACCCATAAGCCATGGCGACCATTCAATAAGTGTTGCAGAGACATTCTTTAAATTTATTGGTTTCATAACTCATGGCATGGAACGAGTTCCATTAGTAGGCGAGATGGCGGATGCGTAATGAACCCCTTGAAGACTCAATTACTAGGATTACTTAATTGTGTACTACGAACATGGTAGAAGCAAGGATAGTTTGCAAGAATAGGGCAAGTAAATGACCATTGGTGTATAACTCGTTCGAAGGTAATGACATATTTACCATTAGTCATTACCTTCGAATATTCGATCTAATATTCTACTAGCTGACCTGTGCGAACATTTCGCATAGTATGCGGCTTCTTCCTGTTTTTTCCCTTCTTTCTTCCTGTTCTTCTACCTGTTTCTTCCCATGGACAATTATATGTTATTTATGTTTGTGTTAAAGATACATAACGTAAACTTAAACTGTAAACGGTCACACTGATTGCATGTAGAATGTAAACAGTCTAACTAAACGATCTGTTAATAGATGGCGCCTCCCACAACCTTTTAAGCACGTAACCATAGCCAACATATTAGTTGATTATATCATCAACACTGTTAAACTTTGATCATTTTTTTTTAATTTTTTAAACAAATACTTTAATTATAAACTTTTTATTTTTCGTCAAAAGCGGAGAACATAAGCTTTAAAATGACGTCTGAATCATTAATTTAGATAAAAAGTTAAGAGAGATATGGCCTATCCACAAAAAACACCTTTGAGAAATAATATATACGGGTTCGCCGGGTAAAATTTTTGAAAGTTGTGCTCATGAATAAAAGTTAATGCACATAATAATTAGCTGGTGAGAGTAAAAAAACAGCATTTGTCTCAAAACATCTCTTTTATCTAGTAATTAAGTATCCAAGCGGTTCATTGCACATCCTCCATCTGGGATACTTATGGAACTCATAACAACATGACATAAGATATGAAACTAATCAATTTATAGAATGTCTCTGCTACACCTATTGAATGGTTGCCATGGCTTATGGGTACCAAAACTTAATAGAATACATATGTGTCGTTCCGGCAACTAGCCATTGGTGAAGTATTCTTAGGTCTTCCACCAGGTCCGGTATTTGCTTGCCGCCGTTTGGATATTACTTTTGCTGTCGTCTTCAGGACTATTTCATGCTGCTCTGAAGGCGATGTGATAAGAATTCATGCATCTGATATAGCGGTGGAGACTATGGCGGAGGACAGCCATTAAAGCGTCGGCAGCATAAGGCCTGACATTGTGGAAGACCGAAGAATACTCCACGAGGAGATGTACTGTGTGCTGCATCCTCACCGCTGGGGACGTTTTGGAAGCATGAGTTCTATCAGGAGTTCTCAAACTCAGGATGCTAAATGCTCAGTCATGGATGCTAAAATGTGGAGACACTGAGGAGGGAGAAATCCAGTCTTCAATAGAACAGGACAGCATGTACACAGCAGTGCCTGAATATAGCTGAAGCGAGGGTATATTGCTAGAAAAGGGCAGTGTGGAAGAAATTATTGTTATGGTGACGGTTTTCTACGCCTGAAACCAAGAGTCAAGCTCTTTTTGACTGTGCCTTCCTCGAAAAGAAACGAAAGTTGTATAATAATCGGCGGTTGAAGTTGTATCACGAGGAACAATCGGAAAAAATAGGGATCTTGGTCAGACTGCGTTTGAGGCACTCCGTATGTATTTCTTCTTACAGTGCAACTACTTGCCGTTGTGTGAAGTCTGTCGAGTTCAAGTTACAGTGAAGCATTTAACAGCAAATAGAGTGCGCTCCGCTAAATCGCAGACGAATGTAGTTCAAAACACCTGACCTTAGAAGAAATTGCTCTAAGTGATGATATTGAGATAAAATTCGGATAGTAGAATTTTGTGGAAGCTTTTTTCTGAAAACCTTTGAAAATGATTGTTAGGCAATCGAAACCTAGGTCGATAATAAAAATTTTAGGGGTGGAATTTACTAAGAAATTTTTCTTTTTCGTCATGTTTGTGTAAGCCACTGAAATATTTAATCGTTTCTAATTCTGAGCTTCCTTTCAAAGAATCTGATGTCATGGCGAGATTCTCTCAACGTTCTTCTCAAAAATAATTATCTTCAATTTAAGGGTTAAAGATAATTATTTTTCTTTATGTTTTTGTTTGTTTTCTTTTCTAACGCGATTTGATATGAATTTTGATTGCCGCTGATAATTTCCATGTCAATGTATGTTCGTACGAACTACTCGAATGCCTACTTGTTATGTTGTACGTACTTTGATGGGTGCTTTTCCTTGATGATTTATGGTTTTGAATTTTTGAGCCAAAAAGGAGACATTAAATCGAGTAGAAGTATTCTGGAGTATATCTTTAAAAATATATCGGAGTAATTTTTACCTTTCCTCTTTAATTCTTGTGCGATTATGTTCCTTTTCAATGCCTACCAACCCGTAGCATTAATGTCTCGTGCATGAACACAATGCGTAACCATCACTTACGCGTCGCCAGTGGAATGATTTCTTAGATTGAATATGGGAGTTCATTCAGTGCTTGGCCGGTATAATGTATTCAGATTTTGATTCATTTTCTACCGTTCTTTCTTTCTAAGTCAATTATTCCCTCAAGTTTACCGTGAATAATAGTTGAACCAAGAGAAAATATTTTTTTGACCTTTCACCCCACCGATCGAACAAGGAAAAAAATCCTAAAAGAAAGTGAGGCATGGGATGCAGATGCTAATACACTTCCTATCTAGCCTAGTTACAGAGATAGTTTCAGTGTCGGTGAATTTTGTGCTTGGATTATGCTCTTATTACTCTCACTTTTTTAAAGAAAAATATAATTTTAAATTTCAGTGGCCCACTTTCGGGCGAATGTGTATTGGGCTATAAACCTCAGCACTTGCTCGATAGGCCCAAAATCGACTACCAGGCTAGCCAAGTTGAATGTCTAAATTCGACCACTCTTAACATATATGCGTTTTTCTTAAGCCTCTCATTTTAAGATTATCGTATGCGTCATCATGGTGTTGCTTCCCTTATCCTATATTCCCTTCTTTGCAATCACTCATGTATATTAATAATGAAAAATGGTGCTCGCTTGATTTGATTTCCATCTTATTTTGCTATCCGAAGCATTGATTTTTTAAAGTTCATTCGCAAATACGACCTAATTAAATATTGTTCATTCATTTCATTTTTTGTACTTCCTTTCAGGTAAGATACTTCCAACCCCTAAGGAACTCCCCACTCAGTGATTACGTAAGTAAAATTAATTTTTTATTCCCTTATATTTTGATTATAATCAAGTATCATATCTGCTAGCGAATCCTGAACCGAAATATTTGGCCTCCATAGAGGAACTTTAGTGGCATCGCATATCTCTCTGATGATCGTTTCATTTCTTAACCCTCTTAGTGCTGACCCCTGCCAGCGGTTCTAGTGAGAAATGCGGAGGGTTAACTAGAATGAAATGTATCACTCTAGGAAAATAAATATTATAAAGTTATTGTTTAAAATATCCATATGCAGTTTTTCTTATTGCGTATGCATTGAATTAGGTAATAATAAAAAAACGCTTATACTTCGTACAAAAAATAATTGTAGTTATATTTGTGTGCAAAAGTTAAACAATATTTTGCCTATGAGCCGATATATCGGCCCGCCGCACTTTACGCCTGAGATGCCAAAGCCGATATATCGGCCCGCCGCACTAAAAGGGTTAAGGCCTTGTTTCAATTTTTTATGGAAGCAGAACGCGGTGGTCATAGTAAATTTATTCGAAACTTTTCCCAGTTATTGATGTGTAGATTTTTGGAGCGTCCAAACAAATTTTCCCCCTCATTTTATGGGAATAGTAATCATGAGTACCCTTGACCACGATTATGGTAGAATGGTATCCAATTGCAAGTTCTTTTCATGGTATATGAAGACTTTTCCTCCAGATTCTCTGATCTTGTATCCGTTATGCTATCAGAATTGTTACCGCCCCTGGAGACTTGAGATACCTGGAACAGTCTTGTAAAGTGAAAACTAGCATAGACCTAAGAATAAAAAATACACCATCAGAAATGAGGTCGAGATTCCCCCAGAGCGATAGTGGCAGTGCTCTTTTTGTTGGGAAGCCTTATTCCCTCACGCTGTATTCGCTAATGACTTGCGCTCATATTATTTATCGTGCCTCCTTTTAAATACATAACAAAACAGGATTTTAATTATGAAAAATTAACATTTTTGCTGAAAACCGTGGAAAGTCCAGGGTTTACTTAATCCCTCCTCTGCAGCCACCCTGATTTAGGTCCGGCTTTGTAATCCCTGGTAAAATATCTCTTCGTGCAAAAAATAATTTTTAATATGTTCTCCCACCGATTAAGCACACGTCAACTTACTGGCAGTTACATATTATAGGAGCCCAAACTCTCAATAACTGCCATGTTAGCGAAAAGTCTTGGTTTAACCATCTTGTGGTTAACGTTAGCTAGACAATTCAATACCGGGCCTAAAAATTCAAGTATTTTCTTTGCAAAGTGGAGAATGGAGTCATTCAGGTCGAGAAGTTGGCAGTAATTATTCCGAGTGATTAGATGCAGTCCTGATGCAGATCTTTTCCTTGCATTTACTGGTAGTTCCCTTTTTCATTGAATTTCTAATCAGCTATGAATAAGTCATGATCTCGCTGTGAAACAGAGCAGATGTATGTTCGTGCATTCGGCAACTAAATATCTATTCCTTACCTGAAATCATTGTATTGATAGTTGAATTGTCAACGAATTCAATCACAAGGGAAGGAAAGCATAATAGCTTATCGCGAACGTTCCTTATCTCGCCTTGGTTGGTTGTAAATTGGTGCACTCTTTTCTCTTGAAATGGAAGTATCACTACCAATACTCTGCTACAGAATTCTAAGCCATCCCCATTCTGCTGTTTCCTATCAAGTTGAGCGCCGCATGAACGATGATATGCATAAAGTGTTGCTCCGAACGACTTTATTTAGCCGTTTCCTTCCCTGATCTATTTGTCCATCGTGAAATAAATCTTGCTGCTCGCTACACTACTCTGGTACGTCAATTCAACGTTTAGAGACGAGTCATGTCCATTAAATACTGAAGCATGCTTACATGGAATTATTTCTTGAAGTGATGGCATCGGTTGAAGGTTTCCAATTTCTACTCTGGGATAATAAATCACTCTCTCCATCATTCGTACTATGGGTAATAGATGGAACGTAAGTTATTTCGCATATACCAGACAAGTTTCACCTGCGAAGATTCGAGAGAGATTTTTATTCATGGTATCTGTCGTTTTCACTCAATTTCCTCTGGGTTGCTATGATAATTATTAAATTTTCGAAGCTCGAGTATTTGAAAAAACGGTGAAATGCAAATACTATTGCTATTCTTACTATCAATGCCGGCCAAAGGCGTCGATCTGTTCGAAGGTGCGGCCAGTCATTGACCAATGAACACGTGTTATAAGGGACAGATATTATTCCCACCCTTGTAATATAGCTTGTGCTGGTGAAAAAAACTATGATTGTGATTCGTCTTGAAAAACTCCTTAAAAAAATTTTTTTTTGTTTTCTACCAGCTCATTGGTAGTTTTTAGACAGTACTTATTTCCCAAATTATATCCCAAATTTCTGTCATACCGTTCAGTTTTCCCTCCTATGCGTGACCCGCCGTTAGAATCTCTTAAATACCCCTTATCATCTTCCTCTTTTTATTCCATCCTGAATTCCTATCCTCTTCCTTCCTCTTCTACGAACTTGATAAATGGCTAAGGGAAAATGGGCTCAGTGGTAAAAAATATTGAAGGTCATCATTTTCCTTCACGCGTTACTGCCACCAATATCATACGGTACACTGCTATGCATTTCAACATATTAAAGACTCCTGGCAGTGCGAAATAAATATTATGACTTCATTTTTTATTTCAGTATTCTACCAGGTGGTTAATGATAATAATGTTGTAATTTGCCTAGGGTACAACCCCCATCAGGACAATAAGGTGAAGGAATCACGTGATGCGCTTACGCATTATAAAATTAAAAGGGGAAATAGAGAAAAACATCAAATAAATAAATATACCCAGATAGGCTCCTGGATCTGTGACACAATTTTGACAAAACCATAGAATTATGCCCGTATTAATTGTCGTATTTCTGGGGGTTACCTGGGTATCCCCTAGCCAGGTAACACCTAGGGATCCCCTACGCTGAGCGATTCATAAATCTTTCCTGGGTAATACCCAGCCAGGGGACTACTGGGTAAGAGATTTAGCAACAATTCCGCAGAAAAATACATATGAACGGTTCCGCTGAATGTTTCTCGATGTTTTCGATGCTCATTTTTCACCGTAACCAAGCATGCTATAAACAATAATATAGTATACTGGTACACGATGTTGGTTAAAAATGATCTAAGGAATATGAGAGAAGTTTACAATAATACTTAAATATTTATGTAATATGAATGATGAGGAATACGAGGATGGTTCAAAAAGTACCCGTGTTTGTAAACAGAAGACGTTACTATGGAAAGTTGTTGATATTATCGTGTACTGCAATTAGTACAGTAGTATCAATTCGTCCCACGTGTGGGCAGCAGTACTGCGTTAGGGGAGCTTTGGGTAAGCTTCATGCCTTACCCAGGAAATCGACGGCCTCGGGGAGGGTTAGGGGACAGCAGTCCCCTGGGAAACGACTATGAATTCCATTTCTGAGCCAAGGGGCTCCCCCACACCTGGGGGACACCCAGGTAACGACTATGAATACGGCCCCATAGTCTCGGTTATGCAGGAATTTGAAGGTTTCCTGGTAATTACATTTACAATTATAAAAATGACAACAGAAGTATGGGGTACACATAAAACAATCTATACATATGCAACAATCCAAGACAAATAACAGAGTTACTTGAAATGCAAGCAGTGATACAATGATTGTTCGGTTTTTGGACAGTACTTATTCTAACGTCCTAATTTCTGGAATATGGTCCTATTTTCCATTTTATGCGTGATCAGCCATTAGATCCCTCTAAAATTCTTCATATCGTCTCCCGCTTTTTATTTCGTCCAGAATTCCTATCCTCTTCCTTCCTCTATCACGCTTCCCCAGTGTTCTCCTGTCTACCGACCTCTTTACCATTCTCTCTCCTTTCAAAACGGCCCGCACCTCTTCTGCCTCCTCCAAACCTCCACCAAACCTCCACCACTAGTCTCCAACCATATCCAATACCTCCTCGTTTGTCGCTCTTGCCACCCAGCTCACCCTCTGTATCCTTCTCCACACCCACAACTGAAACGCCTCAAGTCTAAGTACATCGGTTATTTTTCTGTTCTCTTTATCGGAGTAATCTCAGTGGCTTCTGATTTTTCGTTTTTTTTAACATCATTTTCTGACGGCTTCAATTATACATTTCTTATTTACAATAAAAACAAATCTATTTGTTTTCGTGCACAGCGCCTTACCATTTCTTGGTTAGGTCTTACTTTTTCCGGTGGAATATTTTTTCGTGTATTTCGTTCTTTTATTTGCTTGGTCCGTTACACCATGTTGCGCGCATGCATCAATTTTTCCTTTTCCCCTTTTCTAACCAGTTAATTTTGCATTAATTTAATGCCTTTCAAAGCTTATATCATCCTATCCTCGTATGTTAATGTTCATCTATTGCCTTTTTCTAATATTTTTCCGGCTCATGTCAAGCAGGCTCTGAAGCAATCCAATCGAATCCTTGAACGTGATTTGATTCATAATTGCCGCTTAGCGAAGCTTCTCGAAGAAAGTTTGCACAGGCATAGGTTGGGAAGCAAGGAAACGAGTTTTTTCCTAACGGAGAGACGGTCGAATCCATTCCGTTATGACTTCAGAAGCCGTCACGCTGTATCCCTGTGGGAAATCTAAAAAAAATGCTGTTCATAATCAATGGAAATGTGGTATGAAATCAATAGTTAATTTATTCATGTGTCTTTTTCGCAAGGTGGGCTGAAAACCACGGTGTCATCGCAGCCCTGCACAACTTAATAAATCGCGCAATCGTTTCCATGTCGTATGTGAAATTTTTTAAGTGTCCCTCCGGAGCTTATTTTGTATCCTCAGTCATATTCGAGCCCCACTGCTTGTAATGATCAACATTCTGTAGTGCAGTACTGTGACTAACTTTAATTTCCTAAGTAGCGGTTTGATGATGTCGAATGATGTGTTCGATGTTATTTATAGAAAAAAGAATTGCGACAGCCCAAGCATTAGAAGTTAAATATATTCTTGGTGAACCAAAATTTTTAATTATTTATTTGCGCTTAAGTTATTCTGTGATCATTTTTTAATGTATCATATTAATATTATTATATTATATTATAATCTAATTTGATTTATATCCGCTTCTCATGTCGCAATATCCGTCCTTTAGCCTCGCTACGTAAGAGAGGATAAACTCATAATGAAAACGATATAGGTACAGTTCCACCAAGTTATATTGCTTTCACCCGGTTTCTACGGCTATAGCGTCATTCGTAGCGGCATCAAGACTAACAAATAGGAAATATTCGCAAACATAAATTTAGTCTTGAGAATGCCGCCAGAGCCGTCGAAACCGGTTGACAGCAATATAACTTATTGGAATTGTACATCATTTTCATTAAGAGTTATTCCTTCTCGTTCCACTACGTTATCCTTAATCAATGGATTTGATAATAGAGTATGATGTTATTCCGGAAGATGATAAGAGATCTCTTCATGATCATCCTTATGAACATATAAAAGTTTTTTCTAACAGAAATGAATAAAAGTGGCTGGTTGCCCGATACCTTTGATTTTTTGACTGACACGATTAATGATGTTTGACGTCGGGAAGAGTTGAGAGATGTAATAAAAATCACAGTGCTAGGATTAGATCGTGGTTCAGAAATTTTCACCTCAATTTAAGCGATAAACCCTTATTCTTTAACGTGTTCTTGGAATTTTGATTTTCCATGCACACTTCAGAGCATTAGTTGCGGCTAATATCACCTCCGCGTTTGATCTCTCGGGCTTGTGAATATTTTCTGCTTTCGAATAATTTGTTCAATTCTCAGGAACAGTGCTGTAAACCATGGTGAAACAACGCAGCAGGTTTTACGCATTGAATTCCCCCGCGGTTAAAGTTTCCCAAGAGTTTGGGAGTGCTCACCTCCTCGTACAAAAAAATCAGACGATACTGCTGTTGCATTCAGTTCACGCACAAACGGCATGCTTAAGGCTCTTCATTTGACTCACAAACGACCTCCTTATAGGGGGATAAGATAGATGGATCCTGTTGGTTAGGACTGAGGAGGCGGTGATATCGAAAGTGATTCGACGCATGCCGACATGCATTGCCATCGATTCCGTTTCAGCAGTGTCGAAATACCTGTTGGCGCTACTCAACTAGCATCTAAAACCATTCAAAACGTGAGTAAACAAATTAGAAACTAGTTTTGAGTACGCAGTAGGTTACTAGGGTTAAATGTATGGTTGCTGTTCTGGTTGCGCGTACCAAGGAGTGCCGGATGGTTTGTTGGTTTAGTAAGAAATAGCAGATGTTGCCCGCTTTGCTGTTTTTTAAAATGATCTTCGCTAACAAGGATCTGGTTGTGAATAAAGTCCTTCGAGGTTCTTAGCGTGCGAAAAAAGATATAATGGAATGGCTTATACAAGGAACTGCTACATGGCCGTTTTTTGCCGTTCCTCTTCACCGGGCTGAGTTGCGAAAGATGTGAGTACAGTCCCGTATGCATGTTGCGCGGTTGTTGGGACGCCATTCATTGCTGCAAGCATAAAATGGAGTTGAAGTATAAAGGAAGGCATGCAATGTTCTACAGTCACTCGTACGAAAGATTATCTTAAAAAAATTAGTGAATTTGTGCTCTATACGATTTCGCTTTCCATGTATTGTTCAATGAAATTTTCATGAATTTTGGATTGTACGGTTTACAAAAAGAAAGTTTTCTAATCTAAAATTGGCTGAGAATAAAAGAATTATTTTTCCTTCCTAGCCTCCTAATAGGTTGTCCAAACCATGGACGGAAGTAAATAAGTTTGGAATATGCTGGGACTGTATTTGCTTTCAAAAACTTAATGCATATCCCAAATCAGCACGTAAGAACTTGGAAGTCAGGTCGTGAGAACATTTATTCCCATTATCTAGGAAACCAATCAAAAAGAGCCTCCACCCTCTTATTCAATATCCCTTTTGTAAGGTAGCCATCTTTATAGTGACTCAGTACTCTCCATTTCAAACCTTTGCCGTTAGCTTATCAAAGCATTCTATAATAATCCTTGTATGTACAAAAATTATTTTTTCGGAGACGTACTTTCCGGTTATCAGTTAATAGGCTCCAATTTTTCACATATTTAATACGCCATGAGAAAAATCGTTTTGCTTGACCGTGCTTTGTACCCAATTCTCCAAATTCCTTCCTGTGTTACACGAACCTGTAGCACAGAAGAGGCCGCGACGTGTCCTTACGTATTCTACCATTCACACTGCATACGAGAACAAGTAAAGTACCAATAAATCAATGTTTAATTTCGCTTTTAACCAAGGCTTGACCACCAATTTCCTGGGATACCGCTACAATTGCTACAGGCTATCATACCTCATCGGCTATTGGGAGCTCCAGGATGCGTTTCCGCTCTGCGAATATTATCCCTGTGAGGTGTAGATGAGGATATGGAGAAGGATGGAGAGGGTGAGCTGGGTGGCAAGAAGGACGAACGAGGAGGCATTTGATGTAGTCAAAGAAGAGAGGAAGTTAGTGGCGACGGATTGTGGGAGACAGAAGAGACGGGTACGAATAGATCGAAAAGGCAGGGAATGCTGAAAAGGGCAATAGAGGGGGGAACGCTTGGGAAGCGTGGAAAAGGAAGGAAGAAGCAAGGAACTCTGTACGAAATAAGAAGAGGAAGACGAGGGATCTAACGGCGGATTCTTTTAAGAGGGATCTAATGGCGAATGACAAAGAGGAGGGAAAACGTAACGACAAGCCATGAATTCGGACGTTAGCCCTTTGAGTGCCACGCGACGATATATCGTCGTTTGCAGAATGTGCCAGAAGTGCCAACGACGATATATCGTTGTCTATGAGGAGACCTGTTTAAACAGTGAGTCATTGCTAAACAATTTAGTTTTTTCGTATTCAATAGCAAAAAAGCATCCTCTTTCAAATACAGAAATGATCATGTAAAAATGGTAAAAAATAATAATTAATTCGCCGTACTAAACAAATAATAATTTTACGAATAAAGGCCTGCAAATATATCAGAATATCCTTGGCACTTCTGGGGGTGCCCACCAAAAAAATTGGTGGCACTCAAAGGGTTAAAACAAGTACCGTCCAAAAACCTACCGATCAGCTAGTAAAATACTCTAATGAATCTGAATCGCCACTTTGTAGAATGGTGATGTTGTGGAGAAATGACCTGTTAAAGAAAGAGGACCTCCCAATCGTCGGAATCGCGACTCAATGGTATATGAGAGTGCCTAGCGGTGAAGTACCACCGCATCGCAAATCCTCGTACTTCTCTCATCGGCGATGTTCCGCAGCTCCAGGAAAACTGAACAGGAAGAAAAAGGAGCCATCCTTCTCCCTGTCCACCGATACCCCTCCCCCATCCACTCCCACGCCGCGTCGAGTCGGAGAGAAAAGAACATCTCAAAGGCAGCAGTTCCTACTGCTCGAAGAATTCGGTGGCAAAAACCTCTTAAGTAAAAAAAAGAAGAAATGGAATGACCGACCGGGTACGGGCGGTGACGTAGGACGCGGTAGTTGTGCGGTTGGGATCGTCTTTAAATCCCCCCGTGGATACACGAAACCAAAACCTTTAAGGGAACCGGAAGAAGGAGATGCACCTCATTTTGTTTCGAAAGCTCACGTTTTGCTTTGTTTTCGATCCATTGTTAACTTTTTTTTTTAGCACTTTCTGTACTGATATCAGCCTGAAGGCGGTTTTAATTATTGAGGTAGATTTTTGGCCAAAGTTACAAGCTACAATTTGGGCGTCGCCTTACCCCCATGTTTGTCAACTTCGATATTCCTGCAGAGTTTCTGGGCTCAAGTGCAAAAATGCGCAATTTTGCAATGTTTTTCCTCGATAACTTACTAAACTCCGGCATGCATTCTCTTCGAAAATATTGTTTTTCTCAAAATGTATTATTAATTTATTCAAATTAATAATAATCCTCACTCCCGTTGAAAACTGTGGTTAATCGATAGCACTAAGTGACCGATGTTCGTTTCAAGAGTAACTTGCCTTAAGTTTCAAAGAGTTGGCGGTCATTTTTTCTCTTTTTCTATCGCTCCCTTTTTCCTTTATTTTTTCAGTTGTTTTTAATGGTTCTTTAAATTATATATTTATCTTTTTTCTATTTTTAATATTTTTCGTCACTTGTGCCAATTCTAAACTTTCTCCATCTTTTTTGCCTCTTCGAGGTTTCCTTCGATTTTTGCGTTAATCTCTTTCTTCTGTATTTTTCTTTCCAATTTACTTGCTCCGTAGATTCCTCGCTTCTTCTTCCTTTCGATACTTTCTGTACCTTCATCCGTACTTTTCCTTTCCACTCTCCTTTTCGCACATCGCCCCCCCCCAAAAAAAAACAAACGGTCACGAACTCTTGGTCGCCCATCAGGCCGACAAGCTACATTTCTCACTTCCCCTTCAGTCCTTTCTCTTCCGTCTTCTTACTCTCGTCATTCCTTTCCCCGCCTCGCCATGTCATCCCCTCGCCAGCGTATTTTAACATTTTTTTTACCAACTTATCTTTTTATCTCTTATCCTATAGTCTCATATTTTTATTTATTTATTTCTATCTTTCGTCTTTTTCCTCTCTTTCTTCATTTTTCCTTTTTTTTCTTTTCAAAGTTTCCTTTTCAACTTTCCTTATTGCTCAGTTCTCTGACTTTTGTTTTTATTTACCCACGAATCCATGTACACATACATATTGTATGTTTTTCGCCTTTCGCTCCCCATATTTTCATGTTTTTTATTTGAATCTCTTGTTATTCTTCGCTTACTTTCTTCTGAAATTAAATCTTATCATTCCTGTTTTGGTTTTTTTTTAATTTTTTGCTTGCTTTTTCATTCCATAAGTTGCTATATTTTCGTCCTCTTGATATGCTCGTTTATATGTCTTCTTTTTCTCCATCACTTTCATTCTCCCACGAGGCGCTAGCGAAAACTTGATCGCCATCTGGAACAACGAAACCTCAGGTTCCCTGTATCCTTCCTTCTCCTATGGTGCCACTGGGTTTCTTCCCTTGCCCCCCCTTTATAGCCACCCTATTATTACGCCATCTAACTCATTTGTCTTCCTCCATTCATTAATTTGCGTCTTTACTTATTCCTTTATTACTACAGTTTTCCTTTGTCGAAAATTTCCATGTAATGTTTCTCCTTCTTCTTTGATTTTACGTATATTTATATTAAGAAATAACTTTTCCAGCTTCCAGTTCATTAAAAACATTTTTCTCAAATTTAATTCCATAATTTTTTGCTAATTATACTTATTTCTTTCGCCCTTATTTGATATCTTCTTACTATTCTAACTAATATATTTGCATTTATGGGTTGATTCCTTTTTTCGGGTTTTCCGCCGCGTTGGTTCATGTTGAGGACGATATTTCGCCGGCTGTCCTCAACATGAACCAACGCGGCGAAAAACCCGAAAAAAGGAATCAACCTCTATCTAAGCCCCGCGAAAGCCTTCATCAGAACTTTAATTGTATTTATTTTCAAATTAACTACGCAATATCAAGTTTAACTTCATAAAAATACTGAGCACCATCCATAATTGCTATGAATAAATTTTGAAATTTTAAAATAAATTTAAAATTAGTTCAAATATTTTGCTGGAGAAGGTAATAGAGAGGGGAAGCGTGGAAGAGGAAGATAGAGGATGTGAATTCTGGATGAAATAAAAAATAGGAAGACGACATGCGGATTTTATGATGTATCTAATGGCGGGTCACGTACAGGAGGGAAATCAGAACGATATGTCAGAAATTAGGACGTTAGAACAAGTCCTGTCCTACCAATGACCAGGAGGAATAATCAAATTAATCAAGTATTTTTATGCAGCTACATTTACGAAATACCGTGCAAGCCACCACTAGGGTGTATGGCACGAGGCGATTCCACACCAGGCATGAAGCCCTCATCCCAGCTGAAATCCGAACCGCACATGTTACCCCGGATTTCAGGCGCAGGCCAAAAGCAGTCAGGACGATAATACGCGGTCAGACCAGAAACTAGGAGAGTACTTCGTGGACGAACATGCTACCATGCAGTACACTACTTAAGATACGGCTACTGGCTGTAATTACTATAACAGATAAGTAGTTATTTTTTTTGTATCCCGGATGATTTTGTTGGCCCGCATGTCCCTGGAATCCCAAGAGGCTGCTAAGCCTGTCATCAGGCTTTCCAGAGACCGAGCCAACAGAACTTGACATGCAGCCGAGCGCCGGATGGTGAAACATCCACCCAGGTGGGACTCGAACCCACGACCCTCAGTTTAGCTGGCGAGGACTTTACCCCGTCGCCACCGGGGCTGGAAATAAAAGTATTTAAGGTTCTAAATCATGCAAGAGCTAAATCATGTCGGAAATTGCATGCGAGGTTAGTAACTAATATGTAATGATATTAAGATATTTAGCACACATGCAAAAATTTATTTTACGTGGTCATGGTCAAAGTATCCTAGAACTGATCTATCGCAACTATTATGGTCCTGTATTGTACGTGAAACGTGGGAACGTTACACCACTTATAGGTTTTTATTTTGTTCCATTCTCTCCTTCTCCAGTATTTCCATAGTTTTTTCTTTAATTCTCTCTTCCTGTTTTCTGTACATTTCCCTTTCTCCTTAACGCGCATTCCCTCTCCCCAAAGAAAAGCAGTTGCGAAAAATTTTGGTCCCCCATCGGGCCGACGAACTACATCTCTCACTTCTCCTCCCTCTTTCCTCCTTCTCCCTTCGCTTATTCCCCTCCCCATATCTTCCTCTCTCGCCAACCCCCGGTGTGTTTCTTTCTCCTCCCTCGCCCCTCCTCGTACTCCCTCGAGTCATCGCGACGGTCTTTCTTCCTTATGCCTCCCGCCGCCCAAAGAGTACTCGAACCTCTTCCCTTCGCCTCATTTCTTTCCCGCGCCCCTCCGCTCCCCGCACCCAACCACCATCCACTCCGCTTCCCCCCCCTCCTCCCCCCCCACACAGCCTCCCTCTCTCGCATTCGGCATCCGATTCCTCCCGCGCCGCCAGCGACGGCGGCGACATTCCGCTCATTCGGGTCCGGTTCTCCTTCCGAAACTTCCCTCCCTACGTTACTTCTGCCTACCTTTTACTCCTTCCTTCTTTCTCTCTTCCTTTAAACTTCACCCGCCCCCACCGCTTGGACCGCCGCCGCTGAGGAATGCGACTCCGCCGGCGCATAAATTAATGGAGTCGTCACGGCGAGGGAAGAACGACCAGAGAGAGGGCTTTAGGGAGCTCCTTCTTATTCTAACTCTTCTTAAGTCTTCTTGTTCTTCGTCTTATTTTCCCCTCATTGCTCTCGAAAAAAAGGTGGTCGAGGGGGGAGGCGGGGGTGGGGGGGGGGCACCACTTCTCCTCCTTAAAACTGTTTCGTGTTGGGTCTGGTGTAGGGGGGGGGGGGTGAGGGTGGAAGTGGAGAGTTGGGAGAACGGGCGTGATGGGGGTGGTTGAAGACGGTCGGGATTCTTACTTAGCCCGTCTTTGAGTGCGGCATGACGTGATATCACGTCATGGCTGTCTTTACGCTGGAGCTGATGACGTGATATCACGTCACTGGTACCGTGAGTGTTCCAACTTTTACTAGGGGACCTATTGAAAGTTCCCTTGTGAAAGCTGGAAAACTCGCAGTGCCCTTGACGTGATATCACGTCATCAGCACAAGCGTAAAGACAACCATGACGTGATATCACGTCACGGCTGTCTTTACGCTGGAGCTTATGACGTGATATCACGTCACTGGTACCGTGAGTGTTCCAACTTTTACTAGGGGACCTATTGAAAGTTCCCTTGTGAAAGCTGGAAAACTCGCAGTACCCTTGACGTGATATCACGTCATCAGCACAAGCGTAAAGACAACCGTGACGTGATATCACGTCATGACTGTCTTTACGCTGGAGCTGATGACGTGATATCACGTCACTAGTACCGTGAGTGTTCCAACTTTTACTAGGGGACCTATTGAAAGTTCCCTTGTGAAAGTTGGAACACTCGCAGTGCCCTTGACGTGATATCACGTCATCAGCACCAGCGTAAAGACAACCGTGACGTGATATCACGTCATGCCGCACTCGATGGGTTAACGTAGCTCTTTCCCTCTCCATCTTTCCGCCCAGACCTCCGCTCCCACCCCTCTTTCGTGTTCTTGTGTGCGCGGGTGGATCCGCTAAAGCCTCCTTTCCTTTTCGTTCTCCCGAGTTTCTTCCCTTCTCACAACGAAAGGGGAAGTGAAACGTGCTCAATTTTTCTCCGCGAGTTTTTTTTTTCTCGGTTCGTGAGGCGCGGGGATTTTTTTTTCCGCGGCGTGCATCGTCGACTTGTCTAGCTTGTGCTGCTTAGCAAATGTCATTACATCAACGGAGTCGCGTATCTTTGGATTCTCTCGTCTAATAACCCTCGATAAACACATTCTTGTTAGAGTTTCAGTGCAAGAGTTATGGGATGAAGATTAACCATAAGAAGACAAAAGTTATGAGATTTTCTAGAAGCAAGAAGGAGGGGCTTAACATATGGGTGGAAGGACACAAAATGGAGCAACTCGAAAAGTTTACGTTTCTGGGTAGTATTCTGGAGGATATTGTGTCTAGTGGTAGGGACATTAGATGTGGAATTGCCATGGATACAGAAGTATTTTCACAGAGGAGGGTACTGATGAGGGAGGGTCTGAGCAGAGATGTAAAGAAAAGGGTGGTGAAAACTGTAATATGAAGCGTGGAGCTGTATGGGTCGGAGACTTGGTCATTGCAAAGGAAAGATATACGTAAACTTGAGGCGTTTGAGATGTGGGTGTGGAGAATAATGGATAGAGTGGTCTGGGTGGCGAGGAAGACGAACGGGAAGATATTGGATTTGGTCGGAGAGGAGAGAAAACTAGTGGCCTAGGTTCGGAGGGAGGCAGAAGGGATGGTTGTATAACGTATTGAAAGGGGAGGAAATGCTGAAGAGGGCTATAGAGGGGAGAACATTGGGGAATCGCGGTAGAGGAAGGGAGAGGACAGGAATTCTGGGAATTAGGTTAGTCCTGTCCAAAAACCTACCAATATCCTGGTAGAATACTTCATCTTCATCTACATATTACCCCGCGAGCCGCCGCATGGGTGACAGGCAGGGGGTGATAGGTCACTAGCCGTGTAAAGATGTAAAAGTTTTGGAGGTGAAATGGTGACATGTACTATGGGAGTGTGTTTAGAGGAGATCAGTTTTTATTGTGGTCGCTTATTGTGCGCGGAAAAAACGAGTTTATTTACCTATCTGTTCGGCAGAGTATCTCCTTTGTTTTATCGCATCTGTCAGACCTAGAAATGTGGTGAGGTGTCATGATAATATTCTTTGTGTCGCTCTGAAACACACCAGTTCTGAATATCTCAAGCAGCCTAAACCTAGCGTGCAGCCTCCGAGTCTCTAGGGGCTTCCAACTTAATCCCTCTACCAGTTGTTTAACACTATATGTTCGTTCGTAGCATTTTTTCACGAAGCGTGCTGCTTTTCTTTGTATTTTTGTTAGTTTTTTTGGTTAAATCTTTATGACCAGGGTCCCAGATGCTCGCGGCGTATTTTAGGTGGCCTAACCAGAGCGAAGTACCATCTCTCTTTTATTGTTTCATCCGAGGATATTCCTATTATCCGCTACATAAAACCTAGTTTCTTTAATGCTTTCCCGCATATATTTTATATGTGTGCTCCAAACAATATATCTGAAGTTAAGGTAATTCCAAAATATTTTACTGTATTTGAAGATTTTCTGTTCACTCCATCCACGGTGTAGGTATGGCTTTCGTGTGATGACTTTCGCAGGAAGTGAACTGTGGTGCATTTACTAATATTTAGTTCTAAACCCCACTCCTGGCACCCCGGATGAACGTTGTTAAGGTCAGATGACTGAACTTCAAAGTCCGCGTCTTCGCTTATTTCACGGTAGATAACTGTATCGTCTGCAAATAATCTTAATTTACTACTAATTCGAGAACTTAGGTCATTAATATAAATAATGAATAAAAGAGGGCCAATCACGCTTCCTTGAGGAACACCGGACGTGACTTCGACCATATCAGAGCTAAAACTATCAATAACTACTTTTTGTTTTCGATCTCTGAGAAAGTTCCTTATCCAGTTTACAATTTTTTATTAACTCCGCACGAATACAATTTAAAAATGAGTCTTTTTTGTGAAGAACCTCATCGAATGCCTTTATTGAAATCAAGGAAAATCGCGTCAATTTGCTTATTCGATTCACCAGATTTTAGAATATCATGAAGGAAGAGCGCAAGCTGTGTTTCGCATGACCTGCCCTTACGGAAGCCATACTTAATGATGATGATGATGTATCAACGACTAGTCTAGCTTGAGCTACTTAGTCAATGTTCTATTATCAATGGCGTCTTTAGTTTTTGGATGATTTCGTCTACAACTTTCGCTAAACACGTATCTCATGTGGGAATCTCCCTCAGTATCCCTCCAGTGCTAATTATCACGGAACACAAGGACCAGCTCAGTGATGAATAAATTTATTGCCGCCTTCCTGGAAGTGGGAATAGTAGTGGAAATCGGGAAAATATATTTGCAAAGTTGATAGTAATTATATCTGGAAGAAAAAAATCCCAAACTTTTCTATAAAGTTTTGACTTTTTAGCAGAGTTGCACTCGGTATCCGGTAGTGATAAGAAAAACTAACTATCGCTCGCCTAAAGCAGGGGTCCTTTACCTTTTCATTTTGTCAGTTCTCGATGTTTTCGGCTTGGTAAGCTTTATTTAATGTGATCTGTGAAAGATAGGGTATTTTTGTGGATTGAGGGCTGGCTTTCATTATTGTAGGCCCAGGTTCGAATCTCAGAAGGAGCAGTTCACTTGCTCAATCCTATTCTTCCTTAAAAATTTCAACTTCATCCTAATTTCCTGCCTAATTGGCACAAATGACGCCAGTCTTGAGTCGCCTCCATTTAAAATTTTTGCGCCCCTTTCTGACTATTCGCCGTCTCTCTTGCTTTCGTGTGAGTGAATACACTAAATGTCCTTTCCTTTTCATTCTCACGGCTTCCCTTTCCCTTTCTCAAGGCGGAAGAAAAGGTAAACGTTTTATACTCACTCGGCACGCTTTTTCCATCCGAGCATGCCCGTGAGAATCAGGATAATATTTATAAGTCGAAGAACTAAATTAGGTAGGTTTTAAGGACGGGACGACGCAGGGCAGGAAGTTCACGACGATGATGAAAGAGGTATTGTTAATGGATAAGGGACGTGTAAACTTTAACTTACTTCTATTTAAACGTACCTTGACCAGCAGATTACAGTAACAATCATTAGTAGTTATACGGTTTTTAGAGTTGGGGAGAAAAAATAACCAGGTTCACCGTGCCATAAAATAAAATAAAAATTGAACAATTCATCCTGATGGAATATGTTTTTCAGTATTTACTCTCTGGAACAAAGAAATTGAGGCCGATTATAAAAGTAGGAGGAAATAAACTGGAGGAGCTCAAGGATGAAGGTGCATTAACTTTGGTAGGTCCGCGGATGGAAATGGACTAGTTAGCAAAGAATTAAGGGAAGAACAGTGCTAGCAAAAGAAGCCTTTAGCGATAGGTGAAAGCTCATGGGTGGTAACTTGTATATGGACATAAAGAAGATGCTGGCAAAGAGTTTAGTAAGGAGTGTAGCGTTTTATGTTGCAGAAATGTTTACTCTAATAAAGAAAGGCAAGAGTTGGCTGCCTACATTTCAAACGTATGGAAGAGAATGGAGAAAGTGCAGCTGATGGAAAGGAAGACAAATTAGAAAAGGCTGTTGGGCGGGCAATGTGTGTTGCAATTCATGCTAGGAAATAGTTTGGAACTCAACATGGATATATTATTATAATTTATATCTAATGCCTTCGCTACCATGCCCTTTCTATTCTCGTCTACCACTCAAGAAACCACAGTGAAACCTGTATTAGGCGGCACCACCGGACCCATGAAATTATGGCAGCGTAAGCTGGTGACCTCTGAAAGGATGGAAAATTTACTTTGCTTTAGAGGGAAATTCATTTCGTCCGTCCCCGTCGCCCTCTTTGAGAAGTGATCGTTTAAGGGAGGTATCCGCTGAGGCAGGTTTCACTGTATATTACCTTTATTCCTCCAGTTTGCACCCTTCTACTATTACAACTAGCCTCGCATTCTTTGTCATAGATATATTTATTTAATTTTTCATCTCCTTACCGAAGGTAAAAGTTGATAGTTGAAAGCTAAGTCGATTACGGGCGGCTTTGTCATACATTAAAGTGACCCTCGTTTTCAAATTGGGTTCAATAGAATGAATTGTTCAAATCAATCAAATTTTTAGCTCTCAACTCTAAGCTTGAGCATATGGAGTTTGATACCTTCGCCACTATCTTCATTTATACATTAAGATATTCCTTTCAAATCTCTGCAACAGTCCTTTTGTGGCCTTTGTTATGGTTCTTGTTTCTATTATATTTTCAGGTATCAGAACTGGACAAATCATTGTTTTGCTTGTAATATTTAGAAAAAATAAAAATTAAGGTTTGTCTAGATAATGTGCCGATTTCCATATTTTTTCTAGATAACGATAGGATAACGTGGACTCTCAGAAAGGAGGATGAGAATAGGCTGGAGGCTTTGAGATGTGGGTGTGGAGAAGGATGGAGAAGGTGAGGTGGACGGAAAGGAAGACTAACGAAGATGTGCTTGAGATGGTGGGCGAGGAAAGGAAACTTTTCAATAAAATCCGAGATAGACAGGGTAGATGGCTGAAGGATGTAATGAAAGGTGCTGGGTTGCTGAAGAGTGTGATAGAGGGAAGGATGTTGGGCAAGCGGGGTAGGGGAAGAATGATATTGGGTTTCATGGACGGAATGAAGAAGGGTAGGTCTTATGCAGAGGCGAAAAAGGATATGATAGGCTCCTGAATGTGTAAAATACCGGGAGAAGATTCTCTGACATTCAACAAAACCTACCTTTACTGGTAGAATACATTATAAATAAAAAATAACGCTAGAATATGTTGCAATCGAATAGAATTAACCTTTATTATATTCTGAGACAGGTCCCCTAGAGCAACAGTAAGATACAATGAAATAGCAGCGAGGTAACTAACAAATGGTTGTGTTCAAATCAGAAAATAATGGAGCTAAATAACCAAGAAAAAGAAAGGTAAAACCAACTACCCTCAGTGAAAGACAATAACTGTACATGTGTTACAATTGGATTTAAAGATAGGTATAGATATAATATGAGATAGTTGAAGGGTAAAAATCCTTAAGGTTACAATGCATATGATATTTAAAAAAAACATTTTAAACAGTAAAAACAAAAAAAATATGAACGGACCAAGAAATAAAAAGTTAGCCGATATAATCCTTTGATTTAATTCTTGTTTCATTGGCTGTGATGACCGCTTCAAGATATTTAAAGTTCTCATCCGAAATACTTATTGACATTTTTCCCATAATAAAGTGAGAGTAATAAATGGGGTGAATATTCATATACAGTAAGCACAATGTCATTTATCAGGGACTTGCTCGGCGATGTATTTTTCGGGAATGAGAGCAGGATAAAATGAATAAAAAAACAGGCCACAACGACGGGGAAAAGGGGATAAGCGCGGGCTTAATACGAGGAAAAAAAGCGACGCGAATTCCTTTAGAGCAGTCGGTCGGGTTTGAATAAAACAAAAATCGTGCGAAGGGGAAAGAGTTACGGCATCAAATACTAATAGCACTAAGGTAAAGTAAAAAAATATAACTTTTGTTTTACGGCTCCGAGGAGTGGAAAGACTCATGCCGGAAGTCGTTGGGACGAAGACCATCAGTGAGACGACAAATATTTTTCACTCTTTCTCTTCTCTCCTTCGCCTCCAACCGTCCAACCTCCCGTCCAAAATGTCGTCGCAATAGTATTCTTTTTCGAGATTTTCCGCTAGCGGAAGCCAAATGGAAAAGTATGTGTTTTAAGTTAGTTCTACCGTAAAATGGCCGTTGGGGACCCTATGTGGTTCTTTTTTTTTTAACCCAACATTTACTCTCAAACTGGATTAGACAAAACATTGGATTAGATGTGAAAGCGTCTTTCTTTAATTTTTGTAATTGCTCGCAACCAGGCTTAGAATTTTTATTTTCAGGTGACTGAAAGAAACACATTTTTTTTAAATGTTTACATCCGGTTTTCGTGTTGTCTTTACTCTTGTCCAAAATTTCCTCTTTTGGCTCCAGAATCCTCATTTTTTCTCTTGGTTAAATCAATTATTTTGGAAGTACTTGGTGTAAATCTATCGTTGCGAAATAAAGTGAATATTTAACTTAATTAAATTCCGAAACAGTGTATTCACACAGTAAAATTCATTATGCTTTGATAATAAACTGCTGTGGATTTTTATAAATAATTTTTACTAATATTTTTAAAAATAATTTTCAATTTTTCACTGTTTTCAAAGGTTATGTTTTCATAACTGTCCTTTGTCTCGGGATATTACCATCTATTTTTTATTGAGTAATATTGCTTACACACACCTTGTGCTTTGCAGTGTGTCCGATTCACCTTGGTATTAAAATATCACCTATATCATAATTATTACTATGCAAGACCTTTTGGGATATCATTACATAATAATGGAATACTGCCAAGTTAATCTCTTTCTTACACTCCACCATACGCTCTTTAATCGAATTTCCAATTTGTATTTTACACATCAAATGAATGTTAATAAAATTTAAATTGAGTTTGAGGAACTAACAGATAACGGAAGGAAGAGATGTGTGACGCTACGTTCATATCTTTTATAGTACTTCGTATCAACGCTATCAGAGGCCCCATTTTTCCAAATTCCATAATGGCGCAATTGAGGCTTGTTCCAAAAACTGTCGCTTTACTCATAAAATCTGTGTGACGTAGCTGCTAACGCCCCGCGTGCGCTATCTGAAGGTCCGCGGTTCGATATCTGAAACCAATGGCATTATCCTCTGTAAATATTCATTCGATTAATTATTCTTGCTTTATTTTGCGTAAATTATATATTAGTCTTTCAGTTGAGCACTTAAAATATCTTGAAAGATGATCACAGCCAATAATAGTATGAATCAAGTGTTCAATCAAAGAATTATATCAGCTAACATATGCTACTGTTGTCCAGGGAAGCATATGGAAAGCCACACATTATCTACACAAGCCAAAATATAATTATATAAAACTCTGTTTCATCCCGCATGGATATATGAAAACATTTTAGAAACAAGAGCATAGGCCTTAAAATGACTATTGCGGATATTTGAATGAGATATCTTATTGTGGCCCCGTAAATGAAGATAACTGCGTACGTATCGCAATAATGAGCTGGCTCAATTATATAAATTATTTGAAGTAGTAACACACGTTTAATTAGCCACATTACTTTGAGCAGGGCATTTTTTAGTGTTATGCTAGGATCCCAAGAGAGTGCTGACCGCATAGCCGCTGGGAATGAGAGGTAGAGGCCAGCCTATACGTATTTCTGTGGAATGATGGATTGAGCATATAGCAGCCTGGCTTCTGAGTTTCCGTTATAAGTAGGCGGACTTTATGGATAGGAAGAGATGGTGGAAGATTCTGGAGGAGGACAAGAATCAGTAATGGGGCTGTGGATCCGCAGAAGATGAAGAAGATGAATAAGTCTTTCGCCGCATATCCGCAAAGGACGCAATACAATAGGATGGTTTGGGGCTATGGGTTTCAGTTTAAGTTCTGGTGAATGATTTTTTTCTTTGCGAATGCCATATATTCCTGCATAGTCTTATTCCAAGTCAAAGAAAGCGGTTTGCGGAGAGTTTAATTTTCAAAGTTGTCACACCAGATGATAGATACATCCCCGCAGTAAATGTCCTGTCTCCGCCCTGGAAGTCAACATTTGTTTTCGCCAGTCTATATTACCTGAAATGTATTCCGTTTAGATGTAAGAAACATTCATAATCTGAGATGTAGCAATGAAAAAAGGTTTGCTACGAGTGCGAACGAGTGAGACAATGTTAGACAATCCGTTCAAGGTTTTTTTTCATCCTTTTTTTCCGTATTTCCGTTCAATGGAAAGCTTTCATTTCTCATTTTGGCGATTTCGATCCATATTTTCCTGCTCACTAACTGGGAAACAAAGAAACCAAGGTGATGAAAAAGGGATGGCAAAAAAATTGAATTATTTAAAGACACATCCGTCACAAATCACCCCGACACGCGTGAGGCTCAGTGAATAACACTTACCATAGTGACTTGAAATAGAAAATTCTGCAATAAGACTCATCTTTAATTCCCCTGAAATAAGTTTTCAAGAAAAATCGAAGAATAAAAGAAAAACAAGCCATCTTGAAGAAATAGAATTGCGGAAGGAGCCAAACGGTACGTTTCCGTAAATAATAACTTCTGCGTCAATCACCCAAGTTATGAGTCCCTTCTCGAGGTACGGCCATGCGAGTGAAAAAAAAATAGCTGGCTTTGACTATGGAACAGGCGATGCATGGAACCACATTGTCAGCTGCTATTTGAATATTTCGGTCAAGAACCTCGCGGCGGGGAAAAATGAAATAAAATGCCGGATATTACTTGCGTTTGGCGAAAGAATTTGGAATTTGTGCAGATCTTTACCGACGAGCTAATGTAAGTCAGGATACTTCCGTCTCGAAAATTTTTCCCATATTTATAGAAATCGTGACTTCTGTCTTGGAATCGTATGGAAAAAATAGCACTATGTAAATGGAGAGAAATTTCTCCCTGCATCTAAATCTCTTCTCTTCACTAAAAAAAATCAATCCACGACGTTCGTCTATTGGTCCCTAGAAGAAAGAGGCTAGTAAAGAATGGATAGAAGGTTATTTCAGTGCACTTTTTTCCTGTTTGTGTGGATATTTCATCCAGTTCGGTTCGCTCTCCTGTGCTCACATCTTCTCTTCACTTTTTCTCATTTTGTTTTATGAGACTAGTCATCTTCTTTGTAACCTCACCGAAACCTCTTCTAAACAACCTCAATGTGCGCGTTGCATGGACGGGGATTTGAAATGTTTGGGACCCTGCGCAGAAATATTCAAATTCTTGAAATTGATTAACATTTGCGACTTACTTATTGACTTATCCTCGCTGGTCATGTATTGCACTATATTTATTGACAGAACGTCAATTTATAAGGTGCAGTGATAAGCATCTCTGCGTAACGTTCCACAATCTATCCCCCTGTAATTTTCATTCCAATGACAACCATGGAGTTAAACTTCCATTCCTGTTAAGTTTCTTTGCATAAAATGGTTATTACTCTTCATCTGTCACGTAACCTATACTTTTTTTCTGGTCAAGTAATTGCAGCCTGATTGCAACATCAGCTCTTATGAAAGTTTTTGCCCACGTCCCTCTACAGCGTAATTCAACCTCTAATGTCTTTGCTACCATACCCATTATCATTTCTCGCACTACTTAAGTACGTAATAGAATTGCTCTTCTTGCCATAATTTTTAGTGCTATAACGCTGAAAAAATAACGAAGATTTCCGACTGGTTGCCGGTTCGCATGCGCCAAAGAGGTAGTTGCCCTGGTTCCCTTCCCATCCCTTTCGCTTTCCAACCCCAAAGGAGGTTGGAAAAAAAAACGCGCGGCGAATAATAAAAAGAAAAAAAAACACAAAAATTTCATCCCCGCGCACGACTTAAAGAGAATCCGTCGACCTTCGTCTGTGGAGCGGTAATCACCGCGTCCGGGAGAAGAACAAAATTGCCACCAATTACAGTGATAAGTTTATTACAGACTGATAATTACGGCATCGTTTGGGACCCCCATCGAAAGGGAATACGTACTCACCCGCGCTGCAAAGCGAAGAAACAACTGCACGAGAGCAGTTTTCATGCTTCGGACATAAACGGGCACCATATACTTTTCGCCTTTTCCTCATTCATTTTTTTTTTATTTCGTCCGTGGTGGTGCTTTTTCCCTCCCACGCAGCACGGCGCTGAAAAGGCACACAAGGGCGAGCGGGGACGAGGATTGATAGCCCTGGAAACAAATTACGAAACTCAAAGGAGCGGAAGGGCGTGCAACCTCTTTCCCCCACCCCGCCTCTCTCCATATCTCTCTCTCTCTCTTTCTTTCTCTCCACACGTCCAGCCACTGGTCGAGTTCGCAAACTCCTCGGCCTCGATGCAAATGGGGTCCTCTTGGAAAAATATATATGTGAGACACCCAAAAGTTGATGCAGTGGTTTAGCGAGGGCGGTAGAAACAAAGTGTTCCGTCGTGTTCTGAAAAAATTGCTTTCTGTTACTTTTCTAAAACATTACCTGGTTATCAGTAACTGTTATAGACCTATTTTCTAAAAATTACCTAGTGATCGGCAACTGTAGCAGACCTATTTTCTGAAAAAGGACCTGGTTATCAGCAACTGCAACAGACATATTGTCTAAAAATTTCCTAGTGATCGCCAACTGTAGCAGACCTATTTTCTAAAAATTTACCTGGTTATCAGCAACTGTAGCAGACCTATTTTCTAAAAAAATTACCTGGTGATCATCAACTGTAACAAACTTTATCCACTGTCCTTCTACTTTTATTTCCTCCTCTATCTCTTCAGCAGCTGATGACGTGAACCCAGCGCACGCATGTAAAGGATGCTCAGAGAAAAAAAATTGCAAAGAAAGATCGAAGGCTTTCCCGGCGTACGATGTTGTTAAAGGTTACTCGGCCTTTCCACCGGGTCAAACTCTCCGTCTTGGCCGACTTTTCGATGAACGATTTCGTCCATCGTCATCGAGGCGTCTGCATGCCCTGATGACGATGGACAAGTCGTCGAATCGTTCATCGAAACGTCGGCCAAGGCGGGTTTGACCCGGGTGGAAAGTCGGGTAACCTTTGGCAAAAAATATTGCGCTGTAACTAAGGTACATCTCTTCTCAAACTGTACTGTAAATGGACTGGAAGTGTGCTCAAGACTGTATTCAAATTGAAACAAACAGTACAGTTTGCCAAATTGCACAGAATTTTTGCAGTGCAGTTTTTGAAACAGCACATTTCCAGAACTGTAATACAGCACAGTTTCAGTATAGTTTTAACCACAGTTCAAGTCCTGCACTCTGATGCTGCACATTTTCAGTACAGCCCCCTCCATAGTTCAGTCTCTACAGTACACTTCCAGTGCAAATCATCCGTAAAAATATCCACATTATTAACACGTAAAATTATAAATTACCACAGTACTGTCCAGTACGGTTAGGAGGACTTGAACTGCACATACTGCTGAGTTAAGTACAGTTTAAGCTTACGTATAGGTGTTTCGGGTCTCCCCGCGGGCTAAAAACCTCCCCGCTCGGCCGGAAGCTCTCGCTTATCGCCAAGCATGGGGGGTAGTGGGAAAGGGGTATGGAAAAGAAAGGGAAGTTAAGCGAACCACAGCCCCATCGAGGCCGACACCATGAGGCGGATTTAGGTCAAAAGGACCTCAATTGGGCCTCCGCCTCCCCGAAGTACTCGTATCTGTTAGGTTACCCCAACAACGTGAGACGAGCTCCCGTCAGTATCGCTTTTGCGAAGGCTTACCGCACCTCTTATGAAAGCCGGAGGAGCCCGTTGCCCAAAAAATTGGGATTAGGTGTCTCCCGACTAACTTTTACGGGTAGACGTCGTGCGGTCTGCCGGAGTACGTCCTCGAATCAGGGACCACGGAGGGTCAATTCGGACCAATTCTGGTCGAAGCGTGGGAACATCCGTCAACTCAATACTCCTAGTCTACCCTTAAGCTTACGTACAATACACCCACAGTGGAGATTTTATTCTCTGGGACGTAACTGTTCCAAAACCGTTTGAGGGTGCGAATATATTTTACCTGTAATGTGCCAAGTGTATTTTTTATTTTTGTCACCTTTTTAGTAATCGTGACGTTAAAATCTTTGAGAAACTTTTCCTCTCGTTACTTATCACCTGGCTCAGCCCTCGGAGACGTTGCATTCTGCAAATCCTTACACAGTGGCAGATGAAGAGGGGGAAGAGGGAGTGGCCGTGCGCCGCCCCTTCAATTTTTGGTATGATAGGAAAAATGTTGGCCATAAGATATTCCATACCCCTCCATGCAATGCGCCCACGGCAGAGATCTGGGATGTGACTGTTGCGAAACCGGTTGGAGGTGAGAATAAATTTTACGTGGAATGTACAAAGTGTACTTTTTCTTTATGTATTATATAATTAAAATGTTGAATATTTTCTTTAGTATATCCGACTTGCTCTAGCTTCTCCCTCTCCAACTATTTTGACCAGCCTCGCTCTCTTTGCCCTAGGGAAACTCATTACAGTTTTTCCTTATGCTTTATCTGAATTCCATGTGTCACAGACGGAAGTCAATTGCGTTTACCTTAACCCATTAGAGTCCCTTGGATGATAGACTAACCAATACCTGGTATCACCAACTGAAACAAACTTTATCCGTTGTCCTTCTACTTCCATTTCCTCCTCTATCTCTTCGGCAGCTGATGACTTGGACCCAGTCTTCGGATGTATAGGAAAGGTCTACGAAGAGCTTAATATGGAGTGTAACGATGCATTGCGCAGAAAGGTGTAGCCCTGAATTCCTAACCTCTTCTTTCCCCTTCCCCTCTTGCCCAATGTTCTCCCCTCCGTTATTCTTTTAAGCCTTCCCTCTCACTTCAAAAAGTCGTACATCCATCTCTTCTGACTCCTCCGAACTTCCGCCACCGGCTTCCTCTCTTCTCCAGTCATTTCCAATACCTCCTCGTTCGTCCCTCTCGCCACCCACCTCACCCTCTCCATTCTTCTTCTCCACACCCACATCTCAAACGCCTCAAGTCTATGTATGTGCATCATTCCTTCGAATTGGCCAAGTCTCAGACCTATACAACGCCACGCTCCGTATTAGGAAATATAGGTTGCTGTTTTGTGTTGATCTTTTACATGGAATAATACTGAAGTTTATCGTCAAAACCAGAGTTCTCCCGCACAAATATTTGCTCCTTAATAGCCACGTATAACCCTTAAGCTGTGGGTTAGTTCATTAGGCTGAGATTAAAGTTGTGTGTTTGTTCTCATCTTTGTTGTCTTACTTGCTCTTGTAAGTCTAGTCTTTATCTAAGTGCGAGTTGTATTGAAATATCCTGGGCAGTCGTACATGTCTCAACTTCGAGACAAATATTGCTCCTTGATTTGATGGCATTAATTTTTCTGAGTAGCATGTGCAGCAGAATGATCTTTTTCTACAACGGAAAGTATAGGTTTTGACTGCAATTTTCGTGTCATGAATGTTCTTAACTCTTTTATTGATGTTTTCACCTCTATATTTATAATTACTGGTTTCGTTTCCGGTGACTACCGATAAAGTGCCCTAGAGTGCTCAACGGGAAATATCATAATTAAGATGTCACTCTATCCTGTCGTGTTTCCTTCTCTGATTTACTCCTTAAAAAAAATAAATTATTTCCACTAGCATAATTTCAATGGTTAAACGTACTTTCATGTATCCGTATTAACATTCCATCCCACTCAAGAATGAAAACTGGTCGTGGGTCTGTCGATTTTATATGTTAACTGGGTCAAGCAAGAGCAGACATAAAGAAAACTTCTCATAATATTGGTTTATTGAAACTTTTGGCCTAAATTCGTTCTAATCGTGTCCTCAAGCGTGATTTTGAAGTAATTAGTTCAAGTGTTTTTCAGCGATATGATCGCGGACGACTTATTCGAGGCATTCAAACGGTCATTTTGTGTTTGTACCTGATACGGTTGTCTCAGTGTCCCATTATTTCTTTGTCATTGAGCGGGAAAGGCATCTACATCTACATACTACCCTGCGAGTCGCCACTTGGGCGTTTGGCAGGGGGAGTTTAGACACCAGCCGTGTAAAGATGTAAGGGATAAGGTTTTGGGAAGTGACAAGGTGACGCATATTATCGAAGTGTGTTTAGTGGAGCTCAGTTTTTATTGTGGTCGCTTATTGTGCGTAGAAAGAACGAGTGCCTATCTGTTCGGCAGATTATCTCTTATTTGATCGCTTCTTTCAGATCTAGAGGTGTAGTGAGGCGTCATAATAATATTCTCTGTGTCGCTCTGAAACACACCAGTTCTGAATTTCTCAAGCAACCTAACCCTAGCATGTAGTCTCCAGGTCTCTAAGGGGCTCCCATCTTAAGCTTTCTAAAGCTGATAAGAACTACATGATCGCTCGTAGCAGTTTTTGACGAATTTCGCAGCTTTCCTTTGTATTTCATTAATTTTTTTGGTTAAATCTTTATGACCAGGGTCCCAAATGCTCGCGGCGTATTCGAGGTGTGGCCTTACCAGAGCGAAGTTGCATCGCTCTTTTACTATTTCATCCAAGTATCTTCCTATTATAGGCTTAACAAAACCTAGTTTCTTTAATGCTCTGCCGCATATGTTTCTATGTGTGTTCCCCGCGAGATATCTGAAGCTAGCATCATTTATATCCATGTAATGTTGACTCTCCAACTAAAGGATAAAAAGGACAAATAATCTAAAGTTTCCGCGACTCTTCTGACTTAATGCATGTAAATTCTTTTTATGGTCGTCGGTGAGGTTAGTCGATGCGTATGGTTCCTGCCATGGATGTGCATCACGAATGGCATTACTTCGAGTGGAATTCAGTATTTAGGCAAAAAAAGTCGTAGTTTTTATCACTGTAACGGGATTATCACAGACGAAAGCTGTAGGAATAACCAGTTACGGTAGGTTGAACTTAATGTTTGAAGGCGTAACTTTGTGGAAGGTTACCGCAGGCATGACGAAAAATAAAAATCTCTTACTAAAATCCACACTTAAAACTTTTATTAGCGAACTAGGTTTCGATTGCCTTGCAATCATTTTCAAAGGTATGTACATATGTATAGCATGCGAGTCAACATATAGAGACCTGGGGAGGGGGATGGATGGGGGAAAGAAGTGGTTAGTTGACGTCAGAGACGTGCGTCACGGTCAGTGGGAGGTTGTGGGGGGGAAAGATATGGATAATAGGGGAGAGTGGGAGGGAAAAACACATTCATTTAGGAGATTCTCACTTTTGTTGTTGGAAGCACTCAAAATTTCAAATTGTTCTAGGTAGTCCAATATGGCCCCGTTATTCTCAATGTGGAGCACTTCCGGCACAAAGTCACTTGTATGGTCCTCCTCGATAAAATGTTTGGCAAAGTTTGACGAGATATCTCCCTTTACCCAACACGTTTTATGTTCTCAAGCCCTTACAGAGATGGCTCGACCATATTGTCCAATATATTGTGAATTACTACTCTCAATTGTCAGAGATTTTTCTCTTACGTCGTGTCAGCGGTAGGTTGAACGAGATAGTTCCCTAGTCGAAATGGAAACCATATTCGAGTCGCACTTTTTAGTTTCAGCAGCTCTAGGGAGCATGAATTGAATATTGCATTATTAATGGTGCAATCATACTATTTTATTCGATTGAAATGATCATTAATCAAGTAGAAATATCACTATGGGTCCTTAACTCGACTCATTTTATTCACGCGGTATGTATAAAAACTCCCTCAAAACGGAAGGTTTTTTGCGATTCTGATGAAATTACTGCGGTGACTCTATGATTTATTTAAAAAAAAAAGGCGAGGAAATATACAAACTACATGCTGTTAATTTTTTGACGAAATTAGGTGTAATAAATTCCTCATTTCGTAAATATTGTCTCTTTATAGTGCACAGACGTACCATATCCCATATAAAATGGCAGGTATTTTTCTTTTAAAATCTCAGAGAGTAGTCAGGTAAAGGGCTGATATTTCATCTACATCTACATACTACCCCGCAAGCCGCCTCAAAAGGCGTGTGGCGGGGGGTGTTAGGACACCAGCCGTCAACAAAAACAAAAAAAAATCAAAGGTCGGCGCTATTGTCCTTAATTGTTCGGGGTAAAAACGAATTCCCATACCTATCCGTTCGGCAAAATATCTCTCTTAATTTATCGATTCTGTCGGACCTGGAGATATAATGTGGTTCTAATATGATGTTCTCCGTGTCGCTCTGAAAGATGTTCATTCTCAATTGCTCAAGCAATCTAGCGCTTAGCCTCCGAGTCTCTAGCGGCTCCCACCCTAAATCGTCCAAAATCTGTGTAACGCTTTCTGTACGGCCGTAGCAGTTTTTGACGAATCGCGCAGCTTTCCTTTGTATTTTATTAAGTTCATGGACTAGGTCTTTCTCCGCCGGATCCCATATGCTCGCTGCATATTCAAGGTTTGGCCGGACGAGTGCGAAATAGCACCTCTCTTTCACTTTATCATCCGAAAATCTTCCCACAACATGCTTGACAAATCCTAGCTTCCTCAGGGCTCTGCCACAAATATTTCTTATATGTGTCCCCCACGGTAGGTTCAAAGTTATCGTAACTCCCAGGTATTTAACTTCATCTGTCGCATTTATGCGAACGAATATTTGGGTACTTTTGGAAGAGTGAGATATTTTTCTTTAAAATGAGACCAAATTCGATGATTTCCAGGTGAAATAATGTTTCGGCCAGACTAACTTAAGACGTGAATGTGTCCACAAGAAACCGCTTAATCGTTTCCGCGAAATTTTCCTGGCTTGCTTTGTTGATTGTTTTACGCTGGTAATCGCACCTTTAAATCGGTAACTCTACCAGTTATCCACGTCGCTTTAAACCATGTCATATTCCACTTTGCAGTAGGCCATCATTGCCTTTAATTAGATGACGTGATAGAAGTGAGATATGTGCAAATGGAGGGGCATGCGAGCTAATGTAATTCCAAGTATTAGCTTTCCCGAGCGATAAATCCGAACCACCCGCTGATCTACGAATTGGCTGGTGAAAGGTCCAATTAGGAGCACGTCCTTGCTTTGAAAACTATAGGTCTGGTGAGTATCAAGTCGGCAACACAAACAGTTATTTATGTTTGGGTTGATACAACACTATCGCTGCTCTTTAATTTCCTCTATCCTCTGGCCCTTCGAGTGTATTTTCCGCTTGTAAATACATTAAACCTCTCGAGTTTCATCTCACTGTTTTTATGGCCGAGGGACCGAGTTCGTATCATTTCCACCAGATGTGCGATAATTAGGTCGACGCACGTAAATAATTTCTCCTATAAAAGGATCTGTACACGTGTGCCTGTCCGCTGAATATGTGTATTCCTGGGCTCCGAAGAATATTGCGATAGAGATAGTTTAGTGTGGACTTTCTACCGATAAACACTCATGACTGTGTTAATCTTGGACGTGCTTTCTCATTTCGTATGCAATTCTTCACAAGTTGCGAGTTCCTCTGAATCAACTAGCTGGACCCATCGTAAATGGCGGGCAAAATAGCCTCTCGTGTAGCTCCAGTAAACATCAATATTGTTAGTGTATTTTCCTCATGTTGACCTCAATTATTCAATTATTAGTTTATATCGAGTATTTGGATCAAATTTAAAATGCTAGTTTCCCCTTTCCGACGCTTTGGAATATACATTATTCCAATATTTTGGCTAGAATATTAAAAAATATGACGTAAATGTTACTCACAACAGCATTCGTATAAAAATCATCCAGCCCATAAATCCCCGCATAAATTATTCCGAAATGTCGGCAGGAGAGAACTTGCATTTTAAATTTGACCTAAATCCTCAATAAAAACTAAATTTATATCCATATATTTACTTCCCTTGATGTTTTGTGTATGGTATTTCATTTTTAATGGTCTACCAGCCTCACGCATGTCTTGTTCGCATGCGCAGGGACCGGTCAATATTCTATCTCAGTAATTGGCAGAAGAGGTTAATTCTTTAGAGGAAATAGCAGCACACGATTTAGAATGTACTCAATGCTAAAGACCTGTATTCAGTGGCTGTATTAAATTTGTACCTGAATTAAATTTGACAAAAATATGCTATCAATATTTTAAGAACATAATTTTATTCTTCAGTAATTCTTGTTACTGAACTACTTAAGGTTTCCGCGGAGTTGTTCAGATGATATCGAAGACTTTTCGGGTTCTCTTCCGCGTGTTTTTACTGTCGAAGACGACAGTTTCGACAGCGTTGTAGCTGTCTTCTTCAGGTCAGAAGTGACGATGCGTGTGAATGTGACTGTCCTATATAGCTGGTCGTTTTCCTGCCAATTCAGTCTGGTGCACTGTCATTGGTCAAGAAAAATCCCACCTATGCCATGCATTCCGTAAGAATGGATACCAGCCTGAAGTTATCCGGAAGATAACGAGAAAAATGGAAGACGCGGTGGACCTGAAAAGGGCCTCCGAAGATAAGCCAAAACCTACAGCCCTTGCTGTCATTCCATATGTTGCCGGCACTAGTGATAAGATAGCCAGAGTACTGGCAAAACACAACGTCGTCACCCGTTTCAACTGCGTCCAGAATACCTCGGACATCCTCTGCAAGGCCAAGGACCGCTTACCAGATAATACAAAAGAAGGTGTCTACCAGGTGAAGTGCGAATGCGGGAAATCCTACATCGGACAGACATCGAGAGCTCTCAAATGCCGCCTGAGAGAGCACCAAAGAGATATAAAGAATAGGCAGCTACGCAAATCAGCTTTTGTTTTGTTAAGTTTGAGGCCTGGCGGTGGTTTTAGCGGGTTTCCCACCGTCATAGGGCGAATGCCGGGCCAATACCTTCCCGCACCAGTGTAAATTTCCAGTGAATACCCTGAAGAGGCGACAGCCTAAAGCGGGGCTCACACCGTTGTTTTTGTTATTTGTTATTCTGTATTGTTTGGTGTGAAAATAAACATATTTTGACTTGACGCAAATCAGCTCTGGCCGAACACACCTGGAGTGGACCTTGTCTCAATATGAATTTCGAAGAAGCAAAATTAATAGCAAGAGAGAACCGCTACTTCCCCAGACTCATCAGGGAGGCCATCAAAACACCCGAAAACATCAACAGAGAAGATGGCTACACTCTCTCCTACGCCTGGACGAGAATTTTCGTAAAGGAAAAGAAAGTGACTAATGACAGCGCACCAGACTGAATTGGCGAAAAAACGACCGGCTATATATGACGGTCACATTCACACGCATCGTCACTTCTGACCTGAAGAAGACAGCTGCAACGCTGTCGAAACTGTCGTCTTCGACAATAGAAACACGCGGATGAGAACCCGAAAAGTCTTCAATAACAATTCTTGTTACTGCCATAAATATTTTCCGTAGAGCAGTAACTATTGCGTCCAGCATGTATCCATAATGGATGAAGTTAATAACACTCCGCTAATACTGAATGAAATAAATCAATTAAATATGCTTCAGTGCGTCATTTTAAGGCACTAGAATGGAATCGCTAGTACTGATAAATGGTTGCCCTGAATTAGCTATAAATTATGAATTTTCTTTCCTTCCAACCGCTGATAGGTTTTTAGAACTTCTCAGCGGATTCCAATTTGTTTCATTTCGACCCAGCTTGACGCCATTGGATGTTTATGAAGCTTAAGATGTGTTTTTAAGATAATCCTTCGCAAAGATGTGGTCGTTAATTTATGGAAAAAATTAAAATCAGGTCAAATCAGAAAGTGACGAAATTCATCTTCTACCATTCACGGGGTTAATCCTGCATTTCTCAAAGCTCACTGAAATGATGATGCATTTTAATATAATGGAAAGTAGAAAATTCTCAGATTAACTTCACCTCAAGATTACACGAGAGAAAAGTATCTGCGATTGGTGTACGAGTAGCTTGTAATGGGCAGCATGGTCATGGAGGGGCATTAAAACGCGGATTTATGTCAATAAAATTAATGAATCGGTATTTGCGGCTTTCAGAGTTGCGAATTAGGGATTTATTGAGGTAAGCAAGGAATGAGTTAGCAGTTTATGGAGAAAAATATTCTCACGGGTGCAAATTCATCACTGCATGCAGCTAGCGCCACGATAACGAAAAAGATTTCAGTATTGGATATGAAGTAAAGCATTTTAATTACATGTGCAGTACGCTAGAAGAATGTGGGAATAGTAGCAATGACATAAGGAGGAGAATTGCGTTAGACAAGGAAGCGTTTAATTATAGAAGGGAGCTGATGACGCGTCCTTGGGTAAGGATGTGATAAAGAGGCTGGTGAAGAGCTTGATATGGAGCAGAAACATGGACCCTCAGAAAGGACTGATAATAGGCTGCAAGCATTTGAGATTTCGTCGCGGAAAAGGTGCTATGGACGGAAAGGATTACGGACGAGGAAGTTTTTGAGATGGTGGGCGAGGAAAGGAAACTTTTGAATGAAATCCGAGGTCGGCAGAGTAGGTGGCTGGGGAATGTAATCAAGGGGGATGGGTTGCTCAAGAATGTAAAAGAGGGAAAGATGTTTCGGCAAGCGGGGAAGAGGAAGAATGAGAATAGGTTTCATGGACTGGATGAAGAAGGTTAGATCGTATGTTGAAGCGAAAAAAGAAATACTCGAGATAGATGGGATCTTGAAAGTGTGGAAAACTGGTAGGATTTTCTCTGCCTTTCAACGAAACCTACGTTTTACCGGTATGCTTTATGCTCAAAAAAATTGTACGTGAATTATTTGCGAATCTCTCAGTCTTGAGCGTTTTGCTGATTTTCACGGGGTATTTCCTCCATGATTTCCTTCATTTTCTTGCTTTTTCCCTTTTCCCGTATTTTCATTCTCACCAAGTGTTCATAATATATAACAGCTCTTCTCAGCGTAATATCCGTTATTTTTTTCTGTACCCAAGCACTACATGTCTTCTCCTATGCTCCATCGACTGTGTGATGTGATATGCGCAATACCCCAAATCTCAGTGCATATAAAGTTAATTTGTGGCCTACGTAAACATGACGCAAGTAGTCACGGTTAAAGTTAGGGGTGCGATTCTGTTTCTACATAACGCCGTGGCGCCGTGGTTATATGGTAAAAATAGCAGCTCCGCAACAATGCAATTCTGTTTTCTGAATATCGCGCCGTTTTAGCGTATGCAACGCTTATTTATCGTATCGTCGCAATGATCGCAATGTCAGAAGAAATAGAATCGCGCGTGGCGATTCGCTAACGCCAACAAACGCTATTGTATCACCGCGTCATGCTAGCGTATGCAGAAACAGAATGGATCCTTAGGCGTAGTGTAAGTTGCAGTGAAAGGTTCCGCAAATGGTCTTGATACTTGATGGGTCACGCATTAGCTTCCGTGTTGCGTCATTTTGAGGACAACAGTTTCGCGGGCGTTCCAGCTCGCTTCTTCTTGTCCGAAGTTCTCTATAACAGACTCCTAATTAACTTCTACGAGGCAACATGGTTAATGGATATGAGGGTTTTAGAGGGATTAAGGTGGGAGCCCCTAGATACTCGAAATCTACACGCTAGGCTTAGCTTGTTTTGAGAAATTCAGAACAGGTTTGTATCAGAGCGATACAGAGAATATTATCATGACGCTTAACTACATCTCTAGGACTGACAGAAGCGATAAAATAAGAGAAATATTCTGCCGAAGAGATTGGTGCAAAACCTCGTTCTTCCCGCGCACAATAAACGACCACATTAAAACTGAGCTCCACTAAATACACTCCCGTAATACGCGTCTCCATATAACTTCCCTAAACCTTATATCTTTACACGGCTGGTGTTCTAACACCCCCTGCTTCACGCCCATGCGGTTGCTCTAGTATGTAGATGTAGATGAATGAATATATCAGAGCAATTCGGACCTGAAGGAGCGAGCTGGAACGCTCGCGAATCTGTCGTCTTCAAAATGACGCAAAGCGGAAGCTACCCCGAAAACCGTGAAGCACCTCACGCAATATAACCGAGCTTCAGTAACATGAACACGAATGGAAATCAGCATGACTGAATTTTGTTGTCCCAGTGGGAATTCGGCACAAGGAAATTCAAGTGTCTAGAATTTGTGCTCCATCGTCTCTACAATATGTGCTCCGCTCCCCAAAAGATTTTCCCCAGGGTTGAAATTTATTTCGAGCCGGCGGAAACTTGGCTCGAGAAAGAACAAGTTTCCATAGTCTATGCACCATCCTCTCTGCTTCTCTATGCTCCCGATAGGCGCTTGAGAGTCTTGAGCCGTACCCCCGTGGGACAAAAGGCGGTGCTATCTGGAAGGCGACGATACTGGTTGTGTGGCGGACGAAATTTATGGAACGGGGATTGGCTGCGAGTGTAAGAGAGAAAAAGGAGAGGTTAAGTATGAGGAGAAGTGGACGACCAAATGAGAAAGTCCCCGCTCCGTAGAGCGCCCTGCCATTGTGATGGGTGCCATCAATCAGGGCGATCGGAGAACCCAGCGGGGAGTATCCATCCAGCGAGGAGGAGGACCTCTCTTCTGGTCGGGCCCATTTCTTCCAGAGGAGTATGGGCGTTGTTGGTTAAGTGACTTGTGGTGATGCTGATGGGGGAGAGGGGGGGTATCCAGTCCCATGAATGAAGCGAGACGGGTCTCAGGAGAGCGGTGTGGTCCAGGAGATCACCATAAGGAGTTCTTCCCCAAGAAAACAACTCTCCCTTTCGATGGATATACCGGCGGAGGATATACGGGATATGGAGACGGAGGATATAGAGAGATATATAAGGATATACCTAGCAACCCGCGGGTCCCCGCAGCTGCGGGCGGCGAGCCAGCGCCCTACCCCCTTCCTCCCAGCATCTTGGAATTGTTGCAATAAATTGACTTCTCTGTGCGAAAAAATGTGAAATGCCGGTTCGATACGCGTGCGGCAGAAAATATCATGTATCTTCATGCATTAATATTTTAAATGCGAATCCCTGGATGTGCGTAATCATCATGTTCGTTCTGCGAAGCGTGATGGCTTGATCATATGTTACTATTTGACACATGCATTTTCATTCAATATGAGAATCGTGCGGTAGGTGTACAGAATATTATGTTATTTGACATAATCGTCAGCTGTGATCAATCAAATGGTTGGTTGGCTGCAGCTCTCCACTTTATTCTCATATCAGCCGACCGCTTTTTTCCTTATTTTGAAATCCTTTTTAAACTTTCCTCATGCATTCCCTCCTTGATTCTTAAGTAATCCTTATCATTCGTTCCCATACCCGCAGCTGTTTGCATAAGATTACATCAAACTAACATGAATCTGAACACTATTTAGAGATGTATATTTTCTTAAGTATTCTGCCGGTAAAGGTCAGAGAATCTCCTCACGGTTTTCTAGGGCATATCTCCCTCTAGTATATCTTTATTGGCTTTTGCATACGATCTACCATTCTTCATCCCGTCTATGAAACCTATTCTCCTTCTTCCCCTTCCCCTCCGGCCAACTTTCTTCCCTCTATCGCACTCTTGAGCCACCCCTCGCACCTTATTACATCTTCCAGCCACCTAATTTGCCGATCTCGAATTTCATTCAGAAGTTTCCTATCATCGCCCACCATCTCAAGCACTTCCTCGTTAGTCTTCCTCTCCGTCCAACTCACCTTCTCCATCCTTCTCCACACCCACATCTCAAACGTTTGCTACCTATTCTCGTCCACCATTCTGAGGGTCCACGTTTGTGTCCCACACAACGGTACGGTCCATGTCAGGCTCTTCGCCAGCCTCTTCTTCACGTCCTAACCCAGGATCTCGACCTTATATTACCCTTAAGTTATGTATCACGTGATATTATTTTAAGAAATATTAATATCCTTGAATTCTATGCAGAGTATTTTTTTATTAATCCTAAAGATTTATTATCCATAATATGTTTTGAAATTTAATCGGATGGGTGATTTGTCACACCCATATTTAGATGCAGTTGCTCTATATAGTTCTTATGGAGATAATCAATGAAATCCCTATACTTTGTGATTAAAAGACTTTTACGTTGATACAATTCACCTGTAGCCATTTAAATAATTCTTGGATTAAAAGTTTATGTTTCTCTTGGGTGTAACCCAATGTGAGAACGACTTACTTAAGTCACAAGACTCATAGATTCGATTATTCGACAATAAGTGATCGGGTTGAAATATCTGTTGAGAGTGCTGCACAAGTTGTGAGATATCTAACCTAAAAAGTCTTACATTGAGTGTGGACTGTCATATTTCGTTAAAGAGTAGCTAATTGGCGGCTTCAAGAGATTTTAAAGGGGAATTATCGCGATCCTCACAGAACCCCCTCAACGCATTTAAATGGAGCTCATTATTATCGTATGTTGACTTCAAATATCTAAGGTGCTCTCAGATTTAGTACAGCCGTAGCATTCAAATATTGATCATTTTTCTCCTTCATGAGACCCATATTTTTGCTTCTAACATCCTTGGATGATTAATGAAGCTCAAATGATTTCGTACTGTCTACTGATTTTATTTCACCTCTTGCTACACGTGTTTCGACTGACTAGCAGTCATCATCAGGCAAGACTAATACAACATAAACAGATATGAGCTTATATAATACGTGAAACACCATATTTACGTCACACTGGGAAAGGATAGAAGGACAAGTGGGAGAAAATGGAAAAGGGGGTGGGGGGTGGTGCGAGGCGAGAGGGTGGTTTGTTGGAGGAGGTCAAGTTATTTAACAATGGTGTCAAAACTAGGAGAATGACAAACAAATTCGTTCTCATTTAATAAGTTCATTTTCTTTCGTTTCCTTTTGACTATTTCCCACTGTGCCGAAACATCTAAAAGGTGTCCTTTATCCAGGAAACGGAGGATTTTCACATTAAATGTGGAGTGGTGCACAAGAGATTTTGAAGAGGAATTATCGCGATCCTCACAGAACCCCCTCAACGCATTTAAATGGAGCTCATTATTATCGTATGTTGGCTTCAAATATCTACACGTGTTTCGACTGACTAGTCAGTCGAAACACGTGTAGCAAGAGGTGAAATAACATTAGTAGACAGTACGAAATCATTTGAGCTTCATTACTCATTATGCTGTTCTACGATATCTCGCCTGAGAAAGTGGAGTTAATCCTTGGATGATGATGGCAACGGCAAGATTCATTTTGTTATGCGTATAATCTCACATCACCTCATACTTTGGATTATATTTTTTTTCATCGCACGAACACAAGCCTTGGCGAATCAACTTTTACGCATACCTTGAAGTCAGTTCAATAGTTTATGTAGCATTGGTAGCTCATCTATAGTGCTGTATATGTTTGTGGAAGTTACTTGTGCGTTTTAGTGATTTTCAGTGATGACTCCCACCCACCAAATATCCTTAGGTATCTTGAAGGGTAATATGTCGATGTTAGTCAAATATCAACTCAGTGGGAGTATTTTATGGAATATAATGGCTTAGTTAGTTCTAAGAGTCAGTCGTGAAAGTTTTGTATTGGCGATCAATTATCATTAATCTTCTTTTCAGTCATCTGTTATGATTGAGCAATTTATATCTAAAAAGCCATATCCTTCTTGTTATCTTTGAGGAGACACTATTTTATTGCTCAGCTTGAAGCCCATTCAGTCGGCCGTAAGCGAGGGCAGTTTATTATAACGAGCAATATTGAAAAAAGGTGAGAGAGGTTTCTCGAAATGAATTGCCACGCGATATCGCTAGCAATGAATTTTCGTATCTTAAGTCTCAGGACGATGGGGAAGTGCTTTTTTGGAAGTCAGATGATGTGACCCAAAATATCGTGGCCTATTGGTTCAGAGGTGGGGCCGCAGTTGGTTGAAGGCCCTTTCTGCCTCTTACATTATCATGAGAGATTTTATTGCCGACCCCTCTGGTGCTTGTCATGCGTTCGCAAGAGTCTTTAATCAGCACCCACGCCGTGTATTTTGGTCCGCTGAATGGCGCCTCTCCCGTCTGAAGGATATTCATGTCCTCTTGATTGAAATGGTGTGGCTAAACTTCTTCGTTGAAAGAAAAGAAGCTTGAGGGAGGCGCAGTTAGAATTTTTTGACTTAAACGTTTTTCCGGGGCTGTTATATTTTAATAATTTAGTTATAATACAAAACATATATAGCGCAGCATTGAAGAAACTAGGTTTTGTTAAACGTATAATAGGAAGGTCCTCGGATGAAAAGTCGAAGAGAGATGATACTTCACTCTGGTAAGGCCACACCTCGAATACACCGCGAGCATTTGGGACCCTGGTCATAAAGATTTAACCAAAAAAATCAATAAAATACAAAGGAACGCAGCGCGCTTCGTTAAAAACTGCTGCGAGCGTACATATAGTGTCTCAAAACTTTTAGAGGGATTAAGGTGGAAGCCCCTAGAGACTCGGAGGCTACACGCTAGGCTTAGGTTACTTGATAAATTCAAAACTGATATTTTTCAGATCGACGTAGGGAAGATTATCATGACACCTCACGACATCTCTAGGTCTGACAGATGTGACAAAAGACAAGGGATACACTGCCGAACAGATAGGTACAAAAACTCGTTCTTTCCGCGAACAATAAGCGACCACAATTAAAATTGAGCTCCACTAAATACACTCCTATATTACATGTCACCATTTAATCTCCACAAAACTTACACCTTTACATGGCTGGTGACCTAACACCCCCTGCCACATGTCCATGCGGCGGCTCGAGGGGTATTATGTAGATGTAGATAATAGCTTTTATTTCCCCAAAAAACCTTACGGTATTATCTTTAGTTGCATAAATTAATGATATGTAGATTCATCGGAGGAAATTCTGTTTTGGGGTTACCATCAGAATTGATTTTGCAAAGGCTGGGGCAAATACATGCTTTTCACTTACATGCTTCATTTAGTGTAAATTGATTTATAATTTTTGTGCGTCCAAATCATTAAGAAATCATACATGGTGTGGATCATATTAATTCAGAATTGAATTCAAATGTTTCTTTGTGAGATCAGCGATTTTGTTTATCAATCGTCCTCTATTCTATGAGTCTAATACTACTACTGGAATGTGGACTTTAAAAACAGCCGCTAAGAAACAAGCTTTCTCTAATCCTACTTTATTCACCTTTTCACGTGAAATGGTATGCGTCCAATCTAAATTCCTCCCGAAGTCCCCCGTCCTAAGATGATCAGATCCGACCGCCTCTTGGATGTGAATTAAATCGGCTGGGCTGACTCTGAGACGCTGTGAGTTTCCATTTAAAGCTCAAGAAGCAGGTTTAAAAAATATGAGAATTTCGGAAGATCATGTCTTGGCATTCTTTGCCGCAAATTTGTGCCTTCAAACTTTAAACAGCGTTGTACGCAAATCGTATCAGCTTTTTTGTATATGATGACCAATGTCCACTTTTCCTTTTCTTTAATACGAGCAAATATAGCTTTTAAATGTAATGCTAAGTCTTTCTTACCATGAGCCTAAGTTTTCTCTCATATTAAGCGATAGTTTTTAGAGCCAATCACACGTTTGCGGTGGCTGGAACTGTGATTTTGGGTCATCGAGTGACATTTTTATCACTTTTCTATTAAAATAAGATTTTCTATTAAAATAAGAAAATAAGATAAAAGAAGAAAAAATTATGGAAATACATTTCATTTTAATGCATGTGTTCATTAAACTTCATGTTCAGAGAGTAATGGAAATCTACATGATCTATATTATTTTATCTTTCTCTTAATTAAAACTTATAAAAATCTCAAGTAATAATTTCTCTCAATTATAACTCTAACTGGGTGGCGAGGACGAACGAGGAGGTATTGAATATGTTTGGAGAGGAGAGGAAGCTAGTGGCGGAGGTTTTGAGGAGGCAGAAGAGATAGATGGAGGACGTTTTAGAAAAATAGGGAATGCTGAAGAGAATAATGAAGGGGAAAACCATGGGAAATCGTGGAAGAGGATAGGAATTATGGTCGAAATATGATGAGGACGCTATGAGTAATTTAAGACGGATCTAATGGCGGGTCATCCATTGGAGAATAAACGGAACGATATGCCAGAAATTAGGATCTGACTGTATCTGTCTGTCAGCATCTGGTGGACAGAATATGCGGAACGTCCATATTCATAGATGAAAGTTAACTTGAAATACTACTGCTTGGGCATCTGATAGTTTCCAAAGCGGTGATAGATATTTGGGCGAAATGACTTTTTTTAAATTTTTCGTATCTTTGACTCGGTGAGACACGTTTTTATTTGCTAGCAAACGTTATATAAACATGAAGTGTACCAGTTACCGTTTAGCAGTATATCTGTTCATATTTTAGTAAATTATTACACAATGTATATCATGTGACTTAAAGCTACGTCTTGAAATATCAATCAATTGCCAAAACATCTCATTGGAAAAAATACCGTTTTATCCCCCTATATCCGTGGACATCTCTAAAGGACGCTTTACACGGTACATTTTATTGTGCAAACGAATGCATGAACTCTTTAATGAGGAAAATTGTACCGTGTAAAGCGGCAAATTGTATGATTGTCTAAATGACTGAACAGGAAATAGAACCTACTCTGATTCCATTCATTCTATTGTATGTACATTCTTATGATGCACTCGTTCGTACGATAAAATATGCGGTGTAAAGCGGCCTTAATAACTCACGTATGCAAAGTTTCAGACATCTTTGTTCGGGCATAAAATTTCTCTGCCTCATTAATGTTGTTTTTGAAGAACTAGCAGCGTAACATATGTTATGGCATAGGATTTCCGGAACATTGTGTACTACTTCTCAAATGAATTGAAAAGTAGCGCACAGCGTACTGGAAAAAAGGGTATATATTATGAGTGAAAAATGTCGGACGTACAAAGAGATTTTATGAGATAAACACTGAGCGGTTTCTCAACTGATTAGCAAAATGCGATGAACTGGACGATGCTTTCCCGGTGAATCATATTTGATCCATGCAATAACCTAGGGCTACCACCATGATATTATAGCGTTTATTGCCTTTTGAAGGATACCCCCTGATCCTTATAAACAAGTTAATCCTTTGATGCTAGTTTGGTAGATGATCGACGACACTGACCAAAACTTATAGGATTCAGCATGGGAAGGTTTTCTCAGTTCAATATTACTCTTAATTAAGGGTTTCAGGATTAAATGTATATGTTGTTTGGACCTAAAATGCCATAAAAATGATCCACAGGCAAGTCGTAGGAAATTCTGAATGCTTTTAATCTGCTGGATGTCTTTTAGAGATTGACTGAAGGCGGAGCTTGAAGTTTATTGCCTCCGAGATTAAGTCTCATGGAACGCTTTTAGCCAAGGCTGGCTTTGATACGCACTATATCAAATTTCATTAAAACCCGCTACCGTTTCTCATCTCCTGCTTGGGAGAGAGAGGAACATGAGACGGCCCTTGGCATTGACATCAATCAGTGTCTCTTACTCCGTTTAAAGGAGAATAAACTAGGCCCTGTGATAAATCAGAGCCTATCTTTGGAGAGATACGGGCGAGCGAGAAGAAAACTACGCTCGGGATACGTGTGGCTTCGAGTCAAGTCGCTTGATTTAGTTTGGCCCGGATCGTTATTTCTAAACTTAACCCATTCCTTACAGAATCACTGTGGCATTCTTTAGCTTAACTGGTGGTTTTACTTGTGACAAAGTCAAGCCCATTTCTTCTCCCGCTCTCATAGAAACTCTTGTGAAGTGTGAGCCTTTGTGTGCGATTTGCAGAAGTAGCATTTAATTGACTTCTCAGAAGTGTTTGGAATGGCTGCGTAGGAGAGAAAACTTCGGAAGGAGGTCGATATATGGCAAAGTAAGTGGTTGGGAGCATTAATGAGGAGCGAAGGGTTAATCAAGTCTATAGTGTATAGGAGACCGTATGGTAATCGGGGGAAAGGAAGAAAGGAAATAGGTTTATTGGATGGTTTAATAAAAATAAAAGATTGTTATAGAATTAAGTCAATATATCGCGTATTAAGTTTCTTCTGAGTTTCCGATTTGATGGATTGGATTTTTTGGGGAGGCTACCGACTGCTTAGGTCATTTGCGCCGTAGAGAATAGGTAAGGAAAGAAGGGTGGATAGAAACCCGGCATCCGCATTAGGCTGCTCTTAACGAAAGGCGCCAAGGGGGTCACAGTTTTTAAACGGATGAGACGTTTTAATACGGAGAAACGTAGTTCTGTACTTGAAGTGCCCTCCACAAGACACTCAAGTAGGGATCGGTTTTCCTCTGAAAAACATCCTCCTCTGCAGGGATTTGAACCCTGGCCACCCGTATGGTTATCCAGTACTCCACACCAACCCAATCCTCCTCTAAGTTTCGGAAAGAGTAAATTGGTTTCATACAATGTGAAGAATGAGCTAGTATGTACCAATGTTGTTCAATATCGATTGCGTTATTCCTTCGAAATAGTCCTTCGCAAAGTACATAAATGCGCCATTAATGTGCTAATTTTCTGTATTCTCCATAACCATAGTATAGCCTGTTCGACGTTTTTGATGATTTGGTAGTGCATTTGTATTCGAAATAACAACTTGTGCCGCATTCACAGATTCCCTTGGCTGTGTTATGGCCGTAAATGCTCAAATATCACATGAATGGTGAACACGTGGTGGAAATGGTTGCGAAGAACCATATTGAACGGAGAATACAATCGATATCGAACGATCTTATTATGTACTGGCGAGGTTTTCGAGTTTGACTGAGTACCGAGCATTTAAGACCCAACGTTTCGCCCCCGTTGCGGCGAGGGTCTTCAAGGGTGATGTGATTGTCACTGAGGAATTGTTGCCTTTTATACAGTGGAGCTACGAGGTTTCATTTGATCATCTTTTCTTCGAATAGTCAGAGTTGGTCACGGCGGAGTTCGCTGCGTCAAATTGTCCGGCTAGGAGGCGCTACCAAGAGAGGGAAAACTGGTAGCATCAACATGTTAAAAGTCCTTGTTCTTTTAGCGATCTCTATCGACTATCTAATCAAAACCTGGCCAGTACCTATCAAAAGCTGCGAAAGCCTACACTCCGGAATGAGCTAGTATGCTATATGTTTGCCACAATTATTACTACTACCGCGATACCAGGATGCTATATATGTACCATTAATCAAACGGAGTCATGAGCCTATCAATTTGTCACAAAGGTAAATTCAAGAAAATGATGATGTTTTGATGATAAATGGCTCTATTACTAGAGTATAATCAATGTAATATTACATCATTTCATTTAAGTGTACATAATGCAGACACCTCAGAAAGGACAACGAGAATAGGTTGCAGACATTTGAGATGTGGGTGTGGAGAAGGATGGAGGAGGTTAGGTGGACGAAAAGGGAGACTAACGAGGAAGTTCTTGAGATGGTTGGCGGGGAAACTCTTGAATGAAATTCGGTTTATGCAGAGTAGGTGGCTGGAGGAGGTAGTAAGAGGCGATGGTTTGCTGAAGAGTTTGATGGAGGGATGTTGGGTTTGCGGTGAAGGGGAAGAGGGAGAATAGATTTTATGGACGGGATGAAGAAGGGTAGATCGTATGTTTCGTTGGCGAAAAAGGATATATTAGTGCAAGATAGGCCCCTGAAAGGGTAGAACACCGGGAGGAGATTCTCTGACATTCAAGAAAACCAACCTTCACCGGTAGAATACTTTTTAAAAAATGCAGAACCCTTTTCGAAAATTAAATGATTTTATTAATTTTTATTTTATTTATTTTCACTGCCCCGAATGGAGCACATTAGGCCATTTTACGTCGGTTGAACAACAGTAACAGCGGACGAGACACAGACATCCATGTCCTAGGCAGATAGTATTCCACCCAGGCGGGACTCGAACCCGCGACCCTCTGGTTAGCAGGCGAGGACTTTACCCCGCCGCCACCGGGGCCGACAAGATGTATTCAAACAAGCATTCGGAGTAAAATAGCTTTTTTATTGCATAAAAGGCGTACAGTTTATATTCTTGTTACTCATCTTACACGACCACCTTTCATGCTCCCATATTTAAACATTCATTCGCTCCTGGCTGTATTGTAGTCATACTTTTATTCTTTTTTGAGTTAGATTTTTTTTGTTTCCGGCTGAAACCGAATGGAAGCTTTAAAGTGACTTCGGAAATCGTCTTTTTTATGGCATCTCAATTATAGCTCAAGCTGAAAAAATGTTTGGTGAACACCAAAAGAGGCACCAGATACCTTGTTGCCTCAAAAATGTTTGGATTCGGGAAACATCCTCGATTCATTGGCTTTTTCCGGTCACTGTATGGAATTCCACCGGTCTCCACGCCATCCCATAGCTTTATTAGTGGCCATATTTGGTCAGGATGAAGGTTTTTCTTTTGCCCTGCCGTTAATTGGCGACGTGTTGGGCTCATTTATCTCTCAGCCATCATACTTGTGTCAGCTTCGAAAAGGAAATAATTAGGTGTAGGGATCCCCATGCAACCTCAGTATTTGCCTTAAAATGTTAGGAACGCTAAATTTCGACCTGTCATATCATTTCTGGAAAAGAAAAGGGAAGAACCTCCGTTAAAGTTGGTGGGGCATGTGGCAGTAGCTATAGTTTAACTCGCTCTGGAAATTTTTTTCCTTTTTATACTTATGTTTTAAGCATTTTTCTGTGAATTTTAGTTCCTGCTAAATGCATTAATCATTTTTAAGGGTATATTTTGCTATTTTTATAGCTGAAAAAGGACATGAAAGCTTAAGAAATAATCGCTTAGTAATTCTCCCCGTTGTTGAGCATGATGATTAATCGGACGATGTGGGGTAATCGCCGGAGCTATCGCCGATAATTATTTTTAGCTGTCGCAGTCTAATTCCAAATGGACGATTATTAATTGAATGGGTCTCTGCAACCGAATGAAAATGTACTCATTTTGCATTTTTAAGAGTCACAGTTTTCCTTGTTCTGTGTAGTGACCTCAAAATTGGAATCATAGCACATTATCCGAATGTTTCTCGCTTTTTCAGCCTGTAAATTTGGCTGCTTTACGGCCTATCAAATTCCTAGCGAAAAGCAGTGTTGGATTTGCACTCAATTTTTCTCGGAGGAATTTTAGATAAGGCTTCATTTGAAGGAAGGGAGAGGAAATTTCAAGGAAGTACGGATTAGTCCCATGGAATACGTAGCAATAAGTAACCAATGCGCGTTTCAAGAGTCACTCGCTTTTAAATTCTGAACAGATGGTGAATATTCCTCCTAAACATCCGTTAATTCGTCCATTCAGTCTTGTTATCCAAAGGAGAGAATGGACAGTGCAGGTATTTTCATTATGGTTGTTGTCTAGGTTGCCAGTATACAGTTTGGTGGGGAAATGCTCTCTCCATCTACCTCAATGATTGGGACCTCCTGATGATGGTGCCTCATATATAAACCACAGTGGTGTTTCAATAAATGTTATCATGGAATGGCGGTGCATGCCATCTTACAGCCAGCATTCAAAGGCTAAATTAGTTGGATAATTTATTTTGCACTGGTATATTGTCCCTTAAATGTATACAGCAAAAACACTACAAAACAGTTTTTCAGGGTTCCAACATAACAACAATAGAGAATTCAAGTTTGTGAGCATGAAAATTAAAAAAACATACAAGCTGAAAAATTTTAATTTTTTGTTTTTAGTATTAGGATGTCATTGAAAATTGAACAAATTTTTTTTAAACATAAATATTTGTTGATACATGTATGTATAGAGAGGCATGTCTCCATGTATGTATGTACAGTAAGGTCTCGATTTACGTCGAAGATGCGTGTTGAAAAAGATCGACGTGAGTCGAAACAGCGTAAAACGGGTCCAGATATTCTTGACCCCTTAAATCCCAAGATAAATCAAGGCTTTAATTTCAAAGTTCGCTTTTTGTCTACACCTTGGAAAAGATAGCTATTTCAGGTAGGATGATTGTGTCTCAGTTGTCAAAAAACGCAAGCATATGCACATTCGGTCTATTTTATTAGAATTAAAAAGGGAAAAATGTTCCAACGACCCTTATCAGCATGGACGTAACATCGAGTCAGACGTAAATCGAAACGACGCATACCGTGGACTCACTGATCATGGAGAGGAGAGGGGAACACTTATTTGCCTAATCACATTATGTAAACATGGTTTTTAAATTGGTGCAGAGACTGCAGTTTCTTTTATTGCTTCTGGTAGGGAGTTCCACAGTGTTGCACCGTCAACTTGGAATGACTTTCAGGGCCCCCGCGCACTGGCAATGAAACACACGGTATTGACTGTGGCCCCGCGCACGGGCGACTTTTTAGTTGCCGCAACTAAATAATTGCATCCGAACCTATTCCGAGGGTGAGTAAACTGTTGCCGGCAGGAATAGACAACGTAGGTTTTTGCCCAACCCCGCGCACTGTCAACTATTCAGTTGCTTGACGGCCCTTGTTCGGAGCGCTTTTCGGAGTACTTCAATAACTACTAATATAAAGCAATAAAAACGTTGTATTTCCATTTCTTTTGCAATAAATAATTGAAACTATTGGTGGTATTAATATTTTCCTTACCTTAGAGTCACTGCCAATCTTTCTTGAGGTGGTACAGCCTGTCGCAATGATGTATTTTGGTAAGTTATTCGAGGTCCAAGGGTAACCAGCAGTTGATCAAAAATTTCTATGCTCATTCTAAAATAATTAAAGGACTTATTTGGACGTTCTTTCAATCTATCGAACAGCTTATAAAATTGCCCATCAAGAAGTCTGGAACTAATTATTGGATGTACTCAAAACTTTTTGTTCCTTTGCTTATTTTTTCGCTGTCTCAGAATGAGCGCAACGACACAAGTAGCTTCCACGAGATCCATTGTAAACTGAGCTGAGAGGCAACTATTTAATCGCCAGTGCGCGGTGGCGAGCAACTCACGGGTGAGTAAACTGTTTAGTTGCCGGTGATTTAAGTTGCCAGTGCGCGGGGGCCTTTCAAATGACGTGTGGTGGTTAAGAAGTATTTTCAAACGTAAACAGATCCATTCATTCGCTGGTGTTGGGAGTATCGCCGTAATCCAAATGCCGGGAGGGCGCGATGAGATTTGATGGCCACGTCCGAGAGCTTTAAAGTTCCGGTCCCCGCTACGCCCACGTCCTTCCATGCCTGATGCATCTGCATTCCAACCCGTCCCACCCATGAGAATGGTGCGAGAAACGTGCATTGTTAGTTTCTTGACGGATGGCAATCAAAAGAGATGGGGAAGCTGGAGTGGGTGTAGCTGAAGTCGTCGAGAGTGGGAGAGGAGACCCGCGTGGGTCGGTGTGTGAATGAGGGTGACAAAACATCTAAATCCAAAGCTATACCCAGAAAATGTGCGTTGCATGGGTTGATTCCTCCTCTTGAAGGGAGGCATTACAACGAAAACTACAATGGGATAAGAGAATTTGAACACTGGAGGTACTGAGGAGCTTTCTCCCAAGCGCCAACATTCCATATTTCACGCTATGAGTTCCAATTCTCTTAACCAATTCAACTTTATTTCTGCTTTAAAAGGAGTACTTAGGGTTCCTTTGACTTTACCCACCAACTTAACAATACAATTTTGTTTACTACAGTATTTTTGAGTTCATTAAATAATTTTAAATTTTACTTAGGATAATGCAGCTGCTAATAGTGTACAAGACTGAGGGACTTTTATTTGTAAAATCATTTAAAATATAAATATAATCCTTGTACTTTCAAGTTTAAAATGGTGTGAATATAGATGAAAATGTGAGAGATTTTTCATTTCTCCTCTTTTCTTACCTCCTCTTCTATTATTGTTTTACACACAGTTGAATAGTCCTTCTTTCTTCTCTTCTTTCTTGCTTTACAGCAGGTCGTCCTTTTATTTCTTTTGCTGCTTCTTTCTGGACATGCTCTTGGAGTTATGTATGTGTTTCCTCAGTTTCTAGCATTCGTACTTCGTCAAATTCGGGTAAAGCCTGGATGCTATCCTTTGCGAAGGAAAATTATGCAGAAATTAAAATTTTAACGCTAAGTGAGCCCTGGGGGGAGGAAGGGGAGGAACCTTTCGAGATTCGATATATTCCGATCACTCGATAGAGGAATCACATAGTGCACATTCACGAACGGTCCGAGATAGTGGCGCGTTTCAGTCATTCGTGACAATCTCACGCTGCCTTTCGAAGCGAGTTTTTTTTCACCGACATGTTGTTGATCGAGTTTGAAGTTTCAACTAGAAACGCTGTAAATAACTTAGAGGGGCTTGAATTGCGCGCTCGATTGCATGAACTGCACCTAAATCCGGAAAAGGAAGAGAATTCACTTGCGGTATGGCTTCTACCTGGCGCGTTACTCATGTAGGATAGACGCGTTACTCACGCATCACTTTTTAGAAGTGATTCATGCTGACATACAAAACGATTACAGAATTAAAATGCTCTTAATAATTGTTATGCAAATATACAAACATTAATACAAAAGTATGGTAAAGGGGATGATGCTGGGTTAGCGACGAAGGGAAAGAAAGAGAATAGGTTTAATGAGAGCGATGAAGGGAGGTAGGACGTATGAATAAATGAAGAAAGTCAATTTGCTTAGCAGTGGTCAAAATCGACTAACATTAAGGAAAAAAAAACGTAATTTTGTTGGTAGATATGGCCCTGCACATGTTAAAATCTTCAGGTTTTATGATAACTTCCATTTAGACTTACCTAAACCAGTGAATTACCTAATAATTATTACAAACGCATTACACGTAACATTGATTTAATGCTGGTTAATTTTGACCACTTTATACTATACACAATTGTTCTGGAAGATTTGTTGTATATTTGTGTGTTGTATATATGTTGCTCGGTTGTATATATGTACAGAACACGTATTCATGTCATTGACGCAATGTTTTTGGGATTTTCCTTGTAAAATATTTCAACCGGCTGTTTATAATTTTAGGATGTCATTGAAAATTCACAGTAATTTACTAATCAAAAATAATTTCTGATATGCATCCTTATGCAAAGCAACAATAAAAACTGTCAGCATTATTATATTGTATTCAGCCTGATGTTCATCTGAAGGCAACCATCATTTTAAAATTTACTCTTAAGTTTATGAAAATGTTTGTTCACATTAGTGTGATAAAAATGTAATTATGGATTTTTTGCAATAGCCCTGATAATGCAGAAATGAAAATGCGTAACGTCGGTGGAAAGAGGTGTTTTTAATTCATTTATACAACCGAGACTAATACTCGAGTAAAAGTTGCGTATAATATTGATTAGCATCCCATGCAGAAATCAAAAAAATAGAAAAGGATGTCAAAAAAAGCTTTTGTAAGCTCTTGCTGGATGGACAGAGATGAGAATAACGCAGGTGTGTCGGTGTAGAGAGGGGGTTGACTCTGGTGAAGGCGGCGGAGTGGATGAGGAGGTGAGTACGTTGAGAGGGAAATGAAGTCGCACTTGAAGGAGAGAGTGAGAGTGGAGAGTCGGTCGGTATTCCGAAGAGGCTCCTCTGAGCTGGCAGAGGAAAGGTGAAGGACGAGAAGGCATTCCTCCTCCTTGGCGGCTAGTGCCCCCTTCGGTCGACCTAACTGGGGGGACGGACAATGTATGTATCGGTACATATCGACGACTCCGACATATTTTTTTTTCCAGCGACATATTGTATTCTGTGGGGGATATAAGGGTTGTCGGGCACAAATTAGAACAAGTCGAGCAGCTTACATATTGTCGAGTGTGCATGCATCAACAAGCTTAGAGAAATGAAGTTTTCATTGCTCGCAGGGTCTGTCACGGTTGAGATATTTTGTTTTCGGCGTTCTGCGAGCTGACCCTTTTACTTTTCTCAGGATGGTGATTCTGATACGAGGATGCAGACGGGATCATCTTTGGAAAGCTCTGGTACCTATTGAAACATTTCTCTTCTTCGATCACATTGATCTAAAATCAATTCATATAATTTGCAAGATAGTTTGATTTGTTTTGACACTTGGCTCTCAATTTCGAGTCGAGAACGTGTTAGGATGGCTGGATCAGTTATTGTGGTTTATTGTGTGCTGATTTTCATGTTCACTACGTTTAGCAATCGATCTCAGATCAATAGGAACTCAGACCGATCTGAAAATTTCAAGCGAGGCGACTCAGATTGCATGGTTTACCAGCACGGGCTGAAAAGATCGATACTGAACAAACGAATCTATAAGTTGAAGCTCGATTGACCTCATGAGTAACAAGTGCAGAGTTGGAAATTTGCAGTCGCTTTACGAGTGAACAAAATTGCCCAATTGGACGTATAAATGCAATGTGCTACGATATCATCAAAGTCAATTCACTCTCCATTGCTGCACTCTTTTTACAACACATGTCTTGAGTAATAACGATCATATTTTGTTTCCCTATGATAACCAAAAGAACAACGAAGAGCGCCACAGACCCGCTGGTTCAGATGAATCTGAAATCTCAGACCGGCTGAGAAAGCGAGCCGAGTCAGTCCGTTTCTCAGATCGATCCCACTAGCCCGTTGTGTTTACCATACCGTGCTGATCCAGTCACATCGATCTGAGATCGATTTGTAAACGTAGAGATGGATTGTAATTTTAATACACATTGCCCACAAACGCAGCGGAACCAGTTTGGTTTATTTTTATCATAGCATCGTAGTAAACTAGTCGTTATTAGTAAAAAAAAAATATATCACTGTAAACTGAATAAACGTGTATGGCTGAGCTTTGGAGAGGTTTGGAACGATGACGGAATAGCGATAATCTTCTCCCTCCCTTCTTCTGGAATGCTGCCAGCTTGGAAAAGGTAAATTACGTTACTTGGGCTCATTATTCAGGGTAACAAAACAATTTGTATTGTGATAAAATGAGACCTGTTGCAGCTTTTATAGCTACAATTTTTTTTACTAGTATGCAAATCAAAGAAAAATTAAGTTTATTGAGGCAATCCCACCAAACGTGTGTAGACCAGAGTTATCAATGACAGTTTTACGGGATCTCATGCAAAAAAAGCACCGCATTCGATTTCCCTGTGTATTACTCTTATTTCAATGAGTGGCTGTTTTCCAAAATCGTTCTTGGAGAATCGTTTCAAAAGAGGTTAAATTTAAAAGCCAAGTAGTTTATCATTGCATAGTGACGCACGCTGACATGAATGAAGAACAATTCAAGTCCCAGTCATTGTGCTGATGATTATTCGTTTCTATGATCCGTGAACTCTTAATGAACTTAAGGAGGAACCTGTGCTTCGAAGTACTGTTTTCTTAAAACGTACAAAACCAGGTGTACTGATGTAAAAGTGTAAGCTTAGGGCTGTCTTTGGTATTTTTTATTTTCCGTGTTAATAATTCTTCTAATCTTAATCGTAAAGGACAAAGCGTCAAAACGAAGCTTTTACCACGTAACGAAGAACAGTAATTATACTGGCTCCATTTCTGTTTCGGCAGGATTTAATATCATGATTTTTTAAGGAACTGAGGAAAGGGTATAAATATAGGAAGCCTAATTTTGATTTAAATTAAAAATAGGTTTGGTAAATAAGGTAAACAGCAGAAGTTCCCGTGGCAATGTGGCCAAATTCATCACCGTATTTTGGCTATGTGCTCCGATGAAATCTGGAAGTAAGTTACTTAAACCTAAATTCTTGTGTTATATTACCCATGACCTAAGCTGAAAAAAATGTATCAGATGTCTCAATATTTAGTACATATTATATAAATTTTAGAACTCTATGCTTCTGGCGTTAATTGAGATATAAATGTAATGTGAAGAGATACCATCTCAAGCAATGTGTTTTTAGTGTTTAAATTCGTCATTTTTAAACCAATATATCTTCGTTAAATTACCTATTTCCCAGTAATATTTATAAACCATTCCATAGCAGATGTCGTATTTTATAATATATGTCAAAACCAAGGCAGGTAATTGGGCATGCCTAAAATATAAGTTCCTTCTTAATGAGCGCCTTCAAACTTTCTGTATCCGTCCTGTTTATAACAGCCCAATGAGTTCTTTTCCAAGATCTCCTTGAGAGCTTCATTCCCCTTGATTCCCTCCCAACGAATTCCTAAACTCGCCGGAACTAATATCTCAAGTTTATATCTCGAGTAAATCGTTAAGAGGCGCCGGATCCCCTAAAGGTCTGCGGAAAAAACAGAGACGGATTGTTTTTTTTTTTTTTAATTTTCATTAAATTCCAGGTGGCGCCTCAGCTTACCCAGTCGCTTGTCTCCCCTCTTTTTTTTACTTAAAGAATAACCCGTTAGTCTCTCTTCCAGAGGTGCAGAAGACGAGACACAAGCAAGACTAATGATCAGGACGGCAGTGCGCTTAAATTTTTAAGGAAACCACTCACACTTCCTTGACTCTCCCGGCCGGCCAAATGAATACCTGCGGACCGAAAACAATAAATTCCGTGTTCAGGTGGATTGTTGGGTGTCTTACTTTGTTTTTCTGTCTTTTTTGGAGAGGAAGAAGCCTTTTTTTTCCACCGGACGGCTCGCCTCCCTCAGGGACTGCGGGCGAGATGTTCCCTTCGACGTTTAGTGGGGGAAAGATGAAATTAGGTAGAGTTCCTCTCCCACGCCTACTTTTCCCCGTGGGTCCCACCATTGATTACGCGCGGTCCGTGAAGATTCCACTCTGTGCGTGGGGTTCGGAGGTGCTTGAAGGTAAATTATGCCCATTGATCGTCGTCGTTGGAGAATCACCTGCTTCGCGTCACAGAGAGGTTGGTCACTCCCCGCGTGCTCGACAGTCCGTAAACGTCATCAGCAAATGGACCATTTTTTAAATTTATGAGAATTATTTTCCATTCTTGGTGGCGATAAATATTCTACGTCATCTTCTCCTTAGGATGTGGATCCTTTGAAGGTTGTATTTATAATGGAAAGCCCCCGTTGTAAGTTATCGCGCCTTTTTCGAAGATTTAGATGAATAGATCCTACTTCCAGGTATTACACAATGCGTTGTCCTTCAATCATCTGCCTCCTAACACTTTAAAAAATCACGTTAGAAATAATTATCCCGTAGCGTATGCATTAAGGTTAATTTAAATTTTTTTTTGCATCTTAAGGTCATTATTCATAGAGTATTTACCCGAAGTAGACGTGGCATTATTCGTTTAAAATATCATGTAGAAAGTCATCGGGGATATATTGCCTCTTCTAGTACCTTTTGTCGAGAACTCGGCGCTTCTTTCACTCGATTGAGCATTTTACTTACAAATCCTTGCCTTCTCGTCCCCCTTACATTATTTTGGTACTTAACCAAGTATTACTTATGAGCCTAAACTCGAAACTAAGCGCTGAATAATGCTTCAGCTCCTGTCTGACCCAGAGCGTGATTCCTTTAAACTGTGTCTTCGAGAGGTGGAAATGAAAAACGTTTTATTTCGTCGGTTTTGTGAAGCATAAATGATCATTTTCGTAATCGTAATCGCTTTTAAAAGCCACTGATTTTAATGAATGAACCATAGTGTTGTATTTCTGTCCAAAAAATTAAAATTCTTCCAGATTATGCTCTCAATCTATTATTTTCATATTGTGAGCGTCTTAAATGTCCCCCTCATAGAATTCCCCACAGATTATGTGCTTAGCGTACCTCATTTCGAATTACCTCTTTAATATAGGCTTTAGCATACCTAGCTGGACGATAAGAGTGAAGAGATTACGGTTCTTTCAGAGTGACTGATTCATTGGGTTCACCTATAGAATTACCTCTTATTCCATTTCAATCCATATCTTTTCTTTTTTCCAAATAGGAGAAAATCTTTCGCCTTGGCCGGGGCTCGAACTGGGATCCCTCGACTGCCGGCTGAGTGCTTAGGTGGTTGGAGCGATTTAAGTTTATGTACAGATTGGCATAAAAATTTTCGTACGCCAACTCATTATTAATGTGTACAGATAAAAGCGAAAAATAAAGCATGTTACCGATGTGGTTTCTCGGCAAATTAATGGTATTTTAACACGTTGCCTTAGACCCCTTGAAACTTTTAAAAAGTATTCTACCTGTTAAGGTACGTTTTGTTGAATGTCAGAGAAGCTCCTCCCGGTTTTCTACACTTTTTGGGGGCCTATCTCGCTTTAGTGTATCCTTTTTCGCCTCAGCAAACGATCATCCCTTCTTCATCCTTTCCATGAAACTTATTCTTTTTCTTCTTCTTCCCCGCTTGCCCAACATCCTTCCCTCTATCACACTCTTGAGTGACCCATCGTCCCTTCTTACATCCTACGCCGATCTCGAATTTCATTTAAAAGTGGCCATTCCTCGCCCACCATCTCAAGCACTTCCTCGTTAGTCTTCCTTTCCGTCCACCTAATATTCTCCATTCTTCTGCTCACCCACATCTCATATGCATGCAGCCTATTCTCGTCCTCCTTTCTGATGGCCCACGTTTCTGCCCCAAACAACGCTACGCCTTATATCAAAATATCAAACTGTGTATGTCAAATGTATGAACCGATTAACTGGTGCACTGACTTGAGTTTCCCTAAATTTTATCGATATTGTGGTGGAGTAAGCAGTCATGACTGCTTTATTCTATGATATTATCAATTTGATCTTCTTACCTAAATTGTGTTTTCTTCTCTCTTTCAGGTTAGTTGAAATCCATCAGCAATCTACATTGCGTATTCTTCTGTTTTAACTTGTGAGTATGAATTTATTTTTCCATAATTCCATGAAAAGTTGATGGTAATACGTGGTAGTCTTATATTATCCTTTGTGTTCCATCGAGAAGTGGTTGATATTTCCACTACGAAGTGTGAACAATGGTAATTCACCAGCTACGATGGCCTTTGCGCTTTCTCATTAAAATGATAGGGCCAATACGTAAATTCACATCTATGTTTCCTTCATGAACTATTGAGACGTGGAAATTACTGTGGAAAAATTAGGAAAGGAGAATTATTTTGTTATTCTACAGGTGTGGAGAGAAACTCGGAAAAATGTTTGACATCCCTCAAGTAAATGCATGAAGGGGTCCATAATTTAGCGGGGTAGCTTTGTAAGTGCTCTCCGAAACGCAGAAAGCTGGAATCGGAGGGATCCCTCAGAAAATCTTCGCATTTGCCGAGATAGTAGCCTTTAATTTTCTCATCGTGTCCACCACGAGTACTTATTCCAGTCGCACGTTTATATGAAGGCAAAATTCCTGAGGGGTCTGTTACGGCCCCGTTTTATATATAAATACGGCCCCGTATATTACGGCCGAAAACCCTACCGCAGACCTCTACCCGCTTTCATTTTACGACTCTACTTTACTGCTCAATGCAAATCTGTTTGATCAGGCCTCTATAACAAGGATTAATTCTTAAAATTAGTGTGGTTACTTTTCGCTTTTTGCTTTCTGCATTAATGTTGCGACCGAGGAAGAAGCGTGAATTTGTCGAAAATCAGGTGATCACCATGACATATATTTCTTAAAGTATTTGCACCAATTGTAAATGGGAATCATTCATTACTATGGAAAATTATCAAAATGTTGAAAATTGTGTATTGTAACGTTACTGAGATCATTCTCCGGAACCTTTGCAATACATTTTCCGATATGTCATCAGTAGCAGGTGTTTCGGCTCCCGCCGCAGGATTACAACTTCCGCCCTGGTTTCAAGCTTTCGCTTATACCCGGGGCGAGGAAGAGGTGGAAGAAAAGGATGGGAAGGGAAGGTTAGCGTAACCTCAGCCCCTTCGAGGCCGACACCAATGAGGCGGATTGAGGTCAAAAGGACCTCAATTGGGCCTCCGCCTCCCCGAAGTGCTCGTATTAGTTTGGTTACCCCAAAAAAAAAGAGACGAGTGACCGTCGGTCTCGCTTTCGCGAAAGACCTACCGCACATCTTTGTGGACCGAGAGAGCCCGTTGCCCAATTATTTGGGATTAGGTATTTCTCTGACTAACTTTACGGGTTGACGCCGTGCGGTCTGCCGAAGTACGTCCTCGAGTCGGGGATCACCGGACCCATGGAGGGTCAATTCGGACCAATTCTGGTCGAAGCGTGAGTACATCCCTCCTCTCAGTAGTTATCGTCAACCCCTGTCATCAGTAGCAGTGTTGTCCGCGGCGGGTAATGGAGGTGGAGGCGAAAATCTCTCCTTTGGTGCGGCATAAACCAAAAGTAAAAGGGTGTTATCGGCCAAGGTATACAGCCCCCTTAATCGTTTATTTTGTCCCAAAGTGTAAGGCCTGACTATATGAGACACGTGGTTCCTCCAGTTCACGCGACAACAAACTTTTGAAACTGAAGATCCAAAACTGTATCTTTCATAAAAGTTTTTGAGGGTCTTAAATACATTTTTACAAATAATTAAAACTTAAATTGATTTCACAACAAAATATATTTGAATAATATCTTTACTTGATGAATAGACATGTGATTCGGGGATCGGGTTGGTGTGATGGCTAGAGTACTGGCTAACCGTACGGGTGGCAAGGGGTTCAAATCCTTGCAGAAGAGGATGTTTTTCAGAGGAAACCCTATCTCTACTTGAGTGTCTTGTGGAGGGCACATCAAGTACAGTACTCCGTCTGTCGGATGAGACGTTAAACCGTGGTCCCCTTGGCGCCTTTCGTTAAGAGCAGGCTAATGCGGACGCCGGGTTTCTACCCTTCTTCCGTTACCTATCCCCATGGCGTAAATGACCTCTGCAGTCGGTGGCCTCCCGGAAAAACCAATCCAATGCGACATCTGATTCATTAGTATTATGCGCTCCGTAAAACTAATGAAAGCGACTACATTAGTTGTTTTTAATTGAGTTTGGCTCTAGAGCCTCATTTGCGTGGCCTAAGAGCCGTATGTGGCTCGCGAGACGCAGTTTTAGGACCCTTGCTCTAGCTGGTGTGTGAAAGGATATGTCAACGACGGGATCTTGTGAGAGAGGATTCTTTGAATGAGAACGGACGTGATTTTCTGCGCATATGTTCCGCGCAGTTTTTCTTGAATATGTGGCTGGTACGGTAATCTTGCGTTTGTGCTCGTACATTTTTATAATGAATTTTAAGTAACGGAAGCATAATTGGAACATATTCCATGAAAGTCCTTCCGAGTATGCGGAGGAACTCGTTTCTCGAACGTTTTACACGCTGACTCACTAACATATATTTCCTTCGTTTAAGCAATGTTTTAAAGTTTTCTATCAGTAAAAAGCAGGTTGTGTTGAAAGTCAGAGAATGTCCTTTCGGTATTCTACGCTTGAAGCAGCTTATGGCGAGCATTGTTTGCCACGGTATGTATTCGAAATTTAAGTGAAAATTATGTATATATTTTTTTCGAATCTTTTGCTCCGCATGATATCGGGGCATTTGTTACCTATTTATATATATAATTTGCTATATTTTTATTTGGCGTTTTTTATGTATATTATCATTTCGAGTTTATCAAAACATCTTTCCAGGTGTAATCGAATGATTGCAAATACGTTTCATGTTCCACTAGGTTCCTTGTCAAAGTAGTATTGAAATGCCAAAAAATTCAAACTCAGTAAAATGCTATTCTTTCCCCTTCTATCTACAGAAATTACTAATAAGGACGCGCATGCAAGGTTTGACGCAAATCTGCTGATTGGCGAAAAATCTCTACAGACGCCTTAGCAAAATGCAATTTTGCGTCAACGTTTGTTCACGCATCTATTCACGTGAGAGGGCGTCATGTAAACAGGCATTAAAACGCGGGAATGCCTGCGCGGATAAGGCAACGTGGAAGGAATCGGTGAGACAAAAACAAGTTTCCCAGCCTTGAAACCGATAATTAGGCTCTATGACCGCGCTTGCATACCCCGAAAATGGACGGCTTCGTGGCGGCATGCACGCATGCATATATGTTCAGCGAGGAGTAATGATAGCGCCGGTCACCGCCGCTTTCGACCGAGGGAGCGCACACGAAACATGCATTTGTAGCGAAGCGAGGCCCAGGCGCCAAGCCAAGGTACGCACGTCCCGCGATTTCATCGTCTTCTTCTCGAGGGGCTAGTGATTCCGTCGGCGGACGTTCCATCGCTTCTCTGCCCCTCCGTGGGTGGAAGTGGTCCCGGGTTCAAGCCTCCTCCGCCACTCTTGAAAGGAAAATTCCCCCTGCAAACTTCCAAACCGTAGTGGTATTGCGATTTATCGACGTCGATATGCCTGAGACGTCGCGCTGTGATGCCGAGCCAACAGTCACTCGTAGGTTATCAACCCTGATAAAAATTCCTTAGAAGCTGTTCTGTTGAACGTAAGGAATTCTACAGAAATTGACTCTTTTTCTTCAGAACTAGTTCCTTTTATAGGGATCTGTATGGAACATGAGAGCCTGATTCTACAGAGCTTACATTCTGTAGAGTTATTTTCTGCAGAGCAAAATAACTCCCTACAAACTGTTCTATAGAACTTCAGCGACTCTACGGAAACGTGTGAGGTTTCCGTTGACCCAGTTCCTTTTCTAAGTACCTATATGGAGAGTCGTAGGGAATTCCACAGAACGTCCTAAGGAATTCTGCAGAACGTCCTAAGGTATTCTGCAGAACGTCCTAAGGTATTTTGCAGAACGTCGTAGGGAATTCCGTAAAATGGCGTTTCAATACTTTAAGGAATATCTACTGAACTTTTTTAAGAAATTCTGTGGAAGTATTTATAAGGAAACTATGCAGAATTTTTTTAAGAGGGAAAGAAATCAATGTTGGGTCCATGGACTGTCCTACCAATAATTTCCTATGAGGAAATTATCTTGAGTTTCCTCCTTCGAGTTGAAGATTTCCCATTTTGTATTAGTCTTCGTATCTTTTTCTTCCCTATGTTCATATTAGCTCGTATACTGAGGTGTCGAAAAGAGTCGTGAGGGGCGTGGAAGATTTTTTTAAAGTTTTCTACCAGCGATATTTTTTAGGTATTCTACCGGAAAAAGTAAGGTTTTGTTGAATTTCAGAGAATCTCCTCCCGGTTTTCTACACTTTCAGGGCCCTATCTCACTCTAGTATATCCTTTATCGCCTTGGCATACGACTTACCCTTCTTCATCCTGCCCATGAAACCTATTCTCCTTCATTCCCTTCCCCGCTTGCCCAACGTCCTTCCCTCTATCACATTCTTGAGCAACCCATTGCCTCTAATTATTTCCTCCAGTCCCCTACTCTGCTGATCACAAATTTCATTAACAAGTCTCCTTTCCTCGCCCACCATCTCAACCACTTCCTCGTTCTTAATCCTTTCCGTCCGTTGCACCTTCTCCGTCCTTCTCCACACCCACATCTCAAATTCCTGCAGCTGATTCTCGTCACACTTTCTGAGTGTCCACGTTTCTGCCCCATACAATGCTACTAAATTAATCAATAAAATGAAAAAAAATCTCTATTTTCACCATTTGTAGAACAAATGTCGAATCTATATATTGGCAAGGCTTGTGTGATACCGCCTGCCTCACGCATTTCTTCATATGACCTCTTCAAGAGAATGGAGAACTTCGGTGGTGCCAAAGGCGGATACTGAAGATTAAATGTTGACCTTGGCCACGATGGTTGGCGGAAGTCGTATAAGGATCGGATTTTATCGCAATATGCGCTATCATGCAATATATATGATGCAATATGATGTATCGCACCTAATGCGATGCGATATTGATTGCGCTGGTCGTTACTTGAATACGAATATCGAGGAACCCTGCACATTACGTTCCTCGCGCCTGGCTTCTTTCCTTTTGCTGAAGATGTGGGGAGGAAGTAATTTCATCACTCCGCCTCTTTGCTCCGTGGTTGGGTATTCACTCCTCCTTTTCCCGATAAGTGGGGTGACGTGAATGTGTATTTTTCACCGCAGAATGGAAAAGAGAAAAAAAAACGAAGGAAAGGTGTACATCCACCCGCGATTCGTGATTTCCGATCCCCGTGCGTTCCGTCAGTGGCCTGTCGCCGCCCACCGACCCTCCCAAAGCTCTTCAATCACCTAAAGCTCGGCCTCATCTCCTGGAGGGTTGGGTTGTTCCGGGAGGTATCCGGTTCCTTGAGGTTTAATTGAATGAAAAATCACCGTGAGATTCCACGCTTTGGCGGATTTTCTCTCGGCTCACGGAGAGGAGAAATTGCCTGAGCGAATTCCGCACTTCCCCGGAGCGATGATGCATTGGTTGACGGCAAAGAGAACGTATACAGAGTGGTCAAAAGCGAAAATGGCTGTAGAAGTTTCTTTGCGTGATCCGCCATGTTCTTAGCCAGTCCCATCCCGGCGAAATCGATTGTTAAGTTGTGGCTTACACTCTGAGAGAAATTGGCAATTTAACCCATCGAGTGCGGCATGACGTGACGTCACGTCATGGTTGTCTTTACGCTGGTTCTGATGACGTTATATCGCGTCAAGGGTACCGTGAGTGTTCCAGCTTTCACAAGGTACTTTCACTAGGCCCCTTAGTGAAAGCTGGAACACTCACAGTACCCTTGACGTGATATAACGTCGTCAGAAGCAGCGTAAAGACAACCATGACGTGATATCACGTCATGCCGCAAGCAAATGGTTGAAGTGATAAGAATATTCGGAGTTAACGTACAACTTAAACATCATTTCTTCATTTTGAAGTTTTTTCATTATGATTATAAAATTATTTGCCCTCCAACTCAAATGTAGCGAAGGAAAAGCGATATTATTTAAAGCTTGACCAAGTGCTTTGGTTGGGAGCTAAAGAAAGACACGCGTGGCGAACATATACACAGACAAAGAGAAGGAACTGTCACGAATTTTTTTTTTTAATTTTTGGCCACAGAACCGCTTCCTTAATTGGAATAAGAAATAATAACGATTCGGGGAGAATATATGCGTTTTTTAAAATTTTGGTTTCACTGAATAAAATAAGTAGGAGTTGATGTTAAAGAGAAAGAGAGGTGCTTCTTCGCTCTGTTTTGGCTAATCCTCGAATACGCCGCGAGCATTTTGGGCCTTGGACAAAATTATTGAACCTAAAAAAAAAACTGAAAAAAAATCACAAAAGAAAGCTCCTCGCTTTGTTAAACTCTGCAACGAGAAAACATATTTCTGTTTCCAAGCTTTTGGAGGGATTAATTTTGGAGCCACTAAAACCTCGTGTTGACTCTATTATGCGTCTTTACTATTTACAAACTAGATTTTTCATGGTGAGGAAAATGCAAAAATTTTATCTTCATACCTATGACGTATTAATGCTGGAAAAATCGTTCATTATAACAATTCAAATTTATGTTTCGTAAAAATAATGCTAAACTGTTGAAATACAACCTTATTGCTAGAATTCTTTAGTGTGAAATCCGGGACGGACAGAGTAGGTGGCCGGAGGAAATAATAGGAGGCAATGGATTGCTCAAGAATGTGATAGAGGGAAGGACGTTGGGCAAGCGGGGAAGAGGAAGAAGGAGAATAGGTTTCATAGACAGGATGAAGAAGGGTAGATCGTATGCTGAGGCGATAAAGGATATACTAGAGCGTGATAGGGCCCTGAAAGTGTAAGAAAGCGGGAGGAGATTCTCTGACATTCAACAAAACCTTACTTTTTCCGGTAGAATACCTAAAAAAATATCGCTGGTAGAAAACTTTTAATAAATCTTCTACGCCCCACACGACTCTTTTGGTCACCTCAGTGTACGAACTAATATGAACATAGGGAAGAAAAAGATACGAAGACTAATACAAAATGGGAAATCTTCAACTCGAAGGAGGAAACTCAAGATAATTTCCTCCTAGGAAATCATTGGCAGGACTGTCCATGGACCCAACATTTGATTTCTTTCCCTCTTAAAAAAATTCTGCATAGTTTCCTTATAAATACTTCCACAGAATTTCTTAAAAAAGTTCAGTAGATATTCCTTAAAGTATTGAAACGCCATTTTACGGAATTCCCTACGACGTTCTGCAGAATACCTTAGGATTTTCTGCAGAATTCCTTAGGACGTTCTGTGGAATTCCCTACGACTCTCCATATAGGTCCTTAGAAAACTTTTATTCTTAGAATTAAATAGAATAAATAGAATTAAACTTAGAAAAAATTCATATGGGTCCACGGAAACCTCATATGTTTCCGTAGAGTCGCTGAAGTTCTATAGAACAGTTTGTAAGGAGTTATTTTGCTCTGCAGAAAATAACTCTACAGAATGTAAGCTCGGTAGAGTCAGGCTCTCATGTTCAGGCAGAGTAGGTGGCTGGAGGAAATAGTAAGTGGCAGTGGGTTGCTCAAGAATGTGATAGAGGGAAGGACGTTGGGCAAGCGGGGAAGAGGAAGAAGGAGAATAGGTTTCATGGACAGGATGAAGAAGGGTAGATCGTATGCTGAGGCGATAAAGGATATACTAGAGCGTGATAGGGCCCTGAAAGTGTAGTAAAGCGGGAGGAGATTCTCTGACATTCAACAAAACCTACCTTTTACCGGTAGAATGCGTGAAAAAAATGAAGAATAATAAAAATGAGCAATTTTCCAGAAAGATAAAATTTACTGCAACCCGGGTTTTAATTTTTATGCATCATCAGGTGGTCAACGTTTATACATCACCAACAGGATGATATATAAACATTGAAAGCCGGATGGAAGTAAATTTTATCTTTATAGAAAAATGCTTTATTTAAGAAAAATTTTTATTCTGGATCATGCAAAAGTTCCTTTCAATTTCGCAAGAATTTACGGATTTTATGTGAACCAAACTCATTAGTTTGTTCTTTAATAAAAAAAAAGTAGTTTGGGCCAAGTGTGTTCAGCATTTAATATGTTAAAGGTGGGATGGAGTGAGGGAGATGTGTAGAAAGAGAAACTCATGGGAAAATTCCTTTCGATTGTTTTTTTTCCCCCTTGGCGAACCCACTTTTTCCTCTTTTTCTCCCCCTTTAAATTTCCGAGAGTTCAAGGTCAGCGGCTGGTAGGGGTGGATTTAAGATTCTCGGGGATGAGTAGGGACGGAGAATTGCGGGGTGAAGGTGTTTGGTGGGGTCGAAGGAAGGCAAAACCTCTATTTATTTATTTTTTTCCCGCCAGTCCCTCGTATTTTTTACGCAAAATCCCGCCTCATCCCCTTCCTCGGAGTGGTGGGAGTATAAATCATCGTTCTCGGATGTTTATGTGTATATTCAGGCGGAAAAGTTTGTCCGGTGTCGTGTTTAAGGTACGATCTCAGAGGTTTCACGCCTCTCTCCAAAACTGGCGGTCGTCATGCCATTCGTGTTTACGCCGGCGGATTGAGTCGACGACCTTCCGAGGTATTTCGTTTAAAAAGATCTTGTTTTTTCCTTTCTGGGTGACGGTGAGGAAATATCGCGTGGAAATAGACATGGTAGGCCGTCGCATAGCACATCGGCTTTAATAATCTACATCCATGAAATACCGTGCGAGACATACCCATGGGGGTGTGTGGCACGGGTTGATTCCATGCCAGTCATGCAGCATTCACCCCAGTCCAAATCAAACCCGTGCACGTTCCCCCGAATGCCAGGCGCAGGTCAAAAGCAGTCAGGATCACAATGCGCGGTCATACCAGAAACGAGAAGAGTGCTAAATAGAGGAATCTTTTACCATACAGTACACTATTTTAGGTATAACTGCTGGATATCATTATTAATTCGACTGATGAATAGTCTTACAAGTCACTAAACCACGCTAAAAGCTAAATCATGCCTAAAATTCCGTTGTTAGAATTAATGGCAAGATATTAAGTACAAGTGTATGAACTACACTTCCTAGTGAGGGTCGCAGTATCATAGAACTGACCTGTCACAAGTATTATGGTCCCTTATAATGCGTGGAAAAAATGACATTCTAAATTTATCGCTTTTACAGTCTATTTCCTTAATTTTTTATGCCTGTGATCGTCTTTACTGTAATATTTTGGCTCTAGCGAAATATGTTGAACATCCGGCAAATAATGAAAAAAATAGTCTACATCATAGCCCTATATCTCGTCGCTGGAACGGAAAAAACCCGTTGCATGTTTTATTTCCATTTAGATATCGATGGAAAACAGTAAAATTGCAAAATTAGCGCGTAAGCCCGCAAGCGATATAGGAAAATAAAATTGACGAAGAAGGCGAATTGGCTTCTGCTTCTATAATTGGCCAGCATAGTAAGTTATTTCGTATAGGTAACTTGATTGGACTACTAACCAATGTTCACCAGTAGAACACCTCGATTGAATGTTTAGGGATATTAAAATAAGCGTATAAATGTTATTAATTTCTAGTGTCATTCGTAGAGAGATTGCTACACTTAGTAGGAATTTTTGGACATAAGGAAATGTCGATATTTTCTTACGAGTTCGTCTAGTAAGGAAACCATGGCAGAGCTTCCATATTATCCAGCCACGTTCAGCTCAAGAGGAATTGTGGGCTGAATTCTGTTGCAACAAGTGGATCGATAAGGATCAGGGGTGTGCAGTGGAGCAGGAGGAGATATCCATGTGGAGTGGCTGGAGTCTCTTGCCCTGAATACCGAGGTGTAAAGTGTGCGGAGGAAAAAAAGCTAAGGATTTATTCGCCGACTTCAAAGAGCGAGTGGAAATGGCAAACTTATCTGGTGCGTGTTCCGATTCCGCGATCTCGCGTTCTGGGGAGAGATTTTCGCCTTCTTTTAGCACAAAAACAAAGTGCCGCTTGCTGCGCCGCTCTGTGTGGGCTGAGGGAGTTAAGGCGACTCGAGCGACTTTCAATTATGTATAAATTTTTGTGAAGAATTTCATACGCGTACTCATTTGTAAACTGTAAAGATATGAAAGTTAAAAAAAATTGATTATTGACGAATTGGTTTTTTTGGAAATTTAATGCTATTTTTAACACGTAGCCTTATGGCACTTGACTTATATTTCGAAATAATTAGATGACATATGTACAGATTTTCTCCCCAATGCGCAACCATGAATATACGCATGGATTGTTGACTCGTCGCCAATAACTGTTGCCTAGCATTCCGTAAATAAACAACTTTGTGGATTGTGGCGCCGCCTAGTGATGAAAGACGGTAGTTCAAATACATTCGACAGATCGTAAATAAACACGTCTTACCGGTTTTACTTAACAGTAATCATAATGCAGTGGATAAAAATGTAGTAACATAAGCGGGATGTAATTTCACACTTTTTGAATATCCTCTGGTCTCCTTCTTTGGGTCCTCGTAGACACATACCCTGTTTTGCAGCCTGGTACGAAGCAAGTTCTGTTTAAACAAGGAATTCTAAATTCTTTAATTAAGCCGAACGGGCCTAATGCATTCAAATTAGAATCAGAGTCTGGAAACCGTCGGCGTCTGCTCACGATGGAAGTTTCATATGCCTCTTACACCCAGTAGTAGATATTTCCTCTCTAGCATTTACAAAGTAACCGTTAGGTCTAAAAAATAGCCAGATATTAATCACAGAATCAAGTAGTTCATATCTCCTCCATCGTTATTGAATATCCACCAGTCTCACGTTAACATCAATGAACAACGACCATTTACGAGTGGACTGAGAAGACTTTTTTCTAAGTAGCGCCAAGGACTGGGTGAACTAAATGTGGAATTTAGGCAACATGTTGCCTATGCAAAAATTCCAAGCATTTTAATATGTACGCAACTACGAAAAAAGTTTTACCCCGGCGCGTACACAGACTATCTGGTGGATATTGTTGCCGTTTGTTGCTCCTATTCCTGCAGTTCGTCGTTCAATCGAGTGGTAGCGTGTCGTCCGATCGAGAGTGAGGAGAGGTTTAATTTTCATATTCTTTAAGTCTCGCTCGTAAGTTCGAGCAACGAACTCGTTTGTGACGCCACTGCCCCCTCTACGCTTACGCCTGTGGTTAGAGCGCGAATCATGTGTCATTGAGTGCTCATTGAAATAGCTTATCAAGTATGCCTTTGTGAATAATATAATTGAAGGTAATATGGAGCGAGAATTCTCCGATGGAAGGCCCAGGGATAAGGGCTGGGACACAATCAACGTGTACGTGTAACGTGAGCCGTTAACGGGAATATGCGAAAAGATGGCTGACGGGAAAGTATAGCGAACGGACAAAATCGACGTGTACGGGGAGTACGTGTACGCGAGAGATCTCCATCTCTTCCCGTGTCCCGTACACGGAAAACTAATCAGAATAGTCCTGAAAATCCGGGAATGGGAGCCATCTGACGACAGATACATCCAACTATTGAAGATTTCTCTTGGCGAAGACAACTTATTTACTTCTACACTTGTTTACACCTGATCTCTTAGCTGCGCCTGCGTTAGTCAATTGTTACTCCGGGCCGCGTTAACGTCGATTGTGACCGCTGACTTGCGTTCCCCGTCTCCCGTTGTCCCGTTAACGTCTCGCGTCACACGTACACGTTGATTGTGTCCCAGCCTTAAGTTTATGGACCAAATAAAGAGGGAAGTGCATAGGAAGTGATACCAGGAGGTAAGGGAACTAGCATTGGACAGGGAAGGGTGGAGGGCTGCAGTCAACCAATCTTAGGATTAAATGATTAATGAATGAATCAAGTAAGTCGGAAACATTTCTTAGACCGCCCTTAACGTAAGTACATTTACTCATACGTTGGAATGTACCAGACATGTCGTAATATAAATGATGCAAGATTTATGTGTTCAAATTTTCGTCTCAATCAATTATGACTAGGCTAGACAATTATGACTCAAACAATTATGACCATTATTATGACTAGGGTTTGTGGCGCGGATTTCAAAATGTAAGCGAACATATTATGCAAATACGTGTTTTGTATTCGGTATGATACCTTGATATATGTTATGAACCATTATAATAATATGAAACGAATGCCTTCGCGTTTAGGAGAAAATCTGTGCGCGTTTCATCGAATTATTTCAAAATATTTGCCAATACCATAAGACCACATGTAAAAATAGCATTACATTGTCAAGAAACGAAATCGGTAATGTGCAATTTTTTTTTAACATTTACTACTGTTACTATACATATTCATTGGTCGTTACATGCTAAGATTGGTTGACTTCAGCCCTCTACCCTTTTCCTATCTAATGCTAGTTTTTTTACTTCCTGGTAGCACATCCTAATGTAAATGATTTTGTACTTTCCCGGCGAATATGCGAACGCAGGCGGACCGGGAATTATTACCCTGATGACGATGGAAGTGTTATCCATCGAAACGTTGGCAGCAGCCAAAAATATTTAACCCGGTGGGCATCCCGAGAGAATTTCACACATCCTATGTACTTTCCTCTTTGGATAAAAGTCTCTCGGGTATTCCGCCTGTTAAGCAGGTCCATGACTCCCAACGTCTCGGAGAACGAATCGTTCTTCATCCTCAGGGGTTCTGAATGGAGGGAGGATGGAGAATAAGTCGTTCTTCGAAACGTTGGGAGACATGGATTTGCTTCCGAGAGACCTTTATCCAGTAGATACGCCGGGAAAATCTAAGATCTTTCAGTATTTTCCCCTTTATTTAGTCCATGAACATATTCCTGGGTCTTCCTCTGGGGATATAAGACTTAGTTTCCGGCTCCACGTGGTGGAAATTTATGATGTCACTCATAATAAAAGATACTTGGTTGTATTCCACGCTGTTTAATACAACTCGACCATGGGTTCGACACCGCGTGTCATCCTCAGATAAATCTTTTGGGTCGCGTTCCCTTTATTTATAACAAACAAAATACTTTGTGTGTGAGGATGACACGCGGTGTCGAAACCATAGTCGAGTTGTATTAAATAGTGAGGAATAAAACCAAGCATCTTTTATTATGAGTTCCTCTGGGGACTTTTCCCTCTATTTTACCTTCAGTTATGTTCTTCACAAGCCCATTGTGCCTCTGGGTGTGCCCAATCCATCTGGTTATTCTTTTCTGCATGGTGTTCAATAAGGTCCTTTTCTCTTCTGCTCTTCTGTACACTTCATCATTTCTTATTTCTTCGGTCCATTTATCTTCAGCATCCTCCTCCAGCATTAGGTCTGTACATATTACTTAAAAGTATGCGTATGCGAAGTTTCAATCTGTGCATATACGGAAATCGCTCCTACCTCCTTAATCCTCAGAGGCAGTCTACCGCGGCCAAGTCATTTCACGCTGCTGAACGCACCTTGGTGAATCCCTCGGTGCGCGGTCGTAATCGGGTCATGACCGACAGGTGTGTGGATAGGGTGCTTCAACCACACAACTACGGGAGGTCGCGGCGGTCACCTCGCGACCTCTCCGCGTCTCTCCCTCCGCCCCCGCCAATAGCTCATCGCCTGTGGCTTCCTCTACTCTCTCCCCACCTCCCATTGACTGCATTCATTCTCCCCCGAGGGAGAAAGGAGGAGAGGATGAGTGGGTCCTGAAGGAGAGACCGAATTCCCTTTTTTTTCGGCGGGCGCCTTTCATCTCGACTTTACGGCTCGTCACGAGGTTAAAAAAAAATAATCGAGACGTGGGACTCCCACAGAACCGAAAAGGAACGATGGAGAGAAAAACACGGTCCCACTTCTATCCCTCTTTTCACTCTTTTTTCACCAATGCTATAAAGTCTCTTTTCTCCAAAGATAGTCGATTTTTTTTCTTCACCTCATTAAACCACGGTTTGCACCGTTCGTCGGGTGATATGTCCATTTTAGGAAACCAGCTTTAGAACAGCGATAATTCTATTCCGTTCATATTAACATTGTTATTTGGGTAATCTGGCTGGTAAATTAGGTTCCAATGGAAGAGAGTAAATAACCTTTAGATTTTTATAAGCGGAAACCTCTGCCTGAAAGGAAATATCTAATGTGGATAAGAGAAGAATTGATGCGCACATAATGATAGAAACTTCGAAAGAGTGAGAAGAAGAAGGAGAAAGGCGTCTACCGCGCCAAGGAAACCAGTAGGCCGATATCTAATGAATTCTACCCGGTTATACTACTGCGGGGCAGGTAAAATGGTGATGGGAATGGGCCACAGAAAGAAAAAATCCCGCCGGCACCCAACCGCAAATTACAGAGGCCAGACACGCTCGCGAAACCTAGTTCAGCTGCACATAACTGAATGAATTATCTGTTGGGCAAGTCCGTACGACATTATCAGCGAAAATATTATTAGCCTGGATTGGGACTTGAACCGAGATCCCCAAAATTCGCGTCAGATGCTTAAGCCAATAGGGCCCTCGTAACGATGGTTGGTCGATTGGCTAATTGGTAAGGCAACCACGAAAACTGAAGTAATTTTTGCCGGTAAGGTTTGTTGGGAAGGCTGGTAAAGGTAATGAAGGTAGGAAATTTCAGCACATCCTGACGTAACATTTAGAATTTTATTTAAATATGCAATAATAAATCCATCGCACTACATTTACATGTGAAAACATTGCATCACCGGGGTTTCGAGGAGTTGTTGTTCCCCTTGTTTATCTTGCACCTCAGTAATATAAGTGCCGAGATTAATTTTACGCTTACAATTCTTGTTAGTGTCCGGGACGCCTGAGGCGATCGGTATTGGTTATTTCCGTGGGAAGGTAGGGTGAATGCCTCCCCACACAGCCTACCTCCCTCTCCCCCCTCACAAAGTATATTCCTTCTCTGATTGACAAAATGATGCGCTGTTTACGACTGAATCTCTCCCTCTGGTTTCCTCACGAACGCTTTCGAAAGAGCCGACGTTTGCCCACGATCCGACGCGACCGGACGTTACCAAATATGGTATAAATGTGTCTTCAAAACGTAATTATCGTAGCACGCCTCTTCTTCCTCATTACTTTTTCCGACTTTTCTACTAAAGTATGGAGCCGTTTTGGGAGGTTTACAGAAGATTTATTCACAGATTTATTTTAGAAGATTTTGGATTTACCAAAATGTTTTATTTCTCGTTTTTTCATTTAGGATTTCCTTTCATGCTGCAGGCGTCAAGGTAAATTTTAAGTCCCTGGTGTGTGTTCTAAGTCTGTGGTGGATGGTTGTGAGTTGAACCAAGCAATACACTCGCGCACGTTTTCAATTTTTCATGAGTTAGTGGGAAAAGGAAAATCTTCATCTGTCCATGAATTCCCACGTTTTCGATGCTTCGACTTCAAAAGTCATCGCCCGACTTTGTGACTAATCGGAAAATTATACAAAGCATCAAACATACTTTCACTGTTCTCTATATTTCAATCAAACAAAATTATCTCGTGAGAATTTTGTAGTATGTACTTTCCTACACTTTATCTGCAGTTTGCATCCTATATCCTGCTATACAGTACTATCCAATTCCTGCAGGTATTAAAGGTCAACTTTCTTGACTGGTCATTGCGTCTTCTGCCAGCTAATTATAAGACTTTCGGGGATTCCTTTCCTTAACTTGTCGAGCCTCGGGAATTTATCATTTATCTGCGCATTACGTACTGGCTCACCATCAGAGCAAAGATATGCTCGTCAAACCATCTGCCTGTCCTAATATCACCAAAAAAGTCCTATCCACCTCTCTCTGCCGACATCTCGACTGAATAGCCTCTAATAATATCCCGAATAATTGCATCATTCCAATGGGTGATTGATAAGATTTATCCAAAGTGGTACAATACTGACTGATATCTTTTAAGCTTCCGTTAAAGTTAAGCGGAGTTTTGAGCTATAAATATCTCTTATGCTCAAATTGCCGTCAGTTTATTTCAACTATAACAGACTGAATCGTATTCATTTTAATGTAATTTTAATGGGTTTTGTTTGTGCGTTTAAAGGCATAGAATAATTTAATTCAACTATAGCCACGGTAATAAAAGTCACCATGTGGAATGATGTTTTTTAAAGTAACGCTTGTTTCAGCTAATCAGATCACGCAGTTGCTTCAGGCGTGAATGTCCTTAAGCATACCTAAGTTCTATCTTCAGAATTCCAATTTTTATGTATTGCAAACGAAAACTTTAACAAATCTTAATGGTTTCAGGCTCTTCTTTGTGGAAGTTCGTTATGAATAATGAAAAATAAAACGCCGAATGACACCACTGCGTCGAAACTGGTAGTACCTTGAGATTAATTGGTGGAACTAAGCAAAATTTTCTTTTTCGTTATTCGAAATTTACTGTTCGAACTTACATTTCAATCTTGGCTGTGAGAAGTCTGTATCGACAGTTGTAATGAAGCTTTGAATTTAAGAATTATGTCGTGAAGTAACATATGCCTTCATAGAGAACTTTATAGAATCAGTTTCGCATTATTGTGGAAAACGGCACATTTCTGTTATTTTTTGCCACAGAATCTAGTTGCTACTCCTTGAAAAGCAATTATGGCGATCTTCCGCATTCCTCCCTACGTTATCAATTGTTAAGCAATTTTGTCTTGACCTAAAAATCTCTTAAATTTTATTTATATTGCATTTTTGTGATAATTTTGTGTTGGTCACGCCGCTGAATATAAATTACCGAAGTCCACTTATTGTGACAACTCTCTCGATCCAACTCAAGAGTCCCCTCACCTCTTGGCTGCAGTCATTTTAAGGGCGTTAGCTTTTCTCCGAGTACATGTTTGCTTTTTAAGAGTTATTTTTACGATTTAAGAGGTCGGAACTTGTTTAGAGCAAGTTTTTTTTTCTCCTTCGCCTGCCTTGGGTCGTTCATCTCCTAAATCATTAACCTTGACTGAGGCCGTATTTTTTAATGTTTTACGACTTACCTCATTGCATTCGTTACTTTCATAGCTAATTTTGCCTATTTAGAAGATTTATTCGAAGACGAAGTGCACAGCGGGACAATTTATTAGCGAAATGGGTCTTTGTAAATTACTGAAGCGCGGAGGTAAATGTGAATAATTTTATTTCACGATGCCATCGAAATTGAAGAAATCTATCGATTTTTTTCCTCTTTAAGTATTAAGTATTACTCTGTATCTTTCTACCAGAGGATCAGCAAAAGTACTAATGTCTCTTTTTCCTCCTTAACTTTCATTCGTTAGTTGTTCAATCATAAGGTTTTTACGTTATCTATATTATACCCAATATAATGTTTATCCAATGTATGAAAATTATGTTAGCTACGAAACTTTGGTAAAAGTGTTTGTGTCAATATTTGCAAAAAAGAAGAATCATGTGTGATCTATCTTACTTATATAATTTACTTAATACTGGAGAAAATAGTGACTTAATTAGAAAAATTAATTTTGTAGTGCCTAGTATCAATGTGAGGTTATCAAGGAAATTTAAGTTGAGCATGGTAAAGTCAAACTACTGTGAAAACTCACCACTGAATAGAATGTGCCGATCTTTTAACATGTACTGTGATATAATTGATTTATGTCAAAAAAGAAGTCTCTTTTGGAAATTGATAAATGATATAGTTTCTTGACATGTTTCGAAATTTCTGTAAAATTTAATCGATTCTAATATGTTTTGTATTTTCTTCTTTTTTGTTTTGTTTGCCCTGTAATTATTTTGTTGGGCAAACGTTAAACTCTATAAATAAATAAATAAATAAGATTGCTTGACTGCAGGCCTCCATCCTTATCTATCCAATGTTGGTTCCCTTACCTCCGGGTATATCTTCCTATGTACTTTAGTATTCATTTGGCCCATGAACCTCCTTATCAATCCTTGAAAAATCTAAGTGAAGTTATAGCAATATTTTAGGTAGTTAATAGCTCGAAAAAATCCCAAAATAGCCAAGAATAGTGACATTTTGTTGCATATTAATTGGTATATGACACATCTTCATTAAACCAATCGCATAGAAAAATGCATTTAAGTTTGATCAATGTGTTTAACCCGGTTGAAAATCCAACCTCGTCTTAGATCGGTTGTGGGTGTAAATACCTGGCGCACCTGGCGAGTTAATTGTCGAGTCAAAGCATATTTTCCTTAGCGAATCACCTCTCATTTATGTAAGTTGGAAATAATTTAAAATGGTGGTAAGAGTCTATGTTGAGAGAATCCCCTTCATCGCAGCAGTTTTTTTTACCGTCATTTGGGAGGTATCGTACTGGAGAAACTTAGCCACGAACGAACGAACGTCTTACGCGTGAGCGTGTCAATTTTTAATGTTATCGCTGAACATCCAATCATTAGTTTTACTCACGAAACATGTTTTAGAGAAAGTAGACTGGCTTCGTCATTATATGGAAGATATTCATCCGAAAAACTTGCAGTTAGACGTTTACGCCGAGATTCCGACCAAAGTTCATGAGGAGGGACGCGTCTCGTCAAATTATAAAAATTTGCGCGATCCACGGTAACTTTCGCTCTACTTTTTTTTAAATTACCCGCGTCTATACCGTAAACAGAATGGCGAGAACTTGTGTGTTGAGACAAGGGACCAAAGAGAGAGGGATCATCGTAATGCGGCCACCAGTACATTAAAGAAGAAAACATAACATCCTGAACTTAATAATGAGAACAATAATCGTACTTCCCCACATATTTTTATTGCAAGCACTTCGCGTTTAGACTCACGGAGTCATCACCTGTTACAAGCCACAATCAAAAGAATACATCACATTCATCAGTAATAATGAATATGATGTCTCCATTTGCGTATGTCTTTTGTACCTGATGAAGACACCGTGATACGAAACGCGTAGTACTTATAATTAAGATTTATAGAAAATTGCTATTGCTTTTATCAATATGACGAACTTCCCTCATATAACGCCTGGATCTGTAAGACCTAACCAGAACTTAGTGCTCCCATTCCCATTTCCTCTCCCCCACGCATGAAAATAATGTCGGTTGCGAACAAAGGCAAGTTTCATTAGCCCTGAGGACGTCTCCGGCAAAGAAGTAACGTTTTCATCTTAAAATCCAGGCGTGAGTAATCCCATAAAAGACGAACGCAGAATCTTCAGAAATCGTCTTTTTCTGTTTCAGAATACTGCATAATGTTAGTATTCAAATAGTTTTGAATCCTTGACTGGCAACCATTGGAGTTAAGATCGAAGTACATTATAGCAGTGTAAGGTTAAATATCTTCGCAAAATATTTGATTTTTCAAAACTCCTTTACTGCGAGTTTCCTATATATTTGAATGATTTTTTTTTCGTTCGCTGATTACGAAGTTAAGCTTTACCCCCATGAGCCCACTCCTCCCATATCCTCTAATGCGGAGATCGAATTTATCGGTGTTTCTATTAGCAATTTTACTAACGTGCTTCAAATATTTAAGAATGATTTTCCATTTTCCGCTTTAAACAATTCAAATTTTTGTTTTAGACACATAAATGGGGAACGTATTTTTATAGATACCTGGCCTGCTTTTTTATTTAAACCATTAACAATTGATCATTTATTTAGTTGTGGTGGAAGAGGATGGGAAACTAGTGGTCGAGCTGTGGAGGAGACCTAAGAGATGGATGGAGGACGTTTTGAAAGGAGAGGGAATGTTGAATAGAATTGTAGAGGCGGGACCACTGGGGATGCGTGGAAGAGGATAGGAATTTTGGACGAAATAAAAATAAATGAATTAAAAAGAATTTATTGATATCGGACGTGATGTCCTCTATGATCAGAAAATAAATTTCTTAATAAGTAAAACATGAAAACAACATTATAATGACTTCATTGTTGTTAGGGATTACTAAATGGACACGAAGGAGTTTAGTCCCTCCATCAAAATTGTAATTATATAATTAAATTGATATTGCTACTTGAGCGACATCTTCGCTCCCCAGCCGTTCTCGGATCACGTGCACAGAAAGCTATGCTGGGTTGTACGGTTAACATTGCTGTATTGACCCTTAATACGACGAAAGCATCAATAGTGCTGATAATTTGCGTAGGTGGAGGACCATTTTTTGCTCTCAGTGGGTCGAAAATACCCATTCGGCAACATACCCTTCGCAACGTTCCCCGCAACAATGCCAAAAACGGGAAATTTTGCTATTTTTTTAAATAAAAAACACAATCGCTTCATGAGAAAGCTATTCCATTTAGAACAACAAATGGCTCTTCATCTACGGAGGAAAAAAGATTGCAAGTCTCCGGCTGTCACGGTAAAGCTGTGACTGCGGAAGAGGGAAACGGCTTAAACGAGATTTCTGGTCTCTGTATAGAAACCCCTAAAGGGTTTTATTCGGTTCATCTTGGAATGTAATAATTAAACTGTTGTTTGCATCATTCTGTTTGCCAAGCTTCAGGGTTGGTCAGCCCAAATTTTGCACAAATAGTGGATTGGAAGTGGTCCAGTTAAACACTAATCTGAAAACTATCGCTTTCTCAAGTTCCTACCCTGTCATTCATACAAAGCCACTCACGGATACCTTATACTTCACCTTTCCCCCGCGAATTTATCTCAAAAAACCTCCTTTTCTCCACCGCCATATTCATCCTCGTTCGTCTCTCTCTCTTTTGTTAGCCTATCCCCTTAATCCTAGATTTTGAAATACTTAAATATTGTCTTTCATACCTAGAAAGTTTCAGGATGACAAGAAGGATATTACTTTAACAATTTTTAATTGAGCAGGATACATAGACACTCCGTAATTTCGCTCATTTTGCTGTCCGCATTTCACTTTCTGTCATTTCCATCTTCCAATTAATTCCCCTTCACACTCATTTTTCATCGCTGATTTCCTCGCACCCCGTCCCGCACGCCGCTGTGGTGACTAGCCGCGGTAATTCGGGAAATATGCGGTCAAGCATAAAGGAAGCTAGGCTTTATCTAGAGAATACTCGGAAAATGTGATGAGAAAGTGAAAGAACGTTGTTATTTTTCAATCGTTAGGCCTCATCTGGAATATGCTGTTAGTGTATGGGATCCTTATGAAGCGGGGTTGATATCGGAATTAGATCGCGTGCAGCGATGGGGAGCTAGGTTTGTAAAACGATGCTACGATAGGTTTGCTAGTGTGTCTGGATTGTTAGAAGAATTGGGATGGGAATCGCTATCACAGCGTAGATTAAATTATAGGCCGAACCTCTAAACTAAATTTCAGGAAAAACATTTCACTGACGACGTAAAAAACATACTATTAACCCCCTCGCACTACGGCAGATTAGATCGCGCCAATAAAATTAGAGAGATAGATTGTAGAACCGATGGGTATAAAATGTCATTTTTTTCCGCGTACCATTCGGGACCATAACAGCTATGAACGTCGTCATGAATAATTCGAATAGTGAGATTAGCAAGACTGTAGGTCTTTCTCTTTATATTCTCTACGTTCTTATTTATGCATGATGTAAACATTGATGTTCTTATTTGTGCATGATATTTTGAATCTGTAGTAGTAGTCTTTGCACCCCTTGCATGTCGGAACGATTGACGATGGAATGTTTCTTGGTTAGTTGATTGTTAATTGGCGCGTTGCATGTGTGGTGCGCTGTTTTCAATGTAGTTTTGGTGTTCTGCCGTATAATTCATGCATGCCTGGTGTGGAAGCACTCCCTGCCACACACCCTTTGGGTGGCTTGCAGAGTATGACGTAGATGTAGCTGTAGATGTAAGTGTAGATGCAGATCATCTTAATCCTCCAATCAAAGTTCATCACCCTTCCTCATGCACCAAGTTTCGGAGGCCTGCAAGACGCATTGCAAGCCGAATCCAGAGTTCATCAAATAGACCTCATTTTATCCACTGTTCCTCCTAACCACGTTCGTCTTCCTCTTCTTTCAGACTATACTCTTAATCCTAGTTTTGAAATATTTAATATTTTCATATCTATCAAGTTTCAGGATGACAATGAGGATATTATTTCAACAAATTTGATTTCTTTAATTTTAATTATTTCAATTTAATTTTAATTAACAGATCCTTCATCCTCCAATCTAACTCCATTTCCTTTCCCATAGACCAAGTTTCGGAACCATGCAACGACGCAACCCAAGCCGTCCCCCTCTTCCTTTACATTCCAAACATCTATAGCTTGTGGGGGACCGCATGGAGGTATTAAGGTGGAGGGCAGGCATGTGTTGGGTGTTCTGCCGAATGGAATTCAAACGACCTTTATGGTTTGTGGGGTTTCCAAAGTGGCCTTAAATAAGGAAAGGACGCTATAAAAATATGGCACTAAAAAGACCCGACTCGTCTTTACGGCTCAGACCCATTGTGATTTGGAAGATTTAGGATACGATCCTCAGGTTGACTTTCCGATGAATAAACTGTCTCTCGAGTATTGAAATTAAATTTTTCTTTATCTCTACAAGGATTTATTTTAAAAAAATGACTTCGTCATATAAGAACACCTTTTTCTGTCGTTTTATCACAAGTAGCATCAAATAATCGACGGAAATATGGACTAAAGTTTAAACAAGTTTAGCATGCAATTGAAATTAGGCACTGCAGTTCAAAAGTTCCACAAACGTTGGGGATATTTTTGCTGTTCGATGCGTTATAGAAAACGGACAAACAGTTATCACCGTTGTTGTGTACATATCACCAAATCAGTCAATTAAAAATATCATAGAATTGATTCACGAAGTCTTGATTATATATATATATATATATATATATATATATATATATATATATATATATATATATAAGCTAGCAACAAGGCGTTGAGGTTGGGGATGGATAGATAGGTATATCAGTGGACACTCACAGAAAGGCGATCCATGGCGACACCGGTGTCCACTGCTCTCGGGAAGATTTCGGGTGAGAACCCTTCCTCAGCGGGAGAAAATTATATATATATATATATAAAGCTTCGTCACAGGGTGACACTAAACATAAAACATATAAAATGGAAACTCACGAGGGTTTCCATTTTATATATTTTATATGTTTTATGTTTAGTGTCACCCTGTGACGAAGCTTTATATTGTTTGCCACGTTCGTGGAATCTTCGCAAGAACTCTATATATATATATATATATATATATATATATATATATATATATATATATATATATATATATATATATATATATATATATATATATATATATATATATATATACATACACACACGAGGTATCATCTGTGCTTTGGAAAGACTACGAGATGTTGCCAATGATTTTGAGTGGTGATTTCAATGTCAACTTTGCCACTCCGGAAGCTCAGCCACTGATTCAATTCCTCAATGAAAAATTCAGTTTGAGAATGAATAATGATCCATCAGTACCTCTCAATCCTCTAAATATCTGGCAAACGCAGCATCAATTGTTGTCCCTCCTTTCGTCGTATGCTTCCTATTTTTTTCCTGACCATAAACCGATCGTATCATTTCAAATTGAATAAAACACAATTTCTACTTTCCCCAAAAATATGTTTACTGTGTCTCATGAAAGATTTCCCTCTTGTCACCACAATTTCACGCGGAGCATCCTAAATCAATCACGTAAATTCATATGAGATTTGGTTTACATTTCAAATTGAGGAAGTTTCACTTCGGTTGTGTGTAGTTTCTGCTCGCTCGTTTTTTAAATACGTTCGTAAATTTACTTAAAAAGATATGTTAAAAACATATGCATCGACAAAGTCAACATTCTATAACATTGTATACTCATGAAAACCTACTTAGGCCATTGCTAATGAGATTTTTATCAATTAAATTTCAATGAAGGGAGTAACAAAATTGTATTAAATACCATAAAGTTAATCGAAGTTTGAAAAGAAGAATAATTGAAGGATGGAATATTGTACGTAAAGTCCATTCGTGTTAGAGAAAACGTATCAATTTAGTGTAACGAGAAAAGCTCAGTCTCCGCAGCCACATTCATTGGATCATCCCAAAGACAAGTGAATTCAACCCCACCAGAGCAGAGCTTGAATGAAACATACCGTAACACTCCGAATGCAGTTTGAAATTCGCGCGTATGAGGAACGACTCAAAACAAACACCATCAAGTTCACGAACTCAACCGGGAAACAACCGCAAGAGAACGTGGCGTCCGCTGGAAGATGAAGAAATCAAAACCTCAAACGAAACTGTTAAACAAAAAGAACAGCGCTTGGAATGTTATTGCAGTCCTCTAAAAGACGAGAGAAACATCTTCGCTGCGAGACAAGCAAGACGTAGCGTGCGGGGGCGAAGGGGAAGAGGGACCGCGGACCTTGAAGCGGAGGAACAGCACGGACGGGCAATAAAAAAAAGAACAGGAGAATGAATACGAGGCTCGTGACGCGCCAGACGCATATACACACAAGAATGCTTCGGTGAGGGAGTAGAAGTGGCTTTCGGCGTCAAGTGCTTCAGACGCGGCTAAGTGCCCAGGGAGGAGACGGTGTAACAGTAGGGTTTGCTGTGGAAGCCCGCGAGAAAACGTCTCTTTCTCTAGTGCCTCCCTGACTCCCCCACGACAGGCCGCTCAAAAATAGAAACACGCGCGTTCCTCCACCCAATGAACTTCGGTGGTTAAAAACTCAGAATGAAGGGCGCACGTAGAACTGCAAGTTCTTCGGAAGTGACCTCTGCCATGAGCCGAAGTCAAGGAGAGATTCTACTTTCCTCTGTAGACGTTTTACTATATCATATTAGTAAAAATCAGGGTAGGTTACCGGGCATGCCTAATAAGAAGGTTCCTCCTTAATCCTTGGTTAACCCATAGGCATTCGTGGGTTTAATAAACTTGTATGAATTACAATAATTATGCATTATTACGTCAAAACAAGGGTGTCGATTGTGACAATAATAATAATTATTATCTGATAAGAGATGAGTCAGAAAGCTTTCCTTAGATGTTCTTTAGCATTTAGAGTATTTTCAAGTACAAATAAATATTTAAAAGTGCAACAATGAGTCTTCCTCCTATTAAGTTAATCATTGTTTACATTTTTACTCTCCTTTTGCTGCCATGTGACCAAGATTCCACCGGATGTGGTTTTATCGTAGATCGATACTCTACTTGAAGGAAAGATAAAAACCAGTCTATTTTCCTTTGTAGTTGCTACCGCGGTCGATTTCCACCACTATCAACCACTACTGACATGTGCGTGCGTGAACATCGTAGTGTCGCTTGCAAGTGACTGTCTAGGCTACTGACATGGAATTGACTTCCATGTGTAATCCCGACTTTAGTTTTGACGCAGAAAAATTTTATTCTTCATAAGTCGAGGAACTTTTCTCATGGACGAAATGCGAATACTACCTCTAACACAGGTCTACTCTGATTCCCATCTGTTTCCAAGTGCACTGCCTGATGCGATGGGTCTGAAATGACCGGAAAACAGATGCCCTCGTGTGTTGCGAAGTGAGAAGCACAGCAAATCGATTGGAAAGGACCCAAAAATGTAGCTATTCGTTGGAGAACCACAAAATATGGAAAGCCGACGAAACTCGGCGAAAGCTAATTATTAGCCGAAGAAATATCTCCCTCGTGATTCCTTCACGGATTCGTCCCTCTTCGGACGTTCGGCACTTGGCGCTAGATAATCATAGAAACCATCCTCTCGCCCAATCGGAGCCCCGATCGTGGTCTATTCATCTTTCGAATCGTTATTACCCATAATCCTCTCTGTGGATGGTCGTGGGGTCACGACAAGGAATGTGGGAACTTTTCGAGTGGCGGGGGGCGTCCCTTAGACCTTGAGACCGGGGACCGAAGCGATGTTTAGGTATGTGGAGCCTGGTGCATGTATGATTTGTCTTAGGAAATGGGTATTGGCGCCTGAGTAAGTCTGGAGGATTTTAACCCTAACTGGTAGATTACCCTAAAAAGGAAATAATTTTCGCACTCATATACCCATCACGCCATTCCGTCTCAAGGTTGACATAGTCAATGAACCTGTTTACTGCTGTTATGGCAAGAAAACTGGCTTTTGCCCCCTTAAAAACTCTCTTTCAAAGGGGGCTGTATACTACGATCGTAAATACTTCCGCAGACGTCTACACGTTTTTATTTTACGACTCTCTTTTAATTTTTAAAGCTAAACTGTTTGCGCATGTCTATAGAATAAGGATTAATACTTAAAATAAGTGAGGTGACTTTTCGCTTTCTGCTTTATACATAACTATTTTGAAAGTGGAAGAGAAGTGAATTTGTGGACAATCAGGTTATCGCCATGCTACGTTCGACGTATATTTCTTAAAATCTTTCCACTTATTGTGAATGTGAATCATTCATCTCTATGGAGGGTCATCATATTGTTGACAAAATTGGTTATTATAGTGCCACTGCGATCATTCTCAAGAACCCTTGACCCTCAAGAACGAACGGACAGTCAGGGTTCAAATCCCTGCAGAGGAGAATGTTTTTCAGAGGAAACCCGATCCCTACTTGAGTGGAAGGCGCTTCAAGTGCAATAATCCGTCCGTCGGATGAGACGCTAAACCGTGGTCCCCTTGGCGCCTTTCGTTAAGAGTAGGCCAATGCCGACGCCGGGTTTCTATCCATCCATCCATCATCAAGAACTCTGGCAACGCAAACACTGTGGCGGCGCTGTTGTCCGGGGCGGGTAATTTAGAGGAAGGCGATGATCTGGCCTAGACTGCGGCAGAAACCAAAACAAAAGGGCGCTTTCGGCCGAGGTGTACAGCCCTCTTAGTATTCTTAGTAAGGCTTCAATTTGAATTCAATTCCGTCTCACACCCACACGGTCTATCAAAAATTAAAAACAAAAGAAATTTCGAAAACCTTGATCATTAAATTATGACGTTTTTGATACTACTTCGAGTATTGCTCAACTGATCTTAGACCGAGAAGTTTAGTTGGCTGAAGTGGCCCAGAAAACCCAAAAGGCTGGTCATACTTATTTCAAAATGGGTGCATCGGACTGCCCTATTGGAGAAATCCGGAGCTCGCTGCTCGAAGACCGCTGGCAGAAGGAGAGGAGGAGGACAACGAGGAGGTCGGCGCAGATGCGAGGATTTTACAATAATAAGTGTGAGAATGCTTGCATGCCGGGAAAGGAGAGAGTGGTCCTCCCGAAGAGGAAGGAGTGAGGCGGTAGTGAGGAGTTGAGTGAGAAGGCGCGCTGCATGCCGGGAAGGGAAGGAAGGAGATGCAACTGCCAAGTGCGGGCGGTGGCGGTAGTCGTTCGTGGAAGCCGCCGCCGCTGGTTTGTTTTGGAAGTCAACGGCGTGTTTGCGTGTCGCGATGGCGATTTAAGTAACAGCCTCCCGATCAAACAAGCCCGCACCCTGGGGGGTCGTCACGTGTTGTTACTCATGCGCCATCTCTCTCTCTTCGCGAGTTCCTTTCAGGTGACGAACGATACGTCGCTCCGGGAAAGTAAAAAAGGGCTACTCAGGCAAAAGGAGAAAGAAAGCATGTATTTTCTGACTGCGGGCGTGAAGTATCTCGCATTTGCCATGCGGGAATCTCCGTGGCTTCCCTAAAGTGGGGTTAGGTCCGGGAAAGATATTCGAGAAAAAGATTTTTTTATAGTCTTGAATAATGGAGTAATCCGATTGAAGATGTGGGGAAATATTTTTCGAGTTGGCCGTTATTGGGAGCAGGATGGTGCCGTGGTTAAAGCGTTGGATTTCCAACCCTAGTGTCAGGATTCCAATTACAGTAGTGGCAGGGATCTTTATTTCACTGGAATCGCATCCCATGTCTGCGGAATGCGTGCACTTCTAGTGCAGTCCAATGGCAGTACCTCTTATGTCGCATCGGGCTAACTAATGACGTTTACTATTGACTCCTTGGCTCCTTTCGTGAATAAAACGCTAATGCAGGCGTCTTGTTTTTATCTTCCCTAGTTCCATTTTCCAAAAAAAACTTCCCTTACCATCCTAATGACCTGGAGATGAGGTCTATGCGGTGGCGCAAGTACCTATTGGCTTTCCAACCCGATGGCCATTGGCTCGAATCCCGGTCGTGGCCGAGAAACCATGATCCTTACTGGGTTGTCGCACGAACTAGGGGTTACCCTCTAAATCCCTCGCTGAAAGTCGCTTTGTATTAACATGGCTTGAAGGTGTTGCTGGTAAACTCACCTGATCGGTAATCGGGAGAGCAAGGTTCGATTCCCGATCAAGGCAAATTATAATAACAGCAAGTTACATCCTGTTTGGTTATATATTCACACCCGTGCGCGTAACTGCTTACTATACCTTTTGTGCGTTTCCTAGTGATTGGAAAAAACTTATCCGCGATCATAGTTTCTGTTAAGCGCGACCATATTTTCGTTCTCTCAAACGTTATTAATATGTTGTAAAACTAACTGATTTGTAAACCTGGGCGTGCATTATTAAATCTTTCCTTGGAGTCTTGAACTTAATTGCAGCTTCTGTTTTATAGAACCGGTTCTATTTCCATAGGATATGATAAAACTTGGAGGAAAACGTGTGCAGATAAACTCTACTTAGCAACATTTTAGCATGAGCTATCCACATCGGGATTTTCTCTCGCCCTGAAGCAATAGATCAGGGAGTCCCTCCGCTTAACTTGTGACGAAATATTACTTCTCAAAACTCCCGACGTCATTTTACGAGCAGAAAATACCGCGTCGTGTAAGGTTCCGTGTTAATACCGTGTTAAGGTGCTGCAAAACGATGTATTCAATTAGAATGTGCGGGCAGAAAATGCTCTCAAAGCCGCTAAAGGAGTGTGATGTTTCATTTTTACTCCCTTGTCTTGTCATTCACTCTCAGTAAATCATCGCCCGCCTAGACTCGGATAATCCTTAAGGTTCCATTACCGTCATTTATCGGCTGGAGGTTCGGGAAGGGATTAGCTCCGTGGTTACGGCGTGGGGCGCCACAGGAGGTGTCTCTCTTCGTAGATGGGTTATGTCCACTGAGGACACGGAGGAGCACGTTGAGCCCTCCTGCATACGTGCCGCTAGTGCATCATCTTTAGCCCTAAAGAATGGACTAATCAGTCGTAAAAGTTGTCCCTATGAAGTAAGGTAGTTGTTATCCTGCTAATTCGTCAAATAACATTCCTACAGATAGGATTAAATGCTTTCCCGGCGAATAATTCGCGTAAATTCTTCTCGAGATATTTTGAAATTTCTCCTCATGACTAATCAGGAGTCACCTGATTGTTGTCCTTGGAATATAAGCGTCCAAATCTCAAGTAAAACATAGTTTATCCTATTACTTGTAAAGGCTGTGATTGTATTTATGTCTGACAGGCATTACAGTATTTCAAAGAGAGATAAAACCAGTACAGATCATCAATAAAATTAGCTAAACAAACGTGTGCCCTTGCGGACCATGCAATTAAAAACAATCATTGTTCTGATTTTTAAAATTCTAGAACTGTTCATTGTGAATCGTGCTTGTAAAAAGGGTTGTTCAAAGAAATGCTACGGATCATATAAAAAACACTACTGCTAGCGTTAAACCACGTTAGACAACATCTTACCTTGACTTTTAGATTCGGCGTCACAATACTTAGTCAAGCTTTTTCGAAATATAAAGAGCATAATATGCTATTGTGAACTTCAAAACGCGTTTAATTGATTTCTTAGCGCGAATATCGTGGAACCTGGAATCCGGTTTATCATTGCAAGTAAGGTTGAAAAAATTTTCCCTTTCATACCCTTTCTCTCCACGCGTTGCCGAATTTCCAGCCAAAGACTGACAGGTTGAACGGGAATATTTTTAAGACGAGCTTCAAGCTGTAATGCGCGTATTTCTTCATGTCGAGCGTCTTGTTAATCCACTGGATCCAAACTATCTTTTCGTGGGCGTAATCTCAAACGGTATGCTGAGAGCATATTCCAGCCTCTGAGTCGGAGAATATAAGACCTTTACCTAGTGTTTGGGTGGAACTCCTGAGCCTCTAATATCATGTTATTATGTAAAAAATGACTGCAATGGTAAGGACCCGACCCATACAGCGCCATACCCAATATTAGGCTTTTTACCAGCCTTTTCTTCACGTCTCCACTCAGAAGCCCCGTCATCAGTTCCCTCTTTTAAAACTCTCCTTTAGCCATGACAGTCTAATTTCATTCATTCATTGGTCGTGCAATCGTAAGACTGGTTGAATTCAGCCCTCTATCCTCCCATATCTGATGCTATAATAATATCAAACGCATAATTTCTCCTTTAGGAGAAAATCCTGTGCACGTGTCATCAAATTATTTCGTATTGTATGTCCACTGCCATAGGGTCACGTATTAAAATAGCATCAAATATTTACGGAACCAAATCGGTAATGTGCAGTTTTTTTCGCTTTTATCCATACATATTCATTGGTCGTTGAATCCTAAGATTGGTTGACTGCAACCTCGCACTCTTCCCTATCAAATGCTACTTCCCTTACCTCCAGGTTTCTCTTCCTATGTACTTAACTCTTTATTTGGTCCATGAACTTATTCCTGGGTCTTCCTTTGGGGACCTTTTCCTTCTATTTTTCCTCCAATTATGTTCTTCACCAGCCCATTATGCCTCAGAGTGTGTCTAATCCATCTGGTTCTTCTTTTCTATATCATATTCCATAGGTTATTATCCTCTGCTACTCTTCTGTAAACGTCATCATTTCTTAGTTTGTCCGTCCGTTTCATCTTCAGCATCCACCTCCCGCACCAGATTTCGAAAGCTTCTATTCTTTTCTGGACAGCTTTTCCAATGGTCTATGCTTCCGATCCATAGAGTGCCATGCTCCACACAAATTTGTTTCGAATTTCATGTCAGTATGTAAAACAATGATCCTAATGGTATGAAGTCGTCTTGGTGATCATGTCTTTCTTTTGCTTTGAAATCTCGCAGACCCATTTCCGAGAACGTCGTCTCATCTGATGCAGCCCCTCCACGGACGCAGATTCATTTGTTTGTTTTTCCATTGGGGTTCTTTCATAAGGGTAGTCGGCTGCGATAGCCATGTGGTTCTTCACATGATACGACCGTTAACTAGAGCGTTCGTCAATAGCTGCTCTTCACTCAATATCCTCTTGAAAAAAAGATAGGCAAGCGTCAGAGATTGTAGTGGGCCCAGTCAATTTTGTTCTCTGAAAGTATCCAGCGTCTTGTGTTTTTTTAGGTGCCACTCACGGAGTTAAAACGAGGTAAAATGTCTTTATATATGAGTGGAATGCATATATTGACTCATTACCTCTTTATATATGAGTGGAATGCATATATTGTCTCATCGGAGAGATGAACACATTACCCCTTATTTTAAAAGGCTCTCCTGGCTTGATCTTAAATCAAGAAGAAAATATAACATGGCCTGCTTCATGTTCAACCTCCTCAAATATGGGAGCCCTCAGTACATAATGGATCTTTTTCTCCCAAGTAGTAAATACACTAATGTTGTTACTAGACAAGACCCCTGTTTTTTGTATCCCCCCCAGTTCCGGACAGCTACAGTCCAGAAATCGTTTACAGTTGTTGCCTCAAAGCTGTGGAATGACTTGCCTAAACTGGTAAAAGACAATGGATCACTGGTAATATATAAGAGAAAGATTTTCACACACTTACTTTCCGGAATGCTGACCATTAATGCTGACCATGTAACTCATTTATCAGTTCATTGATGTGATTAATGTCCATTGTTGCGTAAGAAGAAGCAATTCAGTTCCTTTTTTTTCTTTTCATTTGTTAAGCTAAATTTTCTTTTTAAAAGTTGTGTTATTTGTTTATTGATATGTTTAATGTTCGTTTTTCTGTTAGAAGAAGAAATTCAGTTCTTTTTCCACATTGCTAAATGATAATGTTGTATATGTCTATTGTTAGCAATTTATATGATAACTTCCCTTTTTTGTTTCCTGATGGGCTTATTCACATATTAATTGTCTTGCACACCACTGTATTTCATTTCTATGTTCCAAAGGAGTTCACTCCTAGAACAATAAACGAGTTTATTATTATTATTTTTACCAGTTGCAGCCGAATGTTTCCGGGAAAATATTTCAGTGGATGTCGAGGCATGTAGAGATGTGTTGCAATGCTTGTTAAGTGCTCAGTACCTATTGGATCTTAGGGAACGTATACATATACTATCGGTTTTTTTACGTTCTACGACGTTATACTATGCATAACCTCCATTGCTCTCTGTTCATCTTCTGGCCTTCTGGTAACTGATTTTCTCTAATTGCCTTTACTATCCCCTTCTCCCCTACTTATCCTGGGCCTTCCTCTCTTTTTTTTCCACCCTGTGGATTCCATGTTAAAATTTGCTTAAGTATTCTCTAGTTCGTAACACGTTGCATGTGACCATACCACACAAGCTGATTTATGACTCTCATTATATTTCATATTCTCTCATTGGTAATTCTTTCCCGCCTTGATATGCCCGCAGATCGTCTCCAGTAATCCATCTCTGTAACATTCGGCATTTGTTTTGTTTCCTCCGCCATCTGCCATATCTCACTCCCAATGCGATTATACTTCGTAAAGCTGTAGTATATGTACTTTTTTGTTTGATTTGGATGTACGTGGATGATTGGATGTTTTCAGGTTAATTGTGATTAGATTCATAGAATATCTATAAAAGATGTAAATAGGTTAGGGTCATGTTTAATCAGGTAAAGCGTCGCGTGTATATCCAGCTTACTCATCTCGTTTGTTCTTTTTTTATTGACTGGGAAAATGGCACGTCAGTGAGCATCAAAAACCAACATTAAATTTGGCCTAATTCTCTAGTTGGTTATGGCCTCACATTTGCAAAATTTTCTCGTTGCCGCGAATCCAATGACTTTTGAATTTTTTTTCCATTAAGGTTTCACGGCTCTCGTTTGAAAACCATTACATCCGGAGACCGCGGAAGGCTTAATAGCTGGACTTGTAGAAGGCGTAATTGAGCACTCTCCGAGCTAAAATTTTTATTGTTGAGATTGGTTTTTTTCCTCCACTTGTCATAAAATAATGGAGGTTGTAGAAAAAAAGTTGGATATTTTTAAAAGTATTTTTAATGTTTCTTTGAAGGCTTCCGCGACTCTTATAATTATTAATGTTGCTCTTTTCAGGTATTTCCGTCGCGTGTTTGGTTTTTTCGACAACAGTTTCTCCCCTCTTCCTGGGGGCGTCTTCAGGTCCGTTGGACATTTTTGTAATTGTTATTATTTATTTTCGTTGTTATGTATTGCGTTGCTAGTACATCTAGGACCATAGGGTGTCTCGATTGCCCGCTCCTCGTTGTGGTCCGACCACTCTCTCCCAGGTTGAGGCAAGTGGGTATCCATCCTCCCGATTGAAATTCGATGGATATTTCACCAGCTCTACCGCTTCTCTGATCAACCTGGGAAAATAACGATTTTCCCTTGAGAGTACTCTCACTTGGTCAAAGGCAATCTGATGTCCTAGATGTACTAGCAACGCAATACATAACAACGAAAATAAATAATAACAATTACAAAAATGTCCAACGGACCTGAAGACGCCCCCAGGAAGAGGGGAGAAACTGTTGTCGAAAAAACCAAACACGCGACGGAAATACCTGAAAAGAGCAACATTAATATTTTTAATGTGTTTATACCGTTTAATTAAACCGAATTCACTCCATGAGGAATTGGTAAATTTACTGAGATTACTCCAGAGGTATTTTCCGAGCGCGGAATGCCTTATTTTAAGGTGGCTGTGGTCTCGAGGTCACTTTTTTCCACAGATTCTGAAAACTTAAAAATTGCGTCTTTGAAGCGCGTTCTATGAACTGAAGTGTCCGAAAAATAAGGAATCCAGGCTACCTTCACTGTAATTCAGCCTTGAAAGTGAAGGAAAGAGTGGCAAGTGGATGATAATACCGTTTCATCAAAACATGTTGTACCAAGAAAATAAATCAGTGGAAGATAATCAATGTGTTTTTTCATTTGTGAAAATCAACTTCCACATAGTTGAGCCCGGAAACCATGGAATGTTGGACGTGGAGATTTTAACACGGGCTCTTATGAAGAATGCTCAGCTTACAGCAGAAAAACGTCAGTTATAACGAGAATGAATATCCAAACTTGTAGTAAAAAAAAGTGAAATGAATGGCGCGAGAGTTAGAGGTAGGCCGAGAAAGTTGTGGTTGAATGTGGTTGAGGAAATTCTTAGGAGGAGGAATATTCTTAAAGACCTTATAAGAGTCTTAAAAACAGGAGAGCATGTATGAAGCAGTGTATGGGGGTAGATGAAGAAAAAGAGGTTTGCAAGGATAGGTCAGTATGAAGGAAATTATTGAAGCAGAGTTAGGTGTACAAATAGGTATTTATGAGCGAAACTTTGTGACTGTGCCTACCCCGGAAGGGGACGGCGTGATTGGTATGTACCAGTATCTAATAAAAACTGTCTGTAAGATGCGAACAAACCCGAGAAATCAAGTGAAAGTAAAAGTAGGTTACCAACTTTTTAAAAAAGTTATTTGCGAATTACTCCCGTCATGAAGTCAAATTGCGTTAGTTCCATACAAATCCATGGCGCTGCAGTCTGCTCCTGTGGCTAGATAAATGTGGTCATTAAAAATATATTCGTGGAATAATCTGCATATTTTGTACCTTAATTTTAGTTACAAAAAGGTTCCCAAATGTATCAGCGAAATGAAGATTTTACTAACCAAAAATAGAAATAAAGTATTTGTTTTGACTGGCATAGTCAGGCCAGAGTCATCTCATAGGTTCAAGAATATACGCGTCTGGAACCTGATTCCAGTGTTTCAAAACCTTGGCGTTCGTTACCTTCCGACGACATTGTATTTGTATTTGGCTTGCCTTTTCGATGACCTTTTTAATGAGCTTTCAAAGTCCCATAAAGCTTCGACTGTCTTTTTTTTCTGGTAACATGTACATCAAGAAGACTGTCCGTGGCTGTCGGTGTAGTGGGGCCATAAAGCCTCAGCGCCCCGGGGCAGCCGGGGCGGTCTGCCTCGCCCATGCATGCCGTGGACCAAGCCCCCTTGTGGATGCACGGACGGCAGCGAGTTAATAACCCCTTCGTGAGGGTGCAGTTCTTGGAGCGGCGTTGTGCGGTGAACATCCGGGTTGTCCGAGCCATTGTGGAGTCCTGTTCGCCCTCCGGGACAGAATCACATCCGATGTGCTCGTAAAGTGATGCCGAGGGGATCTCACTTCCCCTTATATTCGTCCCCTCCGCTACGTATGCGTCTCTGAGGAGGTTCCTCTGCGACTCAGCCAACTCGTATAAGATAGTTTGTTATTAAGATATTATGAAGATAGTTGGAACGAAATATTATTTCACCTATAAATCAATGAATTCAGTCTCATTTGAATGAAAAATATCTCACCCTTCCAAAAATAACAAGATATCAGCCCCTTACCACACTACTTTCCGAGATATTTGCCAAAAACACCAGCCATTTTACATGGAAATTGGTTGGTTACGCTGTCCAGATAGACCTTATTAAAAATATGAGGAATTTATAAAACCTAGATCTCGAAGAAATAATATGTCGACAGATATAATGAATTGAAGGTGATACGAAGAGCTGAGGGAGGCAGCACAGATTACACGATCGCAGAGGGAGCAATTCAGTTGAAACCTGTCTGAGGACAGCTTCACCTCAGTAGATGAAGAATCTGAACTATTGTAATAGCAAAGAAACATAGATTACAAAATTCTAAAATTACATTTTTAAGAGAGCTCTTATTTACTCTCGAACGTATAGGAAAAAAATACGGATAAAAGCAAGAATTCGATACCTTACATTATATTACGTTTTTCTAAGTGCGATAATTTTGGCACTCCGAATACTTACAAAGTACAATATCTAGTCATGGCATGAATTACAATCATCTTTGACCTCTTTGCTTAGATCTAAGTGGAAAATGTTTGACTGATCCGTGGCTGGTATAAATTAAACTAATTACTTGTAAAGGCTTCATTCTAATTTTTTTAAGCATTCGACCGGTTAAGGTAGGTTTTGTGGAATGTCAGAGAATCTTCTCCCAGATTTCTACACTTCCAGGGGTCTATCTCGCTCTAGTATACTCTTTTTCGCCTTAGCATACGATCTACCCTTCTTCATCCCGTCCATGAAACTTATTTATACTTCTTCACCTTCCGCGCTAGCCCAACATCCTTCACTCTATCACACTCCTGAGCAACCCGTCGCCCTTTATAACATCCTCCAGCCACCTACTCGGCCGATCTCGAATTTCATTCAGGAGTTTCCTTTCCTCGCACACCATCTCAAGCACTTCCTCGTTATTCTTCCTCTCCGTCCACCTCTCCTTCTGCGTCCTTCTCCACACACACACATCTCAAATGCCCGCAGCCTATTCTCGTCCTACATTCTGAGGATCCTCGTTTCTGCCCCACACAACACTACGCTCCATATCAAGCTCTTTTATTTTAAATAGCGGGGTGATATTGCCAGTGCTGATGCACAGCTATGGGGAAGAATAAATTTAAGTGTATGAAAAAATGGAAAGGACCTCGGCACATTGAAGGAGAAAGAAAATCTCTGCATAATGGGCGACTATGACGCAGTGATAGGAGAGAAAATATGCTGGAAGAAGCTTAGGGTATTTCGGGCTGGGAAAAGTAAACTCCCAGGGGATTAAGGCAACTTGCATTCTATACGGAAGGATGGCGGGCAGCCGTTAACAAATCTCGAGACTGAACGAATATTGATGATGTTTAGCGTAAAAATTACAGCTGAAATTTTCTGTCGTGTTATGACGAGTTTTTCAACAGAACGACCGTGGTAAAAAGAGCTTTATAGGTAGGTATGGTTATAAGTGAATATGAAATACGGTTAAATGGTAGAATAGTTTTGCTCGCTGATTGTTTAGCTGACCTACAATGGAGAGCTAAATGTGGTGGACGAGGGAAGGAATTTGCTCGGAGAAATTCGAAAGAGGCGGAAGAAGTGGTTTGGAGGCACACTGAGCGTAATTTGGATATTGAAGAGGGTGTGATGGAAAGGGAGAATGCTGGAGCAGAGAGGTAGAGTGAAGAATAGAGATTTAGAACAACGAAATAAATGGCAGGAGACACTAATAATATCAGATAGGGACGTGACAAGGGGATTTTTTTACAAGTTTGTGGCAGGATTATATAAGGATGGATCAAAGTTTTCGGCTTGTTAGGAGTTGTTCTGGAGCCTGAAAATATTGATAGGACACGTACAACGTTTATGCTTGGTTAGCAACTATGATTCACTACGTTTATCAATCGAACTCAGATCGATTTGGCCGGTTCAGCACGGTATGGTAAACGCAACGGGCTAGTGTGATCGATATGAGAAGCGGGCTAACTCGGCCCGCTTTCTCTGCCAGTCTGTGATTTCAAATCAATATTTCAATCGATTTCGCGTTGGTAAACCAGGCGACCCGAGTCGGTTGGCTTATAATGCTCAGATCGATCCGAGTTCATATCGATCTGAGTTCGATTGGTAAACGTAGTGATTGTGGCCATTGAGGTAGCTGGAGAGAGCGATTGCTATTGTGGCTATGGCTATAACCTGCAAAGTGGGCGTGGCCTATTCGCCATCTTTGTTAAACCCTATTTTCCATCAGTCCTTGCGGACTGACTCACAAATTTCACGATTTTACGGTGTTTTCCATATATAACTTTATAGAAATCAGCATGCACTTACTTCTTCAATATGCATTCTCCTTACATGTATTGTTTATCTATTTTAATCAATGACATTCCGCGTTCCCGGTGAAAATTACCAGGAAAGATAACTAAGAGGTACCAGTTTAGGATGGGTTTTGACAGACCATTGATACCTACACTCCTGTTCTCCACCAAAAAGTTGTTCTATTTCAAGTAATATCTTTCCTCAGCTCTGCAAACTTCAGATCTTTCGTCACAACATCCAAGTTACTTATCCTAGTCCTACATTGTCGTGTGTTTTTTAGATTCTATAAATACATCATATCCTTCAAATATCCTATCTCCCTTCATTGCTTAATCCTCTACTCCTGATAGGAGAGGAAATCCAATTGACTTGAGCTTTCATCAATATGAACTTGCGAAAAGATGGGTTCCTTATAACAGAATGAGAGCTTATCAATAAATCTTACCAACGGCGGCAGCAAAACTTGGAGGCAATGTCAGCAACAAAGTATGAATATTATGGTAGCAACACACACAAGAAACCCATAAAAATTTGGATCAAGAACCATTTAGTGAAAGACAGTCGATGTGAATAACAGATGGTACGATTTTATGTTGGCCGCAAAGGTTTGTGACCATGGGAGTCCTATCAAATGTCAACGTCGAATGACAACCTATCTCCAATATTAGAATGAATATCCTATTATGCAGATCTTGCAACATGACATCATGTTACTATACCACTATACTACTCCTTATTGAGAATGGCAGCCTAAAAATGTCTGTGTACATATTTTATTCAAAACAGAAACTATGTCCAATTCCCAGCCCTACCTTTTTCACCTTTAGAAACTAATTTTTCCTCCTCCACATCCATGAGCAACTATTCATCCAGTAAAATCCAGTGTAATTCACAGCATTAAGTTATTTCGAGCGAGATAGTACCCTTGCCGTAATAGAGACCATATTCGAATTATAAGTTTTAATTTCACCAACTGTAGGACACATGAATTAAATATTGCATTATTAATGGTGCAATAATATAGTTTTGTATGACAGAAATGGTAAATAATTAAATCAAAATATGTACGTAAGTCTTTAACTTGACTCATTTTGTTTCGCCCGGTGCGTTTGAAACTCCTTCAAAACGGAAGGTTTTTTTTGTGGTATCCATGAACCTACTGCGGATTGCAATATGATAAATTTTCAAATATAGTTGAGAGAACATACTAACTACTCGCTGTTAGTTTTTTTACGACATCTAAGTGTTAGAAATTCCTCATTTTGTAAATAATTCCTCTCTGGAGTGCATACACAGCATTTTCCATGTAAAAGGGACGTATTTTTTGACAAATATCTCCGAAAATAATATGGTAAGGGGTTGAATTGTTGGTGTCATTAGAAGAGTGAGGTATTTTTCATTAAAATGAGATCAAATTCATTGATTTCTAGGTAAAATGATATTTCGATCAAACTGCCTTTAGTGACCAATCAATGTTTCAAGAGTTATTTACGTTAAATTTCAAACAGATCGTGGATATACTTGCTATACATCCGCTTATTCATCTATCCCGTTGTGCTATGCACAGGAAGATCAGGGAAGAGCAGGGATGACCAATGTGATTGTTATTTCGGTTGTCATATGTTCGGTTCGGTAGGCTAAAATTTGATGTCATTGTGCCCTCTCCATCGACCTCGATGATTGGGACGGAATTTCATTGCGGTACGTGCTGAATTTATTCCGTTCCTGCAAACGGAATCCTTTCGTCAATAGCGGTCGGGACATGGAAGCAAAGAGATGGAGGAGTGGCCCATGGGTTACGCCCCTTCCTCTGGTCGCATAACCCATCAACTCCTCTTGATCCTCCCCGCGGGAGACTACGCTTTCACCTGCCGTCTCTAACTGTGAGCGACTTCCGCAGCATTCATAACCTCTCGGCCGACTCCCTATATGTATGGTACGCATACGAGGACCCTTTCATCCAGCCGGGACCGCGCCTACTCCTTGCCGGAAGCCGCGAGCCGAATGGGCGGGATTCTTCTCTCTCCTCCCCGCTCGCTCTCTTCACTTCTTCTTTCACCCGGCTGCATTTAACAGAGCTGCATTTGCGTCATTCGTTGAAGGTGGCTATGACTCGACTAAGTTAGTCAGAACAAATACTAAGTTACACATTTTTATACGTTCAGTTTAAAAAATCCTGCTAAAGCTCATGAAATGATTTACCTATTGCCAAAATTATGGTACTAAAACCAGGTAAGAAAACCAAAATTATGGTACAAAATACGCAGATTACTCCTAGAATATATTTTTGATGGTCACATTTTTCCAGAAATAGGGTCTTCGCTTGGAAACCCCGTTTTATTTTTACCCCCATTAATATGCCGCACCTCAAAAATGGAATAAGCAAGTCTTCAGAAAATCTGGAATAGGTGGCCGTGAGGTCAGAGCTACCTTAACATTCACTGACGCTAACGCTATTGGCACACTGACATAGGCGGATAAAGGTCGTAGTTATTGGGCAGGTGGGGATTCCTGCTTTCTGGTGGACTGAGGATCATGGAATATCTTATGGCCAACATTTTTCCTCTCATGCAAGGAATTACGGGGGGTGCGGCCTCTCCCCCTATCGCCTCTAAATCTGCCACTGCGTAAGTATTTGCAGAATGCTACGTCTCCGAAGGCTGAAACAATTTATTAGGAACGTGAGGAAAAGTTGAGGAGTAGGAGTCTCAAAGTCTTAAACGTAAACATTACTTGAATATCGCACGAAGAAAATTATACAGCAAATTCCACGTAAAGTTTATTCTCATCTATAACCCGTTTCGCAACATCTACATCCCAGAGAACAAAATATTACTGTGGGTGTACTGTGTATACATAACCTTAAACAGTGCTAAACTCATAAGTTAATGCTGTTCAGTCCTCCTAACTGTACTGGACAGTACTGTGGTTCTATTGTTACGGTTTATTTACACTATAATATTACTGTAGAGACTGAACTGCGGAGAGGGCTGTACTTAAAATGTGCTGCATTGCAGTGCAGGAACTGCACTGTGATAAAAACTATACTGGTATTGTGCTGTATTATGGTGCTGATAGTGTACTGTTGCAATAAGTGCCCTGCAGAAATGCTGTGTAATGTTTTTGTTTCAATTTAAGAAGTCTTGAGTACACTTCCAGTCCAGTTACATTATTGTTGGAGAACAAATCCACCTTGGTCACAGCACAATTTTTTTCTGAGATATTCGGGATAATCTGAGATATTCGGGATAACTCTGTTACAAGAGTACAGGAGTCATAATAACTCTGTTCAGAGTTACACCTGAAGATGTATTTCTACTTAGAAACGTTCGTAAGTGCGAATAAATTTGATGTGGAATTTACAAAGTGTATTTTTTCACTGAATCACAATGACAAATTTCCGTAAAGTTGTGCCTGAGATGACATCTTACTAAAAGGGGATTATATGTTGGAAATATTAATATTATGGCCAGGAAAATGATCGGTAGGACTGCCCATGAGTCACCATTTATTTAACAGAAAATCCACGATGAATAATAGGGTGCATAAGCGTTACATAAATTAACGCAAAGGAGTGGATCGGCACTCACGTTTTCTTTTAGAATTTCTTAACGCCCCAGGGCGGCAAAGCTGCCTTTTTGGGGTTGACTAACCATGTAAGATTTCATGGTAATCACGGAGAGCCCTAATCTGCCTGCGTGTAATCGATGTTGAAAATTATCTAAAAATCGGGCGGAATCCAGTCTCTTTTCTTAAAACTCATATTTTTTTAGAAAAAATTACCCACGGGGTTGGAAATGTTTAGTTTATCTTACTCAGCGATGTTTGAATTTCATGTAATGTGTATTTGCAGCACGAATGCGATTGCTTCGACGAATCCTCGGAATGTTTAATTATTTTGGTACAGAAGCGAACCTTACAATACGCGGGCGCACCAAACGGGTCTGTGAAATCGAAGTTACGATATCAATGGTCCTTCGTCAACTTCTAAAGGCGGAGCCTTGTCGTTGCAGCCATTTGTCTCTTTCCATCGCTGTTCATTTTAAATCATAATATGTTGTCCCTCCCATAGTACTTTGTATTCATTCATTGGTTGTTCAGTCCTAAGATTGGTTGACTACAGCCCTCCATCCTTCCCTATCTAATGCTAGTTCCCTTATCTCCTGGTATTTCTTCCTATGCACTTTCCTCTTTATTTGGTCCTTTTACTTATTACTGGTTCTTCCTCTGGGGAGTTTTCCATCTATTTTGCCTTCAATTGTTCTTCACAAACCCATTATGTCTAAGGGTGTATCCAATCCATCTTGTTATTATTTTCTCTGAAGTGTTCCATATGGTCCTTTCCTTCTCTACTCTTCAGTAAACCTAATCATTTCTTACTTAGTCCGTCCATTTCATCTTCAGCATCCTCCTCCAGCGCCAGCATTCGAAGGCTTCTAGTCTTTTCTGGTCAGCTTTTCCAATGGAGTACTTTTCATATCAACCAGAAACTTCTTTCTTGGCTTTCCTCTTCCTTCTTTCCTTGTTATTTTCTCTACATAATATTTCCTAGTTCTTTTCCCTACATTATATTTCCTAGGAAGTTGTTATGCCGCAGGACATGCCCAATAAATTTCATATTCCTTTTCTCCATCTCTTTAATTTAATTCCTCTCCTCTTTAATTTCCCCCAGAACTTCTACGTTGCTTTTCTTGTCTGTCCATTTTGTTCGTGGTATCCTTTTCCAAATCCAAATTTCCATTGCTTCCAACCGAGAATTTTCCATCATTCCCTACTTCCAAGTTTCACATCCAATCAATGGTTTTGGGAAGATAACCCAACCGATTATTTATTCATGTATTATTGTATCTTGCACAAGGCTCCATTCATTCCCCCGTACTTCTCCTACTTGCCGGAAGCCGAAGCCTTCCCTCCCCTCTCCGCCGTCATATTTTCTCCGTCTTTCCCTACCCATTCGACCGAGCTCCTCGCGTTCGCTCCGGCCAGCACATGCGTCTTTCGTTTTCAACATACTTGCCAAACCGTAAATTCTTTCCCCCACCCTCCCTCCTTTTAAGCTCGCCCCGTCGACGCATCAACTTTTTACCCACTCATTTCTTACCGCGATTTTTTCCTACCCTCTCACTCACCGGTTTGAAATTCATTTTCGTCCGTCTGGGCGGAAGCGAGGGTTGAAAAGAGGCATCCGCTCCGTCGCGCGGAGCGGGGCGTAACCTGCCTTCCAGCGGGGGCTCCTCTCGTAAATCCTCCCCTCGTGTTCGTCTCTCCCAACGCGCTGAATCTCCGCGCAACAGCCGCGTTCTCCTGTTACACATTGGAATACATTTTTTTTCTTCAAAGCGTGGTGGGTAATGCACGTGGGGACTCTTGAGGGATGAAACCGGTTCGAGAAGCGTTAGAACGGTTTTCAGTTTTTGGCACGTCGCATGTAACGTTTGATTATCTCGGTGGACTCGAGGAGGAATGCCATTTTATATTTATTATCATTGTGGGTGATCCACTTTTCAAGTTAGGATTAGATGGGGTTAGATATGCGTATACTAATATTTAACAACCCTTGGCATCTTCCATGATTTCATTCTGCAGTTCAGCATACGTCTTTTCTCAACTCACCCCGTCCATTGAGCCTATTCTAACAATTTCCCTTTCCTGTTCACCCAACGTACTCCCCGCAATCGCGGCATTCAACATCCCTCTACCTCTCATCACCTGTTCCAACCGACTATTCTCCCTTCTCCAAATCTCCCCCATAGAACCAAGAGCACGAAATGTTTTTCACATTTGGAGCCACGCTTAACAGTGTGAATCGAGTCTAGGTTTCAATTTATAGCATATAAACCTGTGTGAAAAAGAAAAAAATTAATTTTCAGAATAATTAATTACTGGTCACAATCTTATTCTTCCCGATAATCCTCCCGATACTTCTCCCTTGATGGTATACCTTTCAAGCTGTTTCTCTTGAAGCTGAAGGAATGTAATGTGTGCATAACTGCCCGTCATAGTTTCATTTATTATTAGTAAAATGATGAGAAAATGCGAGATTTTTTTCCGTAGAGGTACATTTAAGAGGAATCGTCTTTTATAATGTATGGTTGACATCGGTATGGTATATACGTCAGAAAATATCCTCCCGGGTTTCTACACTTTCAGGGGCCTATCTCCCTCTAGTATATCCTTTTTCGCCTCGCATACGATTTACCCTTCTTCATCCCGTCCATGAAACCTATTCTCTTTCTTCCCTTTCCCCGCCTGCCCAACATCCTTCCCTCTATCGCTTTCTTGAGCAACCCATCACCTCATTACTTCCTCCAGCCACCTACTCTGCCTATCCCGAATTTCATCCATAGGTTTCCTTTCTTCGTCCACCATCTCAAGCACATCCTCGTCAGTCTTCCTCTCCGTCCACCTCACCTTCTCCATCCTTCTTCACACCCACATCTCATACGCCTGCAGCCTATTCTCGTACTATTTTCTGAGGGTTCACTTTTCTGCTCCATACAACGCTACGCACCGTATCAAGCTCTTCACCAGCATTTTCTTCACATCCTTACCAAGGTCTCCGCCATCAGCTCCCTTCTATTACTAAACGCTTCGTCGGCTGGCGCTATTCTCTTCCGTTTGTCTTTGCTACTATACCCGTTGGCATACGTTTACTTCTATATAATGAAATATTACAAATATTATTTATTTATTTAAATTAATATGCATCCGCTTTACGAATTAAAACTATTGTAAAATCGAGAAGAATCAAGTGCACTAAGTTTTTATAAGTTTCAAGAGTTACTTGCCTTAAATTTCAAACAGATGTTTGATATTCTAGCTTTACATCTGCATATACGTCCATTCCGTCGTGCTATGCATAAAGTGAAGAGAGAGCAGGGTTAAACGACTGAGATGGAGAAAAAGGGCGTTACGTCATTAACCTGTAAACTGACTACCGAAGTAACAGGGGTATCGGGTTGGTGTGGTGGCTAGAGTACTAGCCTACCAGACGGGCGGCCAGGGTTCAAATCCTTACAGAGGCGGGTGTTTTTCAACCCGAACCCGATCCCTACTTGGGTGTCTTGTGGAGGGCACTTCAAGTATAGTACTCCGTCTGTCGGACGAGACGTTTAGCCGTGGTCACATTGGCGCCTTTCGTCAAGGGCACGCCGGCGTTAAGCACGCACGGCGTTAAGACGCCGGGCTTCTATCCACCCTTCCTCCCTTACCTGTCTCCTATGGCGCGAAGGACCTTAGCCGTCGGTCGCCTCCCCAAATATCCAATCCAATCCGAAGTAAAAGTCATATTGGTTATCTATGCTCTCTCCGTACTTCCCCTTGGATGCGTCGATGGAATGAGCGAATTGACGGATATATAGCACGAGTATCTGCCATCCGTTTTAAATTTAAGGCATGTAACTCTTGAAACAAATATTATCTACATAGTGCTACTATGTTTTACCCAGGTTTTCCCAGGACTATTGATTATTATTGTTTTAAATAAATATATTTTTTTAAGGAGATTGCACATTGAAGACGCGAATATATGATGATTTCTAGTAAGTTATCAATGGAAATCATCAAAAAAATTTCGTAGTTAACGCGTCAGCTCGTAAGCGCTAAGGAAAAATTGGGGCTAAAAAAGATAGAGGTCAAGACACGCCCATGTAACAGCGTTTAGCATTCGCCACCATCGAGCATCGTCTCCGTTTACCTCCTTAGGCCTCATATATTGGCTAAACCTATTGAGGTATATGAGGGCTCTCCATAAGCCTCTCCATAAGCCTCTCCATAAGGCTCTCCATAAGCCATAAAGAGTAGGTATATGGAGGTTTATGAGGAGGGACTACGTCATCAAACCGAAGTCTGAAAACCGAAATAACAACTATATTTCCAAAGAACCTCGGAACTAGCCGCGCAGCTACTTCACAAGTGATCACACAATTGTGTGAAACTTACAGTGGAAAAATCGTTCGCATGGACTGAATCCAGATCCCTTGATTTCGCGCCGAGTGTTTCAACCAATTAAGCTACCCAGGCGTCCTCTTCCACTGTGAATATCATGGAGGCTTTAAGAGCAAGTTGTCCTCACAGGTACCTACCATGCATATGATGCCAGAGGTACCCGTATGCGAGCGCTAAGCGCCACAGCCCACGGGGTAAATCCCAACTTTAATCACGAAGGTGTTTACTTAGGACATTTTCAAAGAACTACGGAACTAGCCGCGCAGTTACTTCACAAGTGATCACGCAATTGTGTGAAATTCATACCGGAAAAATCATCCCCCATTAGATTCACAGTGGAAGAGGACGCTTGTGTAGCTTAATTGGTTAGAGCACTCGGCGCGAAATCGAGGGATCTGGGTTCGATTCCCAGTCCAGGCGAATGATTTATCCATTGTGAATTTCACACAATTGTGTGAACAACTATATTGCTTAATCCGCTCCTTCGTCAACTTCCTTTGGAGAGGACGACGGAATGGACGAATTAGCGGATGTAAAGCAAAGCATATCAACCATCTGTTTGAAATTGAAATTTAGTAAAACCATCTGTTTTAAATTTGGGGCAAGTAACGCATGAAACATACATTGCTTACTACTATGGATTATGGCTGATTTTACTATAGTTTTCTCCGGGTATGCGGATGATCAGTGGGCAGTGGATAAAAAACGTAATACTACACGCGGGACGTATTTATACACTTTTTTAATATCGTCCGGTCTACAGATACATTTGATTCCTCTCCTAATTTAATTACACAAATGCGCAATTACCTTCTTAGCACTTCGTGAATATCGCTATACGGAAATTTAATAATAATGCGAGGTGACTTCATGAGTATTCCCAATGGCCATCATTGCAATTTAGGTAAAAAGGAATGCACTTACCGTCGTCTTGAACAGATTCTTATCTTTCAATCCACGTCTCCTATTTAGGGTCCTCATTGACGCATACCCTGTTTTGCAGCCTGGTACGAAGCAAGTTCTGTTTAAACAAGGCATTCTAAATTCTTTATTTAAGTCGAACGGGCTTAATGCATTCAAAGTAGAATCAGAGTCTGACAAACATCGTCGTCTGCATGCGACGGAAGTTTCATAAACCTCTTACACATTTCCTGTAATAGATATTTCCTCTCTAGCATTTACCAAGTAAATTTTACATCACAAAAATAGCAAGATATTATTCAAAGCATCAAGCAGTTTATATCTCCTCGATCGTTATTGAAGATTCACCACAGTCTCACGTTAGCAACAATTAACTACGTCCATTTACAAAAACAACTGAAAAGACTAAGTGAAGTGGCGCCAAGGACTGGGTGAACTAAAAGTGGAAATTTAGGCAACACGTAGCCTGGGCAACAATTCCAAACATCCGAATCCATAATATATATTCATGGGTTAAACAATACATCCAATATGGATGCTATTTCGGTTGTCAGGCTTCAGTTTGATGGCGTAATGCCCTCTCCATCTACCTCAATGGGTGGCGAAGAGGGGGCAAGGGGACGGGCAATCGGGTAGAGATCCCTACTCAACCGGCCACCGTCGCGTATGTTAAGACCGCGAACATCTTACGTGTTACACATGCACACGCGTTGAAGAGAAAGGAGGAGGGGAGGAAGGATGAGAGGGTGTTTGTGAGAGAGAGAGAGAGAGAGAGAGAGAGAGTAGGGGGAGAAAGTTGTCACGCTTGTAATTTCCATGCGGGCGTCCGTGAAACGTGACCGGGGCCCGCGTCACGTTCTCCCTGTATCGCATCCTAGCATCATCATCTTCCTCTTCGCGAGGAGGAAAAAAATATTTCGAAAAGGCAAGGTGGGGAAGGATTTTTAAAAAAATGAGCCGAGTTTATATTCTGTATTTTTCTCCGTGCAGCCCTCAGAAGTTTCGCGTTTGAACGCGGAGCGGCGGGAATCTCGTGCCTGCGTCTCGTGCCCGCGTCGACGTGAATCGTTGAACTAGTAACATTAGGGAGGATGTTCCCGTGACCCATGTACGGCGCATGGCGTCATCCGAATGACACCAGCAGCTGGTGACGCGGGAAGTCTCGCAGAAAGAGTTGTTGGAAGCTCCGATAGAGCACTTTTGTGATCACTAGCGGGTGACTCAATTGTAGTTACCGCGCGGCTAGTTCCGTGGTTCTTTGAAAATTACCGCTAATTTATTTTAAATCGACGATGTATTGGAATCAAGTTGATATATGAGTCCGTAATTACTGATGTACAACATATATGATCGGTATTAATACGAGGGTTACCCAAAAAGTAATGGCCCATATTTTTGTCACCTCGCTAATTACTGAAATCAGTGTGTTGAAACGGTCATCGAGAGACACATCTCCATCGATCGCGAAGTCTTATCAGGTTATCACGACTCAAACGTATCTCACATCCGAGTGCTCTGACCAATGTTGTGGACTCTGCAGAGGACAGACTACAAGGTTAGGCTCTTCAGACACCAGTCTGGATCATACTAAAGGCGTGAAAAAATGTGGATAGCTTCGTAATTTCTCTTCTTTTCTATTCCAATTGGTAAAAATGACTCCAAGTACTTTTCCACCGGACTATTTTGAACGCTAAAAAGGTGATTAGCGCTTCGGAAATCTTGCTCCATAACCAGAGCGAGGACTGGCACTGGCTGAGCATACACGCCTTATTGAATCGCTCGAGGAAGACAGTAGAACTCGGAGAAGATAATGCGGGAAGATAGAGTGGATAGACAAAACATCATTTTTCCGCATGAGTAATTTTCATCTTCGTAGAATAAATAGTTTTTGAGAAAAAATTTGGGACATTACTTTTTTGGTAAACCCTCGTAATTAAACGTTTGCGATATTTTTGAGTTTGGTCAATTAATATATTTCTCAATGCTGACGTTTCGTCAAATTTTTAGGCACCCTCAGGACTTTATCAATAAGAAATATGCGATTTAATTACTGGTATATAATTTTATTTTCACAATTTTTGCATTAATTTCTCCGGAAATACTGTATATAAATCTCCTTCATTTCTTCTTGTAAAAACCCTAAAGATGGCAAATATTTGGCGAAACGTCGGCACTTGGAAATATATTTACTGACCCCAGCTCAAAAATCTTGCTGTCCAGGAAGTAAGCATTGATTATCAATAATCATATGTGTAGTTTGACAATACAATTCCATTACTTTATCTTTACTAAACAAATCTAAGATCTCCCCGCTCTGCTTCATTTTCTTCCCAAAAGGAGTCTTAAGAGGCGATAGCTGTAGGACAGCAATGTCCAACTTCTGCGCCCTTCTGTCGGCCGCACACCGTGAGGCTTTTGAAATGCGTGCTTCTTCGCTGCCCTTCCGCGGTCTCGACCGATGTTTCCCATCGCATGGACACCGATCGGAACGAAGAGCAAACGGTAACTCTCATGTTCACGAACGGTCCCCGTGCCCTCAGGCGTCCGGAAACATCGAGGGGGGGCGGAAATTGACGCCGCGGAGATTAATCGGTCCTCACGCCATTGCGGCGCGCGCTGTATCAACGAGGAAGCAATAAATTAGAGGATGTAATGCATGTCGGAGGCGCTTCATCGACCGTGTCTAAAAGTGTAGCATCCGGTGGTCCATTCGGGGCCCACCCGAATTTCAATGCGCATCGGACCATGCTGTGGGAATAATTTTTCGTAATTTGATTGCAGGATGGAGAAAATTGAAACAAGAGGAAACTCTGTTGACGTGCAAAGTCTCAATGTTTTAATTTTCATGAGCATCCGCAAGCAGTACTGTTATAGGCGTTAACCTGTTCCTGCATCATATTATTCAGTCAGCATCTTGATTTGCGGAAGGGCATAATCAACTGAATACCAATTAATGAGCGGCTATCTTACCTATTCGTCGTGCGTCCTTATGCTCATCTCTACGTGTGTATTGTTCCATTTTCTTGCAGCCGTTATCATCTACCCAAAATGCACTCAAACTCCTTTTAAGTTAAGCACTGGCGATGAGTTTAGGAGATATCCCTGGATCTGAATTTTGTCAGTTTGTCTAGCATTCATTTTTTTCCTGTTCTTTTTTTATTTCAATAAATCCCTAGTTTTTGTAGTAAACCTCGCGGAATGCTTCAGGAGCGTATGTCACCAGCTAACAAGGATTATTTAGTCAACCCTTCAGTTGCCTCGCAAATTCACACCAATATGGTACTGGAATTTAGTTCCAAAATAGATGTAATTTTTCATAGACAGGCAAAATCTCTTGCACCCACTTGGGTTGCAAGCTGTTTAGTATGCTACTTGGGACAGCTAGAAATGTGGACGTGCTAAAGTTCGAATACAGGTAGTGTAAGTGGTTTATTGATCAAGCCTTCTACTCACTGCAGGAATACTCTGATTCGGATGTTGAACAAATTTTTGCTTGACGGCAACATTAGTGTGCGTACGCATAAAATGTGTCGTGTTCCTTTCAACATTTTTGACGATGTCTATTGTGGTTTGTAAATGCCTTCTAATGACGAATAGACTTACTATTGTTATTATTTCTATTATAGCTTATCACAACATTGCCTATTCTGCGCCATTAATTTTGTCATTTCTTTAAATTTGAAAATTACAAACCTTATTACAAGCCTTCAATTAGGTTTTCCACCAGTTGGCAAGAAAAAAATCATCGTCGATACATAAATATCTCCTCATAACAAACCGAATGAAATATTATAATCGAAGCCATGCATAAGCAAAATGCATCCTAATACCATTCTCCGTATTCTAGCTTTAATATGTTACTTTTAAAAGAACTCGCTTAGGTCGAAAAATAAGGCCCTTAATGTGCTGCGCTCCATATCTTTATGTCCCTAATGATGTACGAATACTTCCTACTCATCCGAGTACTGTAGCCCTTGTCTGCTGGTGGCACGACTGTAAGAGCGGACTAATCTAATTCACGCCTTGGGCTATAACACTTCTGCTAATAATTCTGCGCGTATTTTTTTGTCTATTTACTGCTGGTTATTTTGTGTGTGCGTTCAGATTTTCCAATGAACGTGGCTCATTCCTATCGGGTTTCCTTCTCCATCTATGAAGCCTCTCCCTACTATTGTTTACACATTCTTACTAGCCTATCATTTCTTCTTTACCTATGCGGTAGCCATGGTGAGTCAGCAGTTTACGTAATGACAATTATGTGTGTTGGTGTGATGTTACAGGCATTGCCCTCATTAACAATGTATAGCCAATGAGCTCACTTGCCTTCATACTTCCTTGTTTGTTTATCGTAGTGGAATCCTATTTGGTCTCTCCTAGTCCTAGCTCGAATTTATTTCGGTGTCCTAATAATAATATTACAGACAAAAGGAGGACAATGACGTTGGCTAAGGAGGCGTTTAGTGAGAGAAGGGAGCTGTGACGGAGGTCTTGGGTGAAGATTTGAGGAATAGGCCGGTAAAGAGCTTGATATGGAGCGTAGCGTTGTATGGAGCAGAAGCGAAGGAAGCACTGGAGATGGTGACTGCGGTGAGGAAACTTCTTATTGAAATCCGGGATAGGCAGTGTAAGTGGCTGGAGGATGTAATAAGAGACGATGGGTTGCTCAAGAATGTGATAGAGGGAAGGATGTTTGGTAAGCGGGGAAGAGGAGAAAGAGAATAGGTTTCATATACAGGACGAAGGAGGGTAGATCGTATGTTGAGGCGGAAAAGCATTTACTAGAGCGGGACAGGCCATTGAAACTGTAGAAAATCGGAAGGAGATTCTCTGACATTCAACAAAACCTACTTTTACCAGGAGAAACCTTTTAAAAATACGTAATATCTAGATAAACTTCAGAATACCTACCCGACCCACATGAACTCACTCATTGCTCCATATACCTAACCCCAAATTATCACTCACCAAGCCCTCCATTATTTTTCGCCTCTCTTCTTTTCTAAATTCCCTTCCTGAGAATATAAACTCTTTCACCTTATTCTCCAGCGTCTTCGCAAAACCTAGCCATACGCTGTTCCCAAAAAAGTAATTTTGACTATCTCTCAATTCTGTTGTAATTTTTGTTACCATATTTATGTTATGTTTTTACGTTTGTGTCCTTTTTGTTTGTTATATGCTCACTATAAAATGGCTTCACGTATGTGATCTTTTTTCAAATAAATATTAATTATAATGCGTAGGTCTTTAGGAGGCATTAAACATAAACACTTTGGGTACTGGGCTTTAAATTAAAGGCCCTCTCAGATAATCTGAGGATTCAACGCATTTACCTTGATTGTGAAAGAAGACACTCTTAAATCTAGGTTATTGAACTTTTATTTATCATTAAAATTACACTATGCACCTTGTGGTCAAATGTGTGTCTACCAGAAAGACTGCAGCCATGCCATTACTCCCAGCTGCCGTTCAATAGTATTATTCCATGGACGTCTTAGCACGTCCATCATCCTTCTCAGAAATAATTGGAAGACGTACCATTACGTCCATAGCATTCAAAGTGTTATTTCACCCATGGCTCCAGACGGTCTCTTTGCCTCCGGCTTTTTCTAATTAATAATCGCTGCGCGTCTCTCGAATCTCAACGAGATACGCCATGTATTCTGCATAAATATCCGCGTTCGAACGTTAAAAGTTTGAGCTGTTATGTCGCGGTCAATAAAAATCTGACCCTTGTGATAGTAAATGACTCACCTTCGCTTGTCGGAGGGCAAGGTAAAGGTTGCCTCCGCGATGCCTTCGGGGAGATTCGAGCCATATTGATGTTGAATGATGGTTGAGTCGAGTGGACTTGTAAGTGGTAATTAAACGATGGCCTTCGAGGGTGGGGGGAGTTTGCATCATTACGTCGACAGCCCCCTCCCGCCCTCCCGGTCACCGGCTCACCCTCCGCTCAGTGGAGTCACTTGCTTCCTTCGTTCCTGGTTGACTCCGCTTATGCATACAGTCTCTGAATGGTAGAATAATTACAATTACACCGTGACTTACCAATAAATTCTGCCCAATAACAGCCAACTAGGCTACATTTTTCTTAATATTACTCTGTCGGCAGATTTAGAGTAATTGATCTTCCACCCGTTGTACGTATTACAAAAATGTTATTAATAATTAATATATATTTTATATTAATTATTAATATTAATACAATCAACATAATAACAACAACAATAATCAACAATACACTAAAGATCCACAAAGATTATAATCACTCCATGGTAATGAGGAATTTGACACATTACTACTTACCTAGATACTATAATAACTATGGCAAAAACCGAATGAATGTTAAGATACCAATGCAGATCAGTGATTTACCTAATGATCTGAAGCAAATAGAATCTATTAGAGAATTAAATATTAAATTAAAAAAGTACGTTCTGGAGACATCCAAGCACTAATGTTTTACTTGTGCCATATGTGCATGTTGTGCCAGAGGTTTAAATTTAATAATTTTATGTTTTTGTGATTTTATCTGAGGATAATATTTATGTGAGTGTATGAATGTAAGGGTGGCTAAGTTGTATTAATGTTCAGTGTATTAATGTAAAGAGATAAATTGATGCAACTGGAGATGCTAATCCAAGCACTGATGCTTTACATTTGTCATATGTGCATATAATGCCAGAAAGATTTAATTGTAATATTTTTATGTTTTAGTGATTTTATTGAGGATAATACTTATATGAATGTATGAAAATAAGGCTGGTTATATTTTATTTATGTTTAAGTGTATATATGTGAATATGTAAATTGATGCTACTGGATACGATAATCCTGGAACCTGCTGATAAGCATAATGCTTAGCAGGGTCATACCCAAGATATAACAAATGCCTTGCAACCCATCCAAAGGGAACTATGGACTTGTATTTTGTATTTTTTAGACAAATTTTATGTAGAATTGACCCACTTTATAAATTACTTAAATTACTTAATTAATGTATTAATATTAATAATTAATATTAATATTATTAATGTATTGTCGGCCCCGGTGGTGGCGGGGTTAAGTCCTCGCTTGTCAGTCCGAGGATCGCAGGTTCGAGTCCCGCCTGGGTGGATTTTCACCACTCAGGAAATGGGTGTAGAAGTTCGTCTATTGTTAATTGTTAATCACCCGATGTAATAGGCCTTTGTTGTGCTGTTTTCGGGAGTGTGAGTATAAATAAATAAATAAAAATAGATGGATGAATTTGAAGCATAAATTCCTACCAGAGTGATTTGTCTATCCATAATCTCATTCAATATAAATATCAGAAAAAGATACTAAAACTAGATTAGTGTGCCGGTGGTGGACATTGTTCCAGTGACTTGACGTGCTCAGTATCAATTAGAATCGACGATTTCCCACATCATGATATTGTTTTTTTTAGTGTCTCCATCGTTGACTAAATCATAATTTTTATCTGTTATCTGTTATTCTAAGTGCCCACTGCTGGTTCATTTACCTTAGTTTTTGGTATTTCTTGATAATTGGATATATAGGATGTTGATGGGAGCGTTGTCGAAGGTTTTTATTTTTTATTTTATTTATTTAAAAAAATTGTTCACATACAGCAATAGCGCCAATGTACAGTAAACATATAACAAAAAACAAGAAAGAGGACAAAAACACAATAACAGCATAAAAATAAGCAACGAGAGCCCAACATGGAAAGGGGAAATATTTAATTTGTTGACAGGTGGGATATCGCTTGGGTGGTGAAATAGTTACATGGTTAATAAAAAGGATCGATGGTGTGGGGGAGTGAATTTAGAAGGGATGGGAGGCGAAATAAAGGTGAGCGCTTGGTGAGAGATATCCTTTGAATAGGCAGATGGAGTAGAGTATAGGGTGGGGGTGGATCGAGTTGGTATCCTGAAGTTGAAGAGAGAAAGCAGTTCAGGGCAATCAATGGTCCAGTTAAGGGTATTGTGGAGGAGTTTTAAATCCATTTTAAGTCTGTGGTTTCCGAGTTTAGAAATGGAAAGAGAGGACAGCACAGCGTTTGAGGACATATTACGGAAATGTGGGACTCTGTGCTCGACCATTTTGGCAAAGAAGCGAGAGATGCAATCGAGGGATTTTAGATTTGTTGGGGCTGACATAGACCAAATTGGGGAACAATATGATATTATGGGAAGGACAATTGTTGAGTAGTAGGAATGGAGTGCTATTGGGTCTTTAATTTCTATTTTAACTTTAATTCTTAATTCTTAAATGTAATCTTTAATTAACTTCTTTATTTCTTTTTTTCTGTTCTTTTAATTTGTTCTTAATTTCTGTTCTGGTTTAACTATCAACTTCGGTTTTCTTACTGAGGAAATGTCTAACCTAATTTATATAACTGGGCTTAAATGTAGTTTAGTGATGGCAAACCACGAGATTGTGAAATACTTGTCAGGATCCATCCGAAACCAAACTTGATGGACTTTAAATAATATTATTATTTGTTTAGTTGGTACCTGACAGCTGGAAAATTCGCGTTGAGAGGATATGAAGACTTTTTTAGAGTATATTTGCTCAGCCAACGGTTATTTTCTTGGCTTGTTCCAGGCCTTTGGCTCAGCATACCTCAAACAGTATTTTTATTTCACATAAATCGCAAATCCTTTTTCAACTCACTTCCAGCATTATCAGAATTTCCCTCCTCTATCTTCCCTATTCTCTTTCTTTTTGACGACCGGTTTCAACCATTGACTTTCATTACCAAGATACAAGCGTTCGCTGCACATACGTCGGTAATGGCGTACAATCGTCGAAGCCGGTCGTTAAAAACAAGAAAAAACTACTCTGGTTACATTGCGCATTTTATTCGGTTTATTGAACCCAAAAAGTCAAGACGTGAATGGATTAGTCCCTTACAGCAGAGTTTATCATAGATTTGTATGTATTTTGAAGGGATAATTTCGTTTGTTTCAAGGGCTGAACAATTCCAAGAAGCCCTGTAGGCGTCATGTGGGTGTCTTGCGGAAGATGATGTAATTTCTCCGCATAGGGATCTTTCGGAGTCTCGATTTTCTCGTCTGAAAGTGTCGTCATATCTTCTGCAGCTGATACCTTCAGCTTTTAATCTTTGGTTCGTTTTCGTTATAAAAATAAATTATTAATTCCGTTTTTCCACTTTTTAAGTTTTATTTTTTAAGACTAATGTTCGCCGGGTAACCGTTATTTTCTGTGTCTTATAAACAACAAATAAGGGAAACGCATCATCCACAAAAAACAGCATAATTACTCACATGTATGAAATAAGGAGATAACTCTCCATCATAATCCACGAAACATACTAATGATCTAACCGGTCTCAATTTTTAACACAGTATAATCGGAGTTTAAATAAATGTATATTAGGATCGTTATCATATGTATTTCGGCTGTTGTTTTAATCTGATCATTATATGTTAAACTTTAAATCCCATGTAACGGCGGACCTGTATTTAATTAATATGACTCAATTAATTCTTTATTTTCCAAAGATACAATCTTTTTAATACAACTTCGTTCGGAGAGATCGCTTTAAGGAGGTTCCGCCGAGAAACGAAGTAAATGTCATTTTCATGAAAGTTTCAAAATAAGCCCTTCTTATTGCACTCTATCGATTGCCGTTGAAAAAAATTAGGCTTTCCACGCTATATTTCTCGGAAATCGCATTTAAAAATGAAAGAATTTCTATAGGATCTTATGGCAATGGTTGCCTATAAGTAGAAGAAATGCAGATTACTATTCGAATATAAATGTAGTTTTGACAAAAAACTGATATAAGGTGCGCCACCGTATAAGAATCATGATAATATTTAAAAAATATACCCTTACCACGTTGGTTTAAATGATATTAACATGTTTTTGCAACAAAAATAGCAGATTTCACGTAGTTACTAACATGTGGCGCTGCAGGTTGAGTCCACATCGGCAACGCTGTGCGGCTGTGCCGTGACGAAACGAGTGATTTTAGAGCAGACGGGAATTAATATGAACTTTGTGGAGCTGGATTTTTTGTGCATTGACGCTAAATTTAATACATTGACAAAAAAGTCTTAGAAATTGTCATTGCTCCTGTAATGTTGTCCGAGTTCCCTCGGCATGGCAGGAAATTGATAGCTTCCAAGGAAACGAAAGTTATCTGAAGATATGTTATAATACTCACGGGTATTTATATAAATGAATACATAAATACAGTAATGTATTATACAAATATATATGTATAATATTAACGATTTCCTGGAAAGCAGTCACTAACAAACTCAAACATACGCCAACACGAGAGCAGGAAAACAAGTGAACGCAGTAATTGAGCAATGTTGCACTTACCACCGTTGCCAAGTCGTTCTAACACATGATTTTTACCCATTATATTTAGATAAGGAGTTACATTTCCATGTAAATATTTTGAAACTTATTTTTAAATTATGGAACACATTTCAGATCACGAAATAGAAGTGATGAGCTAAAATTTATTGTCAGAACAATTAAACGTGGCAACGAGTTGCCAGCCAGAAACCGAGATCAAAATAAGCTACTGATGAGTTTTAAAAATTGTTTCCCACTTTTAAGTGCTTCGATACAACTTTATGAATAAGTTTTTAAGTACTTGTTTAAATACTATAGGTGACTAGCGGCGGCAGAGGAACCTCCTTAACACCTCCGACCTTTTCTCTTAAATTCTCAACAATCAACGCTTCAATCAACAGCCCCTTAACTCCCTCACAATAAATAAACATTCAACAATCAAGAGAAATAGTAAGAAAATATAAATAACCAAGAATAAAGGAAAAATAACTGCCATGCCATAATTGCGTTAAATAAAACATCATTATAAATTAAACAAGAAAGTATTCAACGTTATATGCTTGATGAATGGAAGAATACCAAACGTTACACCTATTATTATAAAAATGTATACATATATTAGAAACTTTTTTCAAATATATGACTCGGAATGACGCCTTAATATTTGCCTACAGCCAATATAATAATATTAAAGGCACAAGTTCACGTTTACAATAAAATATTTACATATATAATCGAGTTTATGGAGCGTGGCGTTGTATGGGGCAGAGACCTAGTCATTTCGGAGGGATGATGTACGTATACCCGAGGCGTATGAGATGTGGAGGTGGATAGAGAAGATTCGCGGGGTAGAGAGGACAAACGAAGAGGCATTTGATTCGGCTGGAGAGGAGAGATAACTAGTGGTGGAGGTTCGGAGGAGGCAGAAGAGATGGATGGAGGACGTATAGAAAGGAGAGGGAATGTAGGAGAAAATAATAGAGGGGACAACAATATGGGAGAGGAGGAAGGTGGGAAGAGGATAGGAATTCTGGGCGAAATACGGAGAGGGAGACGATATGAGGAGTTTAAGAGGAATGTAATGCAGGACGAAATCATCCATAGGAACCGTAACTAAACGATGTACCAGCTGGATAAAAACTGTCCGAAAACTGATCAGCTGCTATAATACTCAAATGAATGTAATCGAATTATTACGAAACATGTCTCACGTACCAATGTGGCTACGTATCAAAATAACGCTGAGTAGCCAAAAGACCTAATCATTAAAATGGAGTGTTTTCTCTTTTACGAATAGATATCACTAATCAGAACACGCCTGCAAATTTTCTCGCAAGTCTGTTTATTAAAAAAATCGCTTTAGCCACCTCAAACTTTCGTTTGTGCATGCAAGGAATTATGGACGTATGTTACCTCCTCCCCTTTGACCGTGGCCGGTGACATATGACCACGTGTCCTTGAGACTGCTCGTAGGTTATGCGTATAGCCGCTCCTCTTTCCAACCCACTCACCCTCCCGTCTTATCCTCCGTCCTATTTCCTTATCTCTCCACTCTCTTACATTTACGACGCGGACACCTGACGGTGTCTTGATATACGAGATCGAGTGGCCGCGACGACGACGCAACATGCGGGCGGAAGCGTCTCGAGTCCACGAAACCAACCCCTAACCGCGACGCTCCCCTTCCCTCAACGGTAATGCTTTACTATATAGCAGAGCACTCTAGCGGTCAGGCGCTTCCCAACCGCGATAACCCCGTCCAATTTAAACCGAAGCACTGAAACCTTGAGCGATAGCTTATAACATGACCTCTGCATTCTTCCGATATTGGTCCAAATAATGACAATTCACGAGGTCTCCTGGTATTTGATATTGTTTCTTAGGTTTGGTACATAATTTCCAATGAAAAGAAACCAAATGGAATTCACACAAACTTTATTGTGAATAATGATACTGAAGACACAATTTACATTATTACAAAAACTTCAACCTAACATTTGAAACAAAGAAGTGGAATTCATTTTCAAACTTGGCATAAAATCACATAAATCCTCGCACAGCCATACTATAGGACCATAGGCCAAATTAATTAATTAGATGTCAATACAAAAGTAAGAGCAGGCTTCGGTCATAACTGTAAAACATCTAACAACCTTATTCACACCGTACTTACCTCGCTAAATCACTCGGGAAGTTGAAAAATGCAATTTTTTTGTCTAATCTGCAGCCAGAAAAATTATTGCACCAACTGGCTGAGCAATAATGCCGCCCGGGTAGCTTCTCACATTCCCGACTTGCCGCCATGTTTGTTATTTTGATACGGACCATGCAGGCCACGTGACTTTTTCCTAACGAAATCATAACGTAGTTTTTTGTTAACAAATTCACTGAGTATAAACAATTAAAATAATTATTCATACATTAATAACCTATTATCGTTTTATTTAAAGATCTTTTTTAATTTGCGCCTGAAGTAGATGACACTAAAGTCACTACATACGATATATCGCAGCAAGCGACGTAGCCTTGGGTGGTCTGTCATACTCGGCCGCAAGCCGCTTTGCCCATCCTTAATCTCCCCTCCAAACACCCCTTCCATCTCTCTCTCTCTCCTCTCATTCCATAGCAATAGCATTCCATAGCTCACTCCATAGCAAGCTCTTCACCACCTCCTTCTTCGTATCCTTACCCAAGGTCCTCTTCATCAGCTCCCTTCTATTACTAAACGCCTCCTTAGCTAACGCTATCTTCCTTATATCTTTGCTATTTTGCCCATTTTCTTCGATGGTGCTGCCTGCGTAAATAAATAGCTTCGTACTTTCACCGCAAATCCGTAAAATTTCCCATCCCCATATGTCTTGGTGAGGGTGGTGAAATTTAGCGAGATAGAGGAAGACGTTAAAAAGGGCGTTCGTCGTCTTTTACGTCACCTTTGTCGAAACGCTCCATTCGTCATGCTCAAAACACGTCCGTTATTTCATCGTTATAGTCCCGTGTCCCGCAGACTTGTCTGCCAGTAGTTCTCTTGTGTGGCGAAGGGTATTTCAAATTCGACCGTGATGGGGGCCAACCGAGTGTTCGAATGGGGGTGCTTAAGCGGGGCGGCTGGAGGCGGCGGGGTGTCCACTAAAACGTGTTCACTGTAGCGATGCGTCGGCATTCGCACGTCCCCCCTCCCTCTCGTCTCATCCCCCAGTCCTTTATCCCGATCAGCGGCCTGTGTCGGCGCGTGCTCCTTCTGCTGTCGCCGTGGGTGCGTCTCCTGCCCACGCGACCAGCAGCGTGGGTCTGTCCGCCCTCAACCTTTGCGCGGTCTTTTGTCGTGCTCAGGGGCGCGTGCCATCAGGCCATCCTCTATCGCCCTCGGGAGCAGCGGACTGAATCGGGGCGACCACTCTCGCCCCCGCCCGCCTTCCGCCCCCGACACGGACCTTGGGTCCCAATTTTAGTCAGGTGTTTGAAGGGTCGGGTCTCCCTATGCTACCGTGGGAGGTGACAAAGTTCGAGCGCGGAATCATCATCAGCATTCCGAAGATTGGTTCGCTCCAGCCCTCCGCTCCACCCCACTCTCGGGCAACACTTTAATCCACAGTCTTCATTTGCGTGCCCAGGTTGGTATGGTGGCTAGAGTACTGGCTAAGGAGCGGCCAGAGTTGAAATCCCTGCAGAGGAGGTTTTTCAGAGGAAACCCGATCCCTGCTTGAGTGTCTTGTGGAGGGAACTTTAGTGCAGTTCTCCGTCTGTCGGCCTGTTCGTTAAGAGCAGGTTAATGCCGACGCCAGGCTTCTATCCACCCTTCCTCCCTTACCTGTCCCCTATGGCGCAAATGACCCTAGCTGTCGGTCGCCTTCGCAAAATCCAATCCCATTCCAACCATTAACGTGCCCTTCATCATTTGTTTCATACATTCCGTCTTCGGTTTTCCTTTACGGCTATGAGTACTGCCCAAGGGTATCTCGACAGATCCTCCCAATAATTATTCTGTCCATTACAGTTTTCATGACGCTGTTGCGTCGCAGAATGTCCCCAATAAGTTAGCTTCTTCAACCTTGTAACGTTTTTATGTAGCTACTTTGCCCCAAACTCTTCGTAAGACTTCTTTATCAGTTATCATCTTCTTGGGTTACACCACATTTCCACCACCTCCAATCTTTTTTTCTCCCAATGACCTAATGATCGAAATTACACTGCCATATTAGAACATGCTCCTAGTCTATGCTATAATTGTTTCCTTTTTTCAAGCTCGTGCGACTGGCTGTTAGTTCTCTTTTCTGGTAGAATATCCATTTAGCTTGCGCTACTCTTCTTACTTTCTTGCTTCTCTAATTTTTCTTGATTTTTCCATCATTGGTGATGCTACTCTTGGTATAGAAAATGTATTCCAGTCGCTGAAGTTTTTTTTATTTTCCCTGTCACTATGCTATAAGGAGACGAAAGTGATGAGATTCTCTAGATACAAGATAGCGGGTCTGAATATAAGCGTGGGGGGGGGGGCACAAAATAGACCAAGTCGAGTAGTTTACGCATTTTATTAGTATTTTGGAGGAGAATGGTCTTAGTTGTAGGGACATAAGATGTAGAATTTCCATATCGTAAGTAGCTTTTTCAAAGACGGAATTTATGAGGGGGGCCTGAGTAGATACGTAAAGAAAAGGCTGGTGAAAAGTCTAATTTGGAGTGTGGCGCTGTATTGTGCGGAGACTTCGTCATTTCGAAGGGAGAATCCAGGTAGACTTGAGGCGTATGGGATGTGGAGGTGGATAGAGAAAACGGGGTAGAGAGAAGGACGAACGAGCAGGTATTGGTTAAGGTTGGAAAGGAGAGGAAGCGTACGGAGGTTCGGAAGAGACAGAGGAGATAGATGGAGGACGTTTTGCAAAGAGAGAGAATGTTGAAAAGAATAACAGAGAGAAAATGGGAAGAGGAAGGAAGAGGATCGGAATTCTGGACGAAATAAGAAGAGAAGGGTGATATGGAGGAATTTATGAGGGATCTAAATGCGGATCACTCATAGAAGGGAAACCGGAACGATTTGTCGGAAATGAGGATGTTTGGATATGTACTGTACAAAAACCTACCAATCACTCAAATGAAAGAATGTTTTTAGATTTACTCCTCAAAGCACGATTTTAGCTTTCTTTACAAAAATGCTATATTTCTTTATACTTTTTACCGTGAAGGCCTGGATTCTCTTGTTTCATTCTCTGCCAGAATCGCTATGTCATCATCAATGCAAAACGTACTGAATTTCTCGTTAGGATATTGTCCCTCCTTTAATTTTTTCTTCACTTGAATACACAATTGAGATAAAAGTTTTCATTCCGATTTACTGTAAGGCAGTCCAATGTCCATGGACTAACCATTTATTCAATATAATATCTATGATGATGATGCATGGTATTGTATGACTCAGCGGCCATAGAGCGTATTACAGTATCACCTCACGTCGCAATTCGTTGAGCTCTGTACTTGGAAAGCTTTGATCTCTAGACTCACGCTGTGAATTCTCGCCATCTTCTCGAGCCCATTTGCTAGTAAACCCACGGCTATTTATCTCGTTGTATACCTTGAAACTTTGATTACTGGTCATATCACCTCTCCCTTTTGAAGAAAATGAATGGATTATGCAATAATTTTTTTAAGTTTTAAATTTGAAGTGAGTGTATTTATGGGAAAATGTCACTTCTTCATAGCGACTGACTCAGAGGATGATTAATTTTGACCTCACGATTGGTGCAAAAATCGTCATCGGACATTTTTTAAACACATCTCATGTCATTGTATCATTTGAAATGTTGATTTATCTATCTATGAGACAGCAAAACACAATCTCTAAGCCGACTGGTACAATATTTATTTGGTGGAGTCATTTGATATGTGTTTGACGTGTGTTTATGTTCTATCATGTTCCAGACACCCAGAAAAAGAGATACTAGTAAAACTGTCAATGGTCGACATCATGTCCAGTTCTTGAAGTAGACCACTATGGACTCCCGATTGGCGTAAAATCTTTTATGGCTTGTACCTTTTGGTTAAAAAGTTATCCCAAATCTTTCCCATCAAAACTATCACGTGTTTTTTCGCGACTCACTCCAGGAATGAATAAGTTATACATCACGATTGGTGCAAAAATTGTCAGAAAACATTTAAAAATCATATTTCACGTCATCGTATCATTTGAAATGCTGATATATCTATCGACGAACAAAAGCGATATCTCCAAACTGGCTAGCACAATATTTTTGGCTGATTTATATTATGTGTTTGACAAGTGTTTTTGTTCTATCAAGTTCCTGACATCCAGAAAGAGAGAGCTGAGTTGGACTGTCAACGGTCGAATTCATTTACTATCCTTGCAGTAAACCGCTATCAACGCCAGATTGGCGTCCAAACCTTTTCGGCTTGTAGCTTTTGGTCAATAGGTATACCAATTCTCCCGCATCAATCTTCAAGTGTTTTACCGTTTCCTATTTCTCAGGACTGCCCTTAAGGTGTTTCGTGGAATAATATTGATTTGCTTCGGTCAAAAACCTGTCCGCTGAACTCTCGTGAGTGATTTCAACGAGCGATATGACACGCTGTGTTCTGTTTCGCCGTTTGGGTCTACGCATTGCCAGTCGCTGATCGAATCTTCGGGGAAAGTAGAAAGATGGAAAGCATCGTGTTGTCATGGACCGCAAGAGCTTGCGGTTTCCAGACGACTCGTCCTGCTTCTATGTCGTATGATTATTAAATGTTTTTTTGAAGGTGTCAATTTCCGGAAAAGGAAAAGTTAACAAGCTAAACTTGTTATTCTACTGTTGGCATGTCCAACATTATTGTACGCCTGCCTCGTCGTTAACATTAGGTGATGATTAAAATATGTATTGACCTAAGTTCTATAAATTCTGGTTCACATTTTTATTTTTTATTCCTCATTTGAAACCATCCTAAATTTTCGCTGCTAGGAATTCTGCTTAAGTATTTCCTCTTCGAAATCACTATTTCTACTTCGGAATGATGAATAATGAAGGAACGCCCCAAAGAGACTTTTTTATTGGTATGTTCGGATATCTTGTTCCCCCGTCTTTTTCCTTAAATTGGTCATGCTCTCGTTAAATTCTTGAGCTTTCCCACTGATGCAGTCTCCAACGTCCCTTAAATGGGTTTTACCTCTATGCATGACTTCCTCGAGGGAGACGCATTTGCAGTTGGAGAGTGAATTTTTAATTCTACGGTGTTTTAGGATAAGAAAGGATTAGGATGTGAAAAACCCGTCTCAATCCAATTCAGTACTTTTCTTTAAGGTGACTGTATACCTCGGCCTAATTCCCTTTTTTGTTCTGACTTTGCCGCAACATAGGATAGATCTTCGCCATAATCCCCATTCCTCGCCCGCGACAACAAGCGCCGCTGATGGCACCGTGGAAAATGCGTGGCAGGGGTTCTGGAGAATAATCACAGTGACGTTGTTGTGCACAATTGTCAACATATAGATGACCCTCCATTGAGATGAACAATTCTCATTTACAGTGAGAGAAAATATTTTTTGAAATATACGTCGTATGTGTAATGACGATTACCCGATTTTCGACAAATTCACGTTTATTCCGCGGTCGAAATAATTATGTATACATCAAAAAGCGAAAAGTTACGACACATATTTTAAGAATTAATTCTTATTTTAGAGGCATGCACAAACAGATTTACTTTGAGTATCAAAGTGGAGTCGTTAAACGCAAGCGAGTTGACGTCTGCGGAGGCCTTTGCGGCCATCGTATTCAGCCCCGGTGTAAGCAGTCGGTAATGAGTCATTTTTATATTTGCTCCATTCGCACATCAAAATATTTTGTGCGCGGATCTTTCTTGTCGTGCCATGTCATCGCTTTCTCCCCATCACCTTGTTCTCTCGCCTATCCCCCACCTTCTCCCCCCTCCCCCCCCCGTCCTTTCAGGGCCTTCCTCCGGGCCATAGGGCGTGTAAAAAATCTGCCCATTCTCGTGGTCCACTATCGCGGCATCTTGCGGCTTGAAACTCCATACGCCTCACTCCGGGGCACGGCTTGGTCTTTCGCCCATTTCTACGGGTCGTTAAAAGAGAATGGTTTGGGTCCAGGCACGAGATCGGGCGCTGCGCTCTGATCTTTTTGTCGTGAAGCGTCTTATATTTCGGTGCGGATGCGAGTGCCGAAGGCTGATGCGGCAAAAATGCGGGTATCCAAACATTTTTTCGTAACTCAGAAAGTGTTCGAGATATACGAAAGGACCATGGACCATGAAGAGGAAAGTTGAAACAGTATAAAAAACTACCATCTAGGAAGGATTTCGTTTTTTCCCGGCGAACATTACTGATGAAGTCTTACCGGGTTATCAGCCGGGTCAGGGTGACCGTTACTGCCAACGTTTCGATGGCCTTCTTTGCCATCGTCATCAGGGCTAAGCCCGTTGAAACGTTGGCAGTAATGACCATTCTGATCCGGCTGATAACCCGAGAAGACTTCATCAGTACCATCTAGGAATTTAAGAAGCCATCATGCGAAAGAAGATGGCCGCAAAAATGGGTGAAGCATGTCGCCACCTGCATAAAAGTAGTCTCGACACAAAATAGAGCCAAAAGTTTGCAAGATGGTTGACTTAAAAGCATGAAAAACGAATAAAGTGAGTAATGAATTTAGTTTTTCCATCGTTATGACCTGTAAATTATTTTAAAATGCAATAAAGAATATGATCCTTTCTTAGGTACAAAATGACTTTCAAATATCCGTAGCGGATGGAGTTAATAATGGGTTGTAGTATTGAAAACTTCGTACATTTTAGGTATCAATGAATATTTAAGCATTCCCTTAGCAAAACATTGCCATAAAAACGGAGTAATGAGAACTGAGAGAAGTTCTGAGGTTATAAACTATACTATTGACCAGTGCTTTTTTTTTATTCCACAGATTGACAGCCACAGTATTCGTATGATCATGGATTCGGTAACCTTCTGAGAAGATTTAAGGTGGGTTGATATTTCACTAAATTTGCTAGGTAAATTCTCTACGATTACGCCAAATTAATCTGGAATTCTAATTTAGGTGTATCATAACAATCCTTGCTGGTGAGAAAACGTACGCAGGGGTACGAAAATATCGAATTTATTCCACGTTTCTTGCAAATACAAAAAACCCTCTCTAATTACCTAATTACCATCTGTAATTATTTTAACATATCATTTGCAATATTTATTTTTAAAATGAAAATTTTGTGACGGCCATTTCAGGTTTTTAACTAAACTTTTTTGACTTAATCTTTATGCCTCTATACAAAAGAGTAGCAATTGAATATGTGAATTTTTTGGAATTTTCACTGTTTAACAATAATCCATTTAGGAACCAGCTATTTCTCAGATTTATTCACGCCATACTCAATAGTTTAACCCCTGGATATCAAATTTTTTCCCGGACTTTATTTCGCCATTCTTAAAGTTTAATTTGACTAAAACTACGCTGTAACTACCAAACAAATCTGCCAACAAATACAAATTATTTATCACAATACCTCGATGTGTTCTAGCTGCGTGATTCGGCGGCATGTGTGTCGTGGATTTCGCCACCGTCGTATTGGCAGGGATTTTGTTTATCGAGTCTAAATATGCTATCCCTTAACAGGCATTATGCCAAACTCGCTGAACGTATGGATCCAATTTGATGTAATCTTATTTGATCCTTAGTTGCACCACCTTTCTATGAGATTTGATATAATTGTCATGTAAAATACTCGTACAAATGAAAAAAAGGTAAATTTGTTTGCCACGCATAGTAGGTAAAATATAAAATCATGATCATCATACTAATTCTCCTAATAAAATATTTTTATTCACCTCTATCTAACTTCTATCTAGAAGTGAGTCATTCGCTTAGTACTTGAGTACAGCCAAGCCGGTTTCAGTTTGAGCGGTCAAGTGACTTCAAGGGTTTTTGTTGTTGCCGAGCTCTCCTCTTTTTCGTGAGAAATTGGCGCTTGTGTCATCAAGGGCATTTCTTGATTTGTTGGCTCCTAATCAAGCGAGGAGAGGGCTATTATTTAGGAGGCTCACCGAAATTTCTCCTCATTAGACGTGACCTGGAGGAAGTGTTGAATGAGCTTCCTCGTAGATCACCACTGGCTTCCAGACTGGTTTAGTTTGAACGAGATTAGAATGACGAAGAGCTTGACCTCATTGTCAGCCACCTTCCCTTCATGAGTGCAATGTGGAGAGCCGTTTGAGAGCAGTACTCCGACCTTATGCAGGAGGAATTTTGTGAGATCAGGAGTACAATTTTGAAATTAATAGCCATTGTCCTATGTACAATTACGTTGGAAGAATTTAATGATGAAAATGAATTTATTTAAGGGGATTCTGGCTTGACTATGTGAGTCAAGACAATTACTAAATTACTCGTATTCAGTTGAAAAAAATCCTGCTTTCGACGATGAAATCGGTTACATATTGAAAATCATGCAAAAAACACAATATGCGGATTATTCATTGAATATATTTTTAATGGCAGCATTTGTACTGTGATGGGAGCCGAATGCAGCGCCATTTGAGTGGAACCACCGCATTTTGGCCTCGTTTACGGCAGTAATTTGTTATTAACTTTAAAAAATAGGTGGCAGGAAGCTTCTATTTTACTTTTATTCAAGTTCTGTTCTTAATGTTTCTAATAAATAGCGTTATTTAACCTTATACATGATTTCTTGTTCAAGTTGACTTTTTTCTGCTGTAATCTGAGCAATCTCTATGAGAGCCCTTGTTAAAATTTCCACTTTCGAGGCAGAATTACAGTAAAACTAACCGGGAAACCCTATTATTTTTTCGCTTCAGTTTATAAAACGAACCTGAAGGTGATATATACAAGTTTTTAGAAAATCTGGAATGAGTGACCCTCAGGCCAGAGCCATCTTAATCTGCAGCTTAAGAAGCACGTCGGCCCCTGCAGCTTTATAATCTTTTTGAATTACCGAAATTTAATGACTCCCTTGGTTTCTGTTAAGTCGGCTTTTTGTAATCGAACTGCCAATAGAAATGTTTTAGGCTATGGTAGTTTGAGCGAGAAAATTCTTAAGTCATAATTGACGCCATATTCGAACTAAACATTAAAATGTCAACAGCCGTATGAAGCACTGATTAAATATTGGTTTATCAATGGTACAATAATATACTTTCGTACGACTGAAATTCTGAGTATTAAAAAAAATATCAACATGAGTCTCTAAATTCACTCATTGTTTTTCAAGCGGTGCGTGCAGAACTCCTTCACAACGTAAGGTTTTTTTGTGATTCCAAAAATAAATTACTGCAGTGACAATATTATTTATTTTTGAAAATATTAAAATATGAAATATAAAAATAGTCGAGGAAAAAAATAAAATATAAAAATAGTTGAGAAAACATACAAACTACACATTTAATTTTTGACGGGATTTAGGTGTTAAAAATATCCCCCATTTTTAAAATAAGTTCTCTTTGGAGTGCATACGCGCACCGTTTCCCTTGTAAAAGGGCTGGTACTTTTCGTCGAAAATCTCCGAAAGTAGTTCGGTGATGGGCTGATATTTTTATATCTTCGGAAGGGTGAGATATTTTTCTTTGAAATGAGACTAAATTCTATGATTTATAGGTTAAATGATGTTTCGCTTAAACTACCATAAGGATCACTCCCGCTTCTGTATCCATTTTGGCTCCTTCTCATTACATTCATGCTCCACCCGCTTGCGAGTTATCTTTCGAATAAATTTCCTCCTCCTCTCCATTGATTTCCAGCGCTTTTCCGTGCCTCATATATTTCATCATCCAATTCCTTCTTGTCATGCCCTTATCTAGTTCTCCTCTCTCTCTCGCTCCCCGTGGAAAGGATTAGAATTTCGTGCAACCATTCTCTTTAGCGATTTATCTCCACGCCCTCATGCAAATTGTTACAATACCTAAAATCTGTAGGATTCGGTTCTCTCCCCCTCCATTCACTGCCGCAAGTATCAAAAGGTGTCTCAAAACCCTTCGATTTTTCGATTTAAATCGCCGTCCCCATGCAAATTGTTACAAATTTCGAAAAACCTTTGATACCGTGGTCTAGAGCAGCTTTTCTCCGCAGCGGGGATGTCGAAAAATACCGGAGCGCAGATAAATCTGGAATCACGGTATTTTTAACGGGCGGAGGAAGTTGTGTTCGGGGTGTTGAAAGGGGAGGCAGGAGGAATCTGTGATAAGGGGGAAAAGGGAAAGGTTTGCTGAGAGACATTCGATTTTTTATTTAACGGTTCGTTTGTGACCACGTGACCGAGTTCTCGCCCGTGGATTTTTCTGGAGTTTCCGTCGATAGATTCCCAGTCGGCAATTCGAGGAAAGAGTCCTGTTAGGTAAGGTGTTATCTCGCTCAGTTTCACATTGCACCGCTCTCCGAGAACCGCGTGCGGCAGTCACTCAGCCGTTCAGTCCAACTCACGACGACTTTCAGCCACGCTGTGTTCCCAGACGGTCATGTGCCGATTTGTTTTCAGTTTTGTTCCATAGGCTTTCCGGAGTGTTGAACATTTTCGCATTTCCTCTAAAATCGGGAGGAAGTTTGTCGCAAACTTAAACGATGTAATTTAGCTCTCTCTTTCACTCGAGTCCTGGAACAAAAATCTTTCTTTAGAGACCGTGTTTTTTCTTATTTTCCTTGTCAAACATTTTCCTGAAAACAATTTCTTGAGCCTTTACATTGGGCGTTTTTTTTATAACCAAAAATATACGAAACAAACTGACAACCATAACAGTTGATGGAGAGGGAATTACGTCATCAAACTGAGGCCTGACAACCGAAACGACAACCATAATGTTATTTCTGCTCTTTCCTTACTTTCCTTTGGATAGTACGACGGAATGGATGAATTAGCGTATGTAAAGCCGGAGTATCAACTATCTGTTTGAAATTTAGCCACGTAGCCCATGAAACATGTATTGGTTGCGTAGTGCTATGGCTTCTATACGATTTGACTATAGTTTTCCTCGGGATTTAAGTATTCTACCGGTTAAGTTAGGTTTGGCTGAATGTGAGAGAATTGCCTCCCGGTTTTCTACACTTTCAGGGGCCTATCTTGCTCTAGTTTATCCGTATTCGCCCCTGCAGATGATATACCTTCTTCATCCTGTCCGTGAAACCCATTCTCTTTCTTCTTCTTCCGGTCTTGCCAAACATCCCTCCCTCTATTACATTCTTGAGCAACCCATCAACAACTTATTACATCCTGCAGCAACTTACTCTGCCGATCTTAAATTCCATTAAGAAGTTTCCTTTCCTCGCCCGCCATCTCAAGCACTACCTCGTTAGTCTTCCTCTACGTCCACCTAACGTTCTCCATCCTTCTCCACACCCACATCTTAAATGCCTGATGCCTATTCTCGTCATCATTTCTGAGGGTCCGAGTTGCTGCCCCATACAACGCTGCGCTCCATATCAAGCTCTACGCTAGCCTCTTACTCACATCCTTACCCAAGATCCCCGTCATCAGCTGTGGATGATTATCAATTCAGCTAAATAGACAAAATATGCAAGGAGAGTGCTCATTCAAGAAGTCAGTGCATGCTGATTTATAGGAAGCTATCGGTTGAAATCATAGTATAATTGCTAAATTAGTGCGTCAGCCTGTAAACTCTGTAGGAAAATCTGAGGGTTCCCCTGTATCTGAACGGGCAAAAATTTTATCAGTCTCTCCTAATGAGTAAAAGCACAGTATTTCCCGAGTGGTCATAGGCTGTGAATGTTTCGCTGGGCCAATTCGGATATCGTAAAGGCAAAAAAAAGACGGTTGACTTGCGGAAAGGAATATATGGACGTTTATGAGATAACGGAAAGCTTCCGGCGACACGCGGGAACACATTTTCTGACGAAAAGTTGCAATCGCGAAAAGGATTCCAAATTCCATCGGCTTTGAGGGTGAGGAAACCATTTTTTTTATTCGCGAAATTCATCAAATCACGACCGGTTTTACGATGAATCGCCACCTTTACCCCCCTCAATTTTATTTTTCCACAGAGAACGCAGCATCACGGCGTGGATAAACCGGTTGTACATAGAGAAAATTGCGGTGCATTTTTAAGATCCGCTTTAAGTTTTGAGTTTTCCTCTCCGGCTGAAATCGACGGTAGTTTAAAATTTGATTGAGATTGAGAAAAATGCTTGAAGTCTAAATTCGAAATAGAAATGTTACTGTTGTGAGAGAAATCGGTGCCAAAGAGAGAAAGGCTGGTAGCTCAAAAAAAAATAGGACACTCAGGCCAAATGGTTGATGTGTCTACCACCCACATCGTACGGCGGTGAGCCTTTCCTCGGAGTTTCAAGGATGCCATTATGTTTTCCGAAACAGTGAGAGAAAGTAGAGGTCCGCTATTGCGCTTGACTTCGTTAGGAATATGAGCCAAATAATCTCAAGATTTTGTGGGCCTAACACCCGAACTTGGAGATCAGTATCTTTGCTACTAAATTAGCCAAGTTATGGAATTAGACGCACAGCATCTTGAGATAACTTTGGACCTATTTCTTGCAATGTTTTAGAATATTTTTTCGCGTCTATTACTCTGAATTTACGTTAATGATTTTTATGGTGTACTTGAGGTAATTTTCAGGTGCTTTCGACCTTCATTTCTCTTGAGTTCTTATTTGCGTAAGATAAACACGACGTATATTGAATACCGTAACGAATATTATGGGTGTCTCTCTTGACGTGTGATATGGATAGCTGCAGTTAAGTTTTTTTGTTCCTTTGACATTATATCAAATAGAGAGAGAATGCTCAAGCATTCGAACCCATATTGTGCAAGGAATCTTACATCTGAATGATCAGACTTTGCTTAACTTCCTCGTCATAAAGGGAAGCTTTTTTACTATGCGAGCATTGACTCTTAACATTTTTATAAAGAATATTTTGAGCTAACCGAAGCTTTTTTTAACCGCTTTTTCCGAAGCTGTTTGGCGGACGTCTTACTTTTGGGCCCTCAAATTAATCCTTTTGGAAATTTCCCAAAGGTTGTATGCCGCGATGAAATAGAGACGTCGTCAATCCCGTGAAATTCCTACGTTACCAAGGTCTTCGTGCGTTATTTTGGCATTTGTGACATATATTTCTAGAGTTATTTGCTTCTGACTAATTAAGTAAATATTCAACCATTATCTTTTTGTACTTTCCTATTTAATTTTCTGATTATTTCAAGCCCTCATTTGAAATCCAAAGCCATCCGTGTACAGTAGAAAAAACTTAAATCTTCTTATATATACTCACTCTCGCCTTTAGTTCTTGCGAGATTCATCCTTAGTCGCAATATAAATCTTTATCGGATTTTTTAAATTTAAAGAGTTCTATAAAAAAGCCGATGATTCTCACGTAAATGGGTGAAATTTGTACATACATACCCATCACGCCGTTCCCTTCCGGGGTAGGAACAGTCAAAGTGTTGCACTCATTAATACATAATTATACTCCTAACTCTGCTTCAATAATTTCCTCTATACTGACCTATCCTTGCAAACCTCTTTTACCTCATTTACCCCCATACACTGTTTCATACACCCCCTCCTGTTTTTAAGACTCCTAATATTCCTCCTCCTAAGAATTTCCTCAACCACAACTTTCTCGGCCTACCTCTACCTCTCGCGACATTCATTACACTCTCATAGATCTGTTTCGTTATTCGACTCTCATCCATTCTCTCAACATGGCCAAACCGACGAAGCACACTCCTTTCATACACGTCCATTACTGGAGCATTTAACCAACATTCATTTATTACCTACTCATTCCTGACCCTATCCATCCTACTTTTGCCGCAAATACTCCTCAGATAACTCATACCCACGCCGTTTAGTGTACTCTTATGTCTAGTCTGACATACTAATGCTTCACTACCATATAGCAAAGTGGGAGGAAGTACACTTTTGTACATCATGAAATAATAAATAGTGCAATTTTCCACAAAATTTAATTCCACTGCGCACAGTGTATATAAATTCTGCATAATTGTCATTTTTTGTCAACTGAAGATGATACGTCAATATTGAAACACTGGTCGAATAAAAATTTACTTCTAGGATAAATCAAGATTCATTATTCCACAATGAAACAGTTGCAACGCGCATGATCTAAGTGTTTGTTATATAGGACACCTGAGCGTTTTTAAAATATTCATCAACATCTTCATACTACTCTGCGAATCACCGCATGGGCATGTGGCAGGGGGTGTTAAGACACCTGGCGTTCAAAGATTCAAGGGATGAGGTTATGGGTGGTGACGTTTATTATGGAAGAGTATTTAGTGGAGCCCCGGTTTTATTATGTTAACTAATTGCGCGTGAAAGGAACGAGGTTTTGTACATATCTGTTCGGCATGGTATGTCTCTTATTTTATCGCTTTCTTTCTGATCTAGGGATCTAGTAAGGCGTTATGATAATATTCTCTGTGTCGCTCTGAAAAATATCAGTTCTGAATTTCTCAAGCAACCTAAGCCTAGCCTCCGAGTCTCTTGGGGCTCCCACCTTAATCCCTCTAAAAGTTGTGAGACACCATATGTACGCTTGTAGCAGTTTTTAACGAAGCGCGCTGCTTTCCATTGTATTTTATTAATTTTTTTGGTTAAATCTTTATGACCAGGGTCCCAAATGCTCGCGGCGTATTCGCGCTGTGGCCTAACCAGAACTAAGTAGCATCTCTCTTTTACTTTTTCATCCGAGGACTTTCCTAGTATACGCTTCACAAAACCTAGTTTCTTTAATGTTTTGGCGAATAAGTTTTTTATGTGTGTTTCCCAAGATATATCGGAAGTTAAGGTAATTCCAAGATAGTTAGCTGTTTCTTAACGTTTTGTGTTTGCTCCAGCCACTTAGTAGGTGTGGCATTTGTGTAATGACTTCCGCAAGAAGTGTACTGTGGTTCATTTACTTAGATTTAATTCTAGTCCCCACTTTTAGCACCACGATATTTATCGATACCGATATACGATTTATTTATACGATATCGAAATTTAGAATACTGCGCCGAAAACTATCAACAGCGAAGTCGTAACCTGGTTGTAATGTTCTAATTAACGGAAAATACGATTTATTTATACGATATCGAAATTTAGAATACTGCGCCGAAAACTATCAACAGCGAAGTCGTTACGTGGTTGTAATGTTCTAATAAACGGAGAATTGTAAGCAATGTAATGTCAGCGTCAATTCCATGAATATACATAGTCGACTCCATGCCTACAAGTATGGTAAGGTCCACCACATTAACGTACGTAGTTCAGTGAAATGTGGTCCTAACAGTGTGTTTTCGAACTTTAAAATTAATTTAAATGTGCACTGCATGACCCGCTGGTACACCCGCCTTGGATCTTTCGCTCCATCAGCAACTATTGACCAGGATTCACAGCCATGCATGAGCTTAACGGGTAAAACGTCGAAGGTAAATTCATAAAATGCTACGTTTTGAGGAATTTACCTTAATTCACGTGTGGTCTTTCATTCACTTTGGGTTATCAGGCTTACTAGAAAATCGTCAACTAATGCCAGTTTTAAATCTTCCTCAGCACGCAGTCCATTCCAAGGGTGAAAGGCCCTTAAAGTGGCTTGCAGGGTTACATGTAAATGTAGATATGAGCATTTGTGTGACGAATTGTAAGTAAAGCAAAATGAATACATCTGAAATTCCAATTAATTATCGAAAATTACATACATGATCAAAGCTTTCATTTGATAGATTAGTTTCACGTCGCGAACACGGAAAGCTCGTACGTAACCGAAAGCTTTTTTGCCCTCTCTGATAAATTATAGCGGTAAAAAATAAATTTATCGTTTTAAATAGTTAAAAAGAGTACATATTTTCATTTAGGAAGCGTTAAATTTCGGACGTGATCCATGCGTTATAACCTCCTCAATTAAAAAAAAATGATATCGCTCTGAAGTTCTGGAAAATATCTCGGAAAGTAAACGGAATGGTGGCCAATATTTTGGTATGGTTGTAAATGTGAGATCCATGTTTTTATTATCAAGCCAATTTCATTGAACTTTATAGAAAATGAGGCATAATCAACCGTCTTAAGGTATGAGGACAGCGGGATGAAGGCGACGCTTACGTCATCGTAAGGTTGATTCTCCCGAGCTGTGTGGCTTTTTTATATTATTTTTCTGGGGGGCGGTCGTTTAGGAGGAGGCTCGTGGCTTTAGAGATAAGGGTGCACGTTGAGTTGGCCGTGGGGTGTGACGGTGTGGGGGGGTGCGGGAGAAGGGGGGTGGCCCTCATCGGCGATCGCGCGGGGGGAAGGAGAAGCGGTTGTAATTTCTGTTTCTTGGAGCGAGGAGAGGAGCGGTTAGGGGATCAGCGGAGGAGAACATTTCGGTTGGAATGTACGGAGACACGCTTCTCGACTGCGCATGCGTCCGTCCCTGCAGCCACAAACACCACGCCGAACATCTCGAAGAACTTATGTCCACTCCTGGAGCTCATCTGTCGTCCGAACGCGACGAGACCGGAAGTGCAGATGGAGGGAATTACTGTCTGTTGCGAAAGCTGGTGTTTCAGTGGAGACTTTAGGGGTTTAGCCACAGTAATGTTTAACCATAACCAAAATTGGTTGTGTAACGTTTGATATTTACTTATCTTGTTGTTTTGATGTTTATTGATAATTGATGTTTGTGTTGTTAGGGAGTTGTTGATGGGAGGAGAAAGGGCATTGTTGAGAGGGTTGAAAAAAAGGGAAAGTGGCTTGAAGTAGTGAGGAAAAAGAAACTGTATTTTTAAGAAAGTAAAGATGATTTTGGAATAAAACAAACGTCTGACGTTACAGTTGTAATTTGGTTGCTATATCCTAACGATATATTTTCCAAGTTTAAAATCGTCATTCTACCACTATAACTTTTTAAAACCATGGCGTCATTTATCGGAAGCTTATATTTACATTTTTATCAGAAATCCAATGAGAATATTGCCGTTAAAGTGCACTGGAAGGCTGCCGAAAAGCTCCCCCGGGTAATTATTAAGTAATGGAAAGAGTGTTACGAAGGCTTCCGTGGTATTCTTGTGTATTGGAATTTCTCGAATTCTCCCAGCGTTGTAATATCACATGCTTTTCTTTAGCTCGCTTTTCCCTGGATCCATGGATCCAAGAATTTTTGAGCGTGCTTGTCAAAAAAGATATAAAGAATCTAAAAACAGAAATAATCGCGCTAAAAAAGAAAAAATAATATTTTCTCGAGCGAATGAAAATTTTTGCCTAGTAGGTACTGGAAATAATCAAATTCAATTCAATGACATTTAGCCCACACAATGATAAGACCACAACAAAAAGCATGGGGCGCGACTTCAGTAATATTTTGCAACTTAACTTCAATTTATTTAAAGATTTTCTAGAAATTGTAAATTGTAGCTCTATATTCCATTGAATACCAAAATCTTCATATTTAATTAATCTTATGTTGATATGGAATATGAAAGAACGCCCCACGCTTTTCTTTGTGGTCTTGTCAATGTGTGCCTAATTTCCTTGAATCGAATTTAATTATTTCCAGTACCAGGCTAAATTTTCATTCACTAGAGAAAATATTATTTTTCTCTTTTTTAGTGCGATGTTAAGATATTCCTGTTTTTATATTTTTTATATATTTTTAGAAAAGCATGCTTAAAAATTCTTTTTTTTTATATTTTTAGTTGACCGATTCTCCGGTGAAACGGTAGTCTACACCATTCGATAGTAGAAGTCCTTACGATACATGCTGAAATCAAGGTAGATTATCGCCTAATTTTTATATGCATCGAAAAGTAGATGTGGTACACAAGGTAAACACCAGAAGTTTCCCTTGGCAACGTTGCCGCATTCATTACAGTATGTCGACTCCGTGCTCCGACGAAAACCGGAAGTGTGTTATTCAAACCTAAATAATCTTGTTGTATTATCGATAACCTAAGCTGAAAAATATGTTAGGTTTCTAAATAACTGATGGATGTTGTACAAGTTTTTGAACGATATTGTTCGGGTGGAAATTGGAATGAAAAAGCTTACGTTAAGAGATGCCATCGGCACTGCCATTAAGGCAAAGTATTTCAGCGTTAAAATTCATAAATTTTAAGCCAATATTTCTTTGTTAAATTACCAATAACATTTACTCAGTTGTCTCAGGCGTGACTTCGAGGAATTTATTATACGTTGTAGGTGAAGTAACTTTGTTATTCCAGGTAAATTTTATTTAAGACGACCCGTCTAAGCCACGTTCATCTACATCTGCCCCGCAAGCCGCCTCAAAAGGCGTGTGGCGGGGGGTGTTAGGACACCAGCCGTCAACAAAAACAAAAAAAAATCAAAGTTCCGCCCTGCATTTATTTAAGTCCTTAATTGTTCGGGGGAAAAACGAATTCCCATACCTATCCGTTCGGCAAAATATCTCTCTTAATTTATCGATTCTGTCGGACCTCGAGATATAATGTGGTTCTAATATGATGTTCTCCGTTTCGCTCTGAAAGATGTTCATTCTCAATTGCTCAAGCAATCTAGCGCGTAGCCTCCGAGTCTCTAGCGGCTCCCACCCTAAATCGTTCAAAATCCGTGTAACGCTTTCTGTACGGCCGTAGCAGTTTTTGACGAATCGCGCAGCTTTCCTTTGTATTTTATTAAGTTCATGGACTAGGTCTTTCTCCGCCGGATCCCATATGCTCGCTGCATATTCAAGGTGTGGCCGGACGAGTGCGAAATAGCACCTCTCTTTCACTTTATCATCCGAAAATCTTCCCACAACACGCTTGACAAATCCTAGTTTCTTCAGGGCTCTGCCACAATTATTTCTTATATGTGTCCCCCACGATAGGTTCGAAGTTATCGTAACTCCCACGTATTTCACTTCATCTGTCGCATTTATGCTAACGCCATCCACTACATATACATGGGGATGGTTGGACGACCTACGCAAGAAATACACGTTGACGTGCCACGTTGAAACCCGGGTCGTCTTAAATAAAATTTATGTGGAATAACGAGGTTCCTTTATTTTTCAAGCCAATAACATTGTTATATTTTTACACCATTCGATATTAGAAGTTGTACTCGATAGTAAAAGTAAAAATATTAGTGAGATTTCGGACGTACCCAAACAAAAAGTTCCTCCTTTACTCAATTTCGAGGCCCGCTCAAGTGGGAGATAAGAGAGGAGTGTCCCGAAGAAAGTGCTTTCGACCGAGCCGTGGGAAAATGTAGAATCGCTGAGGCGTGGAGAGGGAAATGGAGAGTATGGAAAAAAAATGAATCAGAGGAAACTTTTTTAAGAGATCGAGGGCGATTCAAAGCCTTCCCCTCCGACCCCAATTAGCAAAACGCGCGCGACTGTTGCTATTAGAAGGTTGGCATATCTTTTTTTTCCCTCCCTCTTCAAATAATTGCGATCGCAACCCCCCTTCCCCCTCTCAGTCTTGTCTATCTAATTCTCCCCCACTCCGCTTTTCCGTTGCTTCAACTTCTCGTATTTTCGTCTGGAACGTATCAGATTGCCTAACGATTTCGCTATGCGACCTGTTAAGACCAAGCCGAACTGTTCATTGAGAAAGAGTTATTATTTCCGGGATCGTGACATGCTATTGTGCGCTATGAAAGACTATTCAGTTTTATTTCTACTGCACTATTTAACATGGAAAATACCTGAATTCCACTTGAAAAATGAGAAGGTTTACCCCGTATTTAAAACGCTAAATTTTTATTAAAAGACCTATTTTACCTATGATACATTCCCGTATTCTTTGTTAAGGATATTATTTTCACTTCGTCGAAAGAGCGAAACAAATATTACGCTCAAAAGGCGGATTACACGGAGCTGTGTCACCAACCAGATGCCATTTTGTTTAATTATATAAGTATATAATACATACATATAATAATATACAGTGGACACCGGTGTCGCCATGGATCGCCTTTCTGTGAGTGTCCACTGATATACCTATCTATCCCTCCCCAACCTCAACGCCTTGTTGCTAGCAAATATGTCTCAATTTATTTCCTTTTCCTTTATTATATTTATATACATACATACATATGTACATATACATATCGTGTTTAATTTATTTGCTAATATGCATATTTACTTTTTTGTTTAATGCCAGCAATGAATTCCATTTATAGAAGGCAGTCTCCACACAGGTCTGCGACCTTTGAGGCTGCCTAAAACTCATTGATATTTGCACAAAATATTATACTAAACATTTGAGTGATAAATTATTCTTGATAAATAAATCATAATAATATGCTGAAGGATTGGCGATAACTGATAGTGACACAAACTAGAAAGTAAGATCGCACTTCCCAGAAACGTATGGGAAGCTTGGGCGTCAACAGCAGCAAAACGAATAGGGTTGGAGGCAAAGAGAGCGTGGTTTGATTGATCAATAATGAATTTCAAATGGATTGAGACATTCTCTACGTTTGCCAATCGAACTCAGATCGTTGTGAACTCGGACCGATCTGTATATTCCAAGCCAGCCGACTCGGATCGCCTGTTTTACCATTCCGAAATCGATTGAAATATCGATTTGAATCGGCTCATCTCGATTTTGAAATCTCAGACTGGCAGAGAAAGCGGGCCGAGTGAGCTCGCTTATCATATCGATCCCACTAGCCCGTCGCGTTTAACATACCGAGCTGAACCTGCAAAATCGATCTGAGTTCGATTGGTAAACGTAGTGAATGTGGTAAAAGGAGAGAGCGCTTGCTACTGTGGCGAATACTACTGAAAGTAAGTTTAAGATGAGTAAGAGAGAATAATAGTGAAAGCCGTAACGATGGCGATGCCTACCGCCATCTTCGTTAACCCCGATTTTCCTTTAGCGCGTACAGGCTGACGCACTAATTCTGCAATTTTACGATGTTGCCCACATATAACTGACACGAAATAAGCATGAATTTACTTCTTTTGTCGGTATTATCCTCTCATATAATATTTTACTTATTTAAATTAATAATAATCCGCATTATCGGCGAAAATAATGATAAAATCCAGTAGAATACGTTGCACTAAATAGGCAATATATAAATATTTCAAGAGTTACTTGCCTCAAATTACAAATATATGGTGGATATTCTATCTATACATGCGCTAAATCGTCCGTTTCGTCGTGATATCTCAAGAAAAGTAATTTAAGAGCGGAGACAACCAATATGGTGTTTATTTCGGTTGTCAGGGTATGGTTTCATGATATAATGCCCGCTACATCCACCTTAATGAGCCAAAGCGTGTATTGTGAAAGACATATTATTTCCGGGATCATTACATTTTTACTGCTTATGAAAGTGGAAAACGTCTGCGCAAAGTGTGTTTCTTCTGATGTCCTGAACTATTCCATTTACCAGCTGATAAGCTTCATGTGCATTACGGCCGATTCTCCGGGAGGGATACATCTTCACTCACTGGAGTGGGTAACCAATAAAAGTTGCTCGCGCAATGTATTGTCTGGATGAAAGTTTCTCTCCACAATTACAAGGGAATAGTAGTATCCTCTCAGTTCAGGTGAATAATCGCATTTCGTTGGAGAAAGCGAAAGTTTAATCAAGCTTTTATAGTTTCCATTTCGAATCGAAGCCCGTTAGAGAGATTCGTAGTATCTTGTTTATTTAATGGAGTCGCAACAATGAGATCCTTTCTATTCGCTTTGAGCCTCGCTGTTTACTTTCCATATCTCTTTCCCGCCCAGAAGTCCCCATTGATAAATCATTTGATATATAGCTCAAGTCCCTATCCTTGCTGTATTTCTCTCCGTTGTATTTGCTGTTCAAATTCTTCACACGTTTCTGAATAAAGCTTCATTTTAATTTTAAAATATGTGCACTCCTGGAGTTTTGCCATTAATCTATTAATAGGTAATAACATGTGCAAAATTGTACACACCCGAGTATCGAGAAATCTATTCTTATACCTGTATAAGACTTGTAAAACTATAAATCCACTGTTTTTTTTTCAACAAGTATGATGATATTTTCACATCGACGGCAGAAGAAATATGGATCTTTCCACGCCACTTCGGACAATAGTTGACCCTTAACCGATCAGATTTTGTCGTAAATTTGTGGAAAAGGTCGCCTGGTGAAATAATGAAATACCGTCTCGAGCGTATGGCGAAACTTTTAAAAATAGGTGAATAACGGCTTTTTCCAAAATGGCGATTTTCACTGTCATTAGATTTTCGTAATCACGTATCTCTGGGAAAAATCAACGTAAAAAGACGTTCATTGGCTTTTTTTTAACTATAGATTTTGATCAAACTAACTTTGGAGTAAAAATAACAATAAAATTATTATTTGTTTAAAATTTTAACTAATAAATATTGTATAGATCACTTTTTTTAAGTCCTTAACGTTTTTTTCGAGCTATTTATTTTACGTGGCGTACCTTGTTCTATTATGCTTCTAATATAAAACTTTCAAGAGGCGTTCTTCCGTTTTAGAGAGAATTAATTCCTATGCGCACGTTCAATACATTTTGGTCATCGTCTGAGGCTACTAAACTATTCTTTACAGTCCTTTTGTTTTCTCATCAATTTCTACATCAGAACGATTTCTTTTGGATATTCTCCCTCCCTTTATGTCACCTACAGTTCAACTCACTTGTATGATGCGCACTCTTCTTGCACTCTTCTCGTTTATGGGTCTCCGTGTGTTAATAGTAGAGAGAGTTGTCATTTCAGAATGGCGTGTATGTGACAAGTTCTTTTGTTTTGTCTCTTAATTTTCTGTGATATTTGTCACCCTTTCTGATTTTCCAAACGATTTTCTCTCTTCCGTTGTCATTTCCTTCCCCTCGTTGATCTTTTCCTCGAAACATTTCCTTCGCTTACTCTTTTGAAAAATGTACTAGTATACTCATACCTAATACTCAGACAATGGGTTTCGTAAAAATGTAATGTTGAGCCCCGTAGGAAGCTTAGGTTACAAACTATGAATTTTGAATTATTTTTCCCCGCCCGCATCCGTTTTCCTCCCAAGTGGGAGGCTCATTTCAACCAGCTTAGGCCATTAAGTGAAATCTACAGCCGTTTGCTGCCTTCCTGCGTTTCTCGTTACCAACTTATTTGCCTAAATACCTCCATTATTTTCCCCACTGATCAATGGTATATCTTCGATATAGCTTACTCAAAGAATAAACGTAAACGTCTACCGCGATATCGGAGAAACCATCACTTGTCGTACCCCTTTGCACCCGTCGCGTTTCTCGGCAATCCGTGGCTTTAGACTGCTCGGTTTTATGTCCAGTCTCCTTGGAATATTACTCGCATCGGTACATAAATAACGGCGGAAATGCACGAGCTGATATCTGTGCGCACACACCTCGACCATGGCTCTGACGGATCCGTAATGTTATCCAATCTCCATGCGTAAGAGCGTGATTTACTTTCACTCGGTCAAGTCAACGCTCTCATTACGGTATGGCATTGGGTCGGAATCTCGATTATTTCCAACTGGAACGCGGTAATATAACAGTAAATGCCTGCCGGAGTGAACCAGCGTAATAAGCTTTTAAGGGTGATATTCCATTCAAACCAGGTTTTGTTGAAGTAATGCATAATCCCCGACTGTTATTAATTCATTCTTTTATAAAGGACTTTCAACCGCGACTTTGTGACTCAAAATGAATACTGCATTCTTTATTTTATTGTGTATTATTTAAATACTTCTGCCCGCACGGATGATATTTCTTGTTTGTTAAAAACTAGAGCGAGATGGAAATCACGCAGATTAATTAACTCCCATGTCATCAAGAAATAATTTACTCCGCCGCTTTAAAAGACTGCTGCGCCATCTGTATTGAAAGTACGCATTTCGACATTAGTTATTAATGGTACTTCCTCATAACTCAAAAACTAAGGATTTGAGCCTTAATTTTTACATTATTCAATTCCCTGGGATTATTCGCTTCTCGTGTTTTCGAAATTGGCATTTTTATTCGATAAAAAAATTAATTTTCGTCATATCCACCCGTCGTCGTGTTTAACTCTATGTACTTTCAAGTTTGATAAGAAGAAAAAATGGCGTGGAGTGAAATTATTTAGGGTGTCTTCCGTTTGCTATAGTGCGGTAATCACTTTGCGACACTCCTGCGCACTTGCCTTCCATTCGTCACATAACCTGCGCTCTGGGTATCGCACACATTCGTGATTTTCAAGTTTGTTGATTTTCACCATTGGGGTATATGGAGAGGGCATTACTGCCCGTATTCATAGTCCTATTCCTAGGGGTTACCTGGTTATCCTCTAGCCAGGTAACACCTAGGTGTCCCCTACGCTGAGTGATTCATAAACCTTACCTGGGTAACACCCAGCCAGGGGACGCCTGGGTAAGAGGTTTGGCAACAATCCCGCGGAAAAATACATATAAACGGTTCCGCTGAATGATTCTCGATTTTTTCGATGCTCATTTCTCACCGTAACCAAGCACGCTATAAACAATAATAAACTATACTGTTTCACGATGTTGATGAACAATGATGGAATCAATATGAGAGAATGCTTATGATATTACTTTAATGTTTATGCAATATGAATGGTGAGGAATACGAGGGTGGTTCAATAAGTACCCGTGTTTGTAAACAGAAGGCGTTACTATGGAAAGTTGTTGATATTATCGTGTACTGCCATTAGTACTGTAGTATCAATTCGTCCCACGCGTGGGCAGCAGTACTGCGTTAGGGGAGCTTTGGGTAAGCTTCATGCCTAACCCAGGAAATCGACGGCCTAGGGGAGGGTTAGGGGACGGCAGTCCCCTGGGTAACGACTATGAATACCATTTCTGAGCCAAGGGTTTCCCCACGCCTGGAGGACACCCAGGTAACGACTATGAATACGGCCCTACGTCAGTAAACTGTAGCCTGACAACCGGAATGTCAACCATATTGTTTAACCCTGCTCTTTTCTTACTTTCACTCGGGTAGCACGACGGAATGGACGAATTAGCGGATGTAAAGCAAGAATATTCACCAACTGTTTGAAGTTTTAGAATTTTAGGCAAGTAACTCCTGAAACTTGTACTGGCTGCTTAGGGACATGGATTGTACTTGATTTTACAATAGTTTTCATCGAGAATATTGATTACTATTATTTTAAATAAATTAAATATATAAGGAGGGAACTGCTGATAAGTAACTGTTTGACATTTTAGGCAGGTAACTCTTGAAAAATATATTGGTCTCTTTGTACTAAATATTCCACTCAATTTCACCATAGTTTTCTCCAGGATCGAATATAATTATTAAATTAAATAACTAAACCAAATAAGATATGGAAAATGCTTATTAAAAAGGGAAGGGCTGGCTGATTCCCAGTAATTTATTGATAGATATCGTTCGATTGAAAAATTAGCGAGGCAGCTGGTGAGCGCTTTAGAAAAATCGGGATCGACAAAGATTTTTGACTTTTGATCGGGGTTGACAGCTTCTAGCATTGGCCACCGTAACAAGCGCCCTTTCCATTCACCTCAATGATTTTCCCCTAAGGCATCAAACATGCATTTTGTAAGGTTTTTGATTGCTCTTTGAAAAAAAATTATATGTTTTTAAATGCTTGTTTTGAACAAATTCGGCCACTTTACGCAATGAATACGGCCGTGACTGTTGCCCTCCTACAAAATGCTTCCTACAGCCTAGTTACGAAAGATTTCGTCAGCGCGCATCGCTCCATTCGACGTCATCCGTGAGCGCCGCTGAAGGAGGCGGAGATGGCGCTTGCTTGCTGTGGTGGTCATGGCTAGAAGCTGTGACCTGAGCGTGGTTTGTTCGCCATCTTTGTTAACCCCAATTTTCCTTTAGCGCTTACGGGTTGACGCGGCGATTTTGCGATGGTGAATACGAATTTGGCAGTGAAAGTTAATTTGCTACGAGAGATAATTTTTGATTCTGTCCAAAGATAACGTACCAGAAATCAGCGTGCATATACTTCGTATTTACTTCTTTAATACGGATTCTCCGTAAATATATGTTGTTATTCATTTAAAATAATAATAATCCGCATTCTCGATTAAAACTGCGGTAAAATCGAGAAGAATCCGTAACTTTAAGTTTCCGATGTATCTTCCCAGAAATACTTGCCTAAAATTTTCAAACAGATGGTTGATATTTTTGTTTTACATCCGCTTATTCATCCATTCCGTCGTAATATCCGTAGGAAAGTGAAGAAAGAGCAGGGGGCGACACGCTAACTTTGCTATTTTTCTATGTTTTTCCATCCATAACTCGCGAGAAATCTTCATGCATTCACTTCTTTAGTGTGAATTCTTCTTGCATATATTTTAATTTATTTTAAATAATAATTGTCAGCATTCCCGCGGAAAACCGCGGTAAATTAAGTAAATTGAGTAGAATCCATTGCACTTATTAACATATATATGTTTCCAGATTTACTTGACCTTTAATTTCAAACAGACGGTTGATATTCTTGTTTTGCGTACGCTCATTCATCCATTTCGCCTCACTATCCGTAGAACAGTGAGGATAGAGCAGGGGCGACCAATATGGTTGTTATTTCGGTTATCAGGCCCAAGTTTTATGGCAAAATGGCCTCTCTATATACCTCAATGGTGTGCGATAAAGTGCGTTGATGTGTTGCCACGTACGCTGACTTGAATGGTAACTTCCCTATGTTGTCCATTCCAAAAAAGAGGACGTGTTTTCTATGATGTGCCAGAAATCGAATGGCATTTGAATCATTTTTAGGTGAAAACCACTTTAAGGGGCATATTTATATTTTGAGAGGGTGATCAGTCTACTCGCCAATGAAGTCATGTTGCAAAACCTGTTATATGTACTTCATGCCATTAGGTACTTGCTAGCTCTAATTGAACCCCTGAATTTATTGTTCAGAGCTACTTTATTTGTCGTTCGTCTGAAAATTGTAAATCGTATTCCGCACTCTTGGTAAATGTGCTGCATAAACCAGTGCAGATGGCTGTGATTAAGGGCAAATAATGCATATTCTAAATCAACCGTTAAGAAAAGAATAAATGGAAGGGTTAAAATTAATGGTCATCTCACTTGTTTCACGCTCTTTCCGTTCTCGTAGACATTAGCACCTAGTTCCCGGCCTTGTGTTTTTTGTCGCTTCGCGAACATCCAATTACCGACCGCAACTTCCTTCCATTCCATGCGCATGGAACGCCTGGTTCCATGCTCATAAACTTGGCAGTCTTTGCCTATTAACTTACGAGTAAACACTCCTTCTGGGGGCATAAAAAATGGGTCTCGAAATGTCTCGAGTTTTGTGGTGCCTTTCTTGACTACTTGTGTAATCGTTCCATTTTCCATTTCGTGTTTAATTTAGGTCGCACCGTCAATTAAGTTGGCAGCATTTTACCGTCGCTTCGTTGGTACTAATTCTCATCCTCATTTGCATCAACGCTATCGATTTACCGCGCGAGTCTATACAATTGCGTAGGATAGAGTGGGGGTTAGGACCAGGAATGTTGAATAAATGTAAAGTCATGGTTTCGGAACGGTTCAGAGTGGGTTGAGAGATTCGGTTCACGGAACCGAACCGAGAGTAGGAACGAATGTCACGGAACGAGAGTGGTTCCGGAACGAAAGTGGGTCGAAAATATTTTAACCTACCTAACTTAGGACACTGTCACAATGTTTATTGCAACTGTGCGTAAAATGTTCTTTATTATCGTGTTCGGTTGATTTAAAAATTTTTGAGTGCTTCGCCGTGATTTTTCTGCAGTCACGATTTACTCGCGGGAAGGACTATAATTTTAAATCCTCCTTAGAGATGGGCAAACCCGGTAATTTTTGGTGACTCGTTCACTCTGAACCGGTCCTTTTTGTGACCCCTTCCTTTTCGCTCGTTCACCGCTCCATTTTTATTGGTGGTCGTGTATTTTATGTTTAAATGTTCTTGGTGTTTAACGAATTTAACTAAAAAACTTTAAACTGCTTGGTATACCGTAATGACGGCGTTTAAGAATGTTGGATGAAATGAGGTGGGAGGTAATATCACCAAATTTATACCTAGTTCCCTAAAAAGGTTTCATTGATATAAAGAAAGAAAAGTACTACTAATTAGACCACTAGCATCAGCGGATGAATTTTTGGGATGTTACGAAGTACATCCGATCTCTTTAAGATGAAGTACATCCTTTTCTCTCGTTGAGAATTACGCGCTCTTTGCGGCGTCAAAACACAAAGTCATCGGGAATATGGCACGAGAGGTCGTGTGTTTATGTGAAGTTCTTCTTGCTCAATCGTTTTAGATTGGCGTATTTGTTTATGATTCGTTCGAAGACTAAGAACTGATGTAATTGGATCCTTCCCTCCGAAATTTTCGCGGAGCAGGGATGCCATAACGCGCAGTGACTTCAGACCATGGAGATGCCGTTTTTGGATGACGTGGCCTTGTTTAAACATTTTACGGTCCTTTTAAGGGCAATCGTTAATGCGTGTGGTTTACGCCTGTACACAAGTATCATACATCTCTTTTTTGTCAGAAAGTTTTCTATTATCCCGGCTACTCAAATATAAGGAATAAATTTTATGCCCGTTCGTAATTAACCAACTATAATGGAGCATATGATGTCGAGGCAACTGCGAGACTTGAGGTCTTTATCCTGAAGATAGAAGAAGTCTTTTGTGTACGGATCCGCGATGAGCAATTTTTAATTTTCCTTTGATCATTAAAATAGGGGAAATCCCGAATGTTCAGGCGGAAGACATACTCACAATTCAAGCAATTTCGGAAACCTACATCTTCAAGTCTTCATTTCTCTTGCTTGCTTTCTGCGGGAACCTACTCTTCCCCTACTCTTCATTTTCGTTTCGTTTCGTTTCAATCACTCTGTTTTATTTTTTTATATGGCTTGTTTCTTTGTACGAAATAAATATTCCTGAAATTTATCAATTTCCATAGCTACTTATTTTTCCAAAGGGGTTCTCTAGCAGCATATACCACTTCCAGCCTAATGCAAAATGTTATCTTTCTCCAGCACTCGTTTCACATACCTTGAAATCCACTTTACCCATGATTTCTGGTATCTTTCTTAAGGTAGTGCGAGCGAGATAGTTCCCTAATCATAATAGAGACCATATTCGAATTATACGTTTTAATTTCACCAGCTGTGACATTCACGAATTAAATATCACATTATTAATGGTGCGATAATATAGTTTTACATGACAGAAATTGTAAGTAATGAAATGAAAATATCTAAATAAAGCTTTGACTCATTTTTTTCACGCGGTACGTTGGAAACTCCATCAAAACTGAAGGTTTATTGTGATCCCGAAGAATTTACTATGGTGACAGTATGATTCATTTTAAAAAATATGCAAGAAAGCACACAAACTACACATTGTTGATTTTTTGACGAGATCTAAGTGTTTGAACTTCCTCATGAGTTAAATAAGGTCTCCCTGGAGTGAATATACGTACCATTTCACATGTAAAATGGCTGGTATTTTTTGGCAAATATGACGGAAAGTAATGTGGTAAGGGGTTGAATTTTTGGCGTCAATGGATGGGTGATATATTTTTCTTTAAAGTGAGACCAAATTCATTGATCTCTAGGTAAAATGATATTTTGCTCAAACTACCTTAAGTGGGCTGCATACCACAACCGAAAACACGCATACATCTACGTTCTTTTATTCTACGACTCTGCCTTGCTACTCAAAGTAAATATGTTGATGCAGGCCTTCAGTAAGGATTTTTACTTACAATATGTGTCGTAAATTTTCGCTTTTTCTTCAGGAGCCTATTCGTCCTTTCTCAGAATCCACGTTTCTGCCCCATGCAACGTCACTCCCATCCTACTCCCCCGTTATGTTATAAACCCATCACCAGCCTTACCTTTACATCCTTACCTGAGGTCCACGTCGCCAGCTCTCTCCTATTGCTAAACCCTTTTGTTCACTGGCACCATCCTTCTCCATTAACTTCTCAAACTACTGCAGTCTACTCTCGTCCTCTTTCTCTCTCCTTTAGCTATGAGGAGGGCGATTCAGACGCCGGGGGTCTCTTCATACTTACTGCATTTCCTAACCAATGGTCCCCTTATCAGCGTACCCAATTTTCCTCTGCGGCGCAAATGATCTCAGCTGTCGGGCGCCCCCTCTACATAATCAAGAAACCGAAATGATGTCGTTAATTTTTTTTGCGCTCGGCTGTGTTTTCACCTGCCTATTCCTCACAGGTTGAAGACTTCTATGCTCTACCCCGCGGTCCGCTTTAAGTGCGTGCGGCAAGGATTGTAAGCACACCAGCCGTAAAAAAGTAGAACTGGTGCTGGTACCTCGGCTTACATACCTCTCGACTCGACCTATTTGTTTAAGAAGACTCGATTCGACCTATTTGTTTAAGAAGACTCGATTCGACCTTTTTCCATTTTTCCGTTTGGCCCCTAGATAGGCACCTAGTCTAGGGATACAAACTGCGATGATTTTCTGACTCAGCGATCATAAAATACATATTCGAATAGCCGAATAGTTAAATTTGTTCGAGGTGGATATTTTTCAGCAATAGAAATGAATTTTTTTTTTTAACTTTACGAATTTTTTCTGAGTCATGTAAAACAGAATGAGGTCCCTGAATTAATTGCAAATTCTGGTGTTCAGACGGCTGATTTTCTAAATGGGAGCGTCTGGTAAGAGCGATTATAGTTCGCAAGTCGAGGCACTACTGAATATAGGAAAAAGGAATATGGAGATAAAGTGAATGTTAATTGAGATGTGTTATTGTCAAATTGAGGTGTGTCTCTATTAACTCTTGTGATAATCGAGAATGGCGCGCGAGAGATGAAAGAAGTCTTTTATGAATTCGAACGAGAACCTCTCTGATTTTGTTCTTTAAATCGTCGTCTTGGGACTCCAGGACTAATAACCATCGATGGGACCAATTTCAAAAGTCTCGAATCTTAACGACAGATGTTTCCTTCACCGCTTATTGCTCTAGGAATGGCCATAGTTCTGGAAACTTTTAGTAACCTGTCTTACCTTACCAAAGTTTTTAAAAGTCCTTAGGTGGATCTAATGGCGGATCACGCATAGGAGGGAGAACGGAGCAATATACCAGAAATTGGGACGTTAGGATAATTACCGTCAAAAAATCTACCAACCAGCTGGTAGAAGACCCAAGTGAAGTGCCTTTCCCGCCGCATAATGTATCCACTAGTTATTAATATTCAAATGAGAAAAAATCCGTATTTCGATATAATTTATTGAGTAATTTTCCTAGGTAACAATTTTTAACCAGATTACTTCCAATATCGATACCCACATCGAGCATTAAGGTAAATTTTATAGCAATACAGAGTTATTTTTCTCATTAAAGTTTTTTTAAAAGTTTGCTGAGTAAAATCATTGATGTTGTAAAGCTGGTAGCATTTCCGTCCTTCTGGATTATAGGAACCTTAATACTAAAGAAGTTCTTGAAAGGACTGTATGGCTCGACCGAAAACGGCCTTGTAGTTCCAGCTTCTGCCTCAGCCTGGGAGAGATCTTCGCCTTCCCCTCCATCAATCGACCCGAACAATATCGCCACCACTCGGAGAGTGGAATATGCGTTCAAAGGGTTCTGGAGAGTGGCCACAGTGACATCATAATACACAATTTTCAACATTTTGATAATCCTTCATAGATATGAAGCATTCCCATTTACAAAAAGTGCAATGGTTTTAAGGAACATACGTCGTACGCGTCATGACAATCACCTAATTTTCGACAAATTCTTGTTTCTTCCGCGATCGAAATAGTTATTGTTAAAGCTAATAGTGAAAAGCTACGAAACTAACTATAAGTATTAGTGTTTATTTTTATTTTGTATTTTGTCTTCACTACCCCGAATATAGCGTATTTGGCCAATTTATAGCTAGCGATTAACAACAACAACATACGAACACAAACATCAATGCTCTGGGTGGCTATAATTCCAAACAGGCGGGATTCGAGGCCGCGACCCTCAGTTTGGCAGTCGAGGACTTTACCTCGTCGCCACCGTGTCCGGCATATTCACTTATTCCCAGACCTGTTATTAAAACCTATATTCCTAAAAACACTTATTCCTAGAGGTTTGCATAAACAGATTTTCTTTAAGCATTAATACATTGTCGAAAATAAAAGCGCGTTGATCTCAGCGGAACGTTGTCGGCCGTAGTGTAAAACCCCCATTAGTGCGCTCAATATTTTTAAAAATTTGAAGAAGAAGATGATGCTTCGTTTGCCAACCAACATCCGCCGTCGCGTCATGTCCCTGCGGCCGGAATTCATCCCGAGGGAAACGTCGTTTCTCTCATTTCGGTTTCCATTTCCGAATCATTCCTCCTTTCTGTTTCCCGTGCCCGCCCACGCCATCATCATTTCTCTAATTTCAGTGGACCAAATAGGACGTCCGCGAACTGTCCGCGGACAATTTGACCCGCTGGCCGCGAAGCGGAGGAAACGATTGGGGTCACGGGCGACCCAGAAGGAGGCGGAGGACGATGAAATTGGGAAAAAATTGCCAGTTTCAGAAAGAGCCGAAGAAGGAGGGCAAAGACGTCGGATCACCGCTCGGGCCACGAATCCTTTTGTCGATTCCGATTTAATTCCGCCGAGAGAGATTTCGACGGACCGAAATGAACGTTTTTGGGTTTTTTTTTCTCCTCGCAATGCGCAACCAACAGGAGGGCTCGCGGTGGTGGTCTCATGCGAACGGCCCACGCGAACTTATGAAAATTTACGATAAAATGATTGTTTCACGAACTGGGACGGTTTTTGAGGATAGTAATTTAGGTTTTTCGTTACGATTTGGCACACTTTCCGTGATGCTGGAGTTTCCTCTGTGGACCAACTCCGGTCGTGTCCCTCGATTTATGATTTAGGCGTGGTGGTAGGTCGGTTAAATGATCGAACGCTTAGAAAAAGCTATTCGAAGGGAATATTATAACGCTATTTTCATGCTTCAGGGTCATTAATTTGAGGAGGGTGAATTTTGAGACTTCATGTAGCCACCGTAAGTCCTGTAACTGGTTTTCGTTCCTTCATCTACTGTCGGCGCGGAAATTATGTGCACTCGAGTTTGGGTACTAATAAAAAGTTAACGAAAAGACTTACAGAAAAGCTTACGACGCCATCATTTTTCTCATTCATTTCTACGTTTTGTAATGGCAAATTTTAATTTTTTAATCAATTTATATATTTTTTACTACAGTTATAACGTAAAAAGTACCGGTTATTTACGGCGCGCGGGAAAAGCTCCGACTTTGACACCTTGTAACTCAAACACAAGTTCTTCAATGACAACTATATTTCTTTAAATCGAGGATAGATATGTTTGCTATAGATTTTGCGAGTTTCAGCTTTGTATGTTTCATAGAAATAAAGTTATTATTAATTATTTAAAATTATTGCATTTCAAAACTGGGGCATCGTAAGATTTCGTTCTTGGTCTCGTTGCAATTGGCATCCACAGTACCCTGCGAGTACCCCTAGTACATCCACATACTACCCTGCGAGCCTCCGCAATTGGCTGTGGCGGGGGGTGTTAGGACACCAGCCGTGTAAATATGTAAGGGATTGAGTTTTAGGAGGAATAATTGTGACGTGTATTATATGATTGCATTTAGTGGAGCTCACTCATTATTTTAGTAACTTATTGAGCGTGGAAAGAAAAAAAAATTAAGTACCTTTCTGCTCGGCAATATATATGTATCTCTCTCATTTTATCGCTTGTGTCAGACCTAGAGATGTAGTGAGGCGTCATGATAATATTCTCTGTTTCGCTCTCAAACGTTCATTTTGGTGGTTGGAGCGATTTGATTTTCCTGGGGAGGTTTATTTTTTTTTTAACTACGTACGGATTAGCGTGAAATTTCCATACGTCCTTTTATTGGTTATGTCTGTGGATAAAATAAAGAAATGGATTTTATTACTTTTTGTAATTCAATTCTATTAAAATTGTTGGCACGTGATTCTTGATATATCTTTCTTGATAATCCATTTACATTCGTACAAATCCTCTGGAAGCGAACTGAAATATTTCATATTATTATAGTGGATGGTGACAAATATCATGGTGCCATGCCAAGTCACGGATTCGAAGTAGTAACAATGAAATGTCACGGTCAATTTCATAACATCATTTTGAACATAGTTTTCGCCTAAAGTTCGATTTCCGCGTAGAAAACCAAAGTCAGAACATACTTTAAGGCAAAACATGTGAGGTATTAATTTCCTATCTTTATCATCGTAACTTGCTTGATGAGTTCCATTGCATTAACATGTTTACTGAGATTAAATCTGTTTCTAGAATATTTTTGTCGACTTACTTGAAAAGTTATTATAATGTGCAGTCGGTGATCTAAGATTACCGCTCCAGCCTCATTAACTACCCGTGACATGATGAAAATTGATGTTTTCATGACTCGTTTTTATCGCGCGGTACGTTTAAAATTCCTTCAGTACGGAAGGTTTTTTATGACCCTGAAAAAATTACCGTGGTGACAATATGGTTCATTCTAAAGTATAGTTGAGAAAACATAAGAACTACTTTTTGTTAATTGTTTGACGAGATATTAGTACTATAAATAAACTTTACATGAGAACTTTTTAAATGGGGTGTCTCTAGAGTGCATTTACGTACCATTTCCCATGTAAAAGACATATTTTTCATAGAAAATCTCGGTAAGTAATTCGTAAAGGAGATGATATTTTGGTATAGTTGGAATGGGCGAGATATTTTTCTCTAAAATGAGTAAAGTTAATTGATTTCCAGGTGAATTGATATCTCGCTCAAACTACCTTAAGATGATTCGTCGAGTGTATATTCCCTTAGGCCAAGGTTTTTAAAGGGAAGCTCCAATGTCCTGACGTTATGCATTGTTTTTTCATGAGTTAGGCGCATTTGATTCCATTTAAAACTACGTGCTTTATGTTCAAGGAAAAAGCGCAAGGAACGTGATAGGTAATAACTTATAGTCCTTTTTTGCTAGTGCTAATTTATGAGCCAGAGAAATAAATTTAAATATTTAGCTTTTAATTTGGTCTTTGGACATTTTTCAGCGATCAGTACTTGCGCATGATCGTACTTGGGTGCCTAGGAGTTTTCTGCTAAGAAATATTCAATTTAACTTATCTATTATGGGATATAAATTACTCTGTCGAACATAAGAGAAACCAACTCTTTGTGAAAGTTTTTATTCAATTTTCTAAACTGATGTGCAATCGTAATTTGAAAGTATAGTCCGCATTTCAAGTGCGTGGAGTATTGAATGCTGCATTGATTCCATCTTTAGGTTTAATAAATCACTTCATGAATAATTGAATTCATTTCGTTCGTGACTCACAACGTCAATACGGTTTAAAGACGAGGGTACCCATACGATCCCCTTGGGAAACACGTTCTCCGGGGAAACACAAATAAGGATAATTTTATTTGATTAAACGCGGTAACACGGTTGCATCCTTGACTTTAATGCCTCTGCATATCATTCGCTGGAAACTCGAAGAATAGCTTAGGACAATTTCATTTCCCTGCCCGTGTTTTTTTTATTGCCGCAGCCCGTTTTTTTTTTGGACTTTCATCGAGCAGCATGCATCGTTTTGATAGGAGGCGTTCTCCGTCGGAGATTGTTTTCGCGAGAGTCGTGCGCTTTCCGAGCGGTTTATCTTCAAGCGGCCGGCGGCTGTCACTTGTTGAGCTCGCGATTTGATTTAGTGGGGGCGCGTCGGTGTTCTGCTGCGCGGAGCGGAGGCAATGAGGCGAGGGCGGCCAGTGTGGAGAAAGGGAAAGTCGAAAAGAGGATAGAAACGGGCAATTGCGTATGCAATCACGTCCGTGAGGATTGGAGGGAGAGCGGTCGATAGGGTCAGTGGCCCGCGTACGGAATTGTTTACTTATTCGCGGATTTATTGCTTCGCTAAATTACTCAACTGGGGTTGGTAACTAACTTCGCTAAATTACTCAACTATTGGTTATTCCTTTCTCCGCGACAACGATCATAGTCAAATGTGATAGTAGGATTAAAAAATAAATCGTTTCGGGCTTAACGTCCTGTTATATTTTTTACTTTCGCCATTAAAATTATGACCATTGAAAAATCTGACCAGGAAAGACTTGAATCCTTCGAAACCTGATGCTGGAGGAGGATTCTGAAGATGAAATAGGGGGACAAAATAAGAAATGATGAAGTGTACAGAAGAGTAAAAGAGGAAAGGACCATGTGAAACACCATACAGAAAAGAAGAACCAGATGGATTGGACACACCCTGAGACACAATGGGTTTGTGAAGAACATGACTGAAGGCAAAATAGAGGGGAAAGTTCCCAGAGGAAGACCCAGAAATATGTTCGTGGACCAAAGAAAGAGGAAAGTACATAGGAAGAGATAAGAAGGGGGTAAGGGAACTAGCATTATATAGGGAAGGGTGGAGGGCTGCAGTCAACCAATTTTAGGATTGGACAACTAATGGATGGAAATTATGCATTGATAAAAGAAATTATCTATTGTATTCATACGCTCATAAGTTTTATTTTACCCAACAAATTTTCAATTTCTTTTTTCAATTCAAATTTCAAAATCATAATTTTCAAGGAGTCGGAAACCACTAGTGTCCTGCTATATGTATATGTTTTTTTATAACCCGGCTCCCGACATTTATTATTCCCATCTCCCTATCTCCACTATTTCCCTAAGACTGAGACACATATATATAAATTATTGTATTTGTTGTTTCTGGCACTTTGAAAATTGCGGTTGCCCGTCGGAACTTGGGTCGTAAAAAGAGAACTTTTGATATTCGTGTGTATTACGATTAGTTCATTCGACAACGCCATAATTGACTTTTCCCGTGATCTCAGAAAAACGCATAACTGCTTGTAATCGCAGCGGATCATAACTCTTTCCCATTTCGAAAGCAAAAGATATGGAATATGAGAGTATTAACTAGTTATACATATATACTAATTTTTTAATGACAGTCCATCTGTTTGGATTGAGTTTTGTACGGACAGTAAAAACTATGTCGTTAAACTTCGTGGTTCTCTTGTTATTATATACCTTATGTTTTATTTTATTTAATTCTTGTCACCACCTTACCTGAGATCAAAGTCCTTCGCTGGTCGCTATCCAGTTAACCCGGTAGAGATCCATGGCCAATACTTCTCCATTTCCGCTTTCTGATAAACCTGCTTCTATCTTATATTAATTTTACATTAAGGTTCGCTAGAATTCTTATATTTCATGTAGTAAACGAGTGCATGTTACTCATTCCTTAAATCTTTGAAACTTTTATGAATAATTACGCCTATCATCAAATTTATTCTGAGGCAATTTAGTGCTTGCGGAACGAGGTCAGTTAGGAGATTGGACTGACAAATATTCATAATTATTGTGTATTAGATTGAAATATATATCAGTAAGATTTCATTTCTTATTCATACTACTGAATGCCATTAATAATTTAAAGACTTTCAGATTTCTTGGTTGCGCTAGTTCACTAATTAAGGGTTTCAAATTTTTCTAAAAAAAAACAGGCAAATTCTTCGGCAGTCCATTCTTGTATCCTCCTCTGTTTTCAAGTCATCTGAACCCTCTCCTGTTCCCTCCCAGAACAATTTATCCGCCGGACTTGATTTTTGAACGGTGAAACCTCCGACTTTTGCTTGCTCTGGAAAGTCCTCGTCACTTTCCTCTCTTTCTTACCCAATATCCTCTCCTTCATCGATTGGCCTTCACGTACTATATTGTCTGTCAGTTTCTTTCACTTCATTCGTATCCCCCCGAACTTGTGTGACAACTATCCCTTCGCCCTCCTCTCTGGCCTAACTGCCCTCTCCATTCTACGTTCTCAATCGTGGATGCTTCCGATGAAGACCAAATTACAGAACAACACCACGCTCTATGCGCTGGATAAAGTTTCTGCGTTGATAATACTCCGAGAAGGCTACTAGAGGATCAGGGGAATCAAATCGGCTGCTTCGTAAGCGGATGTTGCGCTCCTCTACGAGCTATATGGGTCAGTTTTATTATTTTTATTTATTATTTATTATTAAAGCTTTCTACCAGTAAAGGTAGGTTTCGTTGATGTCTCCTCCCGGTTTTCTACGCTTTCATGGGCCTCTCTCGCTATAGCATATCCTTTTTCGTCTCAGCGTACGATCTACCCTTCTTCATCCCGTCCATGAAACCTATTCTCTTTCTTCCCCTTCCCCGCTTGCCCAACATCCTTCCCTCTATCACACTCTTGAGCAACCGATCGCCCCTTATTACACCCTCTAGCCACCTACTCTGCCGATCTCAATTTCATATAGAATTAGCCTTTTCTCGCCCACCATCTCAAGCACTTCCTCGTTAGTCTTACTTTACGTCCACTTCACCTTCTCCATCCTTCTCCACACCCACATAACAAATGTCCGTAACCTATTCTCGTACTCTTTTCTGAGGGTCCACTTTGTGCTCCATAAAACGATACGCTCCATATCATGCTCTTCACCAGCATCTTCTTCACATCCTTACCCAACGTATTCTTGAGCAACTCATCGCCCCTCATTACATCCTCCAGCCACCTGATCTATTTTACAACTCCGCTTTAATGCTTAAAGCCGATCTGTTTACGCAAGCCACTAGAATAGGAGAATAGAAGGATTAATACTAAAAAAATAAGCGTGGTAAATGTTCGCTTTTTGCTCTCTTCTAAACTATTTTGACCCCGGAAGAAAAGTGAATTTGTCGTATATCAGATGTACTCCATGACATTTACGACGGGCATTTCTTAAAATCTTTGCACTTTGTGTCAATGGGGCATAAAGTGGTAAGATTTTATCCTTCATCTCTCTGGAGAGTCATCATATTATTGAAAATTGTGTATTGCAGCGCCAATGTGGCCATTCTCCAGAACCCTTGCGAGGTGTATTCCACTGCGCCCTTATCAGTAATTGAGTGAGATGTAAAATAACATCTGTAGACGATCCCTCCTATTAACTCAATTTTAATTACCCATCAGTCCTAATCAGTTCCTCAATGGAGTCGCACATCTTAGCCACAAGATCTGTCTGTAATTCTTTTAATCCGGCACATTTTGTACATCTCCACATGGCATCCTAAGTGCCTTTTTCTTCTCCCGCTCCTCCTTATTCCCTGTATTCCACCCTCCAAAATGACCTTCGGTATCCCTTCCCCCTATGCTGCTTAATCCTTCCACAGACTTTGCATCTTTTTCAATCCTAGTTATCCGCGGCGTGCGAGGATTACTGCATTTATCGGCCATGCACTGTGTTGGATGTATCTATTGTACATCGATATAAAAACGGTTTTTGAAACTCTGACGAATGTGCTTTCAAGCGTTACAACCATGTTAGTTGCCCGAACAATGGTGGAATCCTATTTCAGCGTGAAACTCATCCTGTGGAGACGGATGGAGAATGTGGGGTGGACTGAGAGGAAGACTAAGTTCGAAGTACTTGAGATGGTGAGCGAGGAAAGGAAACTTCTCAGTGAAATTCGATCGGCAGAGTAGGTGGCTGGAGGATGTAATAAGGGGCAATTGGTTGCTCAAGAATGTGATAGAGGGGCGGCGTTGTGGCGTTCAAGTGGGAATGGGAATTAAAGAGAATGGGTTTCATGCACGGGATGAAGAAGTGATGAACGTATGCTGAGGCGAATTATAATAATGATAACCTGTCTTTATTTTTGAGTGAATTTTAGGACTTTACAGTCTTCTCTTACAATTAACTCACTTTGACTAACACAAAAATCCATTTCCTGGGCAGTGAATATACTACCCAGCTGGGATTCGAACCCGCGGCCCTAGGGTCAGCAGGCGAGGACTTTACCCCGACGCCACCGGGGCCGACATCCTAGAGCGAGATAGGCCCCTCAAAGTGGAGGAAAGTGGGAGGATATTCTCTGACTTTCAACCAAATATATCTTATTCGCTAGAATACTTATAGAAGAAAACGGCAACGACAAATTTATTCGAGATAGCTGACCCCAGAGGGAATTGCGTGATGGGTATGCTATGTAAAGTTTCCCTACTAACAAAGATTTATGAATACCTAGTGTCAATAGCAATAATCATCCCTTCTCATTATTTCCGGTATTCTTCACGAACTCTTATTTCATCTTCTTCTTCCAATTCTCAATTTTGGTGCAAAATGATTTTTCTCCGCAATGAAAAAAACTTGACGGCGTTCCGGTGGGGTCTGAATGGAAGGAAGTTGCCGTGGGGTGTTTTCGAAGAAGGCCGCGCGTGAAGTTGAGGGTTGCTAACGTGAGGGAGGAAGGTGAGGGAGTTGGCTTTATAGAGAGATAAGCCCCGGTTGGGGCGAAGTTGAGGATGTTGTCGGGGGAGGTTTTGTTGTATAGTGCACGCGCCGTTTTAATAGCCATAGAAGTCGGGGGTGGGCTGCTGTCTAGGGTGAGGTCGAGCACGCGCGTAAACCACGGAGCCGTGACAGAACCCACCGCCCGCATTTCGATCGTTGCCTCCGCCGCGGCCGGCTGCACTCGATGGCGCGACACCTGGGGGTCTTGGGGGGGGGGACCAGTGGAGTACTTGCGGGGGGGGAGGGGCTTCGGAGGAGGGTGAGGGGTGCCGCCGGAGGGTCGCAGGGGGGCCTCCTCATGGGGGGCAGGTGACGGGGGAGGGAGGTGGGTGAGGGGAGGGGGCACTGAGGCGGTTACACACGGACGGGGAGAGGGGTGCGTGTGCTCTGGGGAACGAGCGAACATCTGCTCTCTGTCGGCCGGAGGGCGGGAAACGGGCAACCCAAGGGGGTCTCCGGGGACCCTCCTACCCTCCCCCCCCTAACCACCAGTCGCGTCGAAACCCCTAACGGAATCGAGGGTCTGTTATAGCCATGTGCGAAACCCCTTCGTTCGGCTGCTAATTTATTTCGATGCTGAAATTTTAAGTGGACGATTCGTGGAGAACGTTTTCGCGGAAACGTGACATTTTTGAGGCTTATCGAAAGCAGCATAACACACCCGCGATGTGGTTCGATAAATTGAGTCGTTCTTTATTGCTAAAAGTTGCGTAGGGCCTATAAATAGCCCATAGGCTTTATACGATAAGCCAAGCAACGCAATATGTAAATACAAATTATATTGAAGTGTTCTACAATGAAGAAACTCATTCTTCTCATGCTCATAAGTAAAATTGTTTTCTTTCTATTGATTCGTGGATTACCCATTGCCAACCTCGTCTGATTGTCTATTTTGCAAGCTTTATATCAAGCAAGATGCCTTTATATCTATTTCTTTAATAATCTATTTCTGGAAGTATTTGATCTCATTAGCTCATTCCTTGACGAATGACTTTGGAAACTTTGAAAATAAATTTCTCTTAATCTAAGTGAAGTAAATGCAAAAGTTAAAACAGGATACTATAATGCCCTTTAAATTTAATGAGATGATAAATATTATCACATTGACGAATTGTGTGTGTCGTTAAATTATTTACCGCAAATTAATGACTGTAATTATTCGAAACTGATTTTATTTAAAAATGTAATGGATAATTAAAAGTGAGTTAGTCGATAAATATTATTACAAATTTACTAATTTTGTGCAAGACATAATTTCTGACCTCAATTCATAAACTTTTCCCACTAAAAACTGATTCTATTTAAAAATCTAGAGTTTTATCATTCACTTCCATTAAAAGTTACCTTTATCAATGGTTTACCTTACAGCGCTATAGTTTTATATATTGACATACATATTTGATGACTAACCTTGTGCTCATGGAAATGTTAGTGTCTTCCTCGGAACTTTTAAATTATAAATATATAAGTCACCGATGTAAGGCTGTGGTTGCTGAGTGATTGACTCCTGGAAGCACCTTCCAAGCACACTGGAATTGATTTTATCACCAGCACAAATATAGTCGTAATTACGTTCTACCCGCGGCTTAAAGCGCGTTTTTCTGCTATTCAGACTAATTTTATTAATTTTGTCTCGAACTGAGACGCTCATAAGATTCATTTATCATTCGAAAATACTCCACGAAGGGATCGGATAAATCAACCCGTTGGCTCTTTTTTTAGAACGCTTTTTTTTTAGATTCTTTGACACTCCTGATAACGGGAAACCGGGCGAGGAATGCCCGCGCGAAAGTGGCTGCGTATTTGGAAACGAACGCATCAGGACAGACTTGACAGCTGAGTCAACGCCTCTGATTTGCACAACTTGAGCAAACGCCCTCCGTCGGATGGGCGAGGCTGTAACGGTCGCCCTCCTGCACGCTTCCCGTGTTTGGTTATTGGTTATCTTGTAACTGCGAGCGCGATTCAAAACGACGAACTAGTTCCCATCTTCTTTTCTTTCTCCTTGGAATCCCCGTCATGTGATACACTGTGTCTCTCTCTAATTATATTTCTTGTCTACAAGTTCTTGCAGGGTAGAGATAATTAATTGATTTTGGCGTTACGTTGTGGAACGACGAGAAGGAATAACTAGTAATAAAAGGATGTACAGTTCCACTATGTTTTAATGTTAACAAACAGTTTGTCTTGAAAACGACGCTATAGACGTCGAAAGCGGTAGACAGCATTAAAACATAGTGGAACTGCGCATCATTTTATTGTGAGTTACAGATAAATTGTAATTGAAAATGTTGAGCCGGGTCTTTTTGGTAGGCATAGTGAGATATTTTCGTTAAGGTGGCCTTATATACGAATCTACGTCTAATTTTTCTTGTTTCCACAAAATAGTTTGGCATCCATCAGGTTTCCGCGTGCAATTTCTACTACATGTCAAAATTTAAAAATGTAAATATCTTTGGGGTAATTAATAATATCATGTAATTCAGTTTCAAAATTTTTTATATTAAGTCTCTGTTACCATTGAGTTTAGATTTGATTCGTTCCACTCTTTCGCAAAAATATTTCTTTCCGTTCTTAAAGCAGCAATTCCTGACAACGCATCTCGTAGAATTGGCTTCATTTGCGGTTGTCCTATTAGTTGAGGCATCATTTTGAGATTTTTCAATTATTAGAACAGTGATATCGGATATAAAACTTTATGTATTTCATTATTCATACTTTTTTAAAGTATTCTACCGGTTAAGGTAGGTTAAGCTGAATGTCAGAGAATCTCCTCCCGGACTTTTTTACACTTTCAGGGTCCTATCTCGCACTAGTATATCCTTTTTCGCCTCAGCATACCATCAACCCTTCTTCATCCTGTCCATGAAACCTATTCTCTTTCTTCCTCTTCCCCGCTTGCCCAACATCCTGCCCAATATTACGTTAATTACTTGATTAATCACATCACCATGGAAATCCGCCTTGGTGATGTATCTGGCTAACACAAGTGACCATAAGTTTGGGGATGCACACTCTCGCTCGTGGTCAAGTTATATTTTTTCCACTGCCAGTGATTTCACACCGTTTGGTATGCTATATAGGTCTTATTTTGCTGGATTTCGTTTCATTATTTAGACTTATCTCGGTTCCTATAAAATTTAGCAGGTTGAATTTGGAGGATTTAAAATTGCAACACTACTGGTGCAGGTTGCCTCCTTTAAAACCCCTTACGAGAGGGATTTTAACACACAATCCACATCTCCTGCTCCCTCCCTGCTCCTACCCCCACCAAGGCCGTCTCCTGCTGTCGACATTGGCTTAATTCAACCCGCCCCACCCCGACACTTCACGCCCGTACACGTGTCGTTAGGCATGCTGGGATATGACAGCACGCTCAAACGCACGTGCGGGGAGGGCGCGTAAACTGATAACTCTTGAGGAGGAAGATCTAAATAGAATATAATTATTCACTCCTTTAAGTGGCAGTCGATGAAGCAATGTAAATATTCCCTATCATATGTTTCCCGAGAGAAATGACTATGCTTCGTGTGCGAAGGAATGACAGAATACCATTTTTCATCCGGTGCCGCCTATTTCGAGTTTCACGTGATGAACATGCAATTTCTTGCGTGCGGATGCATCTGCGATGGGTTTAGGTTATGTTGCGTGGAGGTTATTACATCCAGTTACTACTTAAGCTCTTTGGTGCTCGCTGTGGGTCATCTGTGAGCAATGAATCTTGCACGAAACATTTATAATGGTGGAGTGTTTGACGTTAAGATCGCATGTGAAAGCAGTCGGCGATTGCGTTAATTTTAACTTTGCTGCTTTCAATCTTTTCTCCCCTACGTGTTGTTTTAAAACTGTGACTGATTTTGCAGTTCGCAAATAAACATTTCTGGTTCATGCAGAAAGAAAGTGAAATAAATCTCTGTGAAGGGTTGGGTTCGAAGGCGCTAGAGATTCAAGGGTTGTATACTATGTCATTGTCACCAGAGAGATCCAGATCACACGTTCTCTATATAATGAAGGAGGATATTATTGATAGACACTGAGTTGTTGGTTAGAAGTTGAGAGGTCAACTTGTATGGAATAACGTTGCGGAATTTTTTGGTTAATTTTTAGGCATTTTTCATAAAATTATAATTGTAGTGATATTTGTTATCTTTCTATGGTTGCCTATCTTAGCCGAGGTTTTCATTGCAAAAACATGTCTTGGCAGTTATAAAATGTTGCGTAATTTAAAAATATTGCCAAAGATTACTCGGCTTGCAAAGATTACTCGGCTATGTGCTTGATGTTAGCACATCCATCAAAAGTTACGAAGACGGAAAAGGGTTATTTGTAGAGCCGTCGTACGATACCTAATTAAGGAAAATCTGCCAAATTTTGGGTGTCTCTTTGGAGATATTATCACTGACATTTGTATTTTTAAATATTATTCTTCCCGAAATTTTTTTTCTTCAAGATCTTTCAACTTTAGGCAAACTTGCTAGGAAGCGCTTCCTGTAGCTCTTTACGGAGAGAACAATATTGCTATACTCTCGCTTCACATTTGTAAAATAGACAAGCGAATGAAAACCACAAATATGCACTGTCAAACAGAATTCCGTAACAATTCTTGCTCCAAATGTATATACTAATCACGACCATAAAAAAGCAGTGCAAAAAATCTCCAAAAACATATATCGCCGTTCTTTTGTTTCCTCTCTCAATGCATTTTTCCTAGCTACTTTTTCAACGGTTGATACTGGAAAACCCCGCACTAACGCACTTACGGAAGCTGTTTGAGATTGTATGTCAGAGTAGGTATATCCTAGAAAAACAAGCACCCATTCCCAGTGCTCACAGAACGCTTTTATTTACACCTGTGCTCCTGGCTTTTCGGATATCATCTAGGAGGAATCTGTTTCGTTTATTCTAATGCGTGCTCCCGTATCCGCGTCGTTAATTCGTCCGCAGGAGCGTAAATTATCTGTTTTATTGCTTTCTCCGTCAATGGGAGACCTCAACAGCCTTCGCGGGCCGTCTGATCCTCTTTCGAGTGGCGTTATAAATTATATGAGTGGGAAGTACCGACGGATTCCGACGTTTTATAGCCAGCTAGATCTTCTCTTTTGAAACTCACACGGATGATCTCATCTTGACCACTGTTGAAGAATCATCATTATCCACATCATCATATCTGTACGACTAATATTATTGGGATCTAGTTCCTCATTCCAAAGAAAAATTTACATTCCAAGCATTATTAGTACTCGGTACTCGAGTATTGTTAATTTATCATAACGCATTTACGTTATCGCCATTACAATCCTCATTCTTTTTCTACCTCTATACCTATTGGCAAACTCTCTTTTGACCTTCTACCAATCTCCTAACAAGCCGTTATTCTTCATTACACCCTGTCTCCACTTCTGCCTCCTTCGCAAGGTAACCAATCAACGAAGTTTGGTTGGTTCAATTTCTGTTTCTACCTATCCCTCAGCCTCCATATTCTTTAGTGCATCAAATCCAATTGCATCACGAATCACTGCTTCAGACCCTAATCACCCCCTGTGTAAACTCTAAATATCTTCCTTAAGTATGTACCGCACTATATCCTACCTGCGTTATGGAGACTGTTGGAGCTAATGCACTGGAGTAATTATACTATATTTTGGTGTCACTCTAGTCTTGCTAAACGAGCTTGAATATTTGTCGAAAGAAAGCACCACGAGCCATTTTCAACTTAAAACCTAGAATAAGCCGTCTTTCTTAGTTAAAAATGGTTATTTAACTGCATCATTTATTTATGTGCCATATTATGCAATTATAGTCAAGACATACCTTGATTTCTTAATAAAGAATAGAATGTGCACTTACACAGCGCACGAAAAAAATGTGTGATGTACATATTCTTCCTACTAATGGTGTTCCATATCGTATGCCGTATCTTGTTCATCGGATGGAGGTGAGGTTGTGGTTTCGTATCCCTCTCATTTCTTTCACATTCGAAGTCAATAGACTCGAAAGGGCAGTGAGGTACGCCTCCTTGGAGGGGAAATGACGAGTGCGTACTAGAAGCTAGGGGACGAGAGAGACAAATTGGACCCTTTTTGAATGTCTGTCGGCCGTTAAAGTCTCCCGGCGTAGCAGTCGCGTCGGAGTGGAGACGTGAACGGATGAAACTATGACGAATGTGAAGCCATTCAAATAGAAATTTCTTACATGGTTTTGTTTTCAGGATGAATTGATATCTTGCCGTATCCATGAGTTTATGGTACTCTGGAGGCTGATCTTAGGTCGGATCGTAATTTTTCTTTTGGCAAATTCGCGAAGACTTCACACTTACTACCAGCCGCTCCCTTCACCCGCTACGGCCTGCTTGTCATCCATACGAGTAAAAAAAACAAAATAGACAATGCATTTGAATCATTACCTCAGTATTGGAACAGTATTTAGCTGAAGTAACAACAAGTTTTGCTTGAATTTCGTGAATCAGCTTGGTTGGATATTGATTTCAAATTGGTCTTGTCAATCCAGCAGCATGACATTTGCACATGGCCGCAATTAGGAAGGAATTTGCCTTTAATTACTTTTGGTCCATACAGACACATTTTGTCGATTAATTTGTGATAAATTTAAAAGTTATTGTCAAATGGTACATAATTAATGATTCTTTATGCATAATTTTTATAGAAATTGATCCCTATCATGTTAAGGTGATAGGTTTTGATAGTTAAGCTTGGAACTTATATCGTACTCTGCCTGCGACGTGTGAAATTCACATTCAGAGTTGAGGGGTGGATGCTTTGCCCGTGTCACCTGCGGATTCCCTTCAGGATCTGATGCATAAAAATGTCTCCTCTCCTCATCAATACGGGGTGCCTACTACCTAAATACCCGACATTTTTTATAGATGTACATTGTCAAACCAATGGGCTACTACTCCACCAATACAGTGAGTAGTTAAGCTTGATAATTTGATGTAATGCGATGGATAAGTTTTGAATTTAGACATGAATGGCATATTATTATTTCGACCGTAAGGACTGTATTTTCTTGTATTAGCCATTTGAAACTATCCATAATGATGATTGCAATCAATTATTCTCACCAAACTTCCTAGCGTGTCAAAAAATCTTATGCTGCGGAATTGATCCATACTATCTGCCTCTATTAATTATATAAGAAATTTCATCCTTCCTCTGACGCCTCTTTTATTCCCAGCGCTCTGTATTCCAATACGGCACTCACCATCCCGTTGTTCTTTATCGCTTCCTCCAGCTACCTACTTTGTCTCCTCCTTATTTCCCAATCAATTTTTTCTCCTCCTATTACATGTCTACACTTAGTACTCCGACGTGGTTAGGCTATCTGAATGAATTAGTGTCTCATAGTAGTTGTGAATTAGTATTATTAGTGTTACTCTATGGCGTTATTATTTAGCTTACAAGCATATTTGTTAGTCTAGCACTCTCCTAGGTCATAATTTAGTCCTGTAATGTTCCCATGACTGCTTTTTGATTCTCTTAGCTGCTAGGGAGCCATACGAGATCCATCTTAAACTGGGACAAGTGTTGCATCACTAGTGTGAAGTCACCTCTTGCCACACACGCTGGAGGTGGCTTGCATTGTACTTTGCAGGTGTAGAACAATGCTTCGACTTATCAGTCTGTAAACGAAGACCAACTGGAGGGAAATTTTTTTACTGAGATTCATGACTCATTTGGACATTTTTTGAAACTTCGAGTTCCGGTTTCCAGGTGTCGGAAGCATTTATTTGTGAATCTGGGTCTATGTCAATGTAGACGAAATTTCACGGCGTTTCAACGAGCAAACTGATTTCACAACACCGCACAACGGTTTTACTAGACTATTCTGATCGAGGGTGCTTCGAGGGACTGAGATATGCCCGACCCTGTGTAAATGATTTGAATCCGTGCCTCATACCCCATCGCTTTGCGGGGCACAACCGCCGCGACCCGGCCCTCTCTCTCTCTCTCTCCGGCCCCCTCGTCGGGAGACCTCTTCGCGCTCCGGTCCCCGCTGAGGCAGACAAAGGAAAAGGGAAGGGGGAGTGGGCTGAGGTATACCATGCAGTGGGATGAGTCACAGCAAACACCGTAGAGGAAAAGGACGCAGGTTACATTTTACCAAATTTAGTTACTGATCTATTTTAGATAAGAAATACTCTACCAGAAATATTGACACCTGGTATGATAAATACTAACATAAACTAAGGGAATCAGTTCATTGGGACTCTGTAAGAGAATAATGTGTTTGTGATAATAAATCAGTTTTTGTTAACGATACATGTAATAGTAATGATTTTTTTCATAATCATTCATTGAATCCGCATGCAGTAACACATCCCATCGAGTCAAATTGACGCATGTACATTTTTTATGCATCGATTTTTATCGCGTTGTAAAGAGACTTATTATGTTCATTAGCTGTATTATATGAAATTAATGAGAAAATAGTTGATTGATGAAGAAGTGATGTAGAAAACGCCTACTGAAACCTTACTATTGCTAGTAGTATATCAGTGATAATAATATTCATTGGATTCGTCAAGTTGTCGGTGAATATCATGATGAAGAAACCTCCATAGAAAAATGGAATTACAAGCAATATATCGTTGATGATAATTTATAACTTTGTTATTGTACGTAGTCTTATTTGAAAAGAATCGTGTTTCGACGTTCAACGTTATCTCCAGATACCTCCACTTTCGTTGACCGTCGAAACCCGGGTCGTTTCGGGTAAAAATATGTGGTGTAACAAAATAACCAGTTAATATCATCATGTGATCAAATTCCATAAAGTTACGCCTGGAACTACCGATGAAGCCTCCAATATATCGATACAGTAGAAATCAAGGTTAAATGTTTTACTTTGAATACACACGCCGTAAATCCCGACATCGATGAAATACATTGCTTAGTCGATTCGGTCGCACTCTGCCGATATCCGATTCACCTCGCTCAACCATACATCCCACATCCCCCCCAGGGAAAGCCGTTTTCATTTCCTTTTCCTTCGCTTCCCTCTCCATCGTCCTCATACCGCCCCTCCCCCCGGATCCTTTTGTACCCTCACTTCCGACAAACCCCTGCTCATCTCAACAGTCATCCCTCCAAAGCATGGGGCACAAGGGCCTTCCCCCTTCCCTTTTCAACCCACGAACCCACCCGGTTGTCCCCCATCCCCACACTCCCGTATCGTGAGGGGAGAGGGGTTCTGTACTGGGTAGACAGTGGCCAACCGAAGTCGAGCACATGCGGGACGGGTTTTTAAAAAGTTCGACTCCCGAGTGAGAGAAATTTCAAATTTTCTCTCACCGACCCTCGACATTTTCCCCCTTACCCCTCCTCAAAGTTATCCCTCTTCCCGCGCGGTTGTTTGGTCTCCTGTAATGGATAGTACCACCTACTATTACGTTTTTCGAATGTCTTGGGGTCTAGGAGGCAGGCCCAAAATTTGTGGGGGCGGGCGCATTTCGTGCATGTCCGGAACTGTTCGAAAGCCTCCGCTGCCGGGGGACGAGAAACTAACACCATTCTCGCTCGACGTTGCCAAGATTATTGCATCCCTCAGTTTATTATATGTTATTATACCCCATTGCTGTAAAATCTGCGGGACCCTCCATAAGAGGTCCTGTGGTAATGACGTTTGGCAACACAGCAAGCTAAATCACGACTGCGTGAAATTCAAAGAGGAAAACTCATTCGCCTGGACTTGGAATCGAACCCCGATCCCTCGATTTCGCGGCGAGTGCTCTAACCAATTAAGCTACCCAGGCGTCCACTTCCTCTGAGAATTGGTCATAGCACTCGGCGCGAAATCGAGGGATCTAGGTTCGATACTCAGTCCAGGCGAATGATTTCTCCAATGTGAATTGCACACATTTGTGTGATCACTAGCGGGTGACTCCATTGAAGTAACTGCGCGGTTAGTTCCGTGGTTCTTTCAACATCACGATGTTAACGCAACTGAGGTCTGAGAGCAACTGAATTTCCGAGGCTCTACGCCACCCCTACTATTCCCTGGTGGGCTCTGGGAAAGTCACGTGACGAGCTACTTTCTCTTCACTCACCCCCGCAAATTTTAGTCCCGCCCCCTAGACATTTGAGAAAGATCATAGAAATGCAGCCAATTTCCAAACACGTCCAATGCCGTTCGGGTAGGTGAATCACGTGAACGAAAAATCCGTGATGATAGCCTTCGTTTGAATCATACGATCGATGACGTATTTTATTTATTTATTCGTTTCTTTGAAAGTCAAATCAGTAGGTACTTATCAACTGCCCTATTAACTTGGATGGACTCTAAGTACAAAAAGTCTCTTCGCTTATTAGTAGGTATATCTTGTCGTAGACATTTCTGTGATCAGTCTCCTTGCTCGCGGGCTTGAATGCGGCCGGAGGAATTTGATTAGTAAGGTCTTCAATCAGTGGTGTTATTAAAAACTTTTAATGGCTATATTTACTTCTGGTTTCTCTCCATATTTCCATGGTGGTTTTCTACTTAACTAGGGGTACAGACAGATCATGGTCCGGACGTATACCATACAGACGTCATGACATCCCTCTCTTCCGACGTTTCGATGAAAGTGTTGCTTATCGAAACGTCGGCGGAGATGGGAAAACTGATTCTGCAACATTCGCTGGGAAAACTCAGAATTGCATTTTTCCAACGTTACCTTTCTCACTATGGCTTCTTTGCACGAGGTTTTTAAAATGATTTTGAAGGCTATTCTTTATATGCTAACAATCAAGTTGGAATAAAATTAAGTTCTAAAATACATAACTTGAATATACTGTCACGACTTCCGGGAATGGTGTCCGCGCTTGAGGGCCAAATTTTGAAGAGCTCGATTCCCGTAGGAGAGAATTTTCAATTTTCTCCCCCTCAAACTTTACTCTTCCCGGACTTTCCCCTACCAAACGTTCTCCTCACACCCTCGTCATTCTCCATCCCTTCCCACTTTCTCTCTTCACTAACCTACCCGTCTCACCCAGCTGAATTTTTTTGCCCTTTTTCCCTTTCTCATTCCCACCGTCTTGTCTCCTCTTCTCGTCTTCCTCCTGCCCTCTCATCCCTTTCTCGCTTACCCATGTTCCTCATCTTCGGCCGCATTTTCATCGGTTCTTTTGTCAGTCCTGTCCTTGATCCACGAATTCTCACGCCCTCTAGTCTTACTGTTGCAATACTTCGCCTCGCTTAAGGTCTACTTCGAAGGGACCCCACAAGCCCCCTCCCCCTTACCCCTCCTCGGTTCTCTTAAGTTTTGATTTTCGTTTGAGACGGAAAAGAAGAATGGAATCAGGTTGGTGTGGTTCCGAGGGACCAGGTTGGACCCCCGGCAGTGTTAGAGGTTTTTTAAATAGACGCCCGGTCCTATCTCCTGTGCTCTGTGAAATGGGCGCTCCAACGTTTCTCACCCGTTCCATCTTCGCCCTGTCGCCACACCATCTCTCCATTCTCCTCTCATTTCCTCCTCGTTGTATATACCCTCGGTGGTTTTCTCATGAGTCTCAATCTTGGGACAAATTTTCCCGCAATGCAGCCGTCCCTTTACCGTCTTCAGGTCGCGAAATTCCTGTGTAAATTATTCCAAGAACTTCGAATTTCACGACCATATAGTCCGTTTTAAACGGAAACGTAATTGCGAAATTTGAAACAGCATTTTTTCTCAATCTGGCGTGCAATAATAATTAAATTATAGCATGGGCTATTTTGCCCTCTCGCGTCCATACCTCCCTGCATGTATCTCTGCAATTCCCCGTTTACACGATGCAATTTGAAATGCCCGTTCGTGTCTGCATCAGATTGTGCAATTCCGTGCCCCGTGTACAGCGGGCTTAAAAAATTATTGTGAATGCCTAAAAAAATGTGCAATTTTTTCATAGTTATGTCCTTCCCAGTTTTAATCTTAAAAAAACCGTTCAACGTTTTATTCAGTATCCTGCAAGGGTTGCATTTTGATCGTGTGGTTCATTCACGATTTTTTTCTTTTTATAGCCGATGTTGATATATTTGTAAAACCTTTACTCTCGGATTGATGCACAAAAACTTCATATACTGCTGTGGTTAAAATTATTTGTTTTGTAAACCCTGCTACTTGCAGACCCAGGCAACGTCATTTCAGGGTGCATCGGTGGATTTTCCCTCGGTGGAAATGTGAGCCGGACCTAGTCAGTAATTCAATGGGTCCCGGCGTATCTATCGTGGCAGTCCGTAGCCACCTAAAGCTTTGTTTTAGTTCCCTTTTTTTCCTAATTATGATGTGAAAAATACCTGTATGATTAAATATACTTATGACCTAGCGATTTTGATCCACGAGCGTGCGATACTGGTTTTTATGAGTTCCTCCCCAGGAAGAGAAATATTTGCAATATAATCGTAATTTTGCTTCACACAACAACATTTTTTCTTTTACAAAAAATATAGTTAATTTGGTTAGCCCAAAGGTCAATATCTGTGATGGGTTTACTGAATATTTGTCCTCTAGAACGTGGTAGAGGGAACGGTGTTGGGGAAGCGAGGAAGGGGAAGAAGGAGAATATGTTTTATGGACGAGATGCAGAAGGGTAGATCGTATGCTAAGGCGAAACAATAGTGATAGATGGGACCCAGAAAGTGTAGAAAACGGGAGGAGATTTTCTTATATTCAACAAAACCTTCCTTGTACCACAATAAAAAGAGTCTCCAAAATAAAAAGAGTCTTGCGGACCCAGGCAACGCCATTTCAGGGTGCACTGGTGGATTTTCCCTCTAAATGTGAACCGAACCTAACTGGTAACTCAGCGGGTCCCCGCGTATCTATCGTAGCAGTCCATTTCCACCTAATGCTTTGTTTTAGTTCCCATATGTTATTTTGTTATCTCAAGAGGTCTTAGAGGTCATCTCTCTTGACTTCCTTGTACCGTATTATGCTAGGTTTGATCATATTAACAAGATTAGAGAGATAGATTATCGTACCGATAGATTTTAAATGTCATTTTTCCCTCGTACTATAAGAGAGAACGCAGCGTAGCAAAGGGATAGGTAGGTGAAATATAGCTAGAGTAGTCTGTAGTGAATGATTCATGTAATAACAACCAATAATCCCTTCCTTCTTATGTAGATACTAACCATCTAGCTCCATGTGACCCTATTATCTAGCATATCTCCCTTAAATATCCTACTTGCATGGCAATAGTGCATGTTTGGTGATCTTCACCCCCTGCCACACACCCTCGTGGTGGCTCGCAGGGTATCACGTAGATGTAGATGTACCGGTAGAATACTTTTAAAAAGTCATCATTTCATTGTAAAACCAAATTTCGTGCATGATTGCTGTTTTAGTGATGGAGTTACAGTGACATTACAATACTTTCACTGTTATTTTCAAAATGATAAAATATAAATAAAATAATAAAAATAAAATAAAAGAATCCTACACAAATTATCAAATATCGGTTCAGTATCATCATCATTAATGAATAATATGTTTTCAAGCTCTTTTGGAAAACATTGACTTTTTTCCGGTTCATGCGCCTTTGAATTTTGGAGAGGTCGGCTCTGTGAGGTTTGTAATCGTAACGGAAATTTAAGAACTACCCTCATGCATCTCCCTCTTTACCATTCCAAACCTTCCTTTCCCACTCTCCTCTCTTCCCATCCCCTATCTGCCCCCTCACCATCCTCGTCCATTCGCTTCCTCGCCTTTCTTTTCCTTCCTCTCCCTCTTCCCCCCCCTGCCTCTTTCCCCTTCTCCGTTCGTTACCGCGGCGGTCCTCTTTTCAACCCGTCCTCGGACCAAATTCTCACGCCCCCTAAAACCTCTTCATATCGCGTCTCTGCAAGTCGCGACAGGTTTGTGTCAATGATCTCATCTCACGACCCCAGGGGTCATTGGGTTTCACGTTTCCGTATGAATGTATGAATTTTCGTCCTCTGAAATCAATTTCGGGGAAAACATATAACTCGCGGTAAAATATTTTATGGATTTTGCTTTTCCGCGAGTGTGGAACGTATTCAGGGACCAAAGTACAATAAGGGAGGGATACATCTGGGACAAGGGTGATGTGGGAAATCGGCCGATGGAAGTGACATAGCCAGAGAATTCATTGATATGGGGGCCCACCTTCCTCTGGCGTTAACCCATGATACAAGGGCTGCCTAGTCGTGAGTGGCTTCCTAGGAAAGGTGTAATGTTCATGATGATAGCTGTATGCTGTGATGCGTGATATGTTTTTATTAAAGGAAGGAGAACTGAAGACTCACAGGGGTGACCAAGAGTGAAATATATGAGGCAATAATGGTGGAAGTCAAAGTGATAGATCTACATCTACGTAATACCCTGCCAGCCACCACGAGGGTGTGTGGCAGGGGGGTGAAGATCACCCAACATGCACTATTGCCATGCACTTACATGTAAATTAGAAATTTCTTAGTTTCAAGATCGTATCCACTTGCCTTGCTTCTAAATAAATTCTAGTTAAATTCATTTACGGTCACTTGCAAGCTTCTGTGTAGAAATAGATCGTCAGGTCTTGTTTCAGGGATGCGCTCAGAACATTGTCGCGCTAGAGTTAATACACCACAAACGTTGGTTCTTCAGAGTTATCACATTGAGGCTAAAAAACTCTCCAAAACCTAGTCATTTTCTCCTCCATCACCACGATCATGCACTGATGTCACCGTTCCACACAATAAAGAATTTCACGTACAATAGTTCACTTCATGATCTCTTTTTAGGATGAAAAATATTTAGGCGGCTTGCAGAGCAGATGTGGATAGGTTCCCTTTTTCCAGCTGGGAAGTGACAAGAAGGTGCATTGAAATTCACTGAAAGAGTAATAATACGAATGATTGGTCATAACTTCAAGCTCTAGAAGTATGTGCCCAGGCGCGATACCAATCAAAAGGTGCACTCGTTTGTGGATGCAGGCCTCTACAAAAGCTTTTTCACTCCGAAGTAAGAACACGATCTCGCAGCCAAATATGTGGTTAGTATAATCATATTTCTCCATGTTTCCGGGACTTCCCCCGCGCTAGCTGCTTGTGGGACAACACTAGATGTAGAAATAAAGAAGTTGGCTGGCAGAGAAGAAGGGTGGAGATTTACAGCAAGCCAATTTTCGGATTGATGACTGCTGATGATGTGCTGAATGTTTATTAGCAGCCAAATAAATTTGTATTGAAAATATCGCCAATGACCGTTGAATTATCTCTTGCTTGAAGTTCTCCGTTTCCTTGACTAGATACAAAATATCGTATTTCGCTATTACTATGTACGATTTCTTGCCTCAAATTATTATTATTATTATGTATTCTACCGGTAAAGGTAAGTTTTGTTGAATGTCAGAGAATCCGCTCCCGGCCTTTTACACATTCCGGGGCCTATCTCCATCTAATATATCCTTTTTCGCCTCTGCATAAGATCTACCCTTCTTCATCCCGTCCGTGAAACCTATTCTCTTTCTTCCCCTTCCCCGCTTGCCCAACATCCTTCCCTCTATCACGCTCTTCAGCAACCCCTCACCCTTTATTACATCCTTCAGCCATCTACCCTGCCTATCCCAGATTTCATTCAAAAGATTCCTTTCCTCGCCCACCATCTCCTGCACTTCCTCGTTAGTCTTCCTTTTCGTCCATCTAACCTTCTCCATCCTTCTCCACACCCACATCTCAAATGTCTGCAGCCTATTCTCGTCCTCCTTTCTCAGGGTCCACGTTTATGCCCCATACAACGCTACGCTCCATATCAAACTCTAAACCAGCCTCTTCTTCACATCCTTACCCAGTGTCCCCGTCATCAGCTCTCTTCTATTACTAAACGCCTCCTTGGCTAGCGCTATTCTCTTCCGTATGTCTTTACTACTATGCCCATTTGCCTCTTGCGTGCTACCTAAGTAATTAATATGTTCTACTTGCTCAAGTTTGTGTCCTCCAACTTTAATCACAAGCTTCGCTTTCTTCGTCCTACAGAATCTCATTACTTTTGTTTTCTTATGATTTATCTTCATTCCGAATATCCCGCACTGCACATCTAAAGCATCTACCAAAGCTTGTAGACTCTTCGAAGATCCACTAACCAATGCCTGATCGTCCGCGAATCTAACCGATTTTATAAGATGCCCTCCCACTTTCACTCCAACCTCAACTTCTTCCCATGCCTGTCTTACCATTTCCTCAGCATAAATGTTGAAAAGCAACGGCGACAACGGACGCCCTTGCCTTACCCCGCGACCTAGGGTTGCCCACCCTGATTTACCCTCAGCCACCCTCACCTACGCCCTTTGCGTCATATATAAGTTTCGACTTGCCTCAAATGGGGAAGGAAAAACAAAATTCAATTCAATCTTTTCTCTATGTTGCGATTTTAGGAATAGTCTATGCGGCCAAACTATGCCAGAGATGAGACACTTGGATCTTTCCTACCGTAGTTGGGGAACCCGTGTAAAAACGCAGATTTTTAAGCACCATGGCTTTTTTTTCGAGAGTCCATGCTGTGAGTTTACATTTTTCAACCAGAGTAACTACAACTGTCGACGGTTAAAACTATTGGGAATAAAACCCTGCCTCAGAGAGAATCCTTTTTTCAACGTAAAATAATCGTGTTCGACGGAACCCCTAACATAAATACCCTATTCTAGGTGTATATGATCATGGAAGAGGTTCAAGTTCACGGATTTTATTGTATTAGATAAAATTAATTCAAGAAAACTTGCCAACAACAGTGCTGACGAATTCCTTCAAAGATTTTATAGGATTTATTTCTCGATATTTAATTTTAGGCCTTCCCCGAAAACTTCGTACTTCTCTCAGGATATTGAACTTCATTTTATTTTTTAAAAGTATCCTACTGTTTATGGTAAGTTTTATTGAATGTAAGATAATCTCCTCACGGTTTTCTACACCTTCAGGGGCCTATCTTGCCCTAGTATATCCGTTTTCGCCTCAGCATACGATCTACCCTTCTTCATCCTGTCCATGCAACCTATTCTCTTTCTTCCTCTTCCCCGCTTGCCAAACATCCTTCCCTCTATCACACTCTTGTGCAATCCCTCGCCCCTGATCACATCTTGTTCCGAGTATTTTATCATATTAAATAATCCCTGGAAATTATCGTAAAGAAGTGGGTGGGGTATACTAATTTAAAAACAATATAGTCGATAACTGTGAATGTGAAATCATTAATAATGGCTCCACACTTGAAACAAAACCAACAATACAATAAATAAGCTCAAAATGTACTCAATATTATCTCGTAGGAACAGAAAACAATCGAAAAACGAAAAAACCTTACGCATTTTGTGAACGTTCCAAAGCAGAGAAGAAAGTAATGTTTCCGTCTTCAACAGAAATTACTCGACATCAATTACTTCTTGCGCATCTTTGTGCCCCTTTGCGGCACCTCATTTGGGCCTGTACCCCAATTACATGCCCCTCAAAATTACTATATTTTCAACCCCTCTTCTTTAGCTATAAGTTCGTGATCTATGCTGAGGCAATGGAATACCTCCACCCGGATTCCGCTGCCACCGGCTACTCTCAGCTCTAGCATTAGATTCCTGGGTAATGATGGAGCTGGTGCCTAGTTCCCCTATTGTTGCCGTGTGGTTTACCTGCTCCGCGGTATGTGAAATACTGCAACTTGTTCCCCCATCTCACCAACCCCCTCCTCGACTTTTGTCTCACCTGATTTTCCCACCGTCTGGAAAACTTACCCCCTCTCAAAACTCTTCCGCTCCACTTTCCCACCCCTCCCCCTTTTTCGCCACCTCTGTCTTACTCACCTCAAGTGGACCACGCCCCTCTTCCACTTCCTTCCTCCATTCCCCCAGCCCCCTCTTAAACCCTGAATCCTCGTACCCTGTCCCTTTCTACCGACCCCTCGACTTTTCCCACTTTCCCGCCATTTCTTCCGCGACGGGTCCCCACTCCTATATCACCCTCTGCCATTCACACTCCGTCTCCCCTCTCCCTATAGCATCCCCCCTCTCTCCACGCTCCCAGTCAGTCCGCCGACCGTTCCTCTTTCTCTTTCCCCCCCCCCCATCCCATTCCACGCCACGCCAGGAGCCGTTATACTCTCCCCGAAGTCTACGCCGTAGCTCCGGAGGGTATTGTGTGTGTGTGTGTTTGTGTCAGCCACACACAAATGTGCGTGTGATGCGAGAGTATCCCGTCTGTGCGTGCGTGCGAATGCGTAGAGACCGCATCTTGTCCTCTATAAGGAGACGTTTTTCTTCATCGGTTCTTTTTGTCTTGAAGCTTTCCCACGATCGTCTTCTGGAGAGTGGGAGACACTTATGCCGTCATTGGAGTTCCCTCTAATTTACATTACAAGCGTCGCTCTCTGCCAAAAATTAGCGATGATCTTGTTTCGCGAGGGGTTTTGCACCCATTAGGGGTATTAATCGATTTTTTTCTCCCCCATGTATATTAAAACCTTTCGCTCTTTTTTCGTGTGTGCAGCCCGAAGAAATATCAGCAACCCGTGAAGTTTTTCTTTCACTGAGAAACGAGCTCATGGGTAGCGTGCGTAGTTTCGTATGTCAGTGCCTTCAGATCGCGTTCGGAGGATCTGAGTTTGAATTCCAGTCCAGGGGAATGATTTTTTTAAGTGTAGATATTTCACTGCTAGAAATGAAAAATTTATAACCAATATAAAAATTATTCCCTATTCTACATAAAATTAATGGGAAAGTATCCCATGGAATTACAATGTAAGGTACATGGAGCCTCATTCAGAGTATGGTTACTCACTATTATGGGGTTATTACCTCTTTAAAATGTAAATAGTGTACAATAAAAAGTCAGCACAGTAAGGTTGCTGAAGTGGTTTCTGTGTTGCAATAAATTATGTAAATACCTTATAATTCCTGGAACTTATCAATAAGGATTTACTACCAAAAAAGGAAATGTGTTGTATTACCTCGGTAATGTGCACTAAATAATATTTTATTCATTTTTTTCGTATTATGACCAATTAAAAAATCAATTACTTTGGTATTCGAAGATTTTATTTCGGTTCATACAAAAGCTTTAGTTGTTTGATTCAACCTCGAAAATATCTTCTTCGTGCAAATCTTGTGTTCACTCCTGACTCCAAAAATTGTTGTGTCTACTTCCATAGAATGAAATACCAGCATACACTACGATCTAATAATTCAAGACCGTTTCAAAGAGTGAATCTAATCGTTTCGCGTAGGTATGGACCCTTAAAAACAAGGAGATTTTGTGTGGCTCTATAGACTAACCATTTCAAGGAGAGCTAATTTAGACAGAGTTTATAAACGTAGAATACACCCCGAGAAATAATCGGCCTGGGCCGCTAAACGAACCGCATACCTTTGGCATACTAGGGCCGTGTTCCAATCCGTAGGGTGCACCCTATGCACTTACGCCCTTATGCCCTATCCTGTACTTCACGCACTTTCTGCTCTTAAGGTAGCCAGCGCCCATGTCTCCTAGTGTCCAATGTCGGAACTATATCAGAACCGCCTCGACCCGTAAGTTGGTCTGTGTACTTCTTTCACAGGCCGATGAATTGCATTATCCTTTCGTCTGTCCCTAGTATATCAGAAGAACATTCGTCTCTCAGAATTGTAATTTATCGCAAGAGATCGCGTTGGAAATTCGCAATATTCACGAATGGGAAATTCTAAGGGCGCAAAAGGGCGCATCGTCATACACTTACCTTCTTTGTGCACTAGCGCCCTAGCCATGATGCGCTCTAACGGATCGGAACCGCACTATACGACGTCACATCCGGAAAATGACAACCGAAAAGAGCACATAAGGGTACGAAGTGTGCATAATATCGGATTGGAACACGGCCTTAGTCAAAGCGCAGGCCAGCACGCTACCCCGGTTTCCGTGATTCCTTGGCATTTTCAGGATGCATAAGGATGAACTCCGGCGTATGCTGAACAGGTATCAGAGATTCTCATCATAAAATACGTTTTGTTGCAAAATGTCCCTATTCCCTTAATTGTATATACACTTGCAAATTTGCAAGGAATCCATGGCTTTTATTCTTGCTATGATGACGTTCACCATGAAGGAATTCTGACTAGTTCTAATGGTAGTGGACTCCACCATATCCAGTTCTTCGCAAAAAGATAACAATTGTGGGAACATATGTCTGGAAGTACTTCTCAGTCATTTAGTGAGTATTTTATTCTTTGAAAAAAATCATGATGTAAATTCAAGACGACATTCTTCATAAAGATTGGGTACCGAGTAGTTCACACGTCGGTCAATTTCACCATTCCCAAGTTTTCGACACCAGTGGTTGGGTAATTTCTTTGAAAGCGGGCTTTATTCATGTAATATTTTATTCATTGGGATGGAATCTATAGGGTAAATCCAGGGTATCAAGTAGTTGTTTGCCTCCAGGGATGTGTTCGGTTGTCGGACCGTTCCCACCCCTTATTGCCCCTCCCAGATTGGGCCTATTATGGAATCACTCGCGGTGGAAGAGCGGAAGCAGGTGAAATCGAGCGTGCGGCCTCTCCGAGGGAGCCGTGTGAATTTTCCCTCCCGCCCGAGGTCCGAGTCTTGAGACTTGTGTCCCGCCGAGGAGTGACCCACGCCCATTTCAACGCCCTGCGTGAAAAAGGTGGACAGTAAGCTGGCGAAAAAATTCAATCCCACGGACTTCTCGTCGCAGGTAGATGTTTTAATATTGAAAAAAAAAGTCGCACGGCTCCACCCCCCGTGGGTAGAGATACTACCGAATTTTCCCACCCTTCCGAGGGGAATCGGTGCGCGAAAGGGAATCCTTGAAACACACCCCTACGGACCCTCGTATCCCATCCTTTCCCCTCCTACCGCTCCTGTCCCATTCCTCCATCCTCATGTTAACCCTCCCGGTCGCTGAACCAAGCTCCCAACCTGCATCATTTCGCGAAATTGCCGAATTGCTTTGAAATTCAGCAATTTCGCGTCATTAAAACTCGCCATCCCTTCCACCGCGTCAAGGGAAGGGTCGCAGTGCAACAATGCAACCAATACACTGGTCAACGTGCTGATTTACGCCCGTGAACCACCGAAGACAGTTACAAAACGATTTTGTGTATCACATGAATTTTCTCGTCGATTAAAAACCTCCGAATCTGTATACCTTAATGATAAAAATAGTCCCGTAAAACCGTCGATAATGTTTACCATAATGATAAAAATGGCTCCGTAAACGTTACAGAAAAATCGTCTGAAGCATAAACAAAATTGTCCATAAGCGTGCAAATATAACGGATTGAAGGTAGCGCTTGGTGCATTACGCCGTGGTGCTGTCCTCAAAATATGATAATCAGAGCTTGCCTTCGTGAATCGAATTACAGTCGGCTTCTATTTTCCTGGGAAATTTATTGTTTTAGGCAGGTTGATCCTCATCGAAATTTTCCTCACAATTTTTAAATACACTATTCTTCTCGAGGATTGGTCTTGGGGTGGTGAAATTAATCGTCTCTTGCAAGCGTTTCGCGCCTTTTTTTCTACATCATCAGAGCTGGAGACTAATTATTAATTAAAACTCATGGCCAGAGAAAGCTGGGCATAATGTACACAAAATTACTGATATGATACAATGTAAATAAAATCAATTAACATTATACTCAGCCTGCTCTGACCTTGAGCTCGTATCAATAATTAATCTCAAGCCCTGATAAATTAAGATTCGAAAAATTGGCACGATGTGATTAATTCATTATCCCATGGCCATGGCCATAAATTTATACACAATTCTTTCGCAAGAATTACGGATTTAAGTATGAACGAGAAAGTTCACTAGTAACAATTGGAAACCATATTCTAATTATGCGTAGTAATTTTAGCAGCTGTAGGAAGTAAGAATTAAATATTACATTATTAATGCTGCAGTTAAATACTTTTGTGTAACTGAAATTCTAAATAATTCAATAAAAATTTGTATCTATATAAGCTTTAATATGACCCATTTTTAACGCGCTGTACCTTTTAAACTCCTTCACCATAGAAGTTTCTTTTATGATCTTGAAAAAATCACTGCGCAGACAATATGATTTATTCTCAAATATAGTTGAGAAAAGATACAAACTACACACCGGTACTTTTTTGACGAGATCTAGGCGTTAGAAATTCCCCAACATTTTATTATGATCTCTCTGGATTGCATGCTCGTACCAATGCCCATGAAAAAGGGTTGGTATTTTTCGCCAAAAATCATGGAAATTAGTTCAGTAAGGGATTGATATTTTTATATCTTTGGAAAGGTGAAATAATTTTCTTTGAAATGAGACCAAATTCATTGATTCTAGGCAAAATAGTATTTGGGCCAAGCCACCTTAATGGTACCTTACTCCTCCTGGACATCGCAATATCCCCTCTGATACTTTCGCAAGAGAACTCCTGTTTTCCCTTTCGTATTACCCCCCATGAAAGATCCTAACATCATCCCCTACCTCTGACTTTCCCCCACCCCTTCCCCCTCGGAAATGCACTCTTTTTTTTCCCTTCATACTTACCCCTAGCCACTCTCCCAACGGTCGCCGCTAACCGTTCTGAATTGGGGTGGGGACATTTCGTGCGTCTTATGTGTATAGCGCCCGTTCCAGGTATGAGTGCCCGTGAGGAGGGAGGAAGGGGGTGGGGTGGAGTAGGGGTTCTGCGTCAGGCGTATCGCGGGCTTGCGGGGGGTCGTCATTGGTCGCGTATATCTTGGAGGGGAAGGCGGGCGGAGAGGGGGAGGGGGAAGTAAGAGGGGCGGGAGGGAGAGAGGGGTCCGGATGCATCTGCGGAGGGGTTGAAGCCTTTCCGCCGCAGCCGCTCTCGTGTTTTTCAGTTCAGATCCGAATGGGGAAGCGGTAGGACGCGCGTCGTGATTATCTTTCCTGTGGGTGACGAGGATTTGGGGGGGGACTGCTGTAGGGTGACCCGCTACCACGATGATGTTTCCTTAGGGAGTGACGATATCCGTAAAAATCATAGGTTGTTTATTAGGACTGTGGAGTACATAGTGTGGGGAAGGACTGGCGGTGTTTGCATTGTGACATATTTTAGATTAGGTGATAGTTTTAGGGCCTAGTTTAAATCAGTTTTAGGCATAGGTATTTTTCTCGTGTAGCTCTTGCGAATTAGGTATTAGTGTCCATTTTTTAGTTCAAGTGATCTACTCTAAGTCTAGTGACTTATTGACTATTCTGCATAATTTAATTCAGTGTCTCTGGTAGTTGTGTCTTGCCTTAGTTCAAATGAATTAGGTTCTAGTCTCGAACTATAGTTTTAGTGGCATATGTACTTTTCTCCGGCGAAATTTAAATGGACTCCTCCAACTCGTGGTGAACGCATCTAGTGTTTTTACCGTTAGTTACCTTTTAGGATACATCCGTGACGGAAATCAGTGACTTAAGTGTACCTCACATTTATTTACCAGTGGAGAAGACAATCCGATCCCTGTGCTTCGTGAAAAGTTGTGGAAACAACAAGTGTTTTCACTCGTCGTCAGCCTTTCAGAAAAACCCAACGAGGAAGCAAACCCGTGGCGTAAACCCGCGTCTTCGGTGTAGTCATTGACAATAATTTTCCAGCGGACAGGACAATTAGCTCTGGAAGTTTCATCACCGGTGTGAATACCTGTGTTATTGCGCACGCACGTCCTGTTGTTTGCGTAAGGGAGAAAAAATAATATCGTTCGTGACTAGTGTGCTGAATCCCCAAGCCGGCCGGTCGTCTTCGCCTGACTCACTCGGGAAGTGCTTGCCTGTTCCGCCCGGTGACCTCCGAAGCGAGCGGCTGACTACTCACTCTTCTGGGAAAGCTCGGCCGTACCTGGATTATAAGTGATTCCTCGACAGCGGCGGGCGGCACGTGGCCAGCGCCAAACTCGAAAGTGCGGAACCGAGCGGCACTCTTCTCCGTTTCGGCGAATTGTTCCACGTGTTCTCGCTATCTTTTTGAGTCATATATCATTCCACCGTCTCCGGTGAGTTAAAGAATTTATTTTTTACCAATCTTTGGGTAAGTACATACATTATTTGACGGTTCGCTGACGTGATTTAGGCGCCTCGCATGCAAACCCACTTTCACTCCAAAATTATGTCGCGATCCGATTGATTTCGTCTGCGTTCGCTCAAAATTATTTCGTTTTCTTTACTCTAATAAAAAGCGTGCATGATAAGTTTTGGTCCATTGGTCTAAGAAGTGGCTACATCTAAATTTTCAGTCTATTAACGCACACTCTTTGGAATCAGAAAATGACAAATATGCCGCTATGTCCCGAATCCATTTCTTTCGTCTGCGTTCGCTCAAAATTATTTCGTTTTCTTTACTCTAATAAAAAGCGTGCATAATATGTTTTGGTCCATTGGTCTAAGAAGTGGCTACATCTAAATTTTCAGTCTATTAACGCACACTCTTTGGAATCCGAAAATGACGAATATGCCGCTATGTCCCGAATCCATTTCTTTCGTCTGTATTCGCTCAAAATAATTTCGTTTTCAGTTTTTTCCTCTAAAAGCACGCATAGTAATTTTTGGGCCACAAGTCTGGGAAGGTGCTATCACTAAATTTTCAATGTATTAATGCAAACTCTTTGAAATCCGAAAATGACAAATATTCCGCTATGTCCCGAACTGATTTCTTTCGTCTGTGTTCGCTCAAAATAATTTCGTTTTCAGTTTTTTCCTCTAAAAGCGTACATAGTAATTTTTGGGCCATAAGTCTGGGAAATTACTACTACTAAATTTTCAATCTATTTACGCAAACGCCTTTGAGTCAGAAAATGACAAATATGTCGCTACCAAGGAAATATGTATCACGTACGATAGAAAAGATTCATTTATTTTATAAATAGTTATGCTTGATAATTATTAAATAACCTTTGAATCTTTGTTTCAATAAGCAATGCTTACGTGTTTTGTCTTTTCCGTGAAGTGAATCATCAACAAGCTGATAATTCAGAGCGGTGTGCCGGCATTAACCTTGAAAATTTTATCTCTGTTTTGTTAAATAGTTTTGGGAAATGAGCGCCTCGGTGACTGTTTCTTATTACCTCAATCCCCTTCGCTAATGAGATTTTAAATCCTCTCTTCTGAGAGAGCCAATATTTCCTGGGAATGGCTCGAAAACACTTGCGAGAAGAGATACGACGACGATAGACTTGTGACGTCATGAAGAATGGCGTCACACGGCGGGTGTTGACCGTGACCTCGAATCGTAGCGGGTCGGCGCGTTTCCCAGTGGAAAGTGATGACGCCTCAGACTGGCCTCCTTTGTTTCAAGTGTACCTCACTCCTGGCCAATAGGGCACCAAGATAATGATGCTATTCTTAATGTGCTCCGCGGTGTCTCGTCTTCCTCCGTAAACTTCGCTAAGTCCGCCAAAACCCTAGTAATTGTGGATTCCTTTTGTAGCAAAATTGTTTGAATATTTTGATCATTTCCATGGTATAAAATTTCCATCATATCGGCTGGGATTTTTTCAGTTATGATGGAAAATGTTGTTTACAAATAATCGGGACATTTTCATTCCGTGCGGGATCTCAAAACTCTATTTATGGTGTTTTGCTCCTCAGTTTGAATACTACATTATGAGGCAGGTGTTTCGGCTCTCGCCGCAGGTTTACTACTTCCGCCCTGGTTTTCAAGCTCTCGCTTATACCCGGGGCTAGGAAGAGGTGGGAGGGAAGGATGGGAAGGGAAGGTTAGCTAAACCACAGCCGCTTCGAGGCGGACACCAATGAGGCGGATTGAGGTCAAAAGGACCTCAAGGGCCTCCGCCTCCCCGAAGTGCTCGTATTAGTTTGGTTACCCCTAACAACTGAGACGAGTGGCCGTCGGTCTCGCTTTCGCGAAAGACCTACCGCACATCTTAGTTCTCGTCAACCCCTAAATTATGAGGCAGTGTGATGGCATCCGTCCCATATCACTCGTCCCATATCTGATGACTGAGCAGTCAGCTGGTAACCTGCGCAGTGCGCAACGCTTTTCTTATAAGCGCCGTGTAATTTCTGGTTGCCGTTTTGTGGTCTATGGATTTTTTAAAGCAGCAACTTCATAAAACTTATGGAATTACAATCATATGATTCATTGCTTCCCTTTGGATTTGTTTTTATTCTTAGATCATCTTTCAACCGTAGTGTATCATGGAATCGTATGGTATGCTTTACTTTTTCTTCTACCAAAGGTTTCACAGTTCGGGTCTCAGTTCGGACATAAGAGTTTTGTTTTGTAATGAGTTAATTTGCAGAAAATAAATCCATTCCTAATACGCCCCTAGCAAGTGTCTGTTTGCTAAAAACTGCTTATGTCAATGGAAAAAAATGCAGGCCTTGATAACGTTGTTTTGTTGTACGCTATTGTAAAGGGTTATAGTTTTTTAGAGAGATATTTCCTATAAGTACTACGGCATAACTCAATGACTACTGCTATTACTCATTACTGTTATTTATTTATGAGGTCTACGACAATACTACAAATATTATCATAGTGATTCATCATTGGTCGTACAATCCTAAGATTTGTTGACTGCAGCCCTCCACCCTTCCCTATCTAATGCTGGGTCCCTTACTTCCTAGTTGCGTTCCCTATTTGCCTTCCTCTTTAATTGGTCCATGAGCTTATTTCTTAGGTTTTCCTCTGAGGACTTTTCCCTCTATTTTACCTTCAGTTCATATACATCTACATCTACGTACTACCCTGCGAGCCACCACGAGGGCGTGTGGCAGGGGGTGAAGATCACCAAACATGCACTATTGATATGCAACTAGGATATTTAATGAAGGTATGCTAGATAATAGGGTCACATGGTTAGTATCTACATAGTAAGAAAGAGATTATTGGTTGTTATTACATGCATCATGCACTACAGACTACTCTAACTATATTTCACCTACCTATCCCTTTGCTACGCTGCCTATTGTTCTCTCTAATAGTACGCGGTAAAAATGGCATTTTAAATCTATCGGTACGACAATCTATCTCTCTTATCTTGTTAATCTGATCAAACCTAGCATAATTCCCATCCTAGTTCTTCTATTAAGCTCGTAACACTTATACAATTATCATAATGGCCTTTAACAAACCTAGCGGATCTCCTTTGCACACGCTCTAATTCATTTATCATACCTTCCTCGTACGGATCCCATAAAGCGGCATATTCTAAATGAGGCCTGACAAGTGTCAAATAGCTTCTTTCTCGTACTCTCTCATCGCAAAAATCGCAGTTATGCTCTTCACAAACCCATTTTGCCTCAGAGTGTGGCCAATCCATCTGGTTCTTCTTTTCTGTAGGTACAGTGTTCCACTCGGCTCTTTCCTCTTTTACTTTGAAAACTTCATCATTTATTTTTTGTCCGTCCATTATCATAGTGAAGTCGGGAGAAATTCTCCTTGGTTTATGTTTTTACCCGTCGCCTATTTCCCTTAATGTTTTAAAGACCCGTGGCTTGAAGATACTTATAGTGGGACGCAAATGAACGCCCGAAAATAAAAAAACTCGGGATATTTTTTCCTGCAGTTCCCTAACTTTACCCTTCCCCCTAACCTTCTCGCTCCTCCTCCAGCTGATCCTTTTACCCGCTTGCGAACTTCATCGGCACGTCATTCCCTTCGCGATCGTCGGACTCAGCCTCCGCCCAACCACCTGTTGATTAACAGCTGATTGTGCTGGCATTCCTCCCCCTTCTCTCGTCATATCTTTGCACTTCACCACCGCAATTTGACGCTCATCACTTCTATTGATGATTTAATAAAACAATAAGTAATCATATTTTTTTATCTTTTGTGATTCCATAAAAAAGATCGAAGACAAACGAAGGGGTAGGTCCTTGATGATAATAGTACCGGCATAGTAAAAGTAACGTCGATGTTATAAAAATGATCTCTCGGGTATTCCACCGGGTTAGGAGCGTCATATCTCTCGACGTTTCGGAGAACGACTTGTTCTCCATCCTTTCCGGAAAGGAAGGAATTCATAACCCCTGAGGATTGAGAACAAGTCGTTGTTCAAAACATCGGGAGGTATTGAGCTGCCATCCCGTTGGAATTCGCGAGAGACCTTTATTCAGCAGGCACGCAGGGAAAATCTAAGGTCGTTGTTAGACGTTACTTGGAGGAACTAGGGCATTATTGAAGATAATATGTGGCTGTCTTTGTTAAGTTCCGCAAAACACAATTAATTAAAACTGCATGATAGGTTCCACGGAGTAGATTGTTTGCAGTTTTTTTTATAAAGTGTGCTTTGTGGACTCAACGAGGTCTGCAGGCTCTTTTTCTCAATAGTACTTGGCATGGTAGAGGAAGAAGCAGGTTGTTGGAATTAGTAATGGAAGGAGAATGGGATGCATAGGGGCATTATTGAATGAAACATGTAGGGAAATCCTGGAAGGGTAGGTAATTCGGATTATGCTTTGGAAATCATGATATGAATATATTGGATCGCAGAAAGTACGAAGAGTTTTTGGAATGATACGTCAATTATATGGGAAAGGAGAGTGGAAATGGTCTATCGAAGTCAACCGTAAATGGCAGAAAGCGATGAATAATTATTATGACACTGCATAATTTTTTTCTCAACAATTTTTTCCAATCAAATATTTGAGCCGAGCACACTACTTTATTTCTTTGGTATTACCCGGTCAAATTTTAAGATTTTTCTGTGTCAAATATGTCTTTTTTAAACTGCTCATTTTCATAAACGCTTAGTATCTGATCGCAGGTTTCGTCTTATCTTACGACGGTTGGCTGAATAGGCGCATTCCTGTTTAATTTTAGTCTGATAGAGGTATCTCCGCATAGTAGGGAATTCCTCAGATAAGCTTTTAGACCATAAGTCCCTGGTGTTTGCAAATTTAGTTCTGGAGATATTAACAAGAAGAAATGAGTCAGTTCTGTCCCATAAATGGAAAGGTATTTTAATAATTTTTTTTATGGACTTGATAGCCTATCTTTGTTAATTGTGGGTCAGAGGAGGCTAGGAGCATGGAAACGTTTGCGTCTTTCGAGGTTTTGATCTCTGTATTCATATGTGACTCCTCAACGCAAGGGTAAATTCAAAAATTGATCGTTCTTAATAACTTAAGCGGAAGTAGTGATTTGTGATGCTTCCCTTTGCCATTCATATTCAATCTAGAATCGTATTAAAAATTGACTTATTTTCTTATATTCGTTATCTGCATTAATCATTCTTTTTTCTATGCCAGCATGTGCCCTTTCCTCATATAACTGTAGCTCGTGGAAATAAATGCGAGACTTCCATCGTTAATCTTCCCCTTCACACCCGTCTCCTTGTGATTTCAGCCAAAAATAAGCGCGCCGTATTCGTCACTCGTGAGAGCGAGAAGAAAAAAATCCACGGAGAGTGGAAAGTAAAAATGTAATTCACGAAGAACTTTTACGATATTGCTCAAGCAACGTGGCATTTGAATTCATGCGTAGGCACGTGAAACAAGCAAGGGGAAAGTAATTGTTTCAAACAATGAAGGGTGGTATCTCTGATGCACATGGAGGGCCTAAATTGAACACTTATCTCGCGTTATATATTGTTTGTTCCATCTGCATCTGTCATTAAACAACTTTGAATGACATTTTGAATTGTAAATGCCATTGTCATTTCATTTCACTTGAATGATAGTCATTTCATATTCAGGTGGTGCATTCTCTTCTAGAAATATGACGTAGCAATACATAATTTGTCTGGTGTCTCTGATGTAACTAAAAGTAATTAGATTTCCTCCATCTGATGGCGTAACGGAACATTTTCCTTCGGGTGAACAGCCAAATACCCTGTATCAAGTCTCATCTCGCTCCGTAAAATGAAGGCATACATACACTGGGAGGAATTCATGATTACCTTCAGGAGCAAAAATACGAATAGTTGATTTGATCGTTATCACCGATTAAAAACGCAAAACGCAATCGGATTATGGATTTAATTAAATGACACCTGACCCTTATGATTCATTGATTCCATATTAAGGAATGAATTGTTGAGAAATCCTATTACATTTGTTTCTAAATATGGCAGTATAATCTCGCGATTTCATGCCAAGAATTATGACTTTACTATTGTCATTGTTACTTTCTCTTGGTATTAAAGGATTAAAATTATTCTAGGAATTAAAACATCACTAAATAAAGGTTATATAATGGTTGGTGCTCGTAGCAATCAAAAGGCACATTTTTATAGGGTTTGAAAGGTGCGATTTGGAGAGTCACGTATTGTATCAGAATATTTTGGATTGCGATCAGATTATTATTTTCTTTTGTCACACCATTTAACCATCCTTCCATCCATCTCGAAAGTGGCAATTGGCTTTCATGCAATCCACCTCTAACCATATTAAAGTATAAGTCTTCCTGACGGAAGCTGGGTTGAAAGTCTTCTACTAAAAATTAATGAAATTCTGACTGCACGACTGAGCATTCCGATTTGCATATGGAATTTGTGAATGAAAAATACATTCCAAAATTAGATTGTGATTTGAAAATTGATGGAAGTTTCTCGAAACACTGCAAATTCAATACGGAAGTTGCGAAAGTCGGTAATTGCCCGTTGATAAATGGCGCGAAGAAAATCACGCGATCACACCCACCAATGTTTAGTTTTTACTAAAAGATCAATTAATTCAACCAGTGTTCTACCACAGGCTTGTGGTTTTATCACTGCGTAGGTTGTATGGCCGCCTTTTGCGAGGTTGAGATTGGATCCTTTAGCTCGGCTTAGTATTTTACACCCACATATTCTTCCGGAACTTAGCCCTGTTGATCTATTGCCTCATTGCGACTTTCTGCCTGAAATCGATTCCCTGGGGAAAATAAAATTACCACGGAGCTAATCTTTCACTACTTGTTACTCTTTGCCATAGGAGACGCAGAGAAAAGTGCTTGTTGAGTCTCGACGCTCGCCATGAGAATTACTCTGTCATCATCATCTTCAATGACCATTAATCTTTGAATAGGCTATACGCAGCCCTTCAATCGACTCTCGTATCAGGTATTCCTCCTCATGAGTTCACGTTTCTTTGCTTTCATCCCTTTCATTACCTGTTCCATGTTACGCATCTGGGGTCTGCACTGCAATCCAGCAGCTTTTGCATTGTTTGAAATGATCCCTGAGCGTCGGCCTCTAAGGAATGTTGTCAAGTTGGCAATGACTTTAGTCTCTGAGCACTTTCCTCGTGTCGCCTTTGATAGTGCTTTGCAATCTGGGTTCTTGCCAATGCTAATTTATATTTCAATCATAATTCCTGTGGATTTTTCCTCATGATTTTAATTTCCCAATCCATGTTTATTTTTCGTAATGTCTCCTTGAACTTTTCCGATTGTTAAATTCCACTGTCCTAGAAAATTTGAGGATTACATATGCCTACTGACTCATTCTCTGACCTTCAGTTGGATACCATAGGCTTTTACCTCTTTCTCAATAGTCTCGCATCGACTTATTTGTAATGCTTCATTTTTTTTAAGCAGGATGTGTCGATGTTTCACAGTTGATATCGATTGTATAAATATATTTCTCGTTTTATTCGTCTGGCGATCCTTTTCTTTACTTCTCGGGGTTCTTACTCGATTCTTGCTCTCTCTCTTGGAGAGAATGTATCGCACTTCCCTATCCTAATCGCACTCTTTGGGATCTGTAGAATTTTTCAGGCGTTTATTCTCTCCTCACTTCCTGAGTGACTCATTGCAATATATCTACTTTGCCATTTTTATCTTCAAATTTTCCATCAACCGTAGTTTCTAGGTAGTTTTTTATCCCAGCTTTCAATCTCGAAAGCCTTGTAGTAGACTGATGAGAGCAATCTCTATTTAATCCACAGTATTTAATAGAGTATTTTTTCATAAGTCCCATACATTCGCCGAGATACATAACCTACCCGTGAATATCCTTTCGCCTCGTAAAATGCATGCTTTATTGGTGAATATTTTCTGCGGTAGAAATATTAATTTTTAAATGTATTTTTTGTGGAGCAGGTAAATCTTATATATTTTACCACCAATACGATGACCTTTCAGTAGGTTTCACTGAGATAACCTCTTGTCAGCTGTATGGTTTTAGTTGACCGCCTTCTTAAGGTGTGGTTAAGTGCAGTAATGGATTGAATATTTGCGGCGAAAGGTCTCCTCACAATGAGTAACAGGCGTTGAAATTTCCGGGACGAAAGTGCAGTGACGCATTACAGCGTGAGTGGAAAGAGGAGATTCTGCTTCCAGGAATGAGGTCTGATTGTTGCTCTAGGAAAGAACTCAGGAAACCCTGAGACTTGGGTATATCAGCTGATTCTATCTTAGTAGATAAAAATGTGCTGTAATGGCCGGCAGTTAGGAGTGGATTAGTTTTCTCCTCTGGAGAGTCGAACCACCATTTTCAATAAATTTCTAGGATAATGGCAAAACTAATATTTGCAACGATTAGCTCAAGAGTTAGCTTTTTCCTATTCAAAATGATTCCTAGTTCTTGAGTTTGTAGCGTGTTTAATAACTCTATTAAATCGTCCCTTTTGAAAGATGGTCAAAGGATTGATTGGCATATAAAATATTCTCAAAATATGAAGCTACCGGAAAGTTTGAGAATATTGAAACCTTATCCAAAGATTTACTTTAAGCTTTGTCTTCTCGTATTTACAGGAAAGTTGAAAGATGCGGTAATAGTTATGTATTTACCTAGACTTTTCCGAGGAATAGTCGTAAAAAATCCTCCGAGTCATTTAGTAAGCTGATTGGAGCGCCTCCTCCCCGATTTTTTGTAATTTGTTTGTTTTCATTTCGTGTTGTCAAACATGCTTTCTATTTTATTTGACTTTTGGCATCCTGAAAAATTGGGCACGTTTCGAGGAATTTATTTGGGTTTCCACCGAAATAACAACTATTCCGTTAAACCCAGCGAGTGAAGTTCGTAAAAAAAAGAGGTTATGTATAAATTTCCTGTCCTCCACATCGCCACGCTGTTTGATTAGTTTTAGTGGAGGATAACGTTTTTTACTTTCGGAGTATACTGTCACCATACCATCTCTTTTTGTAACTCAGACCGCCTTTTGCCTAAACCCGGATTTATGCGGAGCGAGATCTGATTAGAAGTGAAGCTTTTTCATCTTTATCGGTGGCGTGACAGCGGGGGGCAAGGAAACTGGGGGCCCTCCACCCACTAAAATATTACCGGGGGGGGGGCCAAAATTTCTCAAGAGAATGCAGAAAGCACTCATTTTGCTTGACACCCCAAGGAGACGGGACTTTGGTCCAAGTGAACTAAAATCTGAATCAGAAAACATAAATTCCGAGTTTGGAAATAATTTTTTTTGATGGAGTTTTTTATGCTGATAAGTTATTTGTGGAAAAATTGGAAGGGGGCGCTCGGCCGTAAGGGTGTCAAAACGCTTTTTCCCACCCCCTTATCAGGAACGTCGTTACGCCGCTTATCTTTATCGCATTCACTAGCTATGAATGTATTTTTAATGTTACCCTTTCTTTTGCTTGTATTTTCATAGGTTTCACTCCTGAAGTAGACGACACACTGGTCCCCGTAGCGACGACGCTCTGGTTCGAAGCGACGGACATCCTGAGCCCGTCGCCATGAGCGCCTCCTGCGACGAGCGCCGCGGCGGCGCCTTCCGCAGGTCCCGCAGCCGTGTCTACCACGAGTCCGAATGGGCCGAGTCTCGGCTCATTAACCGACTGAGGACGCCGCACCACCCGATGGCGCTCAACTGCAGTGCGGAGGCGGCCATGTCTCACTCCCCGTTCGGCAGGCCGCTGCTCGAGGAAGCGGAGGAAGAAGACGAGGAGGTGCAGGTGGTGCACACGAGCACCACCATCACCACGACGACCAGTAAGGGGGTCAGGGGTCAGGGTTCCGTGGTGGTGGTGAACGGCGGTGCGTCTGCTGGTGACAGGACTGCAGGGGAGAGGACAGTTGTGGAAGTGTCCGGGCGTGGAGTGGTGGTGATGGGCGTGGAGGAGGAGGAAGACGAGGAGGACGATGTGGCGGGGCTGATGCTGCCCCGGGCGAGCCTCGGGGGGCGCGGGGCGAGAAGGGGGGAGGACGAGGAGGAGGGCTGGGGCGGGGAAGGTGGCTCCGAAAGGCGGTCTCCGAGTCACAAGAGTCAGGACTCAGGGTTCTCAGACTCGGAGCCGGAGGCCAAGTCGCAGGGTACGACGACGCCCCCCGGAGGCGGCTCTGGGGGCAGCGGGGGTGGTGCCGGGGGAGAGGGTACGCTGCCCCAGGAGCTATCCCCGCCGGCCCACACGTCCACTCCGAAGGCGGGCTGGCAATTGGCGCTGGAGAGGAGCGAAAAAGCCGCGGCGGGGGCCAAAGAAGCCCCAATGGGTGGCGCGACGACGGAGGGAGCGGATAGGGGGACTCCGTCGACGCCCCTTGGGACGAGGGGGCCCAACGCCAGGGCGCCCACAAACCTCACACACTGGTTCAACGGGTGAGTGATTATAGACTATTGTTGGACACTTATAGGAAGTCCATTCCCCCTGTAAGCTGTCTTAAGGTAGTTCGAGCGAGATACTTCCCCATTCATAATAGATACCATACTGGAATTTAATATTTTTATTTCAGCTGCTGTAAGTAGCATGAAGTAAATATATTAATGTTGTCAGTGCAATAATATACCTTTATGTGACTGAAATTTCCAGTAAAAAAAAATAAGTATCTATACTAGTCTTTGACTTGACTGAATTCTTCACGCGGTACGTTAAAAATTCCTTCGATAGGGAAGACTTGTGATTCTTAGAAATTAGAGCGGTGGCTAAATTGTTATTTTTTAAATAGGTGAGAAATCATGCAAGATATATTCCGTAATTTTTTACGATATCTATGTGTCATAAATTCCTCATTTTTTAAATAATGTCTCTCCTGTGTGCACACCCGTACCATTTCCTATGTAAAATAGCTAGTATTTTATAGCTAATATCACGGAAAATAAACTCAGTGAGAGTCTGATATTTTGGTATCTTCGTAATGGTGGGATATTTTTCTTTAAAATGGGACCAAAGTCATTGATTTCTAGGTGAAATGATGTCTCGCTCAAACTACCCGCTGATTTTAAATGTCATTTCCTAGATAACCCGAAATAATGGGACATCTAATCACGTTTTTGCACGTTACTTCTCCCCCCATAAGGACTCTCGTAAGTTTTTCTCACCTAAACCAGTCCTCATATCATCCAAATAACTTATCCTCTTTCTTTCTCCTCAAATTTCGTCAAAGTGGTCCTCTCTATCACCCTCCTCTCTCACCTATCAAAACGTCCTCCACCCGAGTTTCTACCTTCTCCTTATCTTCGTCACAAACTTCTTTCCTTTCCTCAGCCACCAACCTCTGCCATCCAACGCTTCCTCCTTCATTCAGTACCACTCGCGATGGAAAACTTAATTTAAAAGGCATCTCAATTTTTCAGCTTATAAAATGAAATACGTGCTAAATACGATTGAGAGACTATGTCAGCTGGAATCATAGTGTCTTTTAACGTACCAGTAGCTCTAAGAAAAAGATATCTTGTGGCGACATGCCTGGAGAATCCACAGGGAATTGAGAAGTTTCAAAACGGAAGTACATGCGTGAAATCGCTGGAAACTCCGTTCAAATTAGGTTAAAATGGGGATTTTTGTTCGGAGGCCTTACCTCTTTAGAAATTCAACTGAATAGCAGTAGTTGTCATGTCGATATCACCTTAGCTATGGTTTACTTCGTCTTTTGAGTTCATGAAATGCGTCACTATTGGTCTTAATTACCGTTTATAGAAAATGGCGCTGCTTTGTGAAAAGTATATTGAAGTATTTCAGTAACTTTTTGTGCGATAAATCAAGAAAAATGTATATGAAGAATTTCAAAACTAACTTCGCAGATTCTGTCGCTACCTTACCAAGTCAAAAGTCTTTTGCGCGAAAGGCAAAAATAGGGTCCCGTAAATTCTATCGGCTTTCCTATTTACTTTGATCCATTTCAATAGAGTTCTTTGATTTCTTTGAGGTACAATGATCAAAATTATGTATATATTTAATTTAATTGAACAGAAAATCACATTAACATTGCATCATCAGTGATGATTCTGATATCGCAACAACCTTAGAATGGTCAACCTTTTATTGCCTGAAATATTATGAATGTATTCCGAAATTTAAAAAATTGTCCATTTTTATTACCGATATTTTTAAGGATTCCAGGTATTTTTTATGGAAAAAATCGATTACCGCCGCATTGCTGCATCATTTCCTCGAAAAAGTAAGTAGGCATATTTTGCTTGAAAAATACGTTGAACGGTGTTGAAAACCGAGTGGTTGCAGATACGAGGTGTGTTCAAAAAATACCCGGAATGTTTAAATTTCGCGCGTTTGGAGAGTCCGACTGTCAACAAAAATTTTTATTGTGTTGGTATACATGCCCCTGAAGTATGACACAATTTTCAGCTGTATTCATTGTTTACTTTATCTGTGGCAACCGCTAAGGTGAGACGTGTTTTCATGACCTCGGCGATTTTCGATTGTTAAAAAAAATGGATCAAAGAATTTGTATTAAGTTTTGCGTAAAAAATGAAATAAAGTGTAACAAAGTGTGCAAAATGTTAACAAAGGCCTATGGTGAGTCTGCTATGAAAAAAACAAGTGTTTACGAGTGGTATAAGCGTTTCCAAGATGGCCGTGAAGACGTTGAAGATGACGAACGCCCCGGACGCCCCAGCACATCAACAACCGATGAAAACGTGGAAAAAGTGAAAGCAGTGGTTATGAATGATCGCCGAATCACTATCAGAGAAGTCGCTGATGATGTTGGCATATCGATTGGCTCATGCCATGACATTTTTGCGAACGTTTTGGGTATGAAACGCGTGGCAGCAAAATTTGTCCCAAAATTGTTGAATTTTGAACAAAAACAGCGGCGAATGGAAGTTGCTCAGGAATCACTAAATGAAGTCAACGTCGACTCAGATTTGCTCAAGAGAGTTATAACAGGTGACGAAACTTTGTTACACTTTATTTCATTTTTTACGCAAAACTTAATACAAATTCTTTGATCCATTTTTTTTAACAATCGAAAATCGCCGAGCTCATGAAAACACGTCTAACCTTAGCGGTTGCCACAGATAAAGTAAACAATGAATACAGCTGAAAATTGTGTCATACTTCAGGGGCATGTATACCAACACAATAAAAAATTTTTTTTGACAATCGGACTCTCCAAACGCGCGAAATTTAAACATTCCGGGTATTTTTGAACACACCTCGTACATAATTGCGTCGGAACTCTTCAACAGTAGACGATGAGCGAATCACTTCCACACTTTGTCTTCGCCGCGACCCGACGCGTGATCATAATTTCGCGCGCGGCGACCGCGACCATGTATCTTGCCCCCATCAAACGCAACGCCTTCTCCCGGCTACTCCCTCCGTTCCCGATCTTCATCCTTCATTATGACGTCCACCTCCTGCCTCCTCCCGCCTCACAGCATCTCCAACCCCTCCTTGCCTACCCCCACTCCCGACGCTCCCGCCCCGGCCCTGAATTCCAATCGGATCATTGCCTCATTCCTCTCAGGCATTCACTCCCATCATCCCGAGAGGAGAGATCCTTTGTCCAAACCTTTCAAATCCCCTTCGCCAACCCCTGCCCATCACCCTCTCCCGTCCTCCCACCCCATTTTCACCCTCTACCCCCACTCCTCCTATTCCCTTCATCGCCCCCCTTCTCCCACACCAGTTCCACCCAGGCCATCGAACCGGCTAAAATATTTTCGATACGCCTTCAACCGGTGCTCACGCAAATTTTAAGTATATTAGGAACGGAATTTTACAGGGAGCCTATTTATATCGTTTCTATGTGGTGGCAGAGAAATTGGTGCCCATTGTGACGCAATATTATGGAGTTTTCTGCGTGGAGTATGACGTTTCGGTATGCCGATACCCAGTCTTTCATTTTCAATTAGGGTTTTTTTTGTTGATCTACCGCAGAAAAATCAAAAAACGCTTGTGACTGGGGGTTGCTTTAAATTAATCGAGGTAATTATGAACGTAAATCCTCACAGTGCTTTAAAAAACTATTCTCTGGAAAGGTCAGGTTTGAAAAACTAGAATGTTTCCCCCATTCATTAGATTTTTTCCATCAGCTTCCCAAAATCTTCGGAAAATACTCGGTGTTAGAATTTAAGGTGGTTTCAGCGAAATATCAATACACCCAGAAATCAATTTTTTTTATTCTTTCTTATTTTAATGAAAAATATCTCACTCTTCCAATGACATCGAAAATTCAACCCCTTGCCGCATTACTTTCCGAGATATTTTCTAAAAATACCATTCTTTTTACATGGGAAATGGTTCGTGTATACACTCCAGAGAGAAATTATTTTTAAAAATGAGAAATGTTTAACTCCAAAATCTCGTCAAAAAATTAACAGCGTGTAGTTTGTAGGTTTTCCGGGTCAACACTTAGACCTCTGTACTACTCAGTTTTTTGGTATTTTTACTGATGATTTCAATGAATCGATTAACGATCCTTGAATATGTCTCTCAATCTTATATTAAATAGATCTAATCTCGTATTGTGTTCGAGGAATAGGATTTGCCATCATAGACTGCGCATCCTTATACTCCGCCTTCAATTTATTGAAAGTGTCCTTTTTGATGAACCCAGTAATCGTGGTGATCCTCAATAGAACTAAATATAATTGGCGCGTAAACAGTGTTTCGTCACTGAATCGGAGATCCATAGGTCAGCTGTTCCGTTCCCGATCTAGGAGACGTTTTATTGAGGAAATTTCCGAAATACTTTGCGATCAAAATACCATAAATTGGAAGAAAGTTGCGATTAATCGGAAATTTGTTTTGTCTTCGAACGATCGCCCATTCAGTGTGTGCATATCTACCTGTACGAGTCGTCAGTTCTGTAGGTTTCGCTTTTCTCGTTCTTGCTGTGAAAACCATTTTTTTTAAATACTCTCTATGGGCTCTCGTGGAAATATGAGAATTTTGGCTGTGTAGGCACTCTCGATTTCTCTGGCAGGCTCAGATTGGGATTTGCTTATTATATCTGTTGATGAATATTAAGAGTTCCGTATCTCGAAGTTTGTTTTAGTTTATTCTTACGTCACTCGAATTGTGAGTTGTGTTGGCATATTTCGCGCTTACTATTCATAAACATTTAGAAGGGAAGTCATTTTTGCTTGAGTTGGGCCAAAGCTCGTTTGTCTCGTCTCCTCCACGCTAGATAACGCTGGATTCATTCCTATGCGCGAGATCCCTGCCTACTGAGTCAGCCCCGCGATAAATGTGAGCGGTTTCTGGGTGATACGTTTGTCTTTTCAAATGACATCATGGGCATTGAGTTGCGCCACGGATGGCCTCGCCTTTTTTTCCGTCCCGTCTTGTCATCGTTGGGAGGAACGGTGCACATTCCATAATCCTTGGTGTAAGGATACCGGTGAACAGCCGTTCAAATTTTCGCGACCGCCCCTTTTTGCGCCTTTTAAGGCTTAAGATCTCAGGTGTTCCGCGTGAGTGTAAGGTCCAGTAAAAATTATCTGTTCTCTGCCCTTCGAATTTCAATGCATAGCATCATTCGAACCCGACAAATAGACCCGGAAACGTTTTCCGAAGCAACAAACAAAAAAAATAATTATTTGGTTGCTGTAATTTGGACGGTGTTGTATATTCTCCGTTAGAAACCAGTTTTTTTTACGTGCTCTTCTTCTTCTTTCTTTTGCGGCAAGGAGGAGTAAATACTTTTTTTTATTCCGAGTGAATCCTTTCTTTCATTCCTACCTATTTTTTTCATCTTTGTGTCCGTAAGTGGTTGAAATTTCCGCCTCGGCGTTGCTTACCATCTCCTCCTCCCCCCCCCCCTCTTTCGCCTTCCGAGTCCTTCTTCCTCGAAAGCTCAAACTTGAATTACGACCGTTTTGTTGATTTCACCGGGAATATATCTCCATTGTTCGGCCATGAGGAAAACGCGTCGTGGTCCAAAGAGGTGTCGAGACTTTAGCTTCCAGTTAAACTTCTTTTTTCTTCCTCGGAAATTACGGGTTTCTCTAGTATGGGCTTATATTACTCCCCGTCGCCGAATCCCTGCGTGTGTGATTGTACGATGTTCAAACCTCTTCCTTCGTTCCTTACGGCAATAAATCCCCCCCCCCTTGCTCACTTGAGCTCCCGCGGTCCAAGGCTTTCGCAACTCTTTCGACGGCTCGATTCTTCCGTGGACAGCTGGATCATTGAACGTCCTTCTTCGTGTGCTTTAGGCGGCACGGGTCGGGAAGACTTCCTGCTCTCTTGAAGAAGAAGGAGACACGGGTTTCGTAACCCTTGACGGCCTAATCCTGATGCAGCTGGGTCGGAAGGGCACAAAAGCGTAACCCTCCGCTCGAATCTCAGGGTCGTGCCTGATATATAGGTCTTGAGAAACTCTTCTTTTGTCATTCAAAAGCCTAAGAGATTCATATCGCTCCAGTCGATCAGAGATTTACATGATACTCTCGTTAGTAGAATTCAGTTTATTATTCAGGAAGTAATCATCCATGTCGCTTACGCGCAAGAAAAAATATTTTCTAAATCTGGGCGTCCACGTAAAAGGATTACTAGCGAAAAGGTGAAGATATTGACCATTTTTTGAACTGGATTGAGCCTTGTGAAGGAGTGCATTTTTGTAATTGTTACTGTTAATGAATCCAGATCGCCATTAATTACCTAAGCTACTTAAGAGATGTACTGGAGTGGATCCTTTGGAAAAATTCTGACACGCTACTTAAGTTAATGTAATTATGCGTGCTGTCGTAATGTAAGTATTTTCGACCAAACAATTTCAATACCAAGCGCCGTATGAGGACTATATGACGAATGTAACCTTAAGATAAACCATAGAGAAAGATTGTAATAATGTCATTTGCAACTCAGCGCAGATCCATAGGGATTATTCTGACTCACTGTGAAGTGTTTTCATTGGAGAAGTTAACGTAAAAATGGGTGTCTATAGCTTATATGATTTTGCGAGGGGATGTTCAATTTAACGAAAGCTCTTAGAATGTCAAATGACTTCATGGGGCACTTCTTAGCCTTCAATCGACCTTACCCCTTCCTCCTTACAGTTGATTTTTTTTATTTCGCTGGCTCACGACCCTTCCCTTGCCGCTGGCGAAGTTCAACAATCTCTCCTTCGCCCCCACCCACTGCCTTCCTCGCAATCTCCATATGTGTCGCCCCTCCTCCCTCCACCCTACGCGTTGTTATAATATACCTCCAAGGACGCCACGCCGGGCGTCCTGTGTTGTTAAAAAACTCAGCAAGACCCCGCGGTGTTTGCGGGCGGAGAGTTGTGGGGTGAGGAAGGCGAGAGAATGTTTATTGCTTGTTTGTAAAATGAACAGCTTTCTTTCTTTCTGGAGAAAACACGATCTCGAGGAGGCGAAGTAGATATCCCGACCCGAGCGCTCTGCAGAGAGACTGCCTCGTTCCTTTTCTATTAGACTAAGTCGTGACGCTTGTGAATATCTCCAGCGTTCTTGTTACATGCCGCTCTTCATCTCTCTCTTTCCTCATGCATTTCACCTCCACTTCACTTTGTGGCCCTTGGGGCCCTGAGTCCTTGCATGTATATAGTTTGTGTCCTTTCTCTTGCTGTCCTTTCTTGCGGGATTTTGAGAGAATCGGCTTTTCTGTTCAGACGTCAAGAGCCAACAAAAATCGAACATAATTTCCATAAAATATGTTGGTTGGATGGTTGAAGGTCAGTCAAAAATCTGACATAGTATGTGATTCAATTTGATTAAAATTCTACTTTCCTGAGAACTTATTTTGGGCCCCTGGTGACAATTATAGATACCCCGTGATTTCGTCTACAACTGTGCAAAATTTCAAGGTAATACGTTCATTAGCTAACTCATGATGAGATAGCAAACTAAATACATCTACATCTACGTGATACCCTGCGAGCCACCACGAGGGTGTGTGGCAGGGGGTGAAGATCACCAAACATGCACCATTGACATGTAAGTAGGATATTTAATGAAGGTATGCTAGATAATAGGGTCACATGGTTAGTATCTACATAATAAGAAAGGGATTATTGGTTGTTATTACATGCATCATGCACTACAGACTACTCTTACTATATTTCACCTACCTATCCCTTTGCTACGCTGCCTATTGTTCTCTCTTATAGTACTAGGGAAAAATGACATTTTAAATCTATCGGTACGACAATCTATCTCTCTAATCTTGTTAATTTGATCAAACCTAGCATAATACGCAGGGGTCCTCAATATATATCTAACGTCATCTGTGAACAACTCTGTTTCGAATTTACTTAAAAGGTTTAACCTAAATTTTAACCTGCATTCTGATAGTAATTCCCATCCTAGTTCTTCTATTAAGCTCGTAACACTTATACAATTATCATAACGGCCTTTAACAAACCTAGCAGATCTCCTTTGCACGCGCTCTAATTCTTTAATGTATCCTTCCTCGTACGGATCCCATATACTAGCGGCATATTCTAAATGAGGCCTGACAAGTGTAAAATATTCCAGTTCCGGACGATCTGGGCCTCACCTTAATAACCAAGCTCTTGGACCATTAGCTCTTCAAAAGTCTATAATAATGCATAACAGTCCATGCCCTCATCCGTCCTAATATGAAGGAAATAGAGGGAGTTTGCAAGGGACTGGGTAAAATGAAGGGCTGCAGTCAACCTATCTTATGATGGATCATCTAATGATGATGAAGAATGTCAATGTGCAACGTCGTATTCGCACAGAGATGAGCGAGTTTTGCTGCAAGCATGGAAGATTTGCTTTCAGTGCTGCGAGGGTTTCCCAAAAAGTATGCCTCAATTTTTTTCTCAGAAAGTGTTTATTCTACAAAAATGAAATATTCACATTCTAAAGAATGATGTTTTATCTACTCACTCTATTTTCACATGATCTCCTTCAAGTTTTATTGCCATCTACCGGCGATTCAGTAGGGCGTGAAATCTTAGTCGCTACCAATCCTCTCTGTGGTGATGGAGCCAGATTTTCACCGCGCTAATCACCGCATAGTCGTTCAAAGTGGTAGTGTGGAAAAGTACTTTGTGTCATTTTTCGAAATCTGTTAGAAAAGGAGAGAAATTACGAAGCAATTTAAATTATTTCACATCTTTAGATTGTGCCAGACTGGTATTTTTGAGCCTAATCTTGCAGTCTGTCGTCTGCAGAGTACACAACATTGGTCAGAGCTCTCAGATATAAGATACGATGGCGTCGAGGTAACCTAATGAGGCTTTTCGACCAATGGAGATGTGCCTCTCGATTACCGTTTCAACCCACGATTTCTGTTGTTAGGGAGTTTTTTGATGTGGGCATTATGTTTTGGCCAACCATCGTAGTTGAAAAATTGATGACAAAGCACTGAATAGAAAATCTACTATTCAGCTACTCTACTTGTTGATCAACCTGATCATTAAGTCTTATTTGCTGCAACTATAGTCTCTAACTGTTCGTGGAAAAATGACATGTTATTGTCTTTTCTCACTCTTCCTCTGCCAATCTCCCTTATTTTATTCTCTTGATGTAATCGACCGCAGGATGTCGATGTTCGTAAATTTTTGGACGTCGTCCGAAAATAGATAGACTGATTGATTGATTTATTCACCATAAAAGGACAATATTACACTTGTATTGGTAACGTCAAGTATATAAAAAATTACAAGAAGATTTCTGCAATTCTACAAAAAATTCACTCAACGTTGTATCACAAAAATAGAATAAAAAGTAGTTTTTACATTTTTATGGATTTTTTTATATCTCTATATACTCTTGAAAAGGCATTTTTCAAATAAATATTTCAGAATATTTTTGAACTTTTCTTTTTCTCTTGGCTACACATTGCTTTTACTTCTAAAGGGAGTTTAATAAATATCACATTCCCAGAGAATTCAGGGTTTTTTGAAGCATTGATATCCTGTAATGATCTTGGAAAATATTGAATCCGTTTCTGGTGTTATACTGATGAATATCTGTGTTTATAGTCAGAGAAATGTTTTTATAGCGTTCATAGAGAATCACATTATATATGTATATACTAGGGAATGCTCCTTTATACATGTATATGCTTGGGAACGGGAAGATCGGCTTGGAACCAACTGGAAATATTTTGTCTATACTTTAACCGTCTGTCTGATAGTGTCTCCCATCATAGCTGTTGTATCAGACTTGCAACTCCAATGAAATTATCGTTACGGCCTTTTACTTTTACATGCGATTAGACGTCTTCATGACGGCTATGCATTTTTCCGCGAACGCTCTGCTGCCTCATGATGCCTCTCACCTCATCATTCCTTCTCTAAGTTTTTTTATGGCTTTTGATTAATGGCGGCGCGTGGTGTCCATTCTTCGTTTTATATGCAACCCTCCCCGCGAACGGGAGGAGTTCTTTGCTACGAGACCGCTTTTCTCGGAAAAATAGCGTTGTTTATGCCGTCCTCTTCGAGTTCATCCGCCTTTCACGATCTCGAATGGGCTATCTAACTCACTCGTTCAGTCGGTTCGTGGTCCGCCCGGAGATTCGCTTCGACTGCTGAAAGATAGTGATTATCATTATTATTATTAGAAGTGATGTAAGGTTTAAATGGAGGAATGAATTCCCATGGTTATTTCCTATTCCTTGTTTCCTTGATAAATTTCAGGATACCCCCCAGGACTCGCTCATTTCTCCGTATTCCTACTCCTAGATTATCACTCTCCAAGCGCTCCCTGATTTTTTGCCTCTCTTCTCGTCTTAATATGCTTCCTGAAAACATCGACCCTTTCACCTTATCTTCCAACGTCTTCGCTAACCTAACCATTCGTCTTTCCCAAAGAAAGTGATTTTTACTATCTCCCCATGTTGAAGTATGATCTGTAACCATCTTGTTATATTTTTGAGTCTGTGTCCTATTTTGTTTATTTTATGTTTACTATAAAATGGCTTATGTGATGATATTTTCTTTCAAATAAATGAATAAATGATAATAATGGGTGTAGTTATGCGGTCGCGGGGTTCCACGTGAGTGGAGAAGCGTTTCTCAGCTTTTAGAGGGATTAGACTGGGAGCCGCCAAGGCTCGGAGGCTGCGTGCTAGGCTTAGTTTGCTTGAGAAATGCAGAACAGGTAAGTTTCAGAGCGACTAAGAGAAAATCATTTTGACGCCACACTACATCTATAGGTCCGAACGAAGCGATAAAGTAAGAGAGATGCGTTGCCGATTAGATAGGTACAAAAAAACGCTCTCTCTACGCACATTTTTTGAGTATTCTACGGGTCAAGGTAGGTTTTTCTGAATGTCGGAGAATCTCCCCCTGGTTTTTCGCCTCAGCATACGATCTACCCTTCTTCATCCTGTCCATGAAACCTATTATCTTCCTTCCTCTTCCCCGATTGCCCAACATCTTTCCCTAAATCATACTCTTGAGCAACCCATCGCCCCTTACTACTTCCTCCAGCCACCTACTCTGCGATCTCGAATTTTATTCAGAAGTTTCCTTTCCTCGCCCACCATCTCAAGCACTTCCTCGTTAGTCTTCCTCTCCCTCCACCTCATCTTCCACCTTCATCATCCTTCTCCACACCCACATCTCGAATGCCTGCAGCCTACTCTCGTCCTCCTTTCTGAGGGTCTACGTTTCTGCCCCAAAACTGGAGTTCCACTTAAAACACCCATAATACACTTCACCATTTTACCCCTCCCAAAACCTCATCCTCAACACCTTTACCCGGCTGGTGTCCTAACACCTCCTGCCTCACGCTCATGAGGCGGCTCGGAGGGTAGTACGTAAATGTAGGAGACCTCGCTTCCAGGGCCTCGTAGGTTGAATACCCTTGCACCACCTCGCAAGCCTCGCCCGGCAGGCGAGAGAATTTTCGCCGTCTCCCCTTCCCCGTTCGAACACCTTAGGCATCGGGCGATACCATTTTCCTCGGTGGAGCTCATTCTTCTCCCACCCCTCGCCCGTTTTCATCCCCCCCCCCCAACCCTCCCACCCCTCTGCCTTTCCCCATCATCCTTCACACCCGAGGTGATTTAGTTTCTCATTAAGGCATCTCCCGGCGTCTTCCTTTGTGTGTTCCGGTGGCTCCTTTTGCCCCCATTCTCTCGCGGCGATGCCTGCCGTGTTGGCTTCCCTCGCCTCCTCCTCCTCCGCCCCCTCTTCCGTTCCTCCTCGTGGATGCACGGCCCATCATCTCGTGCCGCGGTCTTCCTTCCCGGACCCACCCCTTTCCCCGTCTCCACCAATGCGTAACTCCCTCTCGACGCAGCATCACTCCTCTCCGTCGCTCTCTTTCTTGACCCCCCGTTGTTCCTTCTCTATGCTTCCGTTCTTTTCTTGTCCTTCTTTCTCTCTCACGCCATCTCTCTGTAGGTTTTGCATGTTTTTCACGTCTCCCTTTCCTCTGTGGGTGTTTTCCTACTCTGAACTTTTCAGTCGAGGATTAGAGCCAATAAATATAATATTTTTTCCCTTCTTGAGGCATATCTCCCGATCGTGTAGTGTCGTGTTGGCTAATTTATGTGTTTTTTAGCATAATAATATGATGAAATGTGAATTACTTGTGCTATTATTTGCCTTTTCCGTGTCGCAATTATTTCTCCTGACGAGCCATGAGCAGCGGCTTAACCTGGGTTTATGTAGCAAGCTCTAAATCGCTCTAGTAATGGAGCGACTGTGGTGCCACATTTCTAAGCCCGTGGGTTAGACCAATGAGAGTGCGTTTGATCTGACCTGTTGTCGGAAAACAATTCTGTTTACAAGCACAATTGGAGTAATTGAAACACTATTGAAGACCTCACGGGGTACGAAATATTAAATGCATCGCCCATCGTTTGTATCAGCTTAGATATTCAATTCAACAATCACGCGTCAATGCTCAAATGAGCTTGCTCTTCGTCCATTCGACCACGAGTGAAATACTGTCTGTTGGTACGACACAGGCGTGTATTTATGTGACACGTGACGATATCATTCTACTCGTCTTTTGCCTTCACGTTTTATCGTCGGAAATATTTTTCTATCATGGGTCAATGCATGTGGAGGAAAATGGACTCAATAGTCTCAACCTCGCACCTTAAAATCGAGAAATCTCTCTAGATCCTCAAAATAAATCGAGGGGATGAAGTTCGTGCGGTGGCTGGAGACATCTCATCTTGAGGACCTGACTTTTAATCCCATCAAGCGATTGATCTGTCCACGGAATCTTCTTGGGTACTATGGGGGAGCACTGCATGTGCAGTAGTCTGTCCGTGGGATGGGGCTTGGAACTCTTGAGCTCGTTGGCTCCTTTCTTCAAGGAGGTTCCACCGAGCAAGGGTATACACTATGTTTGCCGATCGATCTCAGATCGATCTGAACGGATCAGCTCGATACGGTGTACGCAACTGGCTTGTGAGATCTGTTACATTCAATTTTATTTTCTTTTATCTATTGTTATCACTGAGAGGAGTTCTAGACGAAATAAGAAGATGGTGACAATGTAAGGAATTTAAGGTAGTTTGAGCGAGATATCTCCCTAGTCATAATGGAGACTGTATGTGAATTATACGCTATAATTGCAGCATCTGTGGGAAACATTAATTAAAATATTTCATCATTAATGGTGCTGTAATATTCTTTTATTTGACTGAAATTCTAAGTAATTAAATGAATTATCTAAGTAATTAAATGAAAGGAATTAAATGAAAATATCTACAGAAGTCTTAATTTGACTAATTTTTTTCACGCAGTACGTTTAAAACTCTTCACAACGGAAGATTTTTTGCGATTCTGAAAACATTACTGCGGTGACTATATGGCTTAGATTCAAAAATAGTCGAGAAAACATGCACGTTTCGCGCTGTTGATTTTTTGACGAGATCTAGGAGTTAGAACTTACTTATTTATTAAATGAGGTCGCCCTGGAGTGCATATACGTACCATTTCCTTTGAAAAAGGGGTGGCATTTTCCCTCAAAAATCTCGGAAAGTTGTTCGGTATTTTCGTTTCTTTAGAAGGGCGAGATACTTTTCCAGAAAATGAGGCCAAATTCATTCATTTGTTGGCAAAAAGATATTTCCACCAAACTACCTTAAGAGGGATCCCAAGGCGGATCACCTATGGGAGGGAAAACGGTGCAATATGGCAAAAATTAGGACGTTAGGATAAGTACCTACTGTCCAAAAACCTACCAATTAGCCGGTAGAATACTCGAATTAATGAATCACTTACAAGAACACGTAAAGTTTCGTGCACATTTTTATGCGGAGAACAGTCGCTCCATCCGCCTAAATCTAAATTATGTGTTTGTTTCTCTAACTGAATCTCTAGTGCTTCTTCCGACGACCGCACCGTTTGCATGACTGGCTGACTAACGCCATCATCATCTTCATCTACCTCCCTGGCGATCCTTCGGCTCCCGTGCCCCGCCTATTGTCCGTTTATGAAGGTTCGGTGTTCTTTCTTTTTTATTCTTTCCGTATCCATTCATCTGCCCTTGCTTCGTCGGCAAAAATGAGAATTTTCGTTGTCCGGGCCTCCTCTTGGCGTGGGTGTTGTTGGGAGAGCTTTCATTTTCGGCGCCCTCACCCCCTCCTTGTCCGCTTTTTCCATTCTCAAAACGTTGATGCGCGGGTTTCCCCTCGCTTTTGTTTGTCTGTTCGTTTATTTTTTATTGTGTGTCATCTCCCCGTCTTCTTCCAGTTTTTTGCTCCGATCTTCATTTTTCACCGCGAAAAAAAGTGATCTTGGTCGAAGTGTTTAATTTGGAAGCTGCGCAACGGTGCGTGTCGGGGAAGGGCTTTGAAAGCTCAGCGGTTTTTCGACTGTCCGAAATTTGCGAAAACTGTTTGATGACTTTGGTGTAGAGGATGAGGCGATCTCTTCCGGAAGAGGACCGTTAATGGCGATGCCGTCGAACTGTAGAATCTCGAGCTATCAACACGCTTAGATGCACATAGTTACGTCATCTGGTGGACCTGAACCTGTTGGATTTACCCGATGTCCGTTTTAAGATTTTCGATGAATATTAATGGTGAAAAAGGGGCAGAGAGGGAAAAAAACATCGTAACTTTGCTGTCCACTTTATTTATACTTATATTTTCGCGGTAAGCCATTGCATCTCACTCGATGTTTCTGTATCACTGGGTTTTCTGTTCCTCTCCATACTTTCTTGTGAAAGAACTCTTGTCCGGAGTGGATAATGGTGGTGAGGGCGAAGATCTCTCTTAGGCTGTGGTAGAAGCCATAAATACAAGGACGTCATCGGCATACAGCTCCCTTAAATCCCTACTTCTCGACTCGTGTCGCGTGTATGTGATACAATGCTTTATGAACCTTTGTGAGCGGATTCTAAGCTTTTGAAAATCAATCTATCAATAATACGTTTATTCAGTACTAAAAACAAGGTGCAAAAAATAAAAATAAACAAAACAACGAGTGTGGGCCCCGTTATAGACTGGCGCCTCTTCAGGGTGTGTATAACGTATGTTCACTGGAATTTTATAGCACTGGTACGGGAAGGCACTGGCCTGGCCCTAGTACGGTGGAAAAGCCGTATAACCATTGTCAGGCCACCAAACTTAACTAATCAACAAACAAGACGAAACAGACAAACACTAACGCAAAATAAATGAGAAATCGTTGTCAACTTGAAATGTCAGACGCAGACATATCAGTGCACTTTCACCCTCTGAACTGTTACGAATTCTAATTACACTCATTGACCCTATTCGCAACGGTCACCGCCACTACTGATAACTACCTTGAGGTCATTGTTTGGTTGTTAACTAAGTTCTTCGATCCCTGTCTGAAATTTGCCTTAAGCAATTTTATACCATTTTAGGATAAATGCAGACGTTCACTAGCGTCAGGTTCCGACTGATTTTTCCCATGGTCCATCCCCACAATTACCGTCTTCGAATCATTGTTGGAGGCCGAACAAGATCCAGCCCTGTCCCAGTTTTTCTTCCTGGTCAATAATTATGTTCATGAAGATACAATCACACTATGCTTCGGGTCTACAGCTCGATTAGAAAGCCATATTTTAGGAAAATATACAGTCATATGTTGAGCGCTAATTTTGTCTGCCTCACGGCGTAATGAGACGGAAAAACACATTACTGATTACTCTGGAAGAAATATTCAAACAAGCTTTTTTTATCAAGTGCATCACCGCCCGAGGTGACCTTACGTCATGCAATCTGTTTTTTTTTTTCAATCTGGGCCAAGACGCGGAGCATTCGAATGCATTGCCTTCAAGGCATGGCGGGGGGAGGTACCGCACCAATTCGACTATGGCTAACGACATCTCTCGTCTCTTTCTACTGGTTAATAGGTTTTTTGGGGCCATTGCTTGTCATGTGACACAAAATTCTCTAAGTGAGCTCGTTAAAGCTCGAGTCGCTCTGCGGAGTTAGTCATAGAAGCACATCTGGGAAGTATAGCATGAAGTGTTAGGATCTTCACCGTGCAAGATTCACGTGAATGAGGGCTGCGTTGGGATTTTTCAGTACCACGCGGGGTTGGTAAGTGATAATCTAGTGTAGCAAGGATAAGTTTTCCTACGTTTTAAATCTTCATTTGTATACTTTAAGTATTTCGCTCATTATTTGGTTAAAAGTCTGGCGTAAATGAAAAGCTTCGACTTTCTCTTGAAGGTATGAATGGTATCTTAAGATTTATCTCTGTCTGAAGAGTTACCCTTACCGAGTTTAGATGAAACATTGTTGAACAGTTGGGGGAGCTTTCTCTGAGAGCTGGAAGCTGCAAACTTCTTCGGAAGAACACTAACCGTTCCACAATTGTTCAAAATCCTGGTTGTGAACCCGTAAAGGTACACATTATCTTGCTAGATTGAATATATTACATAGAGATAACGGTCTTGCGGATTATCGCCCCTAGTTGAGCCTGAGCCCGCCCATTTTACAGTTGTATCTTAATAAACTCCACTTTCTCAGGCGAGATATCGTAGAACAGCATAATGAGTAACGAAGCTCAAATGATTTCGTACTGTCTACTAATTTTATTTCACCTCTTGCTACACGTGTTTCGACTGACTAGCAGTCATCATCAGGCAAGACTAGTCTTGCCTGATGATGACTGCTAGTCAGTCGAAACACGTGTAGCAAGAGGTGAAATAAAATTAGTAGACAGTACGAAATCATTTGAGCTTCGTTGTATCTTAAGCCTGAATCACACGATCATTTTTTCCGTCCCTTTTAGGGATAGCTCCAATGATAGCTTTTCAGGGATCATGACAATGCCGTCCCTTTTTCCATCATTTTTTCCGTCCCTCTTCGCATCATTTCTATGTTAACTACTCTCATTCCATTGAAAGCCGAACGTGGCGTTAGAGTCGCTCTTTGCGGCCGAGCACTCTGATTAGCTAAATAGTGGAGTCAGCGATGCCTCCAGGGACGGAAAAAGGGACGTGCCCAGGGATGGAAAAAGCTATAGGGATCCCTATCGCTGGAGCCATCCCTGACTTTGTTCGAGTCACACGATCATTTTCGAGCGATCATTTGAGCTATCATTGGAGCTATCCCTTAAAAGGGACTGAAAAAATGATCGTGTGATTCAGGCATTAGACAGTAGTGATGTTATTCTTCGTTCACAGTCAAATTAATGGATTCTATATTTTTTCTCTCGCAATTTTAAGTGCCATATGATAAAGTATTCTTGACTACTGTTTAGCAAATTAGGTGTCCATTAACATTCCTGTTCTTTCTCTGATCCATTTGACTCCCCATCCCTTTTTTTTATTTTCTGCTAACAATACACTATAACTGAGACTTGAGTGACATCTAGTACATTTTGTGGAAAAAAAGAATCCGCAAGGACATAATCCACATCGGCCTCGGTAGAATAAAGAAGAGAGGTCAAAATGGAAAGTGTGTTATACAAAAAGACAATTGAAGCTAGAGTCTCTTTCCATTTCGCCGTCGGGGATTCTTCTCTTCCATAAGTCATGCGGCCGTAGACGCGATCTGGTAAAGCCCGTTTCACACGGGCCACGAAATAGGACTATATAACTCTGCATGTTTTTGTCAATCTAGCGGACAATATGTACTGAATTAGTGTAGAGGTCATTCTGCCATCTCGTGTTCATACATTCTGGCATGCGTTCTTGCAATTCACCGCTTCAAACGACGCAACATGAAATGCACGTATGTAGATATATCAGATCGTGCAATTACGGGCCTCGAGTCAACATGAAAATAAATGAGACTAAATCCTAGTATGCGGAAGAGAGGAGCTGATTGTAGAAGTCACCCTGAGAGGAGAGAAATTAGAGCAGGTGAATTCCTTCACCTATCTCGGAAGTACCATCGCGTGGGACGGAAGAAGTACAACGGACATCAAGCGGAGAATAGCCCAAGCTAAGAAGGCGTTAATGGGAAAAAGACAACTCCTGTGCCCAAAGAAGATAGAACTACAAACTAGGAAACAGTATGTTAAATCATTCGTAGGGAGCGTGGTACTCTATATATATGAGAAGCATGGACCACAGGAAAAGCTGACCGGAAAAGAGTAGCAGCCTTCGAAACCTGGTGCTGGAGGAAGATGCTGAAGATAAAATGGACGGATAAAATCAGAAATGATGAAGTGTACAGAAGAGTTGAAGAGAAGAGGATCATATGAAACAACATAGAAAAAAGAAGAACAAGATGGATTAGACGCACCATGAGACACAATGGGTTTGTGAAGAACATAATTGAAGGCAAAATAGAGGGAAAAGTCCGCAGAGGAAGACCCAAGAATAAGTTCATGGACCAAATTAAGAGGAAAGTTCATAGGAAGAGATACCACGAGGTAAGGGAACTAGCATTTGATAGGGAAGGGTGAAGGGCTGCAATCAACCAATCTTAGGATTCAACAACCAATGAACGATGTGCCCTGAGTACAACGGGCTTATTAATTTAGTGCATGTGTACACGTAAATATGTATGGAAAGGAACTAGATTAGAAAAATTTTGGTCAGTCACTATGTTGTGTTCATTTGCGTGAATTCAACCTCGGTCAGGAGACATAGCAACAGCGTTAGAGAGATGGTATCAGCCATCCCATCTGCCTCTTGCTTTCTTTTCAAAGGTGTGCCCCACAAAAGTCTCTCTATCAGTTCAGAACATTTGCCGCCAGCGACGTCGCTCTCGATACAAGGGAAATTAAATGAGAGTGAGGAGGTGGAGCGGTCAGAAAGTTTCTGGGAAACAGCCATTCCGTGCCGTCCCATTATATAATTGTAGCGCACGGATTTTGACCCAAGGATACCAACCTACCTTTCCGGGCACGTCGGGGAAGGACTTGATTACCGAGAACCGAGGAGCCTTCGGGCACAGGGTCTGTGGAGACCACTGAGGCGGGTAAAAGGGACCATATCCTGGCCTTCGGCGATCATTTAAAATAATTACGGACAGAAAAATATTTTTGTTGGGTGTTATTTCGAGTATGGGTGTAAGAAACTTCTTTTTTTAAGGCGATATTGAGATAAGTTATGTGCGTGTGAATCAAGTAACAGAGGTAACAGTAGCGCGAGGATAACTAGTTTATACAGATTACATTACCGTGTGGAACGCTAGGCTTTTATTATTGTTGAATACGATGGACGTAGAATTTCCATAAGTTTCGTTCTCAACCTCCTCTCACATCTTTCTGTTCGTTAAAATGATCTAAAATTGAAGATTTAAACTAAACGTAGCACGCGTCAAAGTCATCGACATCTGGGGGATTTCTAGTTTTTTCTGTTCCTACGCTCACAGTGGTGAAAGGCTATGATTGAAATGTGATAATCTGAGGACCTTGGGACTTTCCTTCTTTTATTTGATATTCAGCTCACGGGCTTCGGAAATCCTCAAATATGCGCTTAGAACAGCTTCGAATTTAGGTCAATCTCCGAATAGGGATATAAGCTTAAATGAGTATGGAACCAGTTCGATTAATCTTTTGGAGAACTTATCTCACTTTCCCGAGGTATTTCAAAATGCTAGATTACTGTCTCGGAGGACGGATTATAGCGGAAACTTTTGGTCATTTTTCGACTGCTAAATTAAGCCTGGCTCAAACTTGTAATAGATTCCAAGCTCTTTCTTTTTGGAGACAGATTTATCTCAAACCTTGAACCCAACCACCGAATGATACCAATTTTATGGATGTCTTGAGATGGAATTCGGTAAGTTGTTTCCTAAAAGTAAGGTCACTGGTTGTGTATTCAGATTCCAGACGGAAATAGTTACTGGACTTCTTGAGCTTAGTTATACAATACATCATAATTGGAATAGGTGGGTCTACGGTGCCCAACCAGATCATCTTTTTTATACCGATGTCATCCTCTATCCTCAGCCGAGCTAAGAAGGAAGCAATATACCCTCGCATTGATAAGTAGGACGTTTGTTGCCTTATTGATGACCTAATCGTTTATATAATACGGCCTAACACTACAAAACTTGTTCAAGGTGAGTATCACTTAGAAGGATCAGGGTATAAAGTGGTCATGTTTACGAGAATCGATTCCGCGACCGTCAAGGATGCTGACTGAAGCGTATCACGGCAAAATAATTTATTCGTCTTATAAATTTACAAATAAACTATTGTATTTATTAGTAAAATATTATTTTTGTTTGCAAACAGGACTTAATGATGGCCTCGAGCAATTTAAGTGTAAAGGTCCACCTCTAAATCAGGATGGAGATGCCAATAATTTGGCGACTAAGAAGTGCACTAAACTGCCCGTTACTAGAGATGAAGCTAATTTCTGTGCAATTGTTCACGCATGAACTCATCTATCATTATTATTTAAGTCCGGCTTTTAATTTCTAATTAACGTCAACCGCTATAGTACGTAGCCATCACGTCCACTTGATGTTAACTGAGAGCTCAGCTTTATATATTATATCAGACTTGCGAGTGGTTGAAGCGAGCGTTATCGGTGGGAGAACGTTTGAACTTCAATTTTTAGAGAAGATATTTAACCTGAGATTACAAAACAGGGCAATTCTCTCTCGCACGATGCAATTTTACGTGCAACTTTTTCTGCAAATAAATGCGCGCTTGTCGGATGCAAAATGGCCCAAAGGCATGCGCCGAGAAATATCTCGCTCCTCATGCCTCGTTCCGCGTGATGGAAATTGTTGCGAAGTTCCAAGCGGCTTCCCACCGCGAGCGCCTTCCTCCTCCCGTGAGGCTCTTACAGAATGAAGAAGCCGATTGTGGTCGGTTCCTCGTTGGAATGCAATTTCGCTCGCGCACTTCCATGCCGAAGGGCCTTTGAGCTTTTAGGCTCTCGATGCCGTTCATGTATGTATTTCCTTTCGTCTCACGTCAAAGAGCTTCGAACGCGGCGTGTGGATCGTTCCAACCGAGCAGCGGCCAAGGACGTCATCCACTATACCTATAGCTTTCCGTGTGTTCGTACCAAAAAAAAAGAGCACATGTGCGGGAATTGTCGACGAGAGAAAAGTTCGGCGTTTGCTGCCATGCTTCCTGAAAGATTGTCTTCGGTGGTATAGCTCTATCATACCTGCCGCATTGCATCACTTGGAGATCCAAATAGGTACTTGGCGCCGAACTCTTTTCATTTTTGTCGAGGAAACCGTTTCGTGAACCAGTCGTGGGCATTTGATATCATATCAATACCAAGTGATCCCTCGTTCAAACTGATAAAGTCGCTGAGAGCTCGAATGAATTAACTTTATCATTAAATTCTAGCCTTTCTGTTTGCATTAGTACCGAAGACGACTTTGACGGCTTCGTCCGTGAATTTTTAAATTGGTGTTCATAGTATTCAAGGAAATGGAACTTGTCTACAGAAAATCTTTATTGTCACGGCGCGTTTCAGCGTACTTAGCCATCATCAGGTGGCAATGTATGGCTGAGTTAGTTGAATCGCGTCGTGACGCTAAATTTTTTTTCGCGGAGAAGTGTCATATCATTTTCATAACATGGAAGACGCCTACCGCATGTCTCGCGGGAGACTGTCAATTTTATTTTTAATATGCGTCGAAATCAGCATGTTCAGCGAATTTCCTCGTTACGTTTTCCACGTACAAATGATTATTTTATCACGTGGTTTTAATTTCGTTACTATCATTTGAACTTACTTGAAGATACTGCATCCTTAACTCGACGGACTCGACTTTTTTAATGGACAGCAGTTTGAGTCATTTGCTACGATCAGAGAAAGTTTATGTAGTAAAATTAAAAAAAGAAAAAAAAAGTTTTTCGTAAGGGACGTTAAATGGGTGGAACTCGGTTCACGGGCTTCGCACAGAGGTGATATCGTCGCCACTGCCGAAAGAATTCCAGCGAAGAGTTGCTCACCGAACGGAGATCGAAGAAAACGAATCAAATTCGCTGAATAATTACGCACGAAAGGAAAATTCAAGCCGGTTCCGGAGAAAGTAATTACGGTAGTTAAATTCGAAAGGTTATTGCGGCGACGCCAAGCTATATCCCGCGAATATTTGAGCGTGCTTTGTTTTCTGACTCTTTTTCTAATCCCCTCCCCATCTAACTGTCATTACATTACGGCCTTGAATGTCGCGAGCCGAGTGGAAGACTCGCCGATTGTGATACATGAAGGTTTTCGTGTTATTGGCATCCCTCCCGCCGTCATTCAATGACCTCTGCTTTTTTTCTCAACCCTCTTACCTTGACCCACCCATCTAATGTTCTGGCATGAACTGGCCGATATATCTTTACCAACGACATTTACGATATTACCATGTTTCCGCTCTCCGGCATCAAGTCAGACAATAGCGACATAATGAAGAGATGGATTCAACTACATAAACATTTACATACTACCCTCCGAGCCGCCGCATGGACGTGTGGCGGGGGGTGTTAGGACACCAGCCGTGTAAAGATGTAAGGGATAAGGTTTTGGGAGGTGAAATGGTGACGTGCATTATGGGAGTGTAATTATTGGAGCTCAGTTTTTATTGTGGTCGCTTATTGTGTTCGGAAAGTACGCGGTTTTGTACCTGTCTGCTTGGCAATGCATCCCTCTTATTTTATCGCTTCTGTCAGACGTAGAGATGTAGTGAGGAGTCATGATGATATTCTCCGTGTCGCTCTGAAACACACCAGTTCTGAATTTTTCAAAGAACTTCTCTTGAAGACGAACAGAATGTTTCAAGGATTCCCTTTTCCCTCGCGCGGCCCAATTACAGCGAAACACTACTTATCAAAACACGTTTCCCATCTTTTGATTCCTTCCACATGAATCCCTCCTAATTGCTTTTAACGTTTTCATGGCCTGCGAGCTACCATCTCATGCATCGCGCCTTTACGGGATTAAATTCAGATGTAGATTCTGCCACCCTAAGGTTGAACACCACCTCAGAATGTTCTGACAGCTAAAGTACTCGCAAGAATTCCCGAACAGATCCACTTAACACATGGAGACGGACCCGTCAATGATGGATCGTATTTTAACGTTTATGAATATCGCCGGGTTTTATTTATGAATTATAAGAAGGGCTGTGAGTTCGGTAACATAAAATCGCGTTTGTCACAGTTTATAACTTTGCTTTTGCTAAAATTTCATTGTAATATTGATTGTAGATGTAAACGAGAATAGGTCGATGAATACTTTTTAAATGGATACAAATAGAACGAAGTTAACGCGCCAGTAAAACGATCAAAAACCAAACCGCTTACGAACTTCTCTTTAAAAATGGGCATGAGAGTTTGTGGCTTAGATATTTCCACATTCAAAGAATCCAGTGATGTTCTGCTTAGCCCCCAGAGCTATCAGTTAGTCGCTTCAGAATCTTCAGCGACATTTCCCGCGAGATACTCCCAAGACCTGAGGAGATTTCGCAGCTGCACTACACCCTTCAGCTTTTCCCAGCCTCCCTTCGTTGGCATTGTAGTAGTCTCCGATTGCCATTGATATGCGTTCATGAATTGTACCTTTCTTCCCTAGTGTCCCATCCAGAGGCTTCGAGATCGATCCCCCGCTATGGCTGAGGTGTCTCAGTGGCATATCGATGTTTACTTCTGTGCCATGTGTAGAAGACTTCAAGTGCGGCACTCCAAACGTCGAATGAGGGGCCCATTAAATGCCCCCGGTTTTAGTGCCAATTTAAACTGCAAGATAAAGTCGACGAATGTTTCCCTCCATTCCTAAAATAGCCCTCCATAACCAGCCACCCCTCATATGTTAGTGGCGGAAGTTACTTCTGTTGTTGGTCACCTTCTGATACAACTTCTTGATTCCTCTCAGTTTTGAGCGTCAGAGACGCGTCGCCCGTGGTTACTTATGTTGCTAAAGATTCTTGCTTTTCTTACTCAATTAGATGGAATTGAGATACTTCTAATCTCTTTTATTAGTCTCCAAACAAAAAGGTAATTCAAAAGGGGAAAATACTGCAAACTACGAAATAAGTTCTATGACTTGGACTTCTTTTCTCCGAATTTTTATAATCGAAAAAAAATGGCTGATATTTTTCAGTACATTTTTCGCTGGGTGTAATTTTACCAATGACTTGACCCGCACAAAACTTTAAAAAATTGTTCAGCACCTTAAGCACGTTGTCCTAGTTAACTCGCAGAAAATTCGTCCGTTATTATTTTTCCCCAAAAAGACTTGCGGCCGTCAAAACCCGGATTTTGATTATCACAAGTCCAAACTGTTAGTGTATTCGACCTCGGTTCGACGAGGTTAAGTCTGCGATAGATAATTAACACATAACGTGGTTTTCTCTTATGACCGATGACTACATTATATTAATTAAAAATACGACATATTTTGAGGTACTAAAGTAGTTCCACCGAATGAAGTCTTTATCCTTCGATTTTTTTTTTTACATTTTTCCTTCTTCTTGCCTCCGCAGCTGCCGCGTGTCCAGGCCGTCGCCCCGTCAGGACCCGGTCGCCGTGTGGCTGTCAGAGGTCGCGGCCCTCTGCGAGCCAGAATGCATGGCGACACTGCAGAGCAAGTCCCTGCTTCCTCCGGGGGCCGCGGCCCTCGCCGGCGGTGCCGCCGCCATGGCATCTGACCTGCCGGCCCTCACGCTCGTCGCCGACGCCAGGGACGCCGTCAGGACCCTCCAGCTGAGGGCCCATGTCATCTCGGCCGAGTTCGTCAAGTTGTGCCAGTGAGTTTCCGACGCGATTATGAATTAAGACTCCTCGGCGAATAAATGAGTGGGACACTTCATTCATGGCTCACAGTAAAGACTGTGAAGGAGAGAGGTGGATGGAGAATCAATGGGCTGAAATAGGTGGAGGATTGGGACAGGGTTTTCTGGGTTATCACCATTGTTATTGAACACATATACTGAAAGGATGAGAAGCCTCCTAGATGTGAGTTTGGAGTGGGATGAAGAGGATATCAAACAGGTGATGAATACAGTGGAGGAGGAAAGGATGTTGGAGGGGTATATTCAGATGAGGTCGAAGAAGTGACATTTGACGGCTTTGGTGGCGACAGAGTACAGTCCTCGCCTGCTATTCCGAGGGTCGCAGGTTCGAATCCCACCTGGGTAGAATTATCGCCACTCAGGGCATGGGTGTTTGTGTTCGGCTGTTGTTGTTATTCACCCTACATAAATTGACTAAATGCGCTGTATTCGGAGAATCAAAGAAATGTATAAGGGAGGCAAACAAGCTGTGGAAAAGACTAATGGGGGGAATAATTTTTGCAAGAGGAGAAGAGGTAGAAGGAATTTTGGATTCCTAGATGGAGGCTAGCTGGTATCAAGAGTTAACAAATGGGAGTATGGGAAGAACTGGTGTTTATGATAAAATTGGCTTAGACCAGGCTGTTGATTTCAGGTGGTTAAGGAGCATGGTAGGAACTTTCCAATGACCTACCAATATGGATAGAAGATCAAGGATGATGATGAATTCTTTCGAATGAATCAATTTCTAAGGCCCAAAATTATTTTTAGTGTATTTATTCATTGTCTTTGAACCATAGATGGAGATTCCTCTATAGATGGAGGAATACAGTTCACAGTAACACCACAGTGTTCTCAGTGATCCTGATCTTCCATCAACTAATCTGCATTATCCTTTGTCACTGAACCTGTTGGGCTGATGGGTTGAACTTATGAGCTCTGTTTCATCATATATGTATTCAGAACAATATTTAAAATAGCATGTTGTATTTCACAGACAAATGGAAACTGGATGCCTGGATCAAGCGCCACCTCTTATCCAGAGCTTAGTGGGGCACATGACTGAATTCGTGCGAGATTGCCACGGTGGTGCAGACATCCATCCCAAAGATTGTTGCAGTTCAGAGGAGTCATCCCTTCTTGTTGCATGTGACAGGTTGCGCCTTGCCGCTGCACCCTCTCTGGCACCCCTCGACCCTGAGGTGCTGGCGGGGCACATTGCCAAACTAGGACATGCATTCACGCATGTGGTGGATCTTGTTCTGAGCAGAGAAATTCAGGTTTGTATGGAGCTCCGTGTAGTTAACTCATCAAGCATTAGCATTAACTTAATTCTCTGATTCAATTCAATTCCTCTCCTGATTACTCTTGAGAATACACAATTTGACATCTTGCACATACACCCAGGGATGAAATATGCCATTATTCACCATTTACGAAGTGTAGCTACTCCTAATCCTAGTCAAGACAAAGACTTCTCCATGGCGAATTTCATCCCTTGGTGTATATATGTACTCTGTTCTGGTGCATATATGTACTTGTAAGAGTGACTTGATACCGTCATTTGTGCGTACAGTGATTAGAAAACTGTCCAGAGCATCTTTAGTGCCACAGGCCGATATATCGGCTTTTGCTTCACAGGCGAAAAGTGCCATGAGCCGATATATCGGCTCGAGCACAAATTATTTTTCAAACTAATTTTGTTGTTATAATTACATTTATCCGAATGTATCAGAATATTATAAACAACAATTAATTCATTTTTAGTGAAATAAAATACACATTACATTCATATCTAAATTAGTATCTTCGTATTGTTTTTTTTCATAAGGTGTTACAAAACTCTCAAATTCACGCTGGCACTTTTCACTAGTACCACCAAATTTCGGTGGCACTAAGAGGGTTAATGAATGACAATGTTGGGTTCAACCACAACAGTAGCTGAGTAAGCATAACCATTGTCTCCTGCGCCACAATCTGGAGTCGAGTAATTAACACCTAGTTAACTTAAACCCCCATCAAAATGTTCCTAAAAGGAAGATGGCTTGGTGGTGTAACTGGCAAACACACCTGACCGGGAATTGGGAGGTCTGGGTTCAAATCCCAGTGGTGTCAAATGATTTTTTCATGGCACATTTCATTACTTGGAGAATGTGTTATTCAAAATTGCCTCAAACTATTGATTGTAATGGAAACTTTATTAATTAATGCTCAATTGAACTCAGTCTTTTGTATGCAAGTCTTTTCCCACAGAAGAGGTAGGGTCTTCTCATCTAATAGTCAAGTCGGGACCAAAAATAAACTTAAAATGGATATGTGATTATAAATTAGGAAAAAGAATAATTGGTTCCCAGATGTGTTTGAATGAAAACTAGTGCATACATGTAAAGATGGACTGAAGAATGTTTTTAATTTGTCATTCCTCTTCTGACCATTGTTTTAGTGTCAGAATTGATCATTAAATCAGAATCATAGATGAATACTATGCGGTAGATTTTTCTCATTCAACTTGATATCTATATTCTCGTAATTCAGGTACTTGTTACTGTGCTGGAAGATGCTGGATCTGAACTGGCCCAACGTGCTGCTCTCACTGGCTTAGCTGCTCTTGGACTTGAAGGTGCTCATCTCAGTCGTCTTGTTGCTAAGTGTGGTGGAGTCCGTGCACTTCTGGCAGTTGCAATCGACTCTCGTTCTAGTCCAATAAGAGCTTCTGCTCTGAGAGCCCTTGCTACAATATGCTGTGTATCTGATGCCATCAAAGAATTCGAAAAGGTAAATTTAATGACAATCTTGTAAACAGCATGTTTATGCAGCATATCTAGAATCATTCTCTGAAATACATATATGAAACTGCTGCACCTTGGTAATTTTAACGTTGGACGTTAAAGACTTTCATAAAAATTCATGTTTGAATATAAATTTTATGGCATTATTGATCACCTTTCATGATTGATATTAGCATGTACATAATTTAGTTATAATTACATATCCTATTTCCAGTGTTGGTAAAAGTACTGAGAAAGAGTAACTGGGCTCAATTACCATTACTTTATAAAAAAGTAATCAATTACAAGTACAAATTACAGATGTTAAAAAGTAATTAGTAAAATCACAGTTACAATTAGGTCCTTCTTGTAAGATCGTTTACTTCATAGACCACCCAGCAACTGTCGAATGGGGCAGTAGAAATGTGGAAAAATTGAGTCATAGAAATTGCTCTAGCCTGCAATTTCACTTTGCAATACATACAATTATAATTTCTGGAACAACAAAAGGGGTGTCATGTTTTGTACCCATCATGAGTAGGCTACAACATAAGGGTGGATGAACCCAAACAGGCAAATTAGGATACTGAGGGATTCGAAGTTGTTTGTAGGCCTAAGTAAATCAGTGAATAAGTTAATGCGATGAAGTAATGTGTACAAAATGGCATACGTTTGGCAACACTGCACGGAAGGTCAAGTAACATCTCCTGGGGATGCTACTTGGCAATTCATGCAATACGTTCTTGAACGCTTCCCTGTTCAAGCTTGTGTAGTGGCCTGCGAAGTTTGATTTATAATTAAAGTTTAATGGCTGCCTAAAAATAATTAAAGTTTACATGGGAGCGAGTGAAATAATCGTCGATTACAAGCAAGTAACGATTCCTCTTTCACCATAAGAAGTAAATTACAAGTAAAAATTACATTTCGTAAAAAGTATTCGTTACAAGTACAAATTACTGCAAAAGTAATCGTTACAAGTAATCCGATTACTTTTACTTGATTACTTACCAACACTGCCTATTTCTTCATCATTCTTTCTTGATTATGTTGAAACTATGAAGGCTGTGAGTTTAGTGGCAATATTTTCAGCAATGTAACCCAACCCAATATGTTTTGGATACATATTTGCAAAATATCCCATGATTATTATCAAATGTTAGGCTTGAGACTACTGGAATAAATTTGAATCAAGGTAGAATACATTCAGAAAGGGTTTGTGAGTTCAAGCTGAGAAAAGTATTCTCTTGTTCAATTATGGTCTCAAACATTGTAACGCAAGCTATACTCCAGCTTTGAATGATAAGTACAGTCAGGCAGCTCAAGGTAAATCAGGTAGAAGCTGTAAGTTTTAAAATTATTGATGGAATGTTTTGAACTGTTGGTGAGCTCATGTCATGTGTGGAGAAGTTTGAGTGTCCCATTATGAGCCATCTCAAAATTTTCTGAGAAATTTATTTGATACCTCATCTTATCATCCCTTACAATCAGGAGATGGAGTTTCTGATAATGTCGCTTCACTGTCTCTTCATTAGCAGCTGTGGTTAACATGCTTTACGAACATTAGCATGGATTGTGCTTGCAACTAATGCACCAAGCTACATTGCTAGTCTCAAGCCTCATGGTTCTTTTAACAAGAGTTGCAAAAAGTTTTTTTCATGCATTGTCTGTGTTGCCCACAGAAGTAATTACGATTTCCTCAAATCAACTACCCACTCTTATAGGGAAAAGAGCTAGTGATATCCTAAAGTTACTTAAGGCCTATTCCACATTAGGTGAGGAGGCCCCTATTTTAAGCTGCCATGCCAATATTCATAAATGAAAGAGTCCAAAGGATACCTATCTGCCTTACCAGTACGAGGGGAATTTTTCACCCCAATGATTGTATGATTATACCAACTGTGTGACACTTTATGCTCACTCGTTGCATTTTATAACAAAGCATGCTGCTTTTCCTTGTATTTTACTTTCTATATCAATAATATCTTTCAGTGCAGGGTCCCAATCGCTCCCCATGTATTTAAGATGTGGTGTAACCGAAGGAGAGTTGTAGCTCCCTTTCATCTTTCCTCAGAAAACCTTCCTACTATTTGCTTGACAAATCGTAGTTTCTTCAAAACATAGGGGGAATATAGGCCGACAGAACTCATGTACATGTGAAGTATAATGATTATCCAATTCCTCCTGGGTAGAGAGGATGTCTGTGCCATGGAAATACAATCAGAGCCAATTTAAATTTCCAGTGAAAAAATACAATGTTATATTTTTTTTTTACTTTTCTTACAGGCTGGAGGTATTGAAATAATAGCAGATATCCTGATGGATAGTGGACGAGAAATTACACCCGGCAAAAGGTGTAGGCCCGAACCTGAGGCATCAGAAGCTGCTGCTGTTTTGGCCCAGGTCACTGCCCCATGGCTGGAAGAAATTGATAGTGTGGAAGGGCTTGTGGAGTACATCAGACCAATTGTCCATTCGCTCTCTCGTAAGTAACTCATAGCCTGAGTGGGAATTGCTCTGAAATATTAATTCTGTCTGCCATAAAAAATACATCCATCATTTTGATGGTACAATTAGATTATTAAAATATTTGCTTTATAGCTGACTATCATCAGCTGAGCCTATAAAGAAAAAATTATTCTAAGACTCAAAAATGTCTGTTGTGAAATATTTCATTAAAATGATCATTTACAATCACATGAATCAAATTTTTCCCAGAGTCTACCTTCCCTTTCAGCTGATGGGCAGTAATAAACACATAAAATTAATATTGCTTGGAAAATTATTGTTATTTTTTTGAGAAGAACTAATTATTAGTTGAAGAAATCACAAAAAACATATGTGTGCCATAAGAAATTATATTTAATGGTAGACAAAATCAAAGCTAATGACTTTTTACTTTTTTGATGATTTTTATGCATGAAAAGACTTATTTTTACTTAATTCGTATATTTTGTTATTTAATTCTGCAGAGTTTGTCTATATGCATGAATAAAATTGCATTACAGGCCTAGTAGAAGAAACCCGTTCGACTGAAACTCTTCTGTTGGCTGCTGCTGCCTTAGCAAACCTTACATTCATGGAACCCCGAGCAGTGTGGCCTTTGGTGGAATGCAGTGGAGCATCAAAACTACTTGCTGCGGTGAGAGCGATAGGACCAAGGGTGCCCGCTTCCATATTCCTGCGGGAGCAGGCAGCGACATTAATAGCTAATATGGCTGCTGTTCCGGAAACGAGAACACACTTGGGTGGTAGCGGGGAAGGAGATGAGGGGAGCACTGTGTCTGCTTTGCTGTCATTCCTACAAGTTCGCCTTTCTCCCCTCCAGAGGGTCAATGAAACGGCTGCTGCAGAGAGGCTACAACAGAAGGCTGCTATTGCATTATCGAGGTAGGTTTTTTTTGGAATTTTATGTTGGAATTATTTAATAATTAATTAAAGTTTTTGATAAGCCCTCAGGATTTGATTTTCCTTTACAAGTCCCAAAGTATTCTGAAAAGTATTTCACTTAAAAGTGAAAATATGTCTATTTTTCTCAAAAATCAATAAAAATATGTAAGTTTATATGCCTGCCTGTGCTCAGACAAATTTCACTCTGTATCATTGGCTCCAATCAATATCTATTGCTCTAATGTTTCTTGAAGTACTCTGAATAGCTCTCGAAATGTATATGCTCCCTGGGAATCTCCTAAACAAGTACATACTCCCTCAAGTTCAAAGTACAAATAAAAAACCACGATTACTAGCATGTTAATCAGTGCTTCAGTCCATTTGAAATCATTTGTTATGGGATCATTGCAGAAACTATGATCAGTTAAGCATAAACTCATGCATTTAGCTTCTGATGTTGAAAAGAATCACAATTTTTGTTGCTTAACACTATGTTTCCTTTGTAATATGTTATTATTAAAGTGAGGTATTGATGCATAACAGTTAACCAATTATGTATTACTTATTGTAGATGAGTGGCCTATCTATGTAGATTATTAATTATGATGATTGCCAATTTTCAGACTATGCAGTGACCCACTTGTGGCGAAGCAAGTGGTTGACATGCAGGGAGTTAGGCAAATAGTGAGGCTTTGCATTGATGAAAAAGAGAGGAACCATAGTGATGGAGTTCTAGTAGCTTGCTTGGTAAGTCTTTGACTCCATATATAACATTTTATGCTTTAATCATTTTGACATTTTTACCCCATTGTCTTCTTAAATATGAATACATAGTACCTACTCTTTATGACTGAGCAAATGTGTGGATAAAATATTCAATACCTACCATTTGGTCCTGGACATACATAAATAATTACAAAGTGGCCCTAGGAATCATTGTATCCTATGAACATTTATAGCACACTGAGCGTACTGACTTAAAATTGAAAATTACATTTTAATATGTTATCCATTGACTAAAATTTTGTAGTTCCATTATTGCATTAGTTGTTCATGTAATACCTTGATTTCTAATTAAAGAGATTTAGATGCCTCTTATTTCCCAGAATACCATAAGACTAATTAAAATGAAATACTTTTACAGGCTGCCCTGAGGAAAATAGCGGCAAACTGTGGTACAAAAGTGATAGAAGAGCTGGGAGCTATGGATCTGGTTGAGCCACGGTTACTTGATTCTTTCCTGCTTTACTCATCACGTCAAGAAAGCTACGTTTGAAACATTACTCATGACCAAGCTCTATTTTAGTTCCTAGCCCTCAGCATGAAAGAGCACATCGCATCCATTCATATGTAAATACGTGTTTGATGATTCTATCTTCTGACGAAATCAAACTTTCATTTTTACTGTATATAGTTTTACTCTTCTTCTGTATCACATTTCTTGATCTTACTGAAATCTTCTTGTCATCTGTGTCCTATCGTTGATATAAAATCTATTTGATAATAATTACCTGAGTATCATTTGAACTAAGATAAAGATATCCTTTTGTAGTTTCATCAAAAAATCTAAAACTAATATGCTCCACTGGCAATGGATAGCCCAATGTTTTGGGAGTTTCTCCCAGGGAATGAAGACATTTCATGGAAAAACACGTAGATATTTCCACAAGATTTCTTCTTCTGAAATATCTTATCAAGAGAAGATTGGGTAAGTATTGTTTGGGTAAAATCAATTTGTTCATATAAATATATGCACCTAAATCTAGACAGGATATTTAAATGAAACTTGAGCTTCAAAGATAGCTACACACTTAGTTATTATTCAGCAATATCAATCATGCCCAACAACATTCTCAGAAATGTGAAGGTTGCATAACTGTTCATCAATGAACAACACTGCAGCAGAACTTGCCTCTTCCTCTGCAGTGAAGCTTGATCTGCTGTGAAGTAGTCGACTCATCTGATCCTTACTCTCATTTACCGAGCAGTTGTGAGAAAGGGAGAGGTCATACCTGTTGGGCCTCCGTGTTTCAGGATTTTATTTCATGTCAAATAGTGTTTTTACTCTCTCTCTCTTTCCTGAACCGGACCCAAATGTCATTGGTGTCCTTTTTACGGAGGAGTAGGGGTGGCAACTGCAAGCAGTTTGTGGGACAGACAACCCAGAGTCGTGCATTCTATACAGTCTGCCCCGAATCAGGTAAAGGGTTCGACAATGAGCGCAAGCTGAGTTATTCACTCCAGCTGACTGCTTTCAGGTTGTGTCAGTGGAAACCCTGAGTTGTGCTCTGTATCTGGTACACCAACACTCTTGCCTTTTTTGTGCTCAGGGCCTCACTTTATATCATGGTCCGGGCCAATGAGGGCTCGAAGCATCATGGAGGAGGAAGGGGGGGGGGTCAGGAAATAAGGGGTGAGAGGGAGCAAACGGGGGGAGGGGGGGTCGTGCTTTCAAGGCAATTTGAATCTGAGTGGAGCATATCATGCCGCCCCCAAGTTTTTCAAAGCAAATGCACATTTAGCTGGTTTTTTTCAGGAAATTAAACTATTAAAAAAAATTGGAATTTCAACAAATTCAGGCTAGATATCATGGAAGTTCATCATATTATAAAAGAAACAATTGCACTCTTCCACAAGATATTTTAATGTGTACAATGCGTTTCAGCTCACAGAGCCATCATCTTGATGATATCGTATCATAATGATGTGAGCTGAAGTGCGTCATACACATTGAAATATCTTGTGGAAAAGTGCAATTGTTATTTGTTATAAAAATTGGGATGATAATCTTGCTCTTTTGGTACAATAAATGCAAACAAGAGACTAATTAAATTCTTCTGATTTCAAAAATTTCTTATCATTCCACATGCACTGGAATTTACAGTAATAATGCCATAAGTATTGGAGGAAGGTAAGCCCATATAATTTACTGCTCCCACTTAGGGGTCGTGCATAAAGTATATATTATGGATTTCGGTGATTTTATTCCCCCCTCTCCAACTTTATTGACAACTATAGTATATTTTCCAATTCCCCTCTCCCTCCCGAAATGCAGTGTTGTCTCTACAAATGAAACTTTCAATTCAAAAATATTTTCTCAATTATTGAGTGAGTTTATCATTAACATCCGGCATGCCCTTCCTCACCTTAAATTCTGTAGTATTATCAACCCGATGTTGACAAGTAAGAAATGTAGGCAGGTACATTGTAACGGCTGCATTACTTTGAGTGACCCTCCCCCTTGTTACCTGCCTATGATTTTAGGTGAACCCCTCCCATGCATGAACTTGTTCATGCATGACCCCTAATCTCTAAACAATATGTATACATAATTACCTAAATATAGCACAAAGGAAATTAAAGTTTTAATGTTGATGTAATGTGATACAGAAAACTGAAATGAGATGGCAATGTAAAAATTATATTTATCCATGTCTCAATGATTTGCCATCCATATGGTGTTAACCAGAGAATATCTTATCTTGTGAAGCATTTACAAGATAATTTATGTCAATGTGTTAGAGACTCCACATTCAATGCATGCAAATATTAAAGTATAGGGCAACGATAATAAGAGAAATGGAGGGAAAAATATGAACTTAAGGTGTGAACTTTCAGGGAAAGGGAGAGTGATTAAAAATTAGTCACAAGGTATGTATGTGGATGTGCTACACTTACAAAATTAAACAACATATTTGATTCAAAAATAGAATATATTATGATGAAATTTCACCAACATTATAAAAGTATGAACTTTCAAACAGGTCAAAAACATTATTCCCATTCACTCTTGAGCTATAAAACATGTAGTAAAAGTCAGGCAAGGTTCATTGATTTTCACCTTCACAGCTGAGATACATATCACAATCATACTTGCACACTGTGAAGGCTATGGGTCCTAACGGCCAACACAGTGCATTCCCGAGTTTTCAAAAAATCACACTGCTGATAAAAAAATAAATATTACCATTCTATGACTGTACCAATGAGTTCATATCCTGGAACTTGCTTCCAAAATAATTTTCAAATGACATTCTGATTAAATCCATAGAACTTGGATGTCTCTTCAATCAATTCACCTCTGCATACATTATCAGATATTCATGCAGAAAACTCAATATGTTGATAACCTTACAGCCTATCATCGTCATACATATAAAAAAAATGGTCTCAGCAATGATAAAATAATACCATAGGTAATAATTGGAAAAAAGCTACCAACCATAGCTCCAGTTTTTCAGACATTTCTTTCGCAAAATTTTCAATGCACCAACACTTCTCAAATACCTAAAGTTGGGTCTTTTTCACTAAGTTCATGAAATACTGCAATGTTACTGACGTATGAGCACACAACACAAACACTCATTTTGACTTAATTTTATAGAAGCGTAAGCCTAACTAAACAGCACATTATTCCAAAGAAGAATTTTCATTCAATAAAACAAATTTACATATATTCCATGCCTCCCCACAGCAACCTCAAGTCTCTCACAGTTGAACCAGAATGCATTCCATACCTGTAAACCCCATAGGATATTTCATCACATTTCAGCCCATTTCACCTTTCTTTTACCCTCGAACCAGAGCCATGATTAGAAAGCAATTCAAAGAAATTATCACAAATGCTTTTATTTGGGAAGAAATCCTTAAGTCAGAAAGGCAATAAGTACTCATTGGTAATTTACACCTGCTTAAATGACTGCAAGGAACGGGCAACCCTAATTTTCGAGCCACCAATATGACTCACAGTTTTGCTTGAAGGTAAATACATAATTACATATTTTTTCCACCAGAAGAAAGTTAGAAGCAGTTACTTCACAAAATATTTAGTCACACATGTGAGTTAGACAAGGAAAAAAATGGGTGGTGTCTTGCAGTAAATGATAAAATGAGACGAAACACATGGAAATGTATTAAAAATTTAAGCCACTAGTGATAAAAGAAACAGCTTAAATTTTGCAAGAAAATGCCACAAAAATGAAAATATTGAGTGTCGTTCACCCATACGAAAGTTTAACATCTTTCACATGAAATACATCAACTACAGTTTCTTTACACGGTCTCAAGTCCATATCAAAGTAACCCAATGCACATCTTCCTTCAGGAGGTTTAAAGTAGTCCAAACCTCTTCCAATTTTTATGATCCAACCATTGCTCAACCTGAAATATAACAGAAATGCACTCATTTCAGTAAAAATCATCCCTACAACTGAGAACAGAGAAGAGTAGAATTACCTCTCCACCAGCATATAACAAAATATAATCTCAAGATGTAGGAAGATGAAACTTGACATTAAATTAGGAAAACACAAATACTATCTAGTGAAGCAATTTACATATCTAGGTAACATAAAGAGGGAAGAGGCAGGGCCGGATTTAGACTTGAAAGGGCCCTATGCTACTTGAGATATGGGGCCCTTTATAAGTCCAGATATTCTATGTCAGAGCCAAATATGATTTTTGGACACCTAAAGGGTTACACTGAAATGCAATTAAGAAGTATATAGGTAGTGAAAGAATAAATATATAACTTAAATCATTTTCATTCATAACAAACTTTTTTTGGGGGCCCTCAAGAAAGTGGGGGCCCTAAGCTATAGCTTGTGTAGCTTATACGTAAATCCTGCACTGGGAAGAGGTGTTCAACACAATTAAGACCAAGAGAGAAACATAGTTTTTGGCCAAGAAAAGTTAAGAAAGCAAAAGGAAATCGTGACATGCATCCTTGGTACGTAAATATGGGATAAAAAGCAGGTTTAAATTTAACAGGAGCATTCCAGAGTGCTGCTCCTATACTTTTTGCAAAATGATGGCAGAGGTTTGGAACCTTTTCTCAGCTTATTCAATCAAGTTAAGGGGTATTCCAAACCCTCCATTTCTCCAATACTTCTAAACCTAGAAATCAAGCCCTGAACAAATTATCACAACAAACAGCAAAAGGATTATGCATATTGGAGGTTTACGAGTAGAAAGTTTTAGAAAGGCTGGGAGTTGAGGAGAGGAAAACAAACAAAGAAGAGTTGAATTTGGTAGAGGAGGAATTGATTAAGGAGAGAGAAAAGTTGATGGGGTCAAATTAGGTACATGACCAACACGGTAATAAGTTGAGAAAAAGAATGGACATTACGGAAGGCAAAAAATATGAGGTGGTGCAAAAGCTTATGGCCCATTTTTCACCAGTACGAGTGTATTCAGACTAGCTGCACTCAAGGGATCGTTTCGGAACCCATTTCATGACTAAACTGAAATCATGTGAGTCAGCTGACAACCTCACCACTTTCTCTTCTTTCTCACTACTCCCTTTAATTCTGACACTCCCTGATATGTCAGTTAAAACTCTTTCCCATATCTTGGTTTCTGAGGGAATCCCCTTTGCCTCCATCTCCTCCAAAAGGCACCCACCTTGAACTCTCCTTCCAACCTTCCTCCCCTAGATCTTTTGGCATGAGATAAGGTAAAAAACATTTGCAAAATCTAAGTCATGCAAAGCCACACTTAGGCACCCCTCATTTTGTCTTTGGAGCCTCAACTCTTACATAACAAAACCTCATGAGCCAAATTCTCATGAAATACATACAGATGGCATAGATTTCCAATAAAGAAACATGGTATAATTAATTTGGTATTTCACGGAAAAAGCTCTAAAATGTTTTAATGGTTAAAACTTAAGCATTCATCACCAAAGCAGTTGTATTGGCCTGAGTTGTCTCCGGAATCAACATTAGGCATTAGAATAGATTTCTGACAGGTCCGACTGGGGGTGGACTGATTATTTGGATGGCTGGTAGCGTGGCAGGCAATGTATGAGGACCTAACAATTTTAGCAGAAAACCATTAGGTATCCAACCTTTTCTCTTAGGCTTCTCTAATTATTCTGACAGCCAAGTCACATAGTATGAACGAAAGCAGTGGGTCCAACTAAAGAGTCAACAACCAGTTGCATTGCTTACACACAAGAGGAATGCTGCCTGCTAGCCAGGCAGCCACATAGCTTCAATTCAAGTTCTTAAAATGGCTAATGCCTCGAAAAAACCTAACAAAGTCAATCAAATTAGCATAGATGACAAGAACCTATTTTTGACATGAATGGACATCCTTACCTAATCTGTCTGTCATGAAGCGTTTGCGAAAAATCGATTTCCAAATCGATATTGTACTTCCTCAAGCTTGACTTAGTCATTTCTAATGAGCTTCCTTGATCTTTGGCGTTGCGATCACTTGAGGTGACTAGACGCATCTTCTTTAAATTTGGGCAGGTTTTCACTAGCAGCTCACACAGCTTAACAAAATTCTCACACTGAAATAAAACTAGCACCATCTGTTAGACCCGCACTGAAAAATAAGTCAAGGATCAAGTAAAAACTTCAAATTTAAAATTCAAACAAATCACCTGATGAAAACTTCTGATATAAGGATCTTCCACTGAAACCTGGGCAACCTCCTCATCGAGAAATCTTCCAATGAGATTTTGGTAACTGTGGCCAGTGGAATCATTCTCAATCACAATCTGCTCGTGATAGCTCCCCTTCTCTTTTTCTTGTTCAACGTAAGTTTTGAGTTTTTCAGCTCTGTCCATAAATCCCTCCACTTTCTCTCTAAGTTTGCTCTTCTTATCTGGGCAGTTCGAGCCTTAAATTTAAATGACATACGTAAGTAAATATGCAGTTACATGACAAAATATCTAATAATTTTACCTCCGCAGGAATATTACTTTTCATTGCTTTCATTAACAGTTCCAGTCCCTCTTGATAACACACTAGAGCCTCAGTGTACCTTTTTCCCGTGTCTAATTTGACGGCTCGCGTTATGATTGAAACTGCAGCACTTTCTACATCAGCCATGATGACTATGATTCGTGAGTTCTCTTTAAACAACAAACTGTGGAATGAACTTTACTTGTCGCATTATCTGACCAGTTCCTGCGAATACCTAAATCTGTTTTCCTGGCGCAATTTCACATGTCCTTTTTCTTATTCTGCTGAAGCTGGGTGCGTTACGAATGTCAATTGTCACCGACTTCGGGCAAAGTGAACGTGGGGCACCGTCAAATTAATTATTTGTGTTTCTTCTTGTTAGTGTCGTAGGCGAAATATAGACATTTCATGACTAAACTGAAAAAGAGAAAACTTTCCCTTTGAAATTCACCCATTCAAGATTAAGAGAAATGGCTTGGCGTGATATTTTATTTGCATGTTTAATTGTGTTTATAAATCAAGTCAATGCAGTAAGTATGTTTTCGTCTTCTTGTGGGCTACTTCTTGTCAGCACGTTAAGAAATATCAACATCATTGATAGTTCATAGTCAGTGAATTTTGCTATCGCGTAATTTACTGACGGTTGTATTTTGATGTAGTATGTCTGAAATCGTTTTATATTGTAGATGGAAGTGGAATATGACGGACAGATGACGATGAAATTGGAACACGCTTTAGAGAATGACGCCAACCCAGAATTCAAAGACAGGGGAATAATTGATATACTAAGTATAAGGAACGCAGCTGTTGTAATGAAACAAAACGTGTTAACTGATGAGGATAGGCAACAACTCAAGGTAAGAAAATAATGCATATGTTTTTAGAATCAACATTAATTAAATTCTGAAAGAATTTGCGCTATCCACTCACGTTCGTGGTCATTACTGTTAAATGCGGTGAAAAGCTATATTCTTAAATGTAGAAATGAGTAAATACTAGTGCCCTTGAAAACTTATGCTTATGTATAACGTTGATATGCGGCGCTTAAGGAAATATAGGTACAAATATTTTACTTACTGCATATTGACGCTATTATTCTTCTAAGGGTCATTTCTTTCCTTACGATTAAGCTCTGGTGATCACGAATTTTGGGAAGTTAATTTTGAATACTGTGTGGTGTTTATAAATGGAAAGGGATGCTGTGGTGAACCTATTCTCGAGATTTAAAACCACGAATTTCGTTATTTCCACCCATTTTCAATCAATAAACCAATGCCCCTGTTTCCTTGACATCCAATTGCTGAAGTCAAAGCCATTGTTGGACCAGTAGTACCTTATAGGGATTTAGGTTCTTGTAGCCATAGCTTCCCAGATGTGGGTGATTCCCATTATTATGATGCCTGAACCTACTTGATATGAGTTGATAATTGGTTAAAAATGAAAATCTGATACAAATAAGTTACAAATTCCATCTTTTATGCAATCCCGAAGAAAAATTTAAGCCTTTACTTATCTCCATTAAACCCATGAAAAACTGTCAAATAGATTTTAGTGGGTTTCAGTATGAGGACATGATAAGTGCTAAGGAAATTAAGTTTATCAGTGCAGAATCTCTGTGTAGCCTACATCTGCTGCTGGAATTAGGGTGATCCTTGGGGTTTTGTGCATGTCTGTGGGTTTCTGAAACATATTTCATAATTTATATTTCAACTTTTATCATTCTTTTTCTGTGCCAGTTTGATTGCTCTTGTATTCTAAAATTTTTCATTCTTTCATTTGTTTCAACTAATTAGAATAGTTCTTACCAAGTTTGACTTGGCAAGTTGGGCTCAAGTAGGGTCCTGTAAATGAAAACTGTTTTATGAGACATTGGTCTCATGTTATTCTTCGAAGTTTTGTCAACAAGGCAGGAGTACTGAAATAGAAGGTTTAAGATATGTATCTTTAAAGTCCTGCTCTTCTTCATGTCATGAATGGAGTTAGTCTTTCAATAAGAATTGGTATGCATGAGTTCTGTTCCTCCTCACCTCCCAAGCTTTGCCTTCCACAATAATGAAATCACATCATTAATCTCTCCTTGTAACGGGCAAAATGGGATATGTTTTTTTTGCAAGGACTGTCTCCAAATTTCCGTTTCAATTTGGCTGATATAAATGGAGATATAATGATCCACTGCAGACTCGATAGTCATAGTGAATGGATTTTTGTCTTATTTATTTCCCAAATGATCTGTTGTAAACCAACACTCCCAGATCTCCCCTCAATAAGGGACACTATTAGCTGTTATGTGGAATGACTTGCATTAACAAAATATCTTCATGAGCTTGAAAAAAGAATTATGTTGGACAGAGTACTTAGCGTCCCATGTGGAGTCATTCATCTCAAATAAGTGGAGTCCAATAAAAACTAGTTCATCCATTATCTGTTCCTCTGTGAGTTCCTCTGAGCTTCAAACGCAGGCCTCAGCTCCAATTAAGTGGCTGTGATTGTGAAGATTGATCAGCACATCTGTATTAGAAACCATCTGAAATATCTTTCTCAGGAACCCTATGGGAAATTTCTTCCCTGGGATGAACAAAGGGCACTCTTCACATGGCTGTTTACAAATGGTGAGCATCAATGTCTAAGTATGATATGCATAACAGATCGTCCTTTAATGAAAATATGAGGATGTTGTATACTAGCGATAGTTCGCCAGTCGCATGAAATTCAGGGTAAGTGCTGTGAAGTAAGGTCCAGGCTGTAGTGCATTTCACTGGTTTCCAGATGTCCCCCTATTAGTGGTGATACTTTACCCTCGTAGTACTGACTCTGCCAGTGGTACTAGCGAGAACTGCAGAGGGTAATTCAATGATATGTATCATTTTAGGAAAAAAATATTAAGAGGTTATTGTTTATCATATACATGGCTGGGTTGGTGTGAGGCGGGATGCATCTGGGAGAGTGGTTGGGCCATTTGGTGATCCTCGAGTAAATGATAATGGTGAAAACTTGGTGAGTTTGTGCTTGGAAAAAGGATTGTTTGTGTCGAATACATGGTTTAAACATAAAAGAATACACATGTATACTTGATAAAGGGGCGATTGTAAAAGCATGATTGATTTCGTTGTGCATGATGAGAGATTGAGGGAGTTAGTGTGGGACACAAGAGTTATGAGGGGTACTGAATGTGAAATACACCACTATTTGGTACTCTCTAAAGTGAATTTGGGTAGAAAGTGGGTGCCGAGGAAGAATGTCGTGCGTAAGCAGTTGAGAGTCAAAGGGGAGAGGTTGTTGAACAGTGAGGTAAGAACGCAGTATGGTTGCATGCTTGAGGATGCTCTTATCCTTGCAGCAGACAGAATGGGACGAGTATATCAGAAACAAGAATGTGAATGATGCATGGGAGTGTGTAAAAGGAGTGATTGTAGAAAGTGCTGAAAGTGTATGTGGGCAAGGAGTGGTAGGAAAAATGAAAGGTGATTAATTGGTGGAATGAAGAGTGTTTGCGGCAAAAGTAGGCTGGATAGGGTCAGGAATGAGTGGGTAATAAATGAATGTTGGTTAGATCCTCCGGTAATGGACATATATGAAAGGAGTGTAAATTAGTAAATTAAATTTTCAGAAAGGTTTCTTTTAAAAAAAAATGTTCACCAAAAGTGTTATCTCTTATATAAAAAAGCCTGGGAAAACCAACCAAGCAGTCCTCAATTCTGAATTTTGTCTTTTAGGCTTATACTTAATTTATTCCTGTTCTTTTATGTTGAAGGCTTATAGAGATTCCCTCTCAACTCGTATTCCAAACCAATATTTCAGTTCGATATGTGTATTCAATTCAAGTCAATAGAAATATGTCACATGAAAACCAGCTCTGAGCATATTTTATTATATTTTGAGATGTTTTCCTTGAGTATATTGTGGTCTGCGTCAATTGATGTTTTTTATATTGTTGTATCAGTAATAAAGACATTGGTGGCCTCTATCATTGTTATAGCTCCACTTGTTTGTATTTTTAGGCACTTTCTGAAGCTGATGGATGGTACTTATTAAAAGCTACGTTCAATAGTGGAGATTCAAGAGAAGCCAAGCTTAGAACATTTGTAAAAGGGGTTAGTATGTGTGTTAACTCAATCTCTTCCTTGATTGCTTATTTTATTATTATATACATCAGTTTTCCATAGTTTTTTGTTAATTATCTATTCTAAATTTAAAAAAAAACAGCATTATGATTCATACCATTGATGGAATACAGTCATCTAATTGGATGGAAGAGCGTTTATTTTACTTGGAGATGGAAATGGGCAAAACTTTGACTCTAGATTGAATGATGCCTTTGAGTTTTATCAGCAGGAAAGCTTTTCACCTACTAGCCAATATTCTTCACCCAATACAAGAGTAGTTTTAGCCATTAAAGAATCCTGATGTTGGCTATTTTATGGATTTTGTTGCATTCAGGCATGTATCCAGTGGAGGCAAAAAGTCTCTAGATTGAGTCTTGAGGCTACTATTAAGTGTTCCGTGTGGGTTTCCTGGGCAAAGCCTACATCAGGGAGACAGGCCAAAGCATAGAATCATGCCTCATTGAGCAGCAGGGACGTGAGGCATAGACAACCGGAGAAATAAGACATAGCACAGTATGTCATCACATGCAGCCATGATATCAAATTTGACGGAGCAAAGTTGTACCATTCATCCAATTATTGGGACTGATTGACAAAGGTAGCAATTGAGATCCTAATGGGAAAAATAATTTCAATTGAGACTCAGTATTTCCTTAATCAAGACATGACTGCTGAACCTGAAAGAATTCAAGCATATGAAGAAAAATTGGTGCCAAAATTGTAACTTATCTTAGGAATCTTGATTGGGAACTAGCACTATATATTGTGGTCAAATCTAAACATCCGTATCAGAAACCCTGATGAAATGGGACATGCCAGACCTCAAAATGGTGGAGAAAATGGAACCTCTCAACTTGATGGAGGCCTGGAAAGACTCAATTGATTCCCTGGGAAAGTTCCAGTTTATTCATCACTAGGGACTGTCTCAGAATTTTGAATAGTTTCAATTCACCGAGATTGATCTTGTGTTTAGGGATTGTATGACTTTACAGGGAGATGATGTGGATGAATGATAAAATTTGCTAATGATGACAGCGGAAAGATACTTAATATTCTTCTCAAAATGGAAAATATTTCCTTTCATTTTTCTTTTGTCCTTTAACCTTCTTTTATTGTTGAAACTGATCTCGGATTCAACTTCTTTTTCCTTTGAAAATCTGATGTTGTTAATGAAAAATGTGCAGAAGAGAACTGTCTTTTATTTGAGAGGTTTTGTATTTTAAGTAAACTAGCGGAAGGACCCGTTGAAATTCAACAGGTGTGAAAAACAGTGAACTTATTTTATGCTATCGATAGTAATCGAAATATATCAATGTAAATCACGCAAAATGTATTTCTCATGGATAATATGGATTCTTCTTTTTCAGTTAATACATTCTGAGCCTATATTCACCATATATCCAAATGAGGTTTGGCTTTAACAATGCTTTTAAGTAATGGTCCTCTAATATTTTTATTGTTTACGACCCAGGTTTCGTCACGTAATGATACCTTGAAACCCGGGTTTTAACAATAAAAATGTTAGTGGACCATTACTTAAAAGTTTTTGATTTCCGATATGGAGAGGTTCCACAAAATGAAGCCTGAATTTATTAGTTATATTTAACAATGCTATTGGTCATCAAGGGGACGGCGTATCAAAAATGTTGAATTTTCAGCAATTTTATGATTGTTTTTTTTTTTTCAAAATTTAAAATAAATCAGTTGGAAAACAAAAATTAATTGCAAGAATAAGAATGATTATTCATTTTTCTTTCCAATGGTCTTTGTCGCAACTTTGTGCGACCATTATTTCTAATTTGAATATGTAAAATAAAAAAGGTCTTGCCAGAAAAATGAACTTAACATGTATTTCTAATGGAAACACTTTTTCTCGTCTAGAGTCGAACAGGAGAACATTCAGTAAACAAAAAGTAGCCATAAACCTTCCGAGTGACAATGAATCATATTACAAAGGTTTACATCATTCCGTGCAGCGGTTTGGTAGTTTTAAGTGCCCGCACTATCACACTTTCATTTTTATGGATAAGTAGAGGATAATCATAAAAAAATCGTGTACCTATATCACCGACTCTTTATTCTTGTGGCAATCAAAAATGGCTTTCTACTAAAAATTAGTCATTTTTGTGCATAATTTTATCTGTCACAAGATCCATTTAAAACATGTGGCTAACTTAGAAAACTTTACTCAAAAACATTCTGTATAAACTGGTGAGCCTGGAAAACAATGAACTACAGAGGGTAGATTGCATTTGAGGAATTTGTATTGTGTGTAAAAGAACTGAATATCATCGGTGAAATTATAAGTTGATTTCTAATTTCAGTGTGCTCTGTATGAGTCTGGTCTATCTGACTCCTTGACAGTTTCATTGGATCATACTGGATGGCCAATTGCAATATCCATGATGACTAATCCTCCTCACTGTGAGGGTAGAATAGTATATCCTAGTGATTTGATTGGCTTCAACACTACTGTATTTATCCGACACATGGAGCAAGGGCCAGTGTAAGTACTTTTAAAATAAATTCTGTGCCTCACTCGTTGAGTGTCATTCATAGGTTATTAACACGATAGTTTTGTTATTTTAGTAGTGAGCCGTTGGCAATGATTTTAATTCTTTTAAATCGGCATGCGCCATCAAACCCTCTTGCTTATAACTTCCAATTTTATTAATTAGAGCTCTTAGCTGAATTCCAGTTCACCTTGCCAGTTGTTTCATCATCCTTCAATCATTGGTCATGATGAATGCTTGTAACTTATTAGCAATTTATCACCTTCGTTATTATTTATATGATTTGTGTGTGTAAACTGAAATGGCTGATCACAAGGGTTGTAACTGTGCAGCTGGTCGTATATTACTTTTAAGATACATATTTTTCCTGCTCTGTTGATCAATGCTCGCACTCATATTTCAACACTACGAGGGTGCTATGATAATTAATGAGCCTACCAAGGAAAGCATTGTTTCTTATTTTTTTTATTGCTTTACTTTTTTCAACGTAGTTCCCTTCTAGGGCGATACACTTTTCCCAACGGGTCTCTAACTTTTTTAAGCCCTCAGAAAAATACGATTTCGGGAACTCTGCAAAATACTCATCCGTGGCTGCTATGATCTCCTCATCCGACATGAAGCGCTTGCCCCCGAGCCAAGTCTTCATGTTTGGGAACAAAAAGAAGGCGCACGAGGCCAGGTCTGGAGAATACAGACCATGTGGCAGTACCTCGTAGCCCAATCCAACCAATTTGGCCGTGGCGATTTGGGATGAATGGGCCAGAGCATTGTCGTCGAGAAAGAGGACTTTATTGCTGGCCAAACGGGGTCCATTTTTATTCAATTCTTCGTCGAATCGGGTCAATCAATCACTGTAATACTGTGGACAACAAGCGTAATCGTGTGACCACTTCCAAGGAGTGTTTGGCCCCCTTGAAGCGCAATCTGAGGGACTTCTTCATGTGTTATGTAACCGTGGACGAAACATGGATCCACCACTACACACCTGAAACCAAAGAACAGTCGAAGCAGTGGACTTCTCCCGGTGAAAGTGCTCCGAAGAAGGCAATAACAGTCCCATTGGCCGGGAAGGTCATGCCGACCATTTAAGTCCGTGCCGTGGTCGTGTTTCCCTTCGTCAAATAGTTGATGCAGATCCCGCCTTGAGAATCCCAAAAAATGGTCGGCATGACCTTCCCGGCCGATGGGACCGTTATTGCCTTCTTTGGAGCACTTTCACCGGGAGAAGTCCACTGCTTCGACTGTTCTTTGGTTTCAGGTGTGTAGTGGTGGATCCATGTTTCATTCACGGTTACATAACACATGAAGTAGTCCCTCAAATTGCGCTTCAAGAGGGCCAAACACTCCTTGGAAGTGGTCACACGATTATGCTTGTTGTCCACAGTTAGCAAACGTGGTATCAATCAGGCCGACAGCTTTCTCATGCCCAAATGTTCGTGCACGATATTATGCACTCGTTCCAATGAGAAGCCACATGTCCCAGTTATCTCTCTCAACTTCAATCTGTGGTTGTTCAGCAGCATGTCATGGACTTTGTTGATGGTTTCCTCCGTGGTGACCTCATTTGGGCGTCCTGGACGGGCCTCATCAATCGCGGATGTTCAGCCATTTTTGAACTCGTTATACCATCGCTTAATGGTGGCGATTGAAGGTGAGGCATCACCATACACGGTATCCAACTCGTTTTCAATTTCCTCACGCGTCTTCCCTTTCAAAAACAGAAAGCAAATCACCGACCAATATTGTTCTTTTTCCATTTGACAAAAAAACCAAACATGTCCACTTCAAACAGCTGCCACACAGAAACAACTCGACGGAATTAGCTGAAATTGTGATCGTGGCCGTTTCTAAGACGGTCGATGTAAACAACAACAAGCTTAGGATGCATTGTTGACAGATAGCTTCAAGGCTCATTAATTATCATACCACCCTCGTTATGTGATTCATGGAAGGTGCTAAGAAAGTAAATTAGTCACTGGTGGGGAAAAATTTCTTGTCAATTTTTTATGCTTGCTGCTCATATGTTTGATGTTAACGGCAATTTTTCATTGCTCGGTTTGTGATTTTTAATTCAATGATCACTACCCAGGTTGGCTCTCAATTTGTATATTATTGGCCAGGTGCAGGGATTTTGCAGTTTTCAATCTAGAAAGGGACACATGGCTTAAGACTACTAGCAATTCAAATAAGACTGATCTTACAGCAGTACGGGCATAGTATTAGTCAAGGCTGTGAAGAAAGGCACTTAGCTCATGTATCCAATCAAACCATTATCTGAACTGTATCAAGTTTAGTAATTATTGACAACTCTAATGAGGCAAGCATTTCTCTTATTATGGGTGTATGTTGTGTCATAAGCTCATGTGAACGTAAGTTGGTTGCTGCATATCAAGCAGTAATACTTCAAATCAGTGTGTATTTCTAAAAGATATCTTTTCCCTGTCCCATTTTAATGCAAAAATTAGTTCTAGCTTGAAAAGTTTATTTACATTACAACAGTTATTCCTGTTTTTGTGTTCATACTTGTTTAAATTAAAGCTTACATATTTAATAAATAATAGTTGGTCAATTGCTTATGACTCCAAAATAAATTAAGGGTTGGCTTTTGGGCCATTCTATGACAAGGACCCATTTTAACTTTATTTAAAACTGAGAGTTTTACATGATTAAATTTAGTTTTTTTCCAGAATATCATAAATAATTAATCTGCCTTTTGACTTTAGGCCTGACACAGCAACTTACATTCAGAAAATTGAGCGGGAGAAAGAAGCAAGAGAGCGAGGGGAAACAAAAGACAATCGGTCTTTCTTGGCAAAATATGTAAGTTATATCCTGTGTATGCATATAGCACTTGTAGAATGACATCTGTTGTCTATTTGTATTGTATTGATATTTTGGTAAAGCTTAACCAGAAAAAAATCCACTATCAGAAGAGCAATATCTAGTGCTGCATGTATTCATAGAAAGATTTGATTCAAGATAAAGCTTGTGTTGGGTGAGATCAAGTACCACCTATAAATTAGAGGCTGGTTCTTTCATCTTCCAGGTTTTGTGATGTATCAATCCATTTTCTAGACTGTATTTCTCTGGCTATTCTTTAGACATTGTTTGACTTCTTTTAGTCATGGTTATCCAGTCCCAGGTTAACCTGGATCTTGAGTAGCCTACTGGATATCTTGCCAATGGCTAAGATGAGTCAGGCATAAACTTGTGTGGACAATTGGACAAGAAGCTTATCTTCCCACTCAGCAGAAGTAATCCTTAAAAATATAAATAGAAGGCTGGAGAGCAAGGCTAACAAATACGAGGGTGATGAGCAGTTAGGATTTAGGAGGTAGACGGGAACTTGGGATGCTATAGGAGTGATGAGGACGCTTGGAGATAGATTCCTAAATATAGGGAGGAAGTGTTTGCTTGCTTTGTAGATTTTGAGAAGACATTTTTTTAGGGTGGAATGGTCTAATTCAATGGAAGTGCTGAAGAAATTTGGGACGATTTGAGGGACAGAGGACTAATCTGGAACCATAGTTTGAACCAGAGGGTGCAGGTTAGGGTAGCTGATGGAGTATTGGGATGGGCCGTCATCGAAGTGGGAGTGGGGCAAGGGTGCCCACTATTGCCATTGGTTTTGAATGTGTATTCAGAAGATATGGTAAGGGAGTCATTGGGAGAGATTGCTAGTTGGAGTGGATCAAATTAAGTCAGTGAACTTTGCAGATAATCAAGCTTTGGTTTGTCAGTCAGCCAAGGGGCTACAGTCAAAGATGAATGCATTACAGGTGCAGTGCGGGAGTTATGGGCTGAAGATAAACTATAAGAAAAGAAATGTGATGAGATTTTCCAGAAGCAAGTAGGCAGGTCTGAATATAAAGGTGGGAGGGCACTAAATATAGCAAGTTGAGCAGTTGATGTATATGGGTAGTATTTTGGAGAGTGGGTTTAGTAAGGGATGCATGCTGTAGACTTGTCATGATTAAAAATGTATTTTCAAAGAGGAGAGAATTGATGTGGGGAGTCAGTTGAGAAGTAAAGAAAAGGCTGATGGAAACTTTTATATGGAGTGTGGTGCTGAATGGGTCTGAGACTTGGTTATTATGAAGGGAGGAGGTACATAGACTTGAGGCATTTGAGATGTGGGTATGGCAACTGATTGTGTGATACAAGAGTACATTTAACTTCAGCTTCGACCTCAGCGAATCAGATGCAGGCAAATCATAAAATGAATATTTGAGTAAAGGACTGTGTATTTTACAGGGCTGGAAATATGGTACTTGTGTTACTGAAAATTTTGGAGATGCGTTATTTTTATAAACCTTACTTCATAGTGCTTTGATAGAATTATAAATGATCTTTCGCATTTTGTTTCAGAAAGACCTTTTTAATCTTAGCCCTATTTCTGGATAAATAATGAAATCTGTTGAGATATCATTATCCAATGCATCCTTTGAATCATCAACCACCAACTGTAGCCTAGTTTAATGCTCTCATTTTGCTTAGTCTTCATCTTTGACTTGGGAATCTCTTGCATGACTTGTCAGGTTCATGAAACGATTTACTTAAAAATCTTCATTCCAATTAAGAGTACATTTTCTTTTTCAGTGGATGTATATTGTGCCGGTAGTGATATTTGTGCTGCTGACAGGAGCAGTCAATCCAGAAGGTGCTGCCGGAGGTGGGCGGTAATGATATACCAAAGATTAGAAATTTGATTTTTTGGCTATTTATTTTTCCACTGTCATATCAATGTATATTTCTCCACTTCCTGTCACTTTCATTTTTGTGAAATGAGACTGATAGAGTTGTAACATTACTTTTATATACCGATTGTTCCATTCTTTCATCGATGGAACACCTTGGTGTCAATATTGTTAATTAATTTTATACGTGTTTTTGTTCATCATCATGAAGGAATAAAGTTGTGTATTGTTGGAGAATAATTTTCTCTCTTCATTCAATTTGGCATATTGACTTCATTTTTATTTGTTTGGGGCGTGTGAAAATGCAGGAGATTTATAATTTCAGAAGAAAAATGTTCATAGTGAGGTAACGTGCGATACATATTGGATCTACTGTTTATTCCAGTCATTTGTGTTGAGTTTTCATCTTATGGATGTCAGTGCAATAGGAATGTGTCTGATAGACTCAAAGCCTTGTAAGCAAAATCCTATTTTTGCATACCTACCTTTCTGCATTTTATTAGGGTGGATTTCTTCTATCTGGGGGTCAGGGGATTATGGAATATCTGATGTCCAACCTGTAAGTCCTTGTAAAGGACAGTCAGATGTCTGGCTATGGTGAGCTTCATTTGGAATGGGAATAGGCTCTATGATGAAACTTATTGAGTTGATAGCATGATTAGGTATTGCTCTATGGGAAGCAGGTTTGGAAGGCCTCTTTCACTGGGCTCCCTGTGAGAGGCATGGAAAGAATGCAGGTTAGTGGATTCGTGATTTTTGAAAAGAGTACATTTAAGTTTTTGATTACATCAAAATATGTAATTGCGTTTTTATCCTTTTGGAGATGAACACTTATGCAATGAATGCAGTGTCAAAAACTGAACAGATTTTTCATCCCATGTGAACAAACACATAAATGGCATACATTTTTCCTCACCAGAGAATGAATGTCATATTAACACAGCCCTGCAGCCAAGCCAGATGCATCCAAGGAAAAATGTCCCACATATCATTATGGATCTCAACCCTGCTGCATGCAAGACGTTATCCTCAGCCTATGGGCAGGTTTCTCTCAACAACAGCCCCACCTGTGGCATCTGGCCACAGACAGCTGTTTGCTTTAGCAGTGGTTACACAAAAAATGTTGCTTACTCAGAATATGTAGGATTCTTAGTCTTTTCCTTTTGTTCAATTTATCAAATACATAATTGTAACGGAACTCTAATGTTGAGCCAAGTTGTTGGGAGCATTGCCATCAAAAAAAACTTTTCTTTTTAATTACTGTTTAGTTCCATTTAAAATTGGTAAATGTGCCGTAAAAAATAAAGATGTTCATTGGAGTCAGATTTTTTTCAGTAAGTAACATTCTTTTTTCAATCTGCTGTGAAAGAAATAATTGACTGTGGACATTGGCTGGCACTGAGGCAAAGGGTCTAGATTACCTCCACCCCTTGTCCTAGGAAAGGGTTTGGTTTACTGAGAGCTTGGGTCCCAGAACAGATGTACTTGTGTGTTGCATTGCCACGAGTGACTTGTTATGGGGAAACCATTTCCTATGGCATGGCTCTGGCTCAAAAGGGTTAATTTTTGCCTGTGGCCATTCCTATAAATTTTCTCAGATAAGAGATCTAAGATGCTTTAATTCAGAGCCACCAAAAAATGTATGTATCTTTGTGGCATGTAAGCCATTGTGAGGAAATTAACATCTGTTATAACCCTTTAAAGGCTGCTTAGACCATTTTTATGTGGTTTAAAATTTGAAGACTTTTTAAAACTAATATGCTTACCCTTATAAGTTTAATTTTTAAAATAATTGTGTGAAAGAGGGCTAACTAGTGAAATTATGTTCTTGGTTTTGCATTTTGAAATCAGTTTAATTTAGCAAATTAATATTCATATGAAGAAAATGCCTGTGACAAATTGGCTGATGGTGACGAAATGGGTGGCGGGCTATGCAGAGACCCTACTGCGATAAAAGAGTTAACTAATGCATCACTACATTTGCCAATTGCGTTTTCATGGTCAATCAAACAAAATGTTCATTGTAACCACTCTCGTTAAATATTATAATTTTAAAGGTTTAATTGAGAAGTTGTTGTTTTGATATTGCTGTTGGTGGATGTGAACATTTTTCTCTTGCATAATTCTTGATGAACCTGAATTACCAGGAATTCATTCCTGAGGGGTAAATTAACCTTACTGATTGTTAGTTTAAATTTTATCGTGAGGTTATCTTAAGGGTGATATGTAAACCATCTTGGGGTAGTCAGGCAGTGGTGGTTTTCTGAAGCACATCAGACTCATTTTCATGACAGAATTTTTAACAGTGGAAGTATTCATCCATCCACCATGATTCTCAAACTAGAAATTGTTCACCGGACACGAAACTTAATCTTTATAAAATTTAGTTCTATGTTGGCCGATTGAAGTCTTTTGAATAGTAAAATTACTAGAAAAAAATGCACTCTTTGAGAAGAACAGTATGAAAAATGTATCTTTAATCCCATAGCAAAATTTACATTCTTTTTTTTGGTGAATTATGAATTATAAATGTGTACAATTAATTCCATAGTGTTCACAGCCATCTCAAAGTATAAATACTTCTTACAGGTATTACTATAATGAAGACTAGATTATGAAGAATTGAATACATGCATACAATTACAGTACATGCATAAAACTTCACATTTACGACTTGGCATGCATTATTTAAGAATTCAACTATGGCACTAAGTAAAAATGTGCCTTGCCAAAAATTTTCTAAGTTTTAAATATTTGTTTTCTGAGGGGCTGTTTACACATTTCACTTCAATGGCAGGAGCGCTTGCAATTTCTTCTTCTCGCCACTTTCCTAAAACTAGTGTGAAATTATATTAATCACTCGTATTGAATTATATTCCCGTGTATATCTGTCTTATTATCAAAACTATATTCACTGGGTAGACTAAACACTCATCCATTCATTAATTATTGCATATGGTATGATAACCTGACTAGGTCTCAGTCTAGAGAAGGAGAACATGAGCAATGATTTCTGCTAAATGGGAAGCATACTTTCATACAATCAAAACAAACAAATATTTCCAACTCAAAATTAACAAAATATTAAATCTCTACATTCATTGGCATTTTTTAGAATCCTCAATCCTTGATGGAAATGTGTGCCACTCCAGATGGCAGGAAATGTTTCTGTCATGCTTGGCCATCCAATGAGGATTGAAGAATAATTTTGGAATCATTAGGAAGAATCAAACATGTAGTTGTTGGGCTGACTGTGGTGAGACCATCTCTTGGTATTGGAAGTTCAAATCCTCTCCAAAAAGGTTGTCAGAAACTATCACTTCTCCATTTTCAATGTCAGAAATTACTCCAGCAGGGAAATTTTCATCGGCCACTATAAATGAAGCCACTGTACCATCATCTAGGAGAAATAGGCCAGATTCTTCAACCACTTCTCTTTTCGATACTGGATTCAAGAAGTCAGCTGGAAATGGGATGTGTCCTGTCCAATGAAAATGGAAACAAGGTATTTTCATACAATATATATATTTTTTAATTGTTCTTGAGTTCAGTGAAAAATAGCTTGACATTTTATGAATTATCAATCTAAAAATATTTCAAATGTCAAGGGTCTAACTGCAATGTAATTTCAGGTTAAGATCTTGATAATCCCTTCCCTGTCATCAAATTCCGGTTTGAATATTTTACTACCTTGGTAAGTTTGGTGTTTTGTTTACTTAACATTTTTAACATTCTTGCAGACATCTTGTTTATATTCATATCCATTTATTTTGCAAAAATTCCATTTACAAAAATAGCTACAATTAAAGTTAAATTGTAACAATGGTTATATATTTTGTAGACAGATAATGAAAAAAGCGAGATGGTTCAGCTAGTCTGCTGTTCTTCCACCATGAATTTAGAGTTGAAAAGATTTTTTCAAAATGAATTCGACACACATGTAATTAAACATCACATGATAAAATTTTGATTCCCACAAAAAAATATATGTGAATACATTAAAGTTTAAATAGTCATACATTAAAGTTTATATATCTAGCAAAATACATTTGCAATAATCTTCATCGAGTTAAAGACTACTCAACTGAAGAATATCAAAATACAATGTCATGATTTTTACCACCTGATGATGTCGACTATGCAATTTAACCGGCCGACCAAGAATAAAAAAAATTGTGAAAAAGTACTAAGTAATTTTGAAATTTATTTCATGTATAATTATGATAGCCAGTGTTCTCAACTGGGATTTTGTCTTAGTTTTAATTTGTGATTGATAATTGATGTATCGTTTAGAATGCACCTCTAAATGAACCATGCCCGGCCTATGGGATACTACTGATGATCTATTATATTGGTTGGGTTTGGATTATACCGTCTGAGAGGGTTCTGTCACTACTGGAAAATGCTAAACCTCAACTGTTGGAATTAATTTTATCTGGCTATGTTCCTAAGTGGCTGGAGAAGACCTTGGAATGGGGTTTAGCATTATATGTGGCAGAAACATGGACTCTGATAAAGGAGGATAAGAATAGGCTGTAGGTATTTGAGATGAGGGTGTTGGAGAAGGTGCGATGGGCTGAACAGAGACTAATGAAGATGTTCTTAGTAGGGTGGGCAAGGAAAGAAAACTTGGATAAAATCAGGGGTAGGTAGAGTGGGTGGCTGGAGGAAGTGATAAAGGGAAGGGTTGCTCAAGGCTCTGATAGAAGGATGTGGGGCTAGAGGGGAAGGGAAGAAAGTGAATAGGTTTTATCGAAAAGGTAGGAGGAGGCAGGTTAGGTGGTGGGAAGAAGTAATGAGGGATGATGGATTGCTCAAGACTGATAGAGGTGAGGATGTAGGGCAAATGGGGATGGGAGAGAAAGAAGATAGGTCTAATGGACAGGATAAAGGATGGTAGGATATTCAATGAGTACTAGAGGTAGATGAGGCCCTGGAGGTGAAAATAGGAGGGATCTTTCCTGACTTTCATTTAGACCTATACTTTAATGAATGCATTTACTAATAATAGTGAAATAAAGATCATAAAAATCTTAAACCAATTGAATTTATCAAAATATCACACCTTTCAGTGATGAAGTAGCATTTTTCAATATTTAACCATAATGCAGCATCAATGGCATGTCCTTCATATCATAAATAATAAATAGGATAGCAGTTGACAAATTTTAAGCTATCCGGGACTAGCCACGGAGTTTCACTTTTACGGAGTCACCCGCAATGCACAAATGTGCGAATTTCCACAGAGAAAAAATCATCCCGGTCAAGGCGGATGATTTTTTCTCTGTGGAAATTCGCCCAGGATAGCAGTTCCATTTTCAATTCCACACTATTGTGTTGTTGTAGGATAGCAGTTTTTCCAATTACACTATGCACTACTAATTTAAGGAGTTTATCATTATAGGACTGAAAATCAGTGGTTGTGTTTTATAAATGTTTTAATCAAATGTATCAGAAATTCAGTCTAGCTTCTTTTAAAGATCCAGGACATATGATTTTAAAAATCCATCCAGAACCCTTTTTTATTGCTAATACTCAAGATAATCCCACTATTTCAGCATATATGGCTGTCCCATTCACATCAAATGTTATATGTATTTCAATGTTCAATTGTTGTTTTTTTTTTCTTTTTACAACATGCATTTCATGAGTCCTGTGACTGAATAATGATCATTAGTGTTCCAAGAAGTATGATGATTATTTTAAACTACACACTTACCTGTATCCCTGGGATTTATTGAAAAGGAGCTGGATGCCACTGCAGAAGCCCGTTTCTGCTGAAGTGGTGTCAGGTACTGAACCTCAACCTCCCTTTTCACTCCTGACAGAATCTCCTCAGCAGACTGTTCCAATGACACAATATGTGACTTTGGACCATTGTGTGTTATTGGGCAGAAGACCTGTAAGAAGCGATTGAGTTATAGGGTGATTGAATGGGTATGTATATACTTAAAAATATTACCTCATAATTGTGGGAAAAATAATTGTTGTGGGAAACATAATTGTCTGTAAAAACTCATTGCTATAGCTTTCTTAGGTTAAATATTCATGCTGTATTATGAATGATTATCTGATTTTATGTAGGCTGCAATGGGGCTGCTTAAGTTCACATGAGAAGCTAAGTGCCTAAAATCTTAGTTGAGGGAAAGTAATTTTTCAAAATCTCCAGGCAAATTTAAATTTGATGCTTTGATTTCAGCATAGCCATTATGTACTTCCCTGAAAAAAAACCTGATGATGTAAAGGTGAAAAAAGTATCGAAGAACCTTTTTTGGCAATGATTTTTTTTCTCTCATTTCAGCTCATTTTCGCCTTTTGTGTAGGTCACTCTTTAAATAATTCTCTGAATTGATTGTACTACAGTGGGATAAGGTTTCCCAACTTATAGAGCACCTCTAGTATTACTGTGGTGGAATATTGGAAGCCTTTCTGATGGCATATTATTATTGAATCTCTTCTGCAATAAGGGAATGACAAAAAATACTTGATCTTTCTTTTTTTCACTGTCCAAGTCAATGATGGATTACCAGTTGCTTGCCTGCCCTGAGAATGTTTAATTCTGACCAACAGAATGGAGGTTCATTAGGTATACACTTGAAATATTTCATTGAACTCTCTCATACATGTTAACTAAAATCAGATTATTGTACTTGAGTTTCCTTAAAAAGAACATTGCATGGAAGACTACAGGTAGCTTATCTCTGAGAGATACATTGCAGTTGACCTGTAGTTTAGGTGGGATGAAGATCTGCAGGTATTTCCTTACCCTAATACTTTATTTTCTTTGAGAGGACTTCAGCATCAATGGCCAGTTTACTTTCATACTTAGAGAGTGATGGACAGTCAAAAAATTTATATTGAGACTAGGTGAGAAGGGAGAATCGTTTAAATGGTTGAGCCAAGGTCAGCTTTTGCTCAGATGTAGAAGGCAATCTATTTAACTAGAAGTATTGGTTTTTACTGACTTAAATGCTAAAGGGAAGTAGATGCGATGATGACTTGTTCAAGAAGCTGCACATGAGATGATGATATTTGTGAACATGCTACTGTCAATCCTCTCACATGAGGAATGTCCATTAATCTAGTCCAGGATTTTTATGAAATTTTGCCAACTGGTAGTCCTGCGATAGTGATGTACTAATCACCCCCATTTGGGATTATACGTCCAATACTTTGAACAAGAAATGACCTTGAATATTTTCCCCCTCAATATAAACTACTGAATTGTGCCATTTGCAACAATAGACAGCATTCATGGGGTAAGGCAAATGACTGATGATGCAAAGGTTGTGAATTTGAAACCCATGGCCAGCAAATTTTTTCATTTGCCTCATTGCTAAACCTAACCACATGATGCATACTTTTACCTTCTCTTTTGAAATGAGTTAAAACAAATTTCATCAATGTTTTGGTGTTCGAAATGCGAACCTTGATCTCTTTTGCTGCAAAGACCTCTGTCCCTTTGTTCCACCTAATTCAGAAATGTTTTCATGATACACGATTCTATCCCCTACAACTGCACATTGCTTTCTGTAAGAAAGCCATAATGCACCACTTCAAGTGAAATGCTTTGGAAGAGTAGAATGAAGAAATTCTTTATATGTGCACTCCTCATCTCATCTAAAGGATTCCAGAACTCCTTCCGCACACTTAGCCAATTTAAAGACTTGAGCAGTATTGAAGGTCACGATTGTAACAATTTATGCTGCAGTATTTGCAGCATGGTGGTACGATATTAAACTTCTTTAAATAAATGATCACTCTCATGTCTTGATAGACCAAACTCCAAATAAATATTTATTTATGCAATAGGAAAGCACCTCAGATCTCAAGGGTTTGTAGTAATCGGAATATGTATTAGATTCGAGGATCTTTTGCTTGATATGCACTGGAAGGAAGAATGGCTTTGAGGGGGATATCTTAACTCTTTTGTGACAAAGTTGTAGGAATGGGGTTTGTTATGCAATGTGGGTCAACTGATGAGGCATCTTTGAAACGGATGCTTCAAATGTCTGATGGTGAAATTGAAGTCACCATAAGTACTGCAGGTGATGTACAGAAGAAAAGCCACCTTTGACTATAAACTAATTTGGAAACAAACCTTGGAGTAGAATTATTTTCTTGGCCATTACTGTGATTGAACAATCAAATCCCAGCTTATGATTAAAATTTGAGGAATATAGATTAGATTTTTGGAAATTACAATATTCTTAATATGTACAACTAATCCATCAAATCATGGTTTCCTCGGAATGCCAGTAACCAGTGAGAGGGAGATTTCAGAGGTCAAATTTGACTTTCAGCTTAGAAGTAACAATGAAAACATGGCCTTTTTCATCTTTTTCCATAAAAAAATCTCATTAAATAACCTGTGTATTATTTCACATGCTAAAACTTTTCTCTGGGGAGAAAGAGATTAAGTAAATTCAGGGTGAAATAAATCATTTTCCTTTGATTCAAAATAAGAACATATGTTCTTGGTTGATTCAACAATAATATAACTTTGGAACAAGATGAGTTCCTTAGGAACTTTGTAACTTTCTGTGGAACTTAGTTCCTTTATAACTTTGGAACGAGACGAGTCTTCCAATATTCCTTCTTATTGTAAATCATTGTGGAGGAGTTCATCCTAGTGACACCTCAAACTACATCATCATTCTCCTTGACTGAGATTGGAATTCCCTTGATTTTTTCCGAGGTCTTCAACTAGTAAGTTACTCAGGCTGGTGAAAGCACTTACTGTTGAATTGAGGGATCTGGGTTCAAATCTCAGCCAAGGCTAATTGTTTTTTAATGTGAATGTTTTACATTTATGTATGTATCATGTTGGTGATGCCCCTCAAAGTTATATGTACTGATTAGTATCACTCCTATAAAGCTAGCCTTTTCTATTTGGAATAATGTGTTATGGCTGTTGAGAAAGAGGATGTTATGCATAAATTTAGAAATCATTTAAAATGCAATTTGTTAAGTGCCTTACTTGTGGTACGAAGATTCTCTTATCAGAGTTTTCCTTGTTCTCCTCCATGGCCACAGTGAGGTCACCCTTCACATCTTCCATTAAGGTAAACTCCATTTTAGGACCCAATGATGAACAGTTGACATCTGCTGTCTCCTCTGACATTGTTATTGACTCCACAGCTAAAGTGGTTGGAGAAGATCTCCCAGATGGTTGGGGGTGGCAGCATTGTGTTTGAGCCCAAAATTGCTCCAGTCTTCTCTTTCTCTGTAAATCAAAAGGTAATTCATGTTATCTATAATATGGATTTAAGTGAACACATAAAATAAAAATAGTTCACTCTAAGCACAAGAAGAGAACTGATGAACAACATTCAGCTGAAGCTAAGGCTGCACTGACCCATGTCTTCAAAACCAACCTCTGAGAATATTTCCCTTTTTCCTAAAAGCCATCAAGAATGGAAAATTAGTACTTCACAAACGTAAAACTTTTCTTTTGCTGTAGAGTAAATTTGAGGAAGCTTTACTGATAAAATGGGGAGATCTCCCAACAAATAATTAGCCTTTTTAAGGGATACCTGCTTCCTCTTCAAGTGGAACTTTTCGTGGGCTATTCCAAAAACAAAAAATGCAATCTTGAAAAACATTTTTTGTATTCCCACATCTATTAATCACGCCTCTACTTCATGTACTCTAAGTAGACCATTTTATCCTTCAGTATTTCAATTTTTCTCCTTTGTCTTCTTTGCCATCAAATTTACTATCTCCATCTTTCTTAAAATTATAAATTCCAACTCTTCAGCCTATTTACATCCTCTTTCTACATTTAAGAGCTCCATGAGCCATTCATTGTTCATTTATGTGTACACAACTTTCATTCATTTTAACTCTCACTCTTCATACATATTTAAGTTTTACCTAACATTTTCAAATGCATAAGAAAGTCAAATAAGTATTACTTTTCTACAAAATTTTGATGAGTACGATGCATTTTACCACTTTACAGCATTGTCATGTACAGAGTGTTTATTTCAATACCATTGTGGAGGGGGAGGCAAAGAAAAAATACTAAGTTTACGGGAGGATTGAGAAGACAGGGGCATGCCAATGGACCTGGTGAGGAGGGAAAAGCAATTGTTTCACAAGGTTATTATATTTGAAAGGAATGGGGAGAGGTACAGAAATAATACCTTGCTGCAAAGATTGTTGGAGTGTCTGATAATCTCTATTTGCTCCAGAGCATCCATTGTTAGGCCTTACGGAATTACTTGTAAAACCTCATGTGTTAAACCAAGGACATGATTTTACTCGTGTAGGCATTGAACAAATGATGTGGAATCCTTATTTTTTATAACTTCTGGAACGTTCTTTGATGCAAGTGATAAAATTTATTCCAGCATGGCTGTTGTAAGACATATTTCAGCCATTGCAATGAATAAAAGTAAAAATATTGTTGAGAAGTATGAGGGATTTTACTTCTATGTATACAAACATAAAATATGTACTTCTGGGAAGTGAAGCCTGCCACAGTCAAGTTCATTAAAGCTATGTATTTGGCAAATATTTTCTTTGTATCTTGGTTCATAGTCTCTCTTAATATATATCTCTTTTTTATTCCTAATATGTTTTCTCAGCTATTGCTATTCTTTGCCAAATAGTATTACTAATAAATATTTTCTCATCCGACTGATCCATATATATGTTTGTAATAAGTGATGGATGGGTGGGAGGACATTGACATTCAAAATTACTCAGACAAGAGCAGTGCAGCATTAGGGTCACCCACCTCACTATTAGACTCATGAACGTAGCTGTAACTTATTTCTTGGATTCACTACTGTGTATTGCATCACAATACTTTGAATTGCATCAATACACAGTGCCTTACTGGCATTGTTTCCTCAGGGGTTGAACTCTGTTTAACCTGGCATTAAAGGGATCCTACTCTGTGGACTTAACTACTGGCACTAGCATGAATTTCAACTACCTAATTGTATCTGGCTCTACTCCATGGAAATTCATAGCCTGAAAAGTATTTGTCTTTCTGCAAGATTCATTAAAATTATCAAGTGAAAGTATTTTATTCTATCCTTCTCTTCTTCAAAGACTCATGCTCAGGTGATTATGGCATTGTCAGCAAGTTCATCTGCCATTGTGAGATTCTGTAGACAAGTAAATTCGTAATGGAGTAAAAGTAGTAGACATGGAGTATTTTAGCCTCATTTGTAGAAAGGATAGTGGTGTAATGAACAATAATTCTCCAAGTCTCCAGAAAATTTTTCATGAAAGTATGAGATTCATTTTATGAGTCTCCATAGAAAGTCAACTGTCTAGATTTACAGGATCTCTAAATTCTAATTGTCTTGATCAATAAAATCGTCTCTGGACCCTGGAAAGAATCTGGATTCATCAATATGTACCTGCAAGGTTTCTTTACCTCAATTTTGACAGAACAATGAAAACAGTGTGAGAAGACCATTTTGCTGAGTGCATTTGTCTGTACATACTCTTGTATGAGGAAAATTGCACTGCCTAAATTGGCATATTGTTTGAACAGTTGTGTGATCATCTGAGTGAGTGAACAGAAAATAGAACCTGCTCTATTCCTAAGTAGATAAATATACAATTTTGCATTTGCTTCTACAGTCTTCGGTACATTTGATTGTTCAAGAAAATGTACCATGTTAAACTGCTGTAGAGATGGGAGGAGGATGTTGAAGTGAATTAGTGTGTGGACCAATGGGGAGAGGCTAGGATTTTGGGATGAAATAAGAACAGGGAAATGATATGTGGAATTTATAAGGGATCTGATGGTGGTAATCCATTGGAGCCAAAACACTGCGATGGATGAAGAGTAGGATAAAAGCCATCCAAAAACCTACCAATTAGATGGTAGAAGACTCTAATGAATGTGGTTCACAATCTCATTGTAATATTCTTGAGACCTTACAAGAAATGGGTTGGTTTCAATGCAGAGTTACTCTGCAAAGCCTTTTATTTTTTGAATGCAGCCATTTATGATAAGAATTACTGAAATTTTTCTGAATAATTTCAATACTAGAATTCTCGTTTCTTAGAAGATTTTTTTCTTGCAAGTAATTTCAGACAAGGATGCAGTTGATGTTGTAGGTAGAGTATTGTTATCCCATCCAGAAGGCTCTTGTTCAAATCGAGGAAGTAACTGTGGACCACCTAACAATTATGTTTTGCCTTCTTTTGATGTTGGAAAAGTCTTCATCTCCAGGAATAATATCCTCTTATTCTTATATTATTGTTGGATGTATCGTGTCGGGAAGCTGCCACTCGTGCAAGGACTGGAATTTCCACTTTCACTTCGTTACATGTCGCATTTTTCGAACCATTACTATGATTCTCTATTTTATTGCTAATGAAGCGGTCTCGTAGGAACTCATAAGATCTGACGTCAATGATCCTTTTACAGCTGATCCGAAAGCGAAGAGTGCTTGTCATCCGCGCCGCGGAATATCGTTTTTCCAATCGCCATCTCTTACTTTACTTGGTTTCTTTTTGATTTGTTTTTCTCGGCAGTGCTGTGCATTTAGCTCTTCCGGGGGACTGTGGCGCACAGCCGAACTCCGGCGCATGTTGCTCGCAGGGCTCTTGTGGTAACAGTGGATGCCACTGAGCAAAGTAATGTAATGGTTACTTGGGTAATTCCTAATGGTCCATACAGCACTCGTTACTCTGAAAACGCACCAGGATCGGCTAATCCACTTGGACACCGCTGTGGCTGTCTGAACTCGGAAGTATTATCGGTCGGGGTAAAGGAGGAGGGCGCATTTTTTTTCGAATAATCAGCGTCAAACCATTTCGTGTAGAGGTGATCGGAGCGAAGCGCTGAGCCCCCCGTTTAATTCGCATGAGTCACCGTCTTGCGTACTCCTGTGCCTGGTACGCAAGATTTCTTTTTCTATTCCCATCACTTCCACACGCACTTGACGTGCGTACCTATTGTGTGTGCTTTATGGGTGAATAGTCACGTGGAGGGGGGAAGGAATTTGGGGAAGAGGGTCCGGCCAAGGTGGAAGGCTCGGTAATGTTCTGGAGTAGTCGTGAGTGCGCCCTGTGGTTAAATAATGATGCCTTTACGCTCCATTGACCGTGCGACAATGCACGGTTGTTTACAAGTTTCCCGCCCTCTCTGAGGGCACCGGTAGTCCCCCTGAAAGACGTACCTTTAAAGAGAGACGGCGCACCCATTACCATCCTTGGTTTTATATTTGATTGATTGATCCAGTGATTCGGGACTCGTACTTACGGACATTGAGGCTTGTCTCCGACATTTTAGCTATGGGATCAGGTATAGCGTTTACTGTAGAAATAGCATGATTCCAGTTGAACATAGTTGTCTTGTAGAAATTGCCATGAGAAAAAATCGGCCTGGACCGGGAATCGAACCACGGACCTTTGGTTTGCCGGACCAATGCGCAGACCACTACGCTATCCAGGCTTCCTAATTCTCATGGCAATTTTGTTGGATACAAGGCAACTAGATCTTGCCCTTGCGTCCATCAAAGATGGCAACGCAAGGGAGAAGAGGACTTCAAAGAAGCCACAACCAAGAGTCAGTATCCTTCACCAGCACATATGCCGTGCTTAGCCAGTTGAAATTCAAACATGGCGGGTGAATTTTTTTGTAGAAATTGCCATGAGAAAAAAATCGGCCTGGACCGGGAAACGAAACACGGACCTTTGGTTTGCCGGACCAAGGCGCAGACCACTACGCTATCCAGGCTTCCTAATTCTCATGGCAATTTTTGGTGGATACAAGGCAACTAGATCTTAGGATATGTGCTGGTGAAGGATACTGACTCTTGGTTGTGGCTTCTTTGAAGTCCTCTTCTCCCTTGCGTTGCCATCTTTGATGGACCGCAAAGGCCAAGTCTTGTGCCTGTAGCTCTTTCAGATAGATGACCAGCGTTTATGTTTTATCGACCAATCATGGGTATTTCAAATTTACTCATATTTTTGACCGCTCCATGTGTATGGTATTCATTTTGAATATGTTGCCGTCTTTGATATAAGGTTCGCGACCTAACTTTGTGGTAGTTATCCATGTTTCCTCAAAAGAATTCAATATAATTTCCACAGTTTTATTGTTCCACCTGACCGATATTACGTTTTCAATGACGTCTAAATACGCCCAGTTATGTTTTTAATATGAAAGAAAGTATCCCAAAAATCTCTCTCTCTCTCTCTCCCCGTTGAGGATTAACTGTGGAGGGGATCGAGTTGGTGAGGGTGGTCGACGCACTGGCTTCCCTTACTGAGAACACGGATTCAAGTCCTGGGGAATTGGAGATTTTTCAGTGGAATTCTGATCCCTGCTTGGATGCTGTGTGGACGGGTGGGTAGATAGGACTTCAAGTACAAAACTCTGTCCGTCGGATGAGACGATAAGTCTTGGTCCCCTAAGCGCCCTCCGTTAAGGTCATGTTAGCGCCGACGCCGGGTTTCTCTCCATCCTTCCTCCATCCCCCTGCTATCGATTAACCTGCCCACCTACCTGTCTTTAATGGCGCAAATCACCTTAGTTGTCGGTCGCCTCCCCCACTGGATAGCTCAGACCAGATTTACTCTACAAATACGTACGAAAAAGCATCGGGTAAGAATATCCCAGGCAACTGGCTTGCGGTCAGTATAGAAACGTCGTAACTGGTGTGTTACGTAAATAAAAGAAATGCCTCAATAATTTTTTTTTGATGGCACTCAAATCAATTGAAAACGACGCCAAAGGCTCCTTTGTCTTGAACCGGCGCTAGATTTTACTACAAAGTCAGTTCTGATGGAAAAAAATGTAAATTCAGCTCTTTGTCTCGTCTTTCTCGATCTAGTGATTACATATCCAAGTTCTTAAACTAAATTATTGTTTCAGTATTATATATTTATGACGGCTTGGTAGTAGGAAAAGTAAGAATCTCTGCCGTTATATATGTAGTGTCCTGGAATCACAGAAGCGCGTCAAGTGGCTTTCCTAACGCTTTTGGAGCCTCTTTTGCTATTTCTAACGTTCGTGCTATATAATGGTTTGTGGAACAAAATCTATCAACCCTACGCAGAAGTCATACAAGGGTAGGTTTATTTTCGGCTGGTCATATTTTGATATACTGTGAATGGATGTATTTGATAGGGAAGGAAATGAACGTCGCGTTCTCTAAGTAGTGTTACTCTTCACCTATTGCAAGTACGACTCCATTCTATCGTGGAAATCGGAGATCAATTTCCGTACCAATCGGAACTATGACGTTGAAGCTATGCCTTCATTGATCCAATCTAGAATTCGGATATCTCCCCGTTTTACTTGGCTTTGTAGAATACATCCTTCCTAACCTCGGACAGTACGGCGGGATCATTTTCCGTTAATTTCAATGCGTGGTAAACACAAACAGTACAAACGTGCTGAGATACGTGCAATGAGGAATTGTGTAGAGTATTGAATTTTTTTGTCTGGTATGAGTCCTTGGGGAAGGGTCTGGGAGATAGTGACTGTTACTTGAGAGAGGTAAAATTTGAAAGAGTTACATTTTACTCCCGCGAAAACGTTAATCAATTTAAAGCGCTGGCATAGTGCATACCGTTCAATCTTTCAAATCGTATTCCCCCGATTATTCAGTGTCAGCGCCGCGAAAATACGTAATCCTCTCAGCAGAACAATAATGACGGCCTCGGCGGCGGTGGGGCTGATTTCTCACCAGCCTACTCTTAAGTTCACGGGCTCTAGTCCCGCATGCGTGGAATTTTCACCACCCAGAGCGTAGCTATTTGTGTGTGTCCACTGGGTTGGAGTAAGGGTATAGACATTCATGTCTCATTTCACTCAGGTAAATTAATGAAATGTAAAATAATAAGAAAAATTTGGCTGAAAAAATCATCCATCCACTCTGGCGCTCGAAAAACTTTGATCCCGTGCAAAAAGATTTCACCCTTGATCTCGTCAAATACGAAGGAGAGTCATTAATTGTGTCAAGGACTGCCTTGAATGAACCAGATGTGCAATACAATTATTTGCGATGAGAGACAAGCCACTTGGTAAAAGTTATTAGCCAAAAAAAACATTCGGGAGTTAAAGGTCGACAGAGCATATTGTTAGTACAACCTACGTCTGGATGACGGGCTAATGCATACATACATACCAATCACGCCGTTCCCTTCCGGGTAGGCTACTCACCAAGTTTCACTCATAAATACCTATTTGTATACCTAACCCTGCTTCAATAATTTCCTCCATGCTGACCTATCCTTGCAAACCTCCTTTGCTTCATTTACCCCCATACACTGCTTCATACACGCCACGCTCTCCTGTTTTTAAGACTCCTAATATTCCTCCTAAGAATTTCCTCAACCACAACTTTCTCGGGCTACCTCTACCTCTCGCGCCGTTCATTTCACTCTTACATATGTGTTTCGTTATTCGACTCTCTCAACATATCCACACCAACGAAGCACACTCCTTTCATATATGTCAATTACTGGAGCATCTAACCCACATTCATTTATTACCCACTCATTCCTCACCCCATCCATCCTAATTTTTCCGCAAACACTCCTCAGATAACTCATACCCACGGTTTTCGTCTACTCTTATGTCTATTCTGACATACCCTTGTTTCACTACCATACAACAAAGAGGGGAGAAGTGCACTTTTGTACACGGCAATTTTCGCTTCCTTAGACAAGCACTCATTCTTTGATATGCTCCACATGCTACCAACCACTTTCCTTCCAGCATTCGCACGTCTCTTTATCTCCTCATCTATCCATCCATCGTTCGTAAACATCTTACCTATGTACACAAAATCATCCACTTGCTCAATTACTTCACCATTCGCCCTCATCATACATTTATTTTCCCCATTCTCCTTATCAAAAACTACTACTTTAGTCTTGCACGCATTTACCCTCAATTCCATTCTCACTGTTGATTCGCAAAACTTATCTAGGAGTTTCTGTAATCCATTTTGGCTCTCTGAGATCAAAACAGCATCATCCGCATATTTTAGAACTCGCACGTTTACATTTCCAATCAAAACACCGTCGTTTTCACTTCATGCATCTGTTACACAACAAAATAAGGTAAAGTCACCGTCGCACCAATAGTTTAAAACTAATTTATTCTTGCTCACCTCTCACGACAACATCTAGAGCAGCTTGGGGCTAACTACCCCTGCCAAAACAGTATTCACAAATAATCCCTATCTTCCCCGATTTCTGTTTCCTGTATCATTCCTTTACATGGCTGATGTCCTACCACCACCTGCTTATTGCCCTTGCGGCGTCTCGCGGGATAGTACAAAATTTAGGCATTATTATAATCAAGGTTGAATACCGGTTGAAGTAAATGGAATTGCCCGCTTTAATTCTTTGTTAGCAACTCTCACTTGTACCCTCTGGGCCATAAGTTCCGTATTAGTCTCCTATCTCGCCAATCTAAGCTGAATTTTTTCTTGTGTTTATTTTGAATTTAATTCAAGTTTTAATACCTGCGTTAGTTTTTCCCAATTTACTATGTCAAGTACCTTTCCGAAATCCACAAAGCAATCATGAACATCCAGATCATGTTCTTTGTTTCTTTCTTTAAGTGCTCTCAACACCGCAATCGCATCCCGAGTCGCCTCCATTCTGAACCCAAGTTGGTCATCGCCCGAGGAGTAATTTGCTCTTCTCTCCAGCCTTATAGCTCTCCACGCGAAATCGGGTGATCTGAGGCAGAATATCATATCAAAGGAGTTTTATTTGAAGCTTGTCGGAGATTTTGTCGTATGGGTCCAAAAATGAGGTCATAACGAACCACATTCTCTAAAATAGCTCTTATTTCAACTTAAAATACGTCTCTTAACTGCTTTGTGAATTCGTTTCCATTTTTCCTTGTGGCTTTCTTAGTGGTAGTTGATTCGCTTATTAGGATGTCCAACTGCTGCGTCTAATTCGCGCTATCTAGCCAAAGACAATTGCCTAGATGAACAAACATTTACTCCCTAAGCGCGGTTCGAACTCGCAACTATGAGTTTGCTAGACGAGTTTCTATCCTATCTTATCTATCAAATCACAGCTTGTCTATTTGGCCTGTAAATATGGTAATTATATTCAAATTTTAAAAGCCAGTATTCCTCACATTTCATGAATTCACATCCGGCTGACCACTGTGCGCAAAAAAACAGACAGCTCTTAGTGGGTATTCTCCCAGCTGATCGGTAGGTTTTTGCTCAGTTTCCAGGCTAAATTTACCTTTTTGGGATCATATTTTTTATTTCCTGCAAATTTCTTATCCTCTCCATACACCAAATCTCATAAGTTCTCCAATCCCGCTGCCTCGCATCAGGTCGTCCAAAATCATAACCATCTTCATTTCTTTTCCAGCAATTTCTGGCCTTACAATACGTCTGCCATGCGTCTTTCCTTCCCCTTGAGAAACTTCGCCACCAACTTCCTTTTATATCCAACCTTGTCCAATACAGTCTCGTCACCTAGCTCACTCTCTCCATTCGCCTCCAAGGATTAGACTGGATATTGGGGGAGGCGACCGACGGCTAAGGTCTTTTGCGCCATAGGGGACAGGTAAGGGAGGAAGGATCCTCCCCAAGACACTCAAGTGGGGATTGGGTTTCTTCTGAAAATCATCCTCCTCTACAGGGATTTGAACCCTGACCGTCCGTATGATTAGCCAATACTCTAGCCACCTCACCAACCCGATCCCCATTCGCCTCCAATTCCTCATCTCAAAAGTCTCCAGTTTGCATCTCATCCCGCTAGGATTAAGTTTATTTGGACGCAGCGCCTCGCTACATGTAACATATTTTACATAATTAATATTTTTGTCTTTGCAGAGCTCCCCCATCATCAATACCTTTACTTCCTCGTAAAGGCTTTCATGGCCAATACATTTCTACGCCTTATTCATATATGCATGTACACATTGCTAAACTTGTTCTCCTCCAAAATACGCTCAAGGCTCGTGAACTGTTCCAGCTTTTGTGTATGCCCTCCCGTATTTCTTCTTCTGTAACTCCTTAATGACTTTGTCGTCTTATGATTAATTTTTAAACTAATTTTTAATACCTCCGACGCACTCGATATTGACTGCGACCCTTTGGGAACCTAACTAACTCTTGGTCTCACGTGAATTCCATGCAATCCACTCCCACCTTACCTTTGTTCCCAATTCCATAACCTATGGTACTTCTCTAGCCTTTTCTTCCGAGTAGTTGTTTCAGACAAGAGCGGGGAAATAAGTACGATTGAAAGTCCACCTGTACAATCAAGTAAGGTTCGTGACCGTGGCGCATCTGAGTCCGTTGCGACGCAGTTTACGCAGTTTTCGAGATCGATTATGTATCACTTGGGGAATTATCATGCAGTTTATAACGGACGATGAATTTTTCACGGCGAAAATCCCAAATTCGTGTCTCTCTCGCATTAACGTCCCACTGATGAGATTCCAGCACATCGCGAGGAGAGGTGGACTTACTGTTTGGGAGCAGCTGGAGTGGAGATTTAAGCTGACGTAGACTGAAGATAAGTTCGTTGAGATTAAACTCACCGATGCAGTGCGCGGTCTGTCCTCCTGAGTGGCTATTGTCCAGAGGTGTCCAGCCCCATGGCGAGCCTTGCTCCCTTTCTTGAAGTGAGGGTTAATTGAGAGATTGTGCCGCACTGAATTTTTCCACCGGTCATCGTTGGCCTTGTAGAAGGGGAAGTGCTCTCTGTGGAAAAAAGTATAGTTATTAATATTTAACATATCATACGGATGAAGTGATCATTTACATCTGGGTGAAATAATGGTCACCACTGTCTAATTTTTTTATATTATTTCACTCGTGATTTTTTAATGTGTAAAGAAGTTTTTCGCTGGATTGGAATTCAGAGCTTTCTAATCTCTTTGTAAGAATGTATATATTGTTGAGAATGGCTGCCAAAAATATCTGAAATGATTATTTTTTGCAGTGGTCATTATATATTTTGTCCGTAAATATTTTGTTCAACGTATTTTAAACTTTTTCTAACTAAGAAGTTTTTCGCTGGATTGGAATGCAGAGCTTTCTAATCTCTTTGTAAGAATGTATATATTGTTGAGAATGGCTGCCAAAAATATCTGAAATGATTATTTTTTGCAGTGGTCATTATATATTTTGTCCGTAAATATTTTGTTCAACGTATTTTAAACTTTTTCTAACTAAGAAGTTTTTCGCTGGATTGGAATGCAGAGCTTTCTAATCTCTTTGTAAGAATGTATATATTGTTGAGAATGGCTGCCAAAAATATCTGAAATGATTATTTTTTTGCAGTGGTTATTATATATTTTGTCCGTAAATATTTTGTTCAACGTATTTTAAACTTTTTCTAACTAAGAAGTTTTTCGCTGGATTGGAATGCAGAGCTTTCTAATCTCTTTGTAAGAATGTATATATTGTTGAGAATGGCTGCCAAAAATATCTGAAATGATTATTTTTTTGCAGTGGTTATTATATATTTTGTCCGTAAATATTTTGTTCAACGTATTTTAAACTTTTTCTAACTAAGAAGTTTTACGCTGGATTGGAATGCAGAGCTTTCTAATCTCTTTGTAAGAATGTATATATTGTTAAGAATGGCTGCCAAAAATATCTGAAATGATTATTTTTTGCAGTGGTCATTATATATTTTGTGCGTAAATATTTTGTTCAACGTATTTTAAACTTTTAAATTGTCTAACGTGTAAGTTGCCACCTAGAATATTGTCAACTTACAGCACTGTCACAGCAATGATAATTATTATGGTCCTTTGATATACATTGATGGTTCAATGAAACAACGGATGTAATTGAAGTTTTACATCATCGCATCACGGGTAAATTTGCATGTGTCTCACCCTGGTTTGAGCGACCCGAAACAGTTTTTTACGGCAGCAGGTGAGGCAAACGTGGCCCTAACACTAGGGGACGCAGACCGAAGTTTTCAAAAGAGACATCCCCTAATTCTTGAAACGGTTGACTTCCGCGGTTATTTAAAGTGACTGCGTCAGCACGCATGGATTAAATACCTCGCAAGCTATCCTACACCACCTATTCACCCGAGAGCTGTTGCCCTTGTTTGAAGTGGCAGACAGTATGTGCGAAATAGCCTTAGTCCTCGAGGCGCGTTAAACAAAAATACTAGTTATCCTACTCGCGTCAGTTGATGATGAGCACGCCAGAGAAGGTTTAGTATGGAGATAAATAACAATAGACCAAAGATTTACCTCCGGAGAAGGAAGGGTTGGAATAATTGTACAGATCGGGGAGGATGACCTGGAGCAGGTGAAACTATTTCCGTGCGTGGGGACTGTTGTTGGTGAGAATGATTTTTTGTAATGAGCAGGTGGAGACGGCAAAAGGAGTTTTTGCTAAAAGGTGGGAAATGTAGGAAATTTTGTGAAGATATACACTTAATATGCAGCAAGCAAGCAAGGGATCCGTCAGAAAATTCTTTGACGAAAGAAATGGGTTAATTTCGGACCGGATTCGCCCGATCTGAATAATATAGTCGCCAGAGAAAACCAAGCGTATCTCTGTACTAGATGTTAGTCCCCCTCCAAACACGAAGGAAACAACCGAGAACTCAAGAAACATACACTTGGCCATTTTCTTTTCCAAAATTTACAAAATTATAAAGCTTCCTCACTGCATCAGAAAATTTGGCCACGCATTGTCCGAGAAAAAATGGGAAATAGGCTCTTTGGAATGCTATTTGTGAAAATGTCATTCTCTATCGTAGAATGGTACAAGAGGTTGTGACAAGAGTACTAAGGTAAACTGCCCTTAGTTAAATTCGGCATGATTAAATGTGAGCTAAACACTTTTCATTCAAAACAGAAAAGGCATGTGCCCCCTGTTCAGCGCCCTTATGACGACCGCATCATGCGACGTAGATGTAGATAAAAAGAGAGCGTCGTTCTCTGAAGCAAATTTGTGAGAGATGAGGGGAGGAGGCCAAATGCTCTCTCTAGCTTGAGTATCTGCTAGAATGTTAACTTTTTTAGGACATTAAGGAACAACATGTAAGGCAGCCGGTGAATGAAACTTCCAAAGGAACTAGTTTTTGCTTCGAATGAAAGGGTTGGTTTCTCAGTTAATTGAAGACTCTAATAATCAGTTTTCACTGATTGTTTTCGCCGTTAGTTGAATAGATTCATGAAAAAATCATTAGGTTAGACTAACACCGCTATTTTTCTTCTTTCTAAATATTGTGGGGTAGATAGTCTTCTTAAGCCTAGGTTTTAAGTGACGGGAGTTTTAAAAAATCATGTCCATGCCCTGATGTCTGACAGGCGATAAAGACTCATTGGATGCCATTTGTAGCGCCCGCGAAGCGAATTAGTGGATGAACGAAATGCATTATCTCCGTTCTAACGTATATGCTTTCTATATAAACTTACTCTAGGTATGATTTTCAATTATCAGGCCTTATCATTCAAGGAAGCGACAGAAAATCACTAACGCATCCCTAATCCCCGAATGATTTTAAATAAAAATCTCGCTAAATTTCAAAATTAAGATTTTTTTCTTGAACTCGACCCGAGCTACAAAAATGGATAAATGACTTATGCCTAATTAACTCTAAGACTTAAAGGTGGTTTTTTATTGTTATTTACTTCAACCAGGGTATCGTAGCAATGATAGGGGAAAGCACCGAACATCCGGACATTTTCGTGAATATTCATGTCCGAAACTCCTTGTATTGTGCAATTTGCCAATTGGCCTTGCAAGTATGGATTAGAGTACTCCTCAATATCGAAAATTGCCAAATAATTCTATATTTTCTGGGGCTTGTGAATCAGTTAATTATGTGTCAAAAATCGGCTCCAATCCTCGTCGCATAATTCGAGTGAGTATAATTTAAAGATTGCTATAGTATGATCCTTAAATCATTACCAGTATATTGATTAAACATTTCTTGATAAACCAATCAAAATACTCTGTGCCCTCAGTTTCGAATAAAATCATTTACTACACCAAAAAGTTGTCCCGGTCTCCGATAGAAACGCTAGAAAAAAATAATTTACTTCGTATCTGGATGCCATCTTTTCCAGTACTCCCTGAAGAAAGTTAAGTTTCTGAGTGGACAGTCCGCAAAAAGATAGGTCGCGCTCATGAATAATTTAGGTAATACAGTGCTTACAGTTTAAATAACAATGGGAAAAGTGAAAATGGTGTCTTGAACTTCCTAATGAATTTATTTCTAACGATATATTTAAGGAAAATATATAAATATCTCAAGGTATAGATGGATCGAATGTGAGAACAAAAGCGGAATTAAGGCCATCTAAAGTGGGTTCCGAGCCATGTTTAAAATGGAATTCAAGTGGTCATTTTCTTCCAAGAAAGGGCTGCATAGAGGAGTAACTCGGTTGCTTTTAGACTATTGCGTCAATGAGCCCCGGCAGTCGATCGATAGCACTTGACCACCTTGACGAAGACCTTAGGCCATATTCATCGCCCTGAATATCCCAAAGAATACATTTTTTTAATGATCAAGGAAAGCAGATAATCGAAATGAGAACTTAAAGTTCGCTAAAAAAAACTCCCGATAATGAGGGGAAAGAACTGGAGGTGAGAGTGTAATTTCGGTCGAGTAAAGTTTATCAAAGAATTTTTTCTTTTACTTCCACTCATAATACCCAAGTGTGTGATGATTATTTTCATCTGCAGCCGGTGCTGAACTACTGCTGTCCCAGCCATCAGAATACTGTCATGCTGCAGTGATTTCCATCAGCTGGAGGCACGAAAATCTGCGCTTTACTGATCCTTTAATCAATTCGGCGTGCTCTTATTTTCTGAGTGCCGACCAGATAAACTTGGCAGATCCTGAGAGCCAGACTTGTCTTTATGAATGTTTACGCTATGCATCGAATTAATTTGGGTAATTAACCTAATTAACCTAACCTGTGGTACAACTACTAGTAGTTGTAGACTTTTCGGAAAGTATCGAATTAGTCTGGTGAAAATTATTTGATTTGTCTCTTATTTTTAAGCTAACTATTACGTGGAGTTCGAAGGAATTTTAGGGGATAGTTTTCTGTTCAGTGTAGTTTTTACTCATTTTCGTGCCTATGAGAATCTCTGTTTCTTTTCCCGTCACCAGAAAGTGGGTTTAGATCCATTAATTCCTAAATGAACGAAATTGTATTGGAGTGAACACTGTTTAGGTCTCTCACGGGGTGAAACCCAACATCCCTGCCGACCTTTCGGTTTATGACGCGTACACTGAAACTTCGGCAGAGATGGAGAGTATGACTCGGTGGAAAACCCGAATAGTCTACAGTAACATCGTCCATCGTGAAAGCATTGGATCATTCTTCAAGTAAAATTCGGGTCTCCGCCAAATGAACGGAATGATTATCTCTAACATTTGGTCAGTTTTCACTTTTCAATCTGCGTTTTTTTCATACCATAGACCTAAATTCTGCTTGTTTTGTGATGCAATGTGGCGATACTAATATTAAAGGAAGAATGTTCGCTAGCCGAAAAGGGAAAGCTGCATGGGTGGCACTGATGGGGCAGGTACCGCCTCAGACCTGCCTTTAATAGCAATAATAGCCGTGATAATGGTATTTTCTTTTCGCCTCAGAGTCGTTGATAACATTGAGTAGAAGATATAATGCAACGTGACAATTATGCAGGATGCGTCTATGAAGCTATAAAGGTACTTCTATATCAGGATGTGCGGATAAATGTACTTCTAGACGAAATATAAACTGAATTTCTCTCTGCGAGTTGTATACAGATGTGACCCCTAAAAATGAAAATATAGGAAAAGTTAATACGGTAGCGTAGGTTTGATAAGCGCACGCTTTATTTTAAGAAGATTCCACAGGCCATGAGAATGAATTTTTTAGATTTTTCATATCTTATTTAGGCCACGGCTGTTTTCCAAAATTCCCTCTTTCCATCATCAGCCCACAAAAATCAGTAAAATATTTCCTCGTGACTTTAACAAAGTGTTGCCAACCTCGTTTCTTTGGAAAGGAGGACATTTTTACCAAAAATGGGATACACGAGAGCGGTTCCACGTCCCCTGAAATGACATGAAGGATCTCGACACTGCTGTAATGCAGGCGGTATCGTAAAGCGCACTTTAATTTCATATCTCGGCCAGTGGTACATATTTAATTTATTGGTCCTCATTTATGTGCTCGTCCATTTGTTTAGGCTATATCGCACGGAGTATCCTAAGACCATAATGCACAGCCAGGATTAGAACCTGTGACCTTCGGGTCACCAGGAAGGCACGTTACCATCCCGACTTCCGTAGCTATACGAGTGAAAAGATATGGGACTTCACCTTTTTGCGAGCCAAAATTATTATATTTTATAAACTCTTTCCGCATAGTCCATTTTTATTTTTTTTAATGGGATGGATCTCAGTCCTACTTGACCATTAATATGACATTTCCCCGGGTTTCAAATACGACACTCCACATGCGAATGCTTGGCCCGCAAATAATAGTATAACCCCTTCGTTGAGGACGGGATACTGCAGCCTATCCTCAATATGATAGCGGTCATTAATAATGGACGTGTTTTCGGTGGGGCAGGCTGCTATTTACCCACTCACCACGACGAATTTGACACTTTTGTCTAGTGCCGGATTGACCTTTTATTTTACCCCAGGGAAAAATAAACCCTTTCTGTTCTTAAGAGGGAGAGTAGGAGTGCGGAAGGTGCAGACCAGCCACCAATTGCGACCATCACGCGATCTCTCCCTCTCTCTGAACAGTACTCCCCTACTCATTGCACTCCTTGAACGCGTACTCCGTTCGCACCCTCACCGGCTTGTGGGGTGGGTTCCCCCCATTTAAATGTACACCCCCGCCTCCCCCGCTCCCCCGGTACACAACCGCCCGGCCACGGACCGCTGCCTCCACCTGTCTATGCGGAAGCGGAATTCGCCCGGGAAAAGACCTTATTGGCGGGAAAGGGTGCAGCTTGCGCGGCGTGCTTCACGTGGGAGTTGGGGGGCTGGGAGCAGGGACGTCGTTGGAAGCACAATCCTCACCCTTCTAAAAGATATTCATCCGCGATACTATTCCACTGGGTGGCGTGCTAGCCGATGTCACTGGATGTCGTGAGTTCGTATCCCGTCTGGCCAGGGCTCAACTCAACACCAGAAACGTGTGTTGAGCGAGATTCAAACAATAAGCTACCTCAAGTCAACTTACTCTTCCTTCCCCCCTCTCCTAATTTCTTTCTCCGCTCTTTTTCATTGCGCTGGTATCCGACATCCCCTGCCCCCAGCCCTTGCAATGCCTATCGGAGCTGTGGGCAGAAGTAGGTGCAGTAGGTGGCAGGTGTTCTGGGGTAACTATGAGCAATTTCAGCAAGCCTATACAAGTATTTTGGCCTATATATCAGTCCCATTAGACTAACCTCATTTTTCGGAGTTAATTATAGTTTTTTGATTGAAAACAGTTTTTTTTACAACATTTGATTGTATACAATACATTCTGGTGTTCTCGAGTTTCAACCGCGTGTTGGGAACTCAACTGAAAAAATAACAGTGCTGAATGTATTACAATCACTATCACATTATCCTCTCGAAGTTTGATCGAAAAATGTGATTTTTCCGTGCTTTATACATAATAATGTTATTCTCCCGAAATAGTGTTTGGTCAAATTCATTGGCCTCCCTAAGTTACCTGACCCGGGGAGTGTTCTGTAAATTTCATTGATGAAGTTATTCTAGTTTCCTAAATTAAAACACTTTTGAAGTCAACGTTTAATTTCGTTCCCCTAAATTCGTCCAAAATTCTTTTCCTACCTCTCCTACTCTTGCTGACTTTCTCCCCTCTACCGTCCTCGAGTATTACTTCACCTCTCAATACGTTCTCACGCCACTTATTCCTCCTCCTAAGTTATCCTATCGTCTTCCTTGCTTTTTTACCATTTGTAATTTTCTCTCATTTTTCTTTATACTCACGCAGCTCTCACTTACTTACAATGCCAGCAACATTGGCGACCATTCGCATTTTTTTTTAATGGCTTTATCCCTTTATATATGCCATGTAACGAACAATCAGTTGGTAGAATACTCAAATGAAATGAACGAATTGCATAAGCAACTTGCAATGCAATTGCATGAACAAATATTGAAATAACCAATTGATGTAATCCGGTAGAATTCACCTACTGAAATCTAGAATTATTTTACTATAATCGTCATATTTTAGACGTTTATCTCACGCAATGCATAATAAGTCATAATGTATCGTACAGCGACGACCGGCCAATCTGCAATTTCTCCATGAATAACAAAAAGGAATTTTTGAAGTTAAAGTAGGCTCGAACAGGAATACTGGCCCCCGTCGCATCCATGACTTTTGTACGAAAAATGTGTAGTGAAGTCGTTCTTCCTAGGAATGAGTTACTTGAGTTTGGTATAGTAAAAATAATGCACTATCATACACGTTTTATCTATGTGTAAAAGATCCGGAAAAGTTGGAAGGGCTGTTCTCTGATGCACATGAGATTTAATGTCTCCTTGGGATATACCCCCATTAATCAAGTTCAAACTTGTCTCCCGAGCGTCTGTCGAAGGGTGCCCAGAAAAGTCGCTTAATATGTCAAGTTAATAACCGATGGAAAGTCAAGCATTTTCTACAATACACACTACCAACATACTCTAATTCGCAAGCTACGTAATTGATATCCCCTATAATTTGAAAGTCAAAGCGTTTTCCGCTAGCCTGATCGGTAAAGCACCTGTCTGACATCCCGGCTTTCGTGGTTTCGAATCTCACCTCGAACATGGCTGTGGTGCATGTTCAACGATTAGGGTCGTAGATTTTGAAATAGTGTACAAACTATGAAGTCGGACGATCTAAAATTAAGCTATACTCTAAATGGGTTGAGTATGCCATAATGACTTCACTCGGCAAGGTGCTTAATTTAACGTGATATTCCAAATTGAAGGTAATGAAAGAGATATGAAAGTAATAGCGACAGTTATAAGGTCCAAAATTTTTGTTTCTAACAGTAATTAAATTTTTTGTAACGATTGGCCATCAGGCAAGATGCGATAGGCTCATCATTGCTACTGGTAGAGTGAACTTATTTCTTTCTGTCAGGGTTCTATATAGCTACTACTGCAGTTTTAATTCCGTCTGATCCGCTGAAACACGATATTCTACTTCCTAAAAGCATTTTAAACTAGGATGTAACAACAACAAGGGATAACTTTTAATAAGGAGGAATAATTTTTTATCACAATTTGAAAGAAATAAATCGGCATTGCTCGACTCCTCCATACACGCCGAGTGAAGGAAATTAAGAGGGCCGCTCACCCCACCAATGTAATCGTGGTTCCCTCAGGAAAGACTTTTAATATTCTGAACTTATGGTGGTCTATCACCGAGGAACTCTGTCGTTGTCCTTTTGATCATCCGCCAAACGCGTATTTCATCGCGCTAACATTGATACTACTTTCCGCACATTTTGAAGCATATCCTCTCATTTTGCGTGACTCGCCGAGGTATACGCGGGCTACTCGGAAGAAGGGCGACAGTGCACCATAAACATGTTCCTTTGCCGTACCGCGGAAGTGGGAGGGTTGGAATAAAGCGTTTCGGACTACGGAGGGTGAGGTACGAAAAGATGATGGAGGGAATTCTTAACTCTTGTCGCTTTGATGGAGGCGCGTGCAGCAGATGTCGCTGCCTGGTCTCCGAAAGGGGGAGGCTTTCTTAATGCGCGTGACCCTTCGAATGAGGCCTCCCTCCGTGCCTGGTACCACCTATTGACCCACCGAGCCCTTCGGGGAAGCTCACACTGTACAGTCCCAGCCGCGGCAATCTCTTCTCCCCGCCAACGTCCCATTCCCCACCCACTATCTGCAGAGCGGCACCCCCTGCAGTCTTGCCCACCTTCCTAAAAATGTAAAATAAAACCCTTCGCCACCAAATCCCCTGCTCGTTATTTGAACTGCAAGATTTATAGGAATAAAACATTCGTTTCGAACTTAGCGGAAATAAGTTTTAAGAAATGAACACATTCTTTTGGGAGACTTCTTCTAAGGTGAATCTGTCCTCAGACAGGTTTCAATTGAACTTCTCCCTCCATGCTCGTCTACGCTACGCTCGAAGACCTGTGAATCCTTACCCGTGGGCTAAATAGTCAATCCTGATCGGTAAAATCTATTCCTCATTTTCTTCTAAGGTGAATCTGTCCTCAGGTGTCACATGAACTGCTCCCTCCATGCTCGTCTATCCTGTGCCGCCTCCCTCACCTATTCTCCTTCTATTCATAATATCAGTCAACATATTATTTCTTCGTCTTCCTCTCTCTCTCTCTCTTTCCCTCAATCTTACCTCCTAATGTTCTTTTCACCTGGCAATATTTCCTCAGGACGTGTCCCATCCAGTGAAACAGGAGCCTAAAATTTCAGCCTCTTCAAATGCATAGCCTACTCCCTGCAGTCGATAATGATTGCGTTATAAATGCAGTGTGAAGGATTTTGTGCGATGATTTACCGCAGAAACATAAAGATAATAAGATTCGGCCGAAGTAGGAAGGGTAGGAATAATCATTAATATCGGAGGGCATACAGTGACGCAGGTGGAACAGCTTTCATGCTAAGGAGGCTCCGGTTCACAATCGGTGCTATCGTAAGCCAAGAAGGCGAAGGATTGCCGAGGAAAGAGGAAGAATTGTTAAGGGGAAATTCGAATAAAGATTTTTAAGAACAGTCTAGTCAAACCAGCGTTTTTGCGTAATTTTAAAGGCAAAGGATTGCCGAGGAAAGAGGAAGAATTGTTGAGGGGAAATTCGAATAAATATTTTAAGAACAGTCTGGTGAAACCAGCGTTTTCGCGTAATTTTTGGCGTACCTTTGAATTGTTCGGAAAATTGGCACTGCGGAAGAACAATTACCCGGAGATTTTGAGATTTGGGTGAGAAGAAGGTTGTAAAGAGGAAGCTGGATGGAAAGAAATATTATTAGGGAGTGTTGTTTACGGCAGGAGAGGAAATAAAGTCAAGGAGCGAAATTTGAAGGAGGCATCAAAGTGAATGGCGATCGTATGGAGAGGTATCAACCTGCCGAAGAGGGTGGTGGAGGGGTTGGGTTACGAGTAGGCGTGGGAGAAGGCGTTGAAAAGTCGGAATCTTTGACAGTACTTAGAAAGCAAAAGAAGTGAGATGTTTGAAAGGGACTTATTCCGAAAAAAGAAAGTTTGCGAGGGAAACTTTGGACCGGACTCCCCGTAATTGTAGGCCGGGCAGTCGATGACGGACCGTTTATTTGGTAAAATACTCACGCCAATATTTCCCGTCGAGATTTAAAATGAGGAAGTTTGTGCCACCTCTGCACGTCCCCTTCGCGTTGCGTCGTGTGAATGGATGAAAAAAACGATACACTTGAATATTTCGGAACTGCTAGGCCGAGGTCGCATTCTAAACTGGGACGAGGTTATGAGGATTTGTGCACTCCTGGGCCGCTCGAAGTGGCTCGTATAAGTAGATATAAATCAATAAATATATTTTTTAAACATACCCTCGGTTGACGTTTCAGCATTTCCCCGTATTAATGCGAGGAAAACTCCGTTTGGGACCTCGAACTATGTTACAAATGAAATGGCGTTTTCACCAACCTTTTGCGTCCTCTTTGCTACAATCAAATCCTATTTTTTATTTTAAAAAGCCCATCGATCGGAATCCCCGAAAAGTATAAAAAGAAACTATGCCCATTTTGGTATCAGTATTCTCAGATTGTCAGATTCTGACCTAATAATCAGTTTGCTCAGATGTGCAAGGCTTAAGTCTGTTACAACATTGTCGAATTTCCATATTGTTAAGCGTCCATTACGTACGCAGTTCGTAACTTTTTCAAGGAAGATTGCCCCTTGAAACTTAAACCATTTACCAGCGAAGGAGTCCTATATTGTATTTGACGATGAATTAAAGCAACAACGACTGAAGCAGTCCATTAAAACAGTATGCTCCTTCCACTTTCAGTAATTTTGACCTTGAAGATATCGAGTATCCCCAAGTTATTGGTGAACTCAGAAAAGCCGTCTGACTGAGGAAATTCCATTGGGATGGAAACTCATGCGGGTAGTATGGATACATGAAATGTATTTACAGTCTTGTTAGATCCTTATTACATACACGGCCAACGTGAACAATTTTTAATTATGATGTCGGATCAGGGAGAGAGAATACGGCTGACTGCGGTGATGGGAATGGTTGGACGAGGAGATAAATGCCATTGGAATATCGCTAATAGACAAAATAATTTGAACTTGGCACTCAAAAGACGGTGTCCGTCTGAAGACTAATACATTTTTTGCGGATATTCTGGGACGACTGGTAAAAATCTCATCGGGCATTTCAGTCGTGCCGGTTTGCAAACTGTAAATACCTCTCCAATTAACATGAATGATAGCCGTGGTATAAAATGCCTTTATTTATTTATTATTGCTCGAAATACTGCCACAACGCACGGTTCGCGTATCATTAAAATATTTCAACTTTTATAATCGATGGGAGCCCAACGGTCTAGCTGTGGGGACGGGCTACGAGTGAAGTAATGGGATCCCCGAAGAGGTGAGGATATAGGGTCTCCACGGCCGCTACCCTTCACGGTAACCGTGAAGGCCCTACAGAAACCATGGAAAGGTCGGTAAACAGGGCTCTGGTAAAACCATCACCGATCATCCGCAAGTTGGAAACTCAGCGATTTAAGGAAATAGCCGCGTCGTCAATAGGTTGAGGGAAGTAATAGAATGATCTGAGAGAGACAATTGATCTACGTATAGGGTTAAGTGAACAAACTGGTGGAGGGAAATCTATTAATTTTATTGTCTACAGCATCCGTGTGAAAGTAAAAACTCTTATCTTAAAAGATCTGTAGTCAGAGCTTCAGCAACCAGCATTGATATCTCCTTTTAAAACAAACGCGAATCTTGTTACATCGTAAAGCAGTTTTCACTCGGAAATGATTAAAAAAAATAGTTTGATGATTTACTTACGATATCCAGTTGTAAATTCCAGAAACGGTGAGCTCTCCGCTCTCTGAAAGAGCCTGCTCTATCATTTCGGTGTAGGTGAAAGGGGGCTTCCGTAATGCATTGGCACATCCATGATGGTTGCTGTGAACGTTCGCTGGAATAAGTGGTGAAGTGGATGGATGTATGCCTGAAGGACTGTTCACGTTCGTAAGCGAGCGGCGATAGAGGGTTGAGCTCTGTCCTCGACGAACTTTCCCGTTGAACACTTCTCCAGGGAAGATTCTCGAGCCGAATATTCCCCCGGACACCGGAGTTCTCGCCCCTAGGGCATCTGTTAATTGAGGCAGATTGAACGGGTCACTGGAATTATTGTACACTCTGGGTTTTTGAAATTAATGAGATCGGGTCATGAGAGAAAGATAATTTCATTTTGCTTTTAATGATCTAGTTTTAAGTAGAAGATATAAGAATAAAAACGCAACATGTCCAACAAAAATTACACTATGCTATAATTATGATTGAATGAACTAAAATCAAACCTCTGAAAGAACTTTTCCCAAATTCTTCGAATTCATTTCCTGGGTAGTTGTGATCGTGCCCAACATCATCTACGTTGAACATGGAATCCAATCTGTAGTTCAGGAGCCAAAGAAGATTATTTTCCTCATTATCCGTTTCGCTAACATCATCTGCCAGTGGATCTTTTTCTCTGGTAGGCGGTACTTCACTGCTATTTAAAATTAACTCTTTACCAAGGCCGTGCCTTCCATGTCCATTTCCGTCTATCCCTGGAACGATATTCGTCGTGCTCTTTCCATTGTTGCAGTCTACTGTTTCGAAATTATCAAAAATATCCGACGTTAAAGTCAAATTAGTGTTTTCATCGGATTCATTCCAGGTTCCTTGAACAATTACTACTTCCAGACGCGTTGGTTGGTTTTCACTATTTAATTCTGAAAATGATATAGTGTTATTGGCGTCCAGTATTACAATATTCTCTGGAGAAACCTCTTCTTCGTGGCTCAAGCGTAATTCATCGTAGAGCCTTGAGTTCGAAGAAATATTTTCCTCCTGTCCTAATGTTGGCCCAATCATTTTAGCCCTGCCAATCCGTCAGCAGAAATTAAAGCCCAAGTTATTAACACGAAATTCATATGAATTCTTCTGATCTCTTCAGGCAAATCTAAAGATGGTTAAAAAAACTGGATCCTTCGCTAATAAAAATATACCCTCCTTTAATTCGTCGCACCAATTGAGTTATTTAAGAAACATACCGTTTTCAATCCAATACAACACTGGTATGAACTGTGCAGCACAAGCCTCACCACAAATTCACTCGTTTCTTGAACCTCTTTGGGTTAAAAACTCCGTGATTATCTCTACTATCTTTTATAACACAACTTGATGTTAATTAATAGTTATACTGAAGTCTAAAGAGATTTTCCGTGGCGTTAAAACTACTTCCCCTCCCATCTGCCGCACGTTCGACAGAACGGTATTACGAACTTCCCTCGAATGAAGCAGACGACATTCAAGTTAATCTCATCTCAACGTTTCAGCGTGACGTCATAGCATGGCGCTGGTGTCGAGATTATATTATTAAATGGGCAGTGAATGTTTGTGAAACGGTTAATGATTGAGTGATTCATGATTTGGTTTTCTACGCATATTTACTGGTAACATCTCGTATTTACTAGTAGTTTATGGTTAAAATTTAAAAGTTATCTGTGTGAATACATGAGTTGTAATGGATGTGGACGATGTAGAGCAAAGCCTCTTACAGCAATTCAGCTGTATGGGGACAACAGATAAGGACGTTTTAATTACTCAATTACAAATGATAGTGGGAAATCAGCTCAATGAAGCGACAGCTTCATTTTTTCTTGATATGAATAATTGGTAAGCGTTACATTTACTTTGATCGTCAACGTTGTTTCTTCGCGTGTTTACTTATTTTGACTCAATCTATGTTGGTGATTATCCAAGATGATGCTTAACTGTATGTGTTCTGAATTTCAGGAACTTGCAGGCAGCTGTATGCTCATATTTTGATTTCGAGTCCCCCAATAAATTGCCATCAATGGCATTTATAAAAGATGTCACGATTGGAGAAGGCGAGAGTGTGCCTCCATGTACCAGGTAAAGCGATGAAAAATTTTTGCAATGAAAGAGTTGCATCAGTTGAATTTTTACTTTTAAGTTTCCCATTATATTTTAGATTTACCAAAACCTGGAGAATTCAAAATTCTGGCGAGGAAAGTTGGCCCCCTGGGTGTTGTTTACGATTCACCCATGGGGATCAACTCTGTGCTCCAGACCGTGTATTAGTGGAAGCTTTGGATCCTAAACATTTCACGGATATTAGCGTGGAAATGGTCAGTCCTCAAGAGGCAGGCATTTACCAAAGCAAATGGAGGATGTCGACAGCTACGGGCACATTTTTTGGTGGTATGTGTGTGAACATGAAATTCATGTATTTGAAGTATCTTATGAAACTCTTAATCCAACTTTATCTTTTTCAGAAATAATATGGGTTATTCTCACTGTGGCAGAAGGAGGCACGTTAGCTGTGACTCAGCAATTATGCCATTTGAGTGAGTTAGGATCTCAACCAAGAAATGACGAATCAAGTATAAATCCTTTTGGTTCTCTGACTCGAACAGCTGTCTCCACTAGTCTAAGCCCTTTTCAGGTAAGAGTTTTTCGACATTTATGCATTTTCTACCAATGATTGAAGAGTTACATGTTGAATTTTGTGTTAGTCTTTCCTCAGAAATTATATATCAATAGTTTTTCATATGTAATGGTATAGCGTTGGCTGTTTGGCCTTCAAAACTTTGGTTCTACGCATATAGAATATCTTGTCATGAATCGGGAATGCGAATTATGGTTAGTGCGATGTGTATTTGCCTGCTCGACCTTGAGAGGTGTACATTTTTAAATATCTTATCAACCGTCGATATTTATGTTTAGTTATTAGTTAATAATACTTAATCAAGCAGTGAGCCTTGATGGATTTTTAGAATGTTATTACTCGTTGAAAATCAAGTGGCTTGTTGATTAATATTGGTAACTACTCCTTATGAGTTCTGATTTAGCCGTCCAACTAAATGCTGTATATTCTAGTTCGTCGAAAGATCTGCAATTGAGTTGGAGTTTTTTCGAATCGTATGTAGATTTGTTAACATTGATACAGTTTAGTTGGAATTGGTTTTGTCATTTTCTATTGTGTCCATTGCTGGTGTGTGTTCTTGGGCCTTACTCTTGATTTGGACGTCTGTTTATTTTTCCGAGTGAATTTGTCGTGACAAATAATCTGCCCACTAGTTGCTGATGAATCTGCTGAAGGCTAGTGTCAAATAAAAAATCACTGCTGGAATGTTTAAATTAAATAGTGGGTAAAGGAATTTGCTTCTTATGCCAGCAAGTAATAACTCAATTGCTCACGAGGCTGAAATTTGTTGACTTTAAGTTTGGTATTGACCTTGAAAAACTTAATCGTGTGTATCTAAAGGCAGCTTTACACCGTACATTTACCTAATCAGTTAGCATGAGGGAAGTCAGTGTCAGGTTGAGAAGAGGTAGAATACTTAGTTTGTTCTGCATCAGGAAAAATGTGTATTGTTTGGAATGTGTTTATTCTGCTCTGGGGCTCACCCTTGGAGCAAATATGAGTATGTCAATTTTGTGACTGAATAAAATGATGATCATCATGCATGTTCGTATAGATACAGACAAACCCATCTTTACTGGCCTTATCATGATCGTTTCATTAGAAAATTACTTTATCTATCCTGCATTGAGAAGAGGTTTGTACAATTTACCATGTGTTTATAGAGCCTGTGTGTTTTTTCTTAGTTTTTGGTGATAATCACGAAATACTGGTTCACAGTGGGAATCAGGTTTTGTGAAACAGTTTCGTACTAGATGCCTTCAGGGTGATTTCAGGCCAGATATTTAGCTAATTAGGGATTCCCTCCCAGAACGAATTAAGAAATGTTCGTAATTGGTGTTTCCTGTGGTCACAAAGTTTTCACTAGCTTAGACTAAACATTTACTGGAACATGTGGTCATTCTTATCAGATCAAATACAAGTGGTACACAAGCTCTGTAGCTTTTTAATTTTTGTTCTAGGTTTTTGGTATGCCATTAATGGTAAGGATATAATAATTTAAGGAAAGGAATATCCTTGTATAGATAAGCATTTTGTAATGTTAAGTTAAGTGCTTTTGAAGCTTCAGCTGGGGAGAGATATGTTAACTTTGTATCACTGACATGATGGTTTGAAGACGGATATTTTGTGAGGGTTAAACGGATTGTTTATGATTAATCACCTCAGGAAATTAATGATTACCCATCATGACTTAGGGAAGGTAATTATTACTGATTTTGTGGTGATTTCTTGCGTTTCTGATTGCTTTTTTCTTAAAGCAACTAAGAATAAGAGCAATGTCCTTGGCCCATTTAGTAATTTTAATTGATATCTTGATTCAGTGAATTGATATTAACTGAAGTTTTTATTGATCAGAGGTTGAAGAAAATTCAAGTCTTCTACACATACAATTTTCACCACCCTCAAAATGTCGCTAACTAATGTAGAAAATCGCAGAGCACTGGAAATGGATCCCTTTATTGAAAGCATATTCATTGTGGGGCAAGATAAAACTATTTAGCTGGTTACTAAGTTATCAGAGGAGTTAAGTTGATTTCATGGCTTCAATGTTGATTTCCTCTCCTGAGGACCGAGGCTCAAATCATCACAATGGCATAGATTTTTCAAAGGAGCCCCAGTCTGTGGCTGGTGGACATCACAATTATGAGTGTAATATTCAGTGTCTCAAATGTGGTGTTAAACTGTGGACCCACTTTCTCTAGGAGTTGGCAAGACTTGAGGTGACATATCTTTGTGTTTCAGCTTTTTGAGTGGTCCTTTGAAGCTCAGAGCTTCTCTTCTTCTGCATAGGTTTGGAGGATGCAACAAGGGGTAAGAAATTAAGTAGATGTTGCCAAATTGTGCTGCAAGAGGTAAAGGTTTAGTGTGGTAGAGAGAGGGGGGCTTGTGGCTTCCAATAGGTCAAGGGAAGGGTTGTGTAAAGTTGGTGACACAGCACACAGGAGCATGAAGGGATCATGACAGGCTGGAGAGCAGTAGTTATGTGTTTCATCCACTCTTATTTTCCACTGGTTCTAAGCAAGTGATGTGGTGGGAGCTTCCTGCCCTGCAAGATATCAAATAATTTTAATGAAGTTCAATTCCTATGCAGGGTTTATCTGTAATCCTCCATTTCTCCTAAAATCCTTATTTCCCCTACCTACTCACTTGCCCTTAGAGGTGCATAATGAGAAAACACCAAAACAGCCCTGTTGAGGAGATTCAATCAAGTGGAAAATCACTTGCCTATTCCAGGATGTACCCCTGAATTTGCCCTTTGTGCTCTAACTAATCTACACAGGCATCCTCTATGACTGGAAATTTAGGAGGTTTTACAGAACTAATATTCTTGCCTTGTACTTATTTGCCTGCTAAATAAGTGGATGTTGATGGCATTCTTATTGGTGTTCGTGACCATCCCTATTTAACCCTGGCTGCGGCAACCAAGATCCAGTGAAGGGCTCATCATTCAAGCTCACAACTTCAAAACGAAAATAATCTACAATTTATATTTGCTATGCCACTGTACAGTTAAAAATATGTGAGTGTCAAGGCAATGTAAGTGTAAAGCAAGGCAATGTGAGTGTAAAGCATTTCACATCATATTCTTGTGTTGCAATGTTTCATTATTTGAATTGAGAGAGGTGGGGGCAAAGTTCATGGCTTGCTGCTACCAGTGCTATGTGTATGTCACATGCCTCACTGCTACAGGTTTGAGTGGTATCAGTCTACAAAAGTGGATCCCATGCACTGATTCTTAACTGGCAAGAAGATATGTAGCGGCGTGGTGTGGCAATGCCCACCTCCATAGTGCACAAGATGCAGCTAAGTACTGAAATTTGTGAACACGAGTTTTCCCAAGGCATTTCATTGGAAGCTAAACTTCAGTAGGAGCACCCTTTACAGAGAGATAATCACAGTCAATAAGGATGCCTGGGTAGTTCATTTGAAAATTACTTGTTCAAATTTAGAGCTTCTGAGAGGAAATCCCAGTCTGGGCAAATGATTCTTTTCACTCAATTTTGCACATTAATTCTCCAAATGTTTTCAGTTGTATTCATCCCTTCTTGTATGTCTGTGTCTTTAATTCTGTTGGTCAATATTTGACTACTCCTGTCATTATTTCTTGAGCCTTTCTCTGTGCTAATTCCCTTGTGTGCATGTTTAATGTTTCCATTATTATCCCTCTTAGAATGTTTTGATCATGATAATTCCAAGATATTTCTTCCTTGAGCCATCTTTCCTTCAATATCACTATATTTTTTAAATCCTATTCACACAACCCACCAGCTCGTGACACTGAATCGCATGTCCTTGGTACCGAAAAGGCAGTATTCTACACATCTGACATCAATATTTGGGACCTTTTTTGGCCAAGTTTTATAATATCTGGCGATAATATTTCTATGTGTGATTACTCATGTGGATACCCGTTCACTTGGGTATAAATCTTGTCAACTGACCTTCATTATTATCTATCTTATTTACAAATTGTGGGCTCTCCGGTGAAATTACATTGATGTAAAGTCAAATCATTTAACCTGTCAAGTAAGCCTAAATTATTAAACTGAGATTTGTTGTGCGCCATCAGCGGAAAATAAAATTGTATTATATTCTTAGTTAAATATCGCAAGGTCAATTTTCTGATAGTATGTCAAATGTACAATCATCTTAGCTAGGAATTGTTTCATGGATATACCTTATGAATTTCAGCATTCAATATCCTGGAATCACTAAAAAGTAAAAGTTGTGGTTTTTATGAAATCTATTTCATAAAAACCATGTAATATATACCGGTGGCAATGTTGGGTTTAAATAAAAAAAAATGGATAAAAAAGGAATTTAAAAAACCTTTTTAAAAATAATGTACCCATATTTCTCAGTATTTTCACTACCTCTGTAAAATCTTAATATTATCTTTGGGTTACTCATGTTTATCTACCCAAGGGGAAAATAATAAAAGGTTGATTTACACTGCTACTCAGGAGGGAAAGATCTAGCTTTGAAAAAATATGTAGATAGTAAATAACCAACATTCCTTCATGAATTGAGATATTCGAGAAAGGAATTCATTCCTTTCTCATAGTAATATGTGTAGTAGTATGTAGTAGATGAACCGAGTAGATGAATTTTTTTTTTTAAAACCCCTGAGAAATTGTTTTCTAGGCCTCTGCATATGTTTTATTAGTAAAATCTCAGGGGATTAGTTGACGAACCCTTTCCTCACTAACTGCAATTTTCTTTAATTATTTGCATATTTGTTTTCCTGTCATCTAAATTGAAATATCATAATCGGAAGATACCTTATTTCTCTGTTAATAAAATACAATTTTTCATTGCATAATCCATGAATTAACAAAAGAACTTAAAAAATGACCCCTGCCTTAAATTAACATTAAGGAAATATGTCATGCGATTCTGGTGTTGGTAGTATGTATGTACCCTGAGTTGTCTTACCTCATATGATCTCAGGGTTTGGGTTGGTGTGGTGGCTAGTGTACTGGCTTCTCGTCCCAATTCCCTATGGTTATTAAGCTCATCTGTGGTAGAGATTTTTTCAGTGGAATATAAATCCCAACTTGTGAGGCGTGGTTAGTGCTTCAAGTTCAGAATTCTATTCTTAGTTAGAGGATATGAACTCTAGACTAATTGGCACCTTTAGTTCAGTGTAGGCTAATGCCATAGTGAATGTCTCTCTCTAACCGTCATCCATTCCTTGGCTTACTACCCCCTTGCCCTCAATGATGTTGATGACCTCATCTGTCTGTTGCCTCAGTGTGTAACCATGGTGTCATCCTATCTCTTACCTTTATGTCGTAAGTAGTGATAATTTTAATGTTGCTATCTAAAATAAACTTCTGCATTTGCAGGAATCAGTACAGCAGCAAGATGGGGATACTAACATGACTTGTTGACATTAATGTGATTTATCGCCCCCAGATAGGGGAGCCATAATGTGGACATCTCAGACATGTCAAGATATGAGAAATTTTGACTTGATTGTTAAACAAAATAAAATTCTAAATGATTGTGTGAATCAAAAAATTTGAAGGGTGCAGTGTATTTATTGCGTATGGTGCAATTTTAACACAAATTACAGTGTAATTGCAAGGCCTGTTCACCTGAGAAGAAGTGTGTTTCAATGAGTGAGTGATCTGGTGGCCTCAGAATATTTTGTTCCAGTTGTGAGTAAAAGTGATTTAATTGTACAGGAGTTTGATAATTATTGTGTTTATTTGGGTGAAGAAAAATATTTTGGATCATATGTGTACTTAGTGTATCTCTAACATTTTGTTTTTTTATTATATAGTTTGTTGAAGTTAGTTGGTTTGGTTTTTAGTGATGCTTTACTTAAAGTATAGAACTGAAAAAGTTTTTCATTTAGTTTTGATGAAACATTTTAACAGTTTCACTAATATCTCTTCACAAGTATTGTAAGCAATACTTCCTATTAATTTATGAAAAAGCCCAATTAAGGTATTATACCTTACTCTTCATCAAGTGTTTTCTCCTGTAAGTAATTTCTCTTTTCAAAGATAATCCCATCTTTTCTTTTAATATTGAAGTTGATGCAGCGAAGGAGTTAATTTTTTCTGATAGTTATCGCACTTGGTTACTGCTTTTATTATCATGTGCATAGTGTAAATAAAGTCTCCCTTGCTGTGAAATTATCTGTATCAGTATTGCCTAACCTATGCAGAAGATTAAACAGAACATTAAGGTAATTTGAAAAAATTTTAGACACAATTTTTTCTTCTTAATCATGAAGTTCCATAATTATAAGCACAACAGTTTATGTATTCTAGGCCAGTTTAATACCATAAACTTTAACCAAGTAATATGAAAGACCATTTGAGGGTGCTTTCTATTTCACATTTTAATGTTCATGCAATAGTAGTGGAATTGTCTTCAAAATAGTTTTTTTTTCCATAATTTTACTCACATTTCCCTCCCGTTTTTCTTCCAGGGAAGAGGATTATAAATCAGGCTAGTACAACATTTATCTTGGATTTGATTTATGTACTTTAGGGTGTTTCTGTTGCATATTAGTGAAATATTTTAAGGCGATCATGAATATATTTTTATGCCATTAATTTTGATTACCTGTATGTAGAAATGTAACTAACATATAACATTTGTTACCATGCAGTTCATGTACACAGTGACATACTTTGGAACACCTGCCAACCTTCTCTGTTTCGTGTGGTTTTCATTTGGTTCCAGGATTTTGAGTACTTGTGGCAAGGCTTGAGCAATGTATATGGCCTCGTGTAATTGTCTTGATCTCTCTGTTCATGATTTTTCTATATTTTTCATGAAAGGTTACTAAAGGGAGTTTTGACGATTTTAATGAATGAGTTGGCAAAAAAATGTTTAATCAGGAGATATTTTTACTGCAACTTTAGGTTACAACACTTAAGCTTATTGTGTGTCTTAGAAAGGTGATAGATATGGTCTATTTGGTGATTAAAAGATTATTGAAGCTAATGTTAACTTTTACAAAAGTTCATCCACCTATGTGGAAACCTACTTCATATTCAAAATTATGAGGAAAAATGCTGAATGATGAGGTACATGTTTAGCTAGATTAGGCTCTGAACGTTAAATTTAGGTCTTAATTCATTTGAACTTAAGTCATCAAATTGAATGACAAATCTCAAGACAGACTGCTTCTTATGGTCAACGTCTTTATGGTTTTGCACTTAGGTTGCCTAATATCTGAATTAAGAGGGCCAGTGCTAAAATATGTATTTTATTTCTGTAGGCGGCCTTCGTGCTCAATGCTAGTGGCCAATTAAACTCATAAAATTCATGCTCACTAATATAAGTCTTAGAAGTTTCACCCAATAAATTGCAGTAGGTAGGCTGCTCATTTCTGATCTAATTTAGCACGCTATAGGGCCTATATATTCTATGCATTTACAGATGGTCAGTGTGTTGCCACCTTCAAAGGTTTAAAGTGATGAATTATTTCCTGTCCTGTTATTTTGTGATGGAAATTGATTCTTGTGACCAGCATTTCATTTCCTTATGTGTTTGGATCCTAACATTGGCAGGTGTTGCTGTTTTTATTCTATCGAATTTTAACAATTTTAAGTAAGGGATGTGCTGTGAACAACTTCTCTGTTGCAGTCTGGCATGAGAAGTGACCTTACGTGATTTATTAGTATTCATATGGCCAGAAATGTTTATGATCTACAAGCACCCAGTGGATGATGTACAATCTCATATTTTAATCAAGTATAGCAAGTGCAAATACATTGCAATAAAGAAACTTTTCCAAAAATGTGAAGTTCATCATTTTATCACTTACAGGATTATCTCTGCTTCAAATTATTTGTTACTAGGACAAGGTGCCCATTTAATTTTAACCAGAAGAAAAAAGAAAAATAAAATTTTATATGATTAAATAAATCCTTGTAAAATGACATGCTGAGTGTGTTAATGTACTATGTAGCAGTCATTGAACCATGAATATTCATATGGATTGTTGACTCCATGCTATAGTATTGCCTAGAATTCTACACGTAAAGAAAATGAAGAACTTTGTCAATCGTCGTGCCACCACTCTGGTATTGTTGGTACCGCAATGGTTCAAGTGTAAATGCAGTTAGCAGAACATGAACTAACACCATCTGCCTGCCGGTAACCATGAATATGGAGCAAAATAAATATATAGTAAAATTTAGAATGAAAGCATTAAGCCATAGCTCCAAATTAATCACAGAAAAACCATTTATGACCATAAGTCTTCTGCTTTTTACTACTATTGTTTACTGATGCTCTATCATTGTTGTTCTTCATATACGTATTTACATGCTTTAATATCCTTTGAAATGTTTAATTTCTCTTCATTTTAAACACGTGATATGGAAAATAGTCTCCCATAAATCGTATAAATTCATTATACGTTCACTAATTGTACATACAAACATGACTATATAAGCTGAATACTTGGATGTTTCACTATCACAGAACACGCTCAAGTGGGAAAAATTGAATTTTATAAAAATATTAGAAAATGACTGTACCAACACAAGTAAACACCACTTATTTACATTTACAGGAAGCATGAGGTTGATATGAATGAGTCTATTACTGTGGGTTTTTTTATGATTGACTTATTTTAGTTAATTTAAGCATATCTTTGAATTTACTAATCCTATTAAAATTATACGGGCACAGCTAATGAAAATATAAATCTACCAACAAAAGATAAACCATTAAACTTAAATAGACTTCACATACCATCGTCTTGAACAGATTCTTCTTGTTCAACTGAGTTTGGCATTTTCGGTCTTCATTTGTTGGTGCCCTGTTTTCCAGCCTGGTACTAAACAATTTCTTAATGGAGAAGGCATTGCAGAATCTTGAATTATGCCGAGCATGTTGAAGTTTGATTCGGTGTCCGACGACCGTTGGCTTGGGCTCAGAATAGAAGCTTCATACTATGGCTCAATTCCTATAGCAGATCTTTCCTCCCCCGCATCCACTATGTTACTCTGAGACGTCAAAAATAATCAGCTGTAATTTAAAATTGTGCAATGTCCGTCTCTTCAAAGGTAAAGTAATAAGCAACACACGTTAACAACCACCAACAATGGCCATTTATGAGTCGAGGGAGAAGACTATTTTCAAGATAGTGCCAAGGACTGGGTGAACTAAACGTGGAAATTTTAGCAACACGCAGCCTAGGCAAAGATTTGAAACATTTGAATACATTATGTATATTCATGCATTGAACACTCATGGAGAGGTCATGATGAAACAAATACCCTTACTAAAATCTTGCTGAAGCTGTTTTATAATTTAACATTACGGAACCTGAATGAAACTTTGGGACTGATAGAAGTAATGCAGGAAATGGAGGGTTGAGATGGTTGATGAAATTATCAATGGAATGGTTATGCTAGTTTGAAATTTATTTACTCAGATAATGATTAGCTTCAAATGTTTGATTACTCCATGTGATAACGAGAGCTGAATTACATATCATTGAAAGTGATTTTATTACATAATAATTATCATTGAGCAAATACATACTTGGAAAAATTAACAAAACCTGTACGTTTACAATATATGTCCATAACAGTGGTAAGTACAGAGTGTAAATTAGATGGTACTGTAGCCAGTGCAAAGTAAATTAACTTGTGAGAACGTAATTCGAAAACTAAGGTCTATTTTAAATTTTACCCCCAAATATCTTACAATACTGAGCACAACATTATTTGGTGAATTTATTGGCCCCTGCTTGTCTTATAAATATTCTATAATTAACAAATATCCCAAAAGAGTATAAATTTCACAGAGACAGACAAACATTGACAAAATATAAGAAAACAAAAATCACAATGGGTCATACTATGAAGTAATATTTCCAGATCTAGTATATTTGGCTTAGTAAGAGCGCAGCACAAAAGTTTCACTGAAGGCATACTTTGAAAATGTTTCTACACCAATCCATCATTGGAAATGTTAATATAAAGAATTCCTCTGAGCTGCACTCTCAACAAATACTATTTTAATTTCACAGTCAATTTCACACCGCCATCTTCATGTCCAGTTTTGGGTGTGGTTGGTAGTTTAAGAGTTCAAAATCTTCAAACTTAAAATCCTCAATTTTTTCAACATTCCTTTTTATTTTCAGTGAAGGAAAAGGCCTGGGTGTTCGCTCTATCTGCATTTTCAATGCCTCTACATGGTTTGAATATATGTGACAATCTCCCATTGTGTGCACTAGATCTCCAGGCTAAGTAAAAAAATAAATGATATCAGTAGGAAATATTCCTATTTAAGGCAACACAGATAACACAACATTCCACTAACCTTGAGTTTTGTGATATGAGCAATCATGTACGTCAGCAGGGCATAGCTCGCAATGTTGAAAGGGACACCAAGACCCATATCGGCAGACCTCTGGTACAATTGACATGACAGCTCGCCATTCGCAACGTAAAACTGTACAAGACAGTGACATGGGGGAAGTGCCATTTGAGGAATGTCAACTGGATTCCAAGCACACATCATTATCCTTCGGTCATCTGGATTCGTACGTATTGTTTCAATGACTTGAGCGAGTTGATCCACACCTTCTCCAGAATAATTAGCATGCATTCCCTTGTATTTTGCACCAAAATGCCTCCACTGAAAACCATACACAGGGCCCAAGTCACCTGTCAAAGTGCAAGAGAAATTATCAGACAAAAATATAATAGGAGGAAGGAGGAATTCATTTAGCATGACAAACAACCTATACTGCAGCCCACAGTGTCACTATTTTCACCGCTAAGTAAGACTTAGCACATTAACATTCAAAAGACTAAATGCACAGATATTATAGCTTCTACAGGTAGCTTGGAAGGCACTATGCTGACCATTAGGTAAGGGTAACAAACTAGGCTGATCTGATCAAAGACATAAGGATTATACAAAGACTCTACTGGAACCAAAGGGCAGAAGTGAGAATTGACAAATACCTGAAAACAGAAAGTATCGCTATATCAAAAGGAGTAAGGCAGGGGTGCATTATCTCTCCACTTCTGTTCAATCTATACCTAGAAAGGGTGTTCCAGACCATTGATAACACAGAGAATTTTGGTGTTAAGGTTAATGGTGTGCGGCTATGGAATATCCGATATGCGGATGACACTGCTCTGATTGCTTCAAGCTTGAACGACCTCCAGAAAATACTAGACAGTACCCATAGAGCAGGACTTACATATGGTATCCGGATTAACATCGCACATACAAAATGGATGCGTCTATGCAGAGCACCAAAGCAGAATGAAAGACTCAGTATTGATCAGAACGAAATTAAAAAAGTTTCAGAATTCAAGTATCTTGGCTCAATGATTGATTCATCCCTTGATTGTGACAGAGAAATCAAAATTCGATGTGGTACAGCTAAATCAACATTCCGACAACAAAATAATATATTGATCCATAAAGACACTCCCTTGGCTCTAAGAATAAAAGTGGTGCAGTGCTATGTAATACCTGTCTTATTGTATGGAGTGGAAACTTGGACGATTAAGAAAACATCAATGAAAAGACTGGAAGCAACTGAAATGTGGTTCTTCAGACGGCTTCTCAAAATTTCATGGATCAAGAGAGTTTCTAACACTGAGGTCCTGCGAAGAGCAGGCCTTGATCGTTCACTGAGGAAGTTAATTGAGAAGAGGAAAATATCATATCTTGGGCATATCCTGAGAGGGAAAAAGTACGAAATCCTCAGTCTGATCTTGGAAGGGAGAGTTGAAGGGAAGCGCCCAAGAGGGAGAAGAAAGAATGGACACAAAACATCAAAGAAAGGACAGCAGTTAGAGATACTGGGCACCTGTTTCAACAGGCAAGAGAGCGATGCTTGAGCAGCCAACGCACTGAATAGTGTACGGCATCAATATGAAGAAGAACAGGTAGCTTATCAAACACTCATGGGCATAAAATGTCAGCTCTCATGCATAAAATACTAGTTTTAACCTTTATAAAAACAAATTTGTTTATTTCAAACCTATTTTATAGCAGTAAAAGCTTCAGAGCGTGGCATTAGTGTTGGATTAATATTTAACCTCGCCTGCGGTAACTTATTTGATGACCTCCTCTTCCTTGCATTGCCATCTCTGTAAGACAGCAAAGACACAAAATCTAATTTCCTAGAACCATCCTAAATTACCATGGGAATTGAGAAGCATTGGTAAAGTAGGATCTATGAGGGATGAATATGGCCTGAGAACTTTGTGAAAACAGTCCTGATTCCTATCCCAAAAAAGAATGTGAGGACTACAGAACAATCAGCATTTTGGCCTTTCTTCAGGCATCTAGTGAAAATTTTAATATCCTACGTGCAACAGTCCTTTCCCACGGAATACAACCTTGAAGTGGCGGAAGGCTTTTGCATTCCAATGATCCCGAGAGCTGAACTGGTAGAGCAATTAATATTTCTCCCAGTAGGGCCACCCATGCCAGATAGGTTGAAGGGTATGAACCAGACATAAGGTTGTCACGTGAAATGATATGTTGGTGGGAAGCGGGGATTGGAGTCACACCCAACTACACATTTACCACCCAGAAAATGAATGTCACTCACAGAGGAATGAATCTTGGCAACTATGAGATGCCACCCACTGGGGCAGGTGTCGGGCCTAGTAGTGGGAGATGCAAGACCCCTCAAGGTCATCATCTCACGAAGTCCTTGCACAACAGAGTTATCACACAATACAAGAACCTCGGAAGACGAGGAGAAAAAGAACAGAAGGAAAGTACCAACAAAAATAGGGACTCTGAATGTTAGGACCATGAGGAGGGCTAGGAAACTGGACATATTAAATGGAAAATGGATGGAGGGAATATGGATACCTTGGGGCTGTGTGAGGTGAGATGATGATGATGGTCTTGAAAATAGTAAAGAGGGAGTTAAAATTTTCAAACATTGATCCCATGCTTTCTTGGATAATGATATATAAATGCCATGGGAGCGAAAAGGAGAAGCTGGATGTTCATAATTCCAGCATGTATCATATTTTCCCACACATCAGCTCAATAATGCTTTCTAAAATCAGCTTGCTTCTCACAGACTGGGTTGTAAGCCAATGTTTCAAGCATCTTATATAGCACTGCCATGGGAGGTGCCCATGTCTCTGCTTTTCCCTAACTGCATTGCAGCATCTAGCTATTGGTAGTTGTAAGGAAATTTAGGTGCAGTCTCTTGAGTGAAATTGCTGAATTTGGGACATTGAAAGTGTGCTAAAATTTGTTTACATTGGTGAATAATCTTTGAGGGATCTATAACAGTCTGAGAACAGGTAATTTTTTAAGCACACATTAAGGACAAATGTTTCTGGAGTAAGAGGTATCTGTCATCATTTACATAATTTGCTTTTACAAATTCAGCCGACATTCTGGGGTGATCGTCAAAGAGCCAATAGGTATATTTCAATTTGTGTAATTCAATACCGACCTCAAATACACTGAAAGAATTCTGGCAGCTTGGGATACCTAATGACTGTTTCTTTAATGACCCAACAATGCTGGTCAAAACAAATGGCATTCATTTTAAGAAGACATGCACTGACAGGACATGAACATATCTTGGCATTCATTAAAACAGCATTCTTTCACAGTCAAAGGATGACCATTGAATGTTATCATCCCCTCAATAATCATTACATTTAAAATTGTTCTAAGAGGTTTGTGTTTGTTTCAAGAATAAATTGCCAAGTCAGATCCCAATTTCACTAATGGAAGAGATGTGCAAGAGTTCTGATTTCTGCCCTCTGAAAATATTCACATGATTATGATGTAGACTGAAGCTAATATTTTAAATACACTTGCGTGAATCTAATGTGCACAAACACTTAGCTTCAGAATTAAAGGTTAGTGAAATGAATCATTTTGACTTACTTATTTCTAGGTAGAACAGGGTGGATAAGGATGCAAGTGTAACTAGCTTTTATTTGGGGTAATGAATATTTCACCCTCATATCGTATACATTATTTCTCAAAGGTGTTTTTTTATTGCAACGCTATAACTCCCATAATTCTTCATCAAAATTAATGATTCAAACATCGTTTGAAAGCTTATGATCCCCACTATTGACGAAAAATAGACAAATGGTTTAAAATCCAAGTTTCTGTTAAAAAAGTTAAAATTAAAGTTTTTGTTAAAAAATGATAGTGCCATCTGTTGACAATAAAATCAACTAATATTCTGGGTATGGTTACGTGCTTAAAAGACTGTAGGAGGTGCCATCTATTAACCCATCGTTTAGTTAGACTGTTTACATTCTACATGCTATCAATGTGACCGTTCACCGTTTACGTTATGCATATTTAACACAAACATAAATAACATATAATTGTCCATGGGAAGAAACGGGTAGAAGAACAGGAAGAAAGAAGGAAGAAACAGGAAGAATCTGCATACTGTGCAAAATATTTGACAGGTAGAACAGGAAGAAACAGGAAGAAGCTGCATACTGTGCGAAATATTCGATAGGTAGAAGAACAGAAAGAAAGGTGGAAGAAACAGGAAGAAGCTGCATACTGTGCGAAATATTCGATAGGTAGAAGAACAGGAAGAAAGGTGGAAGAAACAGGAAGAAGCCGCATACTGTGCGAAATATTCGCACAGGTCAGCTAGTCTTAAACTCTTGATCTTGCTCTCATTATTTTGAGAAGAGTGGCCACCCTAGATATCAACACAGTACACAGTGGAGCCCATGAAGCACTTTTTGTCCTGTTTTGAAAATAGGACATTCAATCACTCCCTTCAAAACTCTTCCAATATTTTCTCACCAAAGACAACATAATATACTTGAGTTCCCAACATACTTGTTTCACACGAATTCAACTGGCAAAAGGCAAATCATCTTACCAACTTCCCTCTCAGTAAACCCCATTTTGTCAAGAAACTCTCTGGAGCTATTTCCATCCCAAATGTTGATTCCTTTGTCATGGAGCTCCAATGCATTGGTAGATCCATGAATAAACCACAGCAATTCTTCTGCTACTCCTCTCCAAAATACCCGTTTGGTTGTTAATAATGGGAAAACACCTAAGAGATAAAAACAATAATTTCCAAGAACCAAATGCACTATGGCCCTTAAAATCAGGATAATTCATGCACCGGAAAAGCTCGTCATCACCAAATAAGCTGAATGTACAATTATGATGGTATCTGATATCCATACACTACAATTTGAGACAAAAAAAGAATCTTTAAAAATTTCACTTAAAAATCAACCGTAGTTGAGGTTATTATATCAATTTCAGGTTAGCCAACTTTGTTTTGACATATTCAGAATACCACGAGAAATTCTTCTTTAAGTTCTTGCAGTCCGTTTTACAATTTAGAAAAAGCAAAAACTACTTTTAAAGATGACAACCAACGAAAATAGAAAAAAAACTTTCTTTATGCATCACAAAATGTAGAAAAACTTTTGTACACATCAATACAGGTATTAATTCCTATTTTACTATAGTAGGAATGGTATACAAATCAGATTCATTAAGTTTGAAAATATTTTTCCCAAAAAGGACAACATACGTACCATCTCTCAAGGAGAATCTCATTTGAGTTCCGAAAACACTTATGGTTCCAACTCCAGTCCTGTCATTTTTCTGGCATCCTTTAGCTATGATGTGGCGAATCAAATTTAAATACTGGTATTCTTCATGTAAAGCCTCACCATTTTCATGATAGCCTACATAGAAGCAATGAAGAGGATACGCATGGTGAGTTCATTTATAGGTACCTCTAGAAATTATCAGTAAAGGAGTTCATAGTGAAGCCTATTTCCTGGAGCCAGAAGAAAAAAAAGTAGGTAAAGAGAACATATGAAAAAATCTTAGGTTTTATAGCCGGCCTGTGGCGGTGGGGTAAAGTCCTCGCCTGCCAAACCGAAGGTTGCGGGTTTGAGTCCTGCCTAGGTAGGACATTTACTCCTCCCTGGGCATGGTTGTTTGTGTTCGTCCATATATTACATATCTAGTAATTGGCTTCGGCTATTAGATATAAAGAAATTATTATTATTACATAATACCATAAAAGTTTCTTGAGTATTCCACCAGGCTCCATAACTGGCAATGTTTTGAAGAAAGACTCCTTATTCACCTTCTTGGCATCCAAATACCATCAAATTTGGCTACTATTTATATAAAATAATTAGGATCAGAAGATTCCTGATTGACTCATTTTTTTGTTTGGACATTGACTGATTTTCTAGTCTTCCTTTACATTATTGATGCACTTGACAATACGTCACCAGGGACTACTTAATAGAAAGCCAATACCTCGATTGAAATTAATTGGTACAAGGCAGATCTAGATGATTTCTCTGATTCAATAGTCATGGGTGGAGCTCAATATTTTTTCATCATCTGATAGTGTGGAATGTTCTTAGATGATGCTATGTTCCAATAATGCCAACTTGTACAGTTGCACCAATCTGATGTGCGTTTGATACCTCTTCAACCTGGTCCCAATTGTTCTGCCGGTCCACCCCACATTTACGGCACTCATAGGGGATTTGAGAGAACCCAGGTGTCTTCAGGCTGATGGAATTCTTTGCTCTTAACAATTCATCCCTTAATTTAGGCGGTGGTAGTTTAGGAGTTTAAGTATTATAGCTCCAAAGAATTGGTAAATCCTTCCTGATATGGTGGAGACATACAGGAGGAAAGCATTAGCCAACAGTCTATCCCATGGGCTCCCCAGTACAACTTCATTGAGTTGCAGAAGACCTTTAAAGGGCCTTCAAAATTTGTTTGCTATAGCTATTCCATAGAAATATCTTTTTCGATCTATTATCAAAAGCATAAGGGTATGTTCTAGAATCTGTCAATGGCCAATTGTACAAGTAAACCAATCAGGAGACACCAAGAATTGAAAGTGCTAACTAGTGAAAGATGAGTTTTGAATATACCTTATATAACTGAACTTTACCACATAAGGTTTCACTTTGCAGACTTTTAAAAGTCATAATTGAAATCAAAATACATGTCAAATACATAACAACTTTTCTTATTTGCACTATGTGCTTAGCTGACTTACAGCATCATCAATTAACAATATTAAGAAAACCTTAATTTTTTTGTCCTTCACCAGACAAATAAAAAAATGGAGAAAAGAGCATAATTTTATTTTAATAATGGATACTTAGAAAAGTGCTGAGAATGAACTCATCTCATGTTTTCCACTACATTAACTGCTCTATCGGCACCTAACATTAAGTGCTAACTGACAGTTCATCAACCTTAGAGCCACTTGAGCTGACATCAACTGTTTCAATCCTGTTATGCACAAATAGGCAATCCAAACTGGGAGGATAGATTTACAGTAGGTTTGGAAGAATGGTTGGAGAGGAGAAGCCCTGCTCTACGGAAAGATGATAAACAGACCACAGATGGAGTTTTGTGACTTAAGTGCTCTTCGAAGCATCCAAGTGCAGATCAGGTCATTTATCACCCAATGTATTGTCATTACAGCATACTGTCCTCTCAAATATTCATTGGTTATTTTTTCCATAACCCACTTTGGTGCCCTATTCAAGGGTCTAGGAATTTTCAAGTCTCACTGATGACAGAATTTTGGCATCACAACATAAAAAATTTCAAAGAATGCAATTTACCAGAGGAAATTTGCCAAGGCTGAGACCTAAGTTAGCTTATGAAATTTTCTGGGTTTCACAGTGCAGAAAGTTTCCTCAATAATACCGAATAAGGTCCCTGATCAAGGCATTCTCTGACTAGTTGCCAGTTCTTCTTGGCTTCACATTTAGGATTAGGTTTCCAAAATTAATGCACGTAACCATGGCTAGATGGCATTCAATCAGAGGGAACTGGGAAATGTTCCAGCTGCTGAAACAACCAGCAAGTACGATTAGAATGAATTGGCAAATCTATGGCCTAAGAGGTAATGATTGAATTGATTAAGTCATCAAAGGTAGGTAAAGCTGGAACAACAATCCCTGCCAGATAACCCAAGCATAATTCATTCAGAAATCTCAAGACATTTGGTGGGCTAGTGGATTCCTATACAGCCTCCCGATGACTAAAAACTGACGATGGAAATGATTATATAACAGAAAAGAGGGTGCACAAGAAAAGCATGAATTGATCAGAGAGGCAGTGTCTACTCAGAGTTTATGAATTTGCCAAGAACCTAACCAATAAGGCACTTTGCCTACTCTGTAGTCCCTTCCACAGATGACACACTTGAAAGCATTCAATTGCCTGGGCATTCCTCGAGGCAGGGTCATAGATGGGATGAAATCTGAAATTTGGGAACAAATTAGCAAAGCAGAGCAGGTTGACTGGACTTATTAGGCTCTTCAACACGGCCTGCGTGGGGAAAGCAGAAGAACTTAAACATTACTTTCTTGGTGAATTTCATTCGTGTGAAATTCAAATAAAATTCATCGGGGTGACAATCATTAATTAAGGCGCATGATAGGAAAGAAACAAATAATCTTTGATGGTGAGCAAACGGGGATGATTTGATTCATAGCTGCTTTGATAACAAATGAGATAGTGTATTAATAACATTTGTTACAAAGACCTATGCCAAAGTTCAGCAAGAAAGTTGATGAACATAATTATCAACTTAAAGCAGAGCATTACGGAAAAGCCCATTAACGAAGACAGGTGTATATGGGGCGCCGACCCAATGCTATTGTGTGTTAACAGCTGTCTATTGAGAACCCTCTATGATTTTGAATGCGATCCAAAGAAGATTGCATCCATGGCAGGGCATGATGAATCAAAGAAACCACTTCAACTGTGGCAGGATTGAGAACCAATTACCTTTGAACTGCAGTGCGTGCAAGTATTACACTAATGTAGAAATTGAGCATTAAGATATAAGTAATTTTGAGTGATTCCTTACCGTTTGTGTGATTTCCTTCAACTTTGATTTTACATGAATCATCAAGGATGATTTCTGCAGTGTTAGAAGAAGTCATTGGTGGCAGTGAATAATGTAATAATTTTTACCGATGGAACAATCGCGGCAACTTTCAAAGGCGGAAACGGCGGGAAGATGCAGAAGTACCAATATTCATTCTATTAACGATTATGAAAAACTCAAAGATTATAAAACCCTATGGGATAAACAATATTTGCATCGGTTTTAGCCCTTTAAGATGGTTCTTAGAAAATATTCATAATACATTGTAGCGGATTTAGTCATAAGGGAAATACTTTATAATTTCATTGTCAAATTCAAGGTGTGGTAAAATGTAATTGAAACGTAAACATACTTGCTCACGGTTCCACCGTGAGAACAGCGGCCATGCATGCCCTTAATAATACGTATACACCAATTCTGAATAGAAATTTCCCTTGCTTGCATCACCACTCTAGCGAAATAGTAATTAGATAATTTCGTTCAACTCTCCAAGTTTCAGAATACATTCTCCGCGCCACTCTGCTCTTGCGCGATTTGCACGTCACTTGTTACCTTATTTTAAACTCCTTGTTTACCCCCTGAAGAAGGGTAAATGCGAAATAATTCGTTGAGGGGCGAAATACTCGAGCTCAAAGCAGAACACCTCATTCTGTGTTAGAGGAAATATTAACTTAATTATGAAGGCATTTGTTAGTTGCGGAGAAAATGTATACAGAAATAATTTATTCGAAAGTTAATGCCGTTTTCTCAAGTTTACACATTGAGAATTTGAGCCGATATTTTGGATCGATGTCGCAGAATTTTCGATCATCAAGCACCGTGATTCATGATCTGACTTAGGAATAAGTCAGCACTTATTTCGCACAATGTCTGCTGTGGGGAGAGATGAGAGGAAAAATTATATTTTAACCACCTCAGGTTTGTAGTTGAGTTTTACGTAGTCGGACATCGCACTTTGAATATCTCTCACCACACTTCTATCCACGTAGTAGTTTCCATATTTTATTTTATTTCAAGTCATTAGATCTTGCTAACATAAGACCATCACCTCTTGCATGTATATTCCGAGATAATGTCTACTGATTATAATTTATAAACAACCCACGGATAATATAAATTCTATAGTCCCTTAAAATCTAACACTGTAACATTTGCACCAACCCTATATGATTATCTTGTGTTATTTTTACTCTATTTATACTTATTAACATAACTGGAAAATGCTATTGATTATGGTGGTTTAATGCGTAATTCTTTCAATATAATGCTTTACTTTTACATTACATTGTCGTCAATGTAAATTCCTCTCGTCCTATTAATTATGGAGCATTCGTATATAGTTCTTCATGGGCCACATCTCAGTTTAAGAGTTCCACGTTCTAATTTTGTTCCATCCTGCAATCGTGATTGTTTAGCCTCTATATGAATTAAACTTACGTACAAGCTCTCGTTCTCGTCATTCTTTATCAGGGTAGGTGCCGTTGATAGAGCTTTAATCTCTGAGTTACCCAGGTAAAAATATATGGTTTGTAACTGCTGTGAATGGCCAATATGCCATCTGGAAGTGATCTGTTATTGGACTGAACTGGTTTGGATTTTTTAGATGTTTCAAATTGAGACACTTCAGATCAGATGTTCGTTATTCAGAGCAGTTAGAGACCGAGTATTTTTACCTGGGTATGCTTGTAAGGCTTTCTCTGCTTGTATAACTTTTTCCATAATACCCTGTACTTGCATACATATTTTGCTTCTCTTACACTCATCCATTGCTTAGTATATGTCTTTTGTTCTAAAGACTCCTTATTTTATGAGTATCTTCCGCAACATGCACCCATGGCTTTTGTGGCCCACCCATTCCTCTCACACTTTTAACTCCTTTATCATTTACCTACTGAGTTTACTCTCATTCATTCTTTTAATATCTACTCATTTCTAACCCTTCCTCTCCTGATTTTACTGCATAAACTTCTTAAATACCCCATTCCCAATGCATTTAGCCAACTCTAATGCTTGGCATATTTTTTTGCCATACAATGAAGTGGAATTCAGTACACCTTACGAGCTCATCTCTGCCAAGTAAAAGACAAATTGGGACTCAAGACACTGGGAGTATACCAAATTCCATGTCTATGTGGAAAAATATACATTGGTGAAACAGGCAGCACTATTGAAATGCACTTAAAAGAACACTGGAGATGCATTAGGTTGTATCATCCTGATAAATCTGCCGTGGCGGAGCATAGCCTAAAGGAGGACCATCTTATCTCCTTTAGTGATACAAAAGTCATATGCAAGGCCAATGGTTATTGGGAAAGGCTATTTAAGGAAGCCATAGAAATACATCCTCGGCCCAATAACATAAATCGGGACTCGGCATACTCGATAAATCAAGGGTGGAAACCGTTAATTTAAAAAATAATAGCGGAAAGAAGTGACAACAATGGTCAGTCAGACGTAACCGTCCAAGACCCTATATAAGGGAGAACACAGGTGGCCCAGGCATCACCCTGATGATGATGGAAGTGCTATCCATCGAAACGTTGGCAGCAGCCAAAAATTTAACCCAGTGTGAATCCCGAGAGAATTTCATGCATAATATTCACTGGGAAAGTACTCAATCATTTAGTACACCTTTTTTGAAACAGCATTTTTGCTGTTGTAGATAAGCATTCATTTCTTGATAGGCTTCACATACTTCTTGACTTTCCGTCCAGCACTTACATCCTGTATAGTCTCTACTATCCTACCATATTTCATTAACATTCACCTTTGGTACATGCATGAGATATTCCACATTAAGATCAGAATTTGATGCTGCAGCATAGGATTTGAATGAGAGAAAGGGCAGGAGGTGATGAAACTGTCTCGGACCCTTAATAAATATTAAACCAATCAACATGTGAAATTTATTCAGGAGGGTAAATGCCACTGGAATTTTAAATGAATGTAATCATCCCAATCCCCAAGAAGGAAAAAAACAAGAAATGCAAAGACTTCAGAACTTTACAGCTATGCATCTCATGCATAAAGAATTCAGACAAGATTTGTCATAGGGTTGAGTGGAAAATGGAAGAATTCCTGGATGAAAGCCAATTTGGTTCCAGGAAAAGAAGAGTAATAATAGAAGATATTTTTGCTCTGAGACTTATCATTTAGATGTAGACTCAACAGGACCAGCCCACATATACAGGGTGGGGCAGAATGGACTCCCTGATTTGATGGGTGAATTGTAAAAAAACAAACAAAGATAGTTTAAAAACGTTTTTATTTCTCAAAACTACATTCAAAGCCATTTTATTTTCATTTGGATTTGAAATATAGTTCATCCAGGTGATGACCTTGGCGAGCGATGCACATATTGAGTTGTTCAAAAAAGTTTTCGAAAACTCTTCTCAGCATATCTTCTGATATTCCAGCGATGACATCTGTAATTGCCTCCTTAAGAGCTTCCAAGGTCCTTGGTCGAACTTTGTAAACCTCAGCTTTGAGATATCCCCAAAGAAAAAAATCGCATGGACTCAAATCCGGGGAGCGAGGGGGCCATGGAACATCGCCTCATAAGGAGATCAGGCGGCTGGGAAACTGTCTTTGCAGGATTTGGCGTGAACGAAGGGCGGTATGAGCCGTGGCACCGTCCTGTTGAAACCAAAAGGCTTGTGTGTCATATTGCTGACCATACTCTTCCATTTTAGGTTGAAAAAAGTTCTCCAGCATGTCACAATAATGCTCAGAGGTAACAGTTAAACCTTGAGATTCAAAAAAGTAAGGCCCAATAATGCCTATGGAGGACACGGCGCACCAAACTGTCACTTTGGGGCTATGAAGAGGTCTTTGGTGAAGTTCACGAGGATTTTCAGTCGCCCAGTACCGAAAATTTTGCTTATTAACTGTGCCGGAGAGGTGAAAATGCGCTTCATCGCTAGACCACAGAATAGCGTCGGGTTGCACAGAGGTTAAAATTGCATTGCAAGCATCTGTATGTTTCACCCAGTCTTGTGGACTCAATTCTTGAACGACCATCATCTTGTAGGGGTGTAAGTGAAGGTCAGTGTGTAAAATTCGCCTTACCGTTCTGGGCGATATTCCAAGGGCAGCAGCATGTTTCCGCGCAGAGCACGATGGAGACTGTTCAATGGACGCTCTCACTGCTACGATGTTTCCAGGTGTCATCGCACTTTTAGGTCGCACAGCTGGTTTTCTAGGAAGTGCAGATCCTGTCGCCCGTACACTAGTAATCCATTTCCTAATGGTTTTAGCATCAGGAACCTTGTCATGACTAGCCAAACCAAACTGCCTACGAAAAGCCCTCTGCGTCGCCACCACACTATCATTGTTTTTAAAGAACGTTTCTATGACAAAGCCTCGATGCTCACCAGACCACTTCATGGCGACTACTGAAAATGGCGTCGCTTCCCCCACCTAACGCCACTACTCCCACCCCGCTAACCCACCTGCGCGCTCTACAGTGATTGTCTGAAACTAGGGAGTCCATTCTGCCCCACCCTGTATTTGCTTTATCAACCTAAAGGCATTTAACAATGTGGATTGGATTGGAATGCTCACTATACTGAAGAGACTGGGAGTGCCATTTAGTGAAAGAAAAGCAATTTGCTGACTCTGAGTAACTGCAATGAAATGTAGCAATGATTAAGTATGATAAAAATGCTGAGGGAGTAGATGTGAGGAAAGAAGTATGACAAGGATATGTGTTGTTATGGATGATCATCAGTAAATACGTTGAAAAAGCTGAAAATAAAGGAAAAATCAAAGGCAGGAATATAAGTGCATTCAGAAAAAATCAGCATTTTATGCTTTACTGCTGATGTAGCAATTCTTGTTTGTAGGAAAGATGATCTGAACAGAATACTGAAACAATAAAGAGATTGGATAAAACTAAAGAATACAGTTTGATGATTTATATCAATCAAACCTAGGTTATGGCTTATGCAAGAAGTCAAGTAAACATAATCATCAATAAAGTTGATGCAGTCACTCATGCCAATTTTTTTCTCAATATCGGTAATTTTCTCTTTATGGCAGTACTGCATGCATGAAGATGGCTGTTGTTCCAATGCTAGAAGCAACACACTGCCAATCTGTGGCACCTACACTGAATGTGTTAAACTTGGGAAGTGAAAAATTGTGTTAGTGGAAGAATTTAATTATCCTGGAGGCAGGCTCTCCTGTGATGGAAAAAGCAAGAAAGATCAATTAGATGAACAACTGAAATGAAGAGGGTATTCTATCTGAAGAGGACACCAATCATGGTTTTGATTCATTATGCCCTCATCTTTATAATTCTCACTGTAATATTCTCTCATCTGGACATCTACTACGGCACGATAATAAAGTGAAAAGGATAATTGAAGGAAAAATTGAGGGAAAAAACTGCAGAGGAAGGCCCCGACTAGACTTCATGAGCCAAATTATGAAGGATATGAATTGCAGAACGTACTTTGAACTTAAACGAAAAGCGGAGAAGAGAGATGAATGGAGGTCTGCTGCCAACCGACTCAAGGGTTGGAACAGAAGAAGAAAGAATATTCTCTCGTGTACTTCCCTAATATACATTAATTTTGGTGGTTGGGGGTGGGTGTCTATGGTAGGAGAAGGTAGCTGTTCATCTTACGTTAACGGCAGCCAGGTATTTAAAAATGAGCTAACATCAGTGAAACTGTGGAGAAGTCAACAAAAGTAAACCATTTGGAGGGAAGTTAGATAGGTTTGCCTAATTTTTTAGCAAGTAAGAAAGTGAGGCAAAGTTTTTGGTTCAGGCAGCTTAAGTTTCAGGAGCTGTGATTTAAAGATGACAAGGCTATATCTTATATGGGCTTTTCCATGGCAAATTTCAACTTGTTCGTAAAAGTCTTAATTTTGCCCCTTGGTCATAAAATGTATGGCTTTTGCATTGACATTAAGAAATTGCGGGATATGCTCTGGCCTGTTTGATGAATACTGTACACATCCCAAAAATATTTATATATACTACTTCTGTTCAAGTTATCATATTTATCTTTTTAATTAAAACTATTTTGCCAGTGTAACTGGATTATAAAAGGTCACTCTAATAGCACTGTCTGAATTTAAATTCCATGACTTGTATGATGCATGTGTGAAATTCCACAGAGGATAAATCATTTTCCTAGACTAGGGCGTGAACGAAAATCCCATGATTTCCAGTGGAGTGCTTTAGCCAGTTAAGCTACTGGAGTCCTCTCTTCCCCTGTGGATATGTGGGCTCCAAAATAAAAACCAAAAACTCACCGGGGAAGGTGATGTCTTGGTAACTTAACTGACTGAAGCACTTCGCTGGAAATCGAAGGATCCAGGTTCAAGTCTCAGTCAAGGCAGATAATTTTTTTTCTCTGTGGAATTCCGCACTTGTAGGTGACTCCATAAAGTTAATGCTATAGATAGTTCCTGCATTCTTAAAATTTGGATGATACATTTTTAATAAAAGGGAAAAGCCTCTCAGCATTTGGGTTTTACAGGTCAAAAGAAATTTCAATTGTTGCTGTACAGCTGTACAACCACCAAGTTGGTATTGAGGTAGTGTTTTGGATTGAACAAGAAAATTACAGGCTGGAAAGAAGTGTACAGCAGCTGATAATGAAATTAGAAGTGGTAACAAACTTTCACTTATGCACTTCCATGGCAGACATTGCGGTAAAAGCATGGGTTTATCTTGTGGTAGAAGTCTAAAATTAGTTCCCATATCATCAACCCAAACTTCCTCCAATTCTAATAGTTATCCGGCCAAAGTTCAAACTTCATTTTTCTTAAGCATTGAAATCTCCTCCAATGGACCCCAAATCAAATCTTAACCCTTGGCCGACAGCATGTTCATTTATCATTCGAAAACAAAATGACAGACAGGACATAAAAGATTTATTGAGCGTTCATTTACATTAAAATTTTTACATGTGTTATTATATACATTTACAGAGTTGTAAAATATTTGATGAAATAAATCTCTATGTAAATTTATTTCATTGGTGCAGTTCCACAATTTACTGAGGAAATCCACAACTAAACTAACTATGATTAAAAAGTAACAGATGAGCAGTATGCCCTGCATATACAATCTGTGCCACAAAATACTTCCTATCACTGGATATGTATTATCTGATATCGTGACTTTAATGAAAAAATTAAATCAATAATGAAAAAAAATTAATTTTCCAGATCTTTATGGCATCAATATTTATGGTCTGAGGAATGAAAAACTTGAGATAGAATGTGAGTTGTTACTTCAGGTTGTGGTCAAATTTAATTGTGAGGGACAATAACCCATCTCTATGGTAGTGTGATTGGTGCACTGTAATGGGCCCTGTGTCTTTGAAGGTCCAGCCTGGGCTTGCCCTGTTCAGATGGCGCAGGGAAACCTGTGCCCACATGTTAGGTGTGGGTGTGCCTGATCCCACCAATCTTGTGCATACCTTCTTTTAGGATCTTTCCATCAGTATCTGATAGAATCCGACTGGAGTGGCTCTGTGATTGGGGGCTTACTTAAAGAATGTGACTCTGCTCCTAAAGGTTTTCAATTAGAGTATTAGAATTATATAAGTATGTACTGCATTCTGAAATGTATTGCATATTCTGAAAAAATGTCTTCATTAAGTTTCATTTCAGACATAATCTGATTCTATTTAGGTAAGATGATGAGTTTCCTTTTTATGTTTGCTTTTATGTATTCCTGGATTTTCACTTTTTGCAATAATGTGTTCATGTGATTTTTGCATTTTTTGCACAAAAATTTGTGTTACCAAGAGTAACATGGTTTGTAAACATTTCAGTAATTTTTCACCAAATTTCATGGTTTCACAATGTAGGAGGATTGATTGGCAAGAGAGAGGGGGAGGTACATGAGGAAATGTAGCCCATACGCAAGGCCTTGCTTTTCCAGGTTTAATGCTCAAGTCACTGCTTTGCCAGAATGTCTCTTCATTCTCGGAATCATTGTCTTTGTTACTGTTTTTGGATGTGCAGAATTACTGAAATCCATGCGCAATGGACAATGGTGATTAAATCCTGTGCTTAATGTGCTAAGCAAATTAAGCTTCTTTTGATCTCCTTCCCTATTACATTGACGGCTAGTTTCTTTATCTTTGGAAAGCTATTTAATCACTACATTTAAACCTTATCATTTTTATTTCATTGCTACAGCAATAAGAACTAGGCCCACATGCATTTCAGCCATTCTATTCTTGCATTTTTTTCAGGTTCCATTTGAGAGCATCTAGCATTACTGATCCACTTTGGCATTGTAGCCTGGGCAGTTGCCTTAAGTGACAGCCTATAACACTAGGAGTTCAAAGCTATAAATTATCAATTTGATAGGAAAATAGATTTTTTTTCAACCTCACATTGGTTTGACCCACAATTGCCCAGTGTCAGGATCATAGTTCAGCCGATTCAAGATTGTTTTTTTGTGTAAAAAAAAACCATCTGTATGGTATCATGCCATTTGAAAACCACTCTAATACCACATTTTCAATCCTTTTGGAGGATTTTAATAGATATATTGGCAAGCACAAGGCTGTGCATGACATGCAATCCTCAGCACCGTATTGGTTAGGTCCCTGATACTTTTCACCTCTCTGATTCCCTGACTCCAAATGCTGCTAACCATTAACTTGACTGCACGACTGTGAAATGGTCAGGTAGTGGTTTGCAATGATATAAACCCTGTGTTCAGGCTCTCAAAGTACATCATTATATTGGCCTCATACTGTCTGGAGATTTCTCACAGCCAAGAAAAATAAGTTCTGGAACTTCATTGAGACATGATAGATTGCATAGTATTCTCCATCTACTCCTGGCAATGACCAGGCCATCTTAAAATAATAATTTAGCGTGTGCATGCGAATTACAAGGTATTGAGGCCTACCTAAAATGGATGAAATGATCATGTTTAGGCCCATACTGAAAAGCATTAGACAGGGGAGTTTTTGAGATATGTTTTGGGATATTTCAAGATATGGGGATTATTTTGAAATATCTGGCAACCTTGCTTTGATGTAGATTCAGATCAGTTAAACATTGCCGTAGAGTTCCTTCTGCTGAGCAATGTTGTAAAAGAGTAATTTGCTGGCTTAGGCTATTTTTTTTCTTTTGAAGGATTAAAAATTGGCATCTGCCACATGAGCCCGAGCCTGCTTATTGAGGGTTATTTCTTGTTTTACTAACATCTCTCATGTCCATCCCAGTTCCCTAACCATGTCTTGGTACTGCTCACTGTATCCATTATGCTTTTTCCAGTAGTTTTAAAAGTCTATTAATAAGTTGTGTTTCTTAAGTTTTAACGGCAGTACTATTGATCAATTGGTCTTAAATATAATTTTGAAATGTTTCCTCATGCTTACCTGTAAGATATAAAATAACACCCCTTTCTTTGAAAAATAAAAACTCCTTTGGGGACAGTACCCCACTTACTTCTAAAAAAATAATCTCACCTTTTGTTGGTCTCTTTTCATTCAACATGTTAAGTATACATATAAATTTCTTGAAATCAATAGCCAATGTGTTGGATAATTTCATGCTTTACTTGAATTGTGCACGAAAAATGTCTAAATAAGGATAGCACTATGAGCTCAAATTTATGATAATTTTCAGGAAATTATTTTGGGCTTACTTTTCCAAATGAAAGTTTGGAAGCCTGTGAAAATAATGCTGACCTGAACAATTTCTTGGATGATGGAAGCTGCTTTTCTCTTTGTGTTACAATTGATGAAAAGAATAACCAAAAGAATGTTATTCTCAGCAATCAGGTTAGTAGTACTTATAACCTATTGATTCATAAAACATTGTCATCCCATAGGTTTCGGAATGTTAAGCCATTATTTGGATTTATGTATACATTGCAGTATCTATTTGTCTTTAGTTTTGGGTTGAGCTGAAAATGTTTGGGTAGAAATGTTGGGATTGAACTATGTATATTTTACCACTGTGCTTAAGGGTTTGCAATATCCTGGGGAAAAATTCACAATACCTTAAGAGTACATGATAAATATCATATACTGGTGAGAAAAGAGGCAACTGAATACCCAAGAAATGACCAGGAAAGGTTTTGGAGAGTGACCAAACTGAGTGATGCTGTGTGATAAATAGCCACACACATAAATAATGCTTTATACATAACCAAGATATTGCACCCTGTGTGGATTTAATGCAGTCAGTCTATTGGATAGATTGAATGAAATTGATAAAAATTATTAAAGATATTAGGAGATGGTTGACACATGTAGTCAGTTGGTAGAAATCTCAGCTTGAGCCTGACCACAGAGGTTAGAGTACATATACGATAGGAATCATAATGGACTGACGTGGGGTGGATAGTCAGGAAGGATGTCCTGGCAGTTATAAGACTAAGGTCTCTGAGGCGGGCATAGTCATCGAGGCAGTGAGGTGATGATCAGTACCATGTGATGACCAGACATGAGTTGTGTACCTAAACATTGTCAGTGGATCAATTGACTTAGTGGTGAGTCTCTCGTCCAGGTTAGCCAGCCAGTCAGCCAAAACAACATGATGACTTATGATTGTGTTTAGGTTGGCATGCACTTGTCCTCCCAACTCTATCTGGCCCCTCCCAAATCCCAAATTATCCTGTTTCTATGGTGTAAGGACTAGGAAGCATTTCATTCTGTTATTTCTAGTCTTTTGGAAAGATAGCTGTGTACATTTGAGAATCGATGACTCATAGTTATGCGTGTCATGGCTTTGTGCTTTTCAGGAGTGCATTGCTCAGTTTGTGAGAGGGGCATTTACCCTCTTAGTGCAGCGGGCTGATATATTAGCTTTTGCATCTCAGGTGAAAAGTGTGGCAGGCTGATATATTGACTCATCTACAAATATTGTACATCTTGAGTACACTGATGTAATTACAATTATTTTTTAGGCAATGAAAAAGTCTTTTATGATTATTTGCTAATTCAATTTATATAGAATAAAAAAACTGCATATGGATATCATAAACAATAACTTCATAATTTTTTTCCTGAGATGATACATTTCATTAAATTACCCTTTGCAGTTCTTGCTAGTGCCACTGGCAGAAGGCAGCACTCAGAGGGTAATTACCTATTCATAGAATCAGTCAAAACTACAAACTAATCAATTCTGCCCCTGGTAACAAATTCTCAAGGTGTCTCCTACACTCAATTTGTTAAAACTCTTACATATGCTGCAGGAATGAAACTTGGTCTTTGTGGAAAGAGGATGTGCATAGGGTGGACAATGCCTGGAAAGTCGTGCCTAGAGCTTCTGACAGGTGCCAATGGAGGAAAATAAGCTGGGTTGTGAGAAAGACAAATGTGTCAGAAATGGTGGGGAAGGAATGGAAGTTGTTGAGGAAAAATGGTAGAAGTTTTTTTAGAGGTAGAAGTAGAAGTAGAAGAGTGAATGAAAAATGTATTGACAGTTGAGGAGACGTCGAGGATGGAATTTTGGATTAGAGCGGAAGAGGAAGGAATAGAAAAAACAATTTCCGAGGGTTTTGATGGATAGAAAAGTAACTGGAAAGTAAAAAGAGAATAAATGAAGTTGTTAGCTTTAGGCGTGGAATAGTTTCATAGCTTTGTCAAAGAGATGCTCAGATGGGTTAAGGAATCCAGTATGCATTAATGATACAATTGCAATGTTAATGCCAAAAATCTGTTGAACATATGAAAGAGACATGTGCAAAGTACAGAAAATGGTTTTGTCTATATGGTAGACATATATATGCTTATCTAGTTGGTTGTCAGGGTATTTTATGAGATGGCCTTTCAGTTGTGACTTGAGTTTATTGGGCAATTTTATGGTTTTGATTTGGGGGATTGGAGTGGTAGCTAGTTACATAAGAGAATCTTCGTGTGGTATAAGCTTCAGACCTTCCTTCTGTGGTATATGTTATATACTCTACAGCTATGTGGTGTAGTAATGACATTAGAGGGATTATAGCATTAGTTGATAAGAGGTGTTTGGTAATAGAAGGGTCTGATGACGGGGACCTTGGGTAAGGATGTGAAGAAGAGGCTCAGATGAAGAATGGATATGGAATGGAACCTTAGTGCTTTTGGCTTGTTTTCTTGTGGAAGGGCGATATTTTTGCTCTGATAAATCTGAACATCTTATTCATATAGATATTTCCTGAATTTATTTATTAATCCAATCTGAATGTTGTATTTGCATAGGTGTTTCCTGAATTTTATTATTAATAATTACAATAATTATGTTTAGGCTGTCAACTTGGAGAAGAAATGCAATGCTCTTGTTTTCTTCAAACTGAAGCCTGTGGTGATAACAGGGGATAATATTCATGAAGCTGTCTTCATATCATCTATGTTTGATTCTCCAGTATCCACCTTGTATCATACCATCCAGAAAGTATTTGCACCTTCTGTACTTAAAGTAAGTCTCAAAAATAGAAATGGAAGATGTATTAATGACTTAACTGGTAAAAATGTTTGTTGTGATATTGAACGTGTTATCTTCTTTCTCTCACTTAGGATGATAGTTGGGGGCAAAGTTTTGATCCTAAGTTGCAGCAACTAATTAGTCAGCTTGAACAGAATTTGAAGAGAGTTTTAATGAAACAGAATCCTAAAAGCAGTCAGCCTGTGGAGATTTTGAACTTACCAGGTATTGAAATATTTTTCAGAACTCTTTGTCACTTTTTTTTTAAATTTTTCATTCTACTGGTGGAGATTATTCAGTTTTACCTAGCTACATTTCCTTGTTTCTATGTTATTATTGTTGCTGAATGTGAATCCTTTGCAATATGTTCATGATTACTACACTCTTCAGGCAGTGTAAAGAAAATGATTCTCTCAAGTTGTAATATTTCTTGCATAAGAGAATTTTATGCAGTTTGCTGGCTTCCATGTACTGCATGCTCACGTCAAGCAGGCTTAGAGATTTGGCCTTGGTTATTGTTTTGTTACAATTTCTAATTGCTTGACCACAAATGGGGTGTGATTTGACATATTTTCCATACAGCTGTCAATTAAGGATATGCTGTATTTTTGGTTCTAATCGGCTAGAATTTTTGGTCAGGTGGAATGATAATTTGGAGGTTTCGGAGTATGATTCCAAAGAAAATATCCTGTTTACAGTTTTTGGGGACAAATTATGCCATCTGTATGAAGCCTTTAGAATATGAGGATGGCAATTCCCCATCGGCACAGGAAATGATTCATTTTCTATTATGGCTATTGGCTTATCCAGTTCTTACCAACACTAAATCACCCATTGAAGTTGGGAACAAGTCATAAACACACTCAAAAGTCTGTAAAAAGTCAGTCTCTCCGGTAAAGTAGGAAATTTTAGCATATTTAGCATTTGTCAATTTATATTGATAAATGCCATCAGTGTTAGTACCTGGTTCTTAAAAGGGCCCTGTGGTGGACAATATAAAAAAGGATACCATTACATATGGTCCTTTGCAGCCAAACATGATTCAGTAATATGGTAAATGTTTGGGTATCATCAATTTCACGATTTCATTGTTCATTTACTCTTTCCAGTTTTCTGGAAGGAGATATGAAGCACTTGCAATTCTTTTATTTTTAGCAATAATCACTGTTGAAGATGAGCTCCAATTTTGGTCTGCTGTTGCCAAAACCTCAGAGTTGAAGCAAGAAAAATTAAAAGCTCAAAGTTTTCTGAATATCTTGAAGCTTATTGATAAGGATACAAGGTAATGTATTTGGCTTCTGTCATATTAAATGTTTATGATATTCTGTTATGAAAGATATGCAGTAAATATTTTTGTAAATTCAGTAATTTAGGAATGTAGTACTCCTTAACATGTGTTTTTGCCTCCATTTTCTTTTTCAGATCTTTGGAATCTGTCTCCTTACTAGATGGAGAGAGAGTTTTGGATGATGTTCAAAACTCATTGGATGATCTTTGGAAATTGGAAGACATGTTTTACCCACAGCAACGAATGGAGCATTTGATGGAAATAATTGGTGATTAAAGATTTTGAATAAAAGATCTTTAGTAAACTTCCCTAGAAATCTACATGATAATTTCAAAATACGTTTAACAATTATATTCTATATTACATGCTTTGCTGACTACTGATTGTGAGGAGAGAGACTTGCCTGAAACAATGCTCGGGCATTTTCTCAGATTCTTTCCTTTTAGTCCCTGGATTCTCTCTATCACTATGTTTACCAATCAAACTCAGATCAATTTGACCGGCTCATCTTGGTATGGTAAATGCAATTTCATTTCATTTATTTCTGTCCACAGATCATATACATGATACAAGACACAGTCAAAGTAACAAAACAATTACAACATACACAAACAAATTACAATCCCTAGTAACACAGACCGTTGGCCCAACGTTGTTTTTTGGTCAGCATCGTTGGGTAAACGTTGGGGCTAGTTAGTAGGGGAGCCAACGTAATCCCTACGTTGGGACAACAAAATTTTTTCCCTCTTTTTTTCCCTTTTTGTTTTTTTTCCCTCTGGGATATCCCAGAGGGAAAAAAAACAAAAAGAGAAAAAAACAACATACAATGCAAAATAAATAAAAAAATATCTTAACTCAATTTAACCCATATACAAATCTTTCCTCAAAAAACTCATCAACACTATACAACACAACAACACTATAAAACAACACTATACAACACAACACTATACAACAACACTATACCACACAATACAAACTCATCAACACTATACAAAACATCAACAACACAATGGGCTAGTGGGATCGATATGAGAAGTGGGCTAACTCGGCCCGCTTTCTCTGCCAGTCTGAGATTTCAAGTCGATATGAACCGATGCAAATCGATATTTCGATTGATTTCATTTTGATAAACCAGGTGATCCGAGTCGGCTGGCTCAGAATGTTCCGATTGGTTCAAGTTCATATTGATCTGAGTTCGATTGGTGAACGTCATGTATATCATCCTCCTGATAAAACCAACGTAACTAATAAGTGTGTGTATCCTTAGCCTGTCATTGGTGTTTAAGGTTTAGGCTTTCTGACAATGTACCCTATAACCAGCTCAACCTGGTGAATTAAAACTGATTTCTCATCTCTTTGATGGCTACTGGGTTTTTGGATTCCTCCTATGTCAATTTGTCATGTTATTTTCATTCATGTATACTGCCAGCTGATTGGTAGGTGCTTGGATAGTAGGTACATATCCTAAACCGTTTTCACTTATGTGGATGGCCTAATCCTATAGATTCCTCTTGAATTCCTCATATCATCTCTCTCTTCTTATTTTGTCCAGAATTCTTATCATTTTCCTTCCTATTCCACACATTCCCTGTGTTCTCCCTCTATTACCCTTTTCAGAATTCCCTCTCATTTCAATATGTATGTATGCATTATTTTTTATCTTGGAAAATGTACCATGTTACAATTTTGGTTTAGGCTGTTACTTTAAGATGTTTGAACCTGCCTCAGTGTACAGTAAATTGCCTACATGGAAAAATATACTCTTGACTTGGAATAAAACCATGAGCTTTTTGGGAGAAGGTATTGACCTCAGCTGTATTTGCCTGAATTGAAGCTGATTTCCCATCTATCCAAAAATTTTTGGATGATTTTTGGAAAAACATAAATGAAGGTTAAATTCTTGGGAAATCTGTGGTAATGTTGCATTTTTTCAATGTGTGCAATGATTGTGGGTTGTCATGGTTGATTATTATAAAGTACCAATGATGAGCATGTCCTCACATGGTTTTAGTTTGCCTTGATTGTCTCCTTATATTTATTTGATTGGAGGTACATCAAGCTAATTAATGCCATTAAATATATTTATTTCATTCCCTAGTTATATTAAAGGTAAAAGCAGCTAAAGGAGTAATTAGTCATTGCAATAATTATTTGTCTATTTCATAATATGAAATCATCTAAATATCAATGACATTGTAGAAATATCTGTGTCCATAGTTCAAATATTGCTAGGAGAGATGCTGTCTTGAATGTATCTTACTTAGGTTGTACGTCATTTAATATATTAAATTTAAAGTAATGGATAATTTTTCCGGTTTAATTTGAGTATTACATATCAGCATATATGTACTTGGCCAAATATGGTCTATGCAGGAGTGTTTGAAGTAATGGTCTGGGCATTGGCCTCGAAAGCTGGAGGCTTCTGGTTTGATTTCTGTTTTAGGAAGCCTTTATTCTATTGCCATTACTGGAGCATGTTCAGGTTGACTTTAATCAAACTCATTCATCCTCCAGTGTACTCACTACAGAATCATTTTTCAACTTTTTCTACCCATAGGTGATGAAGTAACTGCATGTGTCCAGTCAAAATTCAAGCGGAAAAACTTGTGGAGCGATTCATTCATGGAAATGGAAGAGCTTATGAATCAGGTGGGCAGCAGGTCTTAAATCAATGTACATTTAGATGGTATCTCATTAAGTTAGTTTTAATTTGACTTGCAAGTTAGGAAATAAAATGTATATAATCTATCATTTTTTATAACTTTGTGTGATGGCAGTTATTAAAAGGTACTGTAAACTTTTGATTATCCATTCTAATGAATACACAATGAACCATGGTATTCGGAAAACACAGACAACCAAAAAACATGGATAGGTAACCAAAAAACGCTGAAATCATGGTGACGATATAAATGTATTACACAGTGCAATTCAACTGAATGAAAGCACTTCATATAAAAAGAAAATGAGTGACCAAATGGAGTGCTTTTAGAATATTTCTTTGTGTACTGAAGTTTTTATGCTCATCTTGTTGTCTTTGCTGTTGGAGTATTGAAATTTTGAGGCATAGGGAGGAGAGAGTTTCACAGATAATCCATACGTGAATAATCAAAACTTTACTGTGCCTAGTTTTCTATTGAATTCTCTTCCACAGATTTCATCTGGTGACGTTCAAAGAGCACATAGCCTGTGCTATACATTTTAACTCATGTGTGCTTAATTTTAGTCATGTGTAGTATGTATGCATAATTTACCCTCTTCCATTCAGTGATGTTATTGACGTTTTGGATCATGTACTGGTCCCAAAAGTGATCTTATTGATTCATGAACATAAGTAGTTTTGTGTTGAAAATATTTTTGTGAATCATGTAGCATGCTCTTACAACTTGGATGAAATAGACACAATCTTTTGGCATATTTAGATATTATCAAGTCTCCGGTGTATTAGATTTCTATTCATCGGAGTGTTTTAGTAATAGATTGCCATAGTTTTACTCTTACCATTGTTTAGCTATTGTTTATGATGCTCATTCCAAATTGCTGAAAGTGGAGAGTTTAGCTGTGTGGCTTCACTAATTTGAACATCTTTGATTGATTTTCTCTCTCACATAAGCCTCTTTCATTCTAATGCCCTCTGTGAAATTAAAAAAATAATGGCCCGAGAAAAGTCGTGAAGTCTTTGAAGATAGCCTTCATCTGTTAAATTTTGGTCAGAAGTTTATTGTGACCACTTTTTTATCTCCAGGTGATTATTGGAATTAAATTTACTGATAAAGAAAAATCTGAATTGACTACTGAAAATCCATGAAAACTAAACGGATGGCTGAGAACATATCACTTGTAATTTCTTTGTGTATGCTCTAACAATGGCAAGGGCTTGTATATGGAAATGCTAAAACACCAGTTGTAGCAAGTAAGGCTCTGTGTGCCAATAATTAAATATTTTACTTCTTTCTCTCTGCCTTATCCCTTACTAATGTGGTCGGCATCACCTTGATGTTTTTTCACTTCCCTCAAATTTTTCTTTGACCCAGTATGTAGTCAATCTGGCTCTTTTTGTCCCCACTCCTGTAGGTTACTGGCTGACCTTCATTCTTCTGGAAGTAGGTATTGGAAATTGCAAGCTCTAGGGCTGTTACAATTATTTGGTCTCCCTCTGCATACCTTCTGCTACAGCTCCATCCTCTACGGACTCTTCTTTCCTTGCAATTCCTTTTTTCAACATATCCTATTATCACCCCTCCTATGAATACTCTTTCAGTATCCAGTATATCTACTAGCACACTATCTAGCTCCCAAAACTTTTCTTTTTCTTCCTCTTTACATAATTAATTATTTCACTGATGATGTGAATTCATTTTTCAGGGTATTGCTGTGTGTGACAAGTGGATTGAAGCCTGTAAAAATCTCACCACTCTGTTTTGGCCCAATTACAAGTTTCATCCATGGCGAGGAAGCTGCTTCTCTCCTATTTTTCTTGTGAAACTGAAAACCAGACTTCAGGAAGTAAGAATTATCTTGAATTATTCTTAGCATGTTCTTAGGCATAGTCTTCTTTGCATTGTATATTCAAATGAAGGTGCTTTTACTGTGTTTTATTTGAGTGTCATTGCTATTCTTCTTGTGAATCACTCTGAAAGCTTTGGTATGAAATTACTCAACAAAAACATTTCTTCCTTTTTTTGTAAAAATGGTGCCTCAATACAGCTTTTAATGCATGGTCCAGTTTGATAAATTGTCAATCTGGGGTTCTTACTGGAACTATGGCCAGTATGTCAGTGAAAAAAGATTCAAATACTGCACAGTCAAAATCAATAAGGGTGATGAGGGTGTAGATTTTTAAATGTACTCACTTTTCATCTTCTGATTCCTATTTTATGTTGAAGCATATCATAGCATACTCTGCCCATATGGGGATGATAATGAAAGGAAATATCATCCTTAGGTACCTCTCGTGCATAGTCCAAACTAGGGATGGGCAGATCCAGGTCTTTTTTGAATCCAAATCCGGATCCTTTATTTGGGATCCCGGATCTCAGTTCTTATTTTCGGATCCTAGGTGTATTCAAGGGTATATACAATTCACAAATGATAATAGAATTCAAGCCTTTGAGACTTTATTGAAAATAAACAACATCAAGTTTAAAAATGTTAAACTTTAATGTTAAAATAAAGACCATGTTGATGCCACAATAATACTAATCCTTGATTGTTGTCACATTTATGCAATGACTGTTGTTATACCACATCTTGAGATTTACTTCTTGAGAATAATGAGGTGGATAATGAAGGGTTAATTTGATTTACATTCAGCAAAAGCCGGTTGTTGAATGAAGTACATCAACAGCATGCTATTTGTTCGGCAGAAAGCCGCCAATAGCTGACGACAGCCGGCACTTCAGTCGCTTAAAACTCTCTGATGCATATGATTTACTGTAGTATTTGGATCCGATATCAGTATCTCATCCCATATAAAGATCTGCAGATCTTTGGATCCACAGATACGATCCGACCATCCCTAGTCAAAACAACTGCCATCCACTACCAATTACTGCTTCTATGCTTTGGCTGCTTTTCTGATATCCTTTTGTTGATTAGCGAGCCAAATCCATTCCCCTCTGTTCTGTTAGATGCCCTATCTAAGCCCATATGCCTTCACCTTTCCTCCTAAGGACAATCGTTGTATTTCTCCTCCCTAGTGTCCTTCCCTAGAGATACCCTACTCTCTGATTGCTGACATTTTTCTCATTTAGAAGCCATAGACTGGTAACAAACTCAAAAGCTACCTTGAGAAACGCTTATAGTTATGGTACTGAAATTACAGTGTTTCTCAGGTTAAATTTTAATGTGCATAAATCCATCTGTTAGATCTTGCAGGTGCGCACAATGCACCGTCAGCTTGTGAGGCTGTTATCTTCAAGTGAGCAAGAAAATCTCCGAACTAAGGATGCCTTCCTCCCCTTTTCTGGTTAGTTTTTTAAGAATTGTCTTCAAAATGTGAGTAGTGCATTGGGTGATAATTAATTGAATTTAACATACTGCTGGACTAGCCAAAGCACTCTTTCATCACAGAGTGATTTTTTACTCTTTTTTCTTGACTTGAAATTGATGCTTCTTTTGAAATGAGAATTGATGGGTGGCAAGATGGGTGCAGCAACTTGTCATTGCCATAAGTGGCAGCTCACAAACGTAATATCAGTAGCTGACTTCTGTTTCTGCAATTACAGTGACCATAACTTTGGTAAGGTCTTTCCTTCTGAGGGGGAGGTACAGCTGAAGTTGTGGCTAAAGTCAGAGCAAGAAGTTGCCAGAAAAGGGTTGTGCCCACAAATTTTAGCCATCAGCACCGTTGGCATCATTGGCATGATGTTGTTATCATTGTTTTGTTATTGTTAAACCAGTTTCTAAGCATTTCTATGGGTCAGTCCATTTTGGAATGATTGCTTTCACTTTGATAAGGAAATTACTGGGTTATTTAATGTTTATAAGGGTAATGTTTCATATCACCTAGGGTAAAACTAGTTTTATGCTAACCTCTTCCTTGTTTGGTTCAGATATTTTTGGCATAACTTTTTCTAGGTATGAATCCTGTCCAATTCAACCCATACACTGACCCTCTTTGGCAAGTGGCAAAGAAGCGCTTTGAAGATGTGCTGGCTCCAGCTGAAGCAAAAGTGGCATCCAAGTTGAAGAGTCAACTGAACAATTTGGCTCCTTCATCTCCATTGCAATTATTTCAAGTAATGCGTAATGCTATATTTTTGCCTTTGGGATTTTATCGTCATAGTTTTCATCATGATGATCCTGTCTGGGCTATATGTTTAGTTTAGTTCTGCAAATCCTTGAGTATTGCTCCCTGTTGGAAGTCCATACTATGAGTGTCATAAAAACTGGTTAGAGAAATGTCTGCATTTATTTGCTAGACTGTATACTAGAAAATATGGCGTTGATTCATCTTTAATCACATATTGTGAGGCATATGAAGGCATGAACTTGAGAACACTGGGAGTAAGATGTTTTTATTACGACATTTTATTTCTTTACAAACCATTTCATAATTTATCGTGCCCGGGACTTTCAAAATCAATACCTATTCAAGTACTGGCTGTTAAAATTTGGAGCGCTGAGACATTGCAAAGGGTTTTTTTTTTGTATAATTGAAACTATATGTGCAATATCCCTATGGCTTGAATTATAAAAGAGGGAAATATGCTTTCTATAACTGTAGATTTGTTAAGTTTTAAAAATACTGCTAGGTTAAAAAAATATTTTATTGCAATCATGTAGTGATTCACTTATAATTTTCTAATTGTACAACTTTTGTTTACTGTACTGAAATTTTTAAAATATTTATATACTATTATTGTATTATTAATTTAAAAGTTTGTATTTCTGGGTAGCTGCCCATATTTCTAATAAATAAATAAGTACCTATGAAGTTAAATGCAAAAATAACCTGTAATAAAAACAGCAGGCATCATGGTGTATGGCTCAGGGCATCAGCTTTGTTTATAATGCTCTCGAGGTTATGATGGTGGTGTGCAGCTATGCCATGTGCTGAATTGTAAGTGAAACATTCCATGATTAATAGCAGTAAAATCTCTTCTCATGCATGGAAATGATGTAACGAGTTTTCTCATAAGTTATGTATAATTTCTTAGTAAAGCGACATCTAGATGCTAAAATTTTGAGGTGAGATTTTCCAGCCATTTGCAGATCTTCATGTTGTGGCACATATGCTGCCTGCCCAACCAATGTTCAAATATTTTTTGAAAGAATCAGTTGAATCTTTAATCCATGGATTTGACAAGATTGGATTAAATCTTGTCAATTTGATAGATTTTACTATTTATAATCCTGACTGCATCACCTTATAAATTATTTGATTACAGGAATTCAAGAGATATTTAGGTGCAATCGAAAGACCCAGCATAGCACGTTCCCTGTTACCCCTGAGAGAGAATCTTCTGGCTTCCCTGATGGACTATGTCATTTCTGTGGAAGCTGAACTCCGTAAAAATGAGATGCAGCACATGTCTACAGGTGCACCTCTTTCTCTTCCTCATATGCCTCGAGTAGTGTCAAACATCTATTGGGCCCGTCAGCTGGAAGCCAAGGTGAGTTAGGGATGGGGAAGCCATTGTCACATATATATCCAGCAAAGCAATTAAATTCACCTTGTAAAAGTTATTCAACTTGACTGGACGGGGAAGCCATAGTCACATATATATCCAGCAAAGCAATTAAATTCACCTTGTAAAAATTATTCAACTTGACTGGATGGGGAAGCCATAGACACAAATATATCCAGCAAAGCAAATAAATTCACCTTGTAAAAAATATTCAACTTGACTGGATGGGGAAGCCATAGTCACAAATATATCCAGCAAAGCAATTAAATTCACCTTGTAAAAATTGTTCAACTTGACTGGAATTTGAACCATGATCTTCTGATTGCTGCTCAGTTGTGTTTACCACAACTGTGGGTGGGGTAAACATAAAATCTTCAGATACAGTAAAGTATCTTGGAATTACCTCAACCTCTGATATATCGTGGGGATTACACATACAAAACATATGCGGCACAACATTAAAGAAACTAGGTTTTGTTAACCCTTTCGCTGCGGTCAAACTGGAGAGACGTTCCAGCCCCTGTGCGGCGAAAAAGTGAACGCTAACCTACGTCGGCACAGAAATTATGCCTCTCGTTGCACCTGCAACTCAATAGCCACTCAAGCTCCCGGGATGGGATTAGTACAATGTATAACAATGAACTTGGTGTTTGGCATTCGCAGAAAAAGATAAAGTTCAGTAGCGTGGGTAGGAACAACCACTTCCCAACAGAACGTAGGAGCTACGTTCACAGCAGTCAACCGGGCGAACGTAGCTACTACGTTCACAGCAGCGAAAGGGTTAAGCGTACAATAGGAAGGTCCTCTGATGAATAAGTCAAAGAGATGCTACTTCGCTCTGGTTAGGCCACACCTCGAATACGCCGCGAGCATTTTGGACCCTGGTCATAAAGATTTAACCAAAAAAATTAATAAAATACAAATGTAAGGTGTATGCTTCGTTTGAAAATGCTACGAGCGAACATATAGAATTTCACAACAAGCCCATATACATATGCCACACAGAGTCGTATCAAGGTACATCTTGAGGGACCGTGCAAAATGGCCTTGAAATGCTACGATAAACTTCCAGAAAATATAGAAAGCCTGGACAACCTTAACCAATTTAAGAACAGGGTACATTCACTGTTATTAAAAGACTGCTATTATGATGTTAATGAATTTCTGGCAGCAACCAGGTAATTTTTTGTACGATCAATGTAGTGAATAGTTTGTATTATCTTGTATTGTTGCTATTTTATATTGTATACCAAGTGTATGTCCATGTATATACTTGACTTGCCCTAAATCTACTTAAGTAGATCTGTGGGGCCAATAAATATTATTATTTTTGACAGGGAATAAGGTGGAAGCCCCTTGAGACTCGGAAGCTACACACTACTATCTGTTGCAAAATTCTGTCACCCAAGTTTGAAGACTAATATCTCAAAGATGGCTGAATCAATTTTAAAGTGAAGTACATCTAATCAAAGCTTGTATATTTCTGCATTTAGTGATGGTATACACAACTTTTTACCATTTATATTGATTTCAGTGTGTGCTTAAGAACAGAATTTTAGCGCATTTTTCCGGATACTGGAAGGATCGCATTTACGGCTTTGTAATAACAACACGGATGTAGATATTGGAATTTCCTCTACGTATGTTGTAGCAAAGATCTTAACAATCATGCGAAGTTTCATATTATTTTGTGCATTAGTACATATTTTAGTTATTGATGAAATCGCAAGACTGCGTTACTTTCTGTTCTGCGTATCCCTGAAAACCGCCGTTTAGACCTTCTTCAAGCTATCGAGTTCATCATGTCGTACAGCAGCGGTTGAATTAATTTTCAGACCACTACTTTCAATTTTTTTAGTCTTTCTTTATTTCCTTCGAAAGATTTACAAATATATTCACCAACTTCTTTTATATATCTTCCTCTACAGTCAAAGTAAACAACAACAACTTTTCTCTTCTTCCCCATGGTAACTTGTATTGAGGATTTTCTTTTCCATTACCACATAGACCATATGACCATATGTCAATCATTATGAATCCACTTATAAAATCTTAAATTAATTCATTGGTAAATCAATGCTTGCAGTAGGAAATTCCTTGCGCATCTTACGGACAAACCTCTGACTGGGCAATGGTGCACGCCTCTCCCTTTCTCTTCTGGGCATGCTCCTGGCAGTTCAGCGCGATCTTTTTACAGAATAAATGTTAATCAATATTGATGCAGTCATGGTGTATACCCCCTGAAATCCCCATCTTCCCCTGCCGCACACCTCTAAAATGGCTCATTGGTTATTATGTTGGTGTATGAAACAATGCCAGGGGATTCATAATGGGTGAATTCCAAAATACCTTTGATATTTTCCATCAAGAAAGGAGAGGGTGAAAAATGATCTTGTGCCGTCTTTCTTGGTTGTAATGCACATAATATCTTAAGTTTTTAGAATAAATGAAAAATATTTTTGTACAATAATTTTTAATTTAAATGATGAAAAGTCACATAGTGCTAGGCTGATCGATACTGAGATAACAAAATGGCAAATTGTGAAAATTGAAAATAATAAAAAATGAACCCCTCTGTCCTAACAGTGGTAATTTGTTTGATTGAATGAATAAATTTGCATCCAATACATTTTCTCTCTACCTGACTTTTGTATTTGTAGGTGGTTGATGTGGAGTCTACTAGTTCAAAAATACTAAGCGATCTGAATGGCTACAAAGATCTTCAGGGGAAAGTGAGTGAGGTGTTGAAGGAGTTGAGGGAATACTCACAGAACCAGTTTGATGAATGGATGCAAGACATCATGTACGAGATGCAGCAGAAAACACTCAGGTTGGTTAAACTTTGTTAACTTTAATGGGAGGGGAAATAGGTTTTATCTGTTCTTGTATTTTTGCTGTCATTGCCTTATTGTTTACAGCCTACCAGTTTAATATATGTCAGGAATAACAAGATTATCACTTTATTTGAACAGGAATTGAGGAAAGAGGAAGAAAAATGAGGATCTGTTTGGTATGATGGTTAAGGAAAATAAACTTTTGAATGAGATTGGGAAGAGGCAATGTACTTTGGTGGTTTTGAGTTGGCGATGAGGGGCAAAGGGTTGCTAATGATTGTTTTTGAATATATTATTATTTATTTATGTATTGGTAATAATAAGGAACTGGGAAGTATTACTCAGGGAAAGCAGGATTCAGATTCTTGACACGGTGTTAGAGATTCGATGAAGATAGGAGATTCGAATTAGTGATTTGATAAATTTTGGATTCGACCCTCCCCTAAGTAAAAGTTTTCTCCTCCCTTCTCTGCTTACCCAACATTCTCCCTTCTATTACCATCATAAGCAACCATTTACACCTCATTACTTCCTCAAACCACCCATTTAGCCTCTTCCTAATATTATCCAGAAGCTTCTTTTCCTCACCATACCCTGCGCATCCTTCCTTGTTAACCTTTCCTTCCACCTCACTTTCTCCTTCCTCCTCCACACTCGCATCTTGAATGCCTGCAGCAAATTCTCATTCTCCTTCCTCAAAGTCAGTGTTTCTACCCCATGAAATGCTACTCAATGTTATTTTTTCATATATCTCATCAAAAAAATGTGCTTTACCCTATATATGAACTTGGAATCCTGTAGTCAGTCAAGTACTCTATAAATAATGTTACTGTCTCTCTATGACCTTTGGCTCAATTTTATCGATTTTTTAGTATTAATTTTTCATGTGAAGTAGGTAGGTATATCATCATTAATAATTTTTAAATGTTAAGTATCACCAAATGGATCGTCAACCATGTTACATGTATTTGGTGATTATGTTAATGAACTGATTTTTTTTCCTTAAGCCTCTGCACAGATGAGCCTGTGGTGACCTTTGAAGAAAACCATCAATATATGCGTGTTCAATACAACAAAAGACTAGTTGGACTCATTCGTGAAGTCAGGCAACTCTCACTACTTGGTTTTCGTATCCCTGCTGAAATCAAGGCAATGTCTGAGAAGGCAAAGAAGTTCTCCAATCAAGCCAAGGCCCTTGAGCAGGTTAGAATCTTCTGATAAAACCCTTATTTCACTAATTTTATTAGTTTTTGTTAGAATAATCTTGTATGTGAAACTTAACAGCTGCTGCTGTAATGAGATAAATATAGCTTGCAAAGTTCATCAGGAAATAGCAATTGTAAAAATTTTATATTTTCCTATGGAAACTCATGTTTTTTAATTAATGGGTAAAGAATGTGTTGTGCAGTGTAGTCCATTCATACTTTTTTCCTAAGTTATCCTAACCAGTCAAAATAAGAACAGTTGCTATTTATGAAAAACCTGGTAGAAATTGGTATAGTTTATATCAAACTAATGTGCCAAGCACTAGGAGAGTAATTATTTGCTGTACAATGCATTTAATTATTTTAAAAAATTTGTAAAAAAAATTTAAAAATGAAGTACATGCCTAAATTCAAAAATATGTTTATTGAATTTTCATACTATAAATGTTGCATGATAATTTTAAATTCATGATATCTACCAGGGTAAAATTCGCTATGAAAAATTCATTTGACTTGACAGGGATTTGAACCCGGATCTCCCAATTGCCGGTCAGGTGTGTTAGCCAGTTACACCGGCAATTGGGAGATCCGGGTTCGAATCCCGGTCAAGTCAAATGATTTTTTCATAGCGAATTTTACCCTGGTGTATATGCACCCGTGCGAGTGACTTCGTACCACATCATTTGTTACATGCAATGTTTGGAAATTTGTCAATTTCGTCGTTTTAATATCGACAATGTTGGGTTTATCCACCACGACAGTGGCTTTGTAAGCACGACTTTGTCTCATGTGCTACAATGTAGACTTGAGGCCTGAACATCTAGTTCGCATAAACCCCCCTCGAAATTTGCCTTGAAGGAAGATGGCTTGGTGTGTAACTGGCTAACACACCTGACCGGCAATTGGGAGATCCGTGTTCAAATCCCGGTCAAGTCAAATGATTTTTTCATAGCGAATTTTACCCTGGTGTATATGCACCCGTGCGAGTGACTTCGTACCACATCATTTGTTACATGCAATGTTTGGAAATTTCATGATATCTGTTAGGAAATATCAACTGATTTCTTAACCTTTGAATGCGCTCACAGTTTATGCCCATGGATTGAGTCATCAACTGCTTGAGATAATGAGAAATATTTGCTGTATGTATGTATTTCTTTTTTGCTCTAGGTGGCCAATTTTCACAATACGATCGGAGACCGTATGATACCATCACAACGACCAATGATGTTGCAGGCAGCCTTAGAGCTCTCTCGACTTGTTCGTGGGGAGGGTCAATCAATGGAGAAAGTGACTTGGAGTGATACTGCGGCTGTGAATAATTATCTCAACCAACTCAAGTCGGCTGTTGATAGGCTTTCAAAAGAAAATGCACGTCTGGCTGCGTATCATTTGGAGATTCAAGAAAAGGTAACTCACATTCTTTGTATCTTAGCTATTTGAAGCCCTTGGTTTTACTTTTTTTTAAATTTATTTATTTATTTATTAATCCCGGGACATGTGTTTACATGTATGGGACAGTTCCAATAGGCAAATTAGCAATGTATATGTACATATAATAAGTATACCAGAATAGAAATAACAAAATATACACTGATTGAATTCAAAAATACATACAAAAAAGTACAGTGAACTCAATTACATAGAGGTTAGAAATTCATCCACCGAATAAAATGCATTTTTTATCAGATACTCTTTTAGTTCTACCTTAAAGAGTGAGATAGATTTAATGCTTTTAATTTTAATAGGTAGGGAGTTATAGAACATCACTCCTTCATAGAGCGGGCTTTTAGCATATAGCTTTAGATTATGAGTAACAGTTCTAAAGTCACTTTTCCTTCTTGTGTCATGCTTATTATGCACATCCATATTAGTCATTAGCTCTAGTGCAGAATAATGTTCTTTGATATACAAAATTGAAAAGAATATATAAATGCAGGGGAACGTTAGAAGCTTGAGATCCTTAAAAAGGGACCTGCATCTGAAATTTTTTCTTACTCTTGCCAGGATTCTCACTGCCCTTTTTTGTAGTTTAAAAAGCCTTATTGTGTGGTGGGAGTGGCCCCAGGCTACTACGGATGGGTTAGTAAAGGATGAGTCGAATCCAAATGTCGATTCTCGATTCCACCGATTCTCAGGATTAGAATCGGTATCGAGAATCGATCGCCTAAAGTTGATTCGCGAGAAGATTGGTACGCGTTACGGTCAGACGGACGGATGGATCGTGCAGAGCGTGAACATGCGAACGATCGTTGACTTGAATAGCGCTACTGCGTAAATTACGTGTTTGATAGAGTATGTAAATATATGAAGAGGTGTTACCACCAAATAATTAACGGGTCGCCATGGTATTCATTGGATGAAGATCGGGTAGGGGCAGTTGGAAAATTTTGTTCGGATAAAGCGGATTTCGGATAAACGCGATTCGGATAAACGGGAGTTTACTGTACTTGAATTTAAATCATAGTCGTATGCTACTGGTATATCAATATCCCACCTGTTATTAGGGATAAGAATCGATGGAATCGGATACGAGAATCGGGAATAGATTCGAAAGAATTAAAATCGGAATCGAAAAAAAGTGGAATCGACTCATCCCTAGTTTTACAAGACAAATTGGCTGAGAAACTCTAGGCTTTTAGAATGTTTAGAAAATCTCAGACATTACTTATCAAAAATTTCTTCAACAAGTCCACTCAAGTTGGTACCATTAAAATACCCAATCTTCTACAATAAATCAATAAATAAATTTAAAAAAATGAAAGGCAAATGGACTCTTACTGCTTCTGAGTTGATGGGCTTAGGTTGCAGCCTAGTAGTCCAAGTATGCGAAAAATTAGTTTGTGAATGTTTGCAAAAATGTGAAAAATGCTCGCAGTTATTAAATGGTGCAAATATGAGAAAGTTGAGATTTTGAGTGTAATCATGAAGCTTAAGATACAGCTGAGGGATAGCTTCAAAGGCTTGGATTAGTTTTGTTGGCAGAATTCAAGTTGAAAATATCCAATTCTCAGTTACTTTGTGTGGCTGAAATGTCTAAGCCAACCAGTTGTGTGAGTCATCATGAATTAAGAAGGCACAGACTTCCTTCTGTGAGTTTTCGTCTTTGCTCATCATTAGTGAGTTTCAATTTTTTCAGATAAATGGAAGATATATGTTTTATTTAAGATTATTTAATTCTTATTCGTCATTGTTGTCTCCTGGACTCCATCCCATTGATGTCAATCCTATCCCTAGTTGATCAACAATGTCCCCTAATCATTTATTTTACAAAGACTCAACTATGAAGCTGCATTACCCTTAGCTATTTACTATCACTCGGTGTGGGAGAAATATGTGGCTTTATTCTGGCTTTCTAATGCAGGTATGGGAGTTTTTGGTTGTGGTCCCTTTTTTATTGTAGACTTAAACTAAGTTTTTCCACAAAAAAATTATTGAAATGCTGACTGAAACATGAAATGGAAACACAGCTCAGGTTTAGTACTGTCGTCATGATACATACTTTACATTCTCTAGTATAAGTCAAGAAGTTTCATCCTTTATTTGGCCATTAAAACCCTATTTACGAATCATTGTCAAATCACTTAATTTGGTGACACTGTTTTGGCGGTCAATATGTCTGAATATTGGCTGCATAAAACTTCATGTATATCAATTACTGATAAGCCTTAGAATGTAAATATAATGCACACAAATGCATGATTTTTACATCCAAAGTTGTATATTAAGACCTACCACCGACAAATATGCGAGGTACCCATGTTTGAAAAGAAACACTGGTACATTTTCCAAACTTTTAATGGAAATCCATAGGTTCCACAAATTTTGTGCCAATACGCTCTCTTATGCATGCATGATATGTACATTTGTTTTATGATATAAATGCATCCCAAAGGCCAATTTAATTGGAAAATGTTGCATAGCCAATGAAAAACAAGGAGGTTCGGCAAGGAGATTTTTTTTCACCTTTTCTTATACCTGAGTTTGGATATTCGCTGATAGTTTTGGCCTAAAAAGTAGACCTCGACTAATACTCAAAGATATATCGTAATATAGTCCACCGAGTTCTGCATCAGACAACAAACTGAATAGGTTGGCAGAACAAAATCAGTTACAGAAGAGAAGGCATGAATTTATGTCCAAATCATGTGAGATCAATCATGTTTTGACTCTCTACATGTCATTTGAGAAATGCCATGTTAACATAAACTTCCCCGGTTTTCCCAATCTTCTTCAGAATGCCTCACATTCTAAGAAACGGATGATGAAGATTACAACAGCTTTTTTTTGACTGTGACTCTTGATGTATTATCTGTCATAATATGTGCATAGTAACCACATGCCTGCTATTAAATTGTGTAGCTTACATACAGAAAGCTATTATACATTTTTTAACTTGAAAAAAAAGATGCTATCCATGATGACTGAAAAAATTATAAGGTTTAAAAACTTTTTTTTTCATTTGTTGATGTTTTTCCCTCCAGTGAAATGAACCATATTAATTGGGGCTTTCATCCAAAACTTTAATGCTGTTAGATCTAATGCAATATTTTTGGTTTTCCCAGGCTATTGGGCTGATGTCTACAGATCTACTTCACCAACAGCACAAATGGAAAGAAGTCATGTCTGAAGTTAGAAGCATAATGAATCATGTGGAAAACCAGGTCAGTGACTTATGTCAACCTATGAATAAATTTGATCCTATCATTATACTTCATTAGTGAGAATTATTATCCTATATATAATACTTAGATCTTTCTGTGCTTGCATTGACTCAGATCTTTCTGTGCTATTGTACTTCAAGTGCTTGATACCTCATAGTATGGAAAATTTGGTAATTTATTTGATTTTCAGGGTTTTACCAATATGAAATCCTGGAGAATACATTGGGACAGACAATTTTATAAAGTTCTTGAGTATCAATATCAGATTGGATTGGAAGCATTGAATGAGCATCTACCAGAAATGAAAGTTGACCTAGTGTTTCGGTGAGTCCTGCAAAAATTTGTTACCTCTCTCCATGCTGTGTTTAACTTTCCTTTAGTCATAGATCTATCATCCTTGATAGAATGGTATTATTCACATTGTCTAAGTCTCATTTGTTTTACATAACTCTGTACAGCAATTTTTATCTCATAATTCAGAGGCTCAATATATGTCTCGTGTGGTAAGCAAGCCATGAAGGAAAAAAAACATGCATAAATGCTTCATAAGGTTTACTGTTTACAAGAATTATTCTTTCCAAAGTTACATGCTAATTGATCTTTGGCTGGTTTGCTTTTGATATTAGTCTTATTTAACATTAATTTATTCATCCAGACAGCAGAAGCTTCAATTCCAACCCCCTATAGAGGAAATTCGTACTCGCTATTATGGACAGATCAAGAGGTTTATTGCTATTCCGAATACTTTCCGAGGTGCTGGAGGTGAAGAGCATTTATTCCCCATCATGATAGAGAGGTGAGGATAATGTTGTTTATAGTTAGCTCAAAATGAAAATCCATAAATTATGTTTGAGTTTCATAAATGCATTCTGAATAGTTATAGGCCATTTTCAACCCTTGTAGTTACATACTCTTTTCCTGCTTGAGTCGTTAGTTAAATTGATTTTATCTTTAAAAATGAGATGTGCTTCATTTTATATACAGTAGACCCCCGCTTTACGATGGGTTCGACTTACGATGGATTCGATTTATGATCTGAGCTAGGGCAAGGGCCTAGCCTCATTGAAACACCAGTTCCCGTAAGATCACTGAAGTTAAGCAATGTTGGGCCCGGACGAGGGTTGGATGGGTGACCATTCATACCTTCACCGTGGCCTGTCTGTATGTGGCAGGCAGGTTAAAATGGGGTAGGCACAAAGGACCACTAAAGGTCTAGGTGCCCGAGCTCCTGACGAAGGCTCCCTCAACTAACAATCTATGATCTGAGCTAATTTTGCGCGCGCTTTTTAAAATTTCAAATTTCTCCGATTTTTATGAGTAATGGTAGCGGGTGTGACTTCGTGGAAATCCTTCATAGTCTGAAGAAATTACAACTTGGCTGTTTCCACATGAGGTTTTTTTTTCATAACGAAACCATGGTCGGTAAAAATAAAACCTCATGTGGAAACAGCCAAGTTGTAATTTCTTCAGATGCTCAAACTTCTCCGATTTTGTTTTAAATATTGATAGTGTTTTAAATATTGGTTTACTAATATTTTAAATAATTTTCATCCAGGATATTTCATATGCATAAGCTCTGACACTTACACTGAATGGATTGGCACTGATGCTCTATTAACCGATTCCTTGTCTGGAAATAATGCCGATTCAACATACGATGGAATTCGCTTTACGATTGGTCTTCATGAACAGATTGATATCGTAAAGCGAGGGTCTACTGTATATCTTAAGGTTTATACATTTCTGTTTTGTATTCTGTGTTTTAATTATTAGTAATTTTGTTTGTATAAGCCACAAGGTAAATGGATTACTAACAGTTATTTTATTTTGTCCAAAATCTTTAAAAATTTGTTTTCCATTATACATGTTTAACTCAAAGGTTTAATTTTTTATTCGTCACTACTTTTTGTAGGAATGCTCATTGTTTTGGAAAAGTTTTTGAAAAAGCAGAGCTATTACTGAGCAGCCTTGACAAAGTGAAAGTGAAGTTTGCGCATTGGGTTGCTTTGGGAACAGTTGATACTGATCGACTTGTTAGAGAAAACTTGTGTACCTGGCAAGATTGGGATATGAACTTCAAGGCCTCCAAAGCCTGGGAGCAGCAGATTGCCAAGCTTCCTTGGTATGTGTATGTTAAACAATATTTTTGTATAGATAAATAATTTAAAATATACTATGACCTTTTGTTTCATCAAGGGTTGCTTCATAGTTTTCTACTCTGAAATTTTCCATTAAAAAAGAGCTCACAAGAGCGGAGAATGCTGAAATTTCAATAAATTTGCACATTCTTGTGCAAAAAATTAGTATTTAGGCATAGAAACTTTCTATTCATAATTTTTGTAGGATTCCTCATGGCATAATACCCTGGCTTCTATAAGTAACTAATTCCTGAATTGGCTTCATGGGAATATTAATGTAGATGTTACCATATTGTCCCATCATGCCTTTTTCATTACTTGAAAATTATTAAGTGCCTATTTCATTGTGTACTATATTTAACCCCTTTTTATTGTGCCCTCGGACTAAATCCCAGGTATTTTTTAATTGATATATTTTAATTGCAGTAATGAAGAGAGAATTGAATGCTTTAGTGTGAATGTGCTGCCAGTTCGTGCAGACATTGAAGTTCACAATCGTCGTTTTTGGGATTTGCTCGCATCTTCCCTCCAAGCTACAATTCTTCATGATGCAGCCTCTGTGGAGCAGTTTGCTAATGGTGCCATTGAGTTATTGCAGCACTCATCCCCATCTCTGAAACTGGAGGACGTTAACACGGCTAGTGCTCGCCATGCCCAGATACTAAAAGAAGCCCCTGAGGTAAGATCTTGGATTTTGTTTTCATTATCAAGATTGAACTGACTGAGCTCAGATTAAATATAGTCAGAAAGGAATGAAATTAATAGCCTTAAAAATGAATTAACTTCCTACAGAGGAAAATTTATGCTACATGAGAAAAGCTTTTTTTATCAGAAAGAACGAGCCTGAAGGCTGAGTACCATTATACTCATCTGCAAATGGCTATGGTATTACCTTTATGGAGTCACCTGTAACTGTACATAAATGTAAAATCTACTGAGGCAAAATCATTTGCCTTGACCAGGACTTGAAATGGGATCTCTTGATTTACAGCTGAAGTGATGGTACAGTGCTCTAGTTAAGCTACCCTGGCATCCTTTTCCCCAGTGGATTGTTATGGTGTTTAATGGAACAAGGTATTCCAGACTGCCAAACTTGTAGTGTGATGAGCAGTCCAAGGTGTGCTATAGGCACTGAAGTGTATGTGGTTAAAGTCAAACTTTGTACAGTAATTGGTATTTGCTCATTTTGATAAATTGTGAGTTTAACCCAGCTAGCCATGGTATTAGCTTTACGGACTCCTGGTATCCTCAAAATTTGTCAAAATGAGCAAAAAACCTATTTGTGCTCAAAGTTTTACTTTAACCTTGTGGACTGGCACCTGATGCATGTGCTGGACTACTTGTTACATTATATATGTCTGACAGTCTTGAACAAGTTGCTCTTTTAAAAGCCCACAAAAGTCCACCAGGGAGGAGGACACCTTGGTAATTTCACTGGCTAAAGCACATGGCATGAAATCAAGGCATTCAGGTTTGAGTCCTGGTCGAGGCAAATGATTTTTCCTCTGTTTAATTTTGCCCTGCAGCTGCTAGTCAAGGAAAGAGATAGCTTATCTGTTACGCTCTGGGTAATATGTTTTGTGGAGAAGTGCCTCTGCATGAAGGAGTAGGGAAGTGGCCTTTGAGCATTAGTTGGCTGCTTGAGATTTGCCACTCTTCTTAATTCTTGAACGTCACAGCAACTCTATAATTGCTGTTAAGATTGTGCCCCTGTGACTCCATGTATTTGAGTGACTCATGTGATGGTTGTGAGTGGAATGTTTTACGTCAGCCCGTATTGATAGTTAATGACCTACCACAGTTTGTGAATGTGAGTGCTTTGGGAGATTATGTTGAAAAGTGACAGAAGCTTCAACTTTCTAAAGTTAATAGTTTTCTGAAAAAAATTGGAGGCCTTAGAACTTGAACCCACCTCATATATGCTGAATTGATGAAATAAATAGTGTAAGGAGATAGGGCCATGCATAGGTAAAAATCTAGGGAATTTTTCCATTTGGTTCTACTTTAACCAGTAGATTATATCTAATATATAATAATTTCGAGTGTGTCATATTATGTTCCTAGAATGCTATGCCAATTATATGTATTCCAATACATATCAAACATATGTTTTGTAATGATTTTGGCATCACCTTAACATCTTTTGCCCAAATCTCTGTTCAACATGATGGTGATTTTAGTCTATGCTCATACATATTTTTGGTTTTCTCGTATAATTTTATTTTCATTTGAAGATGGTGCTGGGCATAGAATCTTCAATTATGAAGATCATCAGCCTAGTTATCTCATGAAAAATCATTCATAAGTTTTTGTTTGTAGATGCAGGCATTGCTTATTGAGACTGAGAAAAAGAATAAGACCCTGGCAAGTTGGACCAAGGAAAGAGTTGACCGCGTCAGACATGTTGCAGCATTGTGGGATAGTGTTCAGTCTCTCCTAGACAACTATGAAGTCATCATCAGCAAGCAGGTTGTGATTCTGTATTTAGCTTTTCCTAATGCTTTTTTACTTCTTTTCATTGCTTCACAGGAATGACCACTTTTGCTGCTTGTCCTTATGCATCAACTTGAATTGTCTTTGTTTGAAGTGATCTAACGTCACATGTTCTGTACATGAGAGATGTTCATTGTTCTCTTGTTGCTGTGTACATTGGGTAATATATGTAAGTATTGAATGCAACTTATTGATGCTGTTAGTTATGTTTCTTAATTTAATGTGCTCTGTTGCAGTTCATGTGCCTTCTGCTTAATTTTTGAGCTCAGCTGTGTCTGCCATGTTGTTGAAAGTCAGACAATGGAATCATAAATGTTGATAAAGCACAAGGGGAACAATTGACATTTATTAGGGGACTGCAAAAGTGGTATTTCCAGTGATTTTCCCAGCTAGAATTGGAAATTTAAATGAATGAACTCTGAATACTTTCACTTTTCAGTTGGATACTCTGAGGGCCTGTTTACTCAGCCAAACTGAAAATCTCACTGGCGAGGTTAAACGGTTTGCCTTGAGGTGGGAGCAAGTTCGTCCCCGAGAGGAGTCACTTGTTAATTTGGGTGCAATGGACTGCAGCCAAAAGCCATTGCAGAACACTCTCAATCTTCTCAGAGAAAAAAGAGAGGAATGGAATTCACTGATGGAGACCGTGGACAAACTTAAGTATGTTGGGATATATATCCTAGTTCTCAAATACAACTTTATTCATTCCAGGAAATTATAGTGCTAATTGAAAAAGTTCTATTGAAAGCATAAAACTGCATCAGGAATAGTGCTCTATTAAATAATGTGTTCCCCAAAATCCCATTGAACAATATGAAATTGTATTCTCCTGTCCAAAAAAACTTACCACCTCGGAGCCAAAAATTTCCCGAGTTGATGTTGATGTGACAACAGTTGCCATTACAGTATACAGTTACTATTGTGGAGGGCAATTCCATGGTAACTATATCATAGCCATTACCTTCTTCGATTCTTACAATTTTTTAATGAAAAAAATCATTTCGAAATAATGAGCCACTAATATTGATAAATTTTAATGAGTATGTGCTCTGAGATACTTAGTTAATACAAAATGTATCCCATTGCTCTACACTGTGACCCCAAATATTTTGGATCTAATAATCAGGTTTAGATTATAATAGGTTTTTATAATAAGTAGACATTATTCCAAGTTTTCTATTAACTTTTGGTGACATTGACATAAATTAGCTATCATGAAATCCTATATTTACTAAATCTTCCCTCTTTATGTAAACATCGGAAAATTAATAACATAATATTCCTTTTGAAATAAATGAATAATATGATCGATTCCCCAGAACTCCTAAGTGCAATATACATCAGAGTCCCAAAACATAATACGAGGCTTGATTTACTTTTTGACATCAGATACCATGCACAAAATTATGCTTTCTACTCTCCTATTAGTCAGATTTTGAGATATGCCATTAGCTGTAACAATATAGATCTATTTAATACCCTCAAAAATTTGGTATTGAAACTACCTGAAGAATACCCATGATTTGATTGAGGTTTTAAATGTCAAGTAAACTCGCCTGAATTGTTTGGTGAACTGTGAGGTATATCAATTAAGTAACAATATTATAGATATTGTTGTTTCAGATGTAATATTATGTAATTTTACAATTTCTCTTAATCATTTTATGTATGTTTATTCTTGTGTAAAGTATTTCTTAATGTATTGTAAATGGGCTACTTGCCCGTTAATAAAACATTATTATTATTATTATAATTCCTTGCTGTTAATCAAGATAAATTTTGCAATTTTTTTACAAATTTGTTTTGTTTAGGGCTTGATAACTCTCGGCATATGGTGATATTTTTGGTTGCTTAGGTTTCCTACTGGGCTCGACTCTATATTTCGGCTGGCATTTCGATGTAAGAGTCATCCATCATCATCAGGGCAGCCCTGATGATGATGGATGACTCTCACACCCTGATGAATGGATGACCGGAAGATGACAGATCAAAATGTCGAATGAAACAGAGAACTTGTGGGAAGCCTGAACAATCTTCAACATCAGCTTGATAACTCCTTTAGCAGTTACTAGGAAATGAATGGCTGTTTTTTGCTGAACGTTCACTATGCAACACTGTACCTAGGATACTTTTTCGTATGAATAATTTTTATTTGTGACTCAGAATAATAACACAATATATTAACAACATCAGAAAGGTTAAAATTTTGCAAATTTTGTGGTGTGAAAATGGCAATATTTTGCAAGTTGTTGTAGTATAAAATGAATGCTTTTAAGGAGTAAAACTCTCATTCAAAGAAGGACAAGAGTAATGGACTGGAACATGCCACTCTGAAATTATGTGTTGGGAGTTTACCAGTGCATTCGTTGCATGTACTACCTGGTGATGCATGCTACACATCTTAATTTCCACTTAAACCCAAATGATGGCAAAGTGTGAACTCCTGAGCAGAGTTAGGAGAAAAAGTATCATTTGTAATTATTAGTTGATTGTTGCTGAAAAAATACATAATTTTTTCAGATCATTTTAGTCCCTAAGATTAGAACTTCCGTAGCTAGCTATAATTAATACTGAGGCTTCCTTGGAAAATCAAGGAAAGTGTGGAATTTCAACTGCAGAGTTGTCTTCAATGATTATTATAAGCAGAGATGGCTACAACAGTTTCTGGTGCCTTCCATATTGCCTGCAGCGATTGCTATATATGAAATGCCATGTAACTTTTGGAGAGCGCTGATTGGAAGCACTAGAATTAAGTGGAAAAAATGGAATTAAAGTTTAGGCAGTATTGATGCGAAACATGACTACTTGTGTCAGCTCTATTTGGGGACTAGGTGCTCATGATATGAAATATCATTGGGCAGTTAATCGTACTGGTGGAAGTAGTGTTTGGTAGGGAGCTTTTAGAGATTCAGAGGCAATGCACTAGACTTTGATTATTTGAAACATTCAGTTCAGGCAAGATTCAATTGACAAGGAGGTATTCCTTTTACCCTGTGATGTATCTCTAGAACTGATCAAATCAACAATTAAGAGAGATTCACTGCCTAACAGATAGGCTCAAAGTTTCTTCTTTCAACCCCCCCATTAGGGTGAGTCCTAAAACACTTTTTTTCGAAAAGTTTATGTGCTGCAGTGCCATATTGTGCCAATACCAGTAGAAACCACCCACAACAAATTTCAGCTCATTCAGTCAATATTTAGAGGTTGCTCATGGCCCCCGAAGTTGACAAATTTAGGCGTGGTACGAGCAGCGGCAGGAGCGGTGGCAGTGGGTGGCGGCGGACCTCTAAATATTGTCCGATTGAGCTGAAATTTTTTGTAGGTGGTTTCTACTGGTTTTTCCACAATATGGCACTGCAGCATATAAACCTTTCGAAAAAAAGTGTTTTAGAGCGCTGATTGGAAGCACTAGAATTAAGTGGAAAAAATTGAATTAAAGTTTAGGTAGTATTGATGCGAAACATGACTACTTGTGTCAGCTCTATTTGGGGACTAGGTGCTCATGATATGAAATTGTGACTATAATTGCATGATACTGGCAGAAGCCTGAATAATTAACATGTAATTTATGTCCCATCTCTCCTCCTCCTTTTCTCTATTTCCTCTCCTATCTTGGCAGATGTGCTGACACCATCTAGTGCTCTCCTCTGCAGCAGCTTGTAATGTAGATTTAGATATGAACTTACTTTATGTGCCTACTCTATTTTTTTTATTCTGTCCAAGAGTATTTAATTCAATGTGTTTTTGTAAAATTGTAGTTATGATCTGATGTTGTACTTTCAACTTTTCTCATGTATGTCTTTGAATTAAGAAAATGATGATAATGCGGTGTATACTTTCAGTCTTGGTATTCCAGAGATTTTGTTGAATTCTTCTCTTTCTTTCCAATGGCTGTTGGGATGATTTGTTCTGTACTCATTGTTAAGGTTGATTTATTGCTGAGTTTAATTATTATTTTTATTTTTAAGTTTTTATTTAATTTTTATATTTTAGTTTTATTATTATTAAGTTTTTTTTGAATATTTCTGTTGTAATTACTCATGTATTTTCCAGTTCTGACTGCATCAGTATGGGAATGGAAGCCATTGATATTGCAGAATGCTCTGAAGTTGAAAATGATCTCAAGAAATTTGAATCCATGTGGTCCTTGTTTGATGAATTTAATACAGGTAGGTGCCCCTTTGTTGTATCGTTTGCTGGTAAATTTGATTTTTTTGAGAAAATCATATTGATACAATGGTACAATTGATGGATTTGTAACAACTCGGACCTAAAGGGATGTCCCCACACTCCTGTGTCTTGGGTAGGATTTCAATATCAAAATGTAGATTTTTTCATTCCGTTTTGCCCTGATGAACCAATATCACTGTTGGAATCCTTTGCTGATATTGTCAACTTAGCAATTTTTGGTGCTCTGGGGTATTATAAGCCCTGAACTAATATTTATATATTTTTAAACACACTTTTTCTGTCTGTCAAGTTTTCACAAAGCAGCTACGTGTGATGGAATGGGAGAAAGTATTGTATTTTGAAGAATTCCGAACATTCACGCACAGGAGAATGTGGAATGCATTCTTAATTTGTGCACAAGTCCTTCTACTTTCATATTCCCTTACATGGAAGCTATTAATTGGTAGCCTCACTGTATTTTAAAGTGGTGGCTTTATTCATCTTTAATTTCAGGTCTTCAAAAGTTAGGTGAGGAGGAGTGGATAGTGTTTCGAAGTCGGAGCTACAAGTTTGAGGAATTCCTTGTACATTGGTGTGAAAAACTTGATCTGCCTGAAGGCGGTGCCACATCATTGACTGTTCGCATATTTCAAGAAATTGAAAGTCACAAGGTAAAATAATCTTTATGTCTGCAATGAACGCCCAATCATTTCAATGTGGAGTTTTATTGCAATTTTGGTAAACGTAGTGAGATTCATTGGTTGAATTTTTCTCATTAATTACTTTTTCACGACTTATTTCTTTTTCCTTTCATTTTTTTCAATAACAGGACATAATACCACTTCTCAAGTATGTAAGAGGTGAAACATTTAGTGACAGTCATTGGCATGAGCTGCTGAAAATTCTTGGTATCCCCGAGAAACCTGCAGAGTCAATCTTATTTGGTGATTTCTTAAATGCAAGACTTGCAATTGTTGAACATGTAGAAGCTCTGAAGGTAATTTTCATAGTTTTTATGCATGCCTATTAACTAGGGATGGTCAGGTCGGATCTGCGGATCCAAAGATCTGCCGATCTTTACATGGGATGAGATACTGATATCGGATCCAAGTACTACAGTAAATCAGATATGCATCAGAGAGTTTTAAGCAATTCAAGTGCCGGCTGTCGTCGGCTATCGGCGGCTTTCTGCCGGACTAATTGAATGCTGTTGATGTCCTTCATTCGACAACCGGCTTTTGCTGAAAGTAAATCAAATTAACCCTTCATTATCCATCTCATTATTCTCAAGAATCAAATCTCAAGATGTGGTATGACAACAGTCATTGCATAAACATGACAATAATCAAGGATTAGTATTATTGTGGCATCGACATTGTCTTTATTTTAATATTAAAGTTTAACATTTTAAAACTTGATGTTGTTTATTTTCAATAAAGTCTCGAAGGCTTGAATTCTATTATCATTTGTGAATTGTATATACCCTTGAATACATCCAAGGATCCAAAAATAAGAACTGAGATCAGGGATCCGAATTGAAGGATCCGGATTTGGATCCGAAAAAAAACCTGGATCTGCCCATCCCTACTATTAACCCTTTATGATGTACTTATGAACTTCCTAATTTTTTAATTACTCTTAATTATGTGCAATTATTTTTGCTTACCACGTGGTTACTTGTTTTAAGTGGTTGCCTTTTTATAAGTCAGATTGTTTGAAAGGTGAAAACATCCAAGAATATTTTAAAAAGTGGATGCTCATTGGACATTGATAACTGTCAGCATATTCAACCCCTTCTTGTAGTTATACATTTTGGAGTAAACCATCAATGTTCGTTTCAGAGCTGACTTTTTATGCAATCTTTTTGGACTTGTTGTTTTTAAAAGGTATTCACTGATATTGATTGTGGTTTTTCAAAATTAATTTGTTAAATCTCTTGTTTTTATTTTATCGAAATTATTCAAATGGTGAAAAATCATTGTCCAATTGTCCATTGTCCATTGCAAAACAGATTTGAAATAGTGCACAAATTTTATGCTTCAGTCACAAGTATATGTAACAGCAGGAGAAATCCAAAAATGCAGGTGTATTTTAAATTTAAGAAAGTTTTGTAGCCTCTAAAAAACTTTTATTTGTTGAGCTCCACTTTGATAACTCATTTGCATTGTCGGAAAGTATCTGAACAAATACTGCTCTAGCTGTTATCCCAGTGACCTGATTAGTTCTTTTTATTCATAGGAACTAAATGAAAGATCTGCTAGCGAGATTGTTATTCGACAAGCACTGAATGAACTGGATATATGGGATGTGGAAGCAAAATTTTCTTTGACAGAGCATAAAGATTCTCAGGGTAAAATTGTGCATATTGTTACAGATTACAAGGATATCTTGAATAAAGTGAGTATTCTCTTCATTTGATTAGAAGTTCTTCTTTAATTTTGTACTGTTGGATTCAAGTTGATTGATTGATTATACAGGTCAACAGTGGTTTTGGTTCCGGGGTATTTGGAGCTGATTTCATATGCATTGATGCCTTGAATTTAAATGTGTCATTAGTTTTTGCCGAGGAGCTCAAATTTCAAAGATATAACATTTAAGTGAAGTATACATAACACTATTTTAAGTTAAATCCATGGATCAAATAAAAAACCTAGGTATGAATTTTTTTATTTTTATTATATTTTAAAACAATGTTAAAGTAACAAATAAAAATCATAGAGAAAATTGCAGTAGTATTTATCTTATTACAAAGAGCATGAAAGAAGAAATAGTCATCATTGAAACTAACTAGTCACTGAACACTTGGGAGACTTCTTTTCCATGATATTCTTGAATGTATTTTGGAAAAGTCCCTTTTTAAACTCCAGTAATGATCTGCCATCATGTGCATATCCCATCTTTTTTGGCTGCAGTCTTCCATAGTTTTAATATTCTGGTGAAATCTTTCACCTTGTTCCTCACTGGTGTCTCCTAAACTTTCAGGAAAATGGTCGTAGTGGCTGTATAAATATTCCACCTTAATGATCATGTTACAAGGGACCTGAAGCTTTTTAGCATCTCGTTTATCAGTTCAACTCAGTTTTCAGCTTTGCATTTCCCCAGAAAATTTTCATCAACTGCAATGAAGTCCAGGCTTTTCTCTCAGCCTCAAATATGGAATTTACGAAGGCAGGATCCTTACTGAGTTGTCTTATTTGTGGGCTGCCAATTATTCCTGTATTAATTTTTTTCATACTCAACATAGGCATTTTTTCCCTATGTATGCAAAACATTATCTGATCTTATCAAGAGCCTTTACGACCTACATTTTTAGGTTCAGCTTGATATGCATTGGAAGGAAGATGATTTTCTCTCGCCAACTAAGGGGTCTAAATGACATTCTTTTTGCCAACGTCCATGTTTTCTCTCTTAGGCCACTCTTTTCTAACCCAGTGGTTTGTTTTATCTCTGCTATCCCAGAGGGACATGAAGCTAGGATATTTGGTGCGGCCACTTTGCTGTCCAAGGAGAAAGTTTACCATTTTTAAGTCCTCACAAATCACCCATCGATGTTCATGACACTTTATCTTCTCCAAGAGTGGTGGTGTCATATTCATCTTTCATTTTCATTGAGTGAACAATTGGTATTGAACCATATTTGTTCTCACTGTGTAGAAGGACACATTTCAAACTTCACTTTGGGCTGTCAATAAATAGGTGCCAATCATCTGGAAAATATTCAGAAAGACCCATTTTCCCAGGAATCCTATAAGATTGTGAAAAAATACAAGATAGTCTTCTTGAGAGAAGAAGAGGGCAGCAGACCCTTTTCTTGTACATCATAAAAGGTAATTTTGATTCCTTGTTCCAGTTAATTTTTGTCGCTCAACCTGGAAGCAAGTAATTTTTAAGCTTCTTTTGACAGGTTGAGATCTCTGATGAGGTCATATAATTCATCCCGGTTGAAATGTTGAGGAATTGATGACATCTCCTCATAGTCATGGTCACCTTCGTTAGCATTAGGGGGGTGGTCAGAGAGAGAATACTCATCCTCACAGTGTAATGGTAGCTGGTGGAACATTGGAATTGGCAGTTCCTCTGAGTGAGGGACTTGCAGGGTCTTGCAGAGACTAAATCAGGATAAGTCCACTTGCTACGGTTGTTTGGATTGATTCCATTAATATTTACTAGGCAGAAGTAACGGTCATCGAAGTGGTTTTAGGGTACCCTCCAAACCATTAGTTTGCCGAATTCCAGAATTTTCCTTTAGTTGGATTAAATCACTCAATTTTTAATGTATTGAATAGAAAAAAAATTGATAGATAAGTGGATGTATCAAAAAAGTAGAGCTTATAGAGAAAAACTGATTTCATGTTCAGATTCAGCACCCCAAAAATAGCTAAAATCAGTTTTAAAATCCCAGGCACTGAAAAAAAAATTTTTCTTGTAGGCCTGTGTTATATCAGACTTTGCATTTTATGCTTATACTGTGCATAATCTCTCTCCAAGAGGAATGTGCCATAATTTGCTTCATATGGTGCCTGAATACCCTGATATCTTCATCTTATGATGTTTATTTAGATTTAATTTTCTATGAAATATTCTCATAGTTTCGGCACTTACAGTAAAAAAATATCTTGTGGCTATTCATGACTTCAAATCATCCGAGATTTGCCCCCTCCATTAACCCATCCGGATTCCTGTTCTAAAGCCTGATCTAATTAAACTTCCCTTTGTTGAAACTTTGCAATCATTCAATGTTTTAGCAATGCTCTTATGTTTGTGTGTAATGCCAGCAGATACTACTAGGCATTACAATGCATACATTTTTTTAGGTTGGTGATCATCAGTGCTTACTCCAGTCTGTCAAGAATAGTGCAAATTTTGAAGGATTTTCGGACCGTGTCTCCATATGGGAGTCAAGACTTTCTGACTTGGATGACTACCTGCATCAGCTTACCATCATTCAGAGAAAGTATGTACTCTTGTTTTTGCTTGGGTCCTATATAATTCGAAGTTTGAACCTTGTTTCCAGTAGAGACAAGAATGGTTGAAACAAAAATCAACTGCTTAGTGACATATTTTTTTTCTGAGGTGACATTCTAATATTTATATGTATGTGACAGGTATGGAAACCCTTTTTCAAAATAATATTAAATACAGAAGTGCACAGATAAAAACAATGTTAAGGAATTAAAAGGATATATTAGTGAATGAAAAGGTTTAGGTAGTTTTTTGAAAATATTTCAAACATTTAAATTTGAGGTACAGCTGATTTAGAGGATGATGTAAAGTAAAAACAGATTTTTATTAACAAATTTGCCTATCTTTAGGATCAAAGAAATACCTTCTTCTGATTTAAACATGGATAAATTACCAATTTCATTTTTTCATACATGTCTACTAACTTAAGGTGTTATGGTAGTGATGGCTGAGGGGAGTGTTTCAGGCCTCATTTTTACTCTACCCGTGTTTACGTATCACTCAATTATGGTTTAACTATTAAAAATATTGACTTCAGGTTTTCTTTATTTGGTTTGAAAGATATCATTCCAAAAGACGATGCATCATCCATCATTACTAGTTTTTGAGGTCGCAATTGTTAAAACGGTGGACCCTTGCTCACAAAAAATCTAACTTTTTTCCGACACTAAAGAGGCAAACCATGCTGTGCCGAATTTGTTTCCCCCCCTGAGGAACTCCTTCCGCTGGGCTCTCAAGCAACGCTGAGTCACCCTTCTTTCTGAATTCTAGTGTAATATTTCAACCTGCCTCCCCTCTTCTTGAGTGAATGTAACATGATCCCAACCCCCTCCCCCAAAAACTTCGTACGTAATACTTGATTGGCCCCATAGAAGTCCGACTAGAGTGATCTAGGGAGTAGATTACTAAAGTGTCACTGTGCATGAGACAAAAGCCCGCACACCCTCCTCCTCCTACGACTTTGTCGCAGAGGTGGAGGAGAGAACGGAAGAGGAAACAAATTTGTCACGGCATGGCTCGCCTCCATAGTGTCGGAAAATAGCTAGATTTCTAGGAAGCAGGGTTCCACCATTTTAATGATTGTGGCCTCAAAAATGCGTAATGATGGATGTTCTTTATGTATATAAGGAAGATTTCGCCAGAGGTTGACAATCTTTGATTTTCACATTTCTGGCTGGGAAGTGCGTTTTTGCCAGCCAAAGTTCAGGTAAGTTTCCTCACCAACCCAGAGGGATAAAAATTTTTCTTCTGCATTGTCTTTTGGAATGATGTCTTTCAAACCAAATAAAGAAAATCCGAAGTCAATATCTTTAATAGTTAACCCATAGTTGACTGATACGTAAGCACTGGTAGAGTGAAAATGAGGCCTCAAATGCTCGCCTCGGCTGTCACTACCATAATTGGTCTTACAGGCCTTAAATGGTCATACAGAAGAGGTTCATACTGAATTTAATCTTGGACACAGTACAAAAAATGCCTCCATTCATTACTGGTACTCTCTGATGATGCTAGAATGGAAGACTCCCTGTCCCTGCTCTTTTCTTTGGATAGCTCGATAGAATGAGATGGAGTGGATGCCAATATTTTATGATGCTAATTTGAGAATTGCATTTAAAGTTCTGTATTTATTGAAGCTAAAATATGGAATATGATTTTGGCATATTATAATGATTTGATTTCCATTATTCGTTCATTTGTATGTTGTTTTACGTCTCAAGTGAATTGTGCACTTCCCCAGAAACTCTCGTATAACTGTAATCTGTTTAATTTTAAATTCACATTGTTGCTCTTTGTCACTGGATATGAAATATTTATGGGCCATCTGGGAGGCTCCTTACCTCCCATAAGTTGGTATGACTATTTGAAGTGACAGTTTTGATGGAAAATTATCCATTTGTCTTATTAGCTGCAAATTCAAGTTTATTACTTGTAATGAGAATTCTGTTGCATTTCTCTTTTGATTTCATTGCTGGTTCATCCTCTGATACATATCATTTATGTAATACTTTTATTGAATAGTGTAATTTATTTTCCAGTAATTGTCTATTGTTCTTTTTATTGTTTTGTTGTTTATCGTCCCTTCAAACCTTTTCTTTTGTCCCCACAGAAAATTCTTTTAATATTAGTTAATGGAAGAAGCATGAATTTTAGTTGTCCAATTTGATCTGCTGAATCAAATAATTGAGTAATCTAATGGCCTGGCACTTCACCCTTGATGGCTGTGATATTTTTATGAATTTCCTTGTGTGTCATAGGTTAACCCTTTATGGACAACAATTTTTCTACTCAAGAAAAAAATTTTTTCCTTGCAAATCCCAATCAAGGGAGATAATTTAAAGCGTGCCCATCCATTTTGAAAACATGTTTCTCAAAATGGCCTAGTATTTAGGTACGAGTGTGCCAAAAATGTCCCAATGGGCTATAGTGGAATAACTTACATGATTACTGAGGCACAACGATTCTGGGGGTATGTGCCCAATTCGGCACACCTGATGTTAAAGGGTTAAGAGTTAAGTCATCAAATGCAGTTAATGGGTGAGTGTAAACATCATGTGTGTCGTTCATGAATCAATTGACAGGTGGTTGTACTTGGAGCCTATTTTTGGCAGTGGCATCTTGGCCAGTGAAGGTGCACGATTCAGTCGCATTGATTCTGATTTTCGGTGGGTTGCCAAGGAGTTGGCACAGGAAGGTTTTGGAGGTAGCCGAGGTACTCGGGTGTCAACTCTGTGCCGCATTCCTGGTCTTCGACAAGTTTTGACTTCTTTGGTTGACCAGTTGGCTCGCTGCCAGCGAAGTCTGAATGAATTTCTTGAGGTGCATAGTTTGACTAAAATTGCAAGTGGCACTTGAATGCTCATTGGCATGGTATTGAGAATTGGAATTTCATGAATTCAACACCTAGGCACTCGTATCAATGTCTTTTCCATAATTTCAACCAAAAAGTTGTCCAATGCATTCTCGCACCTACATCATTGCGGTTGACACTTGACAAAATTGCTTTGCACAGTTATTCTTAGACTACACGATTGCAATGCACAGTTTGTCTTAGACACAAAACATCCTTTTCACGTATATTTCCACCAGATACCTTTTGGTAGTTGCACCTGGTTAGGGAAAAGCACCTCTGATGAATACCATCACTTATGTATGGAAATCTGTTAATTGAATAAAAAATTTGAAGTTTTGATGAAAATATTTTAGTCATTAAAAAAATCACCTGCTTCTGTCACTGTTTGTTCACATTTCTAATCATATTATTTGTTTATCCATATGTATTCACTATATATGCTAGATTAAGTTGAAGAGATGATAATAAAGATGAGAAGGAATTCACCACTTGAAAAGCACTCTAAGATCTAAATAACTTCTGTAAAATCATGATGGGCTGCTGTACACATTATGTAAACTCAGGGACAGGTCAAATTTTGAATGAAAAATTCTTTTGCAAAAACTCGAGAGTCAAACTATACTTGAGGGCTTGAGAGCTTAGCGCCACAAGTTCTTATAGTCCAAATTCCATCATAAGTATAGTAAGCTGGTTAGGGAAGTGAGGTTTACCCATGTGTATAGTTGGAACAAGGTGGGCTAGTCTGTAACTTGTTTCTCTCCCAAAAATGTGAGAAAGGAGACCCATGTATTTTGTGTGTATTTTCCGTGGAATAAAGGTAAATAATATAGATTTTTTTATATTTGGAGTAGCATGAAGACTTAAGTTTCTCCTCTTCCATCTCACTTCTCAAATGGAGGCAGACAAAGAGCCACGTGACAGCTGCTTGACCCAAGTGTGTAACAAAGTGAATTACCTTCTGGTGACCTCAGAAACTCTGAGAAAGCCCCCAAGCTAGGTTGACATAAGCTTTTCTTTTTAGGAGAAAGGATTCAGATATTGATTTTACATCCTGAGAAACGTTTCAATGGTATTTACAAATGTATTTTGTGCTGGGTGAAAATTATAAAAATATTTTTTCTATAAGATCAAGCAGTTGACTATAGAAATGATGTCACTTTGAGTTTTTTAAGAGTTCATTACTATTATGCTAATACTCCTTAAATAAATGTCTTTCTGTGTACTTTGATTGTTAGTTTTGGAATGTGGAAATAAAAATATGCCAATCAACCGAAAATCTAGCATTCCAGTGTGAAGAAAACTTGGGCCAAATTAAATATTAAACATGTGAAAAAATCATATTTATTATGCAAGAAATTGGGAGTCAAAATGTACACTGGGTCAAACTGTTCATGTTAATGTACTTCTATGCATTTAGAGCTACCATGTATAAGGGAGTGTCCACACATATGTGCTGATTAACGTTTCTATCTCTTTGAGCAACTCAATCATTGAACTGGTGTATGCTGCTATCTATTTGTGTGGGAAATCCAAAATATTCTTATATTTGTGCTTGAAAAATACTTAGGTCTCATATTTCAGTCAGTTTAGGCTTAGTTTAAATCATCATGAATCAAACAAGAAACATTACATCGCAACACGCTGCAGCTGTGTGAAGAAGATGGTAGCTATCCTCCTAATGCCCAAGGACAGCTTTCCTAACTCAGTCCATGAAGGGGTGTATGAGATTAAATGCAGCTATGGGGAGTCCTAATTCAGCCAGACATGCAGAGTGGTCAATTGCCCCCTCCAGGAGCACCAGAAAATGATGAAAAATGGGCAACACCACCTCTCTGCCATTACTAAACATGCCTGATAAGAGCTTGGGCCCAAGGTGTACCTGGAGGAAGCAAAGGTCATTGCCAAGGAATATTAATACTTCTCCCATTTCATCAGGGAAGATATACAAATCCAAAACCCCCAAAAATTTAACAGTGAATATAAGTACCAGCTCTACAACTTGTGGAAAAGTTTATTCCGGACAAAGGACTAAAATTTTCCTGCCTAAACAACAGACTGCAGCTGACCAATCAGAAGGTGGCAATGACTTAGGGTACAAATATAGAGCATGCTCTACACAGGGCATTTTATTGCATAATTTATGGATGTACAAATGTGCATTTCAAATTGCGTAATGGAAAGCTATGAATTACAAGAATGCATTAATCTGAGATGGCAAAATAATCCCTGCTCTAATTCACTAATTTTGCTTGCCAGGTTGAGAAAATCATGCAGTTTTAAATTTTGCAGCTTTTTGCCCTGTGCAAAATGGGCTTAAGGTTAGCTATGACTTGGACATTGGTACTTCTACCTGAGTACCACAGCTGTAACAGCCCGTGAAACTGTTCTTGCTACAACAAACCAATGTGGTTTCCAAAAAATGGAGCCATTTCAACTTGTGCACAACGGAAGCCTTCTTTTGAACTTCATCATATAATATATAATAATATGTACATGAGCTGTCACCAATGATGGTTAATGGTAGAATTAATGTTATTCATCAAGAGCTCTGCAATCAATCATCATCATAACTCATGATAATTTTTCTGCAGTTGGCTTTAGCATCTGCTTGTATTCTGATCTCCTTTAACATTCTGGATAATGGCATAATTGAGTCACAATCTGCGGAAAAATTCCCGCGAAAACTTCAGAAATATGTATGCTTTGATGAAGATTGTTTTTAATCACTTTGCATGATAATTATTTGAAATTGTATCTTTCAAGTATGGTTTATGAGTAGCAATAATGGCACCTAAAAAGTCCACATGGTTTCTTCAGTGAAGGTTTTGCACAATGAGTTGAATTTGCACCAGCCTTATGTACACAATGGAATGCAATTGATGTTGATGATATTTCAAAATGCATTGGGGGCTTTTGAAATCATTGCTGTGTAACCATTTTCTTTCCTTCTTAATCGTTAACAACTGCATTATAATTTTCAGGAAAAGCGATCATGCTTTCCAAGATTTTATTTTCTGGGTGATGAGGACCTGCTGGAAATTTTGGGGCAGTCCATGAAACATAAAGTTATTCAGGCTCACCTGAAGAAACTCTTTGCTGGCATTCAATCAGTGGTTTTTGATGAAAGTGGCCAAAATATCATTATGATGAAGTCTCAGGAGGGCGAAACTGTGCAGCTCAAGAACCACGTTAAGGTTTCCAATCAAATTGAGGTAACGTGTGACTATTCCATTGGTGTGGAAGATAATTTTTCCATATCTGCTTTTTTTTAATGTAGGTGTTTGCTACCATGATTTTTATCCAACTTTTGTGTGTCACTATATCATAAGTCAGTCAGTGTATCATAAGTGGTCTAGATACTATCATTTGCACTGACATCTCGTATTTATTTTCTCATCACTCTAACTGCTATTTATGTTAGAGCTGATGAATTGGGCAGTTGTCTTTGAAGGTAAATCTAGAAATTTATAATTTAATTCAAGACTCCATTGATTATTTCTCTCCAAATCTTTTAGGAGAATAGTTGCTCAATGTCCTGTAAATTTGTATATTCTAATATATTTTACTAACAGTACATTCCATAAATTTTAATTACAAAAATTCCTTTTACAAATGTTGTATCTCCTTGATGTACACCCTGTTGTGAGGTTCCCTGTGATTTTTCTGGATAGATTTGAGATGAAAAAAATTAAAGTCAACATCCATTTCTGCTGTGGGAAGAAAATGAGGTTCCAAAAAGAGCAAAATTGTTAAGTTATTTGTAATACAGTCCCAGAGACTAATGAATGATGGAGAGCAAACATTTAGCGTATTGCTGCTGTCAGGGAGGTTGTTTACTCTATGGCTGCTATGAAATCTGCGGTGGAAATTGAGAGACGAACGTCTTGAACAGACATACAAAATAGGATACCTTGAAGTGCTGATATATCTTCTGCCCATAAGTCGTAGGCTGGTTCTAGAATGTAACATTGATTAAATTAGTGTATCACATGGCCTGGAAAATACTGTAATTTCAAGCCCTTCTTAATTTAAATATTTTTGTGAATTCCATGCTGTCAGTGCCACAAATCATTTAGCCCTTTTTTGTACATACTATTAAAAAAGTTTCCTTTCGCCTATATTATCAAAAATGATTTTAAGCATCGCAAATACAGGTTCAAATTGCTGGTGGCAGGGGTGCAGATCCTTCTCTCAAGCTATTGTGCAAACCCCCCTCCCCCAAAATTCTTATTTCCCCCCTAAAATTCAGTTATTCCTTCCAACTTCCTAGTTTTCAATTTGATAATAAATACATTTCAGTAATCGTATTATTAAAAGTTAATACTTAACTAAAGAAAAGGATTATAAGTTAGAACAAAAATCTTTATTTTTATCATAAAAATTCTATCCTATATCTTTTTATGCATAATATTTTTTTTCCTTCTTTTATGAAATAATTCTTCCAAATCTTACCCTCCCCCTGCCCTAATAATAATATTTAGAATGCCTTAGATTATGTTGGTCACTTTCATCATCCAGATTTTTAAATATTATGTTATTGATTTTTTCAGCCTTTGCTATTAAATATTTTTTAAAAATTCCCCTCCCTCCAAATTTCACCATTACCCTCTGCATAGGCACCCCTGGCTGGTGGTATTGGTGAACTTTCCTGAATAACCATTGAAATATCAAGGTAATTATCCTAACTTTGGAGGGATGATGCTTTTAAATGAAATATCTGTACATATGTTTATTGTTGAATTTAGTCTCCACAAATCTGGGAAATCGCTCTGGTGAGCTCATGTCTAAACAGTACCTCAGCATCCAGGCTTTCTTTCCATTGGAATTCAAAGTTGATCATTCATTTTTTTTAGGAATGGCTTGGTGCTCTCTTGACTGAAATGAAAATTACTTTGAAAGACCTGATGAAAGAATGTGTTATAGATTGTGCAGACCTTCAAGATAATGTGCTCGATCCTCTGCGCTACCCTTCGCAAATTCATTGCATTGCAGAATACATCATATTTTGCAGAAGGTGTGAACGCTCCATAATGAATGGCTCCTTGCCAAGCCTCCTGTCCTCTCTGAAAGTGAGTTCCATTTTTGATCTGCTATGTTCATCATGCAAATAAAACACTTGGTTATTTTTTTCTAATTTTTTCAAGAGTCTCCTGTGCTGATATTGTAGAGTTAGTCTTTTTTTATGATTTCTACTTTTTAATTTTCAATCCTTTTCTCCAGGCTAAGATTGATGCTTACACAAAGTTAAATACCAACCCTAGTGGTGAAAATTCTGGGATTGCATCTTTGTTTAATATCAAGGTTAAAGCTCTTGTCCTTGACGTTATTTACTTTCTGGGAATTGTTGAAGACTTGATTGCTGCTGGAACTACATTGTTGAACCAATGGTCATGGCAGAAACAATTAAGGTGAGGATAATTGTGATTTTTTCCCAATATTAATGCTTTGAAGGTGATTATTTTAATAACCAATAGGGCCTGGAAACCCTGGGGGTTTCAACATATATACCAATGTGACTCACTAATCATCAAAATGTACCTCCATTAGTCTTAAGCTGATGGTATCATTCCACAAGTTAAAGTTTGATCAAGATTGAGAAGCTAGGCTACAGCCATAGGAGCCAAAACATAAGAAAAATAAGCTGACAGCAGTAAATATTCTTCATGATCATGCTTGAATCTTTGTATCTGAAGATGACGCCTCTGCGTTGAAACTAGTGGTACAGTAAAAATTAATTGGTGGAATAAAACAAAGTTTTCTTTTTCATTATTTGGTTCTTCCCGTGTCAATCTAAATTTGTTGATGCCAATGAGCATAGTTGTAGGCTGCTTCCATAAATAGCCAGCCAACCAAAATTAGAAACTGTGGGCAAATGAAATATGAATAATTTCTCTACTGTCATTGCTATTATTTCTGTTCACAAAATCTTTTTAAATTTCCTGAACTTGAAATTGTCTTTTTCTCCAGATTTTATTCCCGGAAAGATGGTTCAGTTTTTGCAAGGATGGCTGATGCAGATTTTGAGTACACGTTTGAGTACCAGGGAAATACTTCGAAACTAGTTCAAACTCCTCTCACTCACAAGTGCTTTCTTACCTTGACACAGGTAAGTAGTTTCATGTTGATGGTGTGGTTTAGCATGCGTAATGGCCAATTTTCCCATTCAACCCTTAGGATGTGGGGCACGTTTTATGAGATGACTTCGTGAAAATTATTATTGTCCATTTGACTGTCTCCTTCTTCCTGCCTTTGGTTCCTCTATAAACTTGATGGCTGGACCTTTAGAAAAGGGTTTCAAAGAGGCTCACTATCTTATTATTAGAAGAGTTGGTTTATCCATTCCAGGCTAGTTGCGGATTGATATGTGTTCCTTTGTTGAGGCTTGTGAATTTGTTACTTGCTTTCTATAACCTTAAGATATATTGGATAAACATCTAGGAATTAATGTATCTCTTCATGTAGTATGACTTTAAAAACAGCAATTAAAGTTGGCAAGTAATCAATTAAAGTTCCTTGAGAAGTAAGTCAATTTGCAGTAATTGTATTTCCACTAGTGCATGTCAGTGACTTTCTTTCCAGCCTGCTGGAGAAGGTCAAGCTAGATTATGTTTTTAAATTAGGTATTAACCTGAGGGCTGTTTCTACATGTTATGAGTCACATGACTATTTTCACAAGGCGGATGTGTTACTCAGATATATCTAACCGAATACTTGTATTAGTCCAAAAAAATGGCCGGCCTAATCAAGACCATACACAACTCTAATTTTGATGATTATGATACATTTTGGGCGTGCACCTTGCAATATATACAATTTAAAAGTTAGTGCAATGTAACCCATCCATCTTGTGAAAATAGTGACGTGACTTTTAACTTGTAGTTCTGAGAAACAGCCCCCTGGTTATGGTGGGTTTAAATTTAAGTGAGTAAAGATCCACTAGGTTTTTACAAATGCAAAGCCCGAAAATATTTCTTTCTTCATCTCAGTATATGTCCTACCTTCTTCGCCCCATCTAAAAAAACCTCTTCTCTTTCTTTCCCTTCCCTGCTCACGGTACATTCTTTCCTCTATTACAGTCTTAAGCACTCATTGGTTACTCCTATCACTTACTATTCCTCTTTCCTGTCTTACCGTGAAGATTCCTTCTCAACCCACCATACCAAGTACTTCCATGTTTGTTTTCTTTGTTCACTGCATAACTTTACTTTCTCTGTTATTTATTTATTAGAAATGCAGACAGCTACCCAATAATATCAACTTTGAAATTAATTATACAATAATAATTTACAAATATAGAAGATTTTAATGTAACAAACAAAAGTTATAAAATTAAAAAAAAATTACGAGTTAATCTTAATAATTTCTGTCAAACACTTCACTTCATGAAAAATTGAGTCCATCTGAGTAGATTTCCAGACGTATATCTCCCCACAGTGGTACATGAAGCACAATCCAAAATCTGAAAAAGAATAAATTTTCACGAATTGTCATTTTGTCTTTTAATTTTTAAGCATTTTACGTGATCATATATTCAAAATTTTTGATTTAGTAAACTTAGCTATGGGTAATTACTCTCCTATTTCATTGTTAAGGAGATAATTTGAAAATTGTATCTATTCACAGGCCATGCAAATGGGATTAGGTGGAAATCCTTATGGACCAGCTGGGACTGGGAAGACAGAAACTGTCAAAGCTTTAGGATCGTTATTTGGAAGACAAGTCTTGGTGTTCAACTGTGATCAGGTATGTCACTCTTTTGATAAAATTTGTTTCTCCGATTTACTACCTGTGGAGTCATGTAGAGGCCTTTGGTTCTTGTGCTAAGATTTCCCCATCCAATTTTTTCATTGCCATTTTTATACTCATGTAAGGAATTTTTTTAGGAAAAACTATTTTCAACAATCAGGGATTGGCTCAGCTCATTTTTTCCATCAACCAAAGTCCATCAGCTATATGTTATTTTGCTTTAATCAGGATTTGATGAATATGAAGTAAAAATATTTTTGTTTGAATAATTTTGTGTCATATTTTTTGAGTAATTTTCTTTACTCCATAGTAAACGTTGGAAAACAATTCTTCATCTGTCAAAACTTTTATATACTTATGCATATGTACGAGGGTGTGTCAAATGAAAATCGGAAAACTGCTGTAGAAAATCTAAAACCTCTCTTATTACGATCAGACCTGGTACGCATGCGTGTGGACTCTCCCGCCATCAATTGGCATAGGTCCTGCAACCCCACGTGACACAGCAGGGTGATACGGAAGTTTCCAATATGGCAGCCCCTCTGTTGGAGTGCACCAAAGAAGAGCAGTGCAGAGTGATCCGTTTCCTACACAGTGAAGGCACGAAACCAATAGAAATCCATTGACGCATGTTGGCACAGTATGGGGCTGCATGTTTATTGCAGACTCAGGTGTACGAATGGTGTAAGAAATTCAGTAGCGGCACAAGTTTGGCAGACGCGCTGAGGCCAGGCACATCGTGTTGTGACAGCTGAGGCGATTGCAGCAGCAGAGGAGATGATTCTGCAGGATAGACGGGCCACCATTGATGACATCGTAACGCAATTACAGGTCAGTCATGGTTCTGCTCAGCATATTGTCCATGATGAGTTGAAGATCCGGAAAGTGGCCGCAAGATGAGTACCTCGTCGGCTGACTCCCGAAATGAAGGAGAGGCGAGTCGATGTCTGATTCCACGATCTCATACGGCTTGTGTGACTTTGGCGACTATTAAGGATTTGCGTCGCGAGTGGCTCCCCCATCCTCCTTACTCCCCCGAACTCGAGCCCCCTGACTTCCACATCTTTGGCCCACTAAAGGACTCCTTAGGTGGCAACAAGTTCGCGACCGACTCGGAGGTGTACCAGGCGGTGCATGAGCATGCACAGCCAAAAGATTTTTTTTCCTGAGGTATCCATGCCCTCCCAACTCGGCGGAAATATATCGAAAAGCAGGGGGACTATATTTAAAAACAGTGTACTCGTTCCAACTCTGTCTGTAATAAAGGAGCTGTAAAAAAAAATATTTCTGGTTTTCATTTGACTCACACTCGTATCTGTTTCCATGCTGTTTTTTTGATTATTCTGACATTTTTATTAATTTCAGGGCATTGATGTGAAGTCAATGGAGAGAATATTTGTTGGGTTGGTGAAGTGTGGAGCCTGGGGATGCTTTGATGAATTCAATCGCTTGAAAGAGGCCACCATGTCCTCTGTATCTTCTCAAATACAGTTGATCCAGACTGCATTACGTAGTGAGAAAGCCTCAGTAAAACTAATGGGACAGGAGGTAATTGCTATCTTATGCTCAATTCTGAAATCGTAAATGTGTCATCTTTTAGTAACTCATACATCCAGTCCCATTATTTCATTCAGAGAACTACATATACCAAATTGAGTATGGATGGATCCGTAAAATAAGTCTCAGAAGCAACCACCCATCCTTTCTATTAATACCCAAATAGTTCATCAGATGTACTTCCTACATTTTTCAATCTTTGGAAAAATGAATATTTTCCTTCCTCTGTTTACTTACCATGCTATTTTTTATTTAATTTTTCATGAAATATTACATTAGTTGGCCTCAACTGTAGTAAAACATGTTCAGAATCTTGGATAATTGAGACTAATAATGTGACAGTGATGAGATGAGAAATAAAAAAATATTAATTGATCAAAAATAAATATGTGAATGACACGAGTCATTGTAGTCTTCTTCAAAATATGTAATGGCAAGTTTTTGCACAATATCCATTGTTGAGATTCATGGATCTATTCATGCACTTGAATCCTCTTTTTTAATGTGATAGCCTTTTTTCCTACATAGGTCCACCTTGACCACAACTGTGGTATATTTGTCACCTTAAATCCTGCTGGAAAAGGCTATGGGGACCGTCGTCAGTTACCTAATAATTTGAAACAGCTATTCCGACCTGTAGTTATGTCTCAGCCTGATAGCAATCAGATTGCTGAAGTGGTTTTACGAACTGAAGGATTTCAAAATGCCCGACTTATTGGAAGAAAATTAGTGGAAGTCTTCAATTTGGCCAGGTATGTATTATTTTTATTTTCTACATATAAACCTTGAAATGAGCACCATAATTTTACAAAAGCAATAGGTTCATATTCTATCATACTGTGTGATGTTGCACTTGACATTATACTTGGTTATTTAAAAGCTCCATTCATCACATCTTCATTATCATCAAGTAATGTAGCCTTATTAGGACAAAGAAGTTTGTGTGATGTAAACCAAGGCTTCTGTGGTTGTTTTGACTCATGTTTTAATGTCCAATGATGAGATGATTATCCTCTATTTAAGTTTCTTGAGAGCAAGGACTACCATGATCTTAAATGAATAGCATATTTTTATCTGAAATATCATCATCATATCATTGTAGTTAATAATATTAGTATTGGTACAGAGGCCATAATATTAGTAGTTTATTTGTCCAGAGATTACAATTTTACACCATAACATATGACAAATCTCAAAATAATTCCTTTGTGAGATTAAAGACTTGCATCATCAATATTTCAGAGATCTCAAATGCAGTAATACCTCAATTTAACTCACCTAAAAACGTAGTGCACAGTTTTCAAGGTGACCGTGAAGTTGAGCCGGAAAGTATTAGGAAATTCAATTGTAAATACTTCATGTTACATAGTTTATCAATTATATGCAGTTTTTTGATTTTATGCAGTACTTAAGTCTGATATAGTAAAATATTCTTGATTTTATATAGAATTTCCAGGATTTCATTACATACTGCTTGCAGAACTTGCGACGAACGTCGCGGAAAAACGAATTGACACAGTGGGACAGAAGTCAAAATGACCAATACGGAATGATTTCCAACAGACACACTATATTTAACATACTAAATTACCATTAGGATTACACAGCAAGCTAGCTGCCGAAACTTGACGAACGACGGGTGCTGACGAGGTACACACTCCGGTGGCCGGCAGGAGAGGGAGCCGCTGCGACAAAGCGCCCGGTGACCGCAGTCTAAGGAGGGGAGTTAGCTCTGGATCAGTGGAGAAGGGGGAAGTAGGGGAACTGTTCGTCCAGCCATTGGTTGAGACGGTGGCGTAGAGGATCACTCTTGCCATAAAGTTCCGAAAAGAGGCCGCCAGATGCGAGTTCACTATAAAAGTAGGGCACCTTGTTCTTGTCGCGCAATATTGCCGACAACGCGCAATATCGCTGACAGTGCGCACTTTGAAATCTCCCTACCGCACTTAGAACATTTCGCGTTAGGTCCGGCTCGCGACGATGTCCGCGAGCGAAAATGTCCACGGCGAAACTATAGGCAAATTTGTGCTGAAAATTCGGCACAAACTTTGAAACAGGAGAGCCCACTCCATCAGGTAGACATACATTTCCAACCCCTGCATATCACTGCCACCTTAATTGAGCATAAAGTAGGAAGGTCCTCAGATGAAAAAGTGAACGAGAGGTTCTTTTTTGCTCTTGTTAGGCCACACCTCGATCTGAGATCTTGCACAGAAAGATTTAATCTGAAAAACAAATGGAATACAAAGGAATACTTTGAACAGCTTTGACTGTAACATCAGACCGAGCCTGAGAAAATGCATAAACGTATGGCGCTGCATGAAAGAAACTTTAGAGTTATACATGCAATACATTTAGTGATTCCATGTAATTTGCTTGAACACCTTTACATTTGAAAAATGTTTCATTTTATGCTCATTATTTATGCAACATTATTGCAACTACTTGCAGTTCTGTACTATCGCACCAACATCACTATGACTGGGGTCTCAGAGCTTTGAAGACTGTACTTCATGGATGTGGTTCCAATCTGAAAAACCTTGGAAGCAATGACCAAGGAAAGACAGAAAGGAGTGCAAGTAATCACTTGGAGGAAAGTGTGGCGATCAGGTCCTTGCGCCTGCACACACTATCTAAGCTGACATCTGCTGATTGTGCTAGATTTGATTCCATTGTTAGAGATGTGTTTGGTGTTAAGGATTTTGAGAGTCATGGGAGTGATGGCTATCAAGAAGGCGTGATCTCTGAGGCAGTCAGAAAGTGCTTTCCTCTTCTTGGTCTCAAAGAAAATGATCAACAGGTGAAGTATATTCATATTAATTTGGTAACCTCACAGAAATCAAAAAGAGTAAAAATTGAAAAATGTTGATGTAATTCTATTATTTACTTTTTTAATTAACACAGGCACACCCCTATTATCTGAAACTAGTGGCCACGCATGGCACTCAGTGCAACACTTGGTTTTCCACCTATATCGTTTACAAAAACTGGAGTAAAGAAGCGTAAAGTCCTTTTCTTGTTTTATTTTATTAATATTGTTATAATTTTGCATTGGTAACATACAATACATATTTTTCAAACATTTTAACCATTCAAAGCATTTGTTATTATAATTTTTACTTAAATGCAATGCCAAAATCTTAGTTTATATATCACTTAAGGTTTTGTCATGTCATTTACTGTAAAAACTTGTGTAAGAGGCACACCTTTTTTCCCAGAAATCCCAGCCGATAATGGGGGTGCGCCTCTTATATGAATTTTTTATCTGCCTGCCTTTCTCTCAAGTCCCTGGATGGCTGAGTGACCTTGGTTCTCAGCATTAGTCATCAAGGGGGAGGGGGTCGTTCGCTCGCTTGTTTACGGGGGGACACAGTTGCCTAAAACTTGACAAGGGGAGGGTGTGGGGTGCAATTTGAGGACAGCGATTGGCGGTGCGACAAGTGCAAGCACCAGAATTTTCTACCCCCATCGCGCTGCCCCTACTATCCATTGCAAAATTCTGTCACCAGAGTTTGAAGACAAATATCTCAAAGATGGCCCAATCGATTTTAAAGTGAAGTACATCAAATCAATGCTTGTTTATTTCTGCGTTTAGTGATGGTATACAAAATGTTTTACCATTTATATTGATTTCACTGTGTGCTTAAAAACAGAATTTTTGCGCATTTTTCCAGGTACCAGACAGATGCATCGCATTTATGAGTTGTAATAACAACATGGATCGAGATATCAAAATTTCCTTTACAAATATTGTAGCAAAGATCTTTCTTAACAATCATGCGAAGTTTCATATTATTTAGTGCATTAGTATTTTAGTTATTGATGAAATTGCAAGACTGCATTATTTTCCGTTCCGTGCATCCCTGAAAACCTCCATTTGGACCTTCTTCAAGCTATTGAGTTCATCATCATGAATCCACTTATTAAATCTTAAACGAATTCGTTCGTAAATCAACATCAACTAACATTTAATTTGGAAAAGGAGCGCGCCTAATTGCCAGGAACATGCCTGGATGTGAAAGGGAGAAGCATGCGCTGTTGGGTTGAGGGGTGTCCATAAGACGTGCTAAGAACGTTATATTAGACAAGCTACTCACCGTTTTAGGCATAATGGTAGTGACGGCCAAGGCAGGCGTTTCAGGCCTCATTTTTACTCTACCCATGTTTACATATCACTCAATTACGGGTTAACTATTAAAGATATTGACTTCAAGTTTTCTTTATTTGGTTTGAAAGATATCATTCCAAACGAGGATGTGAAAGAAAATTTTTTATCCTTCTGGGTTAGTGAGGAAACTTACCTGAACTTTGGCTAACAAAAACTCACTTCTCAGCCAGAAATTAGAAAATAACAGACGGTCAACCTCGGGCGACATCTGTCTTCTGTGCGATACTTTAAAAAACATCCATCATTACTCATTTTTGAGGTCGAAATCATTAAAACGGTGGACCCTTGCTGGCTTTGAATCCAACTATTTTCCGACACTATGGAGGTGAACCATGCCGTGACGAATTTCTTTCCCCCCTGAGGAACACCATCCGCTCCCTCTCTGGCAACGTTGGGTCACTCTTCTTTCGCAATTCTAGTATAATGTTTCGACCTGTCCCCCCCGCTTCCTAAGATAATGTAAGATGATCCCACTCCTCTCCCCCAAAAATGTTTTACGTGATACTTGAATGGCCCCTTAGAAGTCTGACTAGAGTAATCTAGGGAGTAATAGTAGTAATAAAAAGAGCAGTAATAATAACAAAGTGTCTGTGTGCATAAGATGAGTAAGCCCTCACAACCTTGATTTTTTCAGGTTTTGGTGTCATATCTACGCGTTGTCATACATTTTTTATGTGGCTGACGCTTGGGTATTTTGCATTTAACATGTTCCCATTCCTGTTTGTCATCGCTTGCAGCAAAATATAATTTGTAAAAGTTAAATACAGTTAAAAAGACCCATACTCACAGTGACTACGACATGTGCTTTAGGAAAGTGATGGGGGAAAACGGCATTAAAAATCAGAGCTCAGTGTGACTGTCTGGAAGGATTTGATAGTGGCCGAAAGTTCGAAGTTAGGTCCGCAAAACCTCGTGATAGGAGAAAGAAAAGCCCCAACATGTTTTCTTCAACTTTGACGCTTAAAAGGAGGGGTGTGCCTCTTACACGTGTTAATATGGTATATTAACTTTTTGCACATAGTTACTCTTTTGTAGTTCTTTCTGTAAGAAAAGTTATTGCACTTCCAACATTTGATTGTCCCTGATATGTTCGTTGCACGGCCACACAATAGGCACCTCCCGCGTTGCATACTTGCTTTCTTGTTCACTTCTTCAACTTGCAAGTCTTCATTTTGAAAACTTAACTAGAATATTTTAATGTCAGCTGGTAGAGATAATATGTTTGCTCTGTATTTCAAAAGTGCAGTCATTAGTGTGTATGATAAAGTTTTCGGGAATGTTATCTTGTGATGCCTATCTGTTAGATTATTTGCTCTATATAATATATGATTCTGCGATGTCTGCATATCTATAAAACTAATGGCCACCATTTCATAATTCTGGATACAGAATACAAACTACACATTTGATCAACTGTGCCAACACCTGTTTTTGTTGCATTTTAATCTAATAGTATGCTTGGTTTTTTTGATCTTCCTTCTGTAATCCCCTCATCATGCATTGTTGAAAGCAACAAGTTGTTCTTCTTTGTAACATATGAAAAAAGTGTAATGTCTTTCTGAAACTAGTACAGAATGATCCTACAGCATGCGTCTTGTTAGAAAAAAAATTCTGTCGAAATTCCTCTCTTATTGTTTTTCAGCGTGCCAGTCGTAATTTTTTTTGTAAGGAGGTACTTGGCCAATGGATAGCTAGTATACCAGATATCTGTCGTTAGATTACGGTTAGATTCCTCTATTGATCTTACAAGCCTCTTGACAACATCTACTGGCGAGTTTGACTTGAAATATAGACCATTCATCTCCTTCCCACAGTACACTGCGAGATTACAGGTGAAGAATGTTTTGGCATCGCTCATTGCATATAGTTTTATCCCATACTGCGCAGGTTTGCTCAGCATATATTGAATGAAACTGCAACAGCCTCTAAATGGTTGCAGCATTCCATCAATTGTGACAAATGCACTTAAATATTTTTTGACAATTTCCTGTGAAAGAGTCCATTATTATTTAGATTGCAGCTAATTTATCTGTTTGTTTTAGCAACTCCCTACTTGACCTATCATCAAATCATACTGATCGCAAAATACACAAAAATCTCATTGTAAGCCATAGCAGCCCTCAGAACTTGTATTCTTCATCCATCTTCTCTCCACAATTCTAAAGAATTTGCATAATGACCTTTTTTTGTACCAATTAGAAAAAGTATACCAACCACAGCCAAAAATTCTGTTCTTGTTGTTTCTGCTCAATCCCTATCCCTTGAATAGTGGACATCAGCAAATTTAGTTTGAATGTGCATTTCTGTTTGCATCACAGTTTCATCAAACATGTGTACATCTATAAATTTTAGAAAAGCCGCAGCCATATCAGGTGTATTTCTTACTCAAAGTTTTGTCCCTGGGAATGTCCTGTCCCTTTGTAAATGAGAGGAATTTTTATCCACTGGAAGGGTAATGCATGACCCCTCTTCACCTCATATTTTATAATATTTTTGTGCTTGATCTTTGTAGCACCGGAAAATGAAGTTTTTTTCCACTTGCAAGAATTATCAACTTTTCCAAAAAAATAATTGTTCTCACCATGAATATCACATTCTTCAGCAGTGGTTGGCTATTCTTTGACACTATAAGACGTCTTTTTTCAAACATTGCATGTAACAAATGATATGGTACGAAGTCACTCGCACGGGTGCATATACACCAGGGTTGAAATTTGCTGTGAAAAAATCATTTGACTTGACCGGGATTCGAACCCGGATCTCCCAATTGCCGGTCAGGTGTGTTAACCAGTTACACTACCAAGCCATCTTCCTTCAAGGCGAATTTCGAGGGGGGTTTATGGTTTATGGGAACTAGATGTTCAGGCCTCAAGTCTACATTGAAGCACATGAGACGAAGTTGTGCTTACAAAGCCACTGTCGCGGTGGATAAACCCAACATTGTCGTTATTAAAACGACGAAATTGACAAATTTCCAAACATTGCATGTAACAAATGATATGGTACGAAGTCACTCGCTCGGGTGCATATACACCAGGGTTGAAATTCTCTATGAAAAAATCATTTGACTTGACCGGGATTCGAACCCGGATCCCTGTCAAGTCAAATGATTTTTTCATAGCGAATTTCAACCCTGGACTATAAGATGTATTTTCATCAGAGTCTCTGCTGTGATCACCTAGGGGAATATTTTCCTCCTCATCTGTGTCATCACTTTCCACATTGCTGACTTCCTGTTCCTCATCTGACAGCTCTTGAAGTACCCTCAGATAGTCTAGTTCGGTAATGAATTTACTGAATCTGATAAATACCTTAGGAATTTTTTCAGATAATCGAAAAACCATAAAGTAAAAGGACAGCAAAATATGCAATGGAAATTATTCCTAAAAATATACTCATTACATAGGGCTTGCGTTAGAGAGAATGCCACTGGTCAATTTCCTAATGGTTTTCTCTCCGTACACAGCTGCTTCTACTTGCCGTAGGTTTAGCAGTTAGTTCAACCTGATTCAGAGGAGGAATGGTGCAAATTCTATATTCCTACCTACTCACATCACACTACATCGTACAGAAAGAAACAATGTTGATCAATAAGTGCCACTATGGGATCGATACATCACCAGGCATGTGTTGCACTGAGTGCAACAAAAACGACTAGTACAGGTACTAGTTCCTTTTATTACGAACTACGTGAATCTGCGCTAGAATTACTTGCAGATATCTTTTTAATGTGCTGGAGGGTTAGAAGTTTTTTCAGTTGTCTGGTATGTCATAGAATTTTGTCATCATACTTTGCTCTGTATCACATATCCTTTCTTAACTTACCAAAAATGAACTTACTGCCTCATCACCAAAAAAATTCCCCCTTGAGTCTTTTGTACTTTCAAATTGAACGTATAGTTCATTGATTTGGGCACTATGCACCTCGAATTGAAGAACTGGTTGTATTTTGTGTTTATAGGTGAGAAAATGTTTGGAGGTTTATGAGCAATTGAAACAAAGGATGGGAGTTGTGATTGTTGGCCCCCCGAGATCTGGAAAATCTACCATTCTTCGCCTTCTGAAAGCTGTAAGTAATCATTCAAACATGCAACATTTTTAACTTAGTTGTGTCTAATATCCTTCTTCTTATGCAGATTCTTTTAACAATTAATATTTCTCTATGTACATGTTGGTTTTTTATCTTCTGAGAGTTTTCTGTATAGCAATCACTCTGAAAATGTTGCCCTTATATTTTCTTATTTTTTATTATTTATTGCCCTTGGTATTTTATAGACTCCATAAAGTGATTGAATTTTCATGAAATGACTAACATGCTTTTGCATTTAGATGTGTATAGAAAACTATTGACCTACGTGCCCTCATTACCTAGTACTTTGGATATTTTTATTCTCACCTTACTAATGGTATTTTTTCTTGGGTTAATCATCATTTCATCATAATTGGGTTAATAATAATTTGTAATTCAAGAAAGAGTTATGAGAATTATTACTGGGAAACCTCCATGTTCCCCCTGTCAACCACTTTTTTAAAAGCTTAAATTACTGCCTCTTCCTTGTATATGTGTCATGTTTTCTTTGTTACTTAATTGGGATAAGAGAAATAAAAGATTGAAAAACTTTCATTTCCACAAATACTCCTCAAAAAGGAAAAATTAGATACTACATTTTTTCTCAGTCAGTTAAAAAGTCTGCAGAAGGGCCTAAGAAAATGGATGTCAGGCTTTCTTTAACTTTTACAGAAGTTGAAAGCAGAAACTTGATGCATTTCATTGGGCAAATTGTATTATTCAGTTTTTGAATTCCTAATGAACAATGAATTGCAACTGAATATATATTTTGTTTACATTGTATTTTTTGACTTGTCCCATTCAACATATGCTTGTTGACGCAGGATAAATAAATTATTCATATTTTTTATTTGTACATTTCATAAAAAGTGGAACTATCACCAGAAAAAAAATGGACAGTTGAAACCTCAAACTGATGAAACCACTAAAATTTTAAGTGGCCCATAGTTCATCTCTTGTATCATCATTTTATTTTGAATAGCCTAATCTGATACATATGTGTTTCAATTTCCTCTGAATAGGCTCTTGTGGAATCTGGTCGAATTGTCAAGATGCATACCCTGAGTCCTAAGGCTATGCCAAAAACTCACTTGCTGGGGAATATAGATCCTGATACCAGAGAATGGTCCGATGGAATCCTCACTTTGACTGCTCAGCATATTTATGCTGAATCATCAGGTATTATCATGCAAAGCTTTTCATGTGTAGGAAAGAATTATGAACTCGTATTTGGTGAGAATGATCACTCATTCATTTTAATTTCCTACTTCCCATTGTCAACATTTATATGAACTAATGCCTCTTAATTATCCAGGTTTTCAATGCAACTCTCTCAACCATGACTAGAGATGACTAAGTTACCGAAACTTTCATTTGAGGTAAATTACCATGGTACATTGTGGTAATTTAAAAAAATTACCATAATTTTCTGGTAGTTTTTAATTTTCTGCAATAAATAGCCATTTGAAGATTTAATAGGAAAGCTAATAGGACTAGCAAGGGGTTAATGGCATTTGAACTATAACTCTTGCTACATTAATGTACTAGAAATCAAGATAATTTAAACACAGCAGCCCACCTGCAATTAGGAATTATTTTGTTTGGTGTGAGAAATTAACATTCAAACCGTTGAACCAATACCCTCTCAAATATTCCATGAGTACAAATATCCCACAAGTGAGTTGTACGTGCCTTAATTTATAATTATGATTGTATGAAATATATGTAAACTTGGCTTAAAATAATATGTTTAAAGTATATTGGTATGAAAAATATCTTAGATGGAGGTGAAAATTACCAAAAATTATGGTAATGGTCAGGGGCTGCGGTGAATTACTTAAAATACCATGGTAATTTACAAAAATTACCATGGTATGGCCCATCGGTAACCATGATGCTTCTCTGATTTTTTAGGCATTTTTACCATCTGGGAGAGTTTTCCTAAGTTGGCTAGTCTCAACCATTTATTAAGTACTATGGTGGTCCTTATTTTTTGAAACTCTTATTTGTTTTGGGAAACTCCTTATATTTGTGTCGTTATGTGAGAAAATAAAGTTAACAGAATATTATTGTAATTGGATTAGGGAAATAAGTGCTGAAATGCACCTAAAATTTGAAAATTTCACAATTTTTTATGGTTTTATGGCCAATCCTGATAATTACAGATCACTCAGCATTTTTAATTGCTTTTATGTAATTACCAATGACTCATCATACATTTCGCATATTGATTTAGAATATTTGGAATTTATCCCAAGTCGGCAGTTCCTGAGATAGAGGCCAGAAAGTTAGCTCATGCCACTCAAGTTGCTGGGTTTGCCTTGGGCGTCCTTCTATCTGCAGAGTTGCATTCTATGTTTGCTCATGTCAATTTTTAGTGGAATGTGTAGCTTTCCTTTGTAAGGTTTAGGTATAGTTTTCATTAAATCATTTCACTTTAAGTTGGTCCTGCAGATATATTGATTTTTTGGGTAGTAATTAATATTTAAAAATCTGGTTCAGATATACTGACAGTACAGATTTCAGGCAAAAATGCCAAAGCCGGTAATAAACTTAACCCTCTCTAACCTGAGTTTTGTTTCTTCGGCAAAAAATTTATTAAATGAACATAGGCATCCATTCACTTTTGCGTAAAAAGTAACTTTTTCAACGTTTAAACATTTTTTTTTCAAAAAATAGGCACTGTAGCTCATTTGTTACAATTGGTGTAAAGAAACTCGTGCATTAGAGTATGAAGAACTGTTTATGTGGTATGGAATGCTATGAAACGATTTACATGAAGATTAGCAAAAATGTACATGACATTTTGAGAATTTTTTCTTGGAACACTTTCAGATCCAGGATTCTTACAATTGTCAGAAAATACCGGCCAATGACCTATTTCATCTCCACTAACATCTTCAGTTTGGAGCCGCTGAAAACAGTACTATCTTCTTTTTTTGTTAAAATTTTCCATCCATGGAAATAAAAAATGAGAGGCATTTTGATAGTCTGACTGCTACATTGAAGTTACAATTGTATCCAGGGGTTATGAAGCGTAAACTGAGAATAAACACATGTTTATATGATACGTTACCTCCAAGTCACAGTGGGTAAAATAACAAAAATTTGAGAAATCACATAAAATGAAGTTAGAGTTCATTTGAAACAAATATGTATATACATCAAAGTTAATTACATAACAGAAACGACTAATAGGTAAAAATAATGAGTAAGCACAGATTAAATTGCATTTGCATTGAATACAAACTTGAACTGCGATGAATGGGGCTATATTCACCGAAAAAATGTTCAGTTACATGCAAGTAGGTATTAAGCAGTGTTCATAATAGTCATGGCCAAATTTTTTATGTACAGTTATCAAATTTGTTCAAAATATGTATTTTAAAATGATGCTTTTCTATTGAGTATTAAAACTTTTGCATTTACCATGTATGTACCAAACGCATATTGAAAGTTGACAAAATAGCAATTTTTCATTGATATCCAGGGTCATTTATTTTCCAATGAATGCAGTAAAAACCTGAGAAGAATGTGGGATTATTATTATTATTATTATTATTGAATGTATCCACCAGTTACAAATGAAGATGTTCTCATTGAATTTTTATGATGACTAATTATGAAATATGTACCTAATTAGTTGTTTGCACGTAAAAAGCTCAATTATCCATTATAATGTTCTTATTTAATATGTTATTATTTTGAAGATGTATGGTCTTGGCTAGTCCTCGATGGTGATGTGGACCCAGAGTGGATAGAAAGCTTAAACTCTGTTTTGGATGATAACCGCCTGTTGACGTTGCCATCTGGTTGGCGGATCCGGTTTGGGCCTAATGTTAATTTCCTCTTCGAAACTCATGATCTAAGTCAAGCCTCTCCTGCCACTGTTTCCCGCATGGGAGTTATTCTATTAAGGTAATTATAATTAGCACCCATATTTTCAGTCTTAAGGGGGCTGTATACCTCAGCCAAAAATTCCCCAATAATTCTAGCTTCTGCTGCAGTCTCAGAATGATCTTTGCCTTCCCCTCCATTACGAGCCCCGGACTAAGTGCCACTCATGGCACTGTGGAAAAAGTATTACATGGGTTCATGAGAATGCTCGCTGTGATGTTATAATACACAATTTTCAATTTTTGATGATCCTACAGGAAAATGAAGGATTCTCATTCTCTGTAAGTGCAAAGATATTAGGAAGTAAACATTATGCATCATGTCAATCACCTGATTTTTGGAAATTCTGGTTTTTTTCTGTGGTCAAAATAGCAAGGTAGAAAGCAAAAGCAAAACACTAATTTCAAGTATTATTCCTTATTCTAGAGGCCTGTGCAAACGTTTACTTTTAGTAGGAAATCAGAACTGTAAAACAAAAGTGCTTCAGGAATAAAAAATTTGGAATTATCCACTGTAATAAATTTTACTGCGACCTAGGTTTTGATGTCTTCACACCTCCAGTCCACCTGATGATGATGTAAAAACATTGAAACGTAGGACGCAGTCAAATTTATTTCTGTGAATAATTGCAAATTTTTCTATTTCTGCATCGTGCATATGTTCCTCTCAATATCACAAGAATCTTCGGATTTAATAAATAAAAGTGCGTTGACATCTGTGGAAATGTTTTCAGCCTTGGTATCCAGTCCCCTTAAACTTATCTTTTATCTTTAAGTCTATTGGATAATAGAGTGGAATAGACTCGTTGACTGTAAATTTTTTTGAATGAATAGACTACATTTTAATTAATGTTGGTGAATGACTTTGAAAAAATCTTTGATGTGGGTGGATGATTCCCTCCTGATTTGTATGGATGTTGAGAATAATCACTGACTTATACAGACAATGTGGGCTCGTAAGGAGACCTCATGGTTTGTTGAAAATAGATTTTTGTTGAATGAATGTAAAACAGTCAGTGTTACCAGATCAGAAATTGTTCAGAAAGTGTTGTGGCTTGAATGAATTTTATCTAATTTTGCATTCCTGGAGAATGTCACTTGTTCTATAAAAGTAGTCTAATCTTGCCCAAAATTGCATTTAGTTTTGTAAGTAATTGTTCTTTTAAATGTGCAATAGAGCCATGTTTCAGTGTCTAAAAGCAATAACTACAATTTTTAACTTTGCCTAACTCAAAAGGTAAGGGTGTGGTGGCTATGTATGCATGATAAATAACTTATATTTAAAAAAATATTTTAGTTACAATTTTCTAAGAATTTTATTCTTACATGTTACTTTTTTTAATCAGATCAGTTTGGTAATTTTATCAAAGAAATATTATGAGTTAAAAGATTGTTTTTCATTTCAGTGAAGATGATGTGAGCATTAGAAGCATTGTTGAATCTTGGCTGAATCAAAATGGCGGTGATCACATGAGGCTTCTACCTAGATACATTGAGGACTATTTCTACAAAGGTGATTACATTATAGTGTTGTAATTCATCTTTGATTTTCTATCTCCGATGCTCTCACTGTTCTACATGTAGTAATGAATTTTATGTATGATTGGTGTGTGTCAACTATCTCTGGGAAAACAGTGAGGGTGGTAAAAGCCGCTGCTAAGTTGGTTCTGAATATTGTCATCATAGATACTCTCTTCCGTGAGAGAATAATTAGTCTAATCCACATATGTTAATTATGGGATCAACTCAGATCTTGACCACCATATCTTTATCAATTCTTCAAAGAATGATATTGTCACAACCTTGGTTGGTTGTATAAATGATCATTAAAACCAAAAATGTCTTTTTCTTTCACATAATGTTGTTCTACAAAATAATGTCTGAAAATGTATTATTTATTTGGTATTCTTATGTGTTTTATTTATGTATTAGCTGTCCTCAGTTTTGTACTAGCTTGTTTCTTTTGGTCCAATCTAGCTGTTGAATGGGTGATCAATACTGGAGAACTAGCCATTGGGAGAAGCATGCAGAGTGTCTCCCTTGTAATGAGTGGGCTATCTCATTTGGAGAGAGATATGAATTCCAAAGCTCACTTTGCCATTGCTTTGGTTCATGGATTGGGATCCAATCTTTCCTTTACTAGTCGCGAAGCATTTGCAAAACAGGTAACTATTGCTAGATTTTTTCCATAACCTATTTTTAGCAGAAAAGAATGACTTGGAAATTGCCTATGAAAAAAGGTGCCCAAGACCAAAAATCTGCTCTTGTGCTAACTGGAGTCCCACTGTAAAATCTTATTTATTTATCCAATGTTGGATGTGAAATTTCTTAAAACACCTCCAAGCTTAACTACCATAAGTCAGAGTTTTTGTCCCCAAGGAGATATTCAATATGTAGTCAGCTATTGTTTCATGATTTATAAGTGACAGTAGACTTCAAAAAAGTTGTAGCTATCCTTCATGAAGGTGTAAATTCAAGAGAAGACGCCATTAAATGTTCCCATTTCAAGCATGTGGAGGCCTCCCAATTATCTCAAAAAGATTCTTCAGATTTTGTTGATCTATCCTCCCTGAAGATGCTTGAAAGATTTTCAGGAAATAGGTTAAAAATTTATTTTTAGGATGTAATCTTATGGCTGGAAGGTTATTTTTTCAAACTTTTGGCCATGGATATTGATTTATCTGACAAAGCAGTTGTACTCTACTCATACTTATTGAAGAAGGCAATTAAAAATTATTAATAAAATTAGTACTCCAGTCTGGTTATGAATGATTACAATTAAAGCATTTTGAAACCAACAAATCTACTGTGGAATATCTATATTGCCTCTCTTGTAAATATCATTTTCTTAATATTTTTTGTGAGGGAAAATGTTATAAATAAGGATGAGTCGAATCCAAATGTTGATTCTCGATTCCATCGGTTCTCTGGATTAGAATCGTTATCGAGAATCGATCGCCTAAAGTCGATTCCAATTCCATCGATTCCAGATGGATAAATATTCACATAAAATTTCATTTATCACATCATATTTGTCTCTGTAGTTATGGGTGTAGGCTATCAATTTGTCCTTTTTATCTACCTCAATAAGCTGAGGATATATTTTCTAATTGTTAATAAAAATACTTTTTGAGCGACTTAATTGTCTTTGTTATTTTATTTCAGCCAATACTTGAATTTAAATCTTAGTCGTACGCTACTGGTATATCAATATCCCACCTGTTATTAGGAATAAGAATTGTTGAAATCAGAATTGAGAATCAAATGTGTAAAAGAAATAAAAAGCATCAATGCTTTTAAATCAGAACTGAAAAGGTCCTTACAAAATTAGTTGTTCTATTCCATTGAGGAATACCTCAATGACACTGTATGTTAAAACAGTTAATTGTGTATAATATATGTATGTATGAATATGACGAGCCCTATATCTTTTTCATATCAATGTATCGGATCTTTGGACAAATAAAGATATTATTATTATTGTTAATCGGGAATCGATTTGAAAGAATCTGAATCGAATAAATGTGGAATTGACTCATCCCTAGTTATAAATAATGGCATATTCCGTCTCCATATAATGTTACATGTCAATTAGCCTCAAAGTTTATTTACAAGAACTCGAAGGATAATGAGTAACATAGGGAATAACCGCATAAGTTTAAGAACATGCAAACGTGTAATGTGTGTTGCCTGGCCACCATGGGGCACTCGCCTCTTTTTTTTAACAATTATTTTGGTAATATAAGCGGCAATTTATTGATTTTTGTCTTAAAATGTCCATAAATGAAGGATATACCTATCGCAGAGAAAATATATCCAATTAGATTTAAAAAGCTGATTCTCACTGTTAAAAATTGAAAGTTAGGCACCCCTGCGGCAAGGGTCGTCAGGGATTGATTGTCTTCAAACTTTGTTATCGTTATGTTTGCACCAAAATGAAAATATTTAAGCTTCAAGATGTGTTAAATACGAAAAAAATTAAAATCTGGAATGTTGGCCCACTCTAACCCTCATGTCCATAAAACATGTGGCCAGGGTTTCTGGCAAAGGTAGCTCACTTGTATCCACTGATAGGCCTACTGCAAGTACCGAACAATGACTGCGTTGATAATGGAGTAAAGGCTCCCAGCATGTGTAATTGCTGCCATGCTGGGTCTGAACTCTAGATACTACTTTGCCATGCTGCCTAATTCTACCCTTAAATTAGCTTGTGACCTAGCTCTATGTAACTTATGCTTTTAGATGTGGTGAGGTAGCATGGATTGGCTTTTTAAAAGACATGTTTGGAAGAATTCCTTTAAAGTTAATGTATATAAATTAATAATTATATATTATTATGCAGATATTTGTACATTATAATTATATATTATATGATAGAAGTTAATATGTATCACTATAAAAACAACCGATTACATCTTAATTATTTTAATAATTAGAATAACATCATAAAAACTCCTCTTAAACTTGCTATTTAATTGATTAAAGTTATCAAATTTCATTTTCTTACACTTGAATTAATAACTTAATAATTAGAAGTTTGAATGACCCCATTCTTCTTGTTTTTTTTGTAGGGAGGAATTGGAATTTGTGTGTATCTTTATTTGTAGAAATGCATTATTAGAATATCATGTGCTTTGAAGTTTATGTACCATATATCTAAGGTGTAGCAATTGGGTGGAATGCTATAATTAACCAAGATTAAATTGAATTGTTACCTAATCTTTCTTGTGTTGTGACCGGACCCTGTCGTGAGACGGCACTTGAACATGGTTTTAAGTCGTGGGTCCTTGCCCTTGGTTGTCAGAATTCAATGATTGATTACAAGCTGCATTTTTAGGTAAAGAGAAAGGAAAGGAACTACCTTTTTGGTGTCTCGGGCCGGTGTGAGCTAGGAAGTCGGTGGTTGGTAGCATTGGTAGAGTGGCGCTGGGTTATGATGAGGTGCTTTTGGCGATGAGCTTGTTCTAATGAGAGTCGACCTGTTGAACTGATGGGACTGTAGTGAGAGATTGCCCAATGGAGATGGACAATTAAACCTTGCAGAGCAATACTACACTTCCTTGCAACTATTCGCTACCCAATCCGACAGCGTAACGTTCTCTGAACACAACCCCAAGCACAAGGGCACGTCTTTTTCTTACCAACAGTTTATATAGGATTTATGTCTCGTAACATCCCACTCCCTTCCTCCTGTTGACGAGAGGAGCTTATGGGTCCCCGAATTTAGAAATAGAAGGAAAGTTCGGTGTCCATATGACAGACATTCCAGGTCACCATGTTTTCCCCATAACATATTTTCCCCAAAAAATACTCCTACATTACAGATTCTATTGTGAGTGCTTGTCTCAATTGCCTCCAGCTATCCTTCCCGACGCTCGAACTCGAATTTGTATAGCACTCTCAAGCTCTTGCTTTTGCAATCACTGTTCTTGTGTTAACTATTTAAGCCCTGCAAACACAATGTCATTAACTATTTCTCTGAGCTAGATATGGAGGACTCTGGGCTATGCATGCTAAAATGATTTAACATTGTATCATGAAAGCTTTGCTTAGTGTCTAACTCTACCACCCTTGGTAAACTCCATCTTCCTCATTTGACTAAAGATGGACTCATGGTACCTTTGATCTGTAATACACTATAGATGTTGCCAAGTTGTGAAGATAGCCCCATAATTGAATGATGCTCCACTTGTGTCAAGGGAGCACTAAGGCTGCATTGTTGGTAAGACAGTTGTTTTGGTTCAGCAAATTCTAGGGATGGACCGATTCCAGAAATTGCCGATACCGATTCCGATACCATTTCTCCTCCCCCCAATACCGATACTACTTTGTTCTAGGTATAATACAAACTCAATATTCCACCACAAACATTTTAAGCTTGCTCAATCAACTAAGAAACCAGATTACCGAAACAACCATTATTACGCCGGCAAAACACTAAATTCACTGAAAAAGTTTGGTGAAGAAAGGTGATCGAAAGAAACATACTCTGTCTTACATTGAGCTGATGGCATTTGGTACCAGAGCACTCTTGTGGTAGAATTCAAAACCTCATTTAATCGGCCAAATTGGCAGTAAAAATCTGAAAATTGAAAAAATCTGAAAAACACTGACATGACTGACGATACCGATGCTACCAATACCATAAGTATTGCCCGATACTTCATATTGGTGTCGGTATTGGTCCATCCCAAGTAAATTCTTTAAAATGAAACAATATCTCTTTCAGGTATTTGAATGGGTTGGTGAGACTCCATTAGCTCCTGTGGACTATTCCAGTCTGTCACTCCATTGCTGTTTCAACCCCGAAAGGGATTGCATTGATTTACATCACACTGAGAGGTGGGAAGCAGGGAAGAGGCTTCAAAGTCCTGGAAATGTTCTGTCATCATCGTCTACCAGTCCTTCGGCACTGTCAACCGCTCTTCCTCTTGTTTTGACTGCTGACATCAAGGGTGCATTGGATCAGGTCCTACCTTGGCTTAAGTCGGAAAAGAGGCATCACTTTATTCTTGTGGGACCTGCTGGATGTGGGAAAAGGTGAATTTGTTGTTAATGCAATCAAATCAATCCATAGATACTATTCTAGGAGTTTAATTGAAGAGAGCATGAATTCACCGGATATTGTTCCCTTTCAATTTTTTTCAAACTCATTGACCTCTGAATAACAGCAGTCATTGCTAAATGTGTTGCAATAGGGATTTTAGTCTACCAAATTTGGTTGACAACAGTCTCACCAAAATTCAAAAGCTTGAAGTTTATTTTCCTATTAATGTTTTTTTGTTATGGTTAATGTTACAATGCTTATGATAATTATGTAATTAATTGTCAATAATTTGTAAAGGGACCATGATTCAATTCCCATTCCATGTAGGCCACGTTGATTACTTGATATATTTTCATTGGTAACAAGTACAGCAGACCCTTGCTTATCTGGACCCCTTCATAGTCCAGACAGCCCTTGGGTGACTATTGCAGATGGTATGCTCAAGGACTGCGTGATGGCATCACTATTGCATCTTTCATAATCATTTACTGAACCAGTATTTTTGTCGACCAATTTTGGTTGACTTCTCACCAAGATTCAATACCATTAGGTTTATTTTCCTGTTAAATTTGTTTGCAATGGTCAGATAGAAAGAATAAGACAGAAAACACCAGTGAGGGATGTGATACAGTATGTAAAACTAAATTTGTGCAGAATGTTGTTGGGAATACTAATTCCTACAGTGGACCCCAGAGGGGATTAGGCCAGAATGATAGATGGAAGAGACCTGTACTCAAGTAAAATAATTATATCTTCCCCTCAATGGAATCAAGCCACACATATTGGCAGTGGATTCTAAGAAATAAATCATTAGATACTTAACAATTCAAGCATTACATGACATGTGTTATACGTGTCTCTTCACTATGTTTGCAAAGAATTCTATTTAACAGAAATTTTTTTCCCCACAATATAAAATTATTTAAGGAAATTATTCATAGCTGTTATCCACTTGACCAGAGATGAAGGACAATGGTAGCTGCTTGGAATGACATGAAATAGATTCACTACCTCCACGTGCTTGACTGAGTGGTATTTGCTTTTCCTTCTTGGTACTATTTACTATTTAATTTTGTCCTACATGGATGTTGACCCATGTATGCTATGGGCTAAAATTGAAAAAATGTAGAATAGTTTCTCTCATTGTTTGAAATGAAGCTTTGCTATGTCACTCTAGAGTGATTGATGCATGTGACATTGCGTGTCATTTCCCTTAATCATTGTGCGCTAACAGATCAATGTGAGTCCCACAAGAAATGTCTGCCTGTGTTTTTCTCAGGAAACTCTCTTTGAAACAGGTTGCGGTACGTCCATCAGTTCATTTATGCATTGAAAACCAATTTCTTTGTGTAAAAAATTTATTAATTTTATGTAAACATACTACAGTGAGTCTGCGGTATACATTGTTTTGATTTACGTCTGATTCGATGGTTAGTCCATGCTAACAATGTTCATCGGAAAATTTTTCCCTGTCTAATGCTAATAAAATAGACTGTATGTGCATATGTTTGCTTTTTTTTAACTGAGACATAATCATCCTGTCTGAAATAGCTATTTTTTCCTGGAGAAAGGTAAGAAAGGAATTTTGAAATTAACACCTTGATTTATTGCAGGATTAAAGTGGTCACGAACATCTGGATCTGTTTTACATTGTTTCGACTTACGTTGTTCTTCATCAACACGCATCTTCATCGTAAATCGAGGACTTACTGTTTATGTTTACTTTCAGTAATATTTGCATTTGTATTATAACAGGTGTTTTTCAGTCAATAATTTCATTTTATGCAGGAAAATACTTAATTTATAGGCTGATGTATGTGGAAATATTAATGCCATGAGACTACAAAGACTTTAGATTGGGAATCCAAAGAGAAAAATAGTAACTGTTGGTGACAATGTAAATATAATTGAATTTCTGACCATGCAACAAGTCTAGGTCTGCCCATTGGCAGTTAGGTGTGCACTAGGAAGGTTACTGTGTTGATAAACTACTCATATACTCGTTTGGATGAACATATTGAGACCATAGGAATTTTTTATGATTTAAAAAAAGCTTTTGACAGTGTTGACCATGTAATTCTGCTGAAGAAGCTGCATTATTATGGAATATCTGGTATAACCAACGATTGGCTGAAATCTTTTCTTATTGGTCGATCCCAATTTGTTTGCATTAACCCGGACCCTCTTCTAAGTTTTCCTCAGAAAAAACACATTTCCAAAGGTCTACCACAGGGCTCAGTATTGGGCCCTCTACTTTTCTTATTATATATTAATGACCTTCCTACCCGTGTCAGACAGGGTGAAATAATTATGTATGCAGATGATACTAATCACCTCATTTCTTGTGCCGATAATGTGAATGTAGTTGCCCAGCAAGAGGTCAATAATATGTTATCCTGGTGTACTGATAACAGGGTTGTGTTGAACAGAAAAAAATCCTCTTTCGTGCTTTTTCACATGCATCAAAATAAATTGTTTTCTTCCCCCTTGTTGAAATTAGATATTAAATCTATTGCTATGTCTTCTGTTACTAAGTTTTTAGGTGTGTATTTCGATGATACCCTGAACTGGGAATCACATATTGATTTTTTATGTTCACGAGTAGCAAGGAGCTGTTACCTACTACGTAGAATAACTCCGATCACAAGCGTAAGTGTTGCTCTCTCTGTGTATTATGCATGTATTTTTAGTCAACTAAAATATGGTGTCTGTGCATGGGGTCATTCCCATCGAACAACAAGACTGTTTAAACTACAGAAGTGGGCCATAAGAGTTTTGGTCGGTTTAAATAAACGCACTAGCTGAAGATTATATTTTAAAGAACTTAACATCTTAACATTCCCATGTATATATATTTTCTATACAATTATGTATGTTAAAGAGCATCATCTGGCTCTTGGATTGCCCTTGAACAATGATGTTCATTCATATAATACCAGAAGAAATGGTGATTTTAAAGTGGTGTCTCACAATTTAGTGTCCTTCACAAAGCAACCGTCTTATGCAGGTTGCATGTTGTACAACAGTCTCCCTAGTGAGATCAAACAGACTCGTAGTATTCCTGTTTTTAAAAAGAAATTGAAAGAACTTCTATTGAACAACGTTTTTTACCCAGTCGATGAGTTCTTGAATAAGTGATTGTATTTATGTATTGTGTTTTCCTTTGGAGGTGAGGATTTGTATTTATGAATTTTGTTTTCTTTGTAGGTGAGGATTTATTTTTATTTTTTTTTCTCTTCTCCTTGACTTGTCGTATACATATGTTTTTTATGTCTCCGGGACCTATAAACTACTTACTTACTTACATGCACATGCAATCTCAACCACCTAACAAACAACTGTCTGGCTAATTATAAGTTACATATCTTTTGGCAATTATACGATAAGTTTCCCCAATATATTGTAATAAAAATAAATCTCACAACAAATTGAATCATATTGTAGTAACAGCAGCAGAAAATAAATTACCATTCTTTTGTTTAAATGCCCTTAAACTTTTCATATTTGTATTTACTATTTAAGAATGCCACTTACTACACTTTCTTCACCTGTGATAGTTATATTCAAGCCAATAGTTTTACTCTGAATGGTCTCATGCATCTTGTAAAGTAATAAAATGCCACCAGTGACCATAAATTCACTGAATAAATCCCCATAAGTAATAGTTTGGAGACAATAACATATAATCTGGACGTCTCCTGCCCCATGTAGTCCCAATTAGTGAGGGTTTACTGTAATATGTGTGTTAGAAATACTGTGAAGAGATGTATACCTACATATAAGAGATATTTGATTAGCCAAGCTTGAATGGCAGATCAATCTAATAAATGTTAAATACTTTTATCCACAGCACCTTACTCAAGTACTGTTTTAGCCAGCTGAGGTCAACAGAAGTGGCTGTTATACATTGTAGTGGTCAAATAACCCCTCAACATGTCTTGCAAAAACTGAGTCATGTAAGTATACTTACTTTCAATTTTATATACCAACTGTGTAAAAACAACATTTAAAAGGCTTTTGCTCTTGATTTCATAATGAACAGTGAAACTTGGATGATGTAGCTTCCTTTAAAACAGATTCAAATTTACATGGTCATCGAACAGGTGCCAATCTTCACTGACTGTGGGATGATGATTCACATTTACGTGGTTTTCTTAGTGGACGGTTTCATCATTTTTTTGAGAAAAATTAAATCCTTATCAAAAACTACTTCCCAACCTTAAATGATGTTGTTTACTTCAGAATGGAATTTCAACCCACTTTATTTGATTTTTCTACGACATTTGAACTAATCTTTGAATGTCATTGCTTTAATGCAATTATTCCTTCGTAGTATGTACCCAAGATTAATTTGGATGTAATTCCCTGCCATCCAAAAATTGATTGCACAGGAAGCATTTCCTGTGTCACGAACTACGTAATGATGTTGTGTGTCACTATCCTCAGATCTTTATACCCTGTACTGATATTTTTTGGGCTGCATCGAGTGTATTGTCCCCATATATTGTAGATTTTATCATTATAATTATCATTCAAGAAATATTGAGTGTGGGGAATCGGGTTGGTGTGGTGGCCAGAGTACTGGCTAACCATATGGACAGCCAGAGTTCAAAACTCGGCAGAGGAGGATATTTTTCAGAGAAAACTGATCCCTACTTGAGTGTCTTGTGGAGGGCACTCTAACTGCAGAACTCCGTCTGTCGGATGAGATGTTAAACCGTGCTGATGCTGGGTTTCTCTCCACTCTTACTCCCTTACCTGTCCCCTATGGTGCAAATGACCTTAACTGTCAGTTGCCTCACCAAATATCCAATACAGTAATGAGCATAATCATCCCTGCATTGGACTCTACTGGTCACACTTAACAATTCACTAATTGAGACTGCTTGGTATAATAAAGAAGATGAAATGCAACTCACCAGTAGGAGTATTCCAAATTTAATGGAATATACTATACTGTATGTATAAAATATGATCTTATTTGTTACCATGCTTCATTTAGTCTCTTTTGCTAATCAACGTCAAATACATTTTATAATTATTCTCCTATTATCACTGCTGATCACAGCCAAATTAAGCTTTTGGAAAATATTTTAATTGGTGAAAGTAATTCAGGCATATTGTTTCATCATTGCCCAGAAGGAACCCCTGCTTCTGTTGTAAAGTTAGCATGGTCCTTTGTGATTGCACCCTTACAAAGCTTGTACTGTACTACGTAGTTCAGCTTTAAAATCAAGAGAACTTACTTAAATATCACCACTCATTAAACAAAAGGGACTTTTGCATTTTTAAGTCATATGTTTTGGATGTTTTGTTGAAAAGATTGGATAATAATAATAATAATAATATTTTTATTAGTCCCAGGACAAGTTTTACACAAGTATAGGACAAGTTAAAGTCAAAAGTACATAAGTACACATACAGTAGTAAAATTCCCATTATACAAAATTCACAATAATATTAAATTCACAAAATTCTCACATAGAAGTAAAATTCAGAAGCCACAATTAACTGTTGAAGAATTCCTTAACTAAGTTAAAAGCTTTGCCAACCAAGCAACTTCTTAACTGCTTTTTAAATGACTTCATCGAGGAAGCTGTCTTTATATCATCAGGTAAAGAATTATACAGTAGCACTCCAGAATAACACTATATTGGATTGGATTGGATTGATAAACGATGTATATGTTCTAAATATTTTTCATTATGTCGAACTGTTTTTCCCATTTAATAGGTCTGCATGGCCATTTCAAACCCCTCTGGAAGAGTGTATCGACCACGGAGTACAGAAAACTTAATTCTCTATTTTAAAGATCTGCATATGGTCAAACCTGATAAATGGGGCACTAGTATGCTCATTGCCTTTCTGCAACAGGTGAGAAACCTATTTATCACTATTTTTGTTTTATCTAGTCAGCCATAAACCTGTCAGGTGAGGTAGTTTTGCTTTTTGCTACCACTTCACTTGAGAATAGAAGAAGAGGAATATTCTCCCTGACTATTAGAGTAGTTATTATTATTATGTTATATTAAGGAGTAACAAGTATCAGACTTTTATGAAACATATGGTGTGACCTTTTTCTGCAGCCATGAGGATTTTGGCCATTTTTAAGCATTAGTGGAAATGCTTATGATATGCATTGATTTTTTGTAAATGGAAATTTATTGAATTCTCACCTCACATTTTCTTTCTTTGCTGCTCTTTTTTGCTTAATTTTATGCCAAACAGTATGTGAATTCCTTGCTTTGTTCCCTGATCTTACCTAATGTTTAGTTAAGTAAGAAATTCAGTCATGAAGTCATCTGAGGAACACACCTTCCTAATTACCCTGGAATGGAGGTTCCTATTCTTGAACACTAAGAAAGTTTGACCATGTGAACCCCTCCTGGAATGGTAAGGCCATTTGGGATGGATTACTGGTAGGATGAAAGTGAAGATCAAAGGTACAAAAGCATTTACCCAGCAAAACAGGGAAATTCATTTACCTCAACGAAAGTGTTCAGAAGTTATGGATCAAATCCAAAATTTATTGAATCCAAATCTGGAACCAGAATCTCCTATTTATTATCAAATCTCAATTACCAAATCTCAAATATGAATCCTACTTTCACCAAATTATGAATCCCAGTTTCTTAACATTAACCCTTTAGTATGGTCGCTTATTTCACATATAATTTCAGATTGGTAGGTGTGGAACACCCAGGATAATTTTTATTTAGTGAGTGCAAGTCAAATATTTAGCTATATTTCTTCCTGGTTAAAAATTTAATTAATTACATTTTAAGTATGACGTAATTTTTTTAATGTTTTACGATACTCGATGCTAATATATGATGCTGGAGTGGTTGTTTTCTTGTAGTCTATGTCAAAGGTATTGGATATATTGCAAATGATTTAATTTTCTTCCTAAGTAACCACTAAAAGTTGGATTAATCATTTTTGTTCCCTTACATATGCTATTTATTAAAATTTAAATGTTTTATGACCCAGAAATGGAAAATATAGAATTGTAACAATTGTAAGCTGTGGAATATGAAAATAATATTGGAATTTACAACAAATTGCAAAATCTATATGAGTGATGAAGTATGAGTGCTATTCACTGGTGTGATGGCCTCCATAGCTGAAGTCACTCATCTTCAGAAAACAACTGAATTTTCACACAGAAAATACAGCATGAGGAGAGCTCTGTATTGAGAGCAAAACTCATCGACTGAGAAAGATTTTCAGTTCTCTAAGAGAAGTCTATTGCAGTTTATGGAAGAGGTGGTCAAAATGAAATACAGACACTGTTTCACATGTATCACTTAACTTTGAATGATATTGGTTGGCTTGGAACTATATATCTGCAGAAAGGTTCAACTCTGTGCATGTACTCCTTTCCTGGACAGAATGGCTATTGGAAAGCCTCAAATCCAAGTGCATACTTTGTTTTCATGCTGGAAAAATAATGAGTCTAAGTTTTGCTGGTCTCCTCATCTCCTGGCTTGAGCCATAGCATGTAATGATGTAGTTGTTGCATCTGGACTCTCAAGAGGGGACCATGAATCCATAACTAAAACTATGACTATGTTGCACCATTATGGTCGATGGATTCCATACACCTAAATTTGCAATACAAGCTTTTTTTAATGCAGAATAGAATTAAATCAACCCAACATTACATCCAATAAACTATAAAAAACTAAAGCTACTTGAGTTTTGGATTTGAAACTATGGATGAAATGTAAAATATGGCATTTTTAAATCTCTTCAGGTGTTATACTCCCAGGTGACCAAACTTAAGGATTAACAATGCATAAATAAATATTTATGTAATTATTTTGCTCTAAAAAAGAAATGTAACTGAACAGAAAGTCATTTCTCAAATGAATCTATTAATTCCTTAATTATGAAGGAAGGAACGTGTTAAGATTATCACCACAAAACCCATCTTATTTTTTGTCTACATGAAGGGCTTATGCTCGGTCATTCTTGTTTTTCTAATATGTCATTATTTAATTCTTCTTTAATTAGCGCTTGATAGCTTTTTTCATTTCATTTTCGTTATACTTTTGTGTTAGGTTTTCATTATTATTTGGCCTTAGTAGTTTAAGAAACATCAATAGTGCAGTTAGTTGTTAATAATTTATACAATAACCACGAAGTGGTTTGTTGGATCTCAGCTGGCATTCTTGTGGGATGGGAAGACAACAAAGGGGCTGCCACAACACAGGAGAGGTAAAGGTTAAATTTTTGAAAATATATCCATCCAAGAATGAATTTTCAATCTTCTTTTTTTTTTGATGCAGGTGATTTCATGTAATGGCTTCCATGATGAAAGTTTGGAATGGATTGGACTGGACAAAGTGCAAATTATTGCCACAATGAGCCTTAATTCAACCGAGGCTCAGCGGATTTCATTGTCTCCTCGTTTCATGTCGTTGGTTCATATATACAGCATGAGGTATGTGGGGGCCTGAGCCATACTGCATCTTTTATTCCACCTTCCTCAATTTCACTTGTCCTCTAATTTAAAAATGCTGACTTTCTCCTAGATATCCAGATCAAGAGCAGTTGACGGCAATATACACTACCTGCATGTCAGATGTCATTGGAGATTGGCTCCCTCAGCATCCTCAATTGAAGTCTTCTGGAAAACTATCGCTAGTTGTTGAAACTCTCATGAGGATTTACCTGGAGGTGAATGCAAGCACTTTGATCTGGTAGTGAAAATTGACGGAATGTATTTGCATTCAATTTTTCCCTTCACAAATAAGTATTTGACATACCTTTTGACTTAAATGTCAGAGAACAGATCTTTTTTAGTTTAGTTATTTTACTTGGAATATAAGGTACACCGGGCTAAGTGTAAATTAGGGGGAAATGGAACCCATGGCTATCGTCACATAAATAATATATATGAAGTGGTGCTCCTAGTGAGATTTTATGCCATCCATAGTACATACCGCTGCTAAATGAAATAGTCTGTAATCTTTTGCTGGTTTGAGGTAGACTCACTCAGTTTTTCCTCGACATGTGATTCCACCAGCGTAATTAGCTTGATCCAAAGGCTGACAAAAATATGTCATATGAGGTGGGAAAAAACTAATTCCATATTTTCTAACTTTAAGTCCAGATGGGATGAAGCATTATCGAGGAAGAATATAACCTTTGTTTTCTCCCTGCCCATTTTCCGGTCGATCTGTAATCTAGTCAGTCATGATGCCACGAGTCATCGATGCTTTTTTGTTCGCATACCAGACAACATCAAGATTGTTTACATTTATGTTCTTAAATCATAGTGGTCTGGAGGATTTTCCAATCACCAGCGGCATTTCAAATTTACCGATCATATTTGCGCATATGTGATAATTATGTCTCTTTCTTTGGAAACTTTTCCACCCAAACACTTTTCTTTCTTCAAACGCATGGTTTTCTCCGGTATTGCAGGAAAGAAAACTCCGGTCTCATCACAGTTGAATATGTTTCTTTCACTGTAAGTTTTACACAAATCCTTTATTTTGGACCTCCACTCATGCACAGTTTTCTCACTCACGGAAGCTGCTTCTCCACACAGAGTTTTGAATGATATGTTGTGGCGTAATCTACATTGTTCAAGCCAGCCATGCCCAAGCCTGATGATGCCCAAGCAGTTTCGTATTCCTGGGTCTTCACTTATCGCCTTATGAAATTTAAAGGAGACGCTAAGGCTATAGTGTCGGAAATCTGACTAACCTAGCGGGCCACAGTCATACATACCCCTCCTCTTCCCTTTAACACTCCGACTGACTCCAACTTTTGCACTACTTTGTACGAAAGTTCCCCTACTTTGTAAGTGCCTGTGTCAGCACTCATGATGCCCCTCTTCCTCTATTCCTTCAATTTCTGGATAGCGCAGAATATCTACATTGTTTTCTATTATTTGACCCCGGTGTCTGGCGTGCTTCTTCAGTTATGTGCATTCGGGTTTGTCTCTCTCCCATACTATGCCACATACCCAGGTGAGAGCCGCCCGTTTTTTGTGCCCGCTTGCAGGTCTTTTGTATCCAGGTGCCAGGTTGGGTCTCAGTCACCGAAACAGATGATTTAAAGTAAATTCTGTGGGAATTCCGTATCCCTGCCAGACTGAAGCATTCGTTTGGTAGGCATAAAAGCTTGGGAATAGAAGTAGAGAGGTCCCCAATTAACCTCCTCCATCTCTCTAACTCCCTTATCTACATCTTTCTAAGGACTTCATCTTGCCTTGCTGCTCCCGAGCCTCTTCCTTCCCTTTCACTCTATCTCTTCCCACACAACCGTCTCCCCTCGGTAGTCAGCAGAACCCCATACTGATAATTCCACAACACCCACAGTAAGGAATGTGTGGCAATAAAAAAAGGAAGGAGCACCTACCAGTAGACCAACTAGGTGTTTCTCCCAAATTGTTCGATGTTTTTTTTCCTGGATAAGTTCTTTGTAAGCAATAGGCTTTCAGTAAAAGGCATTTTTTTGTTTGGAGGAGGAGAAATTTTCACAGGATAGCACGTGATGTGTCCGTTATTGGAGGTAATTGGAGCAAAAACATACATTTTCTGCTGTCCGCGTCCGTTATTAAGAGTGTCCGCTATTTGGAGGTGTTAGTTCCATAAGGTTCAATGTTCAGGTGCCAGGACCAAAAAACTGTCCGCTAATGGGAGGTGTCCGCTATTTGGAGGTGTCAATTAAGGGAGGTTTGACTGTACTAAAAACAAGCATGATGAAATTCTAATTCACTTGATGTCAGTCTTTATTTTCATATGTGATCACACATTTTTTCAGTCATCCAAGAAGATTGCATCTCTTTTTCACCTTAGACTATATCAAAGGGCAATAGAAAGGTTTCCTTAACTTAGTGATCAAGACTAGTGTGTCTTCCCTGCCTATGGATCTCTTTAAGCTGGGAAATGTGGAAGGTGACTTTGGTAACTTATTTTATGTACAGCCTCGTACCTAGAAAGCATATAGTGGTAATGTCAATGAAGGTGTGCGAAATTCACAGTGGAAAAATCATTCCCCTGAACTGGGAATCGAACCCAGATCCCTTGATTTTGCGCTGAGTGCTCTAACCAATTAAGCTACCCAGGCATCCTCTTCCACTACGAATATCATGGGGGCTTTAAGGAGCAAGTTGTCTTCTGTGATTTTTCCACTGAATTTCATAGAATTGTGTGATCACTAGTGGGTGACTCCATTGAAGTCGCTGCATGGCTAGTTCCGTGGGTCTATGAAAATGTCCAAAGTAAACACCTTTGTGTTTAAAGTTGGGCTTTACCCCATGGACTGTAGCGCTTAGTGCTCGCATACAGGTACCTCTGGCATCATATGCACGGTACCTGTGGGGACAAATTGCTCCTTAAAACCAATTAAGCTACCCACTCTTCCACCCAGTGGAAGTTTAGGAAGAAGGTAGCTTAATTGGTTAGAGCACTTGGCCCAAAATCGAGGGATCTTGGTTTGATTCCCAGTCCAGGTGAATGATTTCTCCAATGTGAATTTCACACAATTGTGTGATCACCAGCGGGTGACTCCGTTGAAGTAACTGCGTGGCTAGTTCCGTGGTTCTTTGAAAACGTCAATGAAACTCTCTGTCATGGAGGAAACTGAGGTTCAAAGATTTGCCAATGCCAATAAAGGGCATAAGGTAGGTAATTAAGATAACCGGCTTGCTCCCTAGGGCAATGTAGAAATGTATATATATTTAAAAAAAATGTTTTGTGATATTTAATTATGGTTTGTGACAAATCATGGTTACTGAAATGTCTCTTTTTTTGACAGATCTTCATATGTTTTCATTGCAGGTAAAAAATAGCTTTTCAACTGTGGAGCAAAGCCATTATGTATTCTCTCCTGTGGATATCACTCGCTGGTGCCTAGCATTAAAGAGATACCAACTTACAGAAAAGGATTTGTCATCATCTTTGGAACCCATTCTTGAGGTTATTCTTGTTTCATAATCTGATTAACTAAGCATTTTATGACTGGAATGTGCCAACGTATATTGGTTATGGTGGCTCATAGGGAATTCATTTTAGTCTAATTGTACGTTTTTGGTAAATAATTGCTTCTTAAGTTAATTATTATTAATTTATTATTTATTCTATATAATATAATAATATAATATAAGTAATATATAAATAATAATAAAAGTAATAATATAATAAAAATTAAATATTTATATGCTAATATGCATTTCAGGTTCTCATATTTGAGGCATGCTGTATTTTTCGAGACAAACTTGTGACCAAAGTTGACAGAGAAAAATTTGATGGTATCATCATTGAAATCTTAAAAGAATATTGGAGCAAACCAAATTTATTGGATAGCTTGAAAGGTCAGTATCAAATATAAAATTATTTTTTTTGAGTATTCCGTGGAGATTTTTTGTTTTATTTTTCATGCTCTGAAAAACCAATTATATTTTGATGAAAATATTGTGATTGCTGTAAACTTGATCTATAGACTTTTTTTTATTGATTTTTACACCATTAATTGAGTAGAAATTAAAGTGATGATTATAATTAAGGAGTTAATATGGCTGTTTTAAAGCTTTTGGTGATTCAAAAAAAAATTCTGAGCTTGGTAGGTGAAAGAGTGGGATTTCTTGGGTAATTAGGGGGAGGCATGGCGACTAGATTGAGCAGATAGTAAGTGTTACAAATGGCATTAATTGCTTGGAGAAAGAGACATTAATGGGAAAGAGTGGACTGTATGAAAGAAATGAAATAAATATTGAAGGGTTCCCCACAAAGCTAATGCCTGAACTCACTCAGGATAAAAGAGGGCTGACTTGATTCTTTATGCCGGGTGACAACATGGCACCTTGCGTTGTCATTCCCTCGAGGTAACTGCTTGTCTGCCATACAAGACGTTCTACTCTTTTACTCACACAAAAGAAAATAACTGCCTATCACACAGGTGTTTTGGCTCACGCCGCAGGATTACAACTTCCGCTCTGGTTTGCAAGCTCTCGCTTATACCCGGGGCAAGTAAGTTATAAAAGGGGTTGACGAGAACTACTGTGAGAAGGGATGTTCCCACGCTTGGACCAGAACTGGTCCGAATTGACCCCCCATGGGTCCAGTGGTCCCCGACTCGAGGATGTACTTCGGCAGACCGCACGGCGTCAACCCGTAAAGTGAGCCAGAGAGATACCTAATTCCAAATAATTCGGCAACAGGCTCTCTCGGCCCACAAAGATGTGCGGTAGGTCGTTCGCGAAAGTGTGACCGATGGTCACTCGTCTCAGTTGTTTGGGGTAACCAATCTAATACGAGCACTTCGGGGAGGCAGAGGCCCTTGAGGTCCTTTTGACCTCAATCCGCCTCATTGGTGTCGGCCTCGAAGGGGTTGTGGTTTTGCTAACCTTCCCTTCCCATCCCTTCCTCCCACCTCTTCCTTACCCCGGGTATAAGCGAGAGCTTGCAAACCAGGGCGGAAGTTGTAATCCTGCGGCGTGAGCCGAAACCTGCCTATCACACAACGTAGGGCAAAACTATATCATGCATTCCCTCTGTGGCCAACATAATGTACTGAAGTAAGATGGGTGTACTGAAGTAAGATGGGAATACAAAACAGTGAGAGCAATTGATTGTTGAAAGATGTGATGTTAGGGAGAGTATTGGATTAGTCATAGGAAAAGAATACATATATGATTTTGATGAGATGAACAGAGTTAGGAAATATGCTGGACAACAGATGGCAATCTTAGAAAGAAGTTGGTTCAGATGCATGGAAATCAGACGTGCTATTCGCTATCTGTTTCTGCATGAAATATTTTGTAACTTGTTCTCAATATGATGTCACAATCTCCAAGTTGCAATTTGCTAGGACTAAAACGGAAATTATACCATGAAAGGTTCCAGCTCGAGTTTACACAGAATGGGATTTGAGAACTGAATTTTCGCCTTGTAAACTGCAGCTGACAACTTCACCTGCTGGAATAAGTTTTTTTATTTTATCATTGGATAACCTTTCATGCTCATTAGTGTGTTAGAAGTAATTTCATTACGTGCAAATAATCATCAAGAAATGTAAATAGCGTGTCTTGTTTTTTATATTTCGTACGTTTCTGGTGTTTCTGTATTTTGCCGACTGTTCGCACTTTGCATTTCTTCATATCTATGTTACTCATTTCTGTCTGTGTGAAAGTAAACATGTGGAAGTATTTTCATTTGCTTATTAAATTACTTATGATAAGAATGTATTGCTTTATTGATTTACTAATGCAATATGTTTTTTATGTGCACATATATTTTTAACGTTTATCAAAAAAGTGTGTATCATGTACATGTATATGAAAATAATTTGAATCATTTGAATGGATTTATTTGCCAATAACACAGACAAAAATGGAAGAACTGCATGACAATCTCATTGTTGATGAATTGTGTACTGACACTAAATATTTTGAGGATAAGTCATTTGCGACTTTGCTGTAGACCTAGGTTAAGGGAGTCGAGGGATGATTCTGACCCATGTATGGTCACGAATGTAACATTCAGGGGTATGCACTGTTTGTCTAAAGAGATAGCTTGAGACTTACTTAATATTGTTCATCCCCTTATGACTCCTCCCAAAAAAGTACTGCAGTACTGTTGGAGTTCAAGCTACGTGAAACCGTGGAGTTAAAGTTATGAAAATTAATACATGAATTCTGTTCCATAACTTAGCTGAGAATGAATATGTGAAAAACTAAAGTCAGGTCCTGTGTGCATTGAATTTCAATGGGCTCAGAAGTTGCTGAGTAGAATAACTGGGGCTAGATTAATGGCCTTTTACAAACAGTCAAAATTTTCCATCACAATATGATCACTGTTAGAAGGGCATTAGATGCAGTCAACTAGGGTAGTGTTTAACTTAGATCACTTACTTGAGAATATCAACACTCAATTTTATGTATTATCAACTGCAAATTGTTATTCCCTAATCTAGGTGTGTTCTATGTTACGGAAGGCCAGGCTCCAAGCTCCTATTCTGGTCATAAGTCAAGGGTCTCAGCCAATGGATTACCTTTGTGCAAAATTCATTTCAACGATTGGTGTGAATTTATTAAAAAAGCACTCAATCAATATGGTGAGTTCTCTTGTTTACTTAGGTTACCTGCCTTAATTTTTCTTATTTTTTTAAGTTTTCAGTACTTTGTAATTGCAATCACATGTCTGACCGAGTAAAATATCTTTTCTAGTCATGCATCCATTTCTGATTTAGATACCTTAAAAGTATTTTGCAGTGAGAAAGTTTTCTAATCTGAATTTGCATGAGAAGAATGTGTTTATGGAGCATATGCTTTATCTAATCTCGTTCAAGTCTTTGACTACAATACTTAAACCAAGTCTTACAATGAAAAACCATTTCTATCATATCAGAGAGGGAGAATCACTCTCTTGACCTACTGATGATTCCTGAGCTTATGGAGGGTGTGGCGAAAGCAGAAAGAGTGCTAACACTCCCAGGTGGATCACTTCTTTTGGCTGGAAGATGTGGCTTTGGCCGGAGATCTGCTGTTAAGCTTGTTTCATCCAGACAAGGAGCAAGGCTCTTATTTCCTGGATCTGGACTACGCCGCTTTTCTAAGGATCTCAAACAGGTATGTTTTGGCAGAACTTGACTGTATTATTAAATGTAATTTTTGCAATAAGATGGTCTACTCCAGGCATACCTTTAAGCATTTTTTGTCTGGCCTCTAAAATCTATCCCAGTCTTTCACATTTGATCAAATTCAGTTTACTCTTGATATTGATCCAAACCGACACATGAATAATTTTTATTTTGGCACGAGCCTGTTCTGACATGTGGTGCTCAAACTTTTTATGGCCATTGCAGTGTTTTCCCATACTGTTAGGTTGGCACTAAATTCCTTCCCACATATCATTTAAGATTATAGCATACACAGATATAAATGTAAAGCCACTCCGTCCACACTCATCACACTTTCCATCTGTAGCTAATATGTAGATGTGGATTGCTAATGTTCAGCATTTCTATCAGATTACTTTGGTTACCTACTGCTTTAAGGTTGATTGAGAGAGTGTAGATAATGCTTGAAGCTGTGGGCGTGGCTAATCTTTTACCCCCACGCATAACCCTTTCGTGCCTAGCGACAGCTATAGCCGACATGAATTTTCCTACGCAAAGGAAAGAATGTCGGCTATAGCTGATGGAGAAAAACCAATGCAAAAGACCTAATGTCGACTCTAGCCGATGTGAGGGAAGGGAAATGACTGACACGGAAGAAATAATCCCAGGTGTGCAGTAAGCCCTTGTGACCCAACTTAAGGACAGCCTTGACCCTTTCCTCAGCAAGTGAGCTCGACCCTCTGCCTCATTAGTAGCCTTCATTGCTGGAGTCTTCAGTTAATTTATTGTATTTGCAATGGTTTTTCAAGGTATTTATTTTTTGCACTCTACAAAATTTTTAACTTAGAAATGAATAATTTGTTTTTTGCGAATTTTAAACAAAATTCCAGCTTTGATACTAACAGAGTTCTTGTGCGGTACTTTAAATAGTTTGTGTGTACATACATCAATTAAATTTATTAATATTAACGCTAGAATTTTGTTCAAACTTATAAAATAATCAGAATAATATTAGAAATTCATTTATAATAATAATAATAATAATTTAATTATTACATTTAATTATTTAATAATTTCAATTATTACAAGGCAAGTCAGGACAAAAATAGATTATTGGTGTTACACATAAAATTTGACATAGATATACATATAGGTGGATTAGAATACTTAGGCTAACAAAAATGCCTATAGTGTGAAAGCACTTTTGTCATTTACAAATCCATTTAATGAGTAGAATACTTTTTTACATAGAACTTGTTTTATCAAAGAGTAGAATTTTTTATTATTAAAATACCTTATTAAAATATTGAATTCCAGTATACAATACACTTTTTTCATAAAATGCTTTTTTGTGGAATATACTATTAAAATTATTAGGATGTCTGGTTTGGTATTGGTGACAACTCAGATAGGGTGTGTATAAATGAGGGTTATTTTTAACAAACATGATTATATTTAGTATGTAAATACATGGAAGAGTCAGTATTCTATCTTTGATGAAATGGATTTTACAAGACTCATAGGATTTCAGGTCATTTAAGACCCTTATTGCTCTTTTCTGGATCCTGAATAATCTCTCTGCATGTACAATTGGGGCTTGTCCCCAATAGATGACACCATATTGCAGTAGACTGTGCATGTTAGCATAATACAGTGCTAAAGCTGCTGCCTTTGAACAGGTTTCCATGATTATCCTGATAGCAAATACAGTTTAGTTTAGTTTATTGCAGATGTTGTTAATGTGGCAACTCCAGTTCAGGTTGGTATCTATATTTAAGCCTAAAAATTTAAGACTATCAACATTAACATATGGTAAACTATTTTTGAGCCTCAAAGTCTTTTCTTTGTGTTTTGAGGAATTAGATACAGAATAATAAAGTAACTGTTTTTTGCTGTCATTAATTTATATCATATAAGAATAGTATCATATATGTCATATAAGTATAAACTTTTGGAGTATACAGCAACAGATTATTTAAATAAAACCACCACTAATGCAACAAATTTACAGCAGCCTCATGCTGAGTGAGGGGCTGCTAAGGGTTGGGGGGTCAAGCCGAGTGCTTGGGGAAGGGCACAGTGTCCCGCTTATTGGGGTTCAAAAACGGGTGAAAGGCATACCTGAGTGATTCGTTGCCACAAGTAAGCTCCGTAGAGAGGAGTACAGAAAATTCTCATGCTACTCGTCGCAGGAGAAGCGCTTCCCTTTGAGAGGCTTCAGCACGAAAGGGTTAACCGCAGAACTTTTGGGCTGAAGCCATAATTTTGCAATTTAACACTCTTTCGTCAATAACTCACTTATAATCAACATGCAATTGATCTTCAATGCATTAATAATAAAAATGCATCATTCAAATGTATTTTTTTTATTTATTTAAATTAATTATAATCCAGATTTTTAAACATTGTAAAATAATTGTAAACAAAAACAGTTAGTCAACATTGTAACATTGAAAACATTGTGTCATTGAAAAAACGTTGTAAAATCAATTAGACTCAGTAGCCCCAAGTAACTAATATATGTTTCAAGAGTTAACTCCCCTTAACTTTGCAAGAGAAGATGGATATATGTGCTTAATATCTGCTAATGTGTCCATTCCCCTGTGCTATCCCTTTGTAAGCCAGGAAGTAACAGGAGGGAGGCAACATGGTTGATACTTCAGTTGCCAGGTTTCAGTTTGATGATTTCATGCCCTCTCCATCTACCTCAGTGGTTCACTGTATTCCATTTTCTAATTTTAGCTCTCCATCTTTTGGCCTTTTAAAATTTCAATTATGCCTCCTTTGTTGACATCCATTACGGAGAACTTGGCTTAATAAGTCTGTGTATTTTGTGTTGTAAAGAGACAACTTTGGTGCATTATAGAAGTTTGCTTTACAGAACTATTTTTGTTATTCATGGCTTGTTGGACCTAATGCTGAGGAAATGTCTTGTAAGTCATTCCCACTCAATATCTATTCTTAGAGCGACCAATTTCCTGTAATTTTTTACACTTGTTGGTGGCATAGCTGAAATTTTGATTCCTTGTTGTTTTCTACTTTCATTCATTAGTTTGATCTTATTTCCATTAACTTTCTTGTAGGTGTATTTTGCAGTAATTACTGGTATTTTAAAAACTTGCCATTCTCTATGGCAGATTTTTTTTGGGTGTAGGACTTATTTTGGGCTTGAAATAATGTTATTGCATAAAATTAATTTGGATTTAATTCATATGTTTCTTATGTTTTTCTTCTATGCATTTTAATATATACCGATACTTGATTTTAGACCATGCAACTAGCTGGTATTGAAGGAGAACAAGTTTATATATTATTGGAAGACCATCACTTAGAAGATGTAGTTGCTTTGGATATGGTAAACAGCTTACTTTCTTGTGGTGAGGTAAGTAAGTAATCCCTTCTCTGTCCGGAATTTCCTTGTAACGTATGCTAAGATAGTAATGGCTAATTTTTAGTTCATTATGTGTTGTAGTTTTTACGTTATAACATAATTAATATTGTCTATTTTATTTAATATGATAAAGATTTGGAATACATTGTAGGATTGCACAATGAAAAATATTGCATTTTGAAAGTAATGATTATTGTTTTACAAATTTTTATTTTACGAAAAAGGCATCTAAGACTGATAGATTAGCACTATAGTATGAAAAACGTTGGTATTTTCAGTCACATGGAGAAACTTTATTCTGAATTTCCTGTTTTTGTTTATAAGTATTCTACCGGTTATTTTAGGTTTTGCTGAATGTCAGAGAACAATCTCGTCCCAGTTTTCTTCACTTTCAGGGGCCTATCTCGTTCAATTGTCCTTTTTTGCCTTAGCATAAGATCTTTCCCCTCTCACCAATTCTCTTTCTTCCTCTTTCCTGCTTTCCCTACATCCTTCCATCTATCACACTCCTGAGCAAACCCTCGTTCTTATTACATACTCCAGCCACCTACTCTGCCGATTTAAAATTATAAATTTTCTGCTTCCTTCCTAGATACCTGGACTGTATACAGTTGAAGAATTTGAATCCATTACTTCTCCCCTGAAAGAATTGGCAAATAATGATGACTTTCCAGGACCTGTTTCACAATATTTTACAGAAAGTATGTTATTGATTTTGAATGCTCCTCGTCATGATATTTTTTTATGAAAAGACCATTTCAGTCTTTTATGAAGGACTAATTTTTCATTTCTCCTTACTAAAAATTTGGACTAATGATATTCGAAGTTAAGGAACTATCTGTCGATAGTGATAATCAAGTAGAAAGTAGAAAAATGAAATTTTTGACCTATATTTACTTATTTAATTGCTGTGAATGAAATCTTGTAAAGATGACCTTTCCTGCCATGAACCCCCTGAATTGAATTAAAATATTCCAGGAGTCAGAAGTAATCTGCACATCATTTTAATCATGGATATCTCAGATCCTGGGTTTGTCAAGAAGTTAGAAAGTAATCCTGCACTGGTGAGGCAGTGCTCAATGCAATGGCTTGATGCTTGGGGTGAAAACAGCATGGCCTCCATCCCTCGAATGATGTGTGAAAGGTAGTAATGATTTCTTATGGATAATGGCAAAGCTAATCTCTGTTATCTATACTACTTGTTTTGCTGTCCCTTAAAAAGAGATAATACTGCCCTTAATTTTATGTTAAGGTCAAGATTTATATCTAATTTAGAACTTTCTCATAGTCATACCTAATGTGGTTATGATCTGCTGTTAACTCTCATGTCAATTAACTGGCAGTCACCTACACTTTTTTAAACCCACTACTCTCAGCTAACTGTGTATATATACTAGCGAGTAAGCTGACCTTGTGTTTAGTCCAACACCTGCCTTTTTCAGCCAAAACATTGTACTGTTTCCTATGACTCATGTGTGGTCAAACCCAAGGTTTTTCTACACTTGGGGATGCTTGTGAACCCTAGGAAATTGAGGATGCATAGATATTTTTTACCTGTTATCTCAAAGCTGACCTTCAACATACATTTTCTAAATTATCACAATTTTCAGCATTCCTTGGTTTAATTGGTTCTAATAAAACTCATGTGGATTATGTAAAATATTTCAGAAGTGCAGATGAAATGAAGGATAAACTAAGTGAGCTGGAGGGGAAAGTTCCATGGGAATTATTTGGTGCAATACATTCCTCTGCTCCCAAAGGCTTGGCCACTCCATGGAGGTACTTATCCCTGATCAAAATGTTCTACCATATCTTTGCATTCAAGAAGGAAACTGTTTCATCCAGGCAAGAAAGACTCAAGGTTGGTATTCATTTGAGTATTCTACCAGCTGATTGGTAGGTTTTGGACAGTACTTATTCTAATATCCTAATTTATGGCTTGATTCCATTTTCCTTCTTCTTATTTGGTCCAGAAGTCTAATCTTATTAATCCTATTAATTTAAGTGGTGTACTTTTACCAATTTTATGTGTGTACAGATCTCCTCATGGCAATTTTTCTATTTTTTTGAATAGTTTAATGACGACTATGTCCTTAACTGCTGACTCTGAGCTAACACCCATTGTATGTGGTGATTTTAATGTTGATTTGCAAAAGCCAAGTGCTCAGAAATCTTACCTCCTGGGCATTTTTGGTGTTTTTTATGTGCACCCAGCTATATCCTATGCAACAAGAGTTACCAATTCTACAACAAGTCCTATCGATAATATCATTTCCGGTCTTCCTCTCATAGATACCCAGATTATTGAAGTTTTCTGGTCTGATCACACTGCCCAAATTGCAAATTTTCAGGTTAATCGCCACACCCAAAATTCTGTTCCCAATTACAAATATAAGAGGATTTACTCTGATATTTCAAAGCTATCCTTTTCTCAGGATCTTGAGAGAGAGAAATGGGATACAGTTTTTACAGAAATCCCAATGGAGGAGAAGTTCAGCAATTTTTTTGATATTTTTAAATTTTATTTTGATTCAAATTTCCCCCTGAAGAAAATCCAATGTTCCACCTTGAAAGCTAAGAAGACCTGGATTACTCCTGGGATTAAAATGTTAGCTGATCAGTTAAAGGTGGAATATAGATTTGTGAAATATTGCGATTGTGAATCAGCTAAAAGAAGGTATCAATTAAATTAGAAATGTTTTGCTAAGCTAATTGCAGATGCCAAAAGAAATTACCACATCAGTAGAATTCTTGCTGCTAGCAATCCTATTAAGATTGTCTGGGAGATAATCAAAGAAGCGTCTACTCCCGACAAAAGTAATTCTTCTGAACTAACTCTTATCTGAAATAATACAGTAATTTCTTCACCCCTAGAGGTCGCCCACTTATTAAATAAACACTTTGTCGACACTGTTACTCAGCTCACCAATCATATGTTGTGCTCTAATATTGTGTCTTCTACTCATGGGCGATCACAAATTCCTAATACCATATTTCAATTTCCCGTCTCTGAAAAGGAGATTGGCCAGATTTTAGCCAAAATAAGTTCAAAATTTTCTTCAGGTTTTGATGATATCCCTTGCAGTATCATGAAGGGTGCTGTTGCAAATCATTTGCTAGCCCCACTTGTCCCCCTACTTAACGTCTTCTTTTCATGTGGTGTTTTCCCTCCCCAGTTAAAGACTGTAAAAGTTCTCCTTCTGCACAAGGGGGATGATAAGATGGATAAATATAACTACAGACCTATATCCCTGGTCTCTGTTTTTTCAAAGGTATTTAAGTATGCTACGTTAAGTAAACTTTCTTCATTTATTGTGAAACAAACTTTTCTCCTCTTCTCAGCATGGTTTCTTAAAGGGTAAAAGTACTGAAACAGCCATTTATAAATTTATTGATCTAATTCTTCAGGGTTTGGATGCACATATTGAGACCATAGGATTTTTTTATGATTTAAAAAAAGCTTTTGACAGTGTTGACCATGTAATTCTGCCGAAGAAACTGCATTATTATGGAATATCTGGTACAGCCAACAATTGACTGAAATCCTTTCTTGTTGGTCGAACCCAATTTGTTTGCATAAACGGACTCTTCTAAGGTTTCCTCAGAAAAAACACACATTTCCAAAGGTCTACCACAGGGCTCAGTATTGGGCCCTCTACTTTTCTTATTATATATATTAATGACCTTCCTACCCATGTTAGACAGGGTGAAATAATTATGTATGCAGATGATACTAATCACCTCATTTCTTGTGCTGATAATGTGAATGTAGTTGCCCAGCAAGAGGTCAATAATATGTTATCCTGGTGTACTGATAACAGGGTTGTGTTGAACAGAAAAAATCCTCATTCATGCTTTTTCACATGTATCAAAACAAATTGATTTCTTCCCCCTTGTTGAAATTAGATATTAAATCTATTGCTATGTCTTCTGTTGCAAAGATTTTAGGTGTGTATATTGATGATACCCTGAACTGGGAATCACATATTGATTTTTTATGGTCACGAGTAGCAGGGAGCTGTTACCTACTATGTGGAATAACTCCGATCACAAGCTTAAGTGTTGCTCTCTATGTGTATTATGCATGTATTTTTAGTCAACTAAAATATGGTGTCTGTGCATGGGGTCATTCCCATCGAACAACATGACTGTTTAAACTACAGAAGTGGGCCATAAGAATTTTGTTCGGTGTAAATAAACGCACTACCTGCAGATTATATTTTCAAGAACTTAACATCTTAACATTATATATATTTCCTATATATATTTCCCATGCATATATATTTCCTATATAATTATGTATGTTAAAGAGCATCATCTGGCTCTTGGATTGCCCTTGAACAAAGATGTTCATTCATACAATACCAGAAGAAATAGTGATTTTAAAGTGGTGTCTCACAATTTAGTGTCCTTCACAAGGCAACTGTCATATGCAGGTTGCATGTTGTACAAGTCTCCCTTTTGAGATCAAGCAGACTCGTATTATTCCTGTTTTTAAAAGGAAATTGAAAGAACTTCTATTGATCAACATTTTTTACTCAGTTGATGAGTTCTTGAATAAGTGATTGTATTTATGTATTGTGTTTCCTTTGGGGGTGAGGATTTTTTTCCCCCTCCTTGACTTGTCCTATACATGTTTTTTATGTCTCCGGGACCAATAAACTACTTACTTACTTTCTTACCTCCTCTTCTTTCCTCGTCCGTGCTTCACCAGTGTTCTCCCCTCTCTTACCCTCTTTAAATTCCTTCTCTGTTCAAAATGTCCTCCATCCATGTTAAACTCCATAAAAACTAAATCCATTATCATTGGTAACAGCAAGATAGTATCAAATATAAATTTCACAGAACTGCCAATGATAATGGTCGAGGAAGTGAGCATACCATTCATTAACAGTGTGAAAAATTTAGGGCTGACATTAACCATGAATCTTTCCTGGAAAGAACACACGATGAGGGTATCCAACAAAATAAATTCAATTTTACATCAATTTAAAATCCATAGAAATCTACTGCCACTTCAGTTAAATAAGAAACTTGTTACCTCACTCATTCTTCCTCACCTAGACTACTGTAGTCTCGTGTACAATGACTTAACTGAGGAGTTGAATATTAAGCTACAGCGTTTGTTGAACTCCTGTGTGAGATTCATCTTTAATCTACGGTGAGATGAACACATTACTCCTTATTTTAAAAGGCTCTTCTGGCTTGATCTTAAATCAAGAAGAAAATATAACATGGCCTGCTTCATGTTCAACCTCCTCGAATATGGGAGCCCTCAGTATATAATGGATCTTTTTCTCCCAAGTAGTAAATACACTAATGTTGTTACTAGACAAGACCCCTTTTTTTGTATCCCCCCCAGTTCCGGACAGCTACAGTCCAGAAATCGTTTACAGTTGTTGCCTCAAAGCTGTGGAATGTCTTGCCTAAACTGGTAAAAGACAGTGCATCTCTGGTAATATTTAAGAGAAAGATTATCACACACTTACTTTCCGGAATGCTGACCATGAATGCCTACCATGTAACTCATTTATCAGTTCTTAGATGTGATTTATGTCCATGGTTGCGTAAGAAGAAGCAATTCAGTTCCTTTTTTTTCTTTTCATTTGTTAAGCTAAATTTTCTTTTTAAAAGTTGTGTTATTTGTTTATTGATATATTTAATGTTCGTTTTTCTGTTTGAAGAAGAAATTCAGTTATTTGTCTACATTGCTAAATGATAATGTCGTATATGTCTATTGTTAGCAATTTATAGGATAACTTCCCTTTTTTGTTTCCTGATTGGCTTATTCTCATATTAATTGTCTTGCACACCACCGTATTTCATTTCTATGTTCCAAATGAGTTCACTCCTAGAACAATAAACGAGTTTTTTATTATTATTATTATTATTATTATTATTATCCATCTCTTTTGCCTCCTCCGAACCACTGCCACCATTCCTTTCCTCTCCAACTATATCCTAGCTCACCCTTTCCATCTTTCTTCATATTAGCTCTGGATTGATTGATAATTACTTCAGAATAGGGCAAATTTGCATTTTACAGTTAATAAATTTTCGTAAATTTCACTTATTCAAGCATAATGTAGTAAATAGATGTCCATCATAATGAGAACAACTATCGTACTTTTCCTCAATTTTTTTTATTACCAGTACTACTTGTTTCGACTCGCAGAGTTATCATCAGGTACAAGAGATTGAGAACCATTAGATGTATCATTTATATAGTTGAAAGGAGGGGTGGGTGTAGGATAGAAGGTAGGTGGAGTTTGGATGGTAAAACCAAAAACGGAAGAAAAGAAGAAAGGACAAGGGAATGTGACTGAAGAGATGGGAAATAAGGAAGGGAAGAGGGTGGGGTCTGCAGAAGATATGCAGGCATGGTCATTAACAAGGGTAAGGTAGCCGGTATGAGGGGAAAATGGGAAGTCCACGGGAGGGTGGGTCAATGGAGAGGGTTAACAGGGAAGGGGATTGTGATGAATAAAGAGGGAGGAAGCTAGATGGGTTCCAAGAAGGGATTACCAACAAAGGAAAGTCATGTGAAAAGTGGAATACAAGATTAAGGTAGAAAAAATGCACAGAGACAACTGGAGAGCCAAGACATGTAGCATGAAAATGCTCTGAATTTTACTCTTTCATCACCAATTGTTTGTAACATACTGATAATTTTTAAAGAAACATGCAAACAAGTTTAAATGCTGAAAAAATCATGTGCACTGGGGTATTTAAATGTCCAACAGCATTGTCTGCTACAGGTAGTGCTCTCTGGGATGAGGGACTCCAGTGAAAAGGATAAACAGTATTCCGTCTGATCAGTACGCAACTGGGAACTCAATACACCTCCCATCTCCTCAGGAAACCCATTGTAGTTCACCCTTTTTTATAAGGAGTCTTGTATTGTGTGTAAGACAGGCATTCCTTCATTCCAAGTGTTTGCGTCTGTATATTCAGTGTCATTTTCACATTGTCATCAACTTGAGACTCAATTTTTTTATTCTGAAGTGGTGAGATTCTATAGAACAAGATTGTTCTCTCTCTCCTTTCTTTTTCCCTACCTATTCCTGAGTGGCAAAACATAAAATATAAGTTGTTGAAGTAGCATGCTAAATCATTTTTTTTCTATGAACTCCATGTCATTTCTTCTTGCCTTTCATCAATCACTTACTTTTTTTTGCAACTGCAGGCTGGTGTCGCCAAACTTACTGAAGCCAGATCAGTTGTGGATGGACTGAAGGCAAAGGCAGCAGATCAGAAAACTATTTTGACTGAGAAACAGGAGAAAGCCAGTGAAGCACTTCAGGCTATTGCGGAAACTATGCGTGGTGCAAATGTTCACAAGGGTGAAATGGAAGCTTTGCAAGAGAAAATGATCAAAGAAAACAAAGTTCTAGTGGAAAGGTAATAAATCTCCAGATTGAAAGCTTGAATATTGTTTTTCCTCTCCTACAGAATATAGCCTAATATGTAGCAGGATTGATTTTGTGGCTCAATCCAGGAGAAATGGAGTGTTGTCATTATTATCTAATGAATATTCTTTTATGAGTCTAAATTGTGACTAAGTGAAGAACCTGTTTATAAGATGGCTCTCAATCTTCATTTGCTTTGCATTAATGTGGTTTAATCTTTGTGATCTCTCTCATCGTTAATAGTGATTTTTTTACATTGTGAATTTTACATATTTTTTTAGCATTTTTGCTCAATTTTCCAGTTGATTACATTGTTACATACATACATACATACATAAAGTGGTAAATCTCATTCTTTTGTTGAATATGTGCTTACATGTTCTTTCAATTCATCCATGTTCTAGGGATGACAGTAAAGCAGTGAAGAATGAAATGCAATTGGATCATTAGAGATGTACAATTCCACCACTTTATATGCTTTTAATTACTTGCAGGAAAGCTGCAATTGATGCTGAACTGTCAGAAGTGGAACCTCTTGTAAGGGAGGCTGCAAAGGCAGTGGGTGAAATCAAGTCAGAGGCCCTGTCTGAGATTCGATCATTACGTGCCCCTCCAGATGTGGTGAGAGACATCTTGGAAGGAGTGCTCAGACTAATGGGGATTCAGGACACATCCTGGAATAGTATGAAGACATTTCTGGCTAAACGTGGTGTGAAAGAAGAAATCAGGTGATCATAAAAAATGCTCAGCTATTAACAGACGAACTTATTTTCAAAATTAGTCGTCAAATGATAAAATTAAAATCGGCCACTTCATTTTTGGTGTTATTCAAATTGATTGTGGGAAGTTTTCTGGTATCCTTACTTCATTTAGTCCATTGTTGAGTCATATGTTAGCTATTGAAAGAAAATATATTTGCCTGGCATTAATTCTCTCAGTCCCAACTATTGCACCCATACTCTTCCTGTTTACCTCAATTTTAAGAGTTAGTATGTTTATAATTTAAATACAAGAGGTGTGATATTCAAAACCATCACAATTTGTTGGATAAATGAGCCTGAAAATGGAAGGTGAAAATCTGAGAATTTTTCACTTATTAAGAATTATGATGGCTTGGCATATTAATGTTTTTGATGCTTTGAGTGTTCTATCTCTTTCCATCTTTGCCTAAGGATTGTAACCCCACCAATCCCATCCATATATTGGTATGTCACCTTGCTAATTATTATTTTCTGAATACGACCTATGTATAAACATTTGTTTGTTCAATTGTGAGGTCTGGTTTATGGAAGGTATTAGGCTCATGACTATTTTCTCTCTGATTTTGATACACACGGACTTGCCTCAGATACTTTATGGAGTCGCCCGCAATGCACAAGTGTGTGAAATTCCACAGAGGAATTCCAGGTTTTAGTCCTGGTCAAGGCAGATGATTTTTCCTCTGTGGAGTTTTGCACTATTTCCTATATTTTACACAGAGTGCTTTGCATGGGAACAACAGTTTTATCATAGAAATTAATGTATTTTATGTCATATTAGGTACACAGCTAAGCTAAAAGATGTTCCTTAATTTTTTTGGAACATGGTTTGGAAAATATTGATTGAGTCCATGTGAAAGTATGGCATTTTAAAAATGGCAGTTGATTATCTTGGGAAGAAAAGTGTTAATTTAAAAATATTGATTTTTTAACATCACCAAAATACGTGTTTATATTTTTTGGCAAAGTTATTACTAGTGTATATCAATCCATACTGGAATAAATGCCGTGCATTTGGAGAGTGTTTTGTTAATTTTGTCTGTTTTTACTCGCTAGGGGCATGATATTCATAAGTTTTATATGGCAATGATATGACATTCAATATATGTAACAGAAGAAGAGTGCTTTTGATTTTTTGCGTGGTGATTGCTGGCCACTGGTAGAGGCAATTGGCAGTTGCCAGGCTCCCAAATGAAACGAAACTGCTCAAAGCCATCACGAATAGCTGTGAAGATATTACATATTCTTTGGCTCACCTCTAGGATAGTGATAGTGGCTAGGATAGTGACTGACAGCTAGTCACTTCTGCTCAGAAAGAAGTTCCAGAGCACGATGAATGTCGGGTATCTCTTGGAATTGAAAGTACCCACAATTAAAACAACATGCTGATTGTGGCACCATTCGTAACAAGAATACTTGTGGTATTATTGACAGAAATGACATTGTTTAATATGTATTAATGTTATGGAGAAGGGCTGATAGTTCCTCAATGCCTAGGGTAAAATTTGCCTACAATAGGGAGCAGTGGGATAACTTAAGCCCGTGTATGGAAATAAGCCTGTGTATGTGACCTGGGGGTGATTTTTGAGTGAATATATTGGGAAAAAGTGCATCCTATATGTCGTCGAATATGGAAAGTGGAAATAGAAAATGGAGATGAAAATTTGGGTGGGGGTTTATAATGAGAGGGTACTATGTTTGGACAAAGCTTTTGCAAAGCAAAGGTTTTGCTCTTATTACACACTTTAGTCAGTCTCACTTGGTGGTATTCCATCATTAAAAATTTTAAGAAGACAACTTTTACTAAAACCACTAGATTTATTAAACAAAGACCCAGGTTTCGATGTGCATTCACATCATCTTCAGGTAAATGGAGGCCGATGTGCAGGCCTTATATAGTAAACATTAGAAATTTTAATTTTAACGGAAGCAACTTCGCCCGACATTTTTTAATCCACGGACATAAAAGTGATTTTACTATGACACTTCTCCATTTTTCAACTGACAGACGTAAGCTGAATGCTTTAGAACAGCTAGAGATTTTTAAAAACCAAGCTTACTGTGAAAATTCCTAGTTAATGAATGTATGCTCCCTGCCTATTCCCCCATCCTCAAAGCTTTAATCCCCTCCACTTTGTCCTCCTAGCCACCCCCCGCCCCTTTACCCTCCCGCGACCACCCTCCTCCTGTATTGTTCTTTTCCCCCCCCCCTTTCCCACCTGGTAATGTTTACTATATAAGGCCTGCACATCGGCCTCCATTTACCTGAAGATGATGTGAATGCACATCGAAACCTGAGTCGTTGTTTAATAAATCTAGTGGTTTTAGTAAAAGTTGTCATCTTAAAATTTTTAGTTTTGCTCTTAGCTCTTATGACTCATACTTTTCTGCAGCATTGTAGTTTGTTATTGTATTTCCAATATCCATGAATTTCTCATTCTTGATTATTATAAGCTTAGCCTAAAGCAAGCCTCAATAGCATGTGATTGTTATAAATTATTCTTTTGGGTTTGATTTTTGATGAGCACAAACCCCCCAACAAATCAACTCTGTGGAGAATATGGTGGATTATAGTTTATACTAAGAATTTTTTATAATATATTTTGTTTGCAGAGCATTTGATGCACGTACTGTTCTCCGTGACAACCGTGAAGCAGTGGAAGAATTGTTGCGGGAACGTTCAGAGTCTTTTAATCCAAAAGTTGCCAAGAGGGCATCTGTGGCTGCTGCCCCATTAGCTGCATGGGTTCGAGCTAATGTACGCTTTGCCCATGTCCTGGAGAAGATTCGTCCTTTGGAAAAGGAGCAGGCAGTACTCAGCAAGTAAGGGAACTGGAAAGATAGTGGTTGCTTTTGATCTTTGAGCTCGGATGGGTGTACTGCAGAGGATGCTAAGTATAATTCTCACAGTTAACGTAATGTGATAATTTAATCTAAAAATGTAAAAGGTTGTATGCTTAGCCCATGCAATGCGGGTCTGTAGGAAGACATCGGTCCCGGTGTCGGGATTCAATATTTCGCATTATCTTGTCTTATATTGTATGGTCAGTTTCCACAAATATATAAAATTTCTCTGTAAGTCTTTTTTACCTCATTTTGTAATTTAAAAAAATGTCATTCATGAATGACATCCGCTCCACTGAAAATCTGTGGTTATGCAACCCGCATTGCTTTTTCTTTCGCTGCTATGTTTCTGCATAATCTACCACAAAAATATTACTTTTTGGCTGAAATATTGGTGTTGAAATAAATTAGCATTTTATTTGGTTAATTTGAAATAGATAGGTATTATTAGTTATGGGTATGATATTTATGTACATTTTTATTTTACATTGATGACCATAAAACTCCTCCTTTGTAACATTTTTGTCATGTGAAATTTCCACTTCAAAATGCATTCATGTTTTCTAAACTGAATCATTAGATGTATATATAAATTTTTAAGAGGATGAATGGATTTTTAACAAATTTCGTGTCTTTTTTATTTGAAAAGTCATCCCCAAAGTTTTGATGCATTAATACTTGGCTGTCAAAAATATTTCTTGCACATTTGCCGAACAGTATTTCCCCTCCTTCAAATTACTGCGATTTTATTTCTTACATGCTCGGATCTAGGTCCCGAGTGGCATTTTGCCATGTGGGATTTCCTCCCGGCATTCATTAGCCTGCAGTTTCCTGCAAGCACCCACCCCCTCTCTTGTCAGTATATTTTTATGGGCAGCTAAGTGCATCACACCAATGTCCTCTCTTCGCAGAAGCGCCTTTCCCAAATCCCTTCGTGTCCGCCTATTGGCATTCCTACCTGCTCCCTATCCCGACTGACCCCCTGTAGTTTCTTTTCTCAACCCTCACTACTGGAAATTCCAAAACTTTCCATTTCTGTGTTTTCCTGATGCCAACGCACTTAGCTTTTTTACCCATGCGCGGGGCCCACCACGTTTTGTCTTCTTCTCTTGAACATGGCCTTTTTATTTATTTATTCAGTAATTTTAATGTTATGTTTTACACATCACAGTATTTTGAATTCCGGAAAAATATTCGTCTTCCGTGCATAAGTTACTTTTCTAAAACATTTACATTTGGCCATTGCTCAAGATAACCATTATACATGCAAAACACAGTTTTTACTCCTTATTTATTTGCCATATTTAAGAAATACGATATTCGTTTATGAAATATGGCAAGAATGTGTACTGCAGTTATGTAAACAAATGCGAATTATAGAAGTAATGTCAGAGCACATATTTATTTATCTCTTATCTCTTAAATTTTTCAGTAAAAAAATCAGAACTATTTTTCAAATAATGAAATGATTACAGAATCACAGAATAATTTCAATAACATGTCGGAAAAAGTTACTGAGTATATTTCAAGAAATAAAATATTTTTTGATAGTTTAGGATAAAGCACTTGTCGAACCAAAATAAATGCTCAACATTTACATATTTCTTCAAAAATAAGAAAACCTCACATGCTACGCAATTCAAATGAGTTTGAATTGTATGCAATGCAAATGTATGTGCTAACAATATATACAATAAAAATAACAATATTCATATATTCTTACGGTATTCTTGGAAACAAGGGCGTAAGCAAAGCCTTGGTTGACCCTCACAGTTGGGACAGATACTTACGACCACTTTCCTTTAACCTTTCGCATGACAAACCCGACATTTTTTTGAAGCTTCTTTTCCATATTCGTGACTTCTGTTCGGGCAGGATAAGGGAATAGAGCAGTCGCTGACGAGAGAGTTCTCAGTGATTCATTTGAGCCACTTGAGAGTGGAGAATCTACTACCTCCAGTCGGAATTCATATAGACTTCTCCGTTTGTCACTATATTTGTTAAAAATAATGTAGCTGTTGTCTAGCATTATTTGAAAAAGGTGAATGGATACTTTTTTCACCATTTTAATGTTTTATGCTCATAGATACAATACGAAAGATACTGGTCGCAATGATCTACTCCACCCATGAATTTATTACATGCAGCCACCGCCTCTGGTTTCTCCCTGCCTGGCCTGGTGGTGGCGACTAAGCTACTTCAAAATTTGTATTTTCCAAACTTCTCCTTTTGTCAATTTTTGGCTAAAAGCCATATTGTGATTGTCCTTTCTATTGGGTCTCAATATACCTGTGTAATAAGTTTTTTACAAAGGAGGTCTCTTGCCAAAGCGACATTGTTGTAATAATTGTTCAAGAATACACTATGGCCACGATTTTCAAAACTTTCCGAAAGTTTTTTCACCACTTTATCGCCATGTCCGCCTAATTCGTTGTCCCCACAGCCTGTATAAGTTAACAATAGGTGGACATAGCCAGATGGCTTGCAAAGCATATACATCTTGATACCATGCTGGTGCTTTTTACCCTGCAGGGATTGCTGAAAAATTAGTTGGCCTCTCCAGAGTAAGATAGACTCATCTATACATAGTTCCCGTTTCATAGCAGTTTCCATCACAGTTTCCTAGCAATTTCTATCGCCTCCCTGAAGCCATGTAAAAGGATTTTTATTTTGTAAAGGCAATCTCTAGGCGGCGGGTCATTTTCACTGGGATTTTTTGTGAAATGTAACGCTGGTCGAAAACAATCTCTTGCCATCGATTCTCGAAATCATCAATTCACAGTATCATCACCTGGATTTGCATGCAACTTACCACTCCTCCTGAAAATAATGTATTCATGTATTTAAAAAGTTTTACAACTGTCACCCTATTATAAACACATTTTTGAAAATTTTCACTGGACCTTGAAAATATTCAGACCTTAATAAATCAAATTATTTGTCTTATAAATCATTTATATACACACCAATACTCAATGAACTTGATATATTTGCCCCCTTGGAAGTGGCTGGAATCACTCTTGTCTTCATTTCAATTAATATGAAAATAAATTCCTGTAGAGCGACACAAATATTTGTTAGATTGTTATGATTGAACTAATTTAGAACAGTTAAAGGCAGGATAATGAAGCACTTTGGTGAAGAAGAAAAGAAAACTGAAATTAAAATATATAAGTTTGGACTTAACTTTATTGAAATGAAGAGTAAAATCTTGATTAAAAAAATCTCTGTATTCTCCAGGAGGAATGGAAGCAGAAACCTGCGTTTGCAAAAAAATATCGCTCGCAAAAATCTAATGGAAATCGCTAAATAACCGTAATCATAGAAAAAACTTCGGCTAATAAGAACAAGAGAAAAAGGACTGTAAATAGACGTCGATTCCAAAAGAAAAACAGACTAAATCACTTTTCAATAAAAACTTATTCTCCAAAACTCTCGCAAAAATCCGCCAAAAAAAGAAAAATTGGCATAGCTAGAAACGGAGCACACTAGAGAGAAGCTAGGGGTCAATTGAAGAGCGGACAAGAGGCGGCCAACCGAAGGAGCTGAGCGTAGCACCATTATACCACACAGGAAAAGACTGAAGGCCAAGTCATTCATGACTGACACCCTCGCGGGCGCCAAGGCGCGGATGTCATTCTTGAATGACATCCGCATTGAATGGGTTAAGTGGTACAGGTGCGTGTTGTCAGTCAATGTAGAATGCCTTCATTCTATATATTTGTTACCAATTTGATGAAGATATATACGCTGAAACTTTGCTAAACATGGCATCCCACAGTTCATAGTTGAATTCATATGGCTCAGAAATATGTATATACACGTAGTAATCATAAATGGGTTTTGTGGGCTGCCTATGGTTTAGGATACTATCTTAATATAAAATTATTGCTGTGATCCACAGTCTTCCTCTGTCACATACCAATACAATAGAGTGCCAACTATCCAATGTTCGACCATCCAGCTTGCAGATTTTTCAAACTACCTCTACCATGTCTATTGACTCCTATTCTCTACCAGGGTAAACTCAACGTTGCTTCTGACATGTTGATGGACGACTTGACCATCAAAATGTTGGCGGCAGTGTACTGTTCAACCATATGGAGTTCCAAAATGGACCTCAATATCATCGTATGCGAGAAAGCCTCAGTAATTTCTACTCTCAATGCTTTTTTCAGCAAGTAGCTGTGTTGGTCTTTATTGTTACGTTTTGTCCACACACAAAGTGCTCCTGCAGCAGATTATTCAATTATGCATGTGACTGTGTTGTAGTATGGTGAGTCTCCTGAATCAATGATAAGTCTGGGTCATGTCATTGTTGGTGTTACCCAGGCAAACGAGCTTACAAAATTAATTACAAAAGCTTACAAATTTGTGTGGAAAGTTACAATTGTGTTTCATTTTGAAATGGATATCAAATACTTCCACAAAGTTAAGCCTGATGTGCTTTTATATATAAGAGGAAGCAATTTGTGCTAGATATTTCTGAGAATTCGAGTATTAGAATTGCATCAAGGGGAGAGTCAGTTGTTAATTTAGAGGTGAATTCCATCCGAGGCCCTATTGAAACTTTACAATTGTAAATTTTACAATTGGATTTTGGCAATTTTTACAATTGTATTTCCCTTCTTTACAATTGTATTTTCTATTTTTTATAATTGTATTTCCATTTTTGCGATTGTATTTCCATTTTTAAAATTGTATTTCCATTTTTACAATGGTATTTCTCAAAATTACAATTGTAAATTTGCTTTTTACAATTGTAAAGTTTCAATAGGGGGAACCTCTGTATTGCATAACACAATAATTAATAACAAGACTATGTATCATAATCAGATTGTACAAATGGACTTCTTAAAGAAAAAATAATGAAGTAATTATTTTTTGCTTGTGGCTATCAGCACTTTATTGCAGGAGGTAGCATAAAGCATACATATTTTTGGCTAAAGAATTTATTCACAGGTGCATATTGGTGCAGGAACTCTTGGTGATAAATAATGTCATGTACTTGGTTATAGGAGCTGTCTGCGAACTTGACTTGCTTGCTTCAAAAGTGGGTTGAGTGAGGACACAATTCAATTGTGTAGGAGAGGGTGGGAGTTCAGCTCTTCTGGCTCTTTTCACATTGTCTCATGTACCTCATAGAATACTTTTGGCCTATAGGAAGCCTGATATGGCTCTGTGTGCAACAGAATCCTTCACAGATGATTTACTAAATTGATTTACATTTGAAACCTTAAGTCTCATAATCTTTATTATTTGGCTTCTCGTGAAGACGGCTGTTAAGTTTTGAATTCCTCATATAAGTGAAGAAAGGAAATCTCAAAATACTCATCATCATTGGTTGTTCAATCCTAAGATTGGTTGACTGCAGCCCTCCACCCTGACCTATCTAATTCTAGTTCCCTTACTTCCTGGTATCTCTTCCTAAGTACTTTTCTCTTTATTTGGTCCATGAACTTATTCCTTGGTCTTCCTCTGGGGACTTCTCCCTCTATTTTGCCTTCAGTTATGTTCTTTGCAAGCCCATTATGTCTCAGGGTGTGTCCAATCCATCTTGTTCTTCTTTTCTGTATGGTGTTCCATATGGTCCTTTCCTCTTCTACTCTTCTGTTAACTTCATTATTTCTTATTTTTTCCATCCATTTCATCTTCAGCATTCTCCTCCAGCACCTGGTTTTAAAGGCTTCTAGTCTATTCTTGTCAGCTTTTTCCAATGGTCCATGCTTCTGATCCAAGGAGTGCAGCGCTCCACACAAAGGGTTTCACTTACTGTCTCCTGGTTTTTAATCCTATCCTCTTTGAGTGCAGCAGTTGTCTTTTTCCCATGAACGCCCATCTTAGCTTGGGCTATTCTCAGCTTGATGTACGTTGTACTTCTGCGTCCCACCTGATGATACTTCCAAGATATGTGAAGGAATTAATATTTATGTTGTATTCTTGGAGAAGTTAGTCCATTACATTTAGTGACCATTGAAGATCATCGTGATTTCCAGCTATGACTGTGATATCATCTGTGAAGCAGAGCATGTTTATTTATTTTCCGTTTATCTTTATCCCACTTAGTCAAATTCCTTGTGCTTTCTAATGGTCTCCTCCTGCTAAACAGAAGTCAACTACGAATGATAGTGGGACTCTTAACTGGACATTATCACGTCATGAGGCACCTCCATCTTCTGAAGCTTGTGGACTCAGCCAGATGTAGATGGTGTGAAGATGAGGACGAGACAACATCTCACATTCTCTGTGACTGTCCGACCCTGATGAGGACTAGAATTAGGCACCTGGGATCTCCCTTTCTGGAACCAGCTGAAGTTGGGGGTATCCCCATAGAGGACATGCTGGCCTTCAGCAAGGTCATCAGTCTCTTTGGGTGATACAAACAAGGTGGTCAGCACAGAGGACCAATAGGTCTAGGTGCCTCAGGCCCTCCTTGGGGGACCTCCACCAAAATTCAATCTAATCTAATCTAATGGCCTCCTCCTAGTACACTAACTTAAAAGACCATCTATTCTTGAAATATACTGAGAATAAAATAGTGCATTTAGCAACTTTATGGCACAGTAACTTAAAACCAACCAGCCTTATATTTTTTTCTTATTTTCAAACTTCACAATTAATGTGTCAAATGAGAGTTAAGTGGATTTCACCCTTCCCTATATTGTGCACTGTGTATTCAAAAACCTATCTTTAAATGTACTCATTTTACAGAAATCTGAAATATGCAGAACACCAGCTCAGTAATTTGGCCTCAGGATTAGCAGATGTTGAGGGAAATGTCCAAAGACTTCAGGCTCAACTGAGCACCTTCTCAAGAGAGGCTGCTGAAACTGAAGTTCGTCTTGGTGAGGCCCAAAATACTCTGAAGGCTGCTGAAGGACTAGTTTCTCAGTTAGAAGATGAATATCAGCGTTGGAAACTGCAGGTAGGTATCTTACATTTTGGCAATTGACTCAGTACTTATTGCAGTCAATAGTATTTTGACTTAGTATGGATCACTGTGTGGTGCTTTGACGTCAAGTGGGTGATTGTGTGTATTGAATCAGTTTTCATGATCAATGACGGTATAATCCACTCATTTTCATTTCTCACAAAAAATTGCTACAATCTTATGAGAACTCTCTTTAAATATGTTAATCATGACATAGCTCTTTTATTCATGACAAAGGGGATTGCTGGAATTTTTATCCAATGGTATGACTCGTATAGTAAATCCTTGCTAAACTGGACTGAATGGAGCAGCATATTGTCTGGATTATGATAAGTCAAAATTACCTGGAGATTCCTCCATACAATCCTCTTATTAGGTTTTTTAAGAGAATTTTTTATTCCTAACAGATATTAATAGGATAGTCTATAAAGGTGGCAGCCATTCCACTGTACTCCCAGCTTCTTATAGACAGAGCCAGACTTGTTGTAATGTTGGAAATTCTATTACATTTAGGACACCTCGTATGGCATTTTATTTTTTACTCTAAATCTGCATGATATTCATGTAGGGAAGAGTCTATTCCACTTTTTTTCAATTCCGATTCTTTCAAATCTATTCCTGATTCCATCGATTCTTATTCCTAATAACAGGATATACCAGTAGCATAAGACTATTATTTAAATTCAAGTATTGGCTGAAATAAAATAACAAAGACAGTTAAGTCGCTCAAAAAGTATATTTATTAGCAAATAGCAAATATATCCTCAGCTTATTGAGGTAGATAAAAAGTACAAACTGATAGCCTACTCCCAAAATTACTGAGACAATAATGATGTGATAAATTAAATTTGATTTGAATATTTATCTATCTGGAATTGATGGAATTTCTGAAGCGACTTTAGGCAATCGATTCTCGATTCCAATTATAATCCTGAGAATTGGTGGATTTGACATTTGGATTTGACTTATCCTTATGTTCATGTTATCCACATCTTCTTGGGTTTGTGAAAAATATTGCACTACACATGATTTTTAAAATGCTTTATAGGTGAAGGAGCTGTCCCAAGAATTGGATGACTTACCTTTGAAGGCTCTGCTTGGAGCGGCATTTGTGACGTATCTTTTGCCTTCCTCAGAAGAATGTCGTCGGAAATTTTTAAGTAATTGGGAGGAATTAGTCATGCAGTGGAGAGCTCTGCAGGAACTGCCAGCTATTTCATTTGACCTGTGCTCATTTCTGTCCTCTGAGAGAGAGCTGCTACAGTGGCAAGCAGAAGGGCTCCCTGCTGATACTCTCTCTTCAGAGAATGCAGTGGCTATTCTCAAGGTAGTGATTCACATTATTTTCCTTTGCAAATTAAAAATTCTCTCAATATCATGAACTAATGTAGTTAGGGAGGTTAAATTGGTGGACAAAATAAGATTAATGAATTATAACCTTGATAGATTGATACATTTTATTCCTTGATACATTTTGTTGACTGACAAAAGATTCTCTGCATTTTCCACATCCAAATTAAATATCTTGCTACAACTTGCCAAGTTGCTAGCCATATTTAGAGTCATAATAAATGCTGATGGTCTGAAGTGGCTATTCTCAAGGTTGTGGTTCACATTATTTTCCTTTGCAAATTTTTAAGGACTTGAATCTGCCTGTTAAAATAAAAAATAAGTAAAAATAAATACTAATATACTGCTAATGCAGTAGATTTGAACAATAGCCCTTCTAACCTCCAACTGGCGTATATTCACTTCCATTATCTGTAGAAGGATCCAGTCATTGAGAATGCATACATTGAGTAGCCATGTAAATAGCTGTCACCACCATTTCTTACTCTACTCTCCTACCCTATTAAGATTTACTCCTCAGTCCATGAGGTCAGTGTCACCCATATTGTTTCCCATATCATTGTTTTCTCAATTAGTTTCAGGCATGACAGAAACTCTCTTTCTCACAAAAAAAAACATTTGAGTGAAACACTATTGAGAGATACGGTGTATACTCATATCTAGTGAATTGTTTATATTTCAGACCCCCTTGTGTCCTCTGTTAATTGACCCAGCATTAGTTGCTCAGGATTGGTTGACCAAACATGTGCAAGACAAGACTGTCGAGGTTGTTTCTCAGGAAATGGACAGGTTTGATACTACTCTGGAACTGGCTGTGAGGTAATTTACTCTCTTTTTTGAAACACTGTGAGTATTTTGCCTCGATACTAAATTTATTTAAATGAGTGATTATGTGGTTTCATGCTTACAGATTTGGAAAAGTATTAATTGTGGAAGATGTTGAAACAGTCCACCCAATTCTTATTCCCATACTGCGAAGGAATTTCATTTATCAAGGTAATATTATCAGTACTTGACTAAAATTTGTGTAACATTTCAAATGAGACTTGATGCTGATAAGCATGTAGAAAACTATAACATCATCCATAGATCAAGTTTTTATTCTATTATAGATACAAAAAATAATTTTGCCTTTTATTTTACTCAGGCACTAGACGGGTGGTGCTCATTGAGGACAAGCTGGTGGATTACAATGAAAATTTCAGTCTTTTCTTAATTACCCATCATGATTCCCCCAAAATATTGCCCAGTATTGGAGCAACTATCACTTATGTTAACTTCACCACTACAGAAGCAGGGCTGGCTGGTCAGGTAAGACACTTTTCATGTTTTAGCGATCTCTAATATTTGTTTACTTTAAATAAATTCTATCAAAGTAGGTATGGGGTGAGTGCGCTGTGCAAGACCAGTAAAATCTCTATGCCTAATTAATGCACTGTGTGTATACAGGTTTTTCTTATCATATCAATGCTGAGGAAGGGGTGTGTGCATTATGTGAGTTCAAGCCCAATAGTTATTTCAGCCCTTCTCAGAAGCTGTTTGGGGAGATGAGTCTTTCACCTGACCCTCCTCTGCCTCGCAGGTTATAAAAGATGGACTGTGGAAGGCCTAAGTGAGGGGGAAAGAGGCTATCTTTTCTTTACTTTGAAGCCTAGCATTAATCCTCTGGTACACTTTTACTCTCTAGTACCCTAGGGATTTCTTCATAGCTGAAATACTATCTCTGTACTAGATCAAGTGGCTATCCAAAGACTAGATTTTCCCACATGGCAACTGAGGTACCACAGAAAAGTTCAGCTGTAAGTGAAGCTGGAGCGTAATGTCTTACCTTTCAAGACTTGTAAGCCCTGCCAGTTCTGCTAGCTGTTCAATGAACATTGTGGGTACTATTGATAGATTCAAATTGATGAGTTGTATAACAGGCCAAATGATGAGCTGTTCTGTTATAATTAATGTATATGTTCTCAAAATAATAATAATAATTCTTTTTCACGGCAAGCAAGTTTTTGCATAGTTTTGTCATTAATTGGATTTAATGGTTACATTTACAAAATCACATACTTGTATACATAAGTATGTGGTTTTGTAAATGTAACCATTAAATCCTCTGAAAAAAATATGGAATACCACAAAGTTACCAAGGAACTTGTATTATTTATTGTCATTAATAGATATGATACATAAAAAAACAAGTTTACAAGATAAAAAAATGCACATAAATTTGGAGGTCACTAGTTTGCAACATACTACAGACAGAAGTTACAAAGTAAACAGATATATAAAGACATTAATTTTCTGATTACCGACCCATATCATTTTACAGTTAAGGACTAATAATTAAATAGGTAATATATAGAGGAAAAAAGGTATTATAAAAGTTCAAGGTAGTTGGGGAACTATTCCTGGCATAGTGTATGAAATTCATCTACTGAGTATAAAGGTTTAATTAGAAGGATTGCTTCAAGCGTATGTGTGAAACCAATGGAAGAGAATGTTTTTAAGTAGGTAGGGAGCAGGTTAAAACATTGATATTTTAATGAAGGGGGTAAATGGTTGTGATTGTGCACCACTTGTGAAAACATCTAGATGAAGAAATCGAAAATGATGATACAATATAAAAGCGTGATATGCCTGAATCCTGCATCAAGAGGTTGGCATATTTTCTGTCCACATTTGAGTGAATCAGTTTTATTTGATGCTTTAAGAATTGGTTTGATGCTTTGATGAAGTATAATCAGATGGTCATATAAAAAAAACCTGAAGCAAAAAACAGTAGAATTTTTAATTTGGCTGTCCTTGGTGATGTTTAATGAAAGTCAATGCAATTCCAAATTGTGGGTTTAATATGACTTTTTTTAAGCTGCTAAATGGGGTACTGCAGCATGAGAAACCTGAATTGGATACCCGCAGAATTCAGCTCCTGAAAGAGGAAGAGCAGTGGAATGTAAAGTTGGAGAAACTGCAGGATAATCTTTTGCAAGAATTGACTGCTGCTCAAGGAGATATTTTGCAGAATAAGGTGAGTCCATTGTTCTAAGAAAGTGCCTTATTATCATTTCCCATTCTGTATATTGATTGGTAGGTGTTTAATTTCTTCCACCATCCCTATAATATGTACAAATGCATTGATGCTTTCGTACTTACTATAGGGAAGCAATGCTTTGCTTCAGTATCATTATGTTATGGATGATTTCATCATTTTATTGTTATTCTGAAGAAAATTTTGAAGTTTGTCAGTGATGTGGCCTAAATAGAGTAACCCATCTACATACCAAGGAATCAGTTCATTTTGAAGAAAATAAACCTAACCATACACAGGGAAACATCACTTTTTATACTTATGAGAGTCCAAAGGAAAAAAGCTTAATCACAGGAAAATGTAAATCAAGGGAATTCATATATTGAAGGAAATTGAAGCAAAATATTGATAGAATGTTTCATAATTTTATTTTATTTGAATGCATTATACCTAAAATATAGTGGCTGCATGTAGCTGGGGCTATTTGCAGGGAAAAATAATTTATTTTTTCTTAATTTCAAGTCAACAGGGTGTGCCGGGCACTGATCCAGTAACACAAGGATTTTTCTGTTTTGGCCCTCAGTCTTTGCTTCAAGGGCATTAATTAGTCCTTCAAAAATACTAGGAGTCATCTATACTTTAGTGTTGCTTGCATGTGTTGTAGGCAGTAAGTTCCTATTATTTTTTAAAATGTGTTTTTCTAAATTTCCATGAAACAAGGGGCTTCACTCTCTCCCTGCCATTTACGCTGACTCCTAATGAAACAGTGAGGTGAGTTTTCTTATGTTTGTCCCCGTCGCAAGGTTCCCCCTTGAGGTCATGGGTCTTGTGCAGCAGTATATCATAAGAGAGATCTGCCTCGTCTACCAGAAAATGTCATGTGTAAGAGCATAAGGTCATCAGCATGTTTATGCAAAGTTGAACACTTCCATTGAGAGACTGTGTCGGAATATATGCTTACAGATTTACCTCAGATGCTGTTTTAGACATCACTACTCTGAATTTTGAGATGATCTAGCTAGCCATGTGATGTTTTGAAGTCATGAATACCTAATCTAGCTGCTGTGTGAAGTGCCATTTCTTTTGAGAAAATTCAGCTTCATTGGTACACCATGCATTTGCTCAGCACACTCCGCAGAACACACAGTCCATGCTAAAGTGTGATATAAATAAAAATTACTATAAATTATTCTGTTGACTTCATGTTTTCAGAAGTACTGGGATTGTAATACTGAATTCAAGATGTAGGCCGTGGCGTCACGATCAGGTCTTCATGACCTGTTCAAATAGGAATTAAGTTGTTCTGTAAAATTAAAAACAGCTCTTTAACAAATAAAGTTAAAAAATTGAAACTTTCAGAAATTGTTTTCAAAGGTTGAGAGAGTAATCTGAAAAATTTCTGTATTCCTGCTAGAATCTCGAAAAATGAGCTCTTTTTTGATTGTTGCGATAGCAACAGAATTTTTACTACAGTGGAAACATTTTAATGGCACTTATTCTACAAAAAATAAAACAATCTACTGGTAGACATTTGTTTCATTGCAATTGGCCTTGGCATTCTCTTTATATTCAGCTTCAAACTTGGGGTCAGTTGTCAAGTGGTATGCATTCAGTGTACCGGCTGCTATCTTGCTCTCTCCCAGTTGCCATAAATCGTTGGATAGTGCAAAATTTGAAAGTGTAGAATGCAGGCTAGGATTGCATTACAAGGATACAAACATTTTCAGGGCATCAAGAAAATGGTGTAATTCCTAGGAAAACATATTCTGGTGGTAGGTTTCACTGTGGGCAGTACAAGGATAAATTAATCGACATTATCATCATTTTGAGATGTGTTATCCAATCTGACTGTTTTTATTTGCTTTACAAAAGTAATGTTTGAAAGTTTAGTTACTATTTTTCTATCAGCTTTTCATTACCCTCTCCTCATGTCATCTAAAATTTTTATTCTCTTTTGGCATCTTCCTCTTTTACCCAGAATGCATCTGTGTATCCAACTCCTGCACATGCACAATGTTCTCATTACATCTTCCATCCATTTTTAACATTTCCTCCTTGTCTCTGGCACCAGCCTTTCTTTGTCCCCTACCACCTCTAACATCTCTTGGCTTGTCTCCTTTGTTACCCACCCAGCATACTCTCTCCACACCCACATTGCCAAAAACTCGTGTCTTTGTATACATCATCTTTCCTCAGAGACCCAAGTCTGAATCCATTGTAATTATTTGCCCATATACTGCTTCAATCCATAGCACCTTGTATACGCACATCAACGACAGTTACTTGACTGTTGGGCCTAGCATTGGTTGCCTGCTATTTTTAATGGTTTTAACATCTACCCTCCTACTTATATCCTCACCCCATCCTTGTTAGCAAGAACTCCATACAGTTCTTCCTAACAATTTTTATATATTATATTGACATCCTATCTCTAACATAAAATTTTTGTTGATTTCTGCTTCTACCATTACTAGCTCCCTATGCCTAAATTTTTGCGAAAGGGAGATCAAAATTTCCCGGCTGAAGAGCCTGTCAGAACTCCTTTTTTGCAGTATTTTTTGTATTGACTGGAAAAGTTTCCGTCTTTCTGTACTCGGCTTTGTTAAGCACCCTTGGCAGTGCAATATTTCTTTGCTCATTCTCTCTGACTGTCACCAGTTCATGCCAGTTGCAATTTTGGTGATAATTATTGGCTTAATGCCCCATGATAAAAATTGTCCTGTCATGTGAGACTGCACCAATTTAGAGATATAGCATATTATGAAAACTTCTTTTGGTCTGTATATTCAGGGACATTTCTGTGTTACTTTATTCAAGAAAAGCAGCTCAATTTTAAACTTATGGAGCCATTAAACCACTTTCTGTATATCCTGAATACTGAGGAAATTGACCTAAGATTGGATCTGTGGTAACATATAGAAATTAGGAAAAGTGGGCACAATTATCCCCCTCGTAATGATCAATAATTTTCCCATCCTTTCCATGTTGTGTTTTGTGTATGTAGCTGATGGCCATATATTTAAATTGCATATGTTTGGAATAGCTACATATATTATGCTCATTTCTCAATTGCAGGAGCTTCTTCACTCTCTGAATGAGACCAAAGTTAGCAGCTCAGCTGTTACACGGTCTCTTCTTGCATCTTCAAGTCTTCGTGCTGAACTAAAGAAGGAATATGATGTGTACTGTCCATTGGCTGATTTTGGCAGTGCATTATATTTTGCTACGGTTGAACTTGGAAGGATGAATCCCTTGTATCAGTTTTCAACGTCTGCATTGATGTCTTTGATGAACAAAGCTTTAGCAGAGAGTGAGGTAAAAAATTGCTTTTCATAGCATGAAAAGATAAGAACTCTTTTGTTGAAATTTTCTTGTATGATTGGATAGCAAGTCTTCATATGTATTGTTGTTTGTTTTATGATTGCTTACTTTTTGAAACAGGACAAGGATGATTTGCGGACCAGTGACCTTCAAAATAAATTAATTGGGCATGCATACTATTACATTAGTCGCTCGCTGTTCAAAGCTGATAGACCTATGTTTGCCCTTCATTTGGCTCACAAAATGTTTCCATATTTATTCAAGGAAAATGTAAGTATATTTTTATGTGCCATTTTTTCTTTATTTTTATCTTGCAATAATATCTTTTGTAATTTATATAATTGCATATTCATGAGTTACGTGGAGCCTCATTTGGAAAATTAAAATACACATTATAAATCATATTAGGGGTGGGTTCTAAGGCTTCCGCGGTGCTCCGATGATAGAAGCAGCATTGCGACTTTTCACCACATTGTTGTTTTTAGTGACAACAGTTTCACCTGCGTTCCAGCAGGCATCGTCAGGTCGAAGTGATGATGCCTGAGATTGGACGGCTTATATAGCCCTGGCAACCTTTCACTTTTTGGCACCAATTTTTTCCCTTTGTCGTGATTGGTCCATTTGTTTGAAAAGTCTCTCCCAAGGGCTGTGGAGGTGATATCCGCCCTCGCGGTTGAAATTCAATGCGTGTTTAGAAATCTCAATAGCATCCCGAATAATTCTCGGCCAGTATCAAGATTCTCTGGCGGTCACGGTGGCCTCCTCCAATTTGACAGAGTGTCCTGGTTTGGAATGGATGTGTTCTGCCACGGTGGAGAGGTGGAATTGTTTGTTCCTGTGAAAGGTTGCCAGGGCTATATAAAGTCATCCAATTTCTGGCATCATCATTTCGACCAGAAGATGCCTGCTGGAAAGGCAAAACTGTTGACACGAAAAACAGCAACGCGGTGAAAACCCAAAAAATGCTGCCTATATCAATCTTATTTGGTATTTAGTTTTACAATCATGATAATTGTCAGGCAGCCTTGAGATATTTCTTCACTATTTAATATTTTCCTTTGTAAATGTGAACCAAGTGCTCTTGTTTAAGACTCCTACCAAAATTTTATGAAGAAAATTGGGAATATTTTTTCTGTACTGTGTGATTGTATTGGAAACAAGAAACTGGACTAAAATGTAGATGTGAATAACCGTAGTGGTGGATTTTTTTTTCTGCTCTAGATACAGAGTGTTATATAGCACTGGGCTCCTGTTTGAGAGCCAAGCCAGTGTCTCAAATGTGGGTGGCCAGTGTCCACATTGAAAATTTTATTATGCACTAAGATAGCTTGCTACATCCATGGAAACGGGACTTGCTAAGTCCCATTTCCATGGATGTTGAATCCCATCCTTAATAAACGGGAGGTTGAATGCAGGGGCCTTGCCTAATGAAAAGAGTATTCCTTGTACATATATCCTCATTTATGACGTACGCCTGATTTTTTCGCACTGCTAATTTTTTGGGAAAAACTTGCTCTGGGTAAATACATTGATGCAGTATTCTGCGTTTCCTTTGGTGTTTGTCATTTTAAATTGGAACCTTTTTTACGAGAAAGGTAAGTCAAATGGTTGTATGGCCATAATCTCATGGTACATATATTGTGGTGATGGGAAAGGTTAAGGTGGCTGTGATTATATTATGTTCCATTCCAACAATGCATTTAAGAGATGCAGTGTCATTTCCTATGAACCTGTCATAATATCTTCTTGCATTTAGAATTCTTTTTAATTAGTAATATTTCATAATAATCCTTTGCTGCTTAAATTTTTCTAAAATGCCTTTTTTGTATTAATTCTGCTGCTAAAGATAGGCTTTAGTGAAAGTCAGATTTTCCCCGCCCATTTTTCTACACTTTCACGGGCCTTTCTCGCTCTAGTATATCTTTTATCTCCTCTGCATATGATCTACCCTTCTTCATCCCATCAATGAAACCTGTTCTCTTTCTTCCCCTTCCCTGCTTGCCCAACATCCTTCCCTCTATCACCCTCTTGAGCCACCCATCCCCCCTTATTACTTCCTCCAGCCGTCTACTCTTCCAATCTCTAATTTCATGGAGAAGTTTCCTTTACTTGCCCACTCTACATTCCTTGTTAGTCTTCCTCTCCATCTACCTCACCTTCTCCATCCTTCTCCACATCCACATCTCAAATACCTGTAGCCTCTTTTTGAAAAAATAATCACCTTGTTTTATCTGCTTTATTAATTTTTTCTTATTTTGGTTATCATTTGCAATTTCAGGAATGGGAATTTTTCACCCACCAAAAAGTTGTTGATGTCAAAAATGAAATGGCCAAAGTGAAATCAATTCTCCCCTCATGGGTAGAAGAAGACCGCTCTTATAATCTTTGCCAGTTGAAGGTAAGGTATATAAATTTATATGAACATACTTTGGACATACATTTATGAGAGGTACTCTCATCTATAGGGGCATCATATAGCTCTTCTTTCAGTTTTTTTTCATTTGGCATCATCATAGTGTCCTGCACATTATAATTTAATCAATCTCGAAAATGGATGAATGTCTTCTTATAATTGGTAGCTCTATGACATACGTGTGAGATGATTGCCATGTCACTGGCTCTGCATCCCATTTCTTTTGCTATTCATTTTTTGTAGGCTGTCCTGCCAAGCTTGTATTCAAAGTTGAATCTCAGTAAAGATACTGTTAAGCCAGATTTGAACTTGTTTGACATGGAAAGGGATGGAGACAGTAAAGCAAGCAAGTTGACACCATTCCAGAAAGTTCTTGTGGCTCAAACTTTAATGCCAGACCAGCTGTATCCAGCAATTATGCAATTTTCTCAGCATGCTCTTGGTAAGTATGTTCATATAAATCCATCATATTTTACAACTTTAAAAATGTTGCATGTGGAGCAGCAGTTTGGAGATGGTTAGAATTATTTGGGTAATGAGGGAAGGGTGGGGATAAATCTGGTACCGGCATTAGCCTCAGACCATGGAGCCATCAATTTGTACCAAACTTAGGTGTCATATTAGAAAACTAGTGGCCGTGTGCTTATCTGAAATATTTTTCCAGGCAAACTGAATTCATTGAGATGTTATTAGATGAGGTAGAATATTTTGACAATCAGTCTAAAGTAGGCTGCAAATTTACCTTATACACTTGCGGTTAAGCTGACCTCATGTGCAGTCTGATCTAGAGATGGACCATTCTTAAAATTACTGTGCTAATTTTTGTAAATTACCATAGTATTTTACGTAATTTACCGCAGCCCCTGAAAATTACCATAATTTTCAGTAATATTCACCTCCGACTCAGAAAATGTTCATACCAATATATTCCAAACATTATTTTAAGCCAAGTCTATATATATTTCATACAATCTTAATTATAAATAAAGGCTGTTATAACTCATGTGTGTAATATTTTTGGGGCTATCATTTTTAACTGTTTGAGCGTAAATTTGTCAAAAAACCACACCGAATCCTGTGTGGGTTGACATATTTGTTTTTAAATTTTCCTTATTTCTAGTACATTAATGTAGCAATACCTAGCAATTGTTTAAATGCCATTAACCCCTTGCTATTGATATTGGATTTTCTATTAAATCCTCTATTTGCTCTTATGGGCCAAAAATTAAAAATTAAGGTAATTTTAGAAAATTATCATAACTTACCATTGTAATTTACCTGAAGTGGAAATTACAGTAACTTACCCTTCTCTAGTCTGAACCGTGATTTATCATCTCTTTGTTGAGCTATTTGCTGGTCTGATGGCTGTGAATACATATCATGGTCAATTTGCTTGATCAATCACATTAACATTGTTGCATTTTTACAAAAACTTGATACAGTTCCACCTTTAGTTTTGTATGCTTGGGGATGGAGATTTCTTGGGAACCCAAGGAAAATGAGTACTTACTGATATTTTTCATCTATGCATCTTGAACCTCGCAGTTAACATACTTTGCAGAATCATCATACTTTTCAACATTGTTTAGTATTATTTTAGTGATGGTAAGCAATTAACTGTAGCAATTGCTATTGTTGTCATCTATATAATCTGGAAAAGAAAAAACTTGCTATTCAGTTTTAACAAAAAGATTGTTTATACAAGGTGTGGGTGATGAAAATTAACCTTTCAGCAGCAAAATAGAGGTGTTGATCTTATAGATCATTAATGATTTATTCATATGGTTGTAAAATGATAATGTTGGCAAACCAAGTTCCCTTAATGTACTTTTGCTTTAGCCTTGATTCCCAACTAATTGTTACAACTTTCTAACCAACCCTCAACAAAAAGGTTCTAGTATTGTAGTACTCTGAAGTTGATAATTTCTTTCATTGATAAAACATTGCTGGATGTTTTCTTAATGTGACTGGTCAGTCTGATTCACTTCAAAATGTATTCACAGTCATCCAAGTTGAAGTTGTCACCACAAAAATATTAAGACATAAGACTACCAGGACAAGTGAACCTCCTTTTGTTTTGTTAGGAACATCAGTTCCAAAGATTGCTTCCAGATGTCAGTCACTTTGATTCAAATTGCTGAAAGCAAAAAAAAGCCCACGTTACTCATAGATTATTAAATAAAAGTTGTGAATTTCAGCTGAAGATGATGTAATGAGCTCATTTTATGTTCTCTCTCAGAACAAAGGAAAAGCCTATCTTGATATGATTTTGGCCAATTAGGAGATGGTTATCTATATTGCGGGTTAATCCCTGTGGCATGGGAAAGATATACAGCTTATTTTTATGCTAAGATGATTGACTATAAAAAATTGGACTTCATACAATTATATATGGTACATAATTCTAAGTTTCCTATGGAATAATGACAGTGTACTCTCTGTATCTTCTTGAAGTACTTTCTTTTGTAAAAAGAAATCTGTCCACCTTGCCCATGAGAGGAGATGGTCGTAGTCATAACCCCTGATAGAAAGAGGGACTTGATGTGCCTTTTTGTAGAATTGAAAAGACTAAATAGAATTTCAATGTACTAGGTTTAAGGATGCTCAATATATTACCATATGAAGCTAGATTATCCAATAAAGCTTCTTTATAAGAGGTATGAAAAGGTGGCTTCAGTAGTTTATTATACAGCACTGATGAATTTTTTAGCTCAGACATTTGAAATTTGTTCTTTTAATTTTATATACTATCCCTTGTAAATGTTGTGCATGTTCGTACTGCAATTATTTGTATTGTACTTTCATTAAAGTTTTTTGTATTGAAAACTGTTTTGTGGCCATGAATATAGGTATTCATCCTATATATAAAGTGCTATGTCCGTCCATATGTCCATTGGCAAATAAATGACTTACCTTTAATCAGTAATAGCATTCAAGTACAACCAGTCCTCTTTCCAGATGACACTAATTTCTTTATATGAGGAAAAAATATCAGTGAACTTCATTATTATGGCAAAAATATATTAAATTTAGTCTGGAATTGGTGTCTGTATAACAAATTAAAATTGAACAGTGCAAAAACACAATTAATGTTTTTTAATCAAGATTATTGCAAAGAGTTTGGCTTTAGGCCTTTACAACCTTTACAAGCTTTAATCCTTAACAACATTACATTAAGTTAAATTCAAAGTAGCAGATTCTTAGGATTAAATATTGAAAATACTGGGAATTGGTCCTTGTATGTATCAGAACTGTGTTCAAAATTGTTCAGAGTACTGTATAGTGTAAGGTTTCTGAAAGAATCTTTATCCCATGTGGTACTGATGTCAATTTATCATTGCAATTTTATTATATGGCATTGTTTTTGGGGGTCTAACATGGATAAAATATTCATATTGCAAAAAACAGATTGTAAGATGCTTCATGCAAAAACCTTTCACATATTCTTGCAAACCTTTATTTAAAGAATTAAAATTGTTAACTGTGCCCTTTATGTACATATACCACTTGTGTTTACTTATTAAAGAGAATCTAAATAATTTACCTGTAAATAGTGATGTACATGAGCACCTGACAAGGTCGCATTACCATGTATCACCACCCACACAGTGACCACAGTGACAAGTCTCATGGCAATCGGTTCAAAAATGTTTAATTCCCTCCCAACTACATAGTATACATTCTTCTCAGTCTCTGAGAGAATTTAAATGTACTGTAAGGAATTTATCATTGAAAAATGCTATTATAATGTAAAAGAAATGTTCAATGAATAATTTGGCCTGATATGTAAAAATTTTGAATGACATGTCTTAAATCTATGCTGTGCTAAACACATAAGATTCTTGGACAGATAAAATTATTATTATTATGTGATATGTCACGCTGTTTAGGTGATTTCATTGGGCGGCGTCACGGCAGGAGGTGGGGTGGGGAGAGAGAGAGGTGGACAATGCCATGTTTTCTCTTAAGACTTAGTATGCGAATACATATGAAAGACTGCCTCTTTGTAACAATCCTAATGTGGGTTTTTGGGAATGGCAGGAGACTCAGCTGGCTCAGTGGGTATTTGAAAAGGATTCTAGATGTTCAATCCTCAAGTCCACTCTGTAGCACATGAGACGATAATCATGCTCTCAAAGCCACTGTCACCTTGGATAAACCCAATATTGTCATTTATATAATGATGAATTGACGAATTTCCAATCATTGAATTGACAAATGATGTGGTACGGATGCTTAAACACCAAAAGTTGAAGTTCACCATCAAAAAATCATTCGACTTGAACATTGGTTCTGAGAGGTTTCTGTTGTAATTGCCTGCTGGGACACTGAGCCTTCTGGAACCATATCGTATCTTGCGATCCCGGAGGTGTTATGGCATTTATGAAGCACAAATTCACCTCTGTGGAGGAAAATTAGGCTGCATACGTGTCCCCTGATGAGGAGAGCAGAGAGGAGCACAAGCGGCGCTTGAATCAATGTCAGGCGGCTGTCATACACTTCTGGGTGAGCGTTGGGCCACCTGAGCAGGCAGAGTGTGTCGGAGGCTGATTGATAGGTGGAGTCCTTGTGTTTATTATATGAATGGATGCAGAGATGTATTTTGTTTGTTGTTTTTGATTACTTGCAATTTGAAGTATGTAAGTGTATTTTTATACAATTGATGAAATTTATTTCATAATGTTGACTGAGCAATCAATAAAAATTATTATTATTAATCCTCAATTCTTCCATATAATAGAATGAAGGGGAGAGATAAGAGGGTATTTTAAATGGCATAGAATTTTACTTTTCATTTTCTGTTTTATCTCGTTCCTTGCTCTGCCCCTCTTGTGTTACTTGCATAATGTCATGAAGTCAAAGAAATATTGGTGATTAGTAAGGAATCAATTTTTTTACAGGACTGAATGACCTATCTCCTCCTCCTATCAGCCTACGAAGGCTTCTAAGAGAGGCCCTTCCTTCAGAGCCAATTTTGTTCATCGTATCTCCTGGAGCAGATCCATCAGAGGAACTGAGAGCACTGGCTCATGATGTGGTTGGAGATGGTCATTATCATGAGGTATATATATTTTTGTACAAAATTCTTGTTTATAATAATTATTATAATATTTATTTGTCCCAAGTCATCATATACGAACATGAATGGATACATCAAGTAATATAAAAATAGAAAAAAAACACACAAAAAGAATTCAACACAGAAATATCACAAGGTACCATCATTGAGATCATCATTTACAGAATAATAGTGTTTGACCAATAGGAATTTTTCCAGTTTACATTTCAGTGTGGAAATATTTATAACATCTGTAAATGACTGTAGATGTTTATTAAAAAGTTGTATGCCCATTTCCTTTGGGCCAAGTGCTGTCTTTTTTCAGATTAATTGGAAAAAGATGTAAATCATCTTTGGTTCTGGTTGTGTAATTTTGTACAGAACATTTTTTTATGAGAGAGTCACTGTTTTCCTCTATAAGTGTTATGGTGCACAAGATATATTTGTGCATGGCAAGGCAGAAGAATAAGAGATTTAAATATGGGTCCACATGATGAGCAAGGAGGCTGTTTGCTGGCTTATGTCAAAATAATTTCATACAGTTAATCAGATTCATTTGTCAAGGACATATCCATTCATGATACTATGGAAATGTCACTTTGGCTTGTATATATTTTATCACTAGTCCTTAGAACCTTTGTTTACTATTTTTATGTACATGTGTTTGAGCTAACCTTATGTATAGTCTGACCTCTGATTTTTCAGCAAAAAAATTGTGCTTTTTCCTGTGATTCATGTTTAGTCCAACCTGGTAAAGGTGCAGTTGTGTGACACCAGCTCAAAAAGTTTTTAAACCTAATTAGAATGGAACTTTGGTAAACAAATTATGCTCACCACACACTTTTTTCATGCCTTTTACTATGGTAACTAGGCAATTGTTAAGGGTGCCAAACCTCATAAGTGCATTTTTCACTCTTTGCCATCTTGTAAAAAAAATGGTGTTTGCCAACAGATGATGCATTAATCTGGCAGTATCTCTTCTGCACTATGGGTTTCTCAAAACAAATGACACCAATAGCCCATAGGGCTGGGTGATGAACCCGTTGGTTCCTCTAGTGCATTCACGGGTGCTTGTGGTGCACTAAATTACCCAAGTGCTGGGACTCTGCTAAGGGCTGAGTTGGGTATGAGATGGGACATTCAGAATCTATCATCTGGAAATTATGTCCTCCCTCTTATTCTTATAATGTTTTATAATTTTCTGATGATGGTTCACAGCACCTTACTCCTTTCCAATCTAGCCTTTTGATTTGTATTTAACCCAATTCTTAAGGGTGTCACCATGTCAGCAACTTAGCTTCTAATCACAAAATGCAAAAAGCATCCCCACATCACTCGTGAATCATTGCATAGTATGATGAAAGTCAGCTGAAGATGAGGTAATAAACTAATTGTGTGCCTGAATCTACAGGTATGCTCTTGCCATGCTCTGCACATGATTTCTGTGGATTCAGGGATTGCTATATTGCTTGTGTAGCCCTTTGGCGTGGGAAAGAATAACCACTTTTTTTTGGCGCTAGGATTTCAGCCGTTTGACTTGTGTATAGTTTGATCCCCCAATTTTTTGACCAAAATTTGGTCTGAAAAAGTTTCAAATCAAGGAAACTCGAGCTCCAAAACTTTGAAATCAGGGAAGTGTTTTCCAAGAAAGACTAGACAGGAACAGGACAGACTTTTCCTGTCTTGTCTTTCTTGGACCAAGCTCATCTGGAGTTTGATTCTCCCAGAAGTTGGGCCCATTTGAGTGTGTGAGTGATCTGTCTGAGTGATTGTGAATGCTCTGTTTGACCTTGGCATGGAATTTAATTCCCGTAAACATTTACAGATAGTGTGTTTGTGGTTATAATCCAAGCATTCTTAACACTTTATCCCATCCCTTTATCCCTGTGAAGGGTCACTGACGTTTCCATGTAACCAACCCAGTAAAAAATTATTTTTTCTTTATTTTGATGAGTGGTGCCAATTAATTATGGCCATTGGAGATTTTTTTCTAAATCTGAAAAAGTTTAATTGTACTGAAGGATAAAAGGTATCTCTCATTACTCCATGTATAAATTTACTTAAGCTTATGTTTGAATCAAAGAATCTTGTCTCTCTTGAGTATGTGCATGTTAACATTTTTTGCAAAGTTTTCCTTTAATGGGCTGGCCATTAAAAAATAGTTGCTAAGTCAATGGTAATATGAAAACAGCTTTAAATTTCTTGGAGTAGATTTTCCCAGTTATATTTTTTTCTTTTTTTAATACCTTTTATTCATGCTCAGCTAAATTTGAATGGAACAAGATTCCCCGAATGTTTAACTTAGGTGTTTAAAGAAATGAAATTTGTAGTTTAGACAAGTCAAAATCTGACTATAATATGCATTGTGACATCCAGGAAAAATATAATTCTTTTCCTGGAAGATCTTTATTACTCTGAGGTTATGAAAATAAAAATTCAGGTCAAAAAAAATAAACCATGTAATTCAATGGGGCAGTGCCTTCAATATGAATGAATGCCTTTGATGTTGCATAATCTGAATTGGCCAACAACTCACAGGTAGCCTTAGGACAGCAAGGAAGTGTTGGTTGGAGTGCTCTGGCCGAACTTCTTCGGGAAGCACATGGTTTGGATGAATGGGTTTGCCTGAAAAACCTACATCTGGCGACCGAATCTCTTCCGTTTTTGGAAAGAGAAATCCGGTCCCTATATTCGTCAAAGAAGCAAACTGAGAATTTCAGGCTGTGGCTGATCACAGAACCTCATCCCGAGTTCTCCAAGACTCTTGCAAGGTCCTCTTTGAAAGTCACCTTTGAGGTAAGTGTCTGTAACAATTCCTTAGTTTCAATTCACAAATAAAAAGAAAAACATTCACTACCGACCACCCTCTTCTTTGCATTTCTGCTTCACTCCCCGTAAGTCCTCTCCTCTCCTCGCTTGTCCCTCTATTGTTTCCTCGGTGACCGCGTAAACAAACAAACAATGCGGCCATCCCATTTGGCTTATTGTATTATTACAAGTCATCATCTTATATGTATTTCCCATTGGTGTAAGTGGCTGTGAGTGAAATGAGTTGGTGTGAGCAAACTGATAGTAACTAATCCAGTGAAAGGTCGTTGCTTAAGATTCCAATGTTAACTCTTTTGCTATGAATGCTGTGCTGAAAAATCACAGATAGCTCATTCCAAGCAAATGTTTGCCATTTTTAAATGGCATAAATTTATCTATGCCAGAAGAACCCTGTATTTACACAGCTTTGTGGCCAAGCTAGTTGGAAGCTAGAAAAAAAGGTCTCGGGCATTTGCTGTGGGTTGCATGGCTGTAGCCTCCACAAAAATACTTTTATGTATGGAAAATGGTAGGATGTACGTAAAAAGGAAGTGAATATCATTCGTAGAAGATCTGTAATGTGGTGTGTTACCAATTGCAATGATGTTTTTTCATCCATTTAGGAAAATTGAAGGTCATCACATTTATTCCACTTGAGTGACCTCTAAATGTCATCAAATCGAGCCAAATTTTCCAGGATACCCTCTATGTATCACTAGACATAATTTGAGAGGTTGAAGTTGAAAATCAGAGGAATAAAAATAAAAAATAAGCCGCTCCCTAGTGCGCATCTATCTTGCTATCTTCTTATGATACAAATAATTTTCTGCCTTCAGTGCAATGCAGTTGGGCTGTGGGAAATCACAACCCTGTTTTAAAATATATTTATTCATTCTATGTTCAGTTTCATTTCAGATCAACATTAATAGATCATTAGGGAATAGTTCATTTTTAAAAATTGCTGATTTGTTTCTGTTACCAGTCTCCTCCTGGAGTCAAGAAGAACATACTGCGAACACTCACAACTTGGGGATCCAACTTTCTGTGCCCTGGCAGGGGCAGCAATGGAGTGCTTAGAGCCAGAGCTCTCTTTACTTTGGCTTGGTTTCATGCTGTGGTGCAAGAGAGAAGAAACTTCATACCGCAAGGCTGGTATAAGCATTATGAATTTGGCGATAGTGATCTGCGTGCTGCATCTTTTATCCTTGATGGCATATTTAGCAAAGGTGAGTGAAATTTGGTTTTTGCCGATCGCAAAAATGAGTCATTCTGGGTAATATGTGTGTAAATATGCCCTTAACTGTTCGAATGTAATGTAGAATTAATAACAAAAATGAGTTGTGATTTCAGGATGACAAAATAAGCACTCTTTGGAGGGTTCGGAAAGCATGATTTGTTCTTATTTTTTTATGGCCTTAAATATGATGAGAGATGCAGTTTCTCTATTTCTCTATTAAGGATTCCATGCTCAGGTATCCTTTTTCATGACATTTGTAGCATGGTCCTTAAATAACTCAGGCTATAATGTTGATGGCATATATTTATTTAAAGTGATGAACACGAACTATCCAAAATTTTACTTTTGCACAGACCTAGATTGAGTTGCCTCAAAAATTCCTTTTAATGTCGGTTATTTTACATGTTTATTCCTATCAAGCACATGCAATGAGGAAACCATTAAATTTGAATAAATTGTATGGAAATGTGGTGAACGATTCATTTCCTGCCATATCATGTATCTCCTTTGTTGCAATCACCTTGGAATATCAAGTAATGTTAGTTGTCTCTTTCAATGCTTTCTTTGATCATATGAGTGACAATATAAGCTGTACAATAAAACCTCTATATAATGAAATTCAAGGGACTAATATTTTGCCAGTATGTAAATTGGGACTTAATTTGTCGGAGGCGATTTGCATGTTTCATCACTGCGGGGGGAAATGATATAACCCTATATTTAGCCATGAATCTCTGGTAAAGCAGTTTTCAGAACTCAAATGTGGGTGAAATTTCCAGAGGACTGCAAACATTTATCCCTACTGTTCCCATAGAGAGAAATTTGGGAAATTGAAGCCTAGTTTGTGATTGGCGTCAACTTTAACTTCAAAGTTGAGTTGAATACAAGGGCTCTAATAGATGCATTTTTGATTGCGTGAAAGTGTCTTTGTTCATCACCACGTAACAATTATGTCAAAAGACCATTAATAATTATATAATAATATCTTTATTTGCCCAAAGATCTGATACATTGATATGAAAAAGATATAGGGCACATCATATTCATACATACATATATTATACACAATTAAATGTTTTAACAGGCAGTGTCATTGAGGTATTCCTCAATGGAATTGAACAAATTATTTTGTGAGTACCTTTTCAGTTCTGATTTAAAAGCATTGATGCTTTTTATTTCTTTTACACACAATGGTAATTTATTGAACAATTTTATGCCCATTTCTTTGGGTCCCATTTTAGCAACTCTTGTACATACATAATTGTAATGGATGCCATTTTTTGTCCTTGTGTGGTGTTGGTGGAATACACTGTTCACATCAAAATTAACAATGTTATTGTTCACATAGGCACATGATAGTTAGAAATAAATATATACATGGCACAGGAAGAAGATTCAAGTCCTTAAAAATTGGGTTACTGGTTAAATAAATGATTAGCAAACTCTACCATTTTGGAGAGCCGAGAAATATTTGTAGTTAATATTTCATTATTCGCATACAATCTGATGTACAGGACTTTCAAGTGATTTTAATATTGTGAATATTTCCCAATATCAAATTTTTTTTACTTATAAATGCCTTTATTGATAGATGGGCCTTCCTTGCTCAGTTTTCTTTATCAAAAATTTCACTGTTTACTGTCTCTCTACATAGAGATTCTGTGTTTCAAAGATATTTAAAAATAAAATGAATTTCAGGTCTAAACTTCTGCATTATCCGTACAAATTTACTGCTTTATAGGTATTGACTTATTATTTGTGTTTTCAGAAATGGAGGTTGAATTGGAGAGTGTTCATGGACTGTGTGGAACTGCAATATATGGGGGACATATTGATAACATATATGACTTAAAAGTGTTATTATCTTACCTACATGAGTATTTTGAGCATAACATGCTCACAGGAAGGAGCCAAAAAAAGTTACTTGGCTCTAATCTGGATCTTCCTTTCAAGGAAAGTTATCGTGTAAGTATATCAAGTATATTGTAGCAAGGGGAGATGTAATCTGCTCCAAAATTTAATGGATGATGTCATCTGATTTTCCAATCATAAAAGAGGCTTATTGTATCACTAGACATCTAGAGTTTGCTCTAATAACAAGTTTCAACCATGATTAAAGAAATATTAAGAGGGTAGGTTTTATTGGGCTACCATTAGAACTGTAATTATTTTTAATACTATCCTTTCCATGCTTGTGATACTAATCTGTAAATGCTTTACTCATTATTAACCCTCTTAGTGCAGCGGGCTGATATATCAGCTCGTGCGACGAAATTGTTTAAATTTATTGCCCTAATATAATTACAAATATTTTTTTAGACGATGAAAAAGTCTTTTAGTATTATTACCTAATTCATTTTATACACTAGATAAAAGGTTTATATGGATATTGTAAACAATAACCTCATAATGTTTTTTTTTCTTAAAATGATATTTCATTAATTTACCCTCCGCATTTCTCGCTGCTTCTGCTGGCAGGAGTCATTATTCAGAGGGTTAATAAAAGTTTGCCAAAATCTGATTCAATTTTCAAGTTGTTGGCTTCTAGCTATGGGAATTAATGATGTTGAAATGGCTACATGAAAAAATACTGCCATGGACCTAGACCACGGTCTTTTAGATTTCATGGGCCAATGCTATGATGCTGCCTCTGAATTATTCAACTACTTTTCTCATGGCAGTAATTTTTGGCAGAAGCTTACAAATTCTCTGCCTACCCATATCATGGCCTCATGGATGGTATAAGGTTAAGGCTCATGAATCGTGGTTTCTTTGAAGCCCTTATTCTCTCTTGTCATTGTTGTAGGATCAATCGATGATCAATTTAAAGATCCATGTTTCAATTCCTAGTCGTAGTGGATTTTTTTGGTGTCAGTTTCAATGGATTAAAACTATGAGTTTTTGAAAATTTTCTCTATTTTTTTTAAAACCCAGGCTTAGATAGTATTGCTTGGATATGAGGGCACGGGTTTCCATTATGTTGAGTCAGGGTTTCCTTTGTGATGAAAATCAGGTCTGGGGATGGATGTTGCTGTATATCCTAAATGTAAAGGAAACCCAGACATTTGATGGAAGAAATCTAAGGAAACCTCATGCTCCAATTATTTCTGTAATTTTAAGTTTCTTATTTATGGAGAAAAAAAAAATTCCCTTATGTTCAGGTGGAAAAATGTAGTTTTTGTGTGTCAAATTGTTGCAGTGTAATCTTCGTTGAGAGTCTTATATTTTGTCCTGTAGATGTTTTGCTTTCTTTTGTTTAGGAATTTTTGGACTTGGTTCAGAAGCTCCCTGACTGTGATGACCCTTCACAATTTGGTTTGCCCAAAAATGTTGAGTGCTCCTGGCAGAGAACTGCTAGCCTGAAGATAATTGATAAGCTAAAAGGTAATATTATTTAATGCACGTGCATTATCATGCAAGGTGTAACTGAGTAACAATCAGTAGGTAGCTAGATGGGAGGAATCTTGGGCAAAATACCTGTGCATCCAAATTTTTAGCAAAGCCATGGGAACCACCATCCTATTAATCATGTTTGATCTCTCTCTCTCTCTGTGGGTTTGACTTTTTAAATGAATATATATATGTGGAAATAGTTCTGTTTTGACTGACTAGGAATTCATGGCCATACACATAGTTTGTTTGTGATTTTCAGCCAAAGGTGAGACATTTACTCTTAAAACAGTTGATAATATCTGCTCAGAACAGGCAAGAAATTTCATGGTGAAAAAATACAACTTGGTTAACTCCACACTAATTTATTAAATTATAACTGACCCAGGTTTCAATAATTGAGTGTCATTTTCAAGGTACTGCTATCCTGAGTACATAAGTCTTGAGTGGCTGAGTCTGTATACTCAACCACTCAAGATAGTAGTACCTTGAAAATAGCACTCAGTAGCTGAAACCCGGATCGGTTTTAATTTAATGAATTAGTGTGAAGCTAACAAGTTGTATTTTTTTCAAGGGCTTCCGAAACTTCCTCAAAGTAACGCCAGAAACAGTTTCGTTTGTTTGTAAGAAAAATCATCTTGCTTAAAAACTAGCCATTAATGATGCTGTGTGATATTAAATTGTAATAATTTCAAGTAGCTGTGGGTAGAATACAAATATTAAAATTATATGGTTTTTATAAATCACAGACCATTAAATGTCTAATTTTTTTCATGGAAATGTTGCTTTTATTAATATGTGACTAGTTATGTTGAGGTTTTGGATGATAATAATATTGCATTGAACCATCATTGGAATATTTATCCAGTTAATATCAGGGCAAGATTCAACCAGTAGGTATTATCTGGAATTTAACATGGTAGCAAGAACTGTGATACCAGATTTATTAGTCTTAGATTTAATCCTTGTGTACAATTTAGACTTTTTTACGAGCACAATTCAGCAAAATTTTGGAATGATTTAATGTTCATTTGCTCATTTGTTTGGCTTCTAGGTCTGATACACTCAACCAAAGGTGAGATAGATGTAGACAGAGACAAATTAAGAGCCCGAATGACTCCCATTCTGACTATGTGGAAGAAATTAATCCAGGTGAGATTATATGATATCCGTCGTATTCTTATGTTATCAAGAGGATATGCTTCAGATTACCACCCGGAAAAATTTTTCTTTGTGATTTTGATGAATATTTGGTATTATACATATGGTCACCTATAGTACTCATGCAAATTATTTTGGTAATCCTGACCTATAACAATACAGTGTTGACAAGTTGATTGTGATAAAGTTTGCGGATCCTCCTACAAGTGTCATACACTTGGCACATCAGTGTGTAGCCATATGGCTACAGTGGGCGGAAATGGGTTAAGCTGAGAAAAAGTATGAAATTGATGCAGTGCAATTGAGTTTTAATGTGATAGGATTTGAGAGTTTTTGTGAATTAATCCAAACTAATGAAGACCTCTATCTTTGTTATGTACCTATATTGAAAAAAAAATTCATGAGGAACTTTCTTAATCTAATTTAACTGGTTTACAGTAACATATGGTTCATTACATCACAGCTATATTTAGTAAACTGACTCAAGATCTCTATGTGAGTAGTTATTCATATGATCTACATGATAACATGGACTGAAAAATGCTTTTTCAGAGCAACATGAAGATATTTTCCAGCAAAGCAGTGGCAAAGGCTGAAAGTTCTGAGATTGTCGGTGATCCCATAGCAGATTTCTTTCATGTTGAATATGCCCAAGGTGTGACATTGGTCCAGGAAGTTCATAGATGTTTGACTAGCATAAGCAAGGTTATAAGGGGTATCACATCTGCTGACTCAGAAACCTTGCTCATTGCTGATTCATTGATGAGACAACAGGTATGTCCCTTTTGAAAATTTCTCATTGTGACTTCTCATAATTTCTAATGAGAAGTTATGAGATCTCATGAGAAGCGTGAGATATTATGGGAAGCTATGAGATCTCATGACAAGTTATGATATCTCATGACACTTCTCATTAGAGAATGTACATAATTATAAGTCATATGGGATTTCTCATAAGTGTTATCAAATTTATTTACATTTATTTACACTGCAATTAAAGTTTCTATAATAGATGGCACTGTTTAGGCAAAACTATCCTCCTCTTATCTTTGTGTACAAGAGAAATTTGTTACTTTTTTAGGCTGGTAACCTACCTTTTACTTATAATTGAGTCACTATGTGAGGTGGCTTTTTCTGGGTCATTATTTCTATGTATGCTTCCTCATAAAATCTCACCAGCGAAACCACACAAGTGAGTTCTGACTCATCACAAGCTTAACCCTTTCACAGCGTATCTGGTTTTCAACAAGCGTTCTTAGAAAATGTCATTTTTACAATGAAAAAATGAAAGTCATATTCACATTATTTTCTTCGTATTCATATTCTTCATGTGTCAAATTGGTTCAATTACACTGCACTAGAGATTGCCACTGCCGTGTTCCAATTCGGGGACGTAGCATGAGAGACTTCAGGTGTCTGTCGCGGCCAAAGAAAAAGTTTTTTCAAGGTCGTGGACTTTAGTCGATCATTGTGGTGAAGCACAAATATTTGCAGATCGACTTTTGTCGGCTATCGCAGTGAAAGGGTTAATGAATGGGTTTTTGTATCTTTTCTCAGAGATAGGCTAAATATAAATGTCTCTTTTTGGCAACTGTTCTTTATGTCCCTGCCATTTACTCCATTGGGACATTACTGATTTTCGTGAATTTCAATACATGCAACTTATTTCATTTCACGTTGTAAGAAATTTGAACAAATCACTTGTATCTTCTTCTTGTCATCCATTGTTTATAGCTGTGTATTATCTAACTTGGAATATTGTCCAAGCCCTGATTTTTCAACCCAAAATTTGTACTTTCTCCGCTGGCTCTACTATCCAACCTTTACCTTTCTATGTTTGGGATCACAGAATTCTTGGGAACCCTAGAAAAATGAGTAAATATTGACATTCTTCATCTTTGCATCTCGGACCTCACAGTTAACATAATTTACAGATTCATAATAGTTTTTCACAGAATTCAGTAATATTGTGGCAATTGTAACTAATAATCAACAGTAGCAGTTGCTATTTTTGCCACATACATAATCTATATTATGCTGGATGTTACATTTGCGAGGCTGGTCTATCTAATTCATTTCAGAATGTATTCAAAGCCATCCAAGTAGCAGTTGTCACCACAAAAACATTAAGACATAAGACTCCCGGGACATGTGATCCTTCTCTTGTTTTGTTATTAATCTCAGTTAAAAAAATTGCTACCAGATGTCAGCTGCGTTGAATCTAATGGCATAATGTCTGTAAATGAAAGCATGCTCACATTATTCATAAATAATTAAAAAAGCTATGAATGTCCATTGAAGACAGTATAATAAACTCAGCTGAGTTACAGTGGCCTCTAGAGTGCTAGACTCTAGAGGCTACTGTACAGCTGAGTTACTCTAGAGTGTTTGCCTAAAGGCCACTGCATTGTAGCCCTGTGGTCAAAGAAAGATTTTGCATATTTTTTCATGCTAAGATTTAACCTATCAAAAGTTGGATTTGAGTATAACCCAACCTCCCAGTTTTTTTACTAGAAAATTAGTCTCATGAAAGTCAGAGTATACACAAAGTATATATGATATTCCCACTTTATTTATCATAGTAAACAGTGGTAAGTGTGTCTGATTACCTATATACTCTTAAGTACACCATAGTGTTATGGCAATGTAATGTTTAAAAACACATGTTGAAATAACATAATCCATTGGGCTGTAGGTTCTATGATTGTTAATTTCCATTCCAATATGTTTTAATTTGCAACATTTATCTGGTTATGCTTGGCTTTATTCATGCATCCAATTTTGAGTTAGAGGAGGTGCTCATAACTCTACTTTCACTGCAGACTAAATTGGCGAAACAAGCTATAGGTGTACTCTCCTCCATTCAACTGTCTCTGAACCTACTACGTATCTTCAAACTTCACTCTACGAACTTCAATATCATCATCATTGGTAGTTCAATCCTAAGATTGGTTGACTGCAACCCTCCATCCTTCCCTATCTAATGCTAGTTCCCTTACCTCCTGGTATCTCTTCCTATGTACTTTCCTCTTTATTTGGTCCATGAACTCATCCTGGGTTTTCCTCTGGGGACTTATCCCTCTATTTTCCCTTCAATTATGTTCTTCACAAGCCCATTGTGTCTCAGGGTGTGTCCAATCCATCTTGTTCTCCTTTTCTGCATGGTGTTCTATATGAACCTTTCCTCTTCAACTCTTCTGTGCACTTCATCATTTCTTACTTTGTCTGTCAATTTTATCTCCTGCATCCTTCTCCAGCACCAGGTTTCGAATGGTTCTAGACTCTTCTGGTCAGCTTTTCCAATGGTCCATGCTTCCGATTCATAGAGTGATATAGTGCCACGCTCAACATGAATGTTTTCACGTACTGTTTCCTGGTTTGTAGTCCTATCTTCTTTGAGCCCAGCAGTTGTCTTTTTCCCATGAGTGCACTCTTAGCATGGGCTATTCTCTGCTTGATGTCTGTTATACTTCTTGAGTTGCACATGATGGTACTTCCAAAGTAGGTGAAGGAATCCACTTGCTCTAATTTCTCTCTCTCTTTGCTATAATTTGCTTTTAGGGTGACTTCTACATTCAGCTTCTCTCTTCCTTCAATATAGTTGCTAGTTTTAAAAATTGACAATCCTATTTTCATTCTATAAATTGTTATCATAAGCAGATTATTGGTGATTATTTTTTTCTTCATAAAAGGTATCTGAAAAAACACATTATGTCCTATTGGCTGGGAAATATGGTTGTTGAAATATTTTTTATTTACTATCATTATTTGGACTACTTTCAGATCCCATCATCATGGTTGGCACAGTGGGATGGCCCCAAGGATCCCTCTCTGTACCTTCAAGGACTGCTCCTTCGAACTGCCATTGCACAGAAGTTTAACAAGGAGCTTGAGTTTTCTAGCTTATCTGGTTCTATTGATCTTTCTAATCTCCTCCGTCCAGAAGGATTCCTGAGTGCCCTAAAGCAGAAAAGTGCCAGGTATTGTATTTTAAATATTGCTGTTGAAGTTTAATGAGTGATGCCCTTGAAGGGATTCCATGGAATATATCATATTTCTAATAATATATGTTACATTATTTTAATGATAATCAGCCCGATTTTCTCCTGGAGTTGGGACTGAAAGTGTTGATAAAATAATTAACATTTTGATTATTTTTAGGGAATATGGCACTACTGCTGATTCTCTGAAGCTGGTTAGCACTTGGGGTGAAAAAGTAATCAGTCACACATCATCTGCCAAACTTCCTGTTAAAGTCACAGGTCTTCAGATTGAGGGAGCAGTTTTAAATGACGAAGGGCTTGTTCCGTGTGATGAAGACTCTCCTAGTGTTTCTGTGGCCCCAGATTGTTTCATTGCATGGATTCCTGAGGTATGTTTATTGTCTTTGCTTATGTTTCATTACTTGATCTTCAAGAATACTCTCAGTTTCTGTAGAGTTTGTAGGTGTGCAAAGTAGAATTGTGTGATGCAGTCACTGCTCACAAGTTCATATGTACTTTTATGAAGAGTGACTGAAGATGGACTGCATGTATACAGTCTGGTGCCTAAAGTGGTGGGAGCCCAGGGTACCGCATCTACATCCACATACTACCCTGCGAGCCACCGCAAGGGTGTGCGGCAGGGAGTGTTAGGACACCAGCCTTGTAAAGATGTAAGGGATAAGGTTTTGGAAGGTGAAATGGAGATGTGTATTATGGAAGTGTATTTACTGGAGCTCAATTTTTATTGAGGTTGTTTATTATTAGCAGAAAGAATGAGTTTTTGTACCTATCTGTTCAGTAGTGCATCTCTCTTATTTTATCGCTTCTGTCAGACCTAGAGATGTACTGAGGTGTCATATTTCATATTTATTTATCAACGGGCCAAGGCCCAGTTACAAAGCAATGTCTTTATAAAATGGAGATATCATATCAAAGATAACCAAGTACATTTTGTAAAAATTATGAAACCTCAAAACAACAATAAAATACAAATACAGAATAATCACACAGTAGGAGGACAAGAAGTAATTATTGATTAATAATCACACATTTAAATAAATAATAGCAAATTAAGTATCAGGGAGCATCCTATCCGGTATCCCTCTCAGGAACTTTATAACAGAAGGCAAAGAAGCAAAAAATAGGTCCAAGTTATGACATGAGTTTCCATCACGTGTTATTTGTTCAAGTGGGGAAAAGTAAGTATAATTACGTGAATGATAACAAGTATCAAAAGGAGTGTCATATCGTATGGAATAAGATAGAACTTTTATGTGAATTTCACTTAGTAAGGCAGGGGAGTCAACCAGGTTATTTAACAGCTTATATAGAAAAATAATATTGGAACACTGCCTTCGCTTGTACATGGACGGAGGATTAAATATAGGTAAGACACCAGAATAGCTATAGTCTTTATCAAATAATCCAAACTTTTTAGAAACCATACGAACAAACTTGCGTTGGACGGACTCAATGGTATTGATATGAGAAACGTAGTAAGGTGACCATACTACAGAACAGTACTCACAAATAGGTCTAACTAGAGAAGTGTACATCACTTTGTAAATTTCAAAACTCTTAAAGTTTTTTCCAAATCTTGAAATAAGGCCAAGAGCTCTAAACGATTTCGCTTGAATATAGTTGAAATGTTGCAGAAAGTTAAGCTTGGAATCAAATATTACGCTTAAGTCTTTTACATGGGTTTGTTGTGATAGAATATTTCCTTTGAGTTTGTAATGAAATTGATATGGCATTTTTTTCTTATAAAAAGAGACAGTAAAGCACTTTTGAATATTTAGATTCAGATAGTTTAGACTACACCATGTTTCAAGCCTTTGTAGACAGTTTTGTAAAGATACAGAGTCAGTTGAAATTCAAACATGGCGGGTGAATTTTTTTGAAGAAATTGCCATGAGAAAAAATCGGCCTGGACTGGGAATCGAACCACGGACCTTTGGTTTGCAGGACCAATGCGCAGACCACTACGCTATCCAGGCTTCCTAATTCCCATGGCAATTTTTGGTGGATACAAGGTAACTAGATCTTAGGCCCTTGCGGTCCATCAAAGATGGCAACGAGGCGGCAAGACGGCAATATATATAAGTCATGATAATATTCTCTGTTTCGCTCTGAAACACACCAGTTCTGAATTTCTCAAGCAGCCTTAGCCTAGCATGTAGCCTCCAAGTTTCTAGGGTGTCCCATCTTATTCCCTCTAAACGGCCATGTTTGAATTTCAACTGGCTAAGCACAGCATATGTGCTGGTGAAGGATACTGACTCTTGGTTGTGGCTTCTTTGAAGTCCTCTTCTCCCTTGCGTTGCCATCTTTGATGGACCGCAAGGGCCTAAGATCTAGTTACCTTGTATCCACCAAAAATTCCCATACACAGTCAGCTTCAGAATGAATGATTTGAAAAATCTTCAGGTCATCTGCATAGAGTAAAAAAGGAACTGGATCAAGGACATCCTTGATATCATTTATAAATACATTGAATAGCATAGGGCCCAAATAGATAATGATAATATATATAAGTCATGATAATATTCTCTGTGTCGCTCTGAAACACACCAGTTCTGAATTTCTCAAGCAGCCTAAGCCTAGCATGTAGCCTCCAAGTTTCTAGGGTGTCCCATCTTATTCCCTCTAAAAGTTGTAAAACACTATACGTTCACTTGTAACAGTGTTTAATGAAGCGCACAGTTTTCCTTTGTATTTATTATCTTTTTGTTTAATCTTTATCACCAGGGTCCCAAATGCTTGAGCCATATTTTAGGTGTGGCCTAACCAGAGCGAAGTAGCATCTCTCTTTGACTTTGTCATCTGAGGACCTTCCTATTATTCACTTAACAAAATCTATTTTCTTTAATGCTGTTCCACATGTTTTGGATGTGTTACCCACGATATGTCATAAGTTAAGGTAATTCCAAGATATTTAACTCTATTTGAAGATTTTATGTTTTCTCCACCCACAGTGTAGGTGTGGAATTTGTGTGGAGGCTTTTGAAGGAAATGAACTGATTCATTTACTAAGATTTAATTTTAGTACATGCCTCAAAAATACTTCAAAGGATAATCCTTAAATGAGTTGAAGGAAAGTTGGAAAATACTTTGAGGACCAATTTGGATTTAGAAGAGGAGTGGAGACTAGAGAGGCAATACTCTCTTTAAGGCTTCTCATTGAAAAACAAATATAAAAAAATAAAGAAACCTATGTTGCATTCGTTGATCTTGAGAAAGCATTTGATAATGTTGTATGGCCAAAAATGTTTAGGATTTTGGAAAAAGTTGGACTTAAATACAACGATAGAAGAATAATATTTAAAACATATCAAAATGAAACAGCCTTAATTAGAAATAAGAATAAAGAAGATACAGCTATAATAAGGAAAGGAGTTAGACAAGGCTGTCCTCTATCACCAATAATTTTCAATGCATACATCCAAGAAGCAATCGATAAAGTAAGGGAAAATGTTGATGTAGGAATCAAAGTAAATAGGAAGAAAATAGATATGTTACGATATGCTGATGATATTGCCATAGTTGCAGAAAAGAAAGAAGATTTAGAAATTATACTTAACGAGATGGAAAGAATTCTTAAAGACCAATATGGAATGAGGATAAATAAGCAAAAGACTAAAGTTGAGGTATGCAATGCTCAAGACTGCTGTGAACCTGTAAGGATAAGAATAAATGATGAAGAACTACGACAAGTTACAGAATGCAGCTACTTGGGCAGTAAGATACAGAAGATGGAAGGAGTAAAAGAGAAATTGTGAATAGAATACAACTAGCAAAAATAGCTTTCAATGATAAAAAGACTCTACTGTCTTGAAAAAATGTTAGTTTGGAAGTAAGAAAGAGGGTTATAAAAGCTTATGTTTGGAGTGTGGCCCTTTACGGATGTGAAAGTTGGACTATCGGGAAACATGAAAAGAGCAGATTAGAGGCCCTAGAAATGTGGTGCTATCGAAGGATGCAGAAAATCAGCTGGCAAGACAGAATCACCAATGAGGAAGTGCTGAGAAGAGCACAAGAAAATAGAAGCCTCTGGAGACAGATACAGACAAGGAGACTAAAACTAATAGGTCACATTCTACGATGCAATGATTTTATAAAATTAATAGCTTAAGTTTTTATTGAGGGGACAAATCGTAGAGAACGTACTAGATTAAGCTATATGAAGCAGATCATCAACGATTCTGGAAGTGTCTCATATGGTGAAATGAAGAGGAAAGCTGAGCAAAGAGCAGAATGGCATGCTATTGCCAACCAACCCATGGATTGGTAACCGAAGAAGAGGAATTCTAGTCCCCACTCCTGGCACCATGAATGAACTTTGTGAAGGTCCAATGACCGAACTTCTAAGTCCACTTCTTCGCTTATTTATGGTAGGTAACTGTATTGTCTGCAAATAATCTTAACTTACTGCCAACTCAAGAACTTAAGTCATTAATATAAATGATGAATAAAAGAGGGCCGATCACGCTACCTTGAGGAATACCCAATGTGGCTCCAACCATATCGGAGCTAAAACCATTGATGTCTACATTTTGTTTTCTATCACAGAGGAAGTCCCTTATACAATTCACTATTTTTTATAAATTCCACATGGTTGCAATTTATAAGAGTTTTTTGTATGGAACCTTGTCAAATGCCTTCTTGAAATCAAGGAATATCACATCGACTTGCTTTTTTGATTCACCTGATTTTAGGATATCATGAAGGAAGAGCACTAGCTGTGTTTCACAGGACCTGCCCTTATGGAAGCCATGCTGACTGCTATGTGAGGAGTTATGATTATCCAGGAATGTCATAATATTGCTAACGACAGTGTGTTCAAGGCAGGCAATGTGTACTACAGGCAGTAGTGTAGATTGATTACCTTCACTTTATCTTGTACAGCAAAGGGATCAAATTTACTATGAAAAAATAATTTAAATTTACCAGAACCTTGATCTCACAGTTGCTGATTAGGTGTGTCGGCCAGGTACATCACCAAGCCTGATGATTTTTTTTTCATGCCAAATTCCATCCATTTTGTGTCTTTGCACCTGCATGCATTACTGCCTCCCATATCTCTAGTATAATTTGCAGTGATTTGAAAATATCCCATCTTCTTCTGATGTAACTTCATTGCCACTGAAAATCATGCTGTAGATACTCACTAATTTGGACCTCTAGATGGAACGAAAATTAATGGTGAGCAGTGGCGAAGCATGACGTTTTGGTTTTACTCATCGCAGACACATAGGGTGGGCCGGCCGATGCAGGACAAGGTCATTACCCCTCCGGAAAACATATCCAAGCCTCTATTTAGCCTTATCATTAAAAGCTTAGTATTTCGCCTCGTGATACTGATAAATGCTTGCAATTAATTTGCTTTCGGTTGTTTATAACTTCAAACTTATATTTAAGTGTAATTTTATCAGGACAACTGCTGTGATGGACACCAGTTTCTGCAGAGCAAAGTTTGCCTCTGTGGGTCGCCAGACCGCTGTTTTCGTACTTCGGCTCAATTTTTGCATCCTCTATGACCTCATTTGGAGGTATGAAAAGGATATCTCTTCAAAAAGAAGTGCCATACACTGCTTTACTTTGGTCGAAAACATAGAGTTTTCTGTCATTAACTCGTTGTCGGGCTTAGGGTGTAAGTCATAATAGGAACACCGTGTCAGAAATTTAGTACATGAAAAAGGAGAAATTGCTTATGTGGCGGTATGCTCATACATTGAAACAATACTATAAACTGCTGTGAATTACGGCCATAATTTGTAGCCTAGTGGCTGTACGACGAGTACTAACTAGTGTGGACACGATCATATGCTGCAGGTTTTTGGAAAATTATCTGCCATTTAAAATGATCATTGACATTAACAGAAACATGTTATTCAATGTTAGGTCAAACATATTAGCCGTAATGCATGCAATTAAATATCAATTTGGACCAAAGGGGGGGATGTTTTTATAAGCTTTGGCAGGTAACATTTTAAATTTACTCTATAAAATACATAAGAATAAAATATGCTATTATGCAATGAAAAGGAATGCCTACCTTACATATACATAAACACCACTCTCCATATTTTTCCAGTGAATTTTTCTATGAGTAGAAGTCCTCTCCACCTGTGTTGGTCGCTAAGAGTTTGCTTTCAATGGCCAACAAAGTGAGGCTACTCATGCGTTCTTCTCCTTGGGTAGATCTCTGGAAAGTATGTATTCTTTTCAAGGCAGAAAAACTCCTCTACTGAACCAGTTGTAGCCAGTATCAAGCAAATAAGCTTCGCCAAATTTTAGGGCTATTGTCTTGGAATGTGGCAGTTCTGTAGAGCACCGTCCTGGTCCTTAATTGGTAACATGGTTTGTACCCAACATATTAGATATTTTTCAACACACCATGACGGTCCCAGTCAGCTCATTTCTCCTGCAGCCAGTACACCCCTCGCGTGCCTTTCCGTGCAGATGGGTGAGCGAGCCCTATGAAATAAATCCTTGCTTTGCACATTTCATACTTTATAATGACCATAGCTCTGACATACTATGTCATTTTTTTTTAGGTGGAAATGACTTTGTATGTCTAAATTATGGTCGGGTAAAAATAAACAAGAGTGGAATGTACGAAGAGTAGATTAATTTCATGTATCTCATTTTCACCAAGTGAAGCCTGGAACTCAAACTAAAATTCTTTCCACCCCATTGAACCTCATCACCCATTAAAGCCACTGAGTCATCAAACAATAACTGAGGGCACAAGCCGTAAACATGTAAATTATGTGGGCCTCTCAAGAACTTCTGAAACTTGGACATCTTCGATGCTCACGTCGCGGAGTGTTTGTCAAAAGTTTGAGAGTAAAAGCTCTCCTCGATATGTAAAGTGACCAGATTCCACTGGTACAATTAAAAGAGGAAAAAATAAGGAAAAATAGAGAAAAAATAAATTGACAAATAAAGCATACTGAATATAGGGTAGGTGCAAATGCAGAAATTATTTCTAAAATATTTAATTGTATTTTTTAATTAATTTTTTATTTAATTGTAAATTATTAATGCACAAACTTAAGATTCCTCTATACATATGAAATAAACTTAATAGAGATGTAAGTTTCGGTCCATATAAGAAATAATAGTTGATAATCATGTCAGGAGCCGTAAAAATTAAAATTCAAAGCAATTCCTTAAGACGTAATTATACATCGTATGGTGTTGAAAGATGGGCCGTAATGAGGGTGGCAATTGGAAAAAATGCTCCGTAATTTTGGTAGTATGAAATAATAACACTACAAGAACATTCAACCTTTAGCACCAAAACAGAGCCACATGAGTCACAGGTGACACAACTCCATTCCCTCCATTGGTGTGAAATTTGCTGAGCAACTCAGGCTAGAGTTTCCGAGCGCAGCAGATGGGAGGCAAACGAGCAACCAAGGTGACAAATTGAGAGATGAGTTGGCTTGCTTAACACATTGGCCTTCGCCAATGTAGGGGAAGGGTGGAGAGGGTTTACAGGCGGTACTACTACCAAATTGGATTCTCTGAACATAGAGAATCCATTGCTCGGAGTTGGTCTTGGAAGCAATACATGGTTTCCGAGCGCAGCCAATGAGAGCTGAACAAACATCTGATGCGACGAATTGAGAGAATAGTTGCCTTGCTTAACACGTTGGCCATTGCCAGTGGAGGAGTAGGGCGTGGGAGCGGTTACCAGGCGGTACTACTGCCAAATTGGATTCTCTGAACGGAGAGAATCTATTGCGTGACATTGGTCTTTTTACTTGATTTCTTCGACAAATCATGGAACAACAACTGCTGAATATTAAAATTTTTTCTGCCAGACCATTACCGTTAATTTTCAATATTTTTCAATTAATAGCTAATAGAGGAACTAATAGGAAAGGCAATATCAATAGCATGAGGTTGACTGCATTAAACCATTACCACTTCTACATTAATGTATTACAAATATGGTAAATTTAAAAACAAACAAGGCAGCCCCTACAAAATTCAGTGTTCTTTTGTTTGGGATGAGAAATTTTAGTTCCAACCATTGAAAACAATATCCCTACAATAAAAAAACCATTAAAAACATTATCCCCACAGATGAATTGTATATGCCTTTATCTTTATAATTAAGATTGTATTAAATATATATAGGCTTGGCTTAACTTGTGTGGAATATGTCGGTATGAAAAATATCCAAGATGGAGGGGAATATTACTGAAAATCATGTTAATATTTAGGGGCTGCTGTACATTTCGGAAAATATCATGGTAATTTATGAAAATTACCACAGTAATTTTCAGAATGACCCATCTCTATAAGACAGTAGCTATGTTCAGCTTTCGATGATAAGCACTGCCGAACTGTTGACTATTTTTTCTCTGTGGAAATTCGTCCATTTGTGCATTGTGGGTGACTCCGTAAAAGTGGAACTCCGTGGCTAGTCCCGGATAGCTTAAAATTTGTCTGTTGACTATTGTCCTCCTTTCTGATGACATTGAGCTCTTTCATGAAATTTAGATGTGGCCAAGCACTCTTATGTCTCTTGATTTGTTTAGGTAAATGAGCGTAATCACAACTATCATAGTAAACCGGCTAGTCTCACCACCTTGATTTTTGAATAGCAAACTTAGAAAACAGTAACATAGTGCAGATCAAGTGTAACAAGTTCTCAAGTGCAGATCCATTGGTATTTGTTGGGAATTCAACTCTTACATCACTTTCAAATCCCTGTGTTTTTACCTTATCATGTGGATAACCCCCTTTTATTGGACCATAATCTTGATGTCATGTGATAAAGTCAGTTAGATTTGGGACGATCAGGCATTGGTTGGTGGATCTTGGAAGGGTCTGCAAGCTTTGGTAGACGCTTTAGAAATGCTGTGTGGGATATTCAGAACGAAGATAATCTATAAGAAAACAAAAGTAATGAGAGTCTCTGGAACAAATAAAGCGAGGCTGGTGATAAAAGTTGGACACCAACTCGAGCAAGTATAACATTTTAATTATTTATGCAGTATACTAGAAGAAAATTGACATAGTGGGAAAGACATATGGAAGAGAAAAGTGCTAGCTAAGGTGGCATTTAGTAATAGAAGGGAGATGAAGATGGACACCTTGGGTAAGGATGTGAAGAAGAGGCTGGTGAAGAGCTTGATGTGGAGCATAGCATTGTATGAGGCAGAAACGTGGACCCTCAGAAAGGAGGACAAGAATAGGCTGCAGGTATTTGAGATGCGGGTATGGAGAACGATGGAGAAGGTGAGGTGGATGGAGAGGAAGACTAACGAGGAAGTGCGAGAGTGAACGAGTAGGTGGCTGGAGGATTTAATAAGGGGCGAGGGGTTGCTCAAGAGAGTGATAGTGGGAAGGATGTTGGGCAACTGGGGAAGAGGAAGACAGAGAATAGGTTTCATGGACAGGATGAAGATAGGTCAATCGTATGCTGAGGCAAAGAAGAATATAGTAGAGGGAGATATCCCCATGAAAGTGTAGAAAATCAGGAGGAGATTCTTTTACATCCACAGGGTTGATACGCATCTTGAAAGTCAGGAAAAGTCAGGGAACTGAAAAATTGGTCTGGAAGTCAGGGAATTTTATTGTTGGTCAGGAAAAAATTACCCACGTTCGGGTTCGATTCGACATGTGACTTGTTCATCTGCACTACAGATCCCATACTTCATTGTGTTGAGGCGTGAGCCTTGCACCGAATAACTGGGTAAGGGGACGGGGATAGAGCATCAGAAAGACCAAAAATGCAGAATATCAACGGAGAAAGATAATTTCCAAAAAGTAAGAAAGAGTAATCCTGGGATTGGAAGCATGAAACACGAGACCCTCTCCTTGCTTCACAGAACATATATGAAAGATCCCCAAAGCTCTGGACTCAGCGGTTGTTTCTAAAACACCAGAGTGCTTCGCCGACCTCATATTTGAAAATTCCCCCCAGGGACAACAGTGAAACTGATCCACTCATTCCGTGTATGCTTCTTGAAATGTAGAGTCGCTCGAGGTGAGGCATGAGGGAAATTCTGGTGGAGGGAAAGGCGTTGCCGCAGATTTCGAATGCTTTGGCGCAAGCGAACCTTGTGAAACTGCATGCTAGGGCTCAGGACTACCCAAAATGTAGCTAGTAGTAGGATATGTGGATAGTGAAAGAGTCTCCGTTTGTAGATGAAGGATTCTTTTAGTCTTTGTTCAGATGAATTTTCCAAATAAGATTTTGTGCTGTGGCAATACACATCGAAAAAAAGCCAAAATTCATCAATTTTGACGCGAGTTTTCTTAACTTGGGAATTTTGTAGAAAAAAATGCCCAGAGGAAAGCAAAGATTGAACTTTTGTTCAAATCAGAATAAGAAAATGTCACTGCATAAGCGTAGCCTGGGAATTAGAGATGGAGCACAACGGCTTTTTTTGGCAAGGTTGGGTGCTCCCTTAAGTATGCAATGAATTATCACTGTTCAAAGATTTGAACCACTTTCTACCATAGTGAGAACCAACCATCTTTGGGGTAGCTGGCCGGCACGTGACCGACCCTATTTATTGTTAATTTTACATATTCTAATAATTCTTCCAGTTATTAATAGAATGATGAAAAATATGATAGTAAAGTTTAAGATCTATAATAATTAATTCTAATGAGCAAAAACTGAAAAGAAAATTTTTTTTTCAAAACTACATTTAACATTTATTTTTTAATACACACTATAGACAAGGTTTATTATATAAGTTGAAGGTTGTGTTTGCTGAGATGTGCGGGCAGTTATCCGCTGTTTATATAGGTTTCGGATGACGTATGATCTCGAGCATTGACTCCACACTGGTCACAATGTTTTCATGTCATCCTATTAGTAAGATTTTAGTAAACTCAAACACCAACACCAGTTAACAACGGAACTAATATGTCACTGCATAATCGTCGCAGATTTTATGCCAATTTTTTTTGCTAAAAAGTAGGGTGCCACCATTATGAGGGGAAATAAAAAAAAAGAATTGCGCCGGTATTAGTTATACATAGATCATTTATTACGTACTTAACTGCCTTTATTGTGCCAGCTACTTTTGTTTCAATGCGCTAGCATAGTTATTTCATTGAAAAAGTTAATAGATAAAAATAGAAAATTCATAAGACAAGAGTGTACACCACTAGCCCTGGTCTCCCCTACTCTGTATTTGTGAATGGCAGGTAGAAATGTATGTTAGGTAGATTGCAAAATTAGACATATTTTTCCTTTTACAGCAAGTGTCGTGATGAACAGAATTAACATTCGACGATTGTGCGATTAATAAAAGAAGCTGTCTTAAACCGTAATGCTCATTTTTTCTTTACTTTTCTTGAAATGAGGTGATTTTTAAAAGTCAGGGAAAAATCTGTGTTTTGGTCTGGAAAGTCAGGAAAAATCAAAACTGGCAATACATATCAACCCTGATTCAACAAAACCTACCTTAACCAGTAGAATACTTCAAAAAAATCTTGATGTGGTGCAAGGGCATGCTTATTCCAATGACCCCTGGAACAGGACTGTTGGGAGCAATATGATTACTCCTAGTAGGGCCACCATAGGTCGAAGTGTAGGAGCCAGTATTTTCTACGCAGCAGTCCATTTAAACATAAACTGGAAAAAGTTTTATTTTTTTGTTTTCCGTCCTGATGAACTGAATCAAATTCACATCTTTCATCAAGTTCAACAACAACATGGTAAGTTTTTAAGCAAATAAAATTCAGTTCAATGTATTGCATAAAAGGGCCCTAATTCTTCCCCAATAGGAAGAGGATCTTCATACAAATGAATAAGATTTGTAGTGATTTTAAAATAAATTAATTTCAGAATGCAAGGAGTTACTCTGAAGAAAGCATTTCTCTTCCCATTTATCAGAATGAACGACGGGAAGTGGTTGTTACCAATGTCAGCATTCCTTGCAATACGGGAGACCAACCTCGGTGGATTCAGGCAGGTGTTGCCTTATTTCTTCACTCTTAGCAGGCAAAAATTGTGTAAAAATTATATTTATTATCTTGATGTTAGTTTTTTGTCCAAGCCATTATGGATATTTAATTGTTAGAGATAGACATATCTCATTAAATACTGAGTTGATGCCTGTACTCAACCTCCATGGTGAAATAAATAAAACACGAAATTACCAAAATGTTTATATTATTAGAAGATATAATCTCTTTACAAAATCTTCCCCTTTGACATAATTCTTGCATGTATTACATGATTATAGTTTTATTTATCTCAATCAAGGTTTTTAACGAAATTGTAATCTAGCAGCAAGTTCAACTTGCTATCACTTGACATCATTTTTGCAGTCATGATACTCTCTGGCTATTACCAAGTCCTTCAATTTAGCACGTACATAATATTGGCATCACACACCCTAATTTGCTTTTTTCATATACATAATTTTGTCATATATTGCTCTGTTGCCTAACAAATCTATTGAATAACTTACTTATTAATAATATTCAAATATCAGTCTCAAGAAATAAAGTAAATTTTGCCACCTTTTGAATTTGACAGCTTCAACATGCAATAAAATGATCCTTCACATCATTTTAGGCCAACGCTGTCCGGGCCTAATACATTCAACGAGATTCATCAAAATGAGATGAAACCCAGGGTGCCTTTTTTATTTTTAAGTCACTAATCACCCCAAAAGTTTCATCTGTAATAAAGCTATTCCTATATAATAAAAAAAATATAGGGAAATTCCATACTAACTGAAATAGAACAAAAAAAAGAAAATTGAGGCAAGAATTGCTTCTTGCTCTCTCTTGATCATTTGATTATTGGGGCCATAAAATACCCTAAATTCTAATATGATATTTTAATGTATCATGCCACTATTGATGCCAATTTTTAGCAGTAGCTGTCATATATCTCACATAAAGTATTTTATGATGTCAAAAATTACACAACTAAGGTTTTTTTATGTACACAAAATTAAGTATGGAATTAATGCGTAGTTACTAAACATAATGTCTAAAGTCCTAAATAAAGTGATGTTGAATATGAAAATATATTGGGATAACGGTTTTCCACATAAAGCCAATTACACATTGACTTTTACAAAGAGTATTGTGCTTACACAAAGGAATAACTTAACCTTGGCAAGTATCGCTTTTAATTACATGAATGGCATGAAAAGGTAAAACAAATATGGCTATGCTTGTAACGGGTGGGTATTCTTTACAATGATCTATGAATGATGCGGAAGACATTTCAAGCAAATATCAGGAACAAATGGTATTACCCTGGATGAGATAATCCAAGCGACAAAAGTATGTGATGTACCCCAACCTCAAAACCTGTCAGGGTCAGTATTTATCTACTCAGGATGGAAGCTGTCTCAAGCAAAATTGACTTCTTACCATTTGTGAATATCCATAAATATGTTTGTATTATATCAAGGGCATTAGCACTTGAGGTCAGCACTTGGGTTTGTAATTGATGGAACAAATACACTAATTTGAGTGTGCTAAACCTCTGCGGGCATCACACATTTTTTTAAGATGCTTGAAGGTTACTTAAAACTTTCTGCTTCAATACATATAATAATGTGGCACTTGTGATATTGGAAAGGGAAAGTTATTTACTGTTTTGGGACTGCACTCCCCACATCCCTTTCTTGGACGGAGAGTTTTTCTTTTTCTTTTTTTAAGACGGCAGAATTCCACACTTCCGTGTGCCTCCCTTTTGTCCACTTTTGCTAGTGACCTCTTTCCTGTTGCCCCTCTGGCACTGGGATCCTAAGAGGGTAGCTTTTTGGCACTTGGGAGTGGGGAGGGGTCGACGCTATGACATGTATATGGGCCACACATACAGTGTGTTGGCATTGTCCCTTTGTTCAAGGGGGTCCCTGGCATAATGGAGCACTTCCTGTACGACTTGTTCAGTCACTGCGGCCGACAGGTGACCCTGCTGGATCGACACTCCTGCTCTTCCTGGGACCAAGTTCAAGTCGATAGGCTGCGAGGAAACATGCTGCGAGACAGTGTGCTGAGCTGATGTCACGGCCGTGGTCACTGCTTGATGGTTGCCAAGGCCATCATCAGGCAAGATGCTCTCAGCCTCCTCTTCTGTTATCTGCTCTGTTTTGCTTGTGTCTGTGGTTACTACCAATTCGGTGCCGAGGAGAGTGCCTGAAGGGTCCATGGTGTGGTGATGCGGAGACCCTGTCAAGCTGGAATGGCGCACTTGGTGATCCTCACTGTCTGGGGGTGGGGACGGGTCACCATCCGATGCCATGGTCTGGCTTCCGTTTGCTGCCAGCGGGTCGGTTGCTATGGTCGTGACGGTCGTGACAGTAGTGACCGCAGTTTCCCGGTTGTGCGTCTGCATGTGCCGCTTCATGTCAGAGCGCACACGGAATGGCTTTCCACATACTTCACAGGGATGAGGCTTTTCTCCTACAAGAGCAATGATATTGCAGTTTATATAACATGAGACCATAACATTATGATGGAAGTTCAACAGCAGAGACCGAAATAAACTAAGCACAGTCTAATGGTTGATGCCTGATAGACTGGTCATGAAGGCATCGAATCAAACAAAATGTATTAAAGTGTGTTGGAATACATGTTAAGATCCAGGAAAATTTCTTGAATGCACTTATTTGAATAGTTGGCAGGAGCATTGGATGTGATAGCTTACTATATTGGCCTGAATGTAATGCAATCCAGATTACCTTGATACCAAAGCAATGCATAGTGAAAATAAGAACATAGAAGAGACCATTGAATCTTCTTTTTTCACTTAATCAATACATAATTTCCTCATCAATGTGCTTTTCCAATGTGTTTTTACCATGTAGCATCATATAATGGACCTCTTTAATTGAAAATCTAGTAATAACTAAACAGACATGCCAAAACCATTGCAACAATGAACAATACACACGTTTTTGAAGTTAAAAGGACTCAATGTAATATGGATAAGCCTTATAGTAGGGCCATTTAGAGAAAAATATCATATAACATTCAGAATAATATGGAAGCTTAGATTTCATGCACAAACATGCACATAAATAAAAAACCAAGAAATCCAGTATTCACCCAGCCCTGATTCGTTAAATTGCTTTCAAATCTTTAATATTTTTATTTCATACAAAGCACCCGAATATCATTTTGCCATAGAAAAAGCCAATTATTTTTAACTTTTTAGTTTTCAATGACTTAAAATGATTTTCTAACTTTATAAATGACGTGATTTTTGTAATGAATCTAACCCAAATGCTTGTAAACTGTTTATCTGTCTTCGGGAGTGTATGAGACTGTAACGCTACACCTTTTATTGAGCAAACCTTGGAATGGATCAGTCTTTGAATGAGAGCAACAATCGAGGAGAACAAGTCCTTCATGTAAAAGAGGGGCACCATAATTGATGGTTAACCCCTCGATTATAAATGCATAGTTAATTAATTATTGTTGATATTAATGTATATGCACTGGAAGTGGGTCTATGGACAAATTTCAGAGCTCTAAGTCATCAGGAAGTTGGTTAAATTTTGGCAACCAGATTTAATGCAGACAAACAGCTTATTCTCAAGAAAGTCTTCCAGTAAAGGGGTAATTAAAGAAATTATTGTCACTATTTAAATTGACTATTGTATTGTCACCAGGAGTGGGTCTATAGACAAAATTACAGAGCTGTAAATCATCAGGAAGTAGGTTAAATTTCAACTTCAGGATTTGAACCAGACAAACAGGTGTAGCTCAATAAAATCCTTTTAATAAAAAGTGCACAATCCCACAGAGAAAAATCATTTGCCTTAACTGAGACTTGAACCTGGATTCCTCAACATCACTCTAAGTGCTGTAGCCAGTTAAGCCCCCAAGACACCAGTGGATGATACACAGGAGAGGAGGGCATCTCAAATGGCTGAAGCATTTGGTAAGGTATAAAGGGATGCAGATGATTTTTTCTGCCAAATTTCAAGCTTTAAAATCTGTGTTCACAATATTCATGGCAGCAATCTTAAAAAGTCCCACACTTTGCCTCCATTGTGCTTTTGTCCATGCAAGCTCATTGGGTTGCAAAATGAGACAAGCACCGTTGCTAAATCAGTGAACACAGGGTAGTGAAACCTAAGTAGTTGGTGCAACTTTCAGTGGCAAAGTTGGCATAATTACTCTCTCTGTTCATGAGACTCATTATTGTCGGCCAAGCCATTATCTCCTTTTTTCCCAATCATTGCATGTACAAATGATGGTATGAGAGACTTTCCTGACATGAGATATTTTAACGATAGGTACTTTGAATATTGTGAACACAGATTTTAAATAAAGTAATTCCACAGAGGAAAAATCATATGGTATGGTGTATATGCACCCCTGCAATTGACTTTGTACTATCATTTATACATGAAGTGATTGTAAAACTGTGAAGTTGATCGTTAAATAACTACAATATTGGGTTTATCACCACGATATTGGCTTAGTAGAACAACCACTGTCTCCTGAGTCACAATGTGAACTTGAGACGCAAACACCTAGTTTGCATATACCCCTGTTGAACTTTGCCTTGAAGAAAGATGGCTAGTTGGTGTAACTAGCTATCACAACTGACTGGCTATTTGGAGATCCAGGTTCGAATCCCAGTTAAGTCAAATGATTTTTTTAGTTGTGAATTTCATCACTTGGTCAAAATCTCCTTCTTTATCATGACACTCGGCAACTCTTTGCCCCTCACTACCCATGTCAATATCCTACTCTACCTCCCATCTGTTTCCTCTTCTCACCCACCATAACTTGCAATCCCTTACCCATCACCCATTCTATCACACTATCTCTAACCTCCACACCCATCTCTCAAACACATGCTTTCACTTTATTAAGTATGAGTTTTACATAATTCAGAAAAGAACTCCATATTAAACTGAAGGAAGGTTTCTTGGGTGTTCCACTGGGTTTAAAAATTAAGTTATGACTCTTAACAAGAAATAATTCCTAGTCTAATATTTTCTGCGAGTAGATTTTGTTGGAAAGTTTTGATTTGTCATGCTTAAGCTGTGAGGCATTTTATTTGAAGGTGACATTTCAATAACTAAAGCATGAAATGCGAAACCAACAAATGTACAACTCTCACTTTAAAATTTTACACTCCAGGCCTCTTCCTGCCATAAAAATATAAGGCACAAAGGCAAACATCCTATGTACATAAATATTTCCCCAACCAAGAAATGATCAAGGCAAAATAGCAGTACTCTCTCCAAAATCAGGATGCTAACTCTACCAGTTAGTTTTACTGACAGCCCTGCTAATTTGCTTTAAATATTAGTTTTCAACAAAACATATGACTGTATCTTTTTTGACCATGGAGTATCTTTCTCCGGCTAAAGTATCATTTGACTATAGTGCTCGCAGAGTTTCTGTGCACTGGAGAGTTCCGCCAAGCCTAGCTCCCCATGGTAGATGAGCAGCGATTGGTTGCCGGTATTCAATCCCGTTAACTGGTTCTTAGCTCAGTGCGCGCCGTGTACGAATACTGTAAGTGGCGACCCAAAAGAATCGGCAAAAACGAACGCTATGTCTTGCCGATGCGAGGGCCTTTAGAATAGAGATACTCTGGACGAGAAACTACTATAGATATTGAGTCAAAACTTGCAGTGATAGCAATAGTCATCGCAGTGAGGTTAGGGAGTAATACCCATCGGCGCAGGTCACCATGATTACACGATAAATAAACAAAACTTTAAGTCAGTATTAAAACAGTATTCGTACGTGGCGCGCAATGAGCTAAGAACCAGTTTACAGCATTGGACGCAGGCAGCCAATCGCTGCTCATCTACCATAGACAGCTAGGCTTGGAGGAACTCTCCAGTGCACAGAAACTCTGCGAGCACTATCACAGAGTATACAGAGAGGACATTTTCCATTTCCCCCCTTTAAATTTTGTAATGCGGAATGCGCGCATCGGCCATGTTCCTAGCGCGTTAAAAACGGCGGGAATTTAAAATGGTCTATGTAGTATAGGTGTATCCCCGCATTACAGGTGGTATTCAGAGGTGTAATCACCCCTATCACGTTATAAACTTCAGGCCTGAAGTGGATTGAAGGTAATTCTGCCATGTATCTCTAAATTAAATCAAAAGCAATAGTTGCGCGATGAATAGCACAGCCGTAGAAATCATTTTCACTGCTTAACCTATTACTACAATTCGCAACGCAGGTGAGGAATCTTGCGTAAAGCACCTGTTAATCACATCGGGTAAAAAATTAGCTTCAATTCAATCAAGAACAAAATAAAAAATTGTTGGAGGTATGTTGTGAGAATATGAAAGCTGCATGATAGAGAACTCGGGCTTAGACAACGAGATAGTAAAGTAATGGGTAGTGGAGAGCCAGTTGGGTCCAGGAATATATGGTTTAATAAATAGTAAGCATTAAGTTGATAATGGTGAGAAAAGCCTCAAGTTTATAATTATTCAAAGCCTTGGCAGTACCAGAGAAATGAGTAATATGAGAGCCAAATGATCTGATTAGTAGGGAGTTGATCGACACAGGCCATTTAAACAGCATTGTCCATTTGAACCTAGGTTCTTTTTAAACAATTCAAATAAAATGGTACAAGAGCCTACATGCTACTCGGGATAGACGCGAATCTTTATGCGACTTGTATCATGAATTAGTAAAATTAATTTTTTTTCATTAACTACACCTTTACGATTACATTTACATAGTTATAAAAGTAGATTCCTACCATGTCCTTTGCTCAGCTTCAAAAACATATTCATGCTGACTCATGGATGAAAGTTGGAAAAAAACAATCATATCAATGATGTAGCTAATTTAATTGAAGCAATGAAGATTCATACAGTCACAGAATGTTGTCTCTTCCCCGGCAGAACCAATGCGCATTAAAAGTGCATTAATAGTAGCATTTAGTGCGCATTAATAGTAGCATTTAGTGCGCATTTCAAATGTGCATCAAAAGCTCATTTTTCTCCATGTCTTTTATGTTCATTTAATGCGCATTATTAATGCACATTAATATTTTTTTGGGGGAAAAATATTTTTAAAGTGAGTCACTATGATGAAAACAAAATGTTTACAGTATGCGAGTGAAAAAACTATGAAAAAAGAAGAAAAAGATATTCCTCAAGAGAGGACCGAACTTCACACCATCCGCGTCACAGTCCTTTGCGTTACCTCTCGTCTACCGCTCTTTGATAAGTTTGGGTTGTGTACTTAGGTTAAATATGTTCTATGTCATGAATTGTATTTATTTTCATATCATTTTGTTGTGGTAGGTGTTCGCTAAATGGAACTCAGCCTGATGTGTTGCAGTAAAGTACCTCACTTTCATGTATCCCTGTTCACAAGAAGAACCTAGTCATGAGCCTTACATGGCTTGAAGTTCTCTCCTTGTAAGGCTCAAATTATTTCTCATTAAGTTGATGTGACTTCTCATAGCAAATCTAATAAGTTGTCGTAGAAAATGCGCATATTACGCGCATTACTAATGCAAGACTTATGCAGATTTACGAACGAGGAGGTTTTACACGCATTTAATGCGCATTCAACGCACATCGGCGCAGCTTGGGTCGGAATTTAATTTCTGATACCTGATTACATTGAGCATATAGAGAAAATCCACCTTTTCTCTCATTTTCAGACATTTTGTGTTTCCAGGGAAACAAACTCTGGCCAAACTCTTAGGGAGATGGAGTAAATCACCAAGAAAGAGAAAAACTCAGTGAAGCTCTCACTTTTCATCACATTGACGTGCTCGCTTCTTCCAAAGTTAACGCGCTTACAACATGGCCGGAAGCGCATTTTGAGATTACAGGTTGAAACGCCAAATGTCCTCTCTGTATACTCTGTGGCACTATAGACAGCCCAGTCCAGCCCTGAAATGTTAACCAGCCGGCAGGACAATAAGGATACATTCATACAGACCAATCACAGCATTGCCATTCAGGATAAGTGAAGTCAAAGCACTTAATTACTAATCTTAGGCCACAGAAACCAGCTCTCTTTTTGTTATCTCCTTCATAATTCCCCATATTGCATAATTGCATAACTCCTGCACTTCCACCACATTCATGCTTTGAGTCATACTACCCTCTTTGTTCCAAACATTTTAAACATTCCTCGTCTTAGAGTCTCTTCCACCACATTCACAGTGACTAAGTCTACCCATTCCTCTCACTACTGATTCCACTATCATTATATCTGTTCTGTCATTCGACTCTCATTCATGCTCTCAACACTATAAAGTTAGCATACTGTGTGGGTACTCAAGATCAATGCAAAAATGGGTAGCCAGTGTCCATCATGGAACTTAATCATGGTTGCATAAGATAATATGACCATTGCAAACCTATGTTAACGAAGGTCATTTTCTACAAGTGCATAGTTGCATACATTCATTACCTTTCAGGGCAATGCCAAAGAATTTAATTTTTGTTGTTTGTCCAACAAAACTGGTATCTTTTAAATCATTTCCTCCACAATGCCCTATCCTTACCAACCACCGTCCCTCAAAATCATGCAGTGCTTCATAAATCTCCTTTTATTAAGACTCCTAATATTTCTTCTCTTTAGAGTCTCTTCTACCACATTCACCCATGCATTTTGTGGTCAACCTCTTCCTCTGATACCCTTCATTCCACTAACTTAATACCTTTTTTGTCATTTGATTCTCACCCAGTCACTCAACATGGCCAAGTCAAAGAAGTACACTCAATTCATCCATGTCCATTAGTGGAACACCCAACCTACATTTTTCAGTCATCAACTTCATTCTAACCCAATTAATCCTACTTATCTTGCAAATATTTTCAGATAACTCATACAGCATTTATCCAACAGTTATGTTTATAACAAATTTAGATTAAAAAATTCTCCAACGGCCACAATTATTGACACCACTCGTCAAAAGAAAGAAAATTAATATTTGTTGAGTTGGTTTAATGGAAACGTCAGGGACCAACCACAACCTCTCAACCAGAAAACCCCTCTGTGGTGGTTTAAGGGAATGTTAATTCCTTGCCAGTGACCACTCATGGACACACACACTCAACCCAAAATAAGATCCTTCACAGGGCTAAAGAGACCCTGTTAAGGATGCCTGGGTTGTAACCACAAACACAGTATCTGAGAATGTTTACGGGAAATAAATTCCATGCCAGGGACAAATGCAGAGCAATCACATTCTAAGAAAACCACTCCCACATTCAAATGGGCCCATCTTCTGGGAGAATTGGACTTGAGATGGGCTTGGTCCAAGAAAGACAACACAGGAAAAGACCAGGGTGTCTGTCAGATACATCTATTATACAAGGTGGCCCTCTTCAGGGAACGGAAGGGAACATACACGAACAACCAAGCTTGAAAGTTGGTTGGTCACTGACGTTTCCACTTAGCCAACACAGCAGATATTAATTCTCTTTCTTTTGATGAGTTGTGCCAATAATTACGGCCATAGAAGAAATTTTTAAACTAAATTTGTTGCATTATGAGATCATAGAGCTCAAGTTTCCTTGATTTTAGTTGTTTATACTGCCATAACCAATTTTCAATAACTGCCATATATATTCAATATTCAAACTGGCATACAATAAAGCGGGGAAGAGTACTCTCCCATACTCTTCCATTTTCACTTCCTTAGACACACTCATTCCTTGAAATATACCACAGGCTAATTAAGACATTCCTTTGAATATTCATACATCTCTTTCTATCCTCTTACAACCTTCCATCTTTCACAAACGTGCAGCTTAAATACACAAAATCATCCACTCGCTCAATTGCTTCATCATCTCCTCTCACCACACAAGTCATTCTTCCCACTCAGCCTGCCAAAAACAAATATTTTGGTCTTTGAACCATTTATCCTCCATTCCATTTTCCCTATTGCTTTACTTAAGTTATTCAGAATCCCAGCCATTCTTGTGGGACCCAAGACAGCAACATGATATCATCTGCATGCAGTAGATCTGGTACATGCCTATCTTCTACCATTACTCTTGACAACTGTGTGAAATTCACGGAGAAAAAATCTATTGCCTGGACTAGGATTCAAACCCAGACCCCTTGACTTTGTCTCAAGTGCTATAACACCTCTGTGTTTAAAGTAAGGCTTTACCTCGTGGATAGTTATACTTCACACTCGAACACAGGTATTTCATGGAATTGTATGCGTGGTACCTGTGAGAACAACTCATTGCTTTAAAGCCTTCAAGAAATTCACAGAGGAAGGAGACGCCAGGGTAGCTAAATTGGTCAGAGCACTCGATACAAAATTGAGGGGCCTGGGTTTGATTCCCACTCCAGGATGATGATTTTTCCAGTGTGAATTTCACACAATTGTGAGACCAACAATGGTTTATGCAGTTATCGTTATTGTGCAGCCAACCCAGTTCTTTGAAATGACTTTTGACGTTATTCCTACATATATCTCACACATATTTACCCATAAAAACATTGAATAGCCACAGTGAATAAACACATATCCTTGCTTCATGCCCTGTCTTATTTTAGCCAGTCACTCAAGGCTATTAACTCTCACACCTGCAATTCTATTAACATAAACCACCTACACAAAACTCAATAACTGCTCTTTTAATTCATAACTGTACAAGTTTTTCTTGGTCACCATTAAATTTTTTTGAACAGTTGATCACTACACTCATTCCCAGGCATAATTCCATACTGAACACTCCCATTTTCAGTCTCTAGCAATCCTCCTCACTCTTTTGATTATTATTTCATTGAACACTTTTCCTGGAATACTTTATAGACTAATTGCTCTATAATTTATACATGTGATCTTCCCACACTTCTCTTTGATCGATGGAATTATTATCACATTCCTCCAATCTGAAGAACAGTAGCTTCAAAATATAACTATTCAATTCACGAAAGTGACAAACATGTAGCTTATTCTGATGAATTTTTCTCGGATTTTCCACTGGGTCAGGTCGTTATGGGCTGACGTTTTGATGGCTACCACTGCCATCGTCCTCAGGGCATGAGCCTCAACAACTCAATGCCCTGAGGACGATGGCAGTGGTAGCCATTGAAATGTCAGCCCATAATGACCCGACCCAGTGGAAAACCCGAGAAGACTTCATCAGTATGATATGCCGTGAAAGAACTGAATCATATTATGTAGCTAATACACTTAAATATTTCACTGAATATCCACTCTACGTCAACCGCCCTCCCTTTTCCATTATACTCACTGCCATCAAAACCTCATTATCACCTTTATCTTTTTCCATGTAGACAATCTGGCATACAAATTCACCTGGGTCACCCTCATGATCTACATTTTTGCTGTATAATTCTACAAAATAATCCTTGCAACAGTCATTGATACCACTCTTATCGCTCACAATTTAGCCAATATTCTTTATTCCATTAATTCCTTCGGTAGCTTTGACCTTTTCATCCAAATCCAAAAGAGCCTTCCTTTCACTTCAAAACCACTCTAAAATTTTCAAACTTCATCCACATGAATTCTTTTGTTTGCTCATTTTTCATGATGCTTCTGAATGCACTATTTCCTTTTGTTATTAACGTATGCCTCGATACCCTCTTCCTCATAATCCGCTGCAATCAAATTCTTAAATCCCCCTTATGTATCAACTCACCATAATTATCTCTCCTTCATTTCATTAGTCATCGCCTTTTCTATCACCACTTTACCACATAAATTTTCTTCATATTCAACAATTATTTCTTATGGCGTCACTCACACTTCATTCCTACTCCCATGAATGTTACATTTTTCTCAATCTCTCTGCTTTGTGGATAACATTTATTCAATCATGCACACATACTAGACTTTCACCTCATTGTTGAACATCCTCTCTCATACTTGTCACTAGTCATATATGCTTAAGCATTTTGTTATGTTTGAATCATGTATTCGGGACAATATTTTTTCCAAGCACACACACAGACACCCCAGGTTTTCACAATTATAATTCACATGAAGGTTACCAAATGGTCCACATTTTCTTGGAGATGCTCCCATCCTACACAGACCAAGCCTTTCAAGTCCCCTTGCACAATTATTCCTTCACCTAGATCACACTCACTCAAAACCATTCAGTTTTCCACATAACTCATCTTTCACTCTTCAAGTAAATCAAAATCTCTATACACTGGTGCATAACATAACAACATCAAAACTCTTCAAATATCCACATTCATATGAGCTCAGATGAATCTAGGGCAATGAGGATGCTGTGCACGATTACTAAACATTGTAATAAACATGCTGGGCAGCAACTTAAACCTCCTGTGGTATCAAATCAATTGATTGTGACATTACGTTGTGGAGTGACGAGAAGGAATAACTTATAATGAAAACGATGTACATATCCACTATGTTTGTCTTCAAAATGACGCTATACATGTCGATACCGAAGGACAGCATTAAAACATAGTGGAACTGTACATCGTTTTTATTGAGTTATTCCTTGTGTAGTATGCCCCCAGTAGTAAGATCTTTGGTCTACGAAGAAATTCATCTTCCCTCAATAGATCAATAGTTATGCATAAGCATTAGATGGAGAGAATATCAAGATGGAATGGTATGTTAAAGAAGGTGATAAGAGGGAAGGATGTTGCTAAAGAACAAGAGGGGAATATAGGGAATAGAAACTCTCAGTGACAAAAGGGAAGCCACGAATCACAACAACTTGCATGACAATAAAAACAGTTGCGTAAAAAACAGGAGCAGGAATCCTGAAATATGACCCTGATTTGGGAAAATAATGGTAGGAGCTGTCCATGAACTGGCTGGTAAAATATAGTTCGAGTCAGAAAGACTAACGAGTATAAAAATTTGTAGATTACCGCATACACCCACATTAAGGATACATTCTCCGAAAACAAACACGGAATACTACTTGATAATGATAATTAGAGCTCATGGACCCATTAATGTGGTTTGGGATGGATGAAATAAAAGAAAAAATTCTCACCAGTGTGGATGCGGCGATGGTTTTGAAGGTAGCTTGAGGCACGGAAGCTCTTCTCACAAAAATCACACTTGTAGTTCTTCTCACCAGTGTGGATCCTTCGATGGACAATCAGGCTGTATTTGCGAGCGAAGTCCTTACCGCAGTACTCGCACTGGTACTGTTTCTCGTCCGAGTGTATGGAGATGCAATGATACTTGAGGTCTCCCCACTGGCGGAAGTGACGGCCGCAGTACTCGCACTTGTACGGCTTGTCGCCCGAGTGCAGACGCATGTGCACCTTCAGGGCGCTCGCTGCGAAGAAGCTCTTCCCGCACACCTCGCACTGGTGGGGTCGTTCCCCAGTGTGGCTCCGCATGTGGTACACCAGGGAGTTGCGGTGGTTGAAGACTCGACCGCAAGTGGTGCAGGTCATGTGCTCTATCTTCCGGGCGCTCCCGCCGCCACCACCGGAGGCGCCTCCGCCACCCTTTCTGGCCTTCTTCCTTTGGTTCCCGGAGTGTGCCGACTCCGGATGCTCATCCTGGATGTGGTGGTTCAGCTGCGCCCGGCTTTGAAAGGCACCGCCGCACACCTCGCACACGTGGTGATGGATTCCCATCCCTTGCCCGTCGGTGGAGCCGTCGTTCGCGACGTCTCCCGAGGCGCTGCCGGAGTTCTGCTGTCGACGCCGGGCAGGACGGTCCAGGGCGTCGCTATCTCCCCATTCGTCGTCCTCGTCATCATCATCATCGTCGTCATCGTCTGCGAAGAACGTCGGTATCCACTCGGTTTGCTGCTGGTCCTTCTTGGACGTGACCACAACCGTCTCCTCCAAGACTGTCCCATGGGTTATTGTGTGCTGCTGCTGATGTTGCTCCTCCTCTTCTTCCTCGTCTTCCGGGCCGTGGACGAGGTTCATGTGGGTCTCGTAAGCCTTTTGCCGTCGGAATGTCTTGTTGCAGTGGGTGCAGAGGAAGGCCGGTAGCTCGACTCCCGGGGGTTGTTCCTGGTGATGGATGATGTGTATCTCTTTCTGGGCCATCTCCTCCGGAGCTCGAGTGACGACGTGTTGGCTCTCGTCAACCAGGGTCATCTCCACGCTCTCAACTTGATTTAAGGGTTCCTCCTCGTGTTTGACCTCGGCGTCCTCCTCCTTGACCTTCCTCTGGGTTTGATCGTTTTCGAGCAGGGGTTCGTAATGGCACTTGAGGTGCTCGAAGAACTTGAACTGGCTGGGGAAAGCCTGGCCGCACAGGAGGCACGTGAAGGGATTCTTCTTGACGCCGTCGATGGATTGCTCCTGAGGGTGCATCTGCTCCTTGTGGGCTTCGTAGTCACCTTGCGAGGCGAGCCCTTCGCCACATACCTCGCACTTATAGCACTTCACATGAACCTGAGAGAGTTTCTTCTTCTCCTCGCTGTCCATCACCAATGTGTTCCCTTTGAGCTTCGGTGGGATCCTCTTCTTGTGGGGCAAGCTTCGATCGGAAGGCCCCAAGAGGCCCTCGGAAGTCCCCGTCTCGTAATCCAGGGCCTCGAGTTCCTCCCTCGTGCAAACCTCTTCCATTTCATCCTCGTCTTCCAGCTCTTCAAGTATCTCCTCCTCGTCTGCCTCTTCCACAATTCCCTCACCCAATTCGTCTGCCTCCTCGCCCACCATCATTTCCATCACTTCCCCATGTTCATTTTTCAAGGTGGTACCTAAATTTGACACAGTGACATACTGAACACCATCGACTACGGGAGAATTCGTATCTAACATGTGCACTACGGAAGATTCTTCGATCTCAGTCCGGAACCTTTTCAGCCTATTACGGACTGCGGCACCCTGACCCATCATGGCCTTTTTCGGATGCGGTAGGATCACATGGAGTTTCGCATACGAGTTGTCATCCTGGTGAGGTTGACCGTAGGGACCATCGACATCCCTCGTTCGTATACGCGGCGACGCCACAACCATTTCATCGCCTTTGCCATGATTGCCACTAACAACACTACCATCTTCCACAGCCTGTATGTAATCAACCACCATAGCAGACGACACCGGCTTATCGGTGGTTACAACCACATGAGTGTCTTCTGGATGGAGACCCTTGCCTACTCCTATCAACCCCTGAATTTCAGCGGTATTCATAATGACGTTTGTGGAATCCGAGACACAAACTGGCAAATGCTGTTGGATTTGCTGCTGTTGCTGCTGCTGATGAAGCTGGTGTTTTTGCTGCTGTACCAACTGAACAGCAACCAACGCAGCTGCCAACCTCCGATCTTCTTCCGTCAAATCGTGCGTTAATAAATCTTCTTCAACAACCCCAGTTGTTCCTGTTTCGCTGTAATGGCCACTAGTAGCTACAACCATACCATCTGTGTCTGGAATGTACGCCCGCGAAACGACGGGCAAGGATTCTGCGCTGTGATGCACGGAATGGTGTTGAATGTGATGATGGTGGTGATCGGTATTCCCGGCGGAAACGGGACTTAAAAGCGTCACGCGATTTCCGACTGTAGTTCCACTTGTAGGAACTGTGGTATAATAAGCACCTTCCTTGAGCTGTGAAGAAGTATGTGGCTGATTTTTATCCCCATCAGTGGGAACAGCTTCCATAATATCAACAACAAGAGCATGTTGTCCTGAAGACATCTGCACAACGTGAGCAAGCATTTCTTCTCCTTGTCCTCCATTTCCCGACAGAGTAGATGCCGTCAAAGTGTCAGATTGCGAATCACAATCACCTAAATGCTCTTGGGGCTCTTTCGAAATGGTTTGTTCTGAGTGTAAAGTCATATATTGAGTACTGACATCATCTGAAGAGATGAGAGTAACATCATCTCGACTACCTTTAACACCATCGTGGACTATTTTAACTTCCTCATCAAGATGCGACACAAGTTGCACATTTGTCATTAGCTCGCCTGATCTCTCAGGGTTTTCCATTCTGATGTCCTCATTCCCATTAATATCAGGGAATTCTCTACAAACCTGGAATATAAATAACTTCCGTAATATCACTCCTGAGGCTTAACAACATTTAAATTACTATATAATCAATTCATAGCCTACTATTAGGATCTCGTCATTCATCCATACGAGTACGCTTGAAGCTAACAAGTGATACTACAAAATCATGAGTTCAAGGTAAGCAATCAAGTACATCCATCTTAAGTCACTCGTTGATGGCATCTGTTTAGAATAATTAGGAATTTCATGCATGAGTAGCCAGCACTTGGTAGTGTGGTGTAAATTCATAGTTTATTTTGGAATTCATAATGTAAACATTGACATAACGTGTAAGGGAGTCCCAAGAAAGCCATCAAAGTGAACAATTGACAAACGAGTGCAGTTGCAAGGTCACACTTTGTGTAGGATGATCGTTGATACTGACACATAAATTTACCGATACAGTCGATGCTTACCTTATAATTTATAGCACCAATTAAATTTAGAACATTAGTTAATGTTGTTTTCTTCTTCTTTGATGGAAATAGCTGTCTGAATTATCACACAATCCATTAGTATAAGAGCACCGATGCAAAATATGACAACAATGCCTCCATTAACCGGAAGTCGACAAGCTTTATAGGTGGCAGGGCTGTGCTCATATCGCTCGGTTTTGTCAAAATTCCGGTCGTAGACTGAGCAAATTCGAGTTAGTTTTCATTTATTCACTGTATCTGTTTAATTTACTAACTGGAAACCGTGTCAGTTCTTGTGTACCTCTAAGGCTGTGACTTTGTTTGCCGATTTTGTATTAAGTTAGTGGCAAATTTTTGGGTGTGGTGAGTACAATAACAGTGTGTGACAAATGACTTCCTTAATTGAATTACATAAAGTCTGGGAGCGATTTCTAGTTTCGGTGACCAGTTCAGATTTCGTGTCAGCTGGCATTTGTTATTGATGATTTATCACTGTTGCAGAAGGTCATGCCGTTAGAAGACCTAAGTCATTTTGATGAGAGGAGTGGAATTGTTCCGTGCGCAACGCCATGGGGTAGATGGTGGCAGACAGTCCAAGAAGTAAACATTGAAGTAAACATACCCAGTGGAACGAGGAGCAGGGATATTAAAGTGAAACTGTCTTCGAACGAAATAGAATGTACAGTTTTGAGTCAACTAATTTTCAAAGTAAGTCAAATTATCGCCCCTTTGTTTGAGTTTAACGACAACGAGTCTGAGGAAAATGATTTAACTGGTCCCCGGACTAATATATCGCCAGTACTATTAACTCCTTAAATAATTTACTTGTGCACGCGCCCCGAAGGTTACGTCGTTTGCAATTTACTGGCTCTATACTTGGAATGTGAACGTTAATTACAGGGGAAACTGTTTGATATTGTTCGATCAGATGAAATGATCTGGACAATAGAAGATGGAAATAAGCTATGGATAATACTGTCTAAAATTCCTCAGAAGACGAAAAACGAGGTGTGGGAAGCTCTGACGACGGATAATTATGCTGCAGACCCTTACACGCTTCACGAAATGAGGAAGAAAATGGACCTAGAATGGTTTCAGATTGAAGTAAGTGTTCATTTAGCAATTCTTAAATTATACAAATTTTTGCATGAGACGAGCGTTGTCCCGCCGTCTCATGGAAGATGGTTTTCATTTCATTCATATTGTCTTTCAATTTTAACGAAGCCATCTTGAGAATCCTAGTAACTGCCATTCCTCTAATATAGCTGATGCCTTAAGAGGTGAAAATTCTTGGAACGAAATATTTCCAGTTTTTACAATTAAGATCAGTGATAAGTCTCGTAGTCGGAGTGAAACATACAATGCATAAGATGACTGAATGCCATATTCCAGTAAGCATTTGTTGATAGGCGTACGATGGGCTTGAGGGGAGTTCTGTATTGAAGAAACTCGTATTTTTTATGCTATTATTGTGTGAAAATTAATGTTCTACAAATTCACTCCTCTGTGTGCAAGTGCTAATGAGTTTTAAATTGAGAAAGGTGTGATAAAGTGTATGTGGTATATTATTGTCAACACGAATGGACATAATATGCTACTTCCTTAGTCTCTTTTTTACTTTTAGCATCACTTATTCAACCAACAGTATTTACCACTATATCTGTCGCAGTCGATGCCACTCCTGCTTTTTTCATTTGGATCTTGCTGGATAAAATACCACTTCATTCCTCCAACTTTCAGTCATGTAGTGGTATATGCTAATCTTTGTGTGGGTAAGTGGTTAGGTGCAATGTGGAGGATTGTAGTAGGATGGTGGAATATGGCTTTATGAGTCCTGAATTCCTGATGATGCATATGCTTATGCCTCAACCTTTAACTTCAACTGAGTATCTGTGATATATTGGCCATGCTAGTAGGCTATTGATTGTTTTTGTGGTCTATGGGTGGAGGGTAGGATTTGATGGAGTGTTACAGTCTCCTTCTGTTATATCATTATTTTAGTCAATGTTCATCTAAAGACAATAGGACAGAAATTTGGATATTAGAATAAGTACTGTCCAAAAGCCTACTATAAGCTGATAGAGTACTCAAATGAATGATTCCTCTTAAGAATTGCTCTTTCTTTTCTCAGTTAAGAAAAATTCGGATAACATAAATAGGCCATTCAAAAAAATCATGGATTATGAGACTGTTGTAAGGCTATGAACTACATTTCTTGGGAAATTAGGGAAATTAGGCTAAAAAGGAGGACTTCATAGGACTCTTTCCCTATAATACCATAACTATGTGTATTTGTCATTATACTTCTTAATATTTTTTTAAGTTAAGGTGTATGAATTCCCAGGAAGTGGTGGATTTCAGTTTCTTAGCTTCTCAAACTTGTATGATAATATCATATATTTTATCCCCAAGGCCTAATGTTATAACAGACCATTCTCAAGGTGTGTTTCGAACCTATTACTGTCAGGGTTGATGGGCCTGTGTATTTCCATTTCTGAGGTGTCACCATCTTACCATCCATCAGTTTACTGTCACTGGGAAATCAATCCAATCAAACTATTATAGGGATGGAGTGATTCCAAATTTGAGGGCCAAAATTCTGGGCATTCATACATATTTTCAAAATATCTTAGGGTCTGAGAGGTGGTCCAAAAATTCAAGGGGGTGGAACCTTCCAGGACAGCTCAGAATGGTGTGAATGTCTATGCTGACAGGGGGTTGGAAATTTCATCCTAGATGAGTGACTCAAGTTTGATGTTGCCGATATTAAACCTCAATCCCTTTGGTGGGAAAAGTAATGTGGCCCATGACTAGAAAGATGTTTGGGATGAAGGGCAGCTCTTCTCAACTGTGGATGCCCTGCCAATGCCCATGTTGAGAAGCATAAGGGAGGATGACTAGATCATTCCTCACATCGCTCGCATTTTTTATCTCTGCCTATGCAAAGGGTCTCTGTGGGCTCACTAAATTTGACAGTGAAGCAAGCAGTTTCATGAAGTTCACTCAGTGTTGGCTTGAGCTTGACTGAATGTGTGAGAGAGTATGCATCTTAGTGGATGCTAGGAAAGTCTTCTGCCCAGTAACCTTCCTTCACTTTCCCCAAACAATTTTAGTTCAACCTCTCTGCACTCAGGGTATTTGCAAGGAATACTAATTGGAGTTTCTCTAGGACACTCAAAACTAGTGGGCACAAAATGAGGATAGTTGAAAGCCCTAGACTTGTGGGAATTACCTGGTAAGTATTCCTAATTTTACAGATGACTCGTTCAGATAGCAAAAATTAAAAGATTCTCCAATGGCCGTAAAAATGGCACCACTCGTCAAACGTGCAACCACACAACATTTACTGTGTTAATTTGCAGGTAAAGGGGATTCCACAGCAGGGACCAACCAACACAAAGACGGGCCCAACTTCTCCCAGAAGTTGGGCCCGTCTGTGTGTGTGAGTGAGTGATTTGAGTGCTTGTGAGTGTGATTGTGGTAATGACCAGGAATCCTTAGTAGGGTCCCATTAGCCCTATGAAGGATCTCAGGTTATAACCTAGGCATCCTTATCAGGGTCCCATTAGCCCTCGAAAAGGATCCCAACTGGGTTGAGTGTGTGTGTGAGTCTGTGGTGGTCACTGGCGAGGAAGTAACATTCCCATAAACCATCACAGGAGGGTATTCTGGTAGAGAGGCTGTGGTTGGTCCCTGCTGTGGAATCCCCTTTTCCCGCAGACCAACACAGTAAGTGTTGTGTGGTTACATGTTTGACGAGTGGTGCCATTTTTACGGCCATTGGAGAATCTTTTAATTTTTGCTATCTTGAGAGGCCGTAGAGCTCAATTTCCTTTGATTTACTCGTTCAGAATCTTTAAATGAGCCATCGGGTTAGGGTAGTGATGGAGAATTGGTATGGGCCATGATAAGACAGGGATTGCAGCAGGGGTGCCTGCCATTGATCTAGCTACATATTTAGCAAGTTTCAGAAGAAATGGTAAGGGAGGCCTTGGCTGAGATGGAGGTAGGAATAAAGGTCGGAGGGGAACTGTCAAAGTCAGTGAGATTTGCTGATGATCAAGCACTGTTGTGTCAACCATGGGTTACAGTCAATTAAGCCCTGGTTACACGATACATTAACCCGTACGAGTTAATGTAAGAATGCATGAACGCGTGAATGAATGCGAAAATTCATCGTGTAACCACACCAACTTGCACGAATGCATGAACGCGTGAACAGGGAAATAGAACGTGTTCTATTTGGTTCATGCATTCGTTCATGAACTTGTACATGAACACGTACGGGTTAATGTATCGTGTAACCAGGCCTTTAGCGTTAGAAGTGCAGGGTGAGTGATTTAGGATGATTATATACCATAAGAAGACGCAAGTGATAAAAATCTCTTGAAGTCAGAAGACAGGGCTGAGTACAAGGGTTGGAGGGCAGGAAATGGAGCAATTCAAGAAGTTGACATATCTGGGTAGTATTTTGGAGGGAACAGGTTTAGTATTAGGGACATAAGATGTAGAATTGCCATGGCTTAAGAAGCTTTTTAAAAGAGGAGAGAATTGATAAGGGGGCAGTCTGAGTAGGGACATATAGAAAAGGCTAGTGAAAACTGATATGGAGCATGATGCTATGGGTTGGACACTTGGTCATTGTGAAGGGAGGATGTGTGGAGACTTGAGGCATTTGAGATGTGGGTATGGAGAAGGATTAAGAGGGTGAGCTGGGTATCATGAAGGATGAATGAGGAGGTATTATTCATACATAGCAAGTGAAATATGTTATAATTGTCATGAGAAACATTCGGCCTTAACGGGGAAACCATGGTTCTTTGGTTTACTGGACCAATGCATAGACCACTACGCTATTCAGGATTCCTAATTCTGGTGGTCACAAGGGAACTAGATCTTGGGCCCTTGTGGTCCATCCAAGATGGCAACACAAGAGTGAAGAACGTAGTGATCTGTACATTGGTCCGGCAAAGCAAGGTCTGTGGGTTGATTCCCGGTTTGGTGTGGTTTGATGGGAATAGACTCTAGGTCCATACTTAGAGCATACAATTTCGTACTGTTTCACAGAATTTTATTTTGTGTGGTACAATGCAATTCACCGAATTGCGGTATCATCAGGTACAAAAATTCAGTCCAAACAGTACAGGTATATATACAAAAGGCAGAAGGAAGGGGGAGATAAGATAGGGTGTGGGCGGGAAGAATGGAAAAAGAATACACAAGTTACTTTCTATTTCACTTGGTCGATTCTCAGCCCACGTGTTCTATCGTGTTACATTGTGTACAATAGGCAGAAGGAAGGGAAAGGGAGGGTTTGGGCGGGGGTAAGGACAGAGCAGTTTGACAGTAGTATGTTGTGATGGGGGGGGGGGGGGGGGGGGGCGGAGGTTGGGTTAGGCGGAGGGACACCGGAAAATACGGACGCAGGAGTGTGGGGAGGGGGTTTTCGGGTGGGAAAGGAATAAGGGAGGTAGGAGGTGAGGACGCGGTCAGTCGGATAAAAGGGTTGGTTTTTCCAGGGTTGATTTTTCAGAGAGGAGTGGAGAGGACTGTGGGAAAAATTGCTCATTACAGAGGGGTGTGTTGGGGTTTGCTAAGTGCCTTCTTATCTCGATTCGTTCGAGAGTGTCCGTCTTCAATTCTTTGGTAAGGGTATGTAGGATTTCGGGGAAAAAATCACTGGTGTGGTTGCACTCTTGAAGGTGTTTGGTGAAGAGGGAGGAAGGGTCATTATTCCTAAAACACGTTGTGTGTTCCTTGGCGTGCACCTCGAAGTTCCGTCCAGTCTGGCCAACATTTGCCACGTTGCAAGTATTGCATTGGAGTTTTTAAATTCCGGACTTTTGAAGTGGTTCCTGTCCATCTTTACCATTAACAAGGAGCTTCGCCAAGGTTAAGGGTGGGTAAAAGGTTGCTTTCAGCGAGATGGTTAGGTGATTGGAGATTTTGTAAGAAATATCTCCCAGGAATGGAAGCGAGCACCACTTGAAGTCTGTTTTTTCCACAGACTGAGAGGAAATCCTTTTTACCGCTAAGGCTTTTTGTTTTTTCCTCAGCATTTTGTGGACAAGGATGGGGTTATACCCATTGCTGGAGGCTATATTAATTATTGTTTGTAGTTCATTATTGAAATGTATATTTGTTATTGAAATTTTTTTACTATTGAAATTTTTGCCCAAAAATTTCAATAATAATCTTTTCAACAATTTCAGTCTTCTCCACTGCTCTTTGAAAAATTTACCCTGGAATAACCAACCCTTTCATCAGACTGACCGCGTCCTCACCTCCTACCACCCTTATTCCTTTCCCACCCAAACCTCCCCCCCCCACATTGCCGCATCCGTATTTCCCAGTGTCCCTCCACCTAACCCAACCCCCCTGCCCACCACGTCATGCTCCTGTCAAACTGCTCCATCCTTACCTCTGCCCACACCCTCCCTTCCCCTTCCTTCTGCCTATTTTATACAATGTAACACGATAGAATGCGTGGGCTGAGAATCGAGGAAGTGAAATAAAAAGTAACTTGTGCATCCTTTTTCCATTCCCCCTGCCCACACTCTCCCATTCCCTCCCCCTTCCTTTTGCCTTTTGGATCTATACCTGTTCTGTTTGGACTGAATTATTGTGCCTGATGATGCCGCAAGTCGGTGAAATGCATCGTACCACACAAAATAAAATTCTGTGGAAAAGTACAAAATTGTATTCTTTAAGTATGGATGCTATTAATTTCCACGAAGTGAAGCCTGAAACTGTAGTGTGTATAGACTGCAGGCACTTAAATTGTGGGTGTGGAGAAGGATGGAGAATGTGAGGTGGACGGATAGGAAGACTAATGAAGAAGTCCTTGAGATGGTGTGTGAGGAAAGGAAACTTCTTAATGAAATTCAAGATCGCCAGAGCAGGTGGCTGGAGGATGTAATAAGGGGTGAGGGAAGACGGAAATCGTTAAGGACCTCGCTGAGTGTAGCGTTGCTCTCATCAAGGAGAATTCTCAGGCTGGATTGATCAAGGATGAGTAGCAAATCTACTCCAAAAAGTCTCCGAGCACCGTAAAGTTATGACCAAAGACGACTAAAAAGGCACTCGCAGTCTTCAATGCAAATATTTTGTGAGCAAAATGAAATCAAAATTCTCGAAAAGAGTGATATTTGAATTAAGTTCTTGTCCCGAACATGGAGCTTCTTAATTCCATTATATGAGTAAATGTCCTATATACAAGGGTTTGTTCTTCATATACCAGTCCTACCCCCCCTCCCAAAGTGGTAACTAATTTAAGCCTACACATCAGAACCTTAGATTGGTGGGGGAAGAAATGGTGGGGGGCAGAGCAGAGGCTTGGGAGCGCAGGCTTTTTGAACGTGCGGCGTGTGCTTATGGGAGCCCCCATTTTGAATAGAAAGCTGTGTGCACAACCCCTAAATATATGTCACGCGATTTCATAAATTTTTGCACACCTGATTTTCTCATCAAATGTCACCGTCTGAGACCCTACGACCCATGACTTTCAGACATCGATGCAAAATGGAACACCCTACATGACTGGTTGCTCAAGATTGTGATAAAAAAAAGGAAGCGTCTACTAGTGCAGGAGGCCAGTGGGTCGTTACCTGTAACAAACTACCCGATTGTTCCCACTGGGGGGAGGTAAAGGAAAGGGGAATAGGCCACGGTACGGACCGCCGGCACCCGACAATTACAGTCGGGTACGCAACACGAAACACAACCCCTTGGAGTCTGACACCAATGAGGCGGATTGATGTTGAAATGCCAATGGGCCTCCGCCACCCTCAAGATCTTGTAGTTGCTGGGTTCACCCAACAGCGTAGCACGAGTCGCCATCAGTTTTCGCTCACGCTTAACTTACCACACATCATTTGAAGAGTGGAGGAGCCCATTGTCCTAAAATTAGGGAAGGGGTATCTCCCAGCCAACTATGCGGTCAGTCGGCGTACTTCATCAGAGTAGTGTCCTCGGACCAATTCTGGTCAAATATAGGAAGCACGCTCCTCGGTAGGCCTCACCCACCAATAAGATTTTGATAGAGGGTCGGATGTTGGGCAAGTGGGGAAGAGGAAGAAAGAATAGGTTTTATGGACAGTGCTGAGGCGGGAAGTATATGCTAGAGCGAGATAGGCTCCTGAAAGTGTTGGAAATGGGAGGAGATTCCCTGACATTCAACAAAACCTACCTTAACCGGTAGAATACTTAAAAAGAAATATATACATTTTCACTCTCAAGCACATACTATCTTCTGTCACCTTCTTGGAGGACTCTCTTAGTAGAATAATTAACTCTGTGAGGCTTAATAAGCAGACTGAGAATTTATTTTTAACTCTTAGGGAAGAACAAGACTTCTATGATACCAATAGCCTCTAATGATCACAATCATGTTTTGTTCTGGTTCTAATTCCATGTGATTGCAAATCCTTTCCAGCTTTTGCAATGTTATATTTTTCTCTTTTTCTAGAATCCAGGGTTTGACTTCAGTAAGGCACAGTTATCAAGAGGTTATGATCGAATACCGGGATCATCATTTCTAAGTCAATTAGGAAAACAGAAAGCTGAAGAAAGTGAAGCTTCTGCTTCTGCAATGGAAGAGAGTTTAAAGGTAATTGTATGTAGAGAGGCATTATGATGGGAATGTGTTCATGGATCGTACTTCCTGAAACTTTGATACTTGTTGTGTGTGTTATTTTGAGCATGTTAATTCCAGCTTGAGCATTTCTTTTTTCTTTTGTTTTTCTAATTTTTAATAATGAACATGAAAGGTATAAAAGACATTGGTGTCATTGTAACTGTCACTCGTTGTAGTTGATGCTGATTGAATTTCATGCACAAGTTTGAACTTTTGGTTGATTCTATTTTGTCAATGGGCTATATATATTTTTTGCGTTAAGGTATGTTTGCTGTACTTAATTTTTTTAAGCTTTTGGTAGTTGTTGCTCTCCACAGGTAACTCAGCAAGCTCTAATGCATCTATAATATAGTTTTTCTACTCTTTAGAGATTGTTATCTTTGTATTCTTCATAATTTTCTGTTGTAGTTGCTCCCTTGTACAATTTTTTCTTTTCTTGACCTCTAAGAAAGGCAAGTCTGATTACTGGAAACAGGCAGGTTAAAAAAGTGATATTTGGGTTGGTCCTCATCAAGTGGTCAAAAAGACAACTTTGGGTAACTCGACCATTTAAAAAAAAACTATATTTAGAGCATTGATAATTTTATATCTTAGCAGTCCACATATCTTCTATCTTGATTTTTTTCTGGTTCAAATATAGCTACCTTTTTTTAATCTTGGTTCTGAGCATTTTCTGAATTTGTGAGTATTGGTGCTAACAAATTTTTCTCTACTGAGGCTAATCTGGCTTCTGGCTCTCTGAGACTAAACATGTCTTCTCTTGTATTGAAGAGGCTACAATTTCATTTATCTTAAACCCTTAAATTATCTATTCTACAATACCAGTTTTATTATCAGAGTTAGAAATTGAAATCACTAGAATTGCCATCTTTAGTTTTTTCTGTAAGTAGAAAGGCAGTTGACTGAACTCTGGAAATTATTTTAGGAAATGCCTTTGCGCTTACATTCCTGGTAAAAAAATTGTTTTTAGGCTGGAACTTGTGCAGTTTTCTTTTTTTATAGGATTGTATGTATAACTAGTTATTTGAAAAATTTGCTAATTTCAAGGTCAAATACATCTGGCGCACAGTAAAATGTAAAAAAAGTACACAGCATGTAAAAATCTGACATTTGCATTTTAAAAAGAGTTTTAAATAGGTATCTACATTGTGAAGTTCGAGACTTGTCTGTTACAAAGATATGGTCAAGTAAGAAATGTATAATTTCTGCATTTCCTAGAAAAAGTACATTTATTATGACGCATATATTAATTGATCTGTCACATACCGTTTAGTGTTGGCCATATCCACGGTCCCACTAATCACAGAAGGACTCATCTGTCTCTGACATGCATATGAAAAGGTTAATGTAGTACTTTTTCTAAACAGAAAGTAGATTGCAATCCATTAAACATTGTTATCATTATGTATCATTACATTTAACTCATTCCATGGACTTAGCACCTTCGCGTGGTGGAAGGGCTTGAGTGGAGAACACGCGGTAGACAGAAAGGAAGACGAACGAGGAAGTGCTTAGTATGGTGGTGAGGAAAGGAAACTTCTGGATGAAATCTGGGATAGGCAGGATAGGTTGCTGGTGGTAGTAATGAGGGGCGATGGGTTGCCCAAGAGAGTGATAGAGGGAAGGACGTTTGGCAAGCGGGGAAGGGGAAGAAAGAAAATAGGTTCAGTGGATGGGATGCTAAAGGGTAGATTGTATGCTGAGGCAAAAAAGAAAATACTAGGTCAGTTAGGATCCTGGAAGTGTAGAAAACTGGGATGAGTTTCTCTGACTTGTACTGGTAGAGCACTTAAAAAGCCAATTAAAAGAGGTAATGCGTTGATTTCTTTGAACTTATTATAATATATATTTTTTTACTGAAGTATGTTAAGTAAGAAGTTCTTGCCTGCCTTGCTTGTGGAATATTAAAAAAAATTACTTTTGAATTCTAAATTAGAATTACCATCGTTAATTGTGTATAGTCTGACTTCTGAGACAAAATATTTAGTCCAAAAGTTAGGGGGTCATACTATGCATGATTCAATCTTTTGTCAGCTCTGAACCATAGCATGGAAAAATGAGGTTTATCTTTCCCAGGTCACTGGGCATCACCACAGTGTAATAATCCAGTCCCTGACTCTGTCAAAATCATATTTATTTATTTTCATTTATTTTTTTTATTTTTTAAAATTTATTTTATTTATCTTCACTATCCCGAATACAGCACAATGTGCCAATTTACATCAGGTGGATAACAGTAACAACGGACGTGACACACACACCCATGTCCTGGGCAGATAATATTCTACCCAGGCGGGACTTGAACCCGCGACCCTCGGGTTAACATGCGAGGACTTTACCCCGCCGCCACCGGGGCCGACAATGCCTCAATGTGCCCAACAATGAGTTAATTTTATGGTTGTGTGAAATTCACAGAGGAATAATCATTCGCCTGAACTGGGAATCGAACCCAGATCCCTCGATTTCATGCCGAGTGCTCTAACCAATTTAGCCACCCAGTCGTCCTCTTCTGCTGTGAATCTCATGGGGGCTTTGAGGAGCGAGTTGTTCTCACAGGTATCGTGCATATGATGCCAGAGGTACCTGTATGAGAGTGCAAAGCGCCACAGTCCCGGCACAGTCCCACCTGGGTAGTTTAATTGTATAGAGCACTTTGCACATAATCAAGGGATGAGTTCGATTCCCAGTCCAGGCAAATGATTTTTCCACTGTGAATTTCGCACAATTGTGTGATCACTAGCGGGTGACTCTGTGGAAGTAACTAGTTCCGTGGTTCTTTGAAAATTATTTAATGGTCTTCCATTGACATCTGTAATTTTTAAGGATGAGTCGAATCCAAATGTCAATTCTCGATTCCATCGTTTCTCATGATTAGAATCGGTATCGAGAATCGATCGCCTAAAGTCGATTCCAATTCCATTGATTCCAGATAGATAAATATTCAAATCAAATTTCATTTATCACATCATATTTGTCTCAGTAATTTTGGGTGTAGGCTATCAATTTGTAATTTTTATCTTCCTGCCCCGTGAAAAAATTCCTTAAAAGCTGTTCTGTAGAACGTAAGGAATTATACAGAAATTGACTCTTTTTCTTCAGAACTAGTTCCTTGTCTAAGGATCTGTATGGAACATGAGAGCCTAATTCTACAGAACATACGTTCTGTAGAGGTATTTTCTGCAGAGCAAAATAAATCCTTACAAGCTATTCTGTAGAACTTCAGCAACTCTATGGAAATATGTGAGGTTTCCGTTGACCCAGTTCCTTTTCTAAGGACCTATATGGAGAGTCGTAGGGAATTCCTCAGAACGTCCTAAGGAATTCTGCAGAACGTCCTGAGGTATTTTGCAGAACGTCGTACGGAATTCCATGAAATGGCGTTTCAATACCTTAAGGAATATCTACAGAACTTTTTAAGAAATTCTGTAGAAGTATTTCAAGGAAACTATACAGAATTTTTTAGAAGGGTGAATAAGCTGAGGATATATTTGATATTTGTTAACAAATATACTTATTGAATGATTAATTATCTTTGTTTTTTATTCCAGCCATTACTTGAATTTAAATAACAGTCGTACGCTACTGGTATATCAATTACCCACCTGTTATTAGGAATAAGAATCGATGAAATCGGGAATCGGTTGGAAAGAATTGAAATCAGAATTTAAAAAAAAAGTGGAATCGACTCATCCCTAGTGATTTTTATTTAATGATTTTTTTGTAATTTCTGCCTGTTTTTAGCATTGTGGGATTAGATCGAAGTGACTGACATCTGGTGGATATCTTTTGAATTGAGTTTCATAAGAAAAAAGCTGCTTTGACTTTAAGGCAGGGTATTCATGAACTATCTTCAGAATATTAAGTGACATGATTAGGATGTATTTTAGGTGAATGTTTTTTTATAATGTGTTAGAGTTCAGCCGCGTTGAAATGGTCCTTCTCGGTGAACGGTGGGCGGAGCTTCGACTACTTACCCCATCTCCTGGCCTTACCACTCCTTCTTTACTCTCTCACTCACACATTGGAGGGGAGGCAGAGCATGTTGCCAGTTTTCCTCACCCCGGCAGAGAGAAATTAAGCGTAGGGTACACCACCTGGCGTGCCGTTTACGAAGTGAACATATCAGTCTTAAAATTCTCTTCACCGTGATGGTACCAACTCCCGTAGCGTAGCCTGGCTTGTAGATGACGCCACGTTTACACTTAGTTTTTCCTCAAATTTTAATTCATTCAAAAATTGACTAACTTTGTAGACGATTTTTCGAGCCTGCATTTTGAGTGTCCTGCCTCGGGGAGACAAAGATTTCGACGAGCTGGCCATTGCAAATAAGCCACACAAGAATTAAGTTACTCAAAATCTGTTTTCAAAAACCAAAGTGAAAACCAAGTCGAATAACCGAAAGGAAAGCATAAGTGTGGGGGTCGCCCCCACGTGAGGGGAATCGAACCCGCGCTACTGCCCTGTGGGTTCTTGCCTTTGGGTGCCGGAAGCAATATTTAGATGCAAGATTTGCATTTTAAATAGGAAAAAGAGAAATTACCTGGGAGGCTATCGCACCAGCGAGGGGAGATGGACTCCATGCGGGAGACGAGCTGCTGCGAAGCACTAAGCGACCGGAGAACCGCGAGGCTTGGAGTTCCTTTCACGACTAATTTCCCTATTGGCAGCTCCGATCCAATCGGAGGTTTAGGTGTAGCCTGAGGGGCCCGGGTCTTTTCCTTTTATCTAGACGAGGTGTCACGAACGGAGCAATGGAACAGGAACGGCGATGGGACCTCAACGGGGCAAATTGGCAGCCGGACACTTCTCGAAACACACTTCCGTCGATTGGACCCCAACTCGATGACTCCCCCAAAAACACTGCCCTTCTGCCAATTTGTTAGAGTTTATATACCGAATTTTTAGCCCCCGTAAGGTCCCACCCCTCCTCTTGTTTACTTAGAGGAGTGTACCGACTTTCCAATTTAAATTTGGAAGTGGAGCGCCCATTGCCGCTGAAGTGGCGACACAGTTCCGTTTACTCAAAATACATCCTTTCTACTAAGTTTTCCCAGTCGCTTTCAGTGCCTCCAGCTACTCCCTCCCACGCCTTGTCTTGACCTATAAGTGGACGCAAATACATACATTTGCGAGAGGAATCAATAAATTGCGACATTAGGATAATTTCCCACCCCAGAGCATTGTTCTACAGAACGAAATCCACCAACCGCTGGGTGTACAGCGTCCCACGGAGGAGCCGCTTCCAGCAGAGATGCCCGGAGAGTGAGGAGGCCTTAAATATAACGGAAAGCTTCCTCTCCGACACCGGGGTATTGGAATTGCGACCTGGATGTTCCGGCTATAGTGAGGGACAGGTGCTCACCCCCTTCTTCCATCGGAGCCTGGCCCTTTCTACGCCGCGGAGGGACATATACATGCCGGGCATCACCAACATCCTGCAAGGCCCTCTTCAACATTACCTAATCAACCCCTCGGCCGAAAAGCAACGGAGACTGGAGAACCTCGTCCGTCAATCCCGCAACACCCTCGAGAGTCGGGGAGGAATCAGTGTGGTGCACATGCACGATATGCTCCAGGAAGCGGAATCACTGGAGTCGACAGCATGGATTCCCGCAGCACCCACCGCCTCCTATCTGGGCCTAGTCCTCATCATCGGGGCCACCACATGCGCAGCAGGGGTCATAATCTTCTGCCGGTACCGGAAGCGGACAACTCGGCCCCTGCCGGTGCCCACTGCACCTGAGGAAAGGGAAATGCTCCCGATCCCATTATAAAAGGGACCGGAGAAAAGAGAAGGGGGTAGGGGGACGTTTTCTATAAATTGTAATTAACCCTCATTTTTTTTTTCTCTTCTCTTCCCTTTTTCATCTCGTCAGACCGAATAGGCATCTCATCCACCCATAAACCCCCCCCTCATCCTTCGATCTCCATCCATTTTTTTTCCATCCCCTTTCCTTTCCCTTTTTGCGGCTGGAGGCGAGATGCTGCGCAGCAATTGAATCCGGGTGGACGGACTCACACCAGCCATGGGAATTAATGAGTGGCTGAGGGACCTAGAGATAGCTGGGCAGGTGATGGAGTATCACCTCCACCAAGTCCCCGACACGGGAGAAGTGTGGGGCTACATCCGCTTCAGCAGCATGGAGGCCACGCAGGTTTCCATGATGTATAACACGGTGGAGGAGGAGAAAGCACCAAACCTCCACCTGCGACCCTGCCCCGCCGAGGAGGTACAACCCAAGATCTAGGGGATCCACTACAGGGCGCTAGACCCGCAGCAGTCACCGACAGCCTTTTAGGTTATTCATTTGAATGTTTTTATTTTCACAACATGTAACAATCTATGTACGGAAAGGGTTTTTTTTTAAATAAAATAAGAAGGAAAAGAGACAAACAAGGACCTGGAGGATATCGCTTTAGCGGAATGTATTTGGGGAAAAATGTGAGCAGTCTCGAGGAGAGACTGCCCAATTTCAGGAAAGGGGGGAGTATTGTGTTGGTCGCAAATGTATGTATTTGCGTCCACTTATAGGTCAAGACAAGGCGTGGGAGGGAGTAGCTGGAGGCACTGAAAGCGACTGGGAAAACTTAGTAGAAAAGATGTATTTTGAGTAAACGGAACTGTGTCGCCACTTCAGCGGCAATGGGCGCTCCACTTCCAAATTTAAATTGGAAAGTCGGTACACTCCTCTAAGTAAACAAGAGGAGGGGTGGGACCTTACGGGGGCTAAAAATTCGGTATATATACTCAAAACAAATTGGCAGAAGGGCAGTGTTTTTGGGGGAGTCATCGAGTTGGGGTCCGATCGACGGAAGTGTGTTTCGAGAAGTGTCCGGCTGCCAATTTGCCCCGTTGAGGTCCCATCGCCGTTCCTGTTCCATTGCTCTGTTCGTGACACCTCGTCTAGATAGAAAGAAAAGACCCGGGCCCCTCAGGCTACACCTAAACTTCCGATTGGATCGGAGCTGCCAATAGGGAAGTTAGTCGTGAAAGGAACTCCAAGCCTCGCGGTTCTCCGGTCGCTTAGTGCTTCGCAGCAGCTCGTCTCCCGCGCCGAGTCCATCTCCCCTCGCTGGTGCGATAGCCTCCCAGGTAATTTCTCTTTTTCCTATTTAAAATGCAAATCTTGCATCTAAATATTGCTTCTGGCACCCAAAGGCAAGAACCCACAGGGCAGTAGCGCGGGTTCGATTCCCCTCACGTGGGGGCGACCCCCACATAAGTCCAAATATCACCAGAAAGAAGTTCAAATCAAAATCCAAAAAGAATGTCCGAAACAGTATCAAAACTCAAGCGCGAAAAACAAGAGAGAACCAAAACGACAAGAGCTGGCAACAATGATGAAGTGACGCTGGTAGGGGAGGCAACGTAGGGGAAGGAAGGAGCCTGGAGTGGGGGTAGCCGAGGACAGAGAGGGGGTGCGCACAAATCTTGCGCAGGACCATTTCAACGCGGCCAGACTATACCCAGCCCTTTTTGCTGAGAGAATCCTTGCACCGTGTCAGTGGCCTCCTCTCATGAAGATTCTAAAGTAATGTTTTTAGTCTTCACCTATTGGTGTAATTTGCTTTGAGAAAGTTCTAGTTCAGTAGAGCAACTGCCCTGCTAGTGCATCTTCTGTAGAGGAAAATCAGAAATGCCTCTTTTGTTCAAGATGAGGAAGGCAAAGAATGCATTTCTCATGTTTTTCAGGTTTCTAACCCCTTTTTATGGCGTAATTGCTGTTGACAAAGCTATGCAAGAATCCACATGGTATGTAGAAAAGGTGGACATAATATGGTAGCGTAATTTCTTCTATTAATGTATAAACGCACGTAAGAGGCGCGCCCTTGTAAGAGGCAGTGTAAGAGGCTCACCCCTCTTTTTAAGCGTCAAAGTTGATGGAAAATTTTGGGGCTTTTTTTCTCCTATCACGAGGTTTTGCGGACCTTACTTCGAACTTACGGCCATTATCAAAGCCTTCCGGACAGTCGCACCGAGCTCTGATTTTTAATGCCGTTTTCCCCCACCATTTTCCTAATGCACAAGTCGTAGTCACTGTAAGTATGGGTCTTTTAAACTGTATTTAACTTTTACAAATTATTTTTGCTGTAAGCGATGATGAACGGGAATGCGGACACGTTAAATGCAAAATACCCAAGTGTCAGCCACGTAAAAAACGAACGATAAGGCATGGATATGACATCAAAAGCTGAAAAAATCAACCTTTGAAAGAAGTCATAACTGTCTATGGTATTTAAAGCATTTATTTTTTTTTGATATGGTTCAACAACAGTCTTCAATTAATGACAAAATTAAAAAAAATTGCATGATTTACTTAAAAACGGCTGACTTGTGAGACAGTCACAAGGGGGTCGCAGTACGGCGGTGCCTGCGTGCATGTCCTGTCACATCCATTGCAAATTTACCCTGTGGCAGAAGAAATTATGCATGGTTTAGGAGGCAAATAAATAGAGAAATGCATTATAGCACTTATCAATGAATATTTATCTTTTTTACTGACCTTTATTCTTCGTCACTGATGTTATCGCTCTCTGCGGTAGAACTTAAACTTTCTCCTTCACTGGTATCCTAATATATCATATTGTCTTCGCTCCCGTCCAAATTATTGGTAATGCAGCACTTTTTGAAACTTTTTACAACCAAGTCTTATGGAATCGGTTTCCATGAATTTATTATCCACTGGCATATCTGGGTCAGTCCTGGTTTTTTCATCTTTCCTGTGGGCGTGGTTATCATGCACTGTACCTGCAATCCACTCCTTGTACTGCCTCTTCATGTTAGCCTTGAAGGGACGGTTTATGCAGACATCTAGAGGCTGCAGCACTGATGTCATCCTCCCAGGATTCATGACTTGGTCCGTTTTATGACTCTTTAAGTATTTTTTTCACGGCTTCTGTCAGATGACCGCAAAAACTGTCCAGGACAAGCACATTTGGTAGGTTTAGCAGAGCTCCTGGGCAACGTTCCCACACACACTATCCAGTCCAACACTAAACTGTTGTCCATCCACCACTTCTCTTGCACCCGAACATTGATGCCTGCACGTAGTTTTTCTTTAGGAAGATTTTTTCTTTTGAAAATTACATATTGTGGAAGTTTCTTCCCATCTGCCAAAACTGCAGGCATGACAGTGCACCACTGTTTTTCTACTCCTCCAGTTGTCATCGTCATGGATTTCGCTCCCTTCTCATAAACTGTGTAGTCAATTGGCATTTCTAAATAAACTGGTGTTTGATCCATGTTCCGAATTTGGCCTATTAAATATGAATTTTCTTGTCTCTGGCCAATAACATAATGCTGAAAGTTGAGCAATTTTTCTTCGTGCATTTTGGGAAAGCATGGAGGAATAGTCGTCTTTCTTCTTATGGAAAAACCATTCCTTCGATAATACCGACGTACCCATCCCATACTTGTCTTAAACTTGCTATGGCTTATGTTCATCTCTCTTACAATTTCAAGCGCATTCAAAACACACATTTCCGTTAACACTGAATAACCAAATTGTAGTCCACCCCTCATGTATTCCGACATCCTTTGTTCAAGGAGGGGATAGCTTGTAGATTTACCCTGAAAAGACCTAATGTCCCTGTTGGTATGGAATAGTGCAGCCTTGTCCTTCTTCTATCTTCCAATGCATGATTCCGGCACATCATACTTTCATCGGGCAGCGCGGTTTCCTACTTCCTCAGCATCTTTGATAAGTTTTTCAGCTGCCGTAAAAGACAGCAACTTTTTGTCCTTATTCATTTTGGAACAACACTGTCCCATGGTAGCGTTTTCACAAATGTTAATATTCACAGTATTCTCAGAGCAAATTCGTAAATTGCCAAAGAAGCCTCCGGAGAACAGTAATCTACGAAGCAAACACTATGCAAATACTGCTGAAAGTGACGGATAGGGTGCTTATGGCAGGTGCATACTGTTGAGTCACCCAAAGTTGTCCTATGACAGAAAATGAGAGTTAGGGGGGTGGAATATTCTGGTGCTTGCACTTGTTGCTTGGCCAGTCGCTGTCCCCCAATTGCACTCCACACCCTTGCCTTGTCCAGTTTTAGGCGACTGCGTCCCCCCTAAACAAGCGAGCGAACGATACCCTCCCCCTTGATGACTCACGCTGAGCACCAAGGTCAGTCAGCTCTCCGGGGACTTGAGAGAAAGGCAGGCAGATAAAAAATTCATGTAAGAGGCACACCCTCATTTTCGGCTGCTATTTCTGGGTCAAAGGAGTGCCTCTTACACGAGTTTATACAGTAATTGACTCCAAAATGTTTTGAGCAGGTATAATGTAAGGACAACTTTACTATGTGTTATGTCTTACAAGTCTTCAGAAAAAGTACCATTTTTGGGCTGAAAAATCAGAGGCCAGGTTATACATGAGTATATATGGGAATTATTTTTCACATCACAAGGCTTATCCTCTGCCTAGAAAAAGGTGTTTACACCAATGCTCAGTATTCCAGATAATGATGTGTACCAAGGTTGAGAAATGGCTACTTAATTGGAGCAAGAAGAAATTAAAACAAGTGAAATGTGATTATAAAATTTGTAGATATAATACTACTTGTGCTTTAAATATAATTTTTTTGAGTAGTTGAGCTAGCCATAAATAGTTTTTTAACGGAGGACATCTTGTTCTCGAATGCTCGAAACTTCAAGAATGTCATATTTAAGCACTCAAATACAAATTGTGATTTTCTAAATTAAAAACCATGAGGTATTCATCAAAGTTAGAGAGGGCTTTAACAGGAGAAGGTAGAACAGTTAATACACTCTGGTAGTATCCCTGAAGAAATTTAAAGTACCGTATTTTTCGATAGATAATGCGCGCGTTATCTATACAAAAAAGTTAAATTTTGATAAAATATGAACCTGCGTGTTATACATTAGAAAGCGACATGAAGTAGGTAAATAAAATTTAATTATAAAACTAAGGTGGAAATTTAATTCATCATTTATTAAGCATAAGATTAATCAAATCCGTGAAATTCTTCGTCTGACACAACATTGAAAGAATCTGTTGGGTTTAATATTTATTTGGGCACTTCTTCTGATTCGATTTCAGATAATCTACCTTCATCAACATTCTCATTTTCATCATACAATTCATCTCCTTTCGCCTTAAGGAAACCATTTCTTACACAATTCTCACTTACAGCAGCCCAACTTTCAGCAATCCACGTCAAAATATCCTTATAAGACACTCTCTTCATCTGCCCTGTTTTTTTGTATTCGCGGATGCCGCCCATCATCCAATTTTCCCACTTAGTGCGCAAGTTATCTTTAAACAGTTTATTACTGCAATATCAAGAGGCTATAGTTTTTTCATAATATAACTAATAAATTCAGGCTTCACTTTTTGGAACCTCTCCATATCGGAAATCAATTCAACCATTACCTGAAAGTTTTTGATTTCTGATGTGGTTTTTTCGTTTACCCACCTGGGGTGACAGCCATTTGAGAATATTTGCTCACAATGCTTTTAATTTCTGGCGTTATATGAGCCTTACAAGAATCCAGAAGTAACACAGATTTAGGGTTGAAAAATGCCATTTTCCTTTTCCGCCACACATTATTAACCAAAACTTCATCACCTCGGAATTCATCCAACCTTTCTCATTCGCAGTTACGATGACATCTTTCGAATCACAACCCTTAGGAATGGTCTTTCTTTTAAAAATCACCATTGGCGGTAACTTTGAACCACATGCTGTGATGCAGAGAACCACAGTGAAGTTCGACCTTTCATGACCTGTCGTGGCTACTGACACCTCTTTCGCTTCCTTTAAATTCACGGTCCTAGAACCAGGCATGTCGAAACTTACGGGAACCTCATCCATATTCCCGAAGTGAAGAAATCAACACCACACAGAATTTCCTTTAGGTATAAACGAAATTTCACTACTTCAGCTTCCCAGTCGGAAGGAAATTTTTGTCCAACGCTAGTTGAAGAGCGAACACTTAAATTGTTCCTTTTCATAAATCCAAACACCCAAGAAGGGTAAGCTTTAAAATCCTCAATATTATCTTCCTGAGCGATTCTCTTAGACTCTTGCAGAACACGAACTGTGGATATTCTCATACCTTTCTATTTCTCATTCTCAACCCAATCATACAAATTTTTTTCAATTGTTGGCCACAAGCATTTCCTGAACCGCATTGCCCGTCTCCTCTTATGTAAACATTTTAGCACTTGTTTCGGCCTTTCGCCATTCCCGCACACTACTCTTGCCAACATCAAACCGTCGAGCAACTTCACGATTTCCTTTCTCCTTCGCAGCTTCTATAACTTCCAGTTTGAATTGGGCTGTATAAGATTTCCTCTGGAAATACTTCCTGTTGCCATGGGTAATTCAATTTCTAATTCAAAAAAAGAAATGAAAATCACGAGGTACTTAAGGATACAATTACTAAGTATTGAGACGATGCAACATCATTACAGACAAACATGACTCACCTTTCAACCAATTCACATAAACCATTCGACTTGTCCTCCAGGGCCAATAATCACGAAAAATTATTCGCAGTTCAAGCTATTAATACGAAAATAGGGAAAATTTTGCAAATTTTACCGCTAATAACCCACACTTTCATAAATCATGACTTTCTTCTCCTCTGGCAGTAATGGTTTGTACTTCTTAACTCTACCACTAGTGCGCACCATGAGCCTTATCTGTACATAAAAAAGAAAGCCGAAAAAGTTAGAAGTGCGCGTTATACAATAGGTGCGCGCTATCTACCGAAAAAGACGGTAATAATATGGATTTGAGAAGGAGAATTGTGTCTGTGAAGGTTTTTGCTTGCAAATTGAAACTGATGATAGGAATCTTAAACATATTTAGGAAGTCAAGGAAATACTTTCTTAAAGTCTTATATTAAGAGAAGCATTGTACCCGGAGTGATAAAAAAGTATCAAGATTGGTGTTACTGCAGAAACGGTGCTAGATGTTTTAGTATCTCATCTTGATTTACTCATTGAAACCTCATATTTCATCCAGAGTTGTAACCATGGCTAGGTGCATGCTTGTAATGCCTTTTCTGGGAGGGTTGGTACTAGAGTACCAATACATTGCTATACATCTTTTAAATCATACAATACCTATTTTAATTTTCTTCAATTTCTTTACCCCTTGAAATCTTTCTCCTTACTTGTGGGACTTATATATGGAAAGAGAATAGAGTCACTACAAATAGAGGCATCAGCGTGATGCTTATTTCAATGCTGAAAACCAAACTGCATACAGTGTGCTTAAAGTGTTATCATTCTTAAGATGTTATGCCATCCAATTGAAAGAAATCCAAATTAATTATTAGTTCTGGAAACAAATAAGTACGATTCTTAACGAAATAATTATGAGTATCTGAAGATGATGCCAGGCATCTTAAATTCGGATTGTGCAATAAATTATTGACCTGTGACCTGATGAGTGGAGTGTAAAGTTATTTTTTCTTATCAACATGGAACTCCACAAAATTTGAACCGAGTTTTATTTCATTTATTATTTTCATCAAATATTCATCATCAAATATCAAATATTAGTATGAAAAAACCTGCAAGGTAGGTGAATATTACCAGAAATTATGGAATTTTTGGGGGTTATGGTAAATTACAAAAACTTCTGTGGTAATTTTCAGAATGGGCCATCTCTAAATGTATTGGTACTATTGTACATCTTTTTTTGGCCTGAAAAACCAGGATAAGTCCCACAATTTCCTTATCTCTGGGCTGTAGCAACCCTGAGAATTCTTTTATTGGACCTTGTTTAGAATATTTTATGGACAGAGTACGATACATGCTACATGAATATGGCACAAACTGTTTAAGTAGCTCAGTTCAGCTAATTCCCTGACAGCTTTTGGCGAAGTTAAATTGGCAGTATCTGCTTAACTTTCCCTGCCATGGTAAATGCAATGACAGCCTGTACACAAGTTCTTCATAAGCACTGCTGCAAATGAGGGAGGAAGGCCTGGGTGTTGTAACTTGAGTAACATGAATGACCTTTAATCCTGATCTACAAAATATGGTAAAGGCAACCACCAGAGCGTGTGGCACGGGGTGATACCTTACTAGACATGAAGCTCTCATCTCAGTTCAAATCAGATCATTCAGGGTTGTTACATGGCAAGTGGTATTGCTAGGAGTGTTTTTGTGCCAAGTGTATGGTGTCAGTCCTGATACTTTTTGGTCGCATCATGAACTGGGTAGAACACATGGATATTGAGCAAAGACTGGGGGAGTAGATTGGAGACATTATGAGATGTAGTGTGGAGAAAACGGGATAAGTGCAGTGGACGGAGAGCAGGGTGTACTGGAAAGTGTGGGGAACGGTCGGTGGTGAGATGTAGCTGATGGAAGGAATCAGGGAGAGACAGAGTAAGTGGGTGGCACTGTTGATCAGGTATGATTGCATACCAAATTCCGTACTATAGATGAGGATGTTAGATAGGCAGGGATGGGGGTGAAATGGAAAAAGATTTTTTTAATGGAATGATTAGAGGTAGGAAGCAGAACAGTAAGGGTAAATTTAGATGCTTTTGGCATATGAGAATGTTGATTTATTGAAGAAGTGGGAGATAATGAAACCCAAGCAATTTGTATGGTGGATATCTGTTAGACTTTCACACTTCTGCCCTGGGTTGTGACCTTGATAAGGTCAGAATTATGCCGGCTTTGGTGGAGGAAGGGAAAAGTCCTCACCTTCCTGCGTTTAGGTTGCAGGTTCAAGTACTCCCTGAAAGGAATTTTTCATCTCCCAGAACATGGTCGTTTGTACTCATCTAATGTTAATATGTTTCTGACTCCTAATATAAACATTTGACTATTTTTTGGGTTTTGGAATAAGAATAAGTAAAGAGTGGGAATTAGAGATTTAGAACCTAGGCAGTAGATAATAGTTTTGGACCTTACTTGGTGGAATTCTTACCTGATGATGCTGCTTTGTGGTGAAATCTGGCTGTGTGAATAAATCTATTACCATGTGGAATTGCAGTGTTAATTCTTCTATCCTTGAAACGTAGACAGCTTGAGAAATACATATTTTTGTGTTAGGAAGTATGTGCAAACATTTGCCGAAGATCAGATGGCTACTGCTACTTCCATTGAAATTTTACCAGTGCGTTGTGAATTCAACCTGTAATGTAGAGAATTGCCTCATCATTAGTTATGAAGAAGTTACTAAATCATCGCCATTTGCCAGTGCCCCTGTATCATACTTGAAGATCAGTAATGGTTGTCTTCTGTAGAATTATCATCAGATCAGCCATTTTGTCATTATGTTTGTTGTAGGATTGTGTAATTAGGATTTTATATCTTGAAAATCCAGGACAATATGTCACTTGATGCTTAATGTTGGAAATATTATAGGATAATGAAATTATTTTCTTAATTAACAGTATTATTTTCATTCATACAGGATGCCGTGAAGGAAGAAGAAAGTTAAAGAAAGGATTGATGCTCTTTATTCCCATCTGAATGCCCTATTCCTGCTGCACTGACTATTTAGTCAGTGATAGTCTTTCCTAGTCATTGCCTAGTAAAAACTTCTGCAGGGTTTAGAAATGTGAACATGAATATTTATGTAAGTTTAGTAATATATCAGTGTTGAACTGGAGGGTGAAATAATGCAATTTGGAGACCATCCCTTTTTATTTTTCTGATGAATGTTCTTTTACATTTATGAATCTCTTTGTATCATTATCCTGGAAAAGAGCAAAATGCCGATTGTTTCTCTGAGACCCATAGCCAGAGCTGTAGGTTGTTACCATCTCTTATACATTCAATAAGTGTTTCTGTCTTTCACTTCTTCAAGATAAAATGTAAGTTATTGTCAAAATTCCTTCGTTAACCCTTTGAAATAGATTTTGTATCTTCTGTTGATTTTTTTTCTACTATTTCCTTCTGTTTATTTGTTTCTCATCACTTCTCTAACTATCCCTTTCTCTCGTCTTTTTGAATATGTCTTTATTTCTTAATAAAAGTTTGGCTAGGAATTTGGGCATGTGGAATTATATCTCAAACTTCACCTTGAGGACTCTCTTTGCTCTCCCGTAAGATAATTGTTCCACTTGGGAAATTTTTCAGTTTATGTTCATTGCTGTTCTGTTCCGAAGAAAGGGAAGTGCTAAGATGGATAGGTAGATTCTGCTGTTTCTTCTAGTACATGGACTTTGATGAGCTTTTCGCTACCCCTGTCGTTCACCCTGATGATCTAGATGATTCTTAGTTCTTATTCATATTGTATTGTAGGCAATTGCATAGCGCTTCTCAAACTACGGGTCACTTGGTCAATTTTGGTGAGTCAGTGAGAAGGATGGCCAGTCAAGCAAATATGTAAAATATTAAATGATATAAGCCATATCTCAAACCTAGTCAGCATGTTCGATGCAATATGGTATCCCTGTGCCCCCTCCTCTACTTGTACACAAGAGTTGTGGGGTTAATAAAATATATTAGTGGTGGGTTGTGAAAAATGTTCAACTCTTAATAGTTGATCCTATGACAACATCGTTTGGGAACTGCTGTTTTGGAGAATGGTGTTGAAGGCGTGATTTATCATCTGATCTCTGTTAGAAGCCTGTATTTAAATTCAGTTATTTTACTCTCAATTTCAAGTAGAGCGGGATAGGCCCCGGAAAGTGTAGAAAACCGGGAGGAGATTCTCTGACATACAAACCTATCTTGGGCGCATTCCGAAATTCACTGCCAGTGCTGCCGAAAATCGGAACGGAATACAATACTGCTGCTGTGCCAAAAGCAGCAATTTCGGAACGGTCGGCAGCAGCTGCTGCTACCCATTTCGCGGGAAATTTACCATCACCACTTTCGGAGTCGCGTGAAAGAATTAAAAAAGTACAGGGTAAACTTAAGGCATTGATTACAGGCGAAAGTAGAAGATAAACTTGAGGCAGCTCCCACATTGTATAATTCAAGCATTAAATACAAACCTAATGTTCATTTTCCCTTAATTTAGGGAATCGTTTCTATTTTAATAATAGTGCATGGTGCAGGGTCACTGAAAATCCACCAGTTTTCGCTCTTGTTTAAAGGGTACTGAATCTCCAGGACCATTAACTGCATAAAACACGAGGAATGGAAAGATAATAACCACACATTGAATACGGGTAGTTCCAATATTCAGCCGATACTGCTGTGTAACAGGCGTTCATCGAAGATATCTACAGTGAAAGAGACTCGAATATATACGTGAAAACATATGTTTTAATCACTGAAAGCGCAGTAACTCTTTTTCAATTTGAGAATTATAGGGGTTACGTACATTGTTTTCATCTCCATAAGATCAAGCGGATAACAATGTACCATAAATATTCATGCCATGTACTTATCTCTTGCTACACACTTTGAACAATATTATTTTAAAAGTGATATTCAAAGTTTTTCATTTAATTGTAAGTATTAATTATTATACTTATCTCACCTTTCATCGCCCTTCCCACTCCTTCTGCGATGCAATGATGTATATATCTTCTCCGAAAACATTTATGATCACTTCCATCATGGAGTTCATTGCGCATTAATTTGAATGCGATTAAAACTCCCGCCAGTTGTTTGCTTCGCTGCCGCAACTGCTGCCCATGGGCAATAGTAGCTGCAGTAGAATCCACAGCAGGCGATGTCATCAATTGACTGACGTCATTGGTCACTGCGCAGTACTGCCAGTTGATTACAAAATGCTTTGGCAGCACTGCCAGTGCTGGCAGTGAATTTTGGAACGCGCCCCTTAACTGGTTGAATAAAAAAATAACTTATATTTTAAGAATTTTTATTGTCTGGTGTGCTGTGTAGGAGAAAATATTTCATTAAGACACATTCAATTTTCAATTAGAGGAATACAGTTTTATTATGAAAATGTTGACCCCTAACTTAGAATTTCAATCGTAAAACTGTAGTGTCAGATTAGAATTAACTGCTCATAGAGAAATATCTGAGGTTAGCTTTGTTTGGTATTGGAGGAGTTAGTGTTTTAATATCAAGTTGGTATGTTTCTGATGAACTTTTTCTTAAAGTTTTTTTCATTCATAGCCAAGACGGCTATCATAGCTTGTCATCAGCTGCAGCTACCCATGGAAGCTTTCCTATTTAATTGTGGGTATTTCATAATAGCTTTGATTTTCTGATTCTGGAACACTCCCTCTATCCTTTATGAATGTTTCTAAAAATATATTTTTCGTATTCAAATCCATTTTGGAAATAAGTATTGTACTTTTCCACAGTTATTTCAATGTATAAAAGATAAAAAATTGTACGTGAAGAAGTACAGCAAGCTGTGAAACGTGTTGTACGATTACAATAAATTACTGTGGTAAAGTACGATACTTATGTTCAGTATGGATTTGAATATAAAATACTTCCATGAAGTGATGCCTGAAGGTTTAAAGTTTATATGTTTCATACTGCAAAATTTGGGAAACCAATTACACTAGCCGTCTAGAAAATTTTGTCTACTGCATATTTTTATTGTTGTCATTTAGGACTTTTTACTAACGATTTAGTGTTGATTGAAATAGCAGTTGTAATTACATTTTTTCCCTATTCATGTGTATTTTATTGATGGGAAAGATATCTATTTACTACTTCATGTTTCTATGGGATACTTAATCTCTGTCATCAATAATTCACATGCTGTTGTTCACAGTATGAATGTGCTGGGAACAATCCAATGTGTGGAGAACATTTAAGAGAGAATTAGTTTACAAAATGATCTTGTTAACTTTTCAACCTTTTGTTTTGTGTGTAAAAAGAATTAACAATGTCTATTATCCTGCAAAATATCAGAAAAATAAAATATGGTTTCCAGGAAGAAGCTGGTTTATTGCCTGGTAATTTGTTAGGTAAAACAGGCTTATTGGATTTCTCAGGGTTATGTTCATTTCTTCCACCTTGGTTTTATTTGCCAAGTAGTATCGGAAACATGCTCGAGGCTGTAATTAGGTTGTATTCTTTGTAAAACTTTTAATCAAAGTGTTTCATTTAATACATTATTTCATTACATATTCTTACTTCATAGAGTTTTTATTTTGTACTTTGAAAAAGTTTTATTTTCATTACATTTCCATTTCTAATTAAACTATGAATATTTCATACTGGAACTATTATAGTTGGAATTCCTAATGCATGGAAAGTGTTTTGAAATGTAGAATGGTGTAAATAACAGTGTGTGATCTAATTCTTTCGCAAGCTCTTACTTCATCACTATTTTATGTGTCTAGTTGGATGAAATTTGCTGTCCATTGCTATTGTACTGGAATGGATATGTGTTTGTTTCTCCTTGTGTCGCTTTTGTGTGCTTGCATGGAGATTCAGTTGTCTTTTCTTCTGCATGTGTATGCTCAACTTCATTCTTTTTTGCACTGTCAATTCTATGTTCAATGTTTTTATATAGTGTGAAATTTCCTGCAATAAAGATCATAGATTTGATGATACATATTTTTATTGTTGTCATTTGGAACTTTTTACTAACCACTTAGTGTTGATTAAAACAGCAATTGTAAGTACATTTTCCCCCATTTGTCTGTATTAATCTCTCTCATCAATAATTCCCATGCTGTTGTTCACAGTATGAATGTGCTGGGAACAATCCAGTGTGTGGAGAAAATTTAAAAGAGAATCGCTGCTGCCTTATGTCTCCAAATTTCATTAGTTGTGATTTTAATCGTGCTTAAGTATTACATTCATCAAGGTATATTTGAAAGGAATTTTTAGTTGTATTGCATTGGGTAGGTTCTGTTAAAATTTCATCTCTGAAGTTTTATTGTAACAATTCTAAGTTGCTGAACTTCTTTTGATGTTGCTAACTGAGGAGATTCGTTTGAATGTTTTTAGCTGCTACTGAAGAGCTGATCCTTAATCCCCTCTCAGACATAAGCCCACAATGCTCAGCCTAGATTTTTTCAGTTGAAATTTTCCTCACCATATAAATTAACACTTTCCTTAGAGTACTCAAGTACTCCATGACTTTTACACACTTAATATTTTTAGCAAGCACATTATTACAATCTTTAATCAGTTGAAGTGACAGAGGTCTCCTAGTATTAACCCTCTTAGTGCGGCGGGCCTATATATATCGGCTCATGCAAAAATATTGTACAACTTCAGTACACTGATATAATTATAAATTAAATATCTCCATGAATTTTTGCCTCATCTAGATTACTCCTCTGGTAGGCAAACTACATATGCCTGCTCAGGTTTCTGCCTTCTGATCTTTAGATTTTTTCTATTCCTTTACCACCTCTATTCATCCTCACTTTCAATGCTAAAACAATTAGCTTCATGCTGCAATGTGTTTTGAAGTAGTCATCAATAGCCACTATTGCAAATGCTGAAAGGCTGCTTCCTTTAAGTATAGTCACATTGAGTTGTCCAGAAGACTGTTTAAGAACCTTCTTTTCCTCATGCCTTCTATGATGTAAAAAAAGACTTTTTAAATACACATTATTGTTGCATGACTTGTTCAATATTTATCAATGAAATAAGCAATAAATAGCCTCCATCATTTTTTAGAATCTTCAATGGTGGATCATGTATAGTAGGGAAAGGAGAACGATATGCCAGAATTTAGGACGTAAGAATAAGTAATGTCCATATACTTACTAATCAGATGGTAGACTACTGAAATTAAATTCCCAGATTTTCTCTTTTTCAGTTAGTATTTAACAAATATTTTCTGCCATGTTGGTTGGTTTTTTTAATGTTTGGTCTATTAATAATTGCAATTATTTTGATTCCAGGCCAAAGAAGAATGGCTCTAGAGGAAAGTCCACCACAAAGGTGTAATCTTAAGGTTTCACCAAGTGTTCATTAAAAAGTCATATTTAATTACTTTTTATGGAGTTAAGTTTTAGATTTTTCTACACTAAGTTATTTTATTATTTTATATACCTAATAAAAAGCAAGTCTTGTAAAATAAATGATGAATATTTATTGCAACAGGTGATGTTCTTCATCGTAATAGGATACGTTAATATTATATGCATCATATATTTCTAGTGATTTCATTCCTCCTTGTGCTGTTGAACAAATGAAACTATAGTCGCTCCTCTAATTTTGTTCTCTTAAAAATATTTTTAGTGTTAAATGGTTCCTTTCACAGAATTCATTAATCGCTGATTTCTTAGTTGGGGGCATTTGAGTGAAATACTTGCACAAGGAGAGGCGGTGATGCCCAAAATTTTGAAACCCTGAAAGTTAGGAGTACATAGGTACTTGTGGACATGTGTGTGTATATTTTGAGATAATGACAGATGAGTGATGGTGTATGTTATTCTTGTCCTGAAGCTTTGTTACGTATTTACATTCCCTCTGCACCATTTCTTTTTGGGGAAGGTAAAGTTAAAGAATTTAACTATTGTTGCTAACCCTAAAAATCTGTTTACATTTTACCCCTTTTGCTACGAATGCTGGAAATATACACAGCAGGTTTCCTGATCAGGAAGATGAACGTGTAAAATTTTCGTCAGAGATTTTCCTATTCGAGCGAACAAATGCCGTATATTTTTGTCGTGATGCTTTCCCCCCCTTTCTGGTGCTCGCAGGTACCCAGCTTTTACCTTTCGGGACCCAACGCAATGGGGTCAGGCCTTTCCCTTGGAATCCAGGAGCAGGTACCTGGACCATTCTTTGTATTAGCACCTTCTTTGCGGCGAGGGTCTGCGGTCATATGATTGTTTATTTCATGATTTTGTTAAATAAATATTTATTGCTTTCTCAAAAACTGTAAAATCAGAATCGAACTCCTTGTCTTTTGTGAGCGTTTACAATTTTTAAGGGAAATTCTACCATCAATATTAATTGATATCTTAATTTCAGATAAATATTTCTTGGATCACAGGAAGTTGAAAATTTTCAACTTCTATATTATTTTTTCATACCAGTTTGCACAAGGAATGTGCATTTAGTACTGCTGCCTCCAATATATGAAAAAAATATTTATACCCCTTCACTGATTTACGAATGGAATCAATTGAGCTGAGCATCATGTCCACTCTATCAACAGCACCGATGGAAGCCGTATAATCAACCACACATCTTGGTTTTTTGATCATCACACCTGTTTGTCTGTCTTTCTTTCCAGTCTTAATTATCTACGCTGTATGGAATATGGAGAGCATCCATACCTCTCTCTTATCACTCTATTTCAATGCCAGAAGTTTATCCTATGATCTGTAGTTTATATCCCCTTTTTTTAATTTCTCCTCCATCTTCGGCATCTCCTTCCTTCTCTTTGGGATAGTTCTGCATGCATTTGTGGCCTTGTCGTGTAGCCAGGAAAAAAATAATTGGCTTGCATACCAGTTGTCAATGTGAAACTTATGGCCCTTACATATGTACCAGTTTTCAATGTGTATACCAGTAAGGGTCTTTAAGGAGTGCATATATTTTCATTGGAATTGGTTTATGAGTTAAATCTGTTAGTATTGATGGAAGAGTTTCGCTTAAATGTTGTAAATGCACAGTAAAAAATGAGGAATTAATTTCAAAGTCTATAATTTGAGAAAAAAGGACAAATATACATGTGGTAAAGCCAATAAGTAAGCAATTAGTTGACCGCAAACCCATGCCGCTGGGGAGGTTGTAAACCTGTGAAGGGTTTGAGCTTAACTGCCCCCAAAGTCCGAGATAATGGCGCGGTCCCTGCTAGGAGTGGTCGTAAAAGGTAGGAGCGGAGCCTGAGTGTAACTGCGAGAACTTTCTCCACGGATGCTTTACAAAAATGGTCTGTATGGAGGGGAAGGGAGAGTCTCTTGGTACTCAGATCAGTAGACATGCATAGGAGAGAATTTTGCCATCTCTAAAGGGTTAATTATTTCCTCCATAATGCCCTTTCCTTACAAACCTCTTTTGCTTCCCCTACACTTCGACTTAGTTTCACAAGTGCTCTCCTATTTTGTAGATTCATAACATGAGCATTTTCAAAGAGGAGGGAATTGATGAGGGGGAGGTCTGAATAGAGGTGAAAGAAATGGCTGTTGGAAACTAATATGGAGCATGGTGCTCTATGGGTTGGAGACTTTCATTGTTAAGGGAGAATATAGGTAGACTTGAGGTGATTGAGATACGGGTTAGGAGAAGGATGGAGAGGTTGAGCTGGGTGGTGAGAAAGAAAAAAAAGTTGGTGTTGGATGTGTTTGGAGAGGATGGGAAGCTAGTGGTGAAGGTTCGGAGGAAGGATAGGTGGATGGAGGACGTTTTCAAAAGAGGGGGAATGATGAATAGGATAATCGAGGGGAGAAAACATGGGAAGAGGATAGTAATTCTGAGGAAATAAGAAGAGAAGACCTTATTAGGATTTTTAGAGGGATCTAATGGTTAGTAAATCACACATTGGAAGAAAAGTAGAACGATATGTCAGAAATTAGGACGTCACTCCAAAAACTTACCGATCAGCTGCTAGAATACCTAAATGAATAGGGAGGATGGAGGGGGTGAGCTGGATGCCGAGAAAGTTGAACGAGGAGGTATTGGGTAAGGTTGGTGAGGAGAGGAGACTGGTGGATGAGGTTCGGAGGAGACAGAAGAGATGGGTGGAGGATGTTTTGAAAAGAGAGGGAATGCTGAAGAAAGAAAGCGCTTGAATGAAAGCTAGGCTGTTCTAGCGCTCTGATTGGCTGAGTGACGTCTTCATTGTCAGAGCAATGGACAAGCTCATTTGGCGGAGGAAGGGATATGGATCATAATATTGCTATCGCTAACTCTGACAGTGATCGCGTCATTCGTTCATTTATTAGATGGTTGGATAGTATTATTTCTTCATTACAAATTTGTGTTAAATTATGCTTTCGTGTTCCTGAGTGGTGATATCCACAGATAAAAGTGGAAAAATGTGTTTTACCGGTTTGCATTTTTTAGGCAATTCTATTCTATTTTTACCCATTGCCTTGCGGCACACGAGATGCATTTCGTAAATACTCGATTTCATGTGTGCAGACGTTCTTCTAAACGCGGAATGAAACATTTTATATTAATAAAACGATGGCTGACAAATATCAAAGTGTGATTTCGAGTTAAAGATCCGAAGGAAACCTTTAAACATAATTTTTGCCTTCATTTCTGATACCGCGCCGGAAACTCAAATCATAGCATGCTATATACCAACTACCTTAATTCTGCCCGCTCCGTCCGTCACCATTCTCTGCACTTCGATCGCTCATCAATGAACCCCTTCCGTACCCTTCGACATATCCTGCATACATCGGCCCGCCTGAAATTCCCCCATCTTTTCCTCCATCTTCCGTGCTTACCCGGGGTTCTTCCCTCCTCGCGACACTCTTCAACACCCCCTTCACCTCTTCTCACTTCCTCGTCCGCATTTGCGGACTCATTCCCTGATTTGCATTCCTTTCTCTCGCTCTCTCCGCGCCAGTATCTTGTAGACTTGAGTATAAACCTCAATAACTGCGAGGTGGTTGACTGGATTGTCACGTAACGTACGCTATGTGCCTCACCATTTAAATACTTTAAAAAATTTTCTGACGTGGACCGGAGAAAGGAGGACGAGAATAGGCTGCAGGCATTTGAGATGTGGGTGGGAGAAGGTTAGATGGGCGGAAAGTAAGACTAACGAGGAATTGCTTGAGATGGTGGGCGAGGAAAGGAGACTTCTTCACTAAATGGAATCCGCTATAGCAAGGGTAGATGGCTGAAGGATGTAATAAAGGGTGATGGGTTGGTGGAGAGTGTGATAGAAGGAAGGATGTTGAGCAAGTGGGGAAGAGGATGAAAGAGAATAGGTTTCATGGACGGGATGAAGAAGGGTAGATCGTATGCTGAGGCAAAAAAGGACATACTAGAGGTAGAAAAGTGTACTTCTCCCCACTTTGCTGTATGGTAGTGAAAATGGGTATGTCAGGATAGACATAAGAGTAGACTTAACGCCGTGTGTATGAGTTATCTGAGGAGTATTTGTGGCAAAAGTAGGATGGATAGGGTCAGGAATGAATGTGGGTTAAATGCTCCAGTAATGGACGTGTATGAAAGGAGTGTGCTTCGTTGGTTTGGCCATGTTGAGAGAATGGATGAGAGTCGAATAATGAAACAGATATATGAGAGTAGAATGAATGGTGTGAGAGGTAGAGGTTGGCCGGAAAAGTTGTGGTTGAATGAGGTTGAGGAAATTCTTAGGAGAAGGAATATGAGGAGTCTTAAAAACAGGAGGGCGTGTATAATCAGTGTATGGGGGTAAATGAGGCTAAAGAAGTTTGCAAGGATAGGTCAGAATGGAGGAAATTATTGAAGCAGAGTTAGGTGTTCAATTATGTATTATCGAGTTAAACATTTTGACTGTGCCTACCCCGGAAGGGAATGGCGTGATGGGTATGTATGTATGTATGTATAGATAGATAGATAGGTTCCTGAAAGTGTAGAAAGCCGGTATGAGATTCTCTGACGTTCAACAAAACCTACCTTAACTAGTAGAATACTTTTAGAAAATCAAGCCATATGTTTTAATTAAACCAAAATTGATGCGAGAATTATAATTTCAAATTATCCTCTTGATTAAAGCATTGCTATGAGTTGGGTTTAAGGCAGGGAATTGGAAATTTCAGCGAACATCCTATGTAAATGCGTGTATTAAACGCGGTATGATAGCCACGATTTAATAATATACAAAACGTATATTTTCGCATGCTCGAGAAAACCTGTGCGTAAAGCATCGAATGATTTCGAAATATATGTCAAAAGCAATGAAGCTACTTGTTAAAATAGTATTACATTGCCAAGAAACCAAATCGGTGAGATGCAATTTTTTCACTTTTATCTTTGCATATTACTGATACGATTGGTGGTAGGGTACAAAATAGAGCAAGTAGAGCAATTTACGTATCAGTGGAGTATTTTGGGGAAGAATGGCTTTAGTGATGAGGACATAAGACGCAGAATTGCCATGCCTGATGAAGCATTTTCAAAGAGGAGGGAAGTAATGAGGGGGGTTTAAGTAGAGACGGAAAGAAACGGCTGATGAAAACCCTTAATATGTAGCATGGTGCTGTATAAGTCGGAGACTTGGTCGTTGCGAATGGAGGATATACTTAGACTTGAAGCTTTTGAGACGTGAGTGTGGAGAAGGATGGAGAGGGTGAGCTGGGTGGCGAAAAGGACGAACGAGGTGGTGTTGAATATGATTGGATAGGAGAGAAAGCTATTGGCGGAGGTTCCGAGGAGGCAGAAGAGTTGGATGGAGGACCATTTGAAAAGAAGGAATGCTGAAGAGGGTGATATAAGGGAGAACACTGAGTCAGCCAGGAAGAGGATAGGAATTCTGGACGAAATAAGAAGAGGAAGACGATATGAGGAATTTTAGATGGATCTAATCGCGGATCACGAAGAGGTGGGAAGGCAGTACGAATTGGCAGTAATTAGGACGTTAGAGTAAGTACTGTTTAAAAACCTACCTATAAGCTGGTAGAATGCTGGAATGAATAAACGTAAAATTACACACAAATCTGTACATAGGCAAAAATCGCTGGTAAGTAGAGACGTTAATCACGTTAATTACTTGATGCAAATATCGGCGCCGGGTTTTCTTCTACAACTCACCCTAGAATCCTTCCCTCATCGTATTATCCTCTAATTCCAAATGGTCCCAAAAACCTACTGTGAGTCATCACTCCGAATGAGAGGTAGGTCGTTCGCGAACGAACGGGTCCATGGAGTGAACGGAAGGACCGAGGACCGACTTCTATGGAACGACCGTTCCTTTCGGTCCTTCGATCCCTACGGTCTTTTTTTCGGTCCGTTGGTCTTTTCGGTCCGTCGTCGCTCCTTTCAGTCCTTCGTTCCGTTCGGTCCATCGTTCCTTTCGGTCCGTCATCATTTTCGCTCCTATCTTTAAGAGATACGATGTTCTTAATAATAACCCAAAAGTTCATCTGCTGATTCTAGCGTTGTAATTAGGAGTACTTTTTTTCTTTACATAAATGAAAAATTTTACCGAAACCATGTAAAAAGCTGATAATATTACCTTACATATTTTATGTCACCCAACATCCATTCTTGAACGCCGTCATCACGGTATACGAAGTATTTCTTGGTTACTTTACATTCTTTTATCACCAAGAACATATTAAAATAAAAATGCACGGCCACCAAAAAAAAAAACGGTGGACGAGTGAAAAGGAATGGGTCCCATAAAGGACCGGTCCAGAGTGAACGAGTTCCCAAAAATGAACGGGTTTGCTCATCTCTACTCCGGATGACCAACTATCCTTCGGCTTGATCTATTTGGAGCATCATCGATGCTTTGGGAAACTCACATATTTCATTGAAGGCGTCGCCTCATTTATTGTCAAATTCTGGGAAATATGGAAATGGTCCCTCAATTTGCTTCGAAAGTCGCCATCGAAACGGAATATTTCCCCGGGGCATTGAAAAGTAATATCGCACAATTTTCCCTTCCCATGCTTCTCTCGCGCGATTTTCCGCAAAATGACGTGAATACGAGGACGTTCGTGCCCGAAGAGAGAGCGGCTCTCGCTCGGCTGTCGTGACGGGCGTAAATATTTAACTCCCAGGGACGCTTGGACGTTGTTCTCTCCGAAAATCCCCCTGGGCCTGCCCCGTCGCTGAATGGGCGAAAAGGGTTCTCGAATAACGTATTGACGTGTTACATTGATGTATTGCCGTCACTACCAGAATGGATTGCAGTGTTCCAACCCACGTTCTTGTCTATTCCTTTAATTTTTTGACGTAGGAACATGATTTTTTGAGTTCGAAGGGAGTTAGTTTTAACTCAAAAGGCGAGCATATTACATGTAAAAAATACTCGGTCATGTTCCACTTGCGAATAATGATTTTCGTCGTATATGTTGTCGAGTCTTAATTGCTGACGAAGACAGCTTGACAGTCGAGACGTTAGGAAAGCATTTTCTGCGTACATTTCTATGTACTTTCGTGTGCCTATTTTTTTATGGGTTTTCTGTATATTTCTTTCCTCCTCCATCTTTTGGCCAGTTGCATGAAGGACTTCAATGTATTCAATAGAGTTATGTAACCCATAAACCATGGCAACCATTCAATAAGTGCTGTCCAAACATTCAGTTAATTTATTGGCTCCATAAATCACTTCATAACTTATATAACTAAGTTATGAGATCCACAAGTAGACAAGATGGCGGAAGCGCAATGAACCGCTTGGAGACTCAATAACTTGATAAAAGAGTTGTTTTGATGCTGATCACCGGTTTGTTTACTCTGATTAGTCATTCTGTTCATTAGCAATTATACATAGAATGAACTTCTATACATTTGATACAGCGTTGATGATTAGATATAACATTAAAAACAATTTAATATTGATAGTTAAGTTATGGAACTGGTAGATGTGTTCCTGCAACCCGAATATTTTTATTAGATCCATAACTTAATGAATCTCATAGTATTGATTTCATGACTAAATGTTCTTGTAACCGGCCATTAGCAAAGTATATACACTTCTTAGTGATATATGTGAATGATGGAGGTTTTATTTTAAATATAAATATTTTTACGGATTTACTAAGGAATACATCCAGTACGAGGGGTTTTGACCAGTCAATTTCAGCTTGTCACCTATTGATGCGATATACCATGTACTACTATATAAAACAGAACTCTATTTTAACAGCTTCAATGACATGAGTTTCAAATTGTTGGATAAAATAAAGATCAAATCTTCAATATGATACTGATTTTTTCCCCAGAAAGCGTTGAAAAATATTTAGCTGGCACCGAAGCTCTAGGGTGGGTTGGATCATCCACGTTTACTAGGACTGGTGATGGGTTGCTGAAGAGTGTGATAGAGGGAAGGATGTTGGGCAAGCGGGGAAAGGGAAGAAAGAAAATAGGTTTAATGGAAGGGGTGAAGAAGGGTAGATCATCGTATGCTGAGGCGAAAAAGGATACACTAGAGGGGGATAGGCCCGTGAAAGTGTAGGAATCCGGAGGAGATTCTCTGACATTCAGCAAAACCTACCTTAAAAAATAAATATTTAGCAGGAGTAACTTTAGGTAGCCATGAAGGTAAACCTGAACGATGGCTACCATCGTTTACAGAATAGGTGATGCACACATATATTAAGGAAACAGAGCATTTAGAAGTTATAGTTGATATATCAAATAATATTACAGTTATTAGAAAACATCCTCTAGACTTTCCTTAGTAAGCAACCAAGATCGTATATTTTTCATTGTTGTGCGTAGGGTTTTTTAATTAAAACAAGAAACAGGTATTAAATTATACACTTTAGGTCCTATGTACAAGAAAAAGTCTTTGAATTTGAGGTTCGATGGGTAAGGATTTCATCATAAGTCTCCTCTAAAATATCGATTCGGGAGGAATTCACAATTCTTCTTTTCAGTTTTCTGCATTTTCATGCACAATTTCCCCCATTTCTGTGCGAATGTCAACTTTAACTGGGGCCTAGGGTCAGTTCCGTTCAGCAAAATAATAGTACTCATGAGGCAATCACTTCTTAACAATCGTTTATAGATAGAATAAATCTAATGTCTGGAATCAAGTGATTGTTAATCAAAAATCAACTGTCGGGAAAACACTCGCCGAGTTTGCGAATAGAATTCTTCTCCCCTTTTGAGAGGTTTATGGGCCAAATTATCTCCGAAATAAAAGTCCAGCTGTGCCCTCGGGTCTGGAATGCTTCATAGAGTTGAGAGAATGAGAGAGCTTGTAACTCAGAGCCATAAATTGAGTTTTTCGCGAGCCTCGGAGTTCTGCGTTTTTCCCTCTCTGAAAGGCTAATATTGTTTATGGGTTTATTGGAGTCCTCAAAATAAAATCCTTTATTTCGCCCGGCGCTTTTAGCTTGGAAAGGTTCTCAATGGAGCCTTTAATGACGTATTCCTTCGGTGAATTGAATGTTGGATGGACGCGAATTAAAATACATGGGTTTTTTTTCTCGGATGTTGGGTATCATCCAACGAGTGCCACGAGGTCTACTTGTATTTGAGACTCCAGGATGGAAACGGGGAGCGTTGGAAACGCTGGAACTATCAATACGTTTATCAATTGAACTCAGATCGATATGAACTTAGACCGATCGGAACATTTTAAGCCAGCCGACTCGGGTCTCCTTGCTTACCAATGCGAAATCGATTGAAATATCGATTTGAATCGGTTCATATCGATTTTAAATCTCAGACTGGCAGAGAAAGCGGGCCGAGTTATCCCGCTTCTCGATCCCACTAGCCCGTTGCGTTTTTCCATGCCGAGCTGAATCGGCCAAATCGATCTGAGTTCGATCGGTAAACGTTATGTATGACACTGCCAGTGGGCGTGTAGTTAGAGATGGGCCATTGTGGAGTAGTGGTATTTTACGAAATTTACCACGGCCCCTGAAAGTTTCCGTAATTTTCCGAAATATTCACTTTCGTCTCAGATATTTTTCATACCGATATATTATGAACATCATTTTAAGTCGAGTCTCTTCGCATTTGATACAATCTTTATTATTAACAAAGGCACGTCCAACTCATTTTTGGAACTCTTTCACTTATGGAATATTTGTGGGTATATCATTTTCAATGGTTTGAACGAAAATCTCTAATGCCAACAAAAGAACGTCGGATTGCGTGTGGGCTACAGTGTTTGTTTTTAAATTTTCTTTATTTCTAATGCATTAACGTAGCAACAACAATGGATTAATGGCCTTACACCCCTTTCTGTTGCTATTTGCTTTCCCCTTAATTCCAGCGGCAATTTATTGCAGAAAATTAAAAATTACTGTAACTTTCGAAAAGTCCCGCAACTTACCATCGTAATTTAGCTCAAATGTCAATTACGGCAATAAACCCATCTCTACGTGCAGTGCTTTCGTTTGTGTTTATCGTTGAGGTGTATTTGTTATTGAAACATTAAATGTTTAATTTGACAAATACACCTCTCAACATGCAAGAAAAATTGTGCTTTTAATTTAGAACGATGCGCGTAAGTTGTGCGAGTCACGTAATCCTTGAAATTAACGATAAAACACATCCAGCGACGAAGGGAAAACCAGAGAAATCCCGTAAATCTTATTTTTTACAACTTTTTATGGGGTATGCTGGAGTGCACTGATGATTTATTCATTCAAATCAGTGTTTGATGCCGTGAATTATATTTGTAAAGCGTCTATTATGGGGACGGTTAGAACTGGGGTATTTTCCATCATCATGACGGCAAAGAATGACGGGGTACCTTCATGAGTGTATATTTAAATTTACGATTGCTTTTGTATGTGTGCGAATGCGCTGATATAAATAACGGCAGCATAATTTTAGTCTGAGAAGGGAAATGGCACCAATCAGTGTTTTCCTTTTGTGCCATAAGCTTTGGTTGAAATACAGCGATGATAACGTTCACCATCAACAACTCTCAAACTCGCTGCGAGTCTTGAGTTATTGCCGCTAGTCGTGGGGCACTGGCATGTCTTTTAATGATTTCTTCCATAACGCTTTATCCTTTCATACCTCTTCTCTATATCTACATCTACAGAACACCCTGAGAACCGCCGCATGAGTGTGTGGCAGGGGGTGTTAGGTCACCGGCCATTTAAAGACGTAAGTTTTTGGGAGATGAAACTGTGACATGTATTGCAGGAGTGTATTTAATGGAGCTCAATTGATATTGTGGTCGCTTAATGTTCGCGGAAAGAACGAGTTTTTGTACCTACCTGTTCGGCAGTGTATCTTTCTTATTTCATCGCATCTGTCAGACCTAGGGATGTAGTGAGGAGCCATGATAATATTCTCTGTGTCGCTCTGGAAAAATATCAGTTCTAAATTTCTCAAGCAAATTATGCCTAGCATGTAGCCTCCGAGTCTCTAGGGGCTCCCATCTTAATCCCTCCTAAAGTTGTGAGACACTATATGCACGCTAGTAGCAGTTTTTAACGAAGCGCGCTGCTTTCCTTTGTATTTTATTTATTTTTTTGGTTAAATCTTTATGACTAGGGTCCCAAATACTCGCAGCGTATTCGAGGTGTGGCCTAACCAGAGCGAAGTAACACCTCTCTTTCACTTTTGCATTCGAGGACCTTCCTCACCTTCCTATTATACGCTTAACTAAACCTAGTTTCTTTAATTCTGTAACACCTATGTTTCCTTCAGTTATTCTCAGGCATTGCGTCAGGTTTTTTTATGACAGTATTCTACCAGCTGATTGGTAGGCTTTTAGGCATTACATGAATATAGTTACATGTACATACTACCCCTACGACTACTTCCGACACGAACAGTAAAAAATGCTAGGAGTGTTTCCTAGATTGACGATCAGATCTCGATTAGAAAACTGATCTGCTTATTGGCCCGCAAAGACGAAGATGTGTGATTCAATTTCCTGTCCAGAGTACCTTTACTTCTCTGATCTAGTCCACCTCACTATAAGTGTGTTATTAATCTTGGCAGCTTACGGGACATTTCAATTTGGCTCTTCACCGCCGTATCAATCGCCAAAAGTAGATGGGCCAGTCAAAATCGCCGATAATATAGAGTAAGTTGACCTTCATCTATCTACATATTAATACTACCCTGCGAGACGCCGCGTGGGCGTGTGGCAGGGATTGTTTGGATACCAGCCGCGTAAAGGTATTAGGGATAAGGTTTTGGGAGTTGAAATGGTGACGTCTATTATGGGAGTGTATTCAGTGGAGCTCAGTTTTCATTGTGGGCTCTTTATTTTGCGTGGAAAGAACGAGTTTTTGTGCTTATCTGTTTGGCAATGTATATCTCTCATTTTATCGCATCTGTCAGACCTAGAGATGTAGTGAGGCGTCATGATAATATTCTCTGTGTCGCTCTGAAACACACCACTTCTGAATTTCTCAAGCAACATAAGCCTAGCGTGTAGCTTCTGAATCTCTAGGGGCTCCCACCTTAATCCCTCTATGCGCAATAAACTCAAATATGTGCACATCTAGAAGATCTGCATCAACAAACTACCCAGCGAGACGCCGCATGGACTTTTAATTTAATTGTCTACTAGATCACCCGAGCGAATATTTCGCACAGTATGCAGCTTCTTTCTTCCTGTTCTTCTACCTGTTTCTTCCCATGGACAATTATATGTTATTTATGTTTGTATTAGAGATACATAACGTAAACAGTAAATGATCGCACTGATTGCATGCAGAATGTAAACAATCTAACTAAACGATGTGTTAATAGATGGCGCCTCCTACAATCTTTTAAGCACGTAACCATTGCCGACATATTAGTTGATTATATTGCCAGCAGATGGCGTTGTATCATTTTTTTTAAACAAAAACTTTAATTTTAAACAACTTGTCTATTTTTCATCAATGTTGGGTAACGTTAGCTTTAAAACGATGTTTGAATAATTAATTTTGATGAATAATTATGGCAGTTATGACGTTGCGACAAAAAAACACCTTTGAGAAATAATATATACGGATGTGTGGAGTCGATATACCTCGAGCGAGTAATCGACATGGAAAAATCGAAACTTTTAAGTCAAATTAATGGGTAAATAGTGAAATTTGAGATTGAGATTGTATTTTTCGTCAGAAGCCGGTGATTCAACGTTTAAAATGATACCTCATTTATCACTGTAGGTGCAGTATTAACGGAGCATATACGGAATGACAGAAAAAGACCTTTCTGTAATAATATATATGATAATGGATATGGGAGGATGTTGGACCTACGGAGTATGGGTTTAAGACAAGGCAAACGTTGTGCTGAAGGCATAAAACATGTTGGGTGTTGTGGTTCTGCGGTGATTAGTAGAAGTTAACTTATCCCTATTTAAGTCTTCGTGATTGGGAATTACATCCAAGGTAATCTTAATAGTAATTTCATTTCTGGGATAGGATTAAATACCTGTTGTAACTGCATCGGTAACAAATAAAAGAGTGGTACGTATATTTTTTGCCTATCATTATATCAATTACCGAAAGTAGATGGGCCAGTCAAAAGCGCCGATAATATAGAGTAAGTTGACCTTCATCCATCTGCATGTAATTACTACCCTGAGAGACGCCGCGTTTGCGTGTGGCAGGGGGTGTTAGGATACCAGCCGCGTAAAGATGCGAGGGATAAGGCTCTTGAGGGTGAAATGGTGACGTGTATTACGGAGAGTATTCAGTGGAGCACATTTTTTATTGTGGTTGCTTTATTGTGCGCGCAAAGAACGAGTTTTTGTACCTAACTGTTCGGCAGTGTATCTCAAAGTAAGACTTCAACTACTGATTGGTGTAAAAATATTACTGTGTCATCGGTCGTTAAACGAAGATAAATCGGTTAAAAATTATGAATTATAACGCTGAAATACGTTAAATTCATGGAGTGCGTTGGTATTTCTTCACGTGACGTTTTTATCTCAATTTCTACCCGAATAATATTGTTGAAAAACTTGTGTATCATTCACTCTATAATGGCACGCGTAATGCATTTTTTCAGCTTTTGTCATTGATAATATTACACGACTATTTACGTCTAAATAACAGACTTCCTGCTTTTGTCGGAGCATTATTTTGATTATAATCACATGTTTGTAATTAAAAGACATTAATCTGTGGTCAAACTAAATTTTTTCGAACAGCAAAGACACAGGACTGTACTTTAAGAGCATAAAGCATGTGTCAAAATTTCAAAAATAGGAAAAATTAAAGACATCTAGGAGCTCTGAGTATTGGTCTAGGAAGCCAAACGTTAATAGAAAACACAGATTAATGTCTTTTAATTACGACAATGAGATTGTATTAAAAATATGTCCGCTAGTTGTCATTTATTGAAGATAGAGTTCGGAGCTGCGGCGCGTCAATTTGCGCTAATGTGTGATAGTTGAAGTGTCATAACATTTACATTTATAATTATAGAAAGATAATATTTGGCAAATCGTCATTTTTAATTGTGTTCTTTCTATGTGCCAAAAATCGTGAAATTCGGAGATGGTCGAGCCACGAGTGCATAGTCATTTGAGTTTGCGTGGAATCGCCCTATAGCCAACACATGGCGATGACTGTGGCTACGTTGCCAAGGGAAACTTCTGCAGTTTACCTTGTTTACCAAACCTATTTAATTTAATCTATCTAATTTAAATCATAATTAGTCATTTGATATGCGTCGTTAAGTGGTTTAAGCCTCGAGTTAACTTAACCCTTCCATCATTTCGTAAAAAATCATTGCATCAAATCATGCCGATACACCAGTGGAGGATGGAATCAGGGAAATTACTTTTTTACACCGAAAGAGTTTTTCATGACGAGGTAAAAGCTTCGCTTTAACGCTTTTTCCCATAAGATTTTACCCAAAGGACTATTTACTTGGAACTTAAAAAATGTGCATGGCCGGACAAAGCCTATATTTACTCATCACAGCAAACTTAATGTACCTTAAGCAAACATTACTTCAAAGTGCAGGTTTATCTTTTAAACTGACGCGTGGTCGTGGATGTATATTTGACGGAATGTGCTGGAAATCGGAGCTCTTTTGTTTGAAAGGATCATTACTTTTTCCTTTCAATCACTCCGCCAAATCTTTAGTTTATTTGTTCTCATTCCTGTATTTTTTAGCCTAGTTTATTTTATAGATCTAATCCACCCTAGTGCTTTTTATCACCCCACCCTCGCGTTAAAATGGATCAAAAAGACGTTGAGAATCAAGTTAAGATGTTGAGACCAAGATGTTGAGAATCAAGTTAAATTATTCCGTGATTAATGGTTTTGTCCAAAAACGTTTTAATGGGAAATAAGTGAAAGACATCAATTGTGAGCGGCTTTTTTATTTTTATTTATTGCCTCTAGGCAGATGAACATTTTGTAAAAAAAATGGCACAAATGAATTTATTTGAGATCAATCGTTATCAAACCTACAATCAATGAAAGACCCTCGTTGTTTTTTTCAATTTCATTAGTTTGCGAGGGTAAAAAAAACTGTGTTACGATGTAAATGTGGCCATAGAAATGTCAGTTTGTGGCCATTGTTTACGTCGCGGTGTGAATACGAACTGCCTCTCTTCGTTGGTGCCTTTAAAAGTTTTTGAAAAGTCCTTAAATTAAAACGCAATAACATCTCATGTCAATCTAGCTGTGACTGATAATCCAATAACAGGCAGAGAGCGGTTTGTTGTGATAAATTACACCATTGGGAATAAAATTAATTACGAAAGTAATATAAATTCATGTAAACATTCACCTATCTGCGTAGCTCTTATATAGAATTACATTTTAATTACCTTTTATTATAATTGGTGTTATTATGTCGAGATTTATAAGATAGAGAGAGGTACTGAGATAGATTTGTAATGATATTGAATGGGGGTGTACCATTAAAAAATTATGCAGTTTTATTGTTGAAATCGAAGAATTGCGGGTACCTGATTTGAGTTACTGTGTTATTTTGCATCGATTAAGCCTAACGGTTGTGTTAATTAACTTTCAATAATTAATTTGCATCTGTTTGCGCGAAACGTTCTCTGATTGGCCGTGACGTCATTTCATCCATCCCACGCAACGCTTACCCAGTACTGTCCGCGAAAAACTCCTGTGGACTCGAGTTTGAACGTTAATAACTTCGGGGTGGTTGTGATCGTCTCTTTTTTTTGTGTATCTATCTCCTCCATCCTATCAACATCGTGTGTTCATCGCCGCATTGTGTCTGTTGATTTTATGTGTTCCTATCCACTTTCTTTCTACCTTTCTGTATAAACATTTATGTATGTATGTATATATATATATATATATATATATATATATATATATATATATATATATATATATATATATATATAAACCAACTTTCTTGGGGCAATTATGCATCATGATGCCTTGGGATTTAAACTGTTATATTCCTCTCTTCAAATTTCCTGAGTGAATTAGGTATCATCATTTTGCTGGAGTTTGATCCTCATTATATAACCAATCAATTACTTTTCTGAAAAATCACGCGAGGCCAAAGCTGAACTTTATTCAGTTAATGGAATGTCGTCAAAGTTAAGCCTGTCGCCCTAGCGCTAAAAACGTGACACTTTTTTCCTCTAATGTTAAGTACAAGTCCAGAATATGCATTCAAAATTTATCCTACACATTGATTGAATATAAAGTAAAATCATCTCAATGATGATGTACATTTGGTGCAAATCTCATGAACCGTCTCGGAGTTATTAAGGGTTAAACTTGAGTATAAGTAATGGTAGCGGGCGTGACTTCATGGAAATCCTTCATAGTAGGAGCGTCTGAAGAAATAACAACTTGGCTGTTTCCACATGAGGTTTTATTGTTACCGACCAGGGTTTCGTTACAGAGTAACATTATCAAGGTAAAACATTTTCAAAAAATGAGCCGTATATATAGGGAAGTCAAGTGGTGGGGGAGGTGGTGGGAGGGTGTTGAGGACTGGGAGAGTTCAGGTGCTGAGGGGGAGGTTAAGGGGAGGTAAGGAAACAGCCAAGTTGTAATTTCTTCAGACGCTCCTACGATTAAACTCAAGTTTACAAGATTTTGGCGCGGAAAAAAGGCGCACGAATTAGAAGAAGGTCGAAGTTGTGGACGTTTGCTGAAGTTTCATGGGAAGAAAATTGTGGTTTATCGCTCACGATCTTACGAAGCAATTGGTGAAAGTTGAACGAAAGGCTCCAATGATCAGCTTCCAAAATTTGACACATTTATCGTTCTTGATGAAGTTAAACGATATCCACATTATAGTGTTTGGGCGTTGGGTGTGCGCAGACTTGAGATCTCGCGAATGAGTCGATGTTTGTAGTATTTTTTTGATAGATACGTGTTAGTTTTGAGCCGTAGGGTGGACGATTTTAGAAATTTCACGTACAAAGTTGTAGGTGATCGAGATGTAGCAACATCAGGTTCATGCATAGAGAATTAGAAGTCGAGCATTTTTAGGCGTTGAAACGAGGAAATTCGACTTTTTACAAGCTAAAAGACAGGCAATTCAAAAAGGATTTAATGGGATAATTTAAAAGGATAAAAAGGATTTAAAGAAAGGCAATTAGCGGTTTGAATACTTAGTTTTAACTTTCGTTTTGCCTTAAAAAGAGCAAATGCAATTTCTTAGAATTTGAATGAGAAATTCGCGTGTCTCTTCGTATTTTGTTGCCGATTCATGCTTAGCTCTTTCTGTGTGTTTGTTTAATTTTATTCTCGAATACGACTGACATTTTTGACGAAGTGGTAGTATGCGTTAAATTGGACGAGGAAATATGGTTCATTTTCGGAAAAAATAATTTTATTTTACTTTTACGTGCTAAATTTTAAAAATTTACTTAAAAAAGTCGAATTTTTAATGTGAGCCTTATGGGTAACCATGGCGGCAATAAGTCAAACAACTAAATTTTACACAAAGAAGAGATAAGAGCAAACATAAGGCACTCAAAATATTGATTTTTGATTAGAAAGTTACAGTGATGTATTTATTGAAAGTTGTCACACTGCTGTTTGAAACGTTTCCTTAAACTCGCACGAAAAAAGTAACTTCAATAATCCCAGGTGCAGCCTGGAAGAAGAACGTCGTTTTTATTACGATAAGAAGAAGCAGCTGATACTTCTTTCGGTTTACGTACATCATTATCCACTTACATTCCATTCTCTATTTTAGTATTTGGGCTTTGGCTGTGCGCAGACTTGAGATGTAACGAATGAGTCAATGTTAAAAGTAATTTTTTTAATAGATGTGTTAGTTTTGAGCCGTAGGGTGGACGATTTTTGGAATTTCACAAACAAAGTTGCAGGTGACCGAGATCTAGCAAATCCTGAGTTATGCATAGAGAATTAGTAGTCGAGCAAGAGCGAGATGGCCAGAGCGTGGGTGGCAGAGAGGTCAGTGTGAATGCGTCAGAGCATGTGTATCGAGGGTTCGATCCCCGCCCGATTGCTTTTGACTCTCGAGGTTTAGAATATGGGTTTAGCCTGTTTTCTAAGTATTTCAAAGCTAAAGATTATGCATTGTGAGTGGAACTATAAGTCTCAATGTGTTCGATTTTTAGGCCTTAAAACGGAGGAAATTCGACTTTTTACGAACTATTTATTTGAAGAAAGGCAATTAGCGGTTTGAGTGCTTTGTTTTGACTTTCATTATGCTTTAAAAATAGCAAATGCAATGTATTGGCGTTTGGATGAGATATTTGCGTTTCTCTTCGACTCCGGTTGTGGTGAGCTCGACTTTCGCGCAGCCATTCAACCTTGGTCAATCTCATTATAATTATTTCCAAACATTGCATGTAAAAAATGATGTGGTACGAAGTCACTCGCACGGGTGCATATACACCAGGGTTGAAATTCGCTATGAAAAAATCATTTGACTTGACCGGGATTCGAACCCGGACCTCCCAATTGCCGGTCAGGTGTGTTAGCCAGTTACACAACCAAGCCATCTTCCTTCAAGGCGAATTTCGAGGGGGGTTTATGCGAACTAGATGTTCAGGCCTCAAGTCTACATTGTAGCACATGAGCACATTTCGAGGGGGGTTTATGCGTGTGTAACTGGCTAACACACCTGACCGGCAATTGGGAGATCCGGGTTCGAATCCCGGTCAAGTCAAATGATTTTTTCATAGCGAATTTCAACCCTGGTGTATATGCACCCGTGAGAGTGACTTCGTACCACATCATTTGTTGCATGCAATGTTTGGAAATTTGTCAATTTCGTCGTTTTAATAACGACAATGTTGGGTTTATCCACCGCGACAGTGGCTTTGTAAGCACGACTTCGTCTCATGTGCTACAATGTAGACTTGAGGCCTGAACATCTAGTTCGCATAAACCCCCCTCGAAATTCGCCGTGAAGGAAGATGGCTTGGTGGTGTAACTGGCTAACACACCTGACCGGCAATTGGGAGGTCCGGGTTCGAATCCCGGTCAAGTCAAATGAATTTTTCATAGCGAATTTCAACCCTGGTGCTCATTACACATATTTTGCGTCATATATTGGACATGTCTTGCGTCTAATTTAGCGCCGATGAATGGTTTGGTGATATTGCAGCTTGAATTTCCATAATCTCCGCGGTAGTGGATCTGAGTACTACTTCGAATTTGCTGCCAAATTCCCTCCGATTTGTCGAAAGATTATCATCGCCTTATGTCATCGCTGAAACGCGGAAGAAGTTCCCCCCCCCCTTCCTCCATTGTTTACTCACATTAGGCCCATTGGGCTACAGAACACGCCTTTGTGGATGATCGCACGCCGAAGAATACGTCAAAATATCGGATATCGTCTGTTTTGCGCTCGTAATGGTTTACGTCCCTTCCGTGCCTGAGAGGGTGTGGGGAGGTTGGATACCATCTGTCGAGGTTGTTTGCAGTTGCTCCGCGCCAGGCGGCGCCACTGTTTATTGATTCATTTCATTAAGGCACATGGCTCGGCTCCCGGTTGTGTTTGAATATCTCATTGTCTCGTGGCCTTTGGCGTGGATCGTGTATTTTTGGTCGAAGGCTATTGGGGGAAATAAGAAAGGTCTTAACTGGACACCTGCCCGCCAGGGTAAACAAGACCCTAGTGGAAATTCTCTCTCGGGAGCCGACCCTGATGCGGAGAAAAGGAGGCGTGAGCGATGGGCGTTTTAGAGAACCCGGCGGGAAAGAATGAGGTTCTGCCTCTTGACGCTATCCAGGTGTGCTTGGATGGAGTGAACGCATTACATATACTCCACGGCGTCTTGATCGGCTGCGACTGGGTTACTTATCTTCCGGCGGTCGTTGCCTCGGCAATATCTTTCCAGCGACCCTATTCTTTTGTAAGCATGGTAGAGGCAGTAGATTTTGTTCGGGTGCGTTGACTACCGTACTACTACACGTACTACTACCGTACTACTACATTTTGCACCAATCTCGTCCTTAAGTTTTTTTAAGGATGAGTCGAATCCAAATGTATATTCTCGATTCCACCGATTCTCAGGATTAGAATCGGTATCGAGAATCGATCGCCTGAAGTCGATTCCGATTCCATCGATTCCAGATAGATAAATATTCTAAACAAATTTCATTTCAGTAATTTTGGGTGTTGGCTATCAATTTGTAAGGTTTATCTTCCTGAATAAGCTGAGGATATAATTGCTATTTGTTAATAAATACACTTTTTGAGCGACTTAATTGTCTTTGTTATTTATTTCAGCCAATAAATATTAATATCCCAACTGTTATTATGAATAAGAATCGATGGAATCGGAATCGAGAATCGGGAATCGATTTGAAAGAATTGGAATCGAAAAAAAGTTGAATCGACTCATCCCTAGTTTTTTAATTTTTATAAATCGCCAAATTTACGAAAAAATGTCATCATCATTGGAGGTCTACTTTCGGAGGTCCTTGGTGCCTCCTTCTCTCTCCGTCCTCTGCTCTCCTCTTCAATTCTCTGTAACTCCCTCCATCCTTCAGGTCATCAAAATCTTTCTTTTCTTTCTTCCTCTTTCGCGGTTTCCATCCACCATTCCTTCCAGTACATCTCGTAACAAACATTTCCTTCTTAGTGCATGTCCCATCCAGCTCTTCTTCCTATCTTCAACGGTCTATTAGAGCTTTCTTCCTTCTTTTGTTCTCTCCAGCACCTCTACATTTCTAACCCTCTCAGACAACTTGATGTGGAGCACTTTCCTCCAAATCCACATTTCTAAACTCTCTATCCTTTTTCTATCCTTTTCCGTCATCGTCCACGTTTCCCCACAGTACAAAAACACACTCCAAACAAAACACTTGACGATTCTCGTCTTCAGTTCCAGCTCCATTTTACTAGTTAGTATAGTCTTTATCTTACTAAATGCCTGCTTAGCCATACCAATTCTTGTTCTTATCTCCATTTCACTCTTCCAATCCTCCGTCACTTAAGTTCAGAAAAAAATGTACGAATTCAATAGCTGAAATATAAAAGCAAACTCATATAAAAGCAATATAATATAAATCATTTAAAATATTAATAATCAGGAATTTATTCCACAACAGCAAATTATCGCATACATTATTACATAAATTAACAACTACAAATTTGCCGGGAATATAGGTAACCCTTTGTGAATGTCCGCTTTGGAGTTACCGACTTGATCATCTTTTGAACAGTCGTCATCTCTGCGATGGCGTGTTGACACATTTAAAAAGAAAGAAAAAAAATTTGTATATTGACTCCCCAGCCGGTATTACTACATAATCACACGTGTGTTTTACAGTAACAGAAAACTTACATTTGGACAAACAAATAGGCAATTATATGCTCAAAAGGTATAAGTATCATTATTACATATTCACACTTGTTTCAATAACATAAATGCGAGAAATTAAATCAACTTTACAACTTTATGGTCCTGCTAAGCAATTAATGGCTTATCAGCAGGTGCCTTTTATAATTTTTCAGTCCTGTTTTTATTTATCACAAGCAACATAATTTATGTGCATAACAAGCATCGCTTTGTCCTTCTCTTAACTTCCCTTATAGTTTCAAAAAATGAAATAATTTTCAGTGATTATAATGTACTGCAATGACTTTTCAACCGGTAGGATGTTGACCTCTTTAAAATAACCATCATCAGTAATCCCTCCAGTTTCTTGGAATGCATTGGATTTAATTATTTTCAATAACCTTTTCTGATTAGCTTTGATCCTTTTTGAATTTGTTACTCCACCTGTTCCCCACACAGTGAGGCCTCATATCTCAAAAGACTGTCGAAAGGCTGTGGTACATCATTTTCAATGCATCTATAGTTACAGTGTCCTTTATGGAGTAAAACTGATACATGATATACCTAAGTTTATTGTAGGCAAAATTTAAGTAATTCAAGAAATATTGGTTCAGTTACTCATATGAGATCAAATTTATGTGCCGTTGTCAAACACAAAGGAGTTTATAATTCATTAAATAAAGTTCAGATCTTTTAAAAAAGCAATTACTCGGGTGAGACTGTCTGGAGAGTCGCTGAAGATATTTCTTAAGGTACCGTTAACCTTGTGTTTGTCTCGAGAAGATCAGTATTTCTCATGTACATCTACAGGCTACCCTGCGAATCGCCACATGGGCGTGTGGCTGGGGGTGTTAGGACCCCAGCCGTGTAAAGATTTAACGGATAAGGTTTTGGGTGGTGAAATGGTGACGTGCATTATGGGAGTGTATTTAGTGGAGCTCAGTTTTTATTGCGGTCGCTTGTTGTGCGCGGAAAGAACGAGTTTTTGTACCAATCTGTTCGGCAGTGTATCTCTCTTATTTTATCGCTTCTGTCAGACCTAGAGATGTAGCGAGGTGTCATGATAATATTCTCTGTGCCGCTCTAGTACACACCAGTTCTGATTTTAAAGTTTTATTTGGCGCACTCCGCCAGGCTGTGTCGCACACTCAGTTGTAAGCATGGGTGACATTTATTCATCATGCTTGAATTGTGTGAAGAGACTAAATGGAAAAGGGTATAGAGACGAATATGAGGCTACCGTTGGCTGTGGTATCAACAATTGTGTGATAAAACAGCAAAACAAAACACAATAAAATCTATTTATCAAATAAAAAAAAATCAAAATTAAACACAACAAAATTTATTTATCTTTGATAAAAATATTTGAAATTTATCCAGCTTTGATGAAAAATATTTGGTACTTGTTCAGCTTTGATGAGAAATATTGGGTATTATTATTCAGATTTTATGAAAAATATTTGAAACTAATTCAGCTTTGATGTTCAAATCGTAAAATTTGAGTCATCAATATATAATAAATTCTCAGGCTTCACTTGGTGGAACAACATTGCGATGGTTTGTAAATAAATTCACTTTGTAATATCCCACAATGGTTTTTATTATTCCGACCTAGATTTCGACTCAAGTGCAGTCATTATCACCTAGATAATGACATATATTGAGTCGAAACCTTGTTCGAAATAATAAAAAACCACTGTGAAATATTACAAAGTGAATTTATTTGAGTCATCAACACTGCAAAAATGGAAAAATAGTAAATTTTGAGTAGTAACAAAAGAGATTCTAGTATGACACCCACGAGAGGTTTTTATTTCATTTACTCATTTACATATGCATATTTCTTTGTGCTCTAAAGGGAAAAAGGGCTTCAAAAGTAACATAAGCTGTCCTCAATGACGTAATAACGGGGTGGGATCTCGGGGATCAATCCCCCCCCCCCCAGTGGGTAGGAAGTTTTGACTAAATTAGCCAGTGTAAATGATTCAGTCACTAAAATACTTAAGGATAAAATTCTCACAAAAATCGATATTTCCTAAGAAATACTATTATGACGTTTTATATTATATTTATTTCCGGGTTTTTTAAACCCCCCCTCCCGGTGCCCATTTTAGATCCACCCCTCCGGAAAGGTTATTCTATTTCCGCCGCTGGTTGATCAACAGTATTTATGAGCCCACTGGTAACATCTTTTGCTCTTCACTCGCTGTCCTTCACCTTATTTATTTATTTATTGTGTTTAATATTCACCCAACATGAAAACCATAATTAACGGGTGAACAAAGTAGATATAGCAACAAAAATGCCAGTCATGCTGGCTGAAATATACATAAACACTATCAATTAACTAATTGCAATAAATGTACATAAACATCATCTGAAATTAACGTACACATTTTGAGCTTTGGTCAAACTTTCCATAATTTACTTACGAAAGTGCTCCTTAACCTTGAATAAATGAAATTTAAATTTTCGCAATAGTTGTAATAACTAATCCATATTATATTTAAGGGCGCATTTTTGCTACAGTTACTCTTCACATTTCTTATATAAAAAGTCATCTTTCGCCTCCCCTTATTCGTTGGGACTTTAACTTACTTAATTCGTAAGTTTAACTTACATGATAATTCCTCACACTCGCCTTTATTTAAGACGTCATGCAAAAATAGGAAATCATTCAATACTCTCCTATCACCCAGTGTTTGGAGTTTAAACATTTCTAAAGACATGTTATAATCTACATAATTTCAAACATAGGATATATATGGTAGCGAGCGTAATATAAATGTCTCAAAAATCTCTTTTGGACTCTCTCAATCATTTCATCACATTTCTTAAGATGTGGGTTCCAAATCACAAACTAATATCCCAATTTACTTCTAACATAAGAAAAATACAACATTTTAAATATCATTCGATTTCATTCGATAGAAATTCAAACATGGCGGGTGAATTTTTTGAAGAAATTGCCATGAGAAAAATTCGGTGCCTGGATAGCGTAGTGGTCTGCGCATTGGTCCGGCAAAACAAAGGTCCGTGGTTCCATTCCCGGTCCAGGCCGAATTTTTCTCATGATCATTTGATAGAGTCAAATATCTTGGAATTGCCTCAACTTCTGATGTATCGTGGAGATTGGACGTACAGAACATATGCGGCGCAGCATTAAAGAAACTAGGTTTTGTTAAGTGTATAATAGGAAGGTCCTCGGATGAAAAAGTCAAAGAGAGATATTACTTCGCTTTGGTTACGCCACATCTTGAATGCGCCGCGAGCATTTGGGACCCTGGTCAAATAGGTTTAACCAAAAGCATTAATAAAATACAAAGGGAAGCAGCGCGCTTCGTTAAAAACTGCTACGAGCGTACATATAGTGTCTCCCAACTTTTAGAGGAATTAAGGTGGGAGCCCCTAGAGACTCGGAAGCTACACGCTGGGCTTAGCTTGCTTGATAAGTTCAGAACTGATATTTTTCAGAGGGACATAGCGAATATTATTATGACTCCTCACTACATCTCTAGGTCTGTCATATACGATAAAATAAGAGAGATACACTGCCGAACAGATAGGTACAAAAACTCGTTCTTTACGCACACAATAAGCGACCACAATAAAAACTTAGCTCCACTTAATACACTTCTATAATATTTGTCACCATTCCATCTGTATAAACTTACACCCTTACACGGCTGGTGACCTAACGCCCCCTGCCACACGCCCATGCGGCGGCTCGCAGGGCATTATGTAGATGTAGATTTCATCAGTGAAATGCTTGGAAATACGATATAATAATTACTTATGCAATACTTATGTACCTATATTCTAAGATTCTATGTAATCTAAGATGTATCGCGTGGAAAATCTCAATTTTAAGTTCGGGATAATGCAACAATATTATTTTTTTTTAGTACTCCCATATCAACGAATGATGGGTTGCGAAATTCTTCGAGTCCAAAAAAACAGCAACGCCGTACCCTATTTCTCGACCGCTTTTTTTGGGAAAAACGAAGTTATGTCTCGTCATTTTCGCTTACGTTTGCATACGCTTACGTAAATTTTTCACATATTTAAGTTAATGATAAAATGCACTCACAGTGAAAACTATGGTGAAATCGAATGGAATCCTTGGAAATAAGAAAGAACTGCATGTTTCATTTGCGTTAAATTTTGAATACATAACAATCACCCCGTTCCCTTCCGGTGTAGGCAGGGTTACTAAGTTTCACTCATAAATACATATTTGTACACCTAACTCTACTTCAATAATTTCCTCCATACTGATCTATCCTTGCAAACCTCTTTTACCTCATTTATCCCCATACACTTTTTATTTCTAACTTCTTCATACACGCCCTCCTGTTTTTAAGACTCCTAATATTCCTCCTCCTAAGAATTTCCTCAGCCACATTCAACCACAACTTTCTCGGCCTACCTCTGCCTCTCGCACCATTCATTTCACTCTCATATATCTGTTTTGTTATTCGATCCTTATTCATTCTCTCAACATGGCCATACCAACGTACCACACTCTTTTCATATATACCTTCCAAAAATACCAAAGTATCAGCCACTTACCGAACTTTTTACCGAGATTTTTTACGAAAAACACCGGCCCTTTAACATGGGAAATGGTACGTGTGTGCACTCCAGAGAGGCCTTATTTAAAAAAAGGAATTTCTAACTCCTAGATGTCTTTAAAAAGTTTAAAGTGTTTAGTTTGTATGTTTTCTCATCTACTTTTGAAAGTAAGTCATTTTATCACCGTAGTAATTTTTTCTGAATCGCATAAAAACCTTTCGTTGTGGAGGAGCTTCAAACGTACTGCATGAAAAAAATGAGTCAAGTGAAAGACTTATGTAAATATTTTTATTTAATTACAAAGAATTTAATTAATATGAAAGTGTATTATTGCGCCATTAATAATTCAATATTTAATTTATTCATCCCACAGCTGCTGAAATTAAAAAGAATAATTCGGAAAAGGTCTCCATCTTGACTAGGGAACTATCTCGCTCAAACTACCTAAAAGGGCTGTCATCCTTCCTCATTACAGTTTTGTTTACTGAAATCTGCATAAATTACTTCATTCTTATTTTAACTCGGCTCATTTTGCTTCTCTGTCAGTACTATTCAGATATTCTTTGCAAACTTATATTCATGGGGTGCAATGTGAGCCAATGGTCTTGGACTAATTTGCGAGTTTATTTTGGCAAGGGATGCTTGGTGAATTAAGTTACTTGTATCAAGGTTCGCGCGGCGCGAGAGATTTAACCTGGTTAGAGAAACTTTCCAGACACCATGGAGCGTCTGCAACTTGGCGTTTCGTCACTTCGCGGGCCATTATTCTGGGATTTGGCCATTCCTAATATTAGATTAGCGAAGTTTATTACATCTGTCCTCTGTTTAAACATAGCCAAACCCCCATTCTCCCCGGACGCCCCGCTTGGTCGTTGAAATGCTTGCAGTGGGCCAAGGCCGTGTAATTTCGCAAGCGTATCTCCCGGAAATATAGCGCGAGTGTGCTGGAGTAAAAATTTTCGTTTTTCCATTTTAGTTTGAGTCTTTGCTACGCGCCATTTTTTGTTTTTTTTTGTAATGCTTGCATTTCAGTCCGTGGATGGAACATTTCGCTCAGTCAAACGAGTCATTTGATCTGTATTTGTCCCAGGTAACTGAATTTGGCGAACAATACAAGAAGCAAGTCGTTACAACGCGAGATGGAAGACAAATAGAAGCTATAATTAACAAAGGCGTAAGACAAGGATCCAGCCTCTCACCAGCACTGTTCAAAATGTACTTGGAGAGGTAATGAGAGGAGCACAATGGATTGGACTGAGCGGAATAAAGATAAACGGAGAGGAAATAAACATGCTCCTTTGCTCCGCTTTGCTGGTGATACCGCAGTCATAGCGGAAAATAGCGATAATCTTCAGAGGTCACTTAGCATAATGGACCAAGTTCTCCAAGAATACTGCATAAAAATGAATAAGACGAAGACTTGCGGAAGAGAGAAGCTGAATTTAGAAGTCACACTGAGGGGAGAGAAATTCGATCAAGTGGATTCCTTCATGAATCTCAGAAGTACCATCACGCGGGACGAAAGAAGTACAACAGGTATCAAGCGGAGAATAATAATAATAATAATATAGAAAATGAAGCTGTCAAAATATATTACAATAGAAGTATTATAACGGACCGCCCTCGCCCAAACAATAGACCGGATATAACTCTTCAATTAAAACAAGACCGAAGAACATACTTAATAGATGTACCCATTCCAAATACAGAAACTTTAGAGGCTAAATACAATGAAAAAATACAGAAATATATTCCTCTGGCTGAAGAAATAAAAGAAATATGGAACCAAAAAACAGTTAAAATTGTACCAATAATAATATCCGCGACTGGTGTAATACCAAAAAGCCTGCTCAAAAGCTTGGAAAAAATAGGAATAGAAAATCATTTGTACATGAAAATTCAAAAAACCGCAATAATTAACACGTGCTCCATAGTACGAAGATTTTTAAATGAACATTAAAACAGTACTTGAGCCTAATCCCTTTGGTGCCTTGCACCCGGGATAGGTGAATGTTTACCAGCCCTTAAAAAGGCTGAGAAGTGAAGAATTCATAATAATAATAATAACAACGTTTATTATCGTGGGCTACTCTTAGCCCCTGAGATAATGAAGAACAATTTTTCAAATTAATACAATTTTGAAATTCAAAAATTAGATTAATAATACAGTGATGAAACTCAATATACAAAATCGAATTAATTATACAATGATGACAGGCAAAACAAAAAATAAAAAAACTCATTTTAAGCTTGGAATTCGTAATGCAGCCGTACATATTACTGCAGAGAGCACTACTAGGATAGCATTTAAATACACGATTAAGCATATAAACCGTGAGGAAAAAGGTAATTAATGATAACAGTAATAATTAGAAGTATAAAGTTGAATACATTCATGTTCAATAGATTAATTCTTCTTCAATATGTATAAGGCATCCAATTTAACATTTGTTTAATTTTACTTCGTTTCAATTTTAGACAGACAACATTTTAGGATTATTTACTAGGATATCATACACCTTGGACTTGAAAGCATGGATGGATTAAATATTTCTAACTTTAGATGGTAGAGAGTTCCATACTCTAGAAACGGTTACGGTGAAGGATTTAGTGACGTGAAGTGTGCTATGTTGAGGGATGTGAAGGTCTGCGGGATGATTCCTAGTGGGTACTGTATGTAGATCTTTTTTCCAGGTAAATCTAGCAGATAGGTAAAGGGGATTGCGAGTGGATAAAATTTTATAAGTAAGCAGAATAACATGGTATAAACGACGCTGTTTTAGTTTCAACCAGCGTAATTGGACGTAAGTGTCAGATATCCTATCCCATTTTTTGAGGTCATATATGTAGCGCATTGAAGAGTTCATTGTCATTTGCAATTTGTTGTTACTTTCTTCGCTGAGATTAGTAAACAGAGAAGAGCAGTAGTCTAGGTGTGGAAAAATTAACGACTGCACCAGGGTGGTTCGAATTTTGGGCGGTACTATGTTCTTGGTTCTATATAATTGATGTAGTATGCTCAGACATTTCTGTTTTGTGACGTGAACTTGTTTCTTCCAGTTGAGTTCCTTATCAAATATTATTCCAAGATTTTTTACCGTTTCTTCGTACGGTATTACATGATTTTCTAATTGAATTTTGGCCAGAGCGGAAATATCTATTTGAGTGATAAGATGTCTAGGTCCAATTATAATGGCCTTAGTTTTTTTTCATTGAGTTGTTGCTGGTTTTCATTGAGGTGTAGGAATAGATCTACCTAAGAAAGCGTCCATGGGAAAGAGACAACTGCTGTGCTCAACGAAGATAGGACTACATACTGGGAAACATTACGGCAAACATTCGTATGGAACGTGGCACTCAATGGATTGGAAACTTGGACTGTTGGAAAATCAGACCAGAACAGACTAGAAGCCTTCGAAATCTGGTGCTGGAGGAGGATGCTGGAGATAAAATGAACGGACAAAATAAGAAATAATGAAGATTACAGAAGAGTAGAAGAGGAAAGAACCGTAAGGAATGCCATAGAGGAAAGAAGAACCTGATGTATTGGGCACACACTGAGACACAATGGGTTTGAAGAATGGTTTGTGAAGAACATAATTCAAGGAAGAATAGTGGGAAAATCCCACAGAGGAAGACCCCGCAATAAGTTCATGGACCAAATAAAGAGGGAAGTACAGAGGAAGAACCATCAGGATGTAAAGGATTTAGCATTAGATTGAAAAGGATGCAGGGCTACAGTCAACCAATCTTATCACTGAACAACCAATGATGATATACTGAATTTTAGAACACCCATTAGTTACAGATAAAAACACCAGTGTTCATCCGTTAAAATAATTTGGCATAATAAGTTTTATCACCTCTCAGAAGTTATGTATACTTAATGCTTGCTCTTCAATTAAAAAATAAATATACCTTTCCCTCTATATGTCATTATGGAATCCCTTTTAAAATGGCCATTTGCGTCCGCAAAACGTAGGACAAATCTTACAGAGCCTTTCGCGACGATTGACCGATAATTATTAGTTTATCACCAACAGTTGAGGAAGCTCAGACAAACGTTTTCTTTAGTTTGATGAGAAAACAAATCCCGTGGTGAAAAATCAAACCCCAGATTAGCAAATTAACTTTTTTATTAGGTTCGGCCGAAGGTTTATTCATTCGTATTGCCGAGGCGATGGTTTACCCCGACGGCTGCCGGTTCAAGCTCGGTCTGGCATGTTTTATCTCCACTCAGGGTATGAGTTTTTCTGTCAAGTTCTTTTGGTTCCATCCTGGGAGGCATTGCAATGTACTCAGGCAAGATTGGATAATCTAATGCGAACCCAAGAGCTTATGAACCACCAGAATCGCTCGGAACGTAAAAATAAAAATAAACCTTTGAAAACTATGTAATATAGAGGTGGGTAGTTAGCGAACGAACGGGTCCGAAGGAACACGTCCATGGATTGAACGTGAGGACGGATGACCGACTTCTATGGAACGACCGTTCCTTTCGGACCTTCGTTCCTTTCGGTCAGTCGGTCCTTTCGGCCAGTTGGTCCTTTCTGTCAGGTGTTTCGGCTCTCGCCGCAGGATTACAACTTCCGCCCTGGTTTCAAGCTTTCGCTTATGCCCGAGGCAAGGAAGAGGTGGGAGGAAAGGATGGGAAGGGAGGTTTAGTTAAACCACAGCCCCTTCGAGGCCGACACCATTGAGGCGGATTGAGGGCAAAAGGACCTCAATTGGGCCTACGCCTCCCCGAAGTGCTCGTATTAGTTTGGTTACCCCAAACAACTGAGACGAGTAGCCGTCGGTCTCGCTTTCGCGAAAGACCTACCGCACATCTTTGTGGACCGAGAGAGCCCGTTGCCCAATTACCTATTTGGGATTAGGTATCTCTCTGGCTCACTTTACGGGTTGACGCCGTGCGGTCTGCCGAAGTACGTCCTCGAGTCGGGGACCCATGGAGAGTCAATTCGGACCAATTCTGGTCAAAGCGTGGGAACATCCCTTCTCTCAGTAGTTCTCGTCAACCCCTGGTCCTTTCTGACAGTCGGCTCTTTCGGACAGTCGGTCCTTTCAGTCCTTTGTTCCTTTCGGTCAGGTGGTCCTTTCTGCCAGTCGGTCCTTTCTGTCAGTCGGTCCTATCTTTATGAAATAGGATGTTCTTTATAATTCACCCCAAAAATTCATCTGCTGATGCTAGCGGTGTAATTAGCTGTACTTTTTTCTTTATTTGAATTAATCCTATTAACGAATCCATGTAAAAGGTTGGTAATATCACCTTCCATGTTTTATTTCATCCAACACTGTTAAACGCCGTCATTACGGTAAATGAATTATGTCTAGTTTTTTTACATTATTTAAACGCATAGATCATGCTGAAAATTAAAATACATGACCACCAATAATGAAGGAACGGTGAACGAGTGAAATGGAACAGTTCCCAAAAAGGACCGGTTCAGAGTGAACGAGTTCCCAAAAAATGAACGGGTTTGCCCATCTCTAATGTAGTGTAATGCATTTTATCTACACATATTAACTATCATACCAACCGAAATTTAGTCATATCATTCCTTCTTCCGGGATTCCGCCGCGTTTTTCATTGTTTTTCTGACGACGTTTCTCCTCCTATCCTAGAGGCGTCTTCAGGTCGAAGACAACTCCAGATCATCTTCGACCTAAACCCTTTTATAGGGCAGAGGTCTCTCCCAGGGACCATCATTCAGATTTTGCCGCCCGAAACGTGGTGGGAATAGTCTCCTCTCTCTCAGCTGCATGCGTTAGATGCTAGAAAAATACCCATGGGGTTTTGGATGGCCTTGGGTACCGATGGTAGCGCTCCCTTTGTAAAAGTGGTCCCTCCGAGGTACCGCTGCCCGTTCCGGACCACGGTGGATCCAGCCGTGCTCGAGGACGCGCTTTAGTTCTTTTGGATTTCCTTCGTCCAAACCTCATCCTACATCTCAAAAATTTAGTATATTTAACAAAAAATGTATTTATTTTCTATTAAAAGCATTAGTTAATGATAATATTTGTTCAAAAACATGTTATTTAAGTTCTAAAAAATCATCAAAATAATTATCCAAAAAGTTCTAAAAAACTTTCTTCATTTAGTGAAACCATGGCTGTTTACTCAGTACAATATTGAAACTCTTTTTGACTCAAAAGTATAAATTTAGCATTGTATTATGTATTTAATGGTATGTACACATTTTTTCCTGTTTATGGGAATGGTAAGACTATTTTTGGAGATTATTGGTGTAACATGTATATTTTTTGAATGGCCAATTGTTGAGTACCTATCTGTTAGCTACGCGTATCTATGTTAATTGCAGTTGCCTTTACACAGATAATACCTATTAGGCTACCTAAAATTTCCATTTTTTATGTTTAAAAGAAATGTATAATTTTTTTATTTTCTCGTTGGAAGTAATGGACAGCAATTATAAAAAAGTTTGAGAAAACACAAGCACATTTCTACTTTCCTGGTCGATTTCAACGTTGTTGCGTCATTATCGAAGTACACACATACCCAGGCACTTTGATTTCAACGTAAAGACGTTGAACTCGATTGGGAAAATGACAAGTGCAGAATTGTTTCAAGGGTTTCTCAATGGTAATATTAATTTTTTATTTACTCGGTACGACAACTCTTAGGGTGATAAGGTGAATTCTTAAGGTAATGCACTTACGCACAATGAAAACATATAATGGGAATAAAGAAAAATATAAAATTAATGAAAATACATAGATAGGCTCCTAGGACTCTGGTACAATTTTAACAAAAGCCATAGGCAAATTTCAAGCTATCCGGGACTAGCCACGGAGTTTCACTATTACGGAGTCACCCGCAATGCACACATGTGCGAATTTCCACAGAAAAAAAATCATCCGCCTTGACCGGGATCCGGGTTCGAATCCCGGTCAAGGCGGATGATTTTTTCTCTGTGGAAATTCGCGAATGTGTGCATTGCGGGTGACTCCGTAAAAGTGGAACTCCGTGGCTAGTCCCGGATAGCTTGAAATTTGTCAAATAAGAGTGAACGCCTCTCTGTGTTCAAAGTTCGATCTTTCCTCGTGGGCAGTGGCGCAAAGCGCTCAGTAGCGACTGATTGTTACATTGTATGTCCGGCAGTCGAGAACATCTAGTCCCTCAAAGGTCACAAAAATCCACAGAGAAAGAGGACGCCTCGGTAGTTTAACTGGCTTAAGCACTCGGCCGGAAATTGAGGGATTCGGGTTCGAATCCCGGTCAAGGCGGATGATTTTTTCTGTGGAAATTCGCACAAAAACCATAGAGTTAGAGCTTTATGGTCATTACATATATACCATTATAAAAATGGCCACAAAGGAATGAGATTAACCTATGATAGTTGGTAACTGTGCATAAATGCAAAGTAGATAGCAGAGCTACTTAATAAGTAAATAGGTGTACAATTTTGCTTTAAATAAATTAGGAGATCTACTGCATTCCATAGAACTGGTTAACGAGTGCCATATCGGAGTTGAGCAGACCACTAATGGCAGGTGATATTTGGTCGTACGATGAGTGAGTACAGGTTGGAGGAGTCGACATGGTCCTAGTAGACATGCTCCGAGATATTTGGCAACTGTGAAATAGATCGAGGAGATAGTATGGCTCTCTCCTGGAAAATAAAGGGCATAGAAACGTACAGAGCATGTAATCTCGTCAAATTTATAGGTTCAACCAGGATCTTTGTGCTCTGTAAGGAGAAATATGCTCAGCAGGAAACCCGGGAAATGCATTCCAAAAACTGAGCGGCGACCTTGAATTTCCTTAGAGTTAAGTTCATTGCTTTTCTGGTCACTCATTAATTTACAGAAAGCGTTTTTAGCCCTCTGTTAGAATGCGAATTTTTTGTTACCTAGAAAAATGTACTCCTTTAGGTGCGATTATTAATGGAATCGGATTCTGAAGTCTGTTGTACTTCACGAGATTGTTAAAGAGGAACCAACAAAAAACTTAATTTTCGACTCCATCGCTGACTGTCTCCCTCAATTTCTTGAGAAAGCTCGCGCACATTTGCGGTGCCCGTCACGGTATTTCCTTTAGAGTCTGGCGTAATAAAAAAGTGAGAGATACTGAACAAAAAAGAAGTTTTTTCTTGGGAAAGTTAATGATTTTATACTTCCTTTTTCTTCTCTTTCCTACCCATAGACACCTTATTCGCATGTCTCTCGTATATATTTCTTCGTCGACCATCTTTTACTGCTTTAGACCCCATTGTTTCGCGTATTCTGTGTCCTATGTGTGTCTACTTTAATGTTGCTTTTCACTTTCTTTCAATCTGTACTAATAGAGAATGAGGTTTGAAAATGTAGCATTGGGGAATAATTGGAAAGATTAAAATGGAGTGATAAAGTGAGCAATGAGAAAGTGCTGGCTAGATTGAATGAGAAAAGGAATATTTTAAGATCGGTAAGAAAGAGGAAGGCGAACTGGATGGGACACGTCCTGAGGAAAGATTGCCGGCTGAAATGAATGTTAGAAGGAAAGATTGAGGGGAAAAGAGGGAGAGGAAGACGAAGAAATAATATGTTGACGGATATTATGAATGGATGGAGTTAAGAGTAGTAGTAGTAGTAAGTAGAGGGAGGTGGCACAGGATAGACGAGCATGGAGGGAGCAGTTGAATTTTATTTCATATATATATATATATATATATATATATATATATATATATATATATATATATATAATCGTTCACTCATTCACTCAGACCGCACAGCGGCAAATATACTCATATAAATGTTTATACAGAAAGGTAGAAAGAAAGTGGATAGGAACACGTAAAATTTACAAAGACAATGGTGGTGTGAAGATGAAATGATGGCCGATTCCAAGCAGAAAAAATTCGACTGGACCGGGAATCGAACCACGGACCTTTGGATTTCGCGTCCAATGCTCAGACCACCAAGCTACCCAGTCTACTAAGAAACTGCTGGAATCGGCGGGGGGTTTATATGAACAAACACTCCCCCGGGCATGACCCACGAGAGCGGCCAATAGATGGCGCGCGGGCTGCTTATCACCCACCGGCAGAGAAGGAATGACATACACAGAAGGCGAAATGAAAGAATAACTCAAGCACACAGACAGTGGTGAAAGATATAGAACAGGCGTTTCGGGGTACGCTAACCCAAGTAGGAAATGACCCGTTCAGGGCATACAATCGTTCACTCATTCACTCAGACCGCACAGCGGCAAATATACTCATATAAATGTTTATACAGAAAGGTAGAAAGAAAGTGGATAGGAACACGTAAAATTTACAAAGACAATGGTGGTGTGAAGATGAAATGATGGCCGATTCCAAGCAGAAAAAATTCGACTGGACCGGGAATCGAACCACGGACCTTTGGATTTCGCGTCCAATGCTCAGACCACCAAGCTACCCAGTCTACTAAGAAACTGCTGGAATCGGCGGGGGGTTTATATGAACAAACACTCCCCCGGGCATGACCCACGAGAGCGGCCAATAGATGGCGCGCGGGCTGCTTATCACCCACCGGCAGAGAAGGAATGACATACACAGAAGGCGAAATGAAAGAATAACTCAAGCACACAGACAGTGGTGAAAGATATAGAACAGGCGTTTCGGGGTACGCTAACCCAAGTAGGAAATGACCCGTTCAGGGCATACAATCGTTCACTCATTCACTCAGACCGCACAGCGGCAAATATACTCATATAAATGTTTATACAGAAAGGTAGAAAGAAAGTGGATAGGAACACGTAAAATTTACAAAGACAATGGTGGTGTGAAGATGAAATGATGGCCGATTCCAAGCAGAAAAAATTCGACTGGACCGGGAATCGAACCACGGACCTTTGGATTTCGCGTCCAATGCTCAGACCACCAAGCTACCCAGTCTACTAAGAAACTGCTGGAATCGGCGGGGGGTTTATATGAACAAACACTCCCCCGGGCATGACCCACGAGAGCGGCCAATAGATGGCGCGCGGGCTGCTTATCACCCACCGGCAGAGAAGGAATGACATACACAGAAGGCGAAATGAAAGAATAACTCAAGCACACAGACAGTGGTGAAAGATATAGAACAGGCGTTTCGGGGTACGCTAACCCAAGTAGGAAATGACCCGTTCAGGGCATACAATCGTTCACTCATTCACTCAGACCGCACAGCGGCAAATATACTCATATAAATGTTTATACAGAAAGGTAGAAAGAAAGTGGATAGGAACACGTAAAATTTATATATTTATATTTATATTTATATATTTATATATATATATATATATATATATATATATATATATATATATATATATATATATATATATATATATATATATATATATATATATATATATATATATATATATATATATATATATATATATATATATAATATTATAAAAAAGGTGTCACAGGCGTGACTGGCAGTTACACATAGAACACAATAAAAGAAAAACTCACAGATATTTCTTTTATTATGTTCTATGTGTAACTGCCAGTCACGCCTGTGACACCTTTTTTATAATATCTGTGCACTACACGTGTTTTTCGTCGAGTGGATATATATATATATCCACTCGACTAGTGGATATATATATATATATATATATATATATATATATATATATACACTACCTTCTAACATTCTGACGAAGGCGGTTGTGTCCGCCGAAATATATCAAAATTTCTGTGAGTTTTACTTTTTTTTGTGCTCTATATGTAACTGCTAGTCACGCCTGTGACCTTTTTTCATATCTGTGCACTACAAGTGTTTTTCGCCAAGTGGATATATATATATATATATATATATATATATATATATCAGGAGTACAGTTGAATCTTATTATTATTATTACGATTAAAAAATTACGAGTAGGCCATTGGTCTCGTGGTAACATTAAAAACAGCCGAGTAAAAGAATAAACCTTAAAACCTTCTACTTCTTTAACCTATTTTTAAAAATACAAAATTTTTTTGGGAGGGGCTCTTATCTGAGGACCGATTCACCTTAGAAGAAGAATAGAGAAAAAATGATAATTTTGGATTTGAAAAAAAAATATTTTTAAGCAAAAACAAAGCTTACAGCAAAATTAAATCCAAGAATTTAATATTTCATATGTTTTCTGTTGTCCGATTGTGAAAATTTTTATCCTATTTAATATATAATTATTTAATCTTGATTAAATTAAGTCATTTAAATCTCAAAAAAGATAAAATCTGGATTGGTTACCAAGCTATTTTTTCGGGAGTGAAATATACGATCCAGTTTTCGGGCCCCAATGGCCCGGAGGCCGATTTAACAATTAATCAAGCTCTTCACCAGCCTCTTAATCAGATCCTTACATAAGATTCTCGCCTCCCCCAGCTCCCTACGATTACTAAACGCCTCCTTAGCTAGCGATATTCGCTTACGTATGTCTTTGCTACTATGTCCGTTTTATTCTAGCTTACATCTAGCTACTTCTAAGTAAATAAAATTCTCTACTAGCTAGAGTTTGTGTCCTCCAGCTTTAATGACCAGCCTCCATTTCTGTGCTCTGGAGATCCTCATTACTTTAATTATCTTATGGTTTAGCTCCATTCCAAATATCCCGCACTGCAAAATACAGTTATTACGAGCAAATAAAACAAGCCAGCTGGGTCCATGGTGAGAGTATCATGACCCAGCGCATTTTCCTATCGATAAAGTGGTTTCTCATGTACTCCTCCATAACCGCGAAAGTCAAGTCAAACTTTTTCTTACTGGTTTACTGCTGCTTTCATGCAAACACGGACCGTGGGAAATCGATGAAATGCGACCGTGATTATTAAGCGAGCGTCGGTGACCCGGTTAGCTTTCCGAGCTCGTCAATCGCTCTTTTTAACTCTTTTAAGCATCTTAGTTTGGCATAGTTTCTCTCAGAGTTTGTTTGTTTGCATTTTCTTTGAAGGACCCTTTTTTATGGACTGGGAACGATACTAAAACACAAAAAAAGGTACTAACTAGAAAGAAATAGCGTGCGCCCCTTAAAAATAAAGCTTGAATGGAATATTCACGTAATTCTCATGGGCGAAGAAAAGATACTTAAAATAGTCCGTGCGGGGTAGCCGGTGAGATTAAAAAAAAAGATCTACCGCTAAAGGAAGGTTTTGCTGAATGTCAGAGGACATTCTCCCGGTTTTCTACACTTTCAGGGGCCTATCTGTCTCTAGTATATCCTTTTTCGCCTCAACCTACGATCTACCATTCTTCATCCTTTTCATGAAACCTATTCTCTTTCTTCCTCTTCCCCGCTTGCCCAACATCCTTCCCCCTATCACATTCTTGAGCAACCCATCACCCTTTATTACATCCTCCAACCACCTACTCTGCCGATCTCGGGTTTCATTAAGAATTATTCTTTCCTCGCCCATCATCTCAAGCACTTCCTCGTGAGTCTTCGTCTCCGTTCACCTACCATTCTCCCTCCTTCCATATACCCACATCTCAAATGCCTGCAGCCTCGTCCTCCTTTCTGAGGGTCCACGATTCTGCTCCATACAACGCTACGCTCCGTATCAAGCTCCTCCGGTGAGATTAAGAAGTAGTATAGGAAGACCAAAAGTAAGGATAGAGTGATAGCCTCTACCATCGAACTGGTAAGTGAGGGAGAATGATGGAAGTACTGGCCAACCATATGGACGGCCAGGGTTCAATTCCCTGCAGAAGAGGGTGTTACTAAGAGGAGACTACTTCAGCGTCTTGTGGAGGGCACTTCAAGTGCAATACTTCGCGTATCGGATGAGACGTTAAAGTCTGATCCCCTTGGCGCCTTTAATTAAGAGCAGGCTAATTCCGACGCCGAGTTTCTCTCCATTCCTCTTCCCATTCCCCAAAGATCCCTCCCTTACTTCTATAACGCAAATGACCCTTGTCAGTCGCTTCCCCAAATAACCATCCAACCAAGATTGATGAAGAAAGAGCGGGTAATTTGCATCTACCATGAATCAGTAATATTTTTGTACTGGATATGGTTGGAGAGGAAAGGAAGCTAGTGGCGGAGATTCGGAGGAGGCAGAAGAGTTGGATGGAGGGCGTTTTGAAAAGAGATGGATTGTTGAAGAGGGTAATAGAAGGGAGAACACTGGGGAAGTGTGGAAGAGGGAGGAAGAGGATGGGAAGTGTGGACGAAATAAGAAGAGGGAAACGAGATGAGGAATTTAAGATGGATCTAATGTCGGGCCATCCGTAGGATCAAAAGCGGAAAGATATGCGAAAAATGATGACGTTAGGATAAGTACTATCAAAAACCTACCAATCAGCTGATAAAATACTCAAATCAAATTAATGAATATATGTAAAGTAGAGCAAAGTAAAGAAGTAAAGCAATATTTATTGTTCTTGGGCGTTCGAAGTCCAATAAGAACTAGCAAAAAATACAGTATAGTGATAGAGCCCATACATTAAATATTAAATTATTTTGAAAAAGTGGGGACATATTAAATATGGACACAATAAATTATCACACAATAATTCATGGGGTGAATATTTCTCATTGTTGCTTTTCTAGAATATTAAGATGGTGAAATATTTTTTTCTTAAAAATACATAGTCAGGTGTAGTATTTTATGTCCTTAGGAATATTATTCCATTACCTTGCCCCAGCAATACGGAATGATCTTTGGTAAGTGGTCGTTCCATGATGAGGGGTGATTAAATAGCCGGGAGCCATTCTGATTGTTACATTTGACTTCTCCCCCCTGACGGGAAAAAATTTCAACAAATAACCAGGTTGTTCACATTTGAAAAGACAATAAAAAAACGTCCCGAGTCATTATCGACGAAATCAATCGTTTAGTTCATGTGCGGAATTCTAGGCAACACTTTTGGCGAGGAGTTCTTAAACCATATGTATGGAAAATTGATTTTGTTCCCGAAAAAATCGGCCGCTTAAGGTAGTCTGAGCGAGTTAGTTCCCTAGTCATAATAGAGACCATATTCGAATTGTACGTTTTAATTTCACCAGCTGTAGGACACATCAATTAAATATTGCATTATTGATGGTGCAATAATATAGTTTTATATGACAGAAATTGTAAGTAATTAAATGAAAATATCTAAATAAGTCTTTAACTTGACTCATTTTTTTCGCGCGGTGCGTTTGAAACTCCTTCAAAACGGAAGGTTTTTTGAGATACCCAAGAACCCATTGCGGTGACAATATGATTTTTTTTCAAATATAGCTGAGAAAACATACAAACTACACGCTGTTAGTTTTCTTGTGACGTTTAAGTGTTAGAAATACCTCATTTTGTAAATAATACCTCTCTGAAGTGCATACACATACCATTTCCCATATAAAACAGCTGGTATATTTTGGCAAACATCTCGGAAAGTAATGTGATAAGGGGTTGAGTTTTTGGTGTCATTAGAAGGGTGAGATATTTTTATTTAAAATGAGACCAAATTCGTTGATTTCTAAGTCAAATGATATTTCGTTCGGACTACCTTGAGGAAAGTGGCCAAGAAGGCAGGTTATGCCGTAGTCTCAAGTGAAAGTGTCGTATATGTACTTGGGTATGTCAGTCCCTTTGCCTCTTCCATTGGATTCAGCCTCGATTATCCTCCCCATGCCGTGGATTTCCTGCTTCACGTTGAATGTGCTCTCGCTTGAGGGGAAAGACGAGTTGTTCGGTGAGTTATATTGAGCGGGGGATGAATGAGGGTGAAGATGGCTGGTCTATCTCGCACCTAATGAAGTTAACAGGAGGTCCCCTCGCCGCCTTGTTAGCACCTCATCCAGTCTCTCGAATTAATTGCGGCCAGCGGCGACCCATCAACACCCCTCCCCGCATCGGATGAAGACGTGATGCAGTCCGATCGAGACGCGGCGGTTCGGGAGATAATTAAGATGGAGAAGGGCGGAGCAAAGTCGGGAGGATGGACCAGATGGGACCTGGGCGAAGGGAAAAGGCACAAGAGTAGAAGGGTTATACATGTTGCAAGAATTCCTCCCGACTGGGGTAGCACCAGTTGATCCTAAAGCCTAATCGTATTACAATCGTGTTTAACGCGTCTATTATGCTGGATCAATAATTCAGATTGGTCATTTGGTAGGCTGAAGTTTTCCAATAAAATGATACTTATATTAGATAGAAAAATACTATTCTTTCCGGCGTTTCTCCCGCTCTTCCATGGAACAAAATGTGATTTCAAGTTCTTTTTTTCGAGAAAAATAACACAGAAAGGTAATATTTTGTTGCTCTTATGAGATTGAGGATAAGTTTCCATCCATCGGATGGCTGATTTTGTTTGTGTCTTTAGTAATAATAATAATATATGCAAATAAATATATGCAAATATAATAATAATGATAATATATGCAAACAAATATACATTGGATTAGTTAGTAAGTACAATGTTTCCCATGAAACTAAACCATGGTACCTAATGACACCACTGACTGTAATAGAAAATGAAGCGGTCAAAATATATTACAATAGAAGTATTATAACGGACCGTCCTCGCCCAAACAATAGACCGGATATAACTCTTCAATTGAAACAAGACCGGAGGACATACTTAATAGATGTATCCATTCCAAATACAGAAAGTTTAGAGGCTAAATACAAAGAAAAAAATACAGAAATATATTCCTCTAGCTGAAGAAATAAAAGAAATATGGAACCAAATAACAGTAAAAATTGTACCAATGATAATATCCGCGACTGGTGTAATACCAAAAAGCCTGCTCAAAAGCTTGGAAACAATAGGAATAGAAAATCATTTGTACATGAAAATTCAAAAAACCGCAATAATTAATACGTGCTCCATAGTACGAAGATTTTTAAATGAACATTAAAACAGTACTTGAGCCTAATCCCATTGGTACCTTGCACCCGGGATAGGTGAATGTTTACCAGCCCTTAAAAAGGCTGAGAAGTGAAGAATTCAATAATAATAATATTTATTTCTCAAGGACTACATATCCTTTGGAACAAAGTACGGTTTAACTGAAGAACTCTGTGGCAAAAATAGTATTTTTTCAGGACACTACAGTTTACAAATATGAACATTCAATAAGCATAGGACATTCATTAATACAATAATATTTACAATTACTATAGTGCAAGCTAATAAAATATAAAAAAACAATTAGTAAGGATGAGAGAGAGTTTTTTAAATAGAAATTAACAAAAAATGAAGTGTACAATGAAATTCACACTGCGCTACAATAATATTTTTTATACAAGAAAGATAACATTTCCGATTTAAATTTATATACATTGTTTGATTTTATAATACTGTCAGGAATACCATTCCATATTCTTAGGCTACAATTTATTGTGGATAACTGATACATATTAGTTCTACACCGTGGAATTTTACATCGTCTTCTTCCTCTTACTTGTCTGCCTGGAACACTTTGGTTTCTAATAATATAATAAGGGTTGAGTGATAGTTCCCCTTTAAGGGTTGGTGGGTAGTTTGGTAAGATTAAGTCTACAAAAGTTGAGAGAAACACCCAGACAGTGTTGAGCCCGAGATTTTTTAATTGTGTTTAAGGTCGGTCCACCATGACTGCGTGAGTCAAAACCCTTTGAGGTGTATGGAGAGGGCGCTTGCTATGCTGGCCAGTGTTAGAAGCCGAAGCCAGTCCGCCATTATCGTTGACCCTCATTTTCCTACAGTGCTTGCACGCTAACGGACTAACTTTCCAATTTTACTATGTTTTCCATCGATAACTTAATGTAAACCAGCATGAGTTTACTTATTTCATATGCATTATCGGTAAATAAATTGCTTGTTTATTAAAATTGATAATAATCCACATTCCCGGTGAAAAATAGGGTAAAGTCTAGTAGAATTCATAGCACTAAGGAGCGAATGTGTTTTAAGCCCTACTTGCCTTAAATTTCAAACAGATGGTGGATATTCTTACTATACATCCTCTAATTCGTCCATTCCGTCGTGCTATCCAAAGGAAAGTAATGAAAGAGCAAGCTTCAACAATATGGTTGTTTTCAGGCTTCAGTTTTAATGACGAAGTGCCCCCTCCATGTACCTCATAGAGCAAGACATTGGGCCTTAATTCTACTCTCATCGCTATGGCACAGAATAGATAGGTGCTTTTCAACTTTTCTTCACATCCACCGAACGAGGAAGAGAACAAGCTCATATAAATGCAATAGAAAGCGATTAAGAAATAAATTGTACCTAGGTCAGATGATTATGTAAAAACATCGAAACCTAGGTCGCAATAAATTTTATTTCCGTGGATATTTGCAATTTTTTTATATCTGCATCATGCATCAATTCCACTCAATATCGCAAGACTCTTCGGATTTTTTGCTGTAGGAAACAGTCCACGCGCTTTCATTCTGGAAGAGAACAAACTGGGAGTGCTCGTAGTAAATAATCCAACATCAATTTACGATTGGCTTAGAGTTGAAACCTGTTTGGGCAAAGAAATGGGGTCGTAGCTTAGACACTTTAATTGGTTTTCAGGTGTTCAAACTCATGGAGGAGGGACTTTCCTTCATGTGAACTCACGGACAAGGTCGAAGATAATTGAAAGTTCACGGGTGTTAAAGGTACATAATATAATTCTGTTTTGGCCAATGGGGAACGTATGTTGTGAGCGTGAATTGATTTGACAATTTAAACGGAAATCCAATTGTTGTTTGTTGTTAACTTCAGTCGTTTGCACCATGTTTGGCAAATTAGCTGTGTGGCCTCACTGTGGCCCTTATTCTTGTGTGGCGTCGTCGTGAGATGACGTCACAAAAGTATAATGGTCCTTGCTAAGGCGTCGAGATGAGTTGAATAAAGACACAACGATTGGCTTAACTGGTTTTTTTTTTACTTTCGGAGTCATTCACAGGCACATAAAGACTGATACACACTCATGGATGAAAAGGGGTCAAAAGGAGAATCGTACACAGGGAGCAAGAGATGAATCTAGGGAGAGAGAGAGTACTAGGAGCCAATCAGGAGCTAGGAGCTTGCGGATCTTAACAAGGAGCGGATCTTGACGTGGGATGCTGTGCAACTTGTCGATCGACTGCTTAACTCCTCGACTAACTTGACTAAACTTTTGGTGCTCGCGGTAGCCCTTTTATATGATATATGATCCATTTTGATTGGCTTGCTTGATCTGATCCAAAGATTGGCTTAACTGATTTTAATTACTTTCAGAGTCAATCACAGACAAGCAGTCACAGACATATAAAGTCTGGCACACACACATACGTGAAAAGGGGTCAAAAGGACAATCGTTCACGGGGAGCAAGAGATGAATCTAGAGAGAGAGAGAGAGTACTAGGAGCCAATAGAGCATGCGGATCTTAACAAGGAGCGGATCTTGACGTGGGATGCTGTGCAACTTGTCGATCGACTGCTTAACTCCTCGACTAACTTGACTGAACTTTTGGTGCTCGCGGTAGCCCTTTTATATGATATATGATCCATTTTGATTGGCTTGCTTGATCTGATCCAAAGATTGGCTTAACTGATTTTAATTACTTTCAGAGTCAATCACAGACAAGCAGGCACAGACATATAAAGTCTGGCACACACACTTACGTGAAAAGGGGTCAAAAGGACAATCGTTCACGGGGAGCAAGAGATGAATCTAGAGAGAGGGAGAGAGAGAGGAGAGAGAGAGAGAGAGAGAGAGAGAGAGAGAGAGAGAGAGTACTAGGAGCCAATAGAGCTTGCGGCTCTTAACAAGGAGCGGATCTTGACGTGGGATGCTGTGCAACTTGTCGATCGAGTGCTTAACTCCTTGACTAACTTGACTGAACTTTTGGTGCTCGCGGTAGCCCTTTTATATGATATATGATCCATTTTGATTGGCTTGCTTGATCTGATCCAAAGATTGGCTTAACTGATTTTAATTACTTTCAGAGTCAATCACAGACAAGCAGTCACAGACATATAAAGTCTGGCACACACACATACGTGAAAAGGGGTCAAAAGGACAATCATTCACGGGGAGCAAGAGATAAATCTAGAGAGAGAGGGAGAGTACTAGGAGCCAATAGAGCTTGCGGATCTTAACAGGGAGCGGATCTTGACGTGGGATGCTGTGCAACTTGTCGATCGAGTGCTTAACTCCTTGACTAACTTGACTAAACTTTTGGTGCTCGCGGTAGCCCTTTTATATGATATATGATCCATTTTGATTGGCTTGCTTGATCTGATCCAAAGATTGGCTTAACTGATTTTAATTACTTTCAGAGTCAATCACAGACAAGCAGTCACAGACATATAAAGTCTGGCACACACACATACGTGAAAAGGGGTCAAAAGGACAATCGTTCACGGGGAGCAAGAGATGAATCTAGAGAGAGAGAGAGAGAGAGAGAGAGAGTACTAGGAGCCAATAGAGTTTGCGGATCTTAACAAGGAGCGGATCTTGACGTGGGATGCTGTGCAACTTGTCGATCGACTGCTTAACTCCTTGACTAACTTGACTAAACTTTTGGTGCTCGCGGTAGCCCTTTTATATGATATATGATCCCGTCCTCTTTGAAGGAGTCGACGGAATGCTTTCCTTGGGAGCCCTCTATGGAACCCGAAAAAAAAAACATCAGAGCAATACGCAGAACACTACGCTATCCAGGCATGGATAGCGTAGTGGTCTGCTCATTGTTTCGGCAAACCAAAGGTCCGTGGTTCGATTCCCGGTCCAGGCCGAATTTTTCTCATGGCAATTTCTTCAAAAAAAATTCACCCGCCATGTTTGTATTTCATCAGAGCAATAATTGAATGCCCTTAGCACAGCAAAAGGTCGACTAGCAAGTTCCGGGAGGGGGGAGATGGGGGAAGAAGCGAAGCCAACATGACGAATGAAGAACGTGTTGAAAGTGAAATCGTGAGGAGGAGGCTGGGGGATCTCTCTCTAAATCCAGCGTACAACATCATCTCTGACATCATAGCTCGCTACGAAACTGGCGACACGCCCAACTGCCAACGTCTTGTGACACTTACGTGCGTGTAACATGGTGGCTCTTCATTATACTTTTGGCCCGAGGTCGTTCAGTATTGATTGTATTCTTCCTTCGATACAAGTGTTCGCAACGTAAACAAGTCCGCCATTGATGTGCTTATTTTAGTGCACTGTCCAAAAGAATGACATAGGTTATTCTATGTTTTCTTTGACTCTGCAATACGTTTGTGTTCGATATGACGACTAGCGCCACGTACTCTGTGCAGTGTATGTATTTGCTAAAGGATGATGCCTTGTCGATGCAACCACTCTTCTCTGTCACTTGCTGTTCGTTTCAATGCCACGTATCCTATCCTCTTCTGAATCTCGTCCAAATACTTCTTCCTTGGCGGTCCCCCTCCTTTCTTTCCTAACACTTAGCCTTCAAGAATGGTTGGTTAAGAATGCATTGTCTGAGATGACATATCCTATAAATTTTATTTTTCTCTTCTCCTCAAAAATCCACAGAATTAAATTGACGTTTCGGTAGCTTAACTGGGCGGACGTGTTTCTCGATCGCTGCGAGTGAGCCCCAAGGCTGAATTTTTGCCGGCCGGAGAAGCCTCTCCTTGCCGGGAGTTGGGACGACGGAGTCCCGTGCTTATTTTTCGTGTGTGTGAAGTGAAATCCTGCACAGGTGGAGAGGCAGTTTTCTAGTTGTCTGACTTAGTTAGCGGCCGCTATGCGGCCGTTAATTTACTTTTTTAGCTGTTCCACCGGTGTTTAGTTAGTGGTCTGTAGGCGGTTCCGAGAACTAAGTGACCCCTATATCTCCATCCCTTTGTATTGATCTTACCGTTCACCTAAAATGGCGGTGCAAAGGATTAATACCCTACTGATTCAACTAGAAGAAGAAATGAAAAACGCAACGCCGCTCGAAGTCCACTCGTTTATTCGATTGTTGGGCCTCGCGGCAGAGGATGTCGTTGCCATTCAGTTTGGCTTGAACCGGAAGGACATCTTCGTGAAGCTGACGAATGAAAGCCTTGTGGAAAAAATTATCGAGAAACACCCGAAACGTCTCCCCTTCCCATCTGAGGACACGAAAAGGGGATACATAACTTTAGAAAGGACCTCCGGTTCCCCTGTGAATGTGAAAATTTCATGTCTACCACCTGAGGTTAGTAAAGAGGACATCCGTGATCATTTATCCCGCTATGGGAAAGTTATAAGAATGTCAGACGACAAGTGGTCAGGAGATCAGTTGTTCGGCGTACTAACCGGCACGAGAATTGCCCGAATGGTGGTTGAGAAAAATATACCTAGCTATGTAAATATAGCAGGGAATAGGGCCATTGTTATTTATGACGGACAACGAAGAACCTGTGCCCGTTGTGGAGAGGAGGGTCATGAAAGACGTTTGTGCCCACGTAATTACGATGGTAGGAGTTACGCCCAGGCGACCTCAGGAGAAACAGTCGAATTGAGCGAGGCCGTGGATGAGGAGTGTGGCCTCACTCCTCTTGGACTCGAAGGAACCACGCAGTCCGCGACCGCCCCTGAGCAGCATATCTCCCTGGGAGGGATATACCCCGGAGCCTCCCTTACCATCCCCCGACCACCGCCCCCGCCATCATCCCCACCCCTCCCAACTCCACCAAACACCCTTGGCCATCAAGAGAAAGCACGCCGCCATTCGAGTGGAGAAGAGGAAACTCCTAAGAAAAAAGGAAAGACTGAGAGAACTGCAGTAGACACTTTCATCGCCGGAAGCACCGAGGACATGGAGAATCCCATAGTGAAGGTCGCAGAGGAGATAGAAAATCAGCGAAGGCGAGAGGAGGTGACGCCTAAGCAGGGAAAGAGAGAGGAAACGAGAGCTATTTTGACTGGCGAAGACGAGAGTGAATTCGGGGAAGGGGATGTTTCTGCGGCTATGGATATGGAGTGTTTACCCCCCGAGGCCTTCGCACTTATCCCCTCCCCGACTCCGAAACCTCCTACCTGCGACGTCAAAGAAACATCACTGCTGACGGCTGGGTCCGTCTCCGAGTCAAAAGTTTCCCCTGAAACACTCTCCCCTCCCTCCCCTCGCCTCGTGGCGGTAATCCCCAGCACCTTCACCTTATCGCTTCCACAATCAGAGAGTGACGAAGGCGGAGAGTCATCTGATAACCATTCCAGCCATTTGGACGCCAAGGACGACGACCGGCAACCGGTCATGGCAGTCCGGGGGTCTCTACGCCGGGGCAGTCGACCGGGTAAACAAAGGGGCGGACACAGGAAGAAGAGCCACGGTGGAGCATCCAAGAGGAAAGACTCAAGGCAGTAGGGAAAGGTCTACTCTGCTTTACTGATAGCATGTCGGTGCATGGAGCGCCAGCCGAGGTGCGCTCTTTCCTCGCTTCTGTCTCCCGCAAAGCACTGGCGGAGGATGGTGCGGGTGATATGTCGTCGTCGTCACTGGCGGGAGAGGAGCTTGCTTCCGGAAACTGATTTGTGTTAAAAGAACTTCTGGTCACTGATTTGTGTTACAAGAACCAGTGGACACTGATTTGTGATAGAAGAACTACTGGACACTGATTTATGTTAAAAGAAAGATATTGATGTGTGTTGTGGAGAATTGTACTTGATGTTTTGAAAGTTGAAATAAATGTATATTTACCTAACTGGCTAAAGCACAACGGCCGGAAATCGAGGGATCCGGGTTCGAATCCCGGTCAAGGCGGATGATTTTTTCTCTGTGGAATTTCGCAAATTCTCCATTTCCGTCAATAATCTTCTCACTTCTTGCACTTCCCTTAAAACTTCCAGGTTTCTTTTTCTTTCCATCTAGCTCGTCCTTGTCATCTTCTGCCATATCCACATTTCAGCAGATTTAAGTCTACTCCTTTCTAATTTGCCCATAGTCCAGCTTTTACTTCCATACTTCACTCTGTGCTATGGCAGTTAATATAATAATTCTCAGTAAGCACATTAATGGTGGCCGTAAGATGGAAGTGGTTTCAAAGACCAATATCGATAGAGATATATCGAATCGAACGACCTTAATTTAGGCCCAGAGTCATCCGCATCGCATTTTCAACTCTACTCCCTCACTGGATGTGTTGCGTAGTTACAAACCTAGTAGTTATAAAATAGATATTCAGATGTCTCTGCTTTTGCTCTAGAGTAGGAATAATCTCTGACTTCAGAGTCTATCGATTTTCAGCATAGAATATGCGTAGATCATGTTTTAAAATTATTGAAACTGTCAGTGGCATTTTAACTTGTTCGTGACGTGCTGGGAATGCAGGTATTAGAGTTGAAATTTCATTTTTATCATTCAATACGTGAGTAACTGTCCCGTTTACATCGTATCTAATCTCCTATAAATTTACGAATAGAGCTCTTTTTTACAAAGAGCCTGTCCGAATTTGTCAGAAAAGTGCCTTTTATATAGCCCCTCTTTGGTAGCAGGATGGGATCTTACGCTTTGAAGTTTATAACGCATATATTTAAGTTCACCACAAAAACAGCTGTTAGGCAAATAATTAATGCTGCAAATAATTAATTTATCTGAATAAGTCTACTGTAAAAAGTAGACTTATTCAGATAAATTAATTATTTGAAGAAATTGCGCAACAAGAGGTGAGGTGAAGGTTACAATGAAGAACCTAGTAAACTTACATGCAGTTAGTCAATTTTGGGATGACTTTGGTCGTGAAGGTAGCGTTTTAGCGGGGAGATAAAGATTTTGCTCGGGAAGGAGAAGGAACCATTGTGATAATGATCTATTTAAGTGCTTCTATTCTTTCTAGCCTCCTCCCATAATAGGATTTCAAATTTTATCCTCTCATTTTCTGATGGATAATGCGAAATGAAATATTTCCGCGTTGGCGTCAAAACGAGATTTCATTGCTTGCAGTCTAACCTGTAGAATTAGCCTGCTCTCAAAACTTTTCCTCAAACGGTGATATTTTATTTTATTCTTATTTCCCCTTCCTAGTCCTTAGTGTATCCTGCTGACTTCAATTTATGAAAGATGAGAGGTTTTTCTCCGACCGATTTCATGAAAAAATCAGAGCTCTTTCATCTGCAGTAATATTTTAGATGCCTCTCTCCTGTATATTCCCTTTCAAACGCGTCGCAGCCTCTCCGCAATCTCTGCTTGCAGTGACTTCAGATTCGATTGGCCAAACCGTAGGCTTTGTTTTCTCTTCCCTTGCGATGGGAAAAGGGATTCTATACATCACCGGTACAGGAATAGAATTCACGGTGCGATCGCCCGTCTCCCTTCAAGTGTTCGCGCCACGCGTATTCTTCTTGGCTGCCGAAAGCTCTATCGTGCCGCAGTCCAAATGCGTTTGAAAAATTCGTAGGCATCGAACCATGGGCCTTAGGTGCACTGGGCCAATTTGGTGGTGACTTTGCCTCCGGAAATACCTGATTTTTTTGTTGGCAGTAAATGCGAGCGGTTCCTCCTGACTTCTTTGTGTGGTGGTGAAACATGAGCATCTACGTAATACCCTATGAGCCGCCGTAGGGATGTCTAGCAGGGGATGTTGGGACACCAACCAATGAGAAGGGGAGATAGAGAGAAGGAGAGTGATAAGACATGTGTTTTGTGTGTTTTTAATGTGTCTTGAGCTAGTATTACGCTGTTTTTTCGTATTATCACCGAGCGGAAGGAAATAAGTATTTGTGCCTCCCTTAGTACAGACGTAAAGGAAACCTAGTGCAAACGCTGACATAGGGCATGATCGGAGGTCGGGATAGGTCGGAGACTTGATCTCTGTGAAGGGAGGCTGTACATAGACTGGAGGCTTTTGAGATGTGGATGTGGAGAAGGAGGGAGAGGGTGAGCTGGGAGGAGAGCAGGACTAACGAGGAGGTATTGAACACGGTTGGAGAGGAGAGGAAGGTAGTGGCGGAGGTTCGGAGGAGGCAGAAGAGATGGATGGAGGACGGGATGAAAGGAGAGGGAATACTGAAGAGGGTAATAGAGAGAACACTGGGGAACAGAGGAAGGGGATATGAATTCTGGACGAAATAAGAAGAGGGAGACGTGACGAGGATTTTAAGAGGGGTCAAATGGCGGATCATCGATAGGAAAACGGAATGACATGCCAGAAATTAGGACGAATGTATAATTACTGTCCATAAACCTACCAATCAGCCGGTAAAATACGAAAATGAATGTCACTTCAGCAAAGTGTTTAGTTATTTTGTCACTCCTATCAGTGCTTGAGATGAAACGTGGGGTTAAAAATAATGTCCTACGCGTCGCCCAAAATAATTCGCCTGATTTAAGTTTTTCAAGTAATGCATTCATAGCGTGTGGCCTCCTAGCCTTCAGCCTACTGCCTAATCCTTTCATTAGCTGAGTGAAACATTCGTTGCCGTTTTAAATATAGCTTGCGGCTTTTCTTTGTATTTTATTTACGTCGCGGATTAAATATTTCTCAGTTGGCCCCAAATCCTCGCGGCATGGCGTAACCAGGGTAAAGTGGCAGCTTTTGTGTGGCGTGTCATTGGTTCGCCATCATTACTCCATGCTCTTAGACTGTACCGAAACTGAAAGGGAATGGCTCGATGGGTATGAACGTACGAGGTATATAAGTGTATGTCTAATCTATGAGAGTAATAAAAGTAATGAGTCTGATTTTCCATAATTTTCTTCATCATGATTGGTCCTTCAATTGTTAGATTGGTTGACTGCAGCCCTCCACTCTTCCCTATCTAATGTTAGTTCCCTGATCTCCTGATATCTCTTCCTATTAACTTTCCTCTTTATTTGGTCCATGAGCTTATTTCTTGGTTTTACTCTGTGGACTTTTCCCTCTGTTTTGACTGTAATTACGTTCTTCGCAAATGCGTTGAGCTTCAGGGTGTGTCCAATCCATCTCGTTCTTCTTTACTGCATGGTGCTCCATACACTCCTTCCCTCTACTACTCTTATGAAAACCCTAACATTTCTCATTATGTCCGTTCCTTTGATCTTCAGCGACCTCCTTCAGCACCAGGTTTTGAAAGCTTCTAGTCTTTTCTGGTCAGCTTTTCCAATGGTCTATATCAGGGGTCTCCAAACTACGGCCCGCGGGCCAGATGCGGCCCGCGAGACCCTCTCATCCGGCCTCCGTGGAGACCTTTTTATCTACGGAAAAAAATGGATATCATACCTCTCAATCTTTGCAAGGTACCTTACCTTTCAATTTTTGGAACAACATACTTGTGTGAACAAACATTTTCAAGAATGAAATACGTAAAAGAACAATTTGAAAACAGACTTGTCTGATGATAATCTCAGGTCACTGTTGATGTTAGGGCCATCAAATCTAAAGTCAGAAATGTCTGCTATTTTGGCATCCAAGAACCAAATTCGCCGTTCCCACTAATATAGGTGTAGTGTATAAATGTGTTGTTAAATAATAACTGAATAAAATATTATTAAATGAATAATTAAAAACAACATCTATGTTTCGATTCTTTTTCATTTGGACCTCGAGTGTGTAGTCGGCCCCCAAATTGCTGTTTGATAGTTAATGCGGCCCTCGGCCTGAAAAGTTTGGAGACCCCTGGTCTATATTTCCGATCCATAAGAGTTTCACGCTGCACACGAATGTTTTCTCATACTGTTTTCTAGTTTGCAGTTCTATCTATCATGAACACAGCAGTTATCTTTTTACAATAAAGGCTTTCTTAACTTGGGGTGTTACTGGCTTGATTTCCGTCGTTCGTCCTCTGTCCCACGTGATGGTACTTCCGAGATAAGTGAAAGAATTCATTTGCTCTAAATTTTCTCCGCTCAGGGTGACTTCTACATTGTTTCTCTCTTCCGCATGCTAGGATTTTAGTCTTCGTATATTTATTTTTAATGTTGTATTCTTGGAACGCTTGGTCCATTACGTTCAGTGATCTTTGAATATCACCGCAGTTTCCTGATATGACTGCGGTGTCTTCTAGCCAAGCAAAATTACAATTTCACATTATATCCTTCGAAGTAATTGTTTTGGAAAGCCAAGCAGCGATGGAGACTATTTTTCCACTCTTCATAACAGTGCTGGAACTCGGATGGTGAAACTACTATCAGCTGGTCGTTTACAGCCGTTTTAGTGTCTTCAAGCGTCCCTAATTGACGTCCTGTGGAGTGATTTTTCCAACTTGGGAAGAGAAAAAAGCCGTAAGGAGTAAAGTCTCTGGAATAAGTGGGAGTGAGAACCGCCAATAATGACGCGTTCGAAAAAATGAGGTTCTATTTTCTTGTTCTATAACGGAAGTACCATCACTTAGGGTATAAAGAAGTACCTCGGAGTTCAAGCGAAGAAGGCGCTAATGGTTAAAAAACAACTGCTGTACTCAAAGAAATACCGTTGTGATGAGTTAAAAAATAGTTTCTATCGCTGCGTGGCTTCCCAAGGCAATTACTTTGAAAGAGATAATGTGAAATTCTAATTTTGTTTGGCTAGAAGACATCGCAGTCATAGTAGGAAATTGTGATGATCTTCAACGATCACCAAACGTAATTGACCAAGTCGTCCAACAATACAGCATAGAAATAAATGATATGAAACTAAAATCCTAGAAAATCTGAGCGCAGAAGTCACACCGAGAGGCATTAAATTGCAACCAGTGGATTCCTTCGACTATCATCGTCTATCTTGGAAGTATCATCGCGTGGGGTGGAAGAAGTACAACGGATATCGAGCGAAGAATAGCTCAAGCAAAGAAGGCGTTCATGGGAAAAAGACAACTGCTGTGCTCAAAGAAGATATGACTACAAACCAGGAAACAGTGTGTGAAAACATTCGTGTTGAGTGGGGCACTCTATGGATCGGAAGTATGGACCATTGGAAAAGCTGGCCAGAAGAGACGAGAAGCCTTCGAAATCTGCTGCTGGAGGAGGATGCTATAGATAGAATGGACGAACAAAATAAGAAATTAAGTGTACAGAAGAGTAGAAGAGGAAAGGACCATATGGAATACCATACAGAAATGAAGAACCAGATGAATTGGACACACCCTGAGACACAATGGGTTTGTGAAGAACATTGTTTAAGGAAAAATGGAGGGAAAAGTCCCCATAGTAAGATCCAGGAATAAGTTAATGGGCCAAATACAGAGGAAATTACATAGGAAGAGATACCAGGAGGTAAGGGAACTTGCATTAGATAGGGAAGGGTGGAGGGCTGCACTCGACCAATCTTAGGATTGAACAGCCAATGATGATTTACCTGTTGTTCTCTTGTTTCTTGGTAAGAATTTTCGGAATCAATATTGCGAAGAATTACCTCATCTTAAATACATCAGTCGAACCCTTATGAACGGTGGTGTGAGTCAAATTCAAATGTGATCCAATTTTCCATGATCACGAAAAAGTAGAACTTTTTTCCACGCCATTTATTCCCACATACCGACCTCGGATTCTGAAACAATTATGACATTTTCAAGGTACATATTCATACAGTTACTGCGAGCTTAATATTCTTTTTCAAACTAATTATAATTTGCAAATTCTTCTAGGAAATTTAATGGGGAATCATTTAAGGCACCTATCCGTGTTAGTTTTCGTAATATTTGTAAAATATTGCCATAATTGAAGTAGAAGCGTTAATTCACAGTAGGCGGTATTTGAGTCGACTCCCGTGGCTGCAAAAAGTGTCCAACAACATGAATTCCTCTAATGATCTCAATATTTTGTGTCTTGATATGGAGATAATTCCATTACTTCCGGTTTTCGCTGCGTTGCGTCATCTTGATGACGTTTCGTAGTCAATGCTGGCCACATATTCGGATCAGGTCCAAATACCGACAGGTGACATACCGTCCTCAGGGTGGCCTTCTACAACTACATACTACCCTGCGAGCCGCCGCATGGGCGTGTGGCAGGGGACGGTAGGTCACCAGCCGTGTAAATATGTAAAATATTTGGACTTAAAATGGTGACATGTACTATAGGAGTGTATTTTGAGGAGCTCAGTTCTTACTTTGGTCGCTTATTGTTCGCGGAAAGAACGAGTTTTTGCACCTATCTGTTCAACAGAGTATCTCTCTTATTTTATCGCATCTGTCAGACCTAGAAATTTTGTGATGCGTCATGATGATATTCTCTGTATCGCTCTGAAACATACCAGTTCTGATTATGTCAAGCAGCCTAACCCTAGCGTGCAGCCTCCGAGTCTCTAGGCGCTCCCACATTAATCCCTGTAACAGTTGTGTAACACTGTATGTTCGCTCGTAGCAGTTTTTAACGAAGCGTGCTGCTTTTCTTTGCATTTTGTTAATTTTTTCTTCACTTCCGGTAGCGCGGCCAATCAGCGTCGAGGATCCCGATATTGGCGCGTTTTCGTTCATGTGTTGTGGAGTATGACCGTACTCTCTATTGAAATTTTCCTTTACTTCCTCTATTTCAATAGCCTCCCGCACGAGTCCAGGGAAATTGAACTTTTCTTTGGCCAAGACTCGTGCGTCAGTAATCATTGTGTGATGTCCCGGGTTGGAGAAGGCATTCTCTGCGACTGAATGTGCGCAGTGGCATTCTCTATATGGTTTTCTAATGGCCGCGTCATATCTTGAGCGGAAGCAATATTTTTGAAACAATACCAACAAGAAGATGGAATTAAGTATTCTTTCCTCGACAAGCACCGTCATAGTGAAGCTTCCTTAAAGTTAAGAGGGTGGAAGAAGTTTCGATCGCCTAAGAGTAGTGCTACATGATAATAGTTAACCCTCATCGTCATAATCAGAAATTCTGATGCAAAATCACCACAGGTTAATGTAAAATTAATTAAAGACTAGCAGGCAGCTGGCATGCTCACTCCGTGAGCAGGGGTGTGTACCCGCCCCAGAGCTTTCAACTAGGGGCAAGTGTCCTAGTCTAAAAATAGATCCTTGGTGAAAATGTTTTTTTTTTTCATTCACTGTTCTCCTTTGTTATTTTTAAAGCCATTTGAAGAGGTGAGCACTGTGAGTTTCTTTTGTTTCAACCTTTACACTCTTCCACTCTCCCTTTTGGCCTTTCTCCCTTGTCACTGTGTTTCCCAGCATCTGGTTTATGCAACCGCAACCCAAAAATGATTCATTTCATCTCCAAATAACTTACACCTTTGCACGGCTAGTGACCTAACACCCCCTGCCACACGCCCAAGCTGTCGTTGTGCTGCAAAGTGCGTTCATTAGAGTTTCCCGAGAGCTACCTATTCCACTTTGCAGCACTCAAAAAGCTCTCAAGGACAGCGAGATATAATGGTTTTATTATTTACATACACTTTTTGCATAGGAAAAGTGAGGACAAACAGACGCTGTAGAAATAATTATAATAAATTATCTCTTCGTGTCGGGTGCTCTTAATGTGTTATTCACATTTTTTTCTGTGTACTGAACACGTGAAGCACTCAGTGGGTGGAATAAGAATCCCCAGAAAAAAATTATCCTCATTTATCTTAATTGTGACATGCAGGTACTCATGACCATTAGCGAGCGATGATAAAGCCCGAGTCGTCTTGACTTGATAATTAGACTTGCTTAACTTTTTAAAGCTGGTATGAAATTATATTCCTTACATTAACACTTACACATTCAATCACTACGTTTACCAAACGATCTGAACTCGGACTATCAATACTATCGATATTGAACTATCGAATCAGCTAGTTGAAGCACGATTGCGGAGTTAGAAATTATCAGTCACATTACGGGTGAACAAAATTGCCTCATTGGAGGTAGAATTGCGATGTGCTACGATATTATCAATGTCAAATCCATGAATATACGTATGGATTTTTGAATCGTCGCCAAAAACTGTTGCCTAGAATTTCGTAAACAAACAACTTTTGATTGAGTCGCCGTCTAGTGATGAAAGACGGCAGTTCAAATGTAAATACAGTCTACAGATCGTCAATAATCACTTCGTACCGGTTTTACTTACCAGTAATCATAATGCAGTGGATAAAAAATGCAGTACTACATGCGGGACGTAGTTACACTCTTTTTTTAATACTGTCCGGTCTACATATATATTTAATTCCTCTCCAAATTTAATTACACTAATGCACAATTAACTTCGTAGCACTTCGTGAATGTCGTTCTACGGCTATTTAATTGTAATGCGAGGTGAAAAAAGTGGAATGAATTAGAAGACGGATACTAGTGCTATAAGGATTTCAAAACCAATATCCGAAAATATCATCTATGGATGAGAAATTGCGTCAATAACTATAATTTTAATTACAAATAAAGGAGAGATTTTTGAACCTACTCCTAGGCCATACATGAATAGTAGGTTACACATTAACATCCACATCAATCTATCTAGATCATACCCTCTGATTCATAAGGCTCTCAACAGGTAATAAACCAAAAAAATGTACCTGTAAATTAACAGTGAAAGATCCAATCAGCAGAGGAAAGGCTCACGATGGAAGTTTCATATGTCTCTTACACACTTCCTGTAGTACATATTTCCTCTCTAGCAAACTGTTAGGTGTCAAAATTAGACAGGTATTATTCACAGCATCAAGTAGTTCATGTCTCTTCAATCGTTATTGACTATTCACAACAGTCTCACATCAGTAACAGTTAACAACGGCCATTTACGAGTCGACTGAGAAGACTTTTTTCTAAGTAGCGCCAAGGACTGGGTGAACTAAAACTGGAAATTTAGGCAGCACGTAGCCTAGGCAACGGATCCAAACATTTGAACCCATTATGTATGTTTATGGTCAAATCAATCGCCATTGCTGCGCTATTTCTTATTTGTTGCAACTAATTACTACATATGCCTTGAATAATAAATATCCTATTTTGTCGCCTCTGAAAATCGAAAGAATAACGAGAAACGCCACAAACACGCTCTTTCCGATCGATATGACATCTCAGACTGGCTGAGAAAGCGGGCCGAGTCCGGCTGGCTGAGAGAGCGGGCTTCTCAGATCGATCTCACTAGCCCGTTGCGTTTACCATACCGAGATGATCCGGTCAGATCAACCTGAGATCGATTGGTATCGTAGTGAATGACTTGATCATTATTAGACTTGTTTAAGGTTATAAAGTTGGCATATGCTTATATTCCATACAATAATACATTACACATTAATTACAGTTCAAACAAATATTCGTCATTAGAAACTTTTAGAAGCGCTTTATTTTTATGTGATTCGAATGTTACTTACGTTCACCTCTTGCAATATCATGTGGTGTAATTTGCATTCTGAAACTAATCATTTTGGACAGGTTGATGCAACTAGCAGGCAGTAAATAGTATACATTATCTAGATCTCCTCTTATTTGTATTCTGAGTCGGTATATCAAGGGCTTAGGGTAAACTGGGTCGCGCTTGTTTGGTATTCTCTGTATCTCCATGCTCCGAGGATTTTAGTTGGAGGGTCTTTCGTTCTCGGCATTACACACGATGACGAATCATTCCTGTTCGTTTTTTGCACGTGACTTACTTTGGTCATCTTCAAAAAGGTCTGAAGGAGAAGAAGTTCCCAGGTAAACTCAGCTGTCTTTTTATTCCCCGTTGTTTTTTTTGCCACAAAACCTCTTGCTGGCGTGACTTATCCCTGTTACCGAGAGGGGGAAAACATTAGCTTCAACGTTTCTTTGTTGAAAAAAATAAAAAATACACAACACGGGACAACTTCGTGGGGCGGATTGTCGAGAATGCTAACATTTTTTTTTCTTCGGCTGAAATATGCGTCTTCGTATTACCCTGCAAGTTTCAAAGCGACACAGAGAATATTATCATGACACCTCATCTGACGTGACATCTCTAGGTCTCACAGACGCGATAAAATAAGAGAGATACATTGCCGAACAGATAGATACAGAGACTCGTTCTCTCCGCGCACAAAAAGCGACCACAATAATATTGAGCTCCACTAAATACACTCCCATGATACACGTCACCATTCACCTTATTCCTTACATCCTTACACGGCTGGTGTGCTAACATCCCCGGCCACACGCCCTTGTGGTGGCTCGCTGGGTAGTATGTAGATGTAGATGAAGTTATCGCACGTGTCTCTGACGAGGGGTAGCCAAGCCGTGAATATAGCCAAGGGGTGGTTTGCCCCGGGTAGCATTATTGCACTAAAAGAAAATTATGTAACAGAAACTTTTTACTTAATTTTAACGAGGCAAAGATTCGAGCAGATACGTGCGAATGTTACATTAGCAGTTATATACACATTTGAAATGCTACCTATTTCTTACTGACGCGCTTTTTTTACATTTGTAACGTTTATTCAATAATTTTAAATATAATTTTAAAATATTATTCATATGATCATTCATATTGTTATTATTCAGTCACATTTGTTGGCTGAATCATAATTCTCTGTGGCCAATGACAAGTTATGATTGATTGTGCAAAATATATATGGTCCGTATCAATTGATGATAATCTATATATATATATAAACGAATGTATGTCTGTGTGTCCTGTATGCATTACTACACCGTTGATCCGATCGCCAAGAAACTTTAAGAAGTTGTTGAGTACACTTCCGCAAAGGTTTCGAAGGTTTTAAGTATAAATTTTTTTTAAATTTCGCCCCCCAAGGCCCTCTCAATCTTTTGAATAGTTTTTGCGCAACAACGCCCGACGGGTAAGCTAATAATCCTTACCTCAGTTTTAATCCTATCGTGCTGAAATTTTGCCGAGTAATAGTTCAAGGCAGGAGGAAAGTTATCGGCTACTTTAATATGATTTCAGGGTCCATAAAAGTCCCATGGCCCTTAGGTGGGCCCTTTAGGCGGGAGTCTCAGGGCCCTTAGGTGGTTCGCGGTACGCATCGGGTTTTGTGCAGTGGTTTCATTTTTTACTTTTTAAAATTATTTCCGCTCAAGATAAGAGAGTTGGTATTTTTTTAATTAAATGTCTGAAAGAATGAAGTTTTTAATTCTTTCAATTAATTATCCTTTTCACTTCGTAATTGACGGAAAATTGCGTTTTTAGTTGCAGAAACACATATTTTTCAGTGAAATCAACAATACCATATTCGCTTGACAACCAGATTTCGCTTGGAATTCATATTGCTTAGTTGAGCTGATTAGGAATTATAAGCATTGGAATTTGTGCATCGGTTAATTATTTCGCTTTTTAAAACAACTTTAACTGAAGATAGAGAGTTGAAATTCATTTTATCGCATATCCGAAAGCATGATACTACTAAAATTAGTGGTATCATGCCCGAAAGAATGAAGTTTCTCTCTTTTTCAATCGATTCTCTTATAAGCATTTTCCTTGACAACCAAATAAATAAACAAAAATAAAATCTTAATTAACGAATCGCCAAGAAACTTTAAGAAGTTGTTGAGTACACTCTTGCGATTGTTTCGAAGGTTGAATGTATAAAAATTTTTTAAAGGCCCTCTTAATCTTTCGAATAATTTTCGTGCAACAACGCCCGACGGGTAAGCTAATAATCCTAACCTAATTTTTCAAATACTATTAAATTTAAAAATACGATCTTTATTTTAACCAATGAGAGAGGTTCTTATTTTAACCAATAGACATTGAGAAACCATTGAATTGTAGTGCGCTCGCCCCTGAAGGTTTCTGAATTATTAAATCCATTTTACATTAGGTGGAGCACCAGTCGTTTCAAAATATTTCTGTTGGCACGCGAGCTTCGCAAAAAAGCGAGGCGTGGCAATCAAGCAAGCGAAGCAGATCGTTTACGAGTTGCTCAATTACGTGCATCAGAATCATATTAGTGAGACATAATTTGTTTTAAAAGGTGCGTAATTTATTTTTGCTTTATATATGTTTTGGTGCAGTGGTCTCTTTGTTTGATTATTTTTAATTCTTGCATTCGATTTTCGTACAACCCTCGCTTTTTCCTAAAATTGTACATTTTTGCTCGAAATTATTTAATGTTTGTACTGCTTCAGCAAAAGAATATTTTATTTACTTGGAAGCCTCAGCATAGGCATGGAATGGAAACTCATGGCATCGTTTGTACGTTACATATTTCTGTGTAGGTACGAGGAATTCATTGGACTGAGTCTAAAAGTCGTTTAGGGACCAATTTTGATTCCGGAAAAGATTTGTGGGTCAAACCATGAAAAGTATTAAAATCAGTGGGGAATTCAGGATGGAGTATTTTATTTTTCAAATTTAGAATATGATCATATGTACTGAAATCAATGAGGTTTTGAAGTAAATTATGGGCTATAAAAGTAGGCAATTGGAGGAATTTTGTACATGTCAATGTGTGTACTTTTTACATGTTCAGGAATCAGCATACTTTGTAAGTTTTACTCAGAATATTTATTGCACAACCGGTTCAGTTTACAAATTTAAGGCTAAAACTATTGAATTTGTTGAGTGTGTGCCTGCTAAGAAAGAAAAAGAGGCAATGCAACGCATGCCGGGCACAGCTAGTATATAATATAAGTGAGCGAGGGAAATACTAAATTTCATTTTAAAATGCGTTATGTCTCCATGACTGTTTAGTGTACTACATTTTTCTCTACGCCATTTAATTTTCTATTCAAATAGAATAACATAGACTGACATGTTAGAGGGCGGCGGCTGATGGACTGCCCCAATCGCACGACCACTCAAGCTGTGCTACCGTGTCTTTGTTAATGTTGTGCATAGTTACTTCCTGATACTTATAGTTAGTAGTAGTGCTCTGAATCGTTCCTTTCGATGTATCCGACGCTCTAACGAAATGTGTCCTGGCAACCATTTCTACCACACGGCCGCCATTAATGTGCTTAATGAGCAGTTGTTGACATTGCATAACCGAAGGAGTCCGCGAATATGCGGCGCAAGTTGTTATTTCAAATACAAATGCACTGACAAATCCACAAAAACGTTGAAGAACCGAGGCTCATTCATTCATTGGTCGTTCAATACTAAGGTTGGTTGACTACTGCCCTCCACCCTTCCTCATCTAATACTAGTTGCATTCTCTCCTGGTATCTCTTCCTATGTACTTTCCTCTTTATTTGATCCATGAACTTATTCCTTGGTCTTCCTCTCGTGGACTTTTCCCTCTATTTTGTCTGTAATTATGTTCTTCACAAACCCATTGTGTCTCAGGCTGTGTCCAATCCATCTGGTTCTTCTTTTCTTAATGGTGTTCTATATGGTCCTTTCCTCTTGTACTCTTCTGTACACTTCATTTCTTATTTTATCCGTCCATTTTATCTTTAGCATTCTCCTCCAGCACCAGATTTCGAAGACTTCTCGTCTCTTCTGGCCAGCTTGTCCAATGGTCCATTCTTCCGATCCATAGAGTGCTACGCTCCACACGTATGTTTTCACACACTGAGTCCTGGTTTGTAGTTCTATCTCCTTTGAGCACAGCAGTTGTCTTTTTTCCATGAACGTCTTCTTAGCTTGGGCTATTCTTCGCTTGATGCCCGTTGTCCTTCTTCCGTCCCACGTGATGGTACTTCCAAGATAGGTGAAGGAATCCACTTACTCTAATTTCTCTCCTCTTCTTGAGGGTAGTTTCTGCGAAGCTATGTAAATGTGAGCTATGGTTATGCAAAAAGCACCAAAATAAGCTCATTAATGGCGGACTTGTTTACGTTGCGAAGACGTGTATCGAAGGAACGTGTTCATTATATTATTATTACGTATTAACGTATTCATTCATCGTGTATTGAACGACCTTGATAGTGCCTGGGAAGAAGGAATTTTATGCATATCTTTTTGGCGGTGTGAGTCGTGTATGTTGTAGCTTTTGTCGATTCCAAAGATGTACTACTGAATTAAAAGAATACCCTCCCTGTCACCTTGAAACTCGTGTGATTTTAATTTTTCAAGTAATTTGGTCGAGCACGCAGCCTCTTGGCCTTTAGTGACTCCGCACGAAAAAAACATTATTTTGTTATAGATACAACGCCGAAACTTACAACATGTACAACAAACTATGATGTATATATCTACCATTTACAGATATACAATTGACATAATGGTTCTTGTGCTTGCGTTACTAACAAACAGAGCCGGAGCTCTGTTCGAACACCGTCAAAAAGCGGTACTTTTTACGTTGCACCCCTAGTAAAAAATATTAAAATGTATTTTTAAAATTTAAGTTTACCATTAAATAACGCAGAATTTAATAAGGAAAGTTATGATGTGATTAGTTTTTATGGTCTTCCCGTTATTTTTTTACTTGTTCCCATAATCTTGTGAACATAATTTCTATCTTCACAGTAGTTTCTCCATTATCCGACATGTCGCATCCATTTCACATGATGGATTGATCCTTCTTTTTAAGCGAATAGGTGTGCACTTAATCCATTTTATTTAAGAGTACCTTCATATCTAAACAATGAATGAGACAATGTATTAAATGTCTTTGATGGTGATTTTTTTGTGTTTTGCAATGTAAAAATAAACTCTCTATTGTGATGGAACTACAGGTCGCAAAAAATGACGAATTAGACGGTTGAATAATGGCTTTGAATCTTTTCTGCTAATTAAAACACGCACGATCCTGTCACATAGGCCGTTAAAAGCGCCACTGCGGATATACATTCGGCGCTGAAATTCGTGTTTAGTTTTGTTTCTGCCTTGCTTTTTATTCAGAGTTTGTGTATTCTATCGCAACATGCCTCTCAGTCAACGTCGTGTCTCAACATCTTAACTAGCTCCTAGCTGGAGGATCTCAAAACGAATCATATTTAGATAACGTCACCATGATGTATCTCTATTTTAGTGATAGTCTTCGTCAAAGGCGATTATAAATAAAGAACACGCTTTTGGACTCCTAAAACCAAAGATTACAAAGCATTCTTTTGATCTTTAAGGCTTCCCAGATATCCCTCAAGGCGCATTCCGCTTTTGAACGCTCCAAGTCTGGATACACCGAAGCCACAAAGGGACGGGCTTCACCGTTTCCAGGGAAGCGAGGGAAGGCCTTTGTTTTGGATTGTTTGTGGATAGACTCGCTAAGCCGATAAGGGTGGATCAAGGGGACGCTGGATGTATTGTAGGCGGTGACGGACACAGAAGAAGAGCCAGTACCGAGCCGTGAATCATTTAACCCTGTGATAATGAGTTTACGTCCCTCTGAAAATACCTACCCAATCTCTTGACAAATACAGTTCTGCATCTGTACACCACTCTGCGAGCCGCCGCATGGGCGTGTGGCAGGGGGCGTTAGGGCACCAGCCGTGTATAGGATGGAGGTGAAATGTTGACGTGTATTATAGGTGTGTTTAAAGTGGAGCTCTGGTTATATTATTGTCTCTTGTTGTGCGTGGAAAGAACGAATTATCGCACCTATCTGTTCGGCAAAGTATCTCTCTTGTTTTTTTAACCTCTGTCGGACCAAAGAAGTGTCGTGCAGTCTTCTCGCCAAACAAACAAATTTTTAAAAACACAAAATACGAAAAAGAAAGAAACTCAACTCATTCCAACCAAACAAAATAACTAAAAAAATTTAAAAAAAACCCAAAATATGGATGAGGCAAAAAAATGAGGAAAAAAGGAGGGATGGGGGAGGGGGTGGCCAAAATTTCTCAGAGACCCATCGCGAAAAAAAAATCGTCAAAAAATTGAAAATTAGGATAAACAAGTATATTTAAAAAATAATATTCTCTGTGTCGCGTTGAAACACACCTATTCTGAATTTTCAAGCAAACTAAGTCTAGCGCGCAGCTTCCGAGTCTCTAGGGGCTCCCACCTTAATCCCTTAAAAGCAGAGAAACACTTTTTGTCCGCATGTGGCAGTTTTTAACGAAGCGCGCAGCTTTTCTTTGTATTTCAAGTTCAATTCCAATAGACGATCGTGTCGCTGACAACCATATCCTTCATGTAGCTGTTTTTTTCTCGTTCAATATAGATGAATTCCTCGTGACCGAATTAACTGTAGACGTACGGAAAGTGCTTTCTATTGTTTTTGCTCCCGCGCGGAATTTCTCAAGAATTTCATTCGCGAAACAATTTAATTTCTCATACCAAACCCTCTTAAATTCTTCACATCGTTTTCCTCCCTTCAAGATACACACAAGATACCTATCCTTTTTCTCCTTCTACCATACTAAACCTACATACTCTCATCTTGACCAAAAAGGTGGGAGCCTCTAGATACATCTACATCTACGTACTACTCTGCGAGCCACCACGAGGGTGTGTGGCAGGGGGTGAAGATCACCAAACATGCACTATTGACATGCAACTAGGATATTTAATGAAGGCTTGCTAGCCAATAGGGTCACATGGTTAGTACCTACATAATAAGAAAGGGATTATTGGTTGTTATTACATGCATCATGCACTACAGACTACTCTAACTATATTTCACCTACCTATCCCTTTGTTACGCTGCCTATTGTTCTCTCTTATAGTACGCGGGAAAAATGACATTTTAATTCTATCGGTACGACAATCTATCTCTCTAATCTTGTTAATATGATCAAACCTAGCATAATACGCAGGGGTTCTCAATGTATATCTAACGTCATCTGTGAACAACTCTGTTTCGAATTTACTTAAAAGGTTTAACCTAAATTTTAACCTGCGTTCTGATAGTAATTCCCATCCTAGTTCTTCTATTAAACTCGTAACACTTATACAATTATCATAACGGCCTTTAACAAACCTAGCGGATCTCCTTTGCACGCGCTCTAATTCTTTTATCATACCTTCCTCGTACAGATCCCATATACTAGCGGCATATTCCAAATGAGGCCTGACAAGTGTAAAATATCTTCTTTCTCGTACCCTCTCATCGCATTTGCATAGAACCCTTTTTAAGAATCCTAATCTACGGTTTGCTACACTAGTTATTTCCCTGATGTGTCTCCCCGTCTCCCCTGATATGATACTCGGTGGCTACACGCTAGGCTTAGCCTGCTTGAGAAATTCAGAACTGGTGTGTTTCAGAGCGACAGAGGGAATATTATCATTATGCCTCACTACATCTCTAGGCCTGACAGAAGCGATAAAATAAGAGAAAAACATTGCCGAATAGATAGGTACAAGAACTCGTTCTTTCCGCGCACAATAAGCGACCACAATGAAAACTGAGCTCCACTAAATACACTTACAATATACACGTCACCATTTCACCTCCCAAAGCATTATCCTCTTTTATCTTTCTTTTCTTTACGTGCTATTTTCCCGGAGATAACCTCGGTATATCTACGACTTATTTAGTAGACCTCCACTATCTCGGAGCATGTCTACCAGGAGTGACCCTGCCAATCTGTACTGCCCCGCGCATCGTACCACTAAATACCACCTATCATTTGCAGTCAGCGCCACGGCAACATGGAACTCTCTACCGAACTATATCAAATGCAGTCAGACTCTTCCTGCTTTTAAAGCCGAAATATCTCATTACCTGCTTGCGAAATAGTTCCGAACTTGGTACTTTGGACTTCTCACTGTTGATATCTAATAAGTTTGTCTCACATATTTTACTCTCTTTGTGGTACTTAATGCCTGTTTTATTGTATATTGTTTTTAGTTCCAAACTTTTTACTTTTTACTTTGGATTTCTCACTGATAAACATCGAATAAGTTTTTCTCACACTTTTATTCGCTCTTTGTGGTTTTTTAAATGCTTATTTTGTTGTATATAGTTTTTGATAATTTTTGTAATGCTCTTAGGGGTGATGTACCCAGAGCAAAATAAAGTATTCTTATTCTTATCCTCAAAACCTTTACACGGCTGGTGTCCTAATAACCCCTGCTACACGCCCATGCGGCGGCTCGCAGGGTAGTTTTTTAGATGTAGATGTAGAAATAAAAAAAACTTCAGTGAATTTTTCAACTAGAGGGGACCACTAGTTGGCCAATGCGCTGAATCTTGCTGCGAGAGTGAATTCTCCTGGACAAATTAAAAGCGGTTTACGCCTTTCAGCTATAATTTTTATAAAGTTTAGCCTTGAACCTCTCTAAAGACTCTGTATGTACATATTTTTTCCTAATCTCGAAACAATTCATTTCCCATCATTATGATGGTGTCTACCAAATATTAATGCCAAATATCATGCCGAGTGGCGTATTAACCTATGATTTTCGCTCAAATTTTAAATTCCGCGCCGTTTATCCAAGTCATAACTGTTTTTTTCAATTGGTGCAAAATTTTTAACTCCGCGCGTGTCTTATTTAAGATTTGGAAAGTTGCGTGGAATTTGCGTGCGCGTTCTTACTTTGAAAATGTATCGATGATTAGGGAAAAAATTGCACGTCACTGACTTGAAATTTTGGAAAGTTAAAGCTATCCTAACACGCAACCGCAGTAATTTATTGCCTGTCATCCTAAATCGTTCCATTTGGTATGGAACTCTCAATAGTTGATTCAGGTTTCATTTAGTCTCAAACCTCAAAAATGTCATGCAATAAGCATTTATTAGTCCCATAAATCATTTATACCGTTCCATTGATACTTTCTTCTAAGATACAAACCTTTGCCATGTTTCCTCATTAATAATCCCATCATATTCCGTAATACCTCATGAATATGCTGCAGAAACGATAAATGTGCTATTATCCACTGGAATAAATTTTACTGCGACCGTGGTTTCGATGTTTTTAAATCATCATCAGGTGAGAAATGAAGTGAATTGCTCACAATATAGAGCCATTGAAAAAAAATGGGGAAGAAAAGATCTTGCCTCGTTTTCCTCCCCCTCCCCTTCCTCCGGTCACCTCTCCCTTCGGTTTACCCCTCCCCCTCCTTTCCCCACCTTTCTCCCTTCCCCCCCTTCTTCCAAATACTATAGTCATTGAAAAAGAAAGGGGGAAAAGTGATTTCCTGAAAAGTGGAAGTACTCCATTTCAGAAAATGTAGTACTGTGTGGGACTAATCAACAGTTTAAAAAAAAAAATTGAAATTGGCATTTTTGAAAAAAAATTATTAAAAACAACAATCAAATAATAAAAAAGAAAGGGGGAAAACTGATTCCTGGCCCGAAATACAGGCTGCCAAATATGGCGCCTCGAGTGCCATTTCTCATGTGTGATTTTCGGCAAAATATTAAAATGCTCTATCTCTGGAATGGTTCAAGATATTTTGTTGTTGTTTGACGTCATTGAAAAAGAAAGGGGGAAAAGTGATTTCCTGAAAAGAGGAACAACTCCATTTCAGAAAATGTAGTACTGTATGGGACTAATCAACAGTTTTAAAAAAAATTTGAAATTGGCATTTTTGAAAAAAAATTATTAAAAACAACAATCAAATAATAAAAAAGGGCTACTGCAAGATAACTTTGACAAGTATTTCCAAACCAAGGATTTCACTTAAATCAAAAAATTATTATCTTTCAAATAAAAGAAACAACAACAAAATATCTCGAACCATTCCAGAGATAGAGCATTTTAATATTTTGCCGAAAATCACACATGAGAAATGGCGCTCCAGGCGCCATATTTGGCAGCCTGTATTTCGGGCCAGGAATTATTTTGACCAAACAAAAAGTACAGGTTTCTTGCTTTGTTCTGAATCTTGACGTTTGTTAAATTCAATAACACATGACTCTATGAAGGTAAGATTTTTTTCTTTGCCTGCCTGAATTGATATGGACTATGCCGTATATATTTTGCTCACTTCACTTCACTTGTCACCTGATGATGATGTAAAAGCATCGAGACCTAGGTTGTTGCAAAATTTATTTCTGTGGATAATTGTTAATTTTTCATTTCTGCATCATGCATAAATTCCACTCAATATCGCAGGAATCTTCGGATTTTTTTATGGATATGTGTCATCTGTTCCGTCTGCTCTGGAAATTGATGCTCTTGATTTATTCAAAATAATCTTGCTTAGGAAAATCACATCACATGTGTCTTGTTGTGGTCGATATCCATTTTCAATCATCGCAGTGAATCTGTTAACCCTCTATGGACGGTATTATAAAACATCGGCATGAAAAAAATACTCCTATTATAATGCTATTTTAGCATTTTAAAAATATTGCAATTGATTTGATAATAACACTTATATTGAAATGTGACATATTTGTATAGTATATTTTTAATATAAAATTATACTTTACGTAATAAGATTTACAGGAAGTATACTTCAACATTACCTTCATAACTTACCTTTGTTAAACACCCAAATTTTTTCTTCATATGACAGCTGAAACTATTATTTTTCACAGCTCCACCAGGCACGCCATCGTCAGTAAATAGCTTCACCCATTCATCTATTCAAATTGTTTGACAGACCCCCGAAAGAGACGCAACTTTCCGCACCATTAATCAGAAGCGTTACAATTTTGTCCAGCGCAGCAACTAAATGGATAAGCCTCTCATAAAGCAGATGTTTCAATGACTTTTAATGGTGACAAATTTGACTCGCTCTTCCATAGAGGGTTATTTGCCCATCTTCAACTTCAGTTCGTTAGCTTGCTCACCGAACTATCGCGTTCGCTTCAAAATTTATGGAGGACAATCAATCTTCGAGATGAGCCTGTTGGCATGTGTTTGTATGCACCACCTTCTTCTCACGCGGTTTCATTTAGCGTGGGACTTGCTATGGTTAATTCAGGTCACTTAGTTATTTTCGTTCGGCTCCAACAGACTGTTCGGGATTTTTGGAGTGGAGCCCGGGGACCTTTGGATAATTCTTAGCCGCGAAATCGTTTCGCTCTCCTCTCTCTTAATGGCTCTGCACTTCCAAAGGGAGCGCCTCCGATCGATTAATCGCCCAAGGGCTTCTCCTCATTCCCCATTTTTTATCGATTACTTTGTTTTTCAGTTTGAAATTCTTTTCGAGTGCTTTACGAGCATTTTAAATCTTTTCTATTTGAATGACTGAGAACTTGCAAGATAATTCAAATAAAAACATACGGATCTGTTGATTATAACAGGCCTACAAATTTTAGGGTCTCGGATGCTTTTTTTGATGCTGTAGGCCGTTTTCGGCGTTTTGGAGACAAAAAGTTACCATTGTAACTTTATTGTGTTTGAGAAGTTATTTAGAGTTACTCACCATTTTTTAGGTGGATACAAACTGTGACAAAACACTCAACAAACATCAGAGCTATGCATTGACACAATTATACAATTTGCTCACAAATGAAAAAACGACTTCGTTTTCTTCCACTGATTTATTTTTTTGGTACGACGTGTTTCGACACATAGAGGTCGAAACATGTCGTACCAAAAAAATAAATCAGTGGAAGAAAACGAAGTCGTTTTTTCATTTGTGAATATCAACTTCCACATAGTTGAGCCTGATACCATTGAACGTATACAATTTGCTAGTCACAAATCTTAAGTTTCGTTCTCCTCTTCTAGAGGTTAATGATGCTTGTTGTGGATTCCAACCTGTAACTGTTATAATTTAAATGTTCAGCAATCCAACTTCCACCCGGGTGGTAGAACAACAAAATACGTGGCACCCTCTGACAGTGGACCCTCTGGAGCCCCACACACAAATTCACCATCCCTCGGAGAGACTCCTGGCAGCACCAATGCCTCGCCTATTACACTGTTGCACCTGCAGGTACACCACCTTCCTCACACACGCCTTCTCCCACTCCTTTTTCCTTACTCGTAATTTCACCACCTGCTTATTCGTAATTTCACCTTTTACATCCTGGACTCGACAAACTCCCCCCGCGTTCTATCCCCTTTTCCAACAACCTCATTGTTGCCACCTCATTGTTAATACTCCCCACACACACTCCATGCTCAAATCGCAACAAAACTTTTAGTAAAAACCTTTCCTGCAGAGCCGCCAACCGACCAAACCGCACCAAGGACTGCCAACCCAAAACCTTCCAGGCATACACGCCACGCAATAAGCGCCAATGAATACACGAACGACTGGCATTCGTGAAGGCACTGGATATGATACCCATTAAAACATAGAAATCTAAACAACAACTTTGATCAATCAATCAAGTACAATCCAAATTGGATTTATGCATGCGTATATTATACCATTAAAATGCATTGAATAATATGTACAAGTTCAAGATAAAATGAGCTGCATAAAAAATAATTTTCTTAGCTTTTTCTCAAGACTCACCAATTTGAACCAAATCATAAATTAATTCTCTTAATACTGGCCAAAATATTGGTAAATACCTCATGGTACTCCACCTCTTTCTCATAAATAACACAGACCACGAACGGAATGTTTATTAGATTGTAAGGGCCATTTCCGACGCCATTTTGTGCTATAAATCCGAATCTATACACGAAAATTGGCTATCAGGCATGTCAGAATTTTGGGATATTCTAACCTTAAAGGGTGAAAGTGGCAATTTTTAGGACTTTTTGTCCTTGAATATATCAGAAACCAAAGTTGATAGGTGAATTCTGAAAACGGAATCGAAGTCTGCGTTGAAAATGAATAGATCATATCTATTACACCTAGCAAAATTATTGTACCGTAACTTTGCAACTATAAACAACTTTATTATAGTTCAAATATACTATAATTTTCAGTGCAAACATTTGAAATATAAGATACAGGTTATATATATGCAGGTAAGGCTAGTGTTTCTGTATTTCATAGATGTAATTTTTAATGCAGGCCGTTGGCAGAATTACCTTTATCATCTTTAGTTTCTGAGATATTCAAGTTCAAAAAGACCCGAGCATTGCCATTTCAACCCTTTTAGGTTATAGAAACTCAAGATCTTGACGGTATTGCCAATTTTCGTACATAGATTCAGCGCACAAAATTACGTCGGAGGGGCTCTTCCAATAAAAAAAAACACCCTTGTTTGTCTGTGTTATTTTAAGAGAAAGAGTCAGAGTACGTGGAGGTATTTACCCATATTTTGGCGTGTGAATTGAGAGGATCAAATTTTATTTTGGTTTAAAGCGGGTGAAGTGTTTTGAGATAAATGCTGAAAAAATTGTTTTACACGGCATATTTTATACTGAATTTTCACATATTATTAAGTGCCTTTTAATTGTTTTATACGCATGTATGAATCCCATTAGGATTGTATTTGATAGACTGATTCAAGTTTTTTTTTGGGGTTTCTAGGGTAACTTCGTGTTTCAGAAACATAAAAGTCGTATGATGAACTTGAAAAAGTGCGTTTGTTGGAGCAATTACCTTCGATTGCGGGAAGTCACATAAATGCAATACCTACACTGTTGGTGGAGCGATCACAAAATCTTCAGATACTCTTAAATATCTTGGAATTGCCTTAAATTCTGAATAATAGTGGGGAACACACTTACAAAAAATATGCGGCACAGAATTAAAGAAACTAGGTTTTTTTAAGCGTATAATAGGAAGGTCCTTGGATGAAAAAGTAGAAAAGAGATGTTACTTCACTTTGGCTAGGCCGCATCTCAAGTACGCCGCGATCATTTAGGACCTTCGTCATAAAGATATAACCAAAAAAGTATTAAAATACAAAGAAAAGCTTCACGCTTCGATATAAACTGCTAATAGCGAACATATAGAGTTTTACAACTTTTAGAGGGATTAAGGTGGGAACTCCTTGAAACTCGGAGGCTACACGCTAGGCTTAGGTTTCTTGAGAAATTCAGAACTGATGTTTTTCAGAGCGACACAGATAATATTACCATGACGCCTCACTACATCTCCAGGTCTGACAGAAGCGATAAAATAAGAGAGATACATTGCCGAACAGATATGTAGGTGCAAAACATCGTTCTTTCCGCGCACAGTGAGCGACCACAATAAAAACTGAGCTCCACTAAATACTCTCCCATAATACACGTCATCATTTCACCTCCCAAAACCTTATCCCTTACATCTTTACACGGCTGGTGACCTACCACCCCCTGCCACACGCCCATGCGACGGCTCGCAGGGTAGTATGTACATTTTGATGTAGAAGTCTCTTTCATGACGTTTCCGAGAAGTAAAATGAATCTCTGGTCTACAATATGAAAGTAGATTAAAAGCATATATTTGGAGAATAATGTTTTTACCGCGATTAATCGTACATTTCTATTGTATATTGTGTATAAAAGTCAGTCATTTAAAATTGTATGTCTTTATTCAGGTGCCGTTTACTCGTCTGCAAGAAGTCGCTTTTCGCGAAGAAAGTTTTTCCAGTCGCGAATATATACTTTGCATCGTCCCTATCGAATGCATTTATTATCCTTCGCTCGGGGGATGACGTTCCATTTGCGTCATCGACCGGAGTGCACTGTTGAAATTTAAGTTTTCGTAACGATATTCGTGCCGCTGCCCCTTGAAGCCTGTGCGCCCGCAGTCTGGAGCGAGTGGAGAATATTCCCTTTGAAATCATTTCGCTAGAATTTTTACGACCTCCTTGAGAAGAATCTGCGGATTACTATTCTGCCTAGGTTGACTCAGCTCAATCGCTAAATGGCTTCTTCATTCTTTAAAAAGACTTCGTGACCCGTTCGATAATGGTATGAAAATCACATCCATGAATCCGTCCCTATCCTTCAAAGTTTTTGACAAGTGAATTACGTTCATTATGGCTGATTCGATGATTATAAGCCAATTTCGCTACTAATGATAATGTATGGTACGTTCATACACGATATTTTAGGAAATATCAGCGGATACATGTAGTCATTTGGGATTCTTAGAAAAATTTTTTAGTACTCAACTGAAAAAATGTATGTTATCGAAATTATATTTATATATATTTTTTGGTATTCTACCGGAAAAAGGTAGGTTTAGTTGACCCTCTATCGACGGGATTATGAAACATCAGCATGAAAAAAAACTCTACTGTATTAATTTTTTAATGTACTATTTTAGCATTTAAAAACTGCAATTTAGTTCATAACAATTTTTTATTATGAAATTTGACTTCTCTGTATTGTATTTATTTAAAATAAAATAACATTTTACATAACAATATTCACACAAAACATACTTCAACATTACCTTATTAACGTTCCATTTTATTTTGTCTTTCCCAAATTTTTCTTCATATGACAGCTGAAACTATTTATGTCAGAGCTCCACTAGGCACACAATCGTCAGTGAATAGCGTCAAACATTCATCTATTCAAATGGTTTGACAAACCGCCGAAAGAGACGCAACTTTCCACACACTTAATCCGAAGCGTTACAATTCTGCCTAGCGCAGCAACTAAGTGGAAAAGCCTCTCAGAAAGCAGATATTTCAATGATTTTAAAACGTAACAAATTTGACTCGCTCATCCATAGAGCGTTAAAGTCAGAAAATCTCCTGATTTTCTACAACTCCAGGGTCCTATCTACCTCAAAATATTTTTTTACATCATCTCAGCATACGATCTGCCATTCTACACCCCGTCCATGAGACTCATTCTCTTTCTTCCTCTTCCCCGCTTGCCCAACATCCTTCCCATTTCATTAACAATTTTTCTTTCTTCGCTCACCATCCCCAGAACTTCATCGTTAGTCTTCCTCTCCGTCCACCTCACCTTCTCTGTCCTTCTCCACACCCACATCTCAAGTGCCTGCAACCTAATTCGTCCTCCTTTCTGAGGGTCCACGTTTCTGCCCCATACAACGTTACGCTCCATCTCAAGCTCTTCACCAGCCTCTTCGTCACATCCTTATTTTATTTTATTATTTTTTTTGGAGAGGGTGAGGGAAATGCGTTTACGCAGACCCGGCCTAGATGGATTGGCCAGGTACTGTGGGACTCGCCCCTCGTAAGGGAATACCCACAAAAACCCTCCTTCCTCTTTATTTCGCCGTGTGACGGCGGCAACCTCCCTACAATCGAGCACCCTCTGCTGCTTCATCCGACGCCGGTCATGGTGCGCCACCTCCGTCCCACGGTTGACCTGTTGAAGTAACGCCACTCAGCGATTCCCCCGATGATCACACGGCTCGAGATAACTTTCAGGTCATTCTTATTCAGGATCTTTACCTTGAGGAGTTCCCTCGCTGACTTTCCGCTCCAAATACCTCTGCAGGTGACGGTGGCCGCAAGTGTCCGGAGCTCTTCCAGTTGCTTCTCTTCCCGTATCTTGTTCTTCAGGTCTTCGTTGTCACCGTACTTTTTAACCTTCACATGTATAGCCTTGTCCGGGTTGACCTGGTCGCCCACCACCTGGGCGTCGATGATGTATCCTACTTTCTTCTTGTTGGCGACCAGGGGGGTAGTGTTTGAACCGCTCGTAATAATCTCGATCATGTAACTAAGGAGTCATGTGGTTCAACAACGAGTGGTTGGAGATTATGGTAAGTTTTACTCACTCGGATGTATACATTTAATGATTAATATGTTGTTTATTGTGCCTTCAATCGGCCTATGAAATCACGTAACAGTATTGCCACGAAAAAACTCGATTGGGAAGTCTGAGTGAGATTTTTACACAAGGTTCAAATACATAATAATCTCAAACCCTTCGTGATTGTACCACGTGACTCCTTAGTTACGTGTGCGGAATCATCTCGTGCAGTTATAACACAACCCCCAAGGTCTGGAACGAATATCCCGGTCTGAGTCAGGTACGCCTTCTCTTTTTCCGTTGTGAAACCTTGTTTCCAAGTCCCCGCTTAATATAAGCCATAACCGCATCATGCCTATTAATTCGCATTCCGTGTGTGCGGTGGCAGTTCTGTAAATGTCCCCGTCATTAGCTCCCTTCTATTACTATACGCCTCCTTATCTAGCGCTATACTCTACCCTATGTCTTTGCTACTATGCTCATTTTCCTCAAGCGTACTGCCTAAGTAGTTAAAATGTTCTACTTGCTTTGCCAGTTCGTGCCCTCCAAATTTCCAAGAATCATTATCCATACTTAAAGTTCACAGTTTTAACTTTTCCACAGTTTCTATTGAAGAGCAAGAAGTCGATTCCCCGGGTTGCGGTATTAACCTACACCCTCTTCCTCCCCCATCCTACTGCCTTTGGCACATATACCTGTTCTGGTATTTCCACTAATACACTCCCATAATACACTTCACCATTTCACCTCCCAAAATCTTAATTTATTACACGGCTGGAGACCTAATACCCCCTGCCACACGCCCATGTGGTGATTCGCAGGGTTTGTTTGTAGATTTAGATGTAGATTATCTGTACCTAATGATGCGGCGGGTCGTTGAAACGCGTTGCACTTGTAAAAGCTTTCCTTCACATCCTTCCCCCAAGTAAGTCCCCGTCATCAGCTCTCTACTATTACTGAACGCACTAGCTGTCCACAATTTTAAGCGAGTTAAATCCTTTCTTTGTTTTCTATTTCCGGTTATTTTATCCATTTCCTACCGTTCATTCAACGCCAATTGCTATTACTTGTATTTGTACTGATTAGAGGACACGTGTGGGTCAATCACCAAATATTTTGCACTCTCATTACTGTCACACCCTTGGTTTTGGTTTTTTCCTATTTTCATGCAATATTTTCTACTGATCTTTTTAGGTTCCCCATTACGTACATTGAATTCCACTGATCTTCAGCTCTTCGATCATATGCGAAAATTATGGAATTAGAATCTGTTTCCTAATTTATCGGTATAAAATGTTAATGTCCTCAATAATATCTGGATACAATACATCACCGTTCATTTTGAATAAATTGATAATCTCAGGCGTGTTACAGTGTAAATAACGTTTCCAAGGGTCAGTTTAAATAAAACTTTGAAAAGGAAAAGTGCTATCCCCTTTTTTTTAATAAGTAGCTGATTTTTTTACATCATGAAGAAACAGCAAAGACATACGGAAGAGAATAGCGCTAGCTAAAGAGGTATTTTGTAATAGAAGGGAGCTGAAGACGGGGACATTGGGTAAGGATGTGAAGAAGAGGCTGATGAAGAGCTTGATATGGAGCGTAGCGTTGTATGGGGCAGAAACGTGGACCCTCAGAAGGGAATAGGCTGCAGGAATTTGAGATGTGGGTGTGGAGAAGGATAAGGAAGGTGCGGTGGATGGAGAGGAATGCTAACGAGGAAGTTATAAGTATGGTGGGTGAGGAAAGGAAGCTTCTGAATGAAATCCGAGATCGGCAGAGTAGGTGGCTGGAGGATGTAATAAGGGGTGATAGGTTGCTCAAAAGTGTGATAAGAGGGCAGGATGTTGGGCAAGCGGGGAAGGGGAAGAAAGAGAATAGGTCACATGGACAGGATGAAGAAGGGTAGATCGTCTGTTGAGGCGAATAAGGGTATAATAGAGCGAGATAGGCCCCTGAAAGTGTAAAAAACTGGGAGGAGATTCTCTGACATTCTACAAAACCTATCTTAACCGGTAGAATATAAAAAAAGAAAGTTTTACTAATTAACCAGGTGAAGGCGCGCCAGGGACATTTTATTAATTAAATGAGTTAAGTTATGGTGTCGGCGACCTTACACTTATATCTGTTCATATTTAATTATAAATATTTATTAATTCCCTATATTTTTTAATAGAATTTCTTGTATGTCAGGTCTGGGTTTCGCTTACACTACTTTGGTAATTTTTCTGGTTCTTTCCATTCTCGTCAGATTTCCATACAATTCTGGTCCTTGGTTTCTGTCCGGATATATCTGTGCCCTCTGCATCCCACCTTCTGAGCAATGCTCTGTTTTATCTCAACATCATGGTATATACCACTATGTGCTATTTTCCCGTGTTGTTATGTTTTGTTTGCATTCGTCGTACTTCTGTTTTTCTTTCCCCTTGGCAATGGACTGCATTATTTTTTATTATTATGTCTCAATCCTAATGTGGTTTCAATTCACCTTTCTTGGTCCTAGTCGAGATAATGTAACACCTAGGTCATCAACGTTTCGTATATTAAGCACATCGCCAAATTAAGTGAAATTTATCATAATTTAATATTCTTTAACAACACTTAATTTTATTTCGATTTTTAACTCCTAAATTTATAACAATTGACCAACAAATAATAAATAGCAACGAAGGTATCAACAAAATGTAATTCAGAAGGAATTCTCTCTGAGGTAATAACAAAAATCACATGTATACATATTTAAAAAAAATATAAATGCCTAATTTGTAAACTGGATTCATTTGATGTACAATACAAATATTAATTTTCCTTGTAGCCCTGATGAAGCATAAATAAAGATGCGAAACGTTGGCAAAAGAGTAACAGTTTAAACATGAATTAATGACCTACAATTTCCAGGAAAATAACTTTATATTATTAAAAAAAAAAGAGGTCACGAAGAAGAATCATCTAGATATTCCATTTTTCTTCATTCTTCCCGTCCAAATTATGCCGCGGATAGGGAGGAAAATAGAGAGGAACGCCGAATGTGTACTCACGCTTCTTATGGAGCCGTGAAATTTGGTGGTTGACTGAAGTATCTAACTGGAATAAATTTAGATACCCTGTGAAAAATTCTGCAGAATTTCGCAGGGTATCTGAACAGAATTTGTTTAAAAGTTCTGTGGATATCCCTTAAAGTATTGAAAGGCTATTTTACGTATTCCCTACGACGTTCTACAGAATACCTTAGGAAGTTCTGCAGAATTCATTAGGACGTTCTGTGGAATTCCCTACGATTCTCCATATCATCATCATTACCCGTCTGCTTTCGCAGGTCCTCGGTGCCTCCATCTCTCTCTGTCCTCTGCTCTCCTCTTCCATTTTCGGTAACTCCCTCCATCCATCAGGTCATCAAAAATCTTTCTTTTCTTTCTTCCTCTTTTGCGTTTTCCATCCACCAATCCTTCCAGTGCATCTCGTAACAAACGTTTCCTTCTCAGTACATGTCCCATCCAGCTCTTCTTCCTATCTTCAATGGTCTTTAAGAGCTTTCTTTCTTCTTTTGTTCTCTCCGACACCTCTTCATTCCTAACCCTATAAGACAACTTGATGTGGAGCACTTTCCTCCAAATCCACATTTATAAACTCTCTATCCTTTTTCTTTACTTTTCTGTCATCGTCCATGTTTCCCCACCATGCAAAAACACACTCCAAACAAAACACTTGACTGACATGACTAAAAAGAGAGAACTCTTAGTATTTTCCACACTCGAAACCTGGGTCGGGAATTAAAGTTTCAAGTGTGGAAAATACTAAGAGTTCTCTCTTTTTAGTCATGTCAGTAGATACATTCCACAAAGTTAAGCCTTCAACCATTAAGTAAAAACACTTGGCGATTCTCTTCTTCAGTTCCAACTCCATTTTACTAGTTAGTATAGTCTTTTTCTTCATAAATCCCTCCTTAGCCATACAAATTCTTGTTCTTATCTCCACTTCACTCTTCCAATCTTCCGTCACTTCAGTTCCCAGGTACTAGAATCGTTTTACCTAGGTATGTTTATTAAATAATCACCTCATCATCATCATCGTCGGCGCTACAGCCCGTGCAGGGCTGTAAATTAAATAATATAATATGGTTATAAATAAAAATATATTATCTTGCATGTGTTATACATGTCCAAGACTTGATCTAATATGAAAATTCTTCTCATCCTACATTTTTTCAGTTCCCATGTCACATGATCTTTAGTAGAAACATTTTTTTCGCTGTATATTTCTGATATTATCTTTCTGACTATTGTCTCAGCTACACATGTACATAATCCAGTTTGACCTCATTACGACATTTTATGAATATTTTCGGATTCCTCACGTTTTATGCTTATTTATTTTTGTTTCCTTTCCCCCGCCCTCTGGTGTCCCATTACCTCGCCAGTCCAGGCCGAGTCCTCGAACAATCGGAGATCTCGAGCAGTGGAATAAAAGCCTCGACGTGTTGTAAGAAAGATCGTCTTTTGCGAGAAGGGAGGCGGCGAGACACGCGATGCAATGCATTCAAGGTCTCCTTCCTCCGAGCCCACAGCTGCACGGACGCATCTTCGGATCGCCGAGTCTATTTCTGGAGTCTTATCGTGCAAGTCGATCGTGGGGGAGGGGAGGAAGCGCAAGGGGGTGAAGGGGGGGATGAAGTGTTCGTAAGAATGGCAGGGTGGGGGATCATATCGAATTCAGAAGGGGTATCCTGTGCGAGGAAGTCGGGGGAACTTTGCGATGCGGGTTGGGACGAGGGCGGAAGGGAGGTGTATTTCTCCCGCTCTAATGAGAGGGCGACTCAGTAGTCGGTGGGTGGTTGGTCGGGGGTGGACAAGGGAGGGGGGAGGGGTTTGGGGGTGCAGGGAGGATTCGCCTCGAGTTGGCTTCGCGACGAGCGAGCTCCAAGACGTCCTCTCACTCCTTCCCTTGCTCCACTGACCCCCATTCCTTACCGCTTGCCAATGCACTTCCGTCTTCCTCACCCTTTTACTTTCTCCCTGGGCAGCTGGATCCGCTAATGCGCTCACCGCGAAACCTTAACGAGTCTCTCTCTTCCCCGCCATTATGATCAACAAATGGATAACATTGGAATCGGATGATGGAGGATATCATTCGAAAAATAGGAATACTTATTCATTCATTGGTCGTTGGATCTTAAGATTGGTACGGAGGCTTCCGCGGTGATTGATTGAGGTCAGTTTATTCGTGTTTTTCCCGCGTTGGTTCATATTAACGGACAACAGTTCCGCTAACATTACAGCTAGTGTCAGGACCTGACTACGCTAGCTGTAACATTAGTGAAACTATTGTCCGTTAATATAAATCAACGCGGGAAAAAACCGAATCAACTGACTTCAATCCTAAGATTGGTTGACTGCAGCACTTCATCCGTCCCTATATTATGGTAGTTCACTTACATCCTGGTATCGGGACTTTAAGGAGCGAGATGACCTCATGAGAACCGCGTATATGATGCTATGGAATACCCGTGTGGGGACACCCAAGCACTGATGTCCTCGAGGTAAAGACCAGCTTTATAAACAAATGTGCTAACTTTGGACAAATTCAATGAATTTCGGAACCGGCCACGGAGTCAATAGCTAGTGATCACACAATTGTGTGAAATTTATTGTGGAAAAATCTGACTAATTCCAACAACCATTCCAACTGTTGCCTTTGAGTATGAGTTGAATAGACGTTTGCACCAGTCTTCTGCCTCAGGCGTACTCGGATGGAGGATATCATTCGAAAAATAGGAATACTTATTCATCCTTCCAGACCTGCCAACGGGTGCTGCCGGTCTGGTTAGCTAACTAAGCAGCATCATCATCATTGGTTGTTCAGTTCTAAGATTGGTTGACTGCAGCTCTTCACACTTCCCTATCTAATGCTAGTTCCTTTACCTCCTGGTATCTCTTCCTATGTACTTTCCTTTTTATTCGGTCCATGAACCTATTCCTTGGTCTTCCTCTGGGGGCTTTTCCCTCTATTTTACCTTCAATTGTGTTCTTCACCAACACATTTTGTCTCAGGGTGTGTCTAATCAATTTGGTTCTTCTCTTCTGTATGGTGTTCCATATGGACCTCTCCTCTTCTACTCTTCAGTCCTCTTCATCATTTCTTATTTTGTCCGTCCATTTTATATACAGCATCCTCCGCCAGCGTTAGGCTTCTGGGGCTTCTAGTGTGTTCTAGTCAGCTGTTCCGATGGACCATGCTTCTGATATATAGAGTACCATGCTCCACAAGAATTTTTTAACATACTGTTTCCTGGTTTGTAGTCCTATCTTCTTTAAGCACAGCATTATTGCTCGTTGTTTTCGGGTTTTCCAAACGCGTGCGTTGACATTGGCCGACAATGGTTTCGGTAGCAAGATGGCCGCCGAAACCGTTGTCGGCCAATGTCAACGCACGCGGTTGGAAAACCCGAAAACAACGAGCAGTAATGGAGAACGCCGCAGAAACCTTCGCAAGAATGTTTTTAAGCACAGCTATTGTATTTTTCCCATAAAGGCCTGTTTAACTTGGGCTATTCTCCGATTGATGTCCGTCGTACATCTTCTGTCCGTCGCACTTCTTCTGTCCTACGTGATGGTACTTCCGAGACAGGTAAAGGAATCCACTCGCTCTAATTTCTCTCCTCTCAGGGTGACTTCTACATTCAGTTTCTCTCTTCCGCCGACTAGGATTCTTGTCCTCGACTTGTTTATTTTCATTTTGTAAAAATGCATAGACAAGTTCAAAACACGGCTATACTGCGCGAATCAGTCGAAATATTATTTTTCTAAGTTTCCCCTAATCGATATATTTAATTAATTTCCATTATGTTTTACACTTTGAAAATGAATGAATCTATTTATAACTGATAAATTAGGTTGAATTTTTGGCTGATATATGCAGTTATCATGATTTGCGTAGTAGGCTAAGAACTGCCTTTATAATAATATTATAATGTGAATATTAATATCTCTATTTATCCCTCTCACTTCCGATGACTCTCTTTCCATAATTCAATTTATCACTCCACCTCTCGCAAACACTTGCTCAAGAAGCTTTTGTATCACCATTTTGCCTTCCACCTTTATTAAAGAGGAACCTGCGCCTCGAAGTGTTGCTTTCTTAGGATGTACAAAATTTGCTGTAACGCGTAAATTTAGGCTCAGTGCTGCCTTGTATATTTTATTCATATTTCGTGTAAACACTCCTTCGATTAAAATCTTATAAGACAAAGCGTTAAACCCAAGCTTTAACTACCCCACGAAAACCAGTAATTGAACTGGCTCTAGCCTCCATTACTATTTCGTAGGTTTTGATATCTTGATTTTTTAACGTATTGAGGGAAGAGAATAATTAGCTTCAGGCTTGAAAATTATAAAAACGTATATTTAATGTCTAATAATGATGTAGATTCAAAAATATGTTTGGTAAACAGCAGACGTTTCCCTTGGCAACCATGCCACATTCTTCTCAGTATGTCGGCCATGTGCTCCGACGAAAACCGGAAGTCAGTTATTTAAACTTAAATACTCTTTTTTTACTACCGCAGACATACGCTGAAAACAATACATTCGATGTCTCAATGTATAGTGAATGTCGTACAGTTTTTTAATAATAATATTCGAGCGGAAATCGAGATTAGATGCCTTTAGGCAATTAGATGTCTTTCGCAATGCCATTTTGGGCAATGTATATCTGCGTTGAACTTAATCATTTTTAAACCAATATATCTTCATTAAATTACCACTGACCTTGTAATATTTTACAGCATTTGATAGTGGAGGTATCACTTTATGATATACGTAAAAATATAAATAGGATATCGGAAATGCTTTGAATTAAGGTTTCTCCTTAACTGTAAATTGTAAAATTTTGATAAAGTGGACGACCTGATAGTTCCTTATACCGCGTACAGTATTTTTTCGAAATTTTGTTTACTTGTTCGCAATAAGAGGAGCTTTTCCGTGTAACGTTTTTCGTCAGATGTCATTTCGGTGTTACTGTCTGTCTCTGTTAGATAGGCATCAGCACTCGGCTCAAATTAGATGATTCTCCTGGTGGAATTGAGCCGAGCTCCTCGGATCTTTACGCAGGCCATTGAGCGGTAATTTATGTTACCATCGCTGCAAGCCGCAACCGTGCCCTAATTTAAGAACGAATTCTTTCGTGAGTGAATGATTCATTTTTTTTAGCACAAAATTTTTATCTACATTGCATATTTGCGTTATAAACCTATACTCCCAATTCATGCATCGAGCCTCCCTAATTGGTGTGTTTTTCTTAATAAATGGGCTCAGGAAATTGTAATTTTCACACTGAATTAGAGAAAAATTGTGTACATTTCCACCAAAATATATTTTGATGCAACTATTTCCGACTCATCGGCGTCGTCACCGTGCACCCTATCAGGTTATGCCGATCCGTCGAAACCGGCTGTAAGATGAATAATATTATTCTGAAAAAAAAAATTAATTCACTGATAATGGATTTCCACACTGTGGAGAAGCCTGGAAAAATCGAACTTTTTCAAATAAATATATTAATCGTCACTTTTGTTTTGAATGAATGAAAAATAATGTATTGATCTTAGACGTGATGCCCTCTAAGATCAGAAAACAAATTACATAATAAGTAAAACATGAGAACAACACTATACATTTAATGATTGTGAGGGATCACTAAATGAACACAAAGGAGTTGAGTCCCTCCGTTGCATGAATAGTTACATAATTAAATTGATAATTCAACCAACATATAATAGAGCTAGGAAACAATTGTAAAGAAATCAGCAAAGAAATAAAATAAAGAACATAAAAAAAGATATGGAGACCATAACAAACTGTCAGTATAATGGCGTTAATGATAAAAAAATGACAAAAATCCAGAAGATAGAAAAAATTAATAAAGAAAGATACATTAGATAAGGTGGAACATGAATTATGAGGCATTTAGTAAATAGCTACATGCCTTTGACTGAAAGGTTTTTATCGTGAGGGTTTTTTTACATCATCTATGAGGGAATTCCTACCTCAATTCCTCTAAAAGCTGTGTATAAAGTAGTATTTTATCGTATCCGTGTACATAATGGCCTTGAAAATGGTTTATGTGACAACTATTTTCCTTCTTTTTACTGTATATTATTTTAATATTACCAGTTGGAGTTTTTTAAAAACTTCTTCTTTTTTTATAATTTGCGAGTTGTTTTTTTTTACTCGTTCCATTAATAATTCCGATATTTTATGAAATCCGGTTTTAGTTCTGCCCACTCTTTTTTTATAAATATTTATGACTCATTTTCAAATCAACCTTCCGCATTAATTTACCTTCAACCGTGACCAGAATTGTGACCATGCGGTTAGTTCCGAATGCGCAATGGTCGCCACCAATTAAAGCGGCGATGTTTGCAACCGGTGGATTATTTTTTCATGAGATGTACGGCATAATCAAGTGCGTCATCAATTGTCCAATGGGAAACGACTTCATTAATGAGGGATGTGTCGGTTATGTCCGGTGGATGATGAATAAAAAATACCACGAAATTTTTTTTATCCGTGTTGAATTATTTATATGCTCATGTTAATTATATATTCCAGAGGAAGTACTTGGTGAGTTTCCTGAGAGGAAGAAAATTTATGGGTGAGATCAGAAATGAAGCAAAGTAGGTGTTTGGAGTAGGTAATGAGTGGCGAAAGGGTCGCTTCATATGGTGATACAGGGGAGGATGCTGGATAAGTGGTCGAAGTGAAGAAAGAGAAAAGGTTTTACAGACGGGATGAAGATGAGTAGGACGTACGCTGAGATTAGGAAAGAAATATTACTGGGATATAAAGCCAAGCCTTATATCCCCTTATAGAAGACTAAAATCCTAGCATCCGGAAGAGAGAAACTGAAAATAGAGAAATTGGAGCAAGTGTATAACTTCACCTATCTCGGAAGTACCATTAAGTGAGACGGAAGAAGTGCAACGGACATCATGCGGAGAGTAGCCCGAGCTAAGAATGCGCTCATGAGAAAAAGACAACTGCTGTGCTCAAAGAAGATAGGACTACGGCACAGGAAACTGTATGTGAAAACATTCGCGCGGAGCGTGGCACTCTACGGATCGGAGGCATGGACCATTCGAGTAGCTGACCTGTAAAGACTAGAAGCCTTCGAAACCTGGTACTGAAGGAGGATGCTGAAGATAAAATGAGCTGACAAAATAAGAAGTAGTAAATTTTACAGAAGAGTTGAAGAGGAGAGGATTGAATGAAAAGAAGGACAAGATGAATTGGACGCACTCTGAGACACAATGGGTTTGTGAAGAACATAACTGAAGGCAAAATAGAGGGAAATGTCCCCAGAGAAAGACCCAGGAACAACTTTATGGATCAAATAAAGAGGAAATTACATAGAAAGAACTACCAGGATGCACGGGAACTGCTATTAGATAGAGAACATAATTGAAGGCAAAATCGAGAGAAATGTCCACAGAGAAAGACCCAGGAATAACTTTATGGATCAAATGAAGGGGAAATTACATAGGAAGAACTACCAGGATGTACGGGAACTGCTATTAGATAGGGATGGGTAGACGGTTGCAGTCAACCAATCTTTGGGTTGAACGACTAGTGATGGTGGTAAGGCCTTGCATTCATGCGTATCTGGAGGATGTTTGCTATCTACCATTTACACCTCCCATAACCGGTAGATTATCATAAAAAGTAAAGTATTACACCTAACGGAATAGGATGATGTGTTTGCCTATTGAAATTTCAGTCATTACGGTGTAGTATTTTCGTGTTTTTTTCCACCTATGAAATAAGACTTAAAACCTTATAAATATTTACTGTGTTATCTATATCTAGAGACTACCCTGCATGAATATTCGTGTATTAGATATTTCCTCTCTAGCATGTACAATTTAACTGTTAAGTCTCAAAATTAGCCAGCTATTATTCACAGCATCAAGTAGTCCATATCTCTTCAATCGTTATTGAATATTCACCACAGTCTCACGTTAACAACGATTAACAACGGCCATTTACGAGTCGACTGAGAAGACTTTTTTCTAACTAGCGCCAAGGACTGGGTGAACTTTATGTGGAAATTTAGGCAACACGTAGCCTAGGCAACGGTTCCAAACATTTGAATCCATTGTGTATATTCATGCCACACTGCTAGCCGCTGAAAGAGGGAATAGCAGGACACATTACAACTCCAGCAATGAAACGAAATGGAACCGAGGTGGGAATCGGGAAAGTAAATGGGCAGGAGTGGTTTGCCTTTCGACTTACTTTTGTCTTATTTTTCTATCGGAAAGTATTTGTCCCTCTTTTACTTGTATCTCATTTATTTTACCCTTTTAGTAAACGGTTAGAATGGATATGTAAATTTTATACATTTAATTAAACGCATTACTTGCGCCACGCTGTTTTTAAACTTTTTAAATCGAATCTTGCTTCTTTGTTGTAATGGGTGTTCAGCGTTTTCAGTGTCTATTAAAAAAGATTCTTAAGGTAGTTTAAGCGAAATATCATTTCACCAAGAAATCAATGAATTTGATCTCATTTTAAAGAAGAATATCTCACTCTTCCAAAGATACCAAAATATCAGCCCCGTACCGAACAAATTTAGGATATTTTTGACAAACAATACCAGCCCTTTCATGTGGGAAATGGTAGAATATGATCTCCAGATAGACCTTATTGAACGAATGGGGCAATTTTAACTCCTAGGTCTCGTAAAAAAATTAACAGGGTGTATTTTGTGCGATTTCTCGACTATTGCTGAAAGTAAATCATATTGTCACCGGAGTTTTTTTTATCGCAAAAACCTTCCGTTGTGAAGGAGTATTGAATGTATCGCGTGAAAAAGTGAGTCAAATCTCTTGTGAAGATATGTTAAGTTGATTACGTAGAAGTTTAGTTGTATACAAGTATATTATTGCACAATTTAAAAGATAGTATTTAATTCATGCTTCCTACAGCTGCTGTAAGTAAAACGTATTTTTCGAATATCGTCTCCATTATGACTAGGGAACTATCTCGCTCAAACTACCTTGAAGTTCGACGTTATTTAAGTATTTTACGGTATTAAATTCCTCTTCATTACGGTCTCATACAGTTTTTAATAATCAAAATCCACATTCAACGCTCAAGGAAATTAGCTCCCAAATGAATGGAGACATATCGCTGAAATATTTCGACAAAGCTGTGGACCATCGTCGCGAAATATCTCTCTCAACGGGCAAAAATCGACTCGTAAATATTGGATATTGGACTCGTGAATTTAATAGTGCACCATGATTGAATCCTCTCTTAACTCATGGAGGTTTTCCATATGAATATTTTATTATTAATTTTTTACAGCCTGAAAATAAGCATAGCCTTAAAATAAACTCCGCAGGAATTTAAAGCGTGAATTTTATTAATTTCGTGATTCTGAGATGAATGGGGTTACGTATGAGCTTTTTTTCAGAGGTGAACTTTTAAGCTAGCTCTCTCTTCGTTTCATGCTATCAAGTGAATTGGGGATTGAGCCACCAGGATTTAAAAAAAATTTAATATGAATTTGATTATTTTTAACCCAAAAGTCATATCGAAACTCGTAAATTATTGTTCATAATATTAAATCTGCGGATATTGATCGGAATAAATGGGAAACCTAGTTTCGAAAGTTATAATTGGTCCTGAAGAACTTTTATTCTGAAGTTACGTGTGAATATAGGGAGCAGGGATGCTGCCTGACAAACTGCCCCTTGCGGATTAATATCAAGTCGCGAAATATAGGAACTACTTAAATAATTTAGTAGGAATTATATTTTATACTAATTTTCCCATACTAATAGCGACCCTCGGAGGCGCGAGGTCCGGGGCATGTGCCCCGCTTGCCCGACTCAAAGGACGGCACTAGATGCTGGTAGCTGTATTTCGTAAGAGAGAGAGGAATAAGGGAATGCATTTTCATGGCAGGTGTATAGATGAAGTGTTTTTGTTAATCGATGAACGGTTACTACGTAGAAAGGAACCCAGTTTAGAATTTTGCGTGAATGGACGCGGAGAAAAAATGAAGGAGTACTTTGGTCGCATGGCGGCCGTTTGTCATCACCAAACGCATTGTGTCGAAGAAAGGAAAGGCTTTTGGGCAGTCTTGCCTGTACCCCGCCCCGACCGGGGGGGTCTTGCCGAGTTTTTCCTCTGAAAAACTATATTTTATTCCGACTTTAGGTAGTTTGGGCGAAATATCATGTCACCAAGAAAAAAAATGAATTTGGTCTCATTTCAAAGAAGAAAAATATCTTACTCTTCCAAAGATACCAGCTCCTTGGCTGACTAATTTTCGAGATTTGGACGAAAAATACCGGCCATTTTACGTGGGAAATGTTATGTGCATGCACCCCAGAGAGATCTTGGTTAAAGAAATGAGGAATTCAAAACTCCTAAATCTCACCAAAAAAATTAAGCGTGTAGTTCGTATTTTTTTCTCGACTGCTTTTGAAAGTAAACCATATTGTCACCGGGGATATTTTTTCAAAATCGAAAAAAACCTGCCATTTTGAAGGAGTTTTAAACGTACCGCGTGAAAAAATGAGTCGAATTTCAGACTTATGTAAATATTTGAATTTAATTACTTAGAAAGCAAGTCGTATAGAAATATATTTGTGCGCCATTAATATTGCAATATTTAATTCATTCTTCCAGTGGCAGCTTAAATAAAAACGTGTAATTCGTTTATGGTCTCCATTATGACTAGGGAACTATCTCGCTCAAACTGCCTTAAATTTCTCTTTACTCTTTGAAATTCGCAGACTTAATTTTCATACCATTCAGAATTCCTTTTCTTGTTTCTTTCTCTTTTATTTTTTCAATGCATTCTTATCTCAGTCATACGAACACAGTCTTGTTTGGGGATATCTATCTATCTATTTGATGTTTAAGCATGGAAAATACTGACGGATTTATTTTATAGCTCGAAAGTTGGACTTTAAAAAAAAATTTACATTAAAAAAGTGAGATTCACGATATATATTCATTGACCAGCATTATTTTGATACCTTTTTTCAGACAGTATGTTTTTATAAAAATTTATTGCAGACATGCCTGCCGTTTAATAGAATGCCCTGGTTTTGGCTCGCTAATTTTTTAAAGCATACAAAATTACAAAATATTGTGTAATTGAGGAACACATCTACAAAGCATTGCAGTACTTTGTGGACAATTTTTCTCGCAAACCCGAAGTAAATCCGCAGGTTGGGATTTCTCATACGTAGGCACTAGTGAGTTCCATGCAAAAATAACGGATTTTATCATCATAATGTGATTTTATCTTGCTTGACCCGAAAATAGGCAGAAAACCAAGGTGTACCTACTTCAAAAGCTGTCTCCTACAGTTCATAATGGCCATGTTTTCTATTCCAAGTTTCATCAAACAAATATGATAGTTAAGCCGTGAAATGTTAGACTTTATATGTTCCTTGAATAATAATTATTTCTACTTACTATGGATATTTTTACTCCTACCTTCAAAACCATCGTAAGACTTCTAAAGTTATCGTATACTGACTTTTCCAAGTACGCCAAAGTGAATGCTGAGATGGCCTTTGTCAGAACCGACCACAACTCATAATGAATAAGAGTAAAGGCAATTTTCCTCTTAGATAAATTTAGATAAACTTAAATTTCTACTTAGATAAGCAAAACCTGTGGGTTTTGTTATTTGTGCCTGCTGATGATGCAGTGCATTGAAACCTAGATCAAGTACAAAATTATGTCAGTAAAAAATTGCCTATAACTCTTATTCATTATGATAAATTCTTTCCTCTACATCAAGCCTGATACTTCTCTTTTGGTGCAACAACCACTCGAGTAATTAAAGTTACGTAGACCAGGGTTGAAATTCGCTATGAAAAAATCATCAAGTCAAATGATTTTTTCATAGCGAATTTCAACCCTCATCAAGTCAAATGATTTTTTCATAGCGAATTTCAACCCTGGTGAATACGCACCCGTGCGAGTGACTTCGTACCACATCATTTGTTACATGAAATGTTTGGAAAAAGTTACGTAGCTTTTCCTTAAAATAACGATTCCTTCGCAACCCACTCTCCGCTATCCTATCTTTATAGTTTTCACCGTATCTTTGCTTTCCGTTCATGAATTTCGTTACATTCCCAGTAGGTTCTTGATTCTTTTTCCTTCCTGACTCGTTCATGAGTGAATTTAAAAAAAAATGAAAATAGTTGGACGCCTATGCATGGATTTACTCAAAGTATGCACCGAAAATTCCCAAGTGAAGTGGGTGTCTTTTGTATTAAATCGAATTTCATGACTTTTGCGTCGTCACTCACGAGTAGGAGTTGAGCTGTGTTGCGCGGGTCCTGCCGCAAATCACGGGAAAGAGGGAAAAAATTGCCGTCTCGACTCAAATTCTCTCGCTCGAGGACTTTTAACGAAGCGTGGAAGGGAACCGTAGGAACCTTGGACCGTTCTCTTTTGAGACATTAGATCCCTTTCGCCTCCTCGAGAAAATCTTGAACTCGCCCGCGGAAGTCTTGTTCCTTGTCCTCACACCAAACCCTTTTTGTTCCTTATGCCCGCGTAACAAAGGGACCGATGGAAGCAGTCCGAGCTTTGTTTTAGGAATTCCGTAAGCTCGAAATGGCGTTTGTTGGCAGACTTGACCGATCTTTGGGGAAATTACAGAGTTATTCAAATGGAAACAATCCACGTGGGCGGTTATTCACAATTGCATGGCACGCATTGAACTATTTAACATTCATCATTATTATTATTGCTACAGATAACGTACATAATTTTCAAAGAGGAGGGAATTGATGTGGCCGGGTCTGATTCATTCACTGCTTGTTAAATCCTAAGATTAGTGGACTGTAGCCTTCAACTTCAGAAAAGAACCAACAGTGCTCAAATTTACTATGGGTTCGAATGTAAAATACTTTCACGTAGTGGCTCCTAAAGGTGTATAGAAAAGAGTCGAAAGACTTCTTCGAAAGAGAAGAAAGAGGGCTTCTGGCTCATTTGCTTTCCCAAATCCCACCTCTGTTCCTTTCCGTTTTATTGTTACAGTTATAACGTACCCTGCCATTCGCTCTTTTAGCGGCTGGCAGGGTAGCCTCTAGATATAGATACCACAGTAAATATTTTAACAATTAAAGTCTTTCTTCATAGATGGAAAACAAACACGCAAATATTTCACCGTAATGATTGAATTTTTCAATAGGCAAATTATTATTTTCAATAGGCACATTATCCGACTTGGTCAGCTGACACAATTCATTTTTAAGGCAGCCTACCCGCATAGGGAGCTTAAAATGGTAGATAGTAAACATCCTCCAGATAGGTAGGCATACAAGGCCTTATCAACATCATCATCATCATTGTTCATTTAATCCTAAGATTGGCTGACTGCAGCCCTCCATCCTTCTCTATCTAATGCCAGTTCCCTTACCTCCTGGTATCTCTTCCTATGCACTTCCCTCTTTATTTGATCAATGAACTTATTCCTGGGTCTTCCTCTGGGGACTTTTTCCTCTATTTTTACTTTAATTATGTTCTTCACAAACCCGTAGTGCCTCAGGGTGTGTCAAATCCATCTGGATCTTCTTCTCTGTATTGTGTTTCATATGATCCTTTCCTCTTCTACTCTTCTCTCATCATTTCTTATTTATACATTCCTTTGATCTTCAGTATCCTCCTCCAGCACTAGATTTCTAAGGCTTCTAATCTGTTCTGGTCAGCTTTTCCAATGATTCATACTCTCAATCCATGGAGTTCCACACTCCACATGAAAATTTTCACATACTGTTTCCTGGTTTTTGTAATCCTATCTTCTTTGAGCACAGCAGTCTCCTTCTTTCCGTGATCACCTTCTTAGCTTGGGCTATTCCCCGCTTGATGTCCGTTTCACTTCTTCCATCCCACGTGATGGTACTTCCGAGATAGGTGAAGTAATCCACTTCATCTAATTTCTCTCCTCTCAGGGTGACTTCTAATTTCAACTTCTCTCTTCCGCATATTAGGATTTTGGTCTTCGTCTTATTTATTTTCATGTTGAATTCTTGGGGTCTGATTATAGACGTAAATAAATGACTGGTGAAACCTCTGATATGGAGCGCGGCGCTGTATGGGTTGGAGACTCGGTCGTTGCGAAGGAAGGTTTTACGTAGACTTGAGGTGTTTGATATGTGGGTGTGGAGAAGGACGGAGAGGATGAGATAGGTGGCGAAAAGGCGTTTTCTGGCAAGCTTGGCCGATCTTTGGGGCGAATCGTATAGTTATCCTAATGGAAAGGATTCAAGAGGGAGATCTCATTGTCTTGCTTAGCACATTGTGAGCTGTGTGGGATTCATTTTTGTTATTATTATTTCTTAGGCAATCTACCATTTGATGTAGTAGGAGCGTCTGAAGAAATTACAACTTGGCTGTTTCCACATGAGGTTTTATTCTTACTGACCATGGTTTCGTTACAGAGTAACATTATCAAGAACCTTGATAATGTTACTCTGTAACGCAACCATGGTCGGTAACAATAAAACCTCATGTGGAACAGCCAAGTTGTAATTTCTTCAGACGCTCCTACTATGAAGGATTTCCACGAAGTCACGCCCGCTACCATTACTTACATTTGATGTAGGTTTAAATGTAATTTCAGGGGTGCAGAATTCATCTTGAATGATACTGGCGCAGGCTCCTATCTCCTTACAATTTTTTTCTTTATTTCAGCATACGTCGTACTCTATTTTCTAAGGTAGTTTTTCAATGGAGGAGAAAAATATAATTTTATGTAGGTATTCTACCGGTGAAAGGTAGGTGTTATTAAAGTCAGAAAAGCTCCCGGTTTTCTACTCTTTCAGGGTCTTATCTACCTTTAGTACTTCCTTTTTCGCCTCACCATTCGATCTATCCTTCTTCATCCAGTCCATAAAACCTATTTCCCTCAAACCCCTTCCCCGATTGCCCAACATCCTTCCCTTTATCACATTCTTGAACAACCCATCGTCACTTATTACATCCTCCAGCCATCTACTCCGCCGATCTCGAATTTTATTCAGAAGTTTCATTTCCTCGCCCACCATCTGAAGCACTTCCTCGTTAGTCTTCCTCTCGTTCCTTTCGGTACATCGGTCCTTTTGGCCCTTCGTTCCTTCCGGTCCTTCGCTCCTTTCGGTCCTTCGATCCTTTCGGTCCGTCAGTCCTTTCGGTCTGTCGTTCCTTTCGGTCCTTCGTTCTTTTTGGTCCTTCTATCCTTTGGTCCGTCATTACTTTCGCTCCTAATTTTTAGAGATTCGACGTTATTTATGAAATCCTCAAAATTCATCTGCTGATCCTAGCAGTGTAATTAGCAGCTCTTTTTTCTTAATATAAATGAAACTTTTAAACGAAACCATTTTCTCGCCCACCATCTCAAGCACTTCCTCGTTAGTCTTCCTCTCGTTCCTTTCGGTACATCGGTCCTTTTGGCCCTTCGTTCCTTCCGGTCCTTCGCTCCTTTCGGTCCTTCGATCCTTTCGGTCTGTCGTTCCTTTCGGTCCTTCGTTCTTTTTGGTCCTTCTATCCTTTGGTCCGTCATTACTTTCGCTCCTAATTTTTAGAGATTCGACGTTATTTATGAAATCCTCAAAATTCATCTGCTGATGCTAGCAGTGTAATTAGCAGCTCTTTTTTCTTAATATAAATGAAACTTTTTAACGAAACCATTTTCTCGCCCACCATCTCAAGCACTTCCTCGTTAGTCTTCCTCTCGTTCCTTTCGGTACATCGGTCCTTTTGGCCCTTCGTTCCTTCCGGTCCTTCGCTCCTTTCGGTCCTTCGATCCTTTCGGTCTGTCGTTCCTTTCGGTCCTTCGTTCTTTTTGGTCCTTCTATCCTTTGGTCCGTCATTACTTTCGCTCCTAATTTTTAGAGATTCGACGTTATTTATGAAATCCTCAAAATTCATCTGCTGATCCTAGCAGTGTAATTAGCAGCTCTTTTTTCTTAATATAAATGAAACTTTTTAACGAAACCATTTTCTCGCCCACCATCTCAAGCACTTCCTCGTTAGTCTTCCTCTCCAGTTTTATTATTCGACCAAACCACAGTTTTATTATTTGATCAAATACCTGGATAAACAAACTGCAGGGAGGTTTGAGTCAGAGGTCAAGAAATAAAATAGAATGCGCTATTTTTGTTGTCGCGGGAGACGTGGAGGTCAGATCTCAGATCGGAGAAACGCTCGGATGAGAACCGATGACGAATGTCTATGCACTCCGTGCGCCGTTGTACACCGCCGTTTTCCTCCGTGCCTAATCTTAGACGGGCGTTGAAACACGTCGCGCTCTCAAATGCGCTCCTGCCCCCGCTTAATGAGCGCGGTTTAACCCCTCCCCCGGGCTCGCCTCGGAGGGAAACCGAGATTACGCCCCCTCGCGGGGGAAGGGAGGTGGGGAGGAAGAGGGAAGGAGGGGGGTCGAGGGAGTTAGGGATGTCTCGAGTTTAGGATTACCTCCTCTCTCAGGGCGCTACACCGTTGGAAATGGTTGAAGGGAAGAAGATGTGAACAAAGACTAATTTCCTGCCTCCCTTACGGAACTCTTTCGCGGTTGGTAAATGGCCTCGACTTAAGTTTGGCGACGAGAAATCTGAGCTGCAGGTCGGCCGGGATATTTAGTTTGTTTGGGCGTAATATTTCTCCTGTCACAATGGAGACCATATTCGAGTTTTATAATGAAATCTAAGCAGAGCTGAGAAGGATTAAATTTATACAGCGGTGCTGAAAAGATCGGTGCTCGTTGAATTTCAACATAAGTAAGAACAAAAAGGACTTTGTTGCATAAATCAGTGGTCGTTCCTAAGATTGGTTCTTATGATCCTAAGATTGGTTGACTGCAGTCCTCCACTCTTCCCTATCAAATGCTAGGTCCCTTATCTCATGGTATCTCTTCCTATGTAATTTCCTCTTTATTTGGTCCACGAACTTATTCCTGGGTCTTCACCTGGGGACTTTTCCCTCTATTTTGCCTTCAGTTATGTTCTTCATAAACCCATTGTGTCTCAGGGTGTGTCCAATCCATCATGTTCTCCTTTTCTTTATGATGTTCCATATAGTCCTTTTCTCTTCTACTCTTCTGTGCACTTCATCATTTCTTATTTGGTCCGTCCATTTTATCTTCTGCATCCTCCTGCAACACCAGGTTTCAAATGCTTTTAGTCTATTCTGGTCAACTTTTCCAATGGTCCATGCTTCCGATCCAAGAATAATGTTACAGAAATAGCGGGCGAAATGCATATACCATGTCCTACATTTTGGTATATACATTATGAGACTGGCAAACCGGTTCAATTTTGGGAAATCGTTCACCAAGGACCGGTCCTTTTTGGGACCCGTTCATTTTTACTCGTTCACTGTTCCTTTTTTATTTTCAATATGTAGTTAGCATTTAAATAAGTAATATAAGAAACTAGAAATAATTTGTATGTTGTATTAATCGCTTTATATAATATTGAATAAGTTATAATAACAATGAAATTACGGAACGGATTTAAAATAATAAAGAACCGAGTAACCGAAAGGAACGAGGGACCCAAATGAACGAGTGTCCGAAAGGATCGAGTGACCGAAAGGAACGAGTGACCAAAAGGTACGAGTGACCAAAAGGTACGAGTGACCGAAAGAAACGAGTGACCGAAAGGAACGAGTGACCGAAAGGAACGAGGGACCGAAAGGAACGAGGGACCGAATGGAACGAGGGACCGAAAGGAACGAAAGGACCGGTCGTTCCGGAGAAGTCGGTCCTTCCGTTCAATCCATGAACCCATTCCTTCGGTCCCGTTCGTTCGCGAACGACCCACCTCTATTCTGGATGACGTTCGGAGTAGGTAAGAAAGGTGGTTGGGGGAGGTAGTTTGGAAGGGAAGGTTATTAAGACGTTGGATAAGAGGAGAGATGGTGGAAATAGAATAATAATAATGTTTTATAATAATATTAATGTTTTATTACTCCAAAAGAGAATGCTTACAATATATAACTTTGGTTATATCGGGGAATAACTTTAGGTAGCCATGAAAGTAAACCTGAATAATGGCTACCATCGTTTACATAATGGTTTATGCACACACATATATAAAGGAAATACAGAATTTTGAAATTTCAGTACATGTATCAAATAATATTACAGTTATAAGAAAACATGCTCCAGACTTTATTTAGTAAATAACCAAGATCGTATATTTTTTAGTGTTATGTTTAGGATTTTTTAATTAAAACATGAAACAGGTAGCACACTTTAGGTCCTATTTACAAGAAATATTGTTTGAATAACGTCAGGTTCGGCTTGGGTAAGGAAATACGTGCTTTACGTTGAGTTTAGGGAGAAGGATTGTACGATAATTAGCCAGAATTGCCTCTTCGTATGCAAAAACGTCGTAATACTTTATAAATAAATAGATGTCTTAAGGGGAGCAACATTAGACTACAAAATTGTGGAACGGAACTTTCAGTGTTATTTTTTTAAGATCAATAGGTTTAATGTCTGAGATGAAAAAGCTTAGGACGTTTTCTGAGATGAAAAAGTATTATAATCATTAGAAAGGGCCCAATACTATACAGAGACTTCCTATTAAACCAACATCAGTCGGTAGATTACGTTAATATTAGAGGCTTCCATACCCTTGGCGCGTCTGACTATGTGGGGGAAGAGGGCACAATATAGAGTAAGTGGACAAGTTTACGTATCTGGGTAGTGCTCTGCATTAGATATGCTGTGCGAGAGGTAGTACCCCCTACTCGAGGACGTACTTCGGCAGACCGCACGGCATCAACCCATAAAGTGAGCCAGGGAGATACCTAATCCCAAATTATTGGGCAACGGGCTCTTCCGGATGTGCGGTAGGTTTTTTCGCGAAAGCGAGGCCGACGGCTACTCGTCTCTGTTGTTTGGGTAACCAAACTAATGCGAGCACTTCGGGGAGGCGGAGGCCCAATTGAGGTCCTTTTGACCTCAATCCGCCTCATTAGTGTCGGCCTCGAAGGGGCTATTGGTTTAGTTAACCTTCCCTTCCCATTCTTCCTTCCCACCTCTACCTTGCTCCGGGCATAAGCGAAAGCTTGAAACCAGGGCGGAAGTTGTAATCCTGCGGCGAGAGCCGAAACAGCTGTGCGAGAGGTAGTGGATAAAGATTAATCATAAGAAGACTCATTAACTATAAGCATGATGAGATTCTCTTAAGACAAGAAGGCGGGGCTTAGCATGAGGGTGGAAAGAGACAAAATAGAGCAAGTCGACCAGTTTGCGTATTTGGGTGGTATTCTGCAGGTGAATAGTAGTTTGAGCGAAATATCATTTTACCTAGAAATCAATGAATTCGGTCTCATTTTAAAGAAAAATATCTCACCTTTCTAATGACACCAAAAAATCAACCCCTTACCACATTACTTTCCGAGATATTTGCAAAAAAATACCAGCCCTTTTACATGGGAAATGGTACGTGCATGCTCTCCAGAGAGAGCTTATTTTAAAAAATGAGGAATTTCTAACACTTAGATGTCGTAAAAAAACTCACAGCGTGTAGTTTGTAAATTTTCTCAACTATTTTTGAAAATTAATGATATTGTCACTGCATTAAGTTCTTGGGTATCACAAGAAACCTTCCGTTTTGGAGTTTCAAACGCACCACGCGAAAAAAAGTCAAGTTAAAGACTTATTTAGATATTTTCATTTAATTACTTACCATTTCTGTCATTTAATATTGTATTATTGCACCATAAATAATGCAAAATATAATTCATGTGTCCTACAGCTGATGAAATTAAAACGTAAATATCGAATATGGTCTCTATGATGACTAGGGAACTATCTCGCTCGGACTACCTTAATGGTAGAGATGTAAGACGTAGGCTAAAGTAGCATTTTCAAAGAGGAGGGAATTGATTAGGAACGGTCTGAGTAGTGACGTATATATTGAGTGGTAGAGGCGTGACTGGTAGCTTCATTTTCCTCGAATGAAGAAAGATTGATTTTGCCTTTTTGGTTGTACTACTGAGAAAATGGAGAAATCAGGTAAACTTTACTGCAAAAGATAACCAATCCATCACAATGGAAATACGCATAATTCTTGGAATGTGATAAGTGACATTATGAGATATGGCTCTGAAAGTATAACCATTGTGAGGAAAAACAATACATACATCAAAGCGGTAAAGATGCATTTAAAAAAAGGGGAGGGAATCGACGAGAAGGAGAGGGGTCTAAGTAGAGACGTTGAGAAAAGGCTGGGGATAACTCGTACATGGAGCGTGTCGCTGTATGGGTCGGAAAATTGGTCAACGCGAAGAAAGATGTACGTAGGCTTAGGGCGTTTGAGATGTGAGTGTGGAGAAGGATGGAGAAGGTGAGATGGGTGGTAAGAAGGACAAACGAAGAAGTACTGGACATGGTCGGAGAGGAGAGGAGACTGATAGTGGAGGTACGGAGGAGACAAGGGATGGATGGATGGCTTTTTGAAAAAAGAATAAATTTTTAGGGGGGTAATAGAAGATAGAGCACTGAGGAAGCGTGAAAGAGGAAGGAATAGGATAGGAATTCTGGAAGAAATATGAAGAGGAAGACGATATGAGGATTTTAAGAGGGATCTAATGGCGGATCTCGTATTGGAGGGAAAGCAGAACGATATGCCTTAAATTAGAACGCTAGAATAAGTTCTCTCCAAATACCTTCAAATCAACTGGTTGAATACTGGTAGAGGTGAAGGGTCTCACATTTGACCATAATTGGTCCGAATAGACATCCATTGGTCCGGTAGGACTCCGATCCGATGACCAACTCCGACAGACCTCACTACGTCCACCGTTAAAGGGAGTCGGCGGACACCTTATCCCATGAATTTGGGCAATGGGCTTCGCCGGTTCTCAACAGATGTGCGGTAAGTTTTCGCATAAGCGAGACTGGCGGTGACTCGTCCAACGTTGTTGGGGTAACCCAACAGCTACGAGGACTGGGGGAAGGCGGGGGCACATTGTCGTCCTTTTGACGTCAATCCGCCTCATGGTGTCGGCCTCCCAGTGGTTGTGCTTCCCTAGCCCTTTCCCACTCCCATTACCATTTTTCAACTGCTTACATATTCCCAGGCGATAAGCGAGAGCTTCTAGACCGGGGGGGTGGGCTTTTAACCCAAGCGCGGTGACTCATAACAGATGGTAGAAAATACTGAAATGATAACAGTTGCATCTTTCAGTATAATTCTATCCAATCTCTTCTATTATGTGTGATTCTCGCAGCAATGTATCATTTTTACCTTCGGCTGTGTGTACCAATTAGAGGTGGGTCGTTCGCATTCGTGCGGGTCCGAAGGGACGGGTCCAATGAATTGAACGGAAGGACCGAGGACCGACTTCTGTTGAACGATCGCTCCTTTCGGTCCGTCGATCATTTCGGTCATTCGTTCCTTTCGGTCATTCGGTATTTCCGGTCACGGAGTAGGCTTTCGATCCTTCGTTTCTTTCGGACTGTCGGTTCCTTTCGGTCCATCGTTCTTCTCTGTCCGTCAGTCTCTTCGGTCCTACGTTCTTTTCGATCATTTGGTACTTTCGTCCCATCATTCCTTTCGGTCCGTCATTAATTTCGCTCCTTCGATCCTATCTTTAAGAGATTGGATGTTTTTTTTTAATCCCCCAAAAATTCATCTGATAATGCTAGCGGTGTAATTAGCGGGACTGTGAAACCTTTTTACGAAACCATGTTAAAAGCTGGTAATATTACCTTCCATATTTTATTTCATCCAACATTCTTTAAGCGCCGCCATTACGGCATGCCAAGTATTTCTAGTTTTTTTTGCATTCTTTAAACACCAAGAAGATGTTATACTCAAATAATTATTTACTTTAATTTTTTTAAAGAACCATGTTTTTTAAACGGACCACGAAGTATTAAATAATCTCTCCTAGCCCCATACAGATTTATGACTCCATACAGATTCCTAACCACATACGGATTGCCCCGAAAATTTGTGATTGTGAACTTTAATAGCTATGAAAATACTTGTAAGATTTAAGACGAAAAACGTGGGGCGCACGAAATAGATAAGTGGTGCATGAATAATTCACCAAAGTCCCTAACAATTTTATTGTACTGCAAATGATACGAAGACTTGTGTGAGTTTTCTGTGCGACAGCTACACCCGACACTCCTTATTTTTATCCATTGCATGCGCCCCACGTTTTTCGTTTTAAATCTTACAAGTATTTTCATGGCTATTAAAGTACACAATCACAAATTTTCAGGACAATCCGTTTGGGGTTATGAATCTGTGTGGGGCTAGGAGAAATTATTGTAGACTTCCCAGTCCGTTTGAATAACGCGGTTGTTTAAATAGTTTTTAAAAAATTAATTAATTATTTTCTGCATTCCGCCGGCCTCGGTGGCGGCGGGGTAAAGTCCTCGGGTAAAATCCTCGCCTTCCAAACCGAAGGTCGCGGGTTCGAGTCCCGCCTGGGTAGGATATTTACACCTCCCTGGGCATGCTTGTGTGTGTGCGTCCATGTATTAAATACCTAGTAATTGGCTTCGGCTGTTAGGTATAAAGAAATTATTATTATTATCAGTCTTGTGTGAAAATATCTGAAATGGAAAATATACCATTACAATTGTACCGTTCAGTTGTTTATACGAATCAATTCGTCAAAGGCATCGATCGCATTCGATGACACAGGCTTTTCAATTTTGTGCTCCGCTTTTTCCCTTACTGCCTACTTTTTGTGCCCGTCTTTCTCCCCTGGTGCTAACTTTTATCGTTATTTTTTATTATTATTTTGTATTATATTATATTCGTATTCTTATTGCATATTACTGCATTTTCATCCAGTTCTGGGGCATGTTTAAAATTTCAAGTCTCTCGCTCATCGAGAAGTTTATTTAAAATCGAGTGCAAAATTTGTACAGACAGACAGACAAGAAATGGACTAAATAAAAAGGGGTAAAATAAAAATACATGACCACCAATAAAAAAAGGTACGGTGTACGAGTGAAAAAGAACGGGTCACAAAAAGGACCGGTCCAGAGTGAACGAGTTCCCACAAATGAACGGGTTTGGCCATCTCTCGTACCTATGCCTCTTTAAGGTAGTCCGAGCGAGATAGTTCCCTAGTTATAATAGAGACCATATTCAAACTATACGTTTTAATTTCACCAGCTGCGGGACACATGAATTAAATATTGCATTTTTAATGGTGAAATAATATAGTTTTATGTTACAGATTTTGTAAGTAATTAAATGAAAATATCTAAATAAGTCTTTAATTTGACTCATTTTTTTCGCGTGGTGCGTTTGAGACTCTTTCAAAACGGAGGGTTTTTTTGTGACCCCGAAGAATTTACTGCGGTGACAAAATGATTAATTTTCAAATATATTTGAGAAAACATACAAACTACTCACTGTTGATTTTTGACGTGATCTAAGTGTAGAGAATGCCTTATTTTTTAAATAAGCTATCTCCGGAGTGCATACACGTACCATTTCCAATGTAAAAGGGCTGGTACTTTAAGGAAAATATCTCCGAAAGTAATGTGGTAAGGGATTAAATTTTTGGTGTCAATGGAAGGGCGATCTATTTTTCTATAAAATTAGACCAAATTCATTGATTTCTAGGTGAAATGATATTTCGCTCAAATGACCTTAAACTGGTGTGCGCGTCTCCCCTTGATGTATCTCGTACTTCTGCGCGTTATTCCTCCTTTACGCTCGGTTGCATAACGCGTTCCCCTTCTGTGGGAAACCCTATACGCTTTTGATGTCGTCCACCCTCCCGCAGCGCCTCCTGTATCCCACCTTGATATAAACTCTCCTCTCCCTATGTGTGCGCTCTCTTACACCGTTCGACTTCCCCGCCGAGCCAAGTCGACCCCGATTCCTCATTCCAGCTCGCTCTAATTACCCCTCCCCCCACCCCCGCTCCCCAAATTACCCCCCTCCTTTCCCTCCCTACTCCTATCTGCCTCGCCCCTCCCCGAGTCTTCAGTTCCATTCCACATCTCGCCTCGTATGCCGGTGACGTCACGGCTGAGGGCTCGCGGTCGCGAGAGAGGGAAAGGATGGTCTCGCTTCGTCGAGTATTAAATGAAGACGGAACCGCGATCGTATCGGGGAATTTTGCGATCGTAAATCAGCGGGCATAAAACGTGACTGCGAAGATTTCGCAAGAATGAAGGTGTTAAGGTATATATAAAAGCGTATCAGGCTCAACTTTAAGGAAGCGATAGACATTGATATCCATTTCAAAATGAAAAACAATGGTAACTTTCCACATAGAATTTTGTAATGATTGCCGACCATGTTTTCAGCACCTAGTGCCATTATCAACCTTGATTCTGTGTGGAAAATTACCATTTGTTTTTCATTTTGAAATGGATATCATAGTGTTAAGGTAATTTGAGTGAGATAGACCCCTAATCATAATAGAGACCATATTCGAATTATACGTTTTGATTTCAGCAGCGCATGGAATGAATATTGTATGATTAATGGTGCAATATTATACTTTTATATGACTGTAATTGTAAGTAAGTAAATAAAAATAACATTGTAAGTCTCTAACTTGACTAAATTTTTTTCGCGCGTTACGTTTGAAACTCTTTTACAACGGCAGGTTTCTTGTGATCCTGAAAAAGTTTCGGCGGTGAAAATGTGATTTTTTCAAAAATAGTTGAGAAAACATATTCACTACACACTGTTAGTTTTTTCATGAGATCTAGGTGTTAGAAATTCCTCATTTTTAAAATATTTTGTCTCTGTAGTGCATACTTGTACCGTTTCCCATGTAAAAGGGCTGGTATTTTTCGTCAAATATCTCGGTAAGGGGCTAATATTTTGATATCTTCGGATGGGTGAATTTTTTTTAAAAACGAGACCAACTTCATTGATTTCTAGGTGAAATGATATCTCGCTCAAACTAACTTAAGGAGGAACTTCCCCTTCGAAGGTCTGTATTCTCAAGAGTTGAAGGGGTTTTGCAATCCTCCACCTTGAACCTCTTCAGTATATTCTCTTGATAACCTTTTTTGAGATAAAGTTATCCCGTCCTCAGACTGAGTGATTTCCATTCCAAGACAGAAACGGGCCGGGCCTTCGTCTCTCACGCCTACTATCTTCATTAAGCCCTTCTTTATTCTTTCAATCCATCGTTGAGTTTGGGAAGCTATTGCAATAGCTTCTACATAAACAAGAACAAGAATTATTTCCTCCCCTTCCTTTGCATAATACAGACAGGGGTCAGACTTAGTACTTTCAGGTCCAAGAATCCTTTGCAATTCATCAATTTTGAAGTACCACTGACATCCAGCTTGCCTGAGACCACATAGGGCTTTCCTCAAACGACAGACTTTGTTACCTATCGTCACGAAAGCAAAAAAGCCGCTACTGACTTTGTTATCTCCAGCGGTCAAAATTTGCTGTTATGAGTAAATTGAGGTTTAGTGATGCCTTTCATACTGTTTAAATTTAATGTAACTACTCCTGCAGGTAAAATTTGATTGGACTAAGCTTTGAAGTGAAGCTTATACAACGTAACTCAAACCGATAATTGTGCTGACACCAGCCTCTGCGGAATTTCATGTCCCGCCCTGAAGAGCCTATAGCGGGGCCCGCTTGAAATGCTGTTGAAATTTGTTGCTTTCTTTTTGTTGTATTTTCTCCTTCTTCTGTTATTTCTTTATCAAGCGGGAATAAACGTTGTCGAAGCTGAAAAGCGCTGACATATTCGACCTGATGACGCCTCCAGGATAGGAGGAGAAACGTAGTCAGAAAAACAGCGACGAGACTGAACCCGAAAAGAACGGAACCAATAACTACCCACTCGCCGCCGAAATCTTTGACAAAACTTCAATACTTAGTTACAGTTGAGAACTTTAATTTTCTGAGCCTTGTTATGCCATAGATTCCCGCGAGGTGTGCTTCCGAAATTTTCATAGGATAGTCCATTTGTTGATTTCGTGACTTCATACATACATAATGTATTATACCGGGAAAGTTACGTTTTGTTGAATGTCAGTGAATCTCCTCCCGGATTTCTTCACTTTTCGGGGGCCTATTTCACTCTAGTATATACTCTTTCGCCTCAGCATACGATCTACCCTTCTTCATCCCGTCCATGAAACCTATTCTTTCTTCCTCATCACCACTTGCCCAACATCCTTCTCTCTATCACACTCTTCAGCAAGTCATCGCCCTTTATTACCTCCTTCAGCCATTTACCATGCCTATCCCGGATTACATTCAGAAGTTTCCTTTCCTCGCCCACTATCTCAATCACTTCCTCGTTAGTCCTCCTCTCCGTCCATCTCACCTCCTCCATCCTTCTCCACACCCACATCTCAACCGCCTGCAGCCTATTCTCGTCCTCTTTTGTCAGGGTCGACGTTCCTGCACCATACAACGCCATTCTCAAGATCAAGCTCCTCACTAGCCTCTTCTTCGCATCCTTACCCAATATCCCCGTCATCAGCTCCCAACTATCACTAAACGCCTCTATAGCTGACGCTGTTCTCCTCCTTTAGTCTTTGCTTCTATGCCCATTTTCCTCTATCGTGCTACCTAAGTATTTCACTGTTCTACTTGCTCCTGTCATCAGCTCCTTTTTATCACTAAACGCCTCCTAAGCTAGCACTATTCACTTCTGTAGGTCTTTGTTATGTCTGTTTTCTTCAAGCGTGCAACTTAAGTATTTAAAACGCTCTACTTGCTCGAGTTTGTGTCCTCCAACTTTAATCACAAGCCTAGTTTTCTTTGACCTTAAGAGTCTCATGACTTTTGTTTTCTTATCATGACTTCGAAGAAGTATAAAGTATAAATCGAGTTAGAGATGCATGGCTGGTTGCTTCATTTTCTGCGAATTAAGAATGGGTGATTCGGCCTTTTTGGTTGTACTACTGAGAAAAAAAGGAGAAATCAGTTGAACTTTACTGCAAAAGATAACCTACCCATCACAATGGAATGACGCATAATTCTTGGAATGTGATGAGCGACAAAATGTGGTATGGCACCGAAAGTTTAGCCATTGTGAGAAAAACAATACATGTACCACATTGAACTCCATACAGATGATAAAAACCAGATAGAATATTCATACTCTTAGGCACAATGGATGTGTGAAGAACATAACTGAAGGTAAAATAGAGGGAAAAGTCCCCAAAGGAAGACCCAGGAATAAGTTCATGGACCAAATAAAGAGGAAAGTACATAGGAAGTGATACCAGTAAGTGCCTTGCATTAGATAGGGAAGGGTGGAGGGCTGCAGTCAACTAATCGTAGGATTGAACGATCACTGATGATAAGATCGCGTGAAGTCATTCACCGTGAATTTTGAAGTTTATCTATCTACAAGTGTGAAATATCTTACTGCAGGTTAATGTTTGACGCCAGTGCTTCCATAGTTCGTATATTGTATGTAATCCTTCATTTATTAGTCTTGTACACATGAATTTATCGAGCTTCCTCGGCTAGTACGCCGAAAATAAACATAATTTTCTTCTCTTCATGGATTAGGCAATATTGCCTATTCCGGAAACCATCTTCAGGGGACTGTATACCCCAGCCTAAAACGTCGTTTTAGTTTGGCTTCTGTCACATCCCAGGAGAGATCTTTGCCTTCGCATTTTCTTTTAAGATTGGGACCCAAATAAGAACCCAAAAATGGGAATTTACGTAATAACTGTTCAATAACCAAAACGTCAATATGTAGAATGTGACACAATAAGAAAAGCAAGTTTAGAGTGCCTGCTTTATTTTTTGGACGATAAAAATGCGCTATTTTGTGGTGATTCCATCGATATTTTTTCACTAAACTATTCTTAATCTTACTAGGATAATCAAACGTTTAAAGTTGGTTCATAAGGCATAATTGTTTTCTGGTGCTGACCACTATCTCCTTACACAATTTATTCCTCCATCTCAGCGTACGTCCTTTTTCTCTTCTTACAATCCATAAGGTGGAACCTTTATTTAAGGCATACCTGACAACAAGCGAAACAACAACAACAAGCAAGGTGGGACCTTTATTTACGGCATACCTGACAACAAGCACTGATTTATAATATGTTATAAACTAAAACGTATTCTGTCGAATAAATATTATTAGAAAATTATTAATAAAAATATTATTAGATCATCATTCATTTAACGAAGATATATTGGTTTAAAAATGATGAATTTTAACGCTGAAATGCATTGATTTTATGGTAGTGCGATAGAATCTCTTCACATATTTTTTTTCAATTTCTGCCCAAATAATACTATTCATAAACTCAAATGAAATGTAATACATTTTGAGACTACTATTTTATGTTTTTCAGCTTAGGTTATCAATGAATATATATTATGGATTTAATTGTTTGTAATCGTTTCCTAGGTAATGTGTTGCTTCAATTTCCACATTTAGTTCACACAGTCCTTGGCGCCACTTGTAAAAATGTCTTCTCAGTCGAATCTTAAATAGCCGTTGTTGATTGTTGTTAACGTGAGACTGCGGGGATTATTCAATAAAGATCGAAGAGATATGAACTACTTGATGCTGTGAATGATAGCTGACTGTTTTTGAGACCTAACAGTTACTTTGTAAATGCTAGAGAGGAAATATCTACTACAGGAAGTGTGTAAGAGGCATATGAAACTTCCATCGTGAGCCTTTCCTCTGCTAATTGGATCTTTTACTGTTAATTTACAGCTACATTTTTTTGGTTTATTACCTGTTGAGAGCCTTAGGAATCAGAAGGTATGATCTAGATAGATTGATGTGGATGTTTATGTGTAGCCTATTATTCATATGTGGACTCGGAGTAGGTTCAATAATCTCTCCTTTATTTGTAATTAAAATTATAGCTATTGGCGCAATTTCTCATATATGTATGATATTGTCGGATTTTATTTTCGAAATCCTTATAGTACTTGTATCCGTCTTCTAATTCATTCCACTTTTTCACCTCACATTATTATTAAATTGCCGTAGAACGATATTCACGAAGTGCTAAGAAGTTAATTGTGCATTTGTGTAATTAAATTTAGAGAGGAATTAAATATTTATGTAGACCGGACAGTGTTAAAAAAGAGTGTAATTACGTCCCGCGTGTAGTACTACATTTTTGATCCACTGCATTATGATTACTGGTAAGTAATACCGGTAAGACGTGATTATTTACGATCTGTAGACTGTATTTACATTTGAACTGCCGTCTTTCATCAATAGACGGCGACTCAATCGGAATAGTTGTTTGTTTACGGAATTCTAGGCAACAGTTTTGGCGATGAGTCGAGAATCCATAATGAATATTCATGAATATAACACTACTATTTAGGCTTAAATAACTGACTTCCGGTATTACATTGGAGCACATGGCCGACATATTGTGACAAATGTCGCTACGTTGCTAAGGGAAACTTCTGCTGTTTACCCTGTTGGCCAACTCTATTTTTTCAATATTTATCAGTAATCGACGTTTAATATACATTGTTGATTGTTTAATCTCGGGAGATAATTGTACTTTTACCTCGATTCATTAAATGATCATGATATCAAATCCTGCCGAAATAAAACGGAGGCTGGAGTAGGTATAATTACTGGCTTTTGTGACGCAGTGAAGGCAGTTTGAGTGGAGTATCATTTTACCTAAAAATCAAGGAATTCGTCTCATTTAAAGAAAATATATCACCCTTCCATTGACACCAAAACTTCAACCCCTTATCACATCACTTTCCGAGATATTTGCCAGAAAATACCAGCCCTTTTACATGGGAAATGGTACGTGTATGCACTCCAGAGAGACCTTATTTGACAAATGAGGAATTTATAACACCTAGATCTCGTCAAAAAATCAACAGTGTGTAGTTTGTGTCGTCTGAACTATGTTTGAAAAAAAATCACATTGTCACCGCATTAGGTTCTTGGGTATCACAAAAAACCTTCCATTTTGAAGGAGTTTCAAACGCACTGCGCGAAAAAAATGAGTCAAGTAAAAGACTTATTTAGATATTTTCATTTAATTACTTACAAAATCTGTCATATAAAACTATATTTTTTCACCGTTAGTAATGTAATATTTAATTCATGTGTCCTGCAGCTGGTGAAATTAAAACGTATAATTTGAATATGGCCGCTATTATGATTTGGGATCTATCTCGATCGCACTTCCTTTAAAGCTTCGGTATAACGCTTTGTACTATAATAGTTTACCTGAAGGAGTATTTCCATGAAATTAAAAAATAATATAATTTTAAGAATATCACCTAAATTTACACATGACATCAGATCGTGTGAATCTTAAGAAAACAGTGTTTTGAAGAGCAGGTTTCATCCTTAAAACCAAATCCCCGCTTATCCAGCATCTTATCCTCTATTGCTGCCCTCAGCATCCTTTCGCATCTCATTGTCTGTTCCAACCGCTTAATCTGCCTCCACGTGACCGCCTCCCAAAAGTTTCCTCATCCAATACATCTTGCCCCCCCCCATTCGTCCGTCTTTCTTATCATCCACCGCACCCTCTCCATTGTAATCCGTACACATGCCTGAAGATCTTACTCCCCTTTTCGAAGATTGCTTTGTCCTTCCTGACTGATGTATCCTCCCCGGTAGTCTCCACCCGGAGATCCGATTGGGGGACTGTTTTACCTCCGGAACATTTTACTCATTTAGCGTGAGGGGCTCCCACCTTAATCCCTCCGAAATTTGCGAGAGACTATATGTTCGCTCGTAGCAGTTTTGAACTAAGTTTTTGTGCCTATCTGTTCGACAGTTTATCTGTCAGACCTAAAGATGTAGTGAGGAGTCATGATAATATTCTCTGTGTCGCTATGAAACTCATTAGATCTGAATTTCTCAAGCAAACTAAGCCTAGCGTGTAGCCTCCGAGTCTCTAGGGGCTCCCACCTTAATCCCTTTAAAAGTTGTGAGAGACTATATGTTCGCTCGTAGCAGTTCTGAACCAAGTTAGCTGTTTTTCTTTGTATTTTATTAATGTTTTTGATAAATCTTTATGACCAGGGTCCCAAATGCTACGAGCCTCCGAGTCTCTAGGGGCTCCCACCTTAATCCTCTAATAAATACCGTGACATACGAGAAGTCTTCAAATAACGTCAGCTTATATGGTGAACTAGAGTATCATGAGACTAGGTTCCTAGTACTTCTATACACTGTTTTTCTCACTCCTACGAGTAGGAATATAAACCGTAGAATGAAGCAGAACCGGATTCCGAGGGAATGAAATGGGGAAAATTTTTGCAGCAGAAACCACTTAATATGCACCTTCTCTCTCCATCGACTCATGTCCTCGAGCAGTTTGTCGCACGAGGTCAAACTCACGAGTGATGAGGAAACTATTCGCGTGTTTCTCCAACCTCCCCAGTCCCGATGACGGTGAATGAATTACACAGGAAAGCATAAAGAAACGCACGATCTGGTGGGCTTCCTTCGGATGGTGGTTCATAATATAACCTGATGACGATTTTCATAATATTCCTTTAGGTAATGGAAAGCAAGCGTTGGCAGCATATAGTCTCAGTATATAGTATGACAGTAAAATGACAATACACGCTGTAAATACACTAAACCATGGTACTACCTATAAAGGTAGATGGATAGGGCGCTTGCTATGCTCGCCAATGCCAAGGCTACGTCACTTGCTGCGATATATCGTATGTAGTGACTTTAGCGTCATCTACTTCAGGCGCAAATTAAAAAAGATCTTTAAATAAGACGATAATAGGTTATTAATGTATGAATAATTATTTTAATTGTTTATACTCAGTGAATTTGTTTCCAAATAACTACGTTATGATTTCGTTAGGAAAAAGTCACATGGCCTGCATGGTCCGTATCAAAATAACGAACATGGCGGCAAGTCGGGAATGTGAGACGCGACCCGGGCGGCATTATTGCTCAGCCAGTTGGTGCAGTAATTTTTCTGGCTGCAGATTAGACAAAAAAATTGCATTTTTCAACTTCCCGAGTGATTTAGCGAGGTAAGTACGGTGTGAATAAGATGGTTAGATGTTTTACAGTTATGACCGAAGCCTGGTCTTACTTTTGTATTGACATCTAATTAATTAATTTGACCTATGGTCCTATAGTATGGCTGTGCGAGGATTTATGTGATTTTATGCCAAGTTTGAAAATGAATTCCACTCCTTTGTTTCAAATGTTAGGTTGAAGTTTTTGTAATAATGTAAATTGTGTCTTCAGTATCACTATTCACAATAAAGTTTGTGTGAATTCCATTTGGTTTCTTTTCATTGGAAATTATGTACCAAACCTAAGAAACAATATCAAATACCAGGAGACCTCGTGAATTTTCATCATTTGAACCAATATCGGAAGAATGCAGAGGTCATGTTATAAGCTATCGCTCAAGGTTTGAGTGCTTCGGTTTAAATTTGGCGGGGTCATCGTGGTTGGGAAGCGCCTGACCGCTAGAGTGCTCTGCTAGTAAAGCGTTACCGTTGAGGGAAGGGGAGTGTCGCGGTCTTGGCCAATGCTATAAGCTGAGGCTAGTCCGCCATTTTCGTTAACCCTCGTTTTCCTATAGCGCTTGCGGGCTAACGCACTAATTTTTCACATTTATTATGTTCTCCATCGTTCGCTTACCACAAATCAGTATTCATTTACTTCTTATATATGTATTCTCTTAGCATATTTTGTATATTTATTTAAATTAATATCCATCAATATTTCCGATGAAAACTATTGTAAAATTGAGTAGAATCCATATCACTAAGCAGCCAGTGCATGTTTCAGGAGTACCTTGCCTACAATTTCAAACAGATGGTTGATATTCTTGCTTTATATCCGCTAATTCGACCATTCCGTCGTCCTATCCATAGGAAAGTAAGGAGAGAGCAAGCAGTGCTGCGAACCGGAGGCAGATTCTCCGCTGATTGAATCGGAGAATGCGATGCGATTACAGCGCATTCTCCGGATGCCTCCGGTACTACCAACTGAGGTCGGCGGCAATCGGTGGCAAGACAAAGGAACGGGGGCAATCGGAGGGAGCGGAGGTTTTCAGAGCTGCGAGTCGAACTTGACTCCTGCGGGCGCTGACTCCCAACGACCTGCTAGAAATTTGACTTTCTTTCCTTTGGACTATGAACCTTGCAATAATATATTAGTTTAAAATATTAAGTTATTTAACATCGTTAATATTAAAACGGGGATCGTTAAAATCTATCTCCAAGCATAAATAAATTAATAAACAATCCCAACAATGAATATGAACGAAAAAGAGGAGAGTCACTCACGAGTAATCGGAGGCTCGGATTGAAAGCGCGGCAAACACTCGCTCCGAAAACCTCCGCTCCGTTCCTAGCACTGAGCGCAAGGTTAAACTGGTTGAACAATATGGTTGTTATTTCGGTTGTTAGGCTTCAGTTTGATGACGTAGTGCCCTCGTCATATCCACATTATAGTATTTGGGCGTTGGCTGTGCGCAGACGTGAGTTGTAGCGAATGAGTCAATGTTCATAGTACTTTTTTTATAGATGTGTTAGTTTTGAGCCGTAAGGGTGGACGATTTTTTGAATTTCACATACAAAGTTGCAGGTGACCGAGATCTAACAACACCTGATTTATGCGTAGAGAATTAGAAGTCGAGAAGGAGCGAGATGGCCAGAGTGTGGGTGGCGGAGTGGTTAATGTGATTGCGCTGGAACAGGGAGCTGGAGCGCTGATCGATCCCCGCCCGATTGCTTTGGAGAGGTCTACAATATGGTTTTAGCATGTTTTTCCAGTATTTCAAAGTTAAAGATTTTACATTTTGAGTCTAATTAGAAGTCTTATGCCCGTATTCATAGTCGTATTCCTAGGGGTTACCTGGGTATCTCCCCGCCAGGTAACACCTAGGTGTCCCCTACGCCGAGCGATTCATAAACCTTACCTGGGTAGCACCCAGCCAGGGGACGCCTGGGTAAGAGATTTGGCTACAATCCCACGCAAAAATACATATGAACGGTTCCGCTGAATGGCTCTCGATGTTTTCGATGCTCATTTTTCACCGTAACCAAGGACGCTATAAACAATAATATAGTACCCTGTCACACGATGTTGATGAAATATGATTGAAGGAATACGAGAGAATGTTTAAAATATTACTTAAATATTTATATAATATGAATGGTGAGGAATACGAGGGTGGTTCAATAAGTACCCGAGTTTGTAAACAGAAGATGTCACTATGGAAAGTTGTAGATATTATTGTGCACTATCTTTAGTACAGTAGTATCAATTTTACCCACGCGGAGGCAGCAGTACTGCGTTAGGGGAGCTTTGGGTAAGCTTCATGCCTTACCTAGGAAATCGACGGCCTGGGGGAGGGTTAGGGGACGGCAGTCCCCTGGGTAACGACTATGAATACCATTTCTGAGCGAAGGGGTTCCCCCACACCTGGGGAACACCCAGGTAACGACTATGAATATGGCCCTTAATGTGTTCGATATTTTAGGCGTAAGAGGCGTATTTTAGACGAGGAAATTCGACTTTTTACAAACTATTTATTTAAGGTAAGGCAATTAGCGGTTTAAACACTTTGCTCTACCTTTCGTTTTGATTTAAAAAGAGCAAATGCAATGTATTAGCATTTGAATGAGGAATTCGCGTTTCTCTTCGATTTTTGCTGCCGATTCATTTTAAATATTTTTTGCGTGTTTACGAGTGTTTAGGACAGTTCTGACAGTGGAAAAAGAAAGCAAACCTTTATTTGTGAGTGAAAAACAAACGCGGGCTTAACTGCCTCCGAAGGTGTAAACTGTAAATACACTAAACCACGGTATTACTAATCTATAATAGGCTCTCCCCAGACCAGCATGAGTCAATTCTGCGCATGACGTCATCCGGGGTGATAAAAGTAACCCACGGCTCGAGAATTAGCGTAGCAATGATGGATGAAAACTCCGATGATTTCAAAATTTTCCACTCAATGCATGTGCTAATGATACGTTATGAAGTCATTCTAACGGGTCCTTAAACACCGAGGAATGAAATTTGCCATGTAAAAATTATTTGACTTGACAGGAATTCGAACACGGAACCCGTAATTGCCGGTCAGTGCACGTTCACTGAGCAGGTTTCGCCTGGAAAATATAAAAAAAACGAACCCCCACGATCGTGTGGGCTCGGGTGGGAAGGGGGTGAGCCAGTAACAGCGCCAAGCCTCCTTATGAATTTTTAGAAATCCGGCGTCGCATACCGGTCAAGTCAAATGCTAATCATTTAAAAGACGAATATCATCCCTCGGAGATTGATAATTTAATTTTTAGCAACAACTCGGAGGAGTCAAGCACATTCTAGGGTCATTCAGCGCTACTCTACTGAATATTTGATCGGATTCAAAGAGTAAGCGAGAACAGCGTTAGACAGAATGCATTTTTTACAGCATGGGTAATTCAAACGACAATTGATTAATGAATGAAAGTTTAAACTTTTACCATTTTCATCATCGAATTTGTCTTTCTCCGGCAAACTCGGACCATTCTTCGCACTTACAGAGGTATATTTTAGATATCTAAAACAAATTCTATACCCTCGCATGTTTCTTCGCATTGGTGTTGTATCCAAACACCACACAAGTATCAAATGTGCAATGTACTCAGTACCAAGCTAGCGCCTGATGTAATCCAAAGTACGTCATGGCGTTCGACCCAAACGATGCGTAACGACGTACCTTGTATTACATGTAGTAGTAGCATGCTCGAAAGATTAAGAGAAGAGGGAATGGATTCTCGGGGCTCATTTCACAGTGTCAGCTAACAAACAGCTATGCGACTTATCTACGTAATACCCTGCTAGCCACATGAAGAGGGGGATTGTGTTGGTGTGGTTGGTAGAGTATTGCCTAACCATACGGACAGCCAGGGTTCGAATCCCTGCAGGCTAGCTTAAGATCTTAGTTTGACATCATCTTGCTCCTACTTTACTGGACGATATATACTGGACTCAGAACGATGCGAAAACACATGAAAAACTTGCTAAGTAGAAAGAAATAACGTGCGGACCTTAAAAAGAAAACTTGATTGGAATATTCACGTAAATCTCATGGGCGAAGAAAAGACACTTAACCCTACAGTGGTGACGCCCGGTCTCTCAGATCGACAATACAATCTTTATTGTGACTCAGGCGAAGTATGAAATTTAGTTTTTCATGCTTTTTTGTAGGTTCCTATTTTATACTGCTCCTCCGATATATATAAGCCAAAAAATCACTTATTGTGAGCATATCGCTACTTATAGCTGCTCTCAATCCCACAGACCGTGCAACACCAGTTGTGTCTTCAAATTGTACATATTTTTATGCGCTCTATGAAATATGAATCGATAAAAATGTGGATAAGTGATTTCTGACATATTATAGAAATGAATCCTTTAGTATGAGCCCATTTCTTGTAACGGTAATTTTTCTCTTACGGAGAAAAACAATGCTCTAGTCATTAGTAGGTATAGATTGAAAACAAACCTAAGAACCTTTTCTTTTCATGGTGAAAATTTTGAGTAAATGTTTTTAAATTCACGTTCGAAAGCTGCTGCTTGGGTATCATTCATGAAAAAACTGATATCTTCTTTTCAAAAACTCCAAAATCATAGTCGGTCCAGAAGACCGACGTCACTATGTATGTCCCGATAATTTACGTCACCAGGTACTGTAGGGTTAAAGTAGCCCGTGCGGTGTTACCGGTGAGATAAAGAAGTATTGGAAGACCAAGGATGGAGTAATAACCTTTATCATCAAACTAGTATGCAAGAAGGAATGACGTAAGCACAGGCGAACCCTACGAACCCTGAAGAGGAGGATATTATTCAGAGAAAACCCGATCCCTACTTGAGTGTCTTGTGGCGGGCACTTCAAGGGCAATACTCCTTCCGTCGGATGAGACATAAAACTGTGCTCCCCAATTGCCTTTCGTTAAGAGCAGGCTAATGCCGGTGCCGGGTTTCTCTCCACCCTTCCTCCCAATTCCCAAAGATCCCTCCCATATCACTATGTCGCAAATGGCCTTAGTTGTCGGTCGCCGCCCCAAATATCCAATCAATTCTACTTCAAGGGTGTGGGGCAGAGGTTGGAATATCGCAAAAATACACTACACTAAACACTAGTTAATAGAATGGCAACTGTTAATAAATTAGCCAAAGACTTCAAGTACCATTCAGGAGGAGGTATTTCATCAACATCCACTGCCCAAATAATATGATACCAATTTTACGGAAACTACGAGTATTCATGTATTTTCCACAAAACAAATGCAGAACGATACAAGAGTAATGTCAAAAATATGCGAGACATGCTGATAATTTAACGTGGCAGATTAAGAACCAATAATTTGGTAGCAAGTCATCCAATTAGCTATGCCTAGTAAATAGTCTCAATAGCAGATGATATGGTCTCCGATGCTTACAAGAAAAATTGGATTTTAACCCGACCGTTCTGCATCTATTTCCTCCATTTTTCACCCACGATCCAATCTACTGGAGTGCATATCGGACTTCGTAAAATTTTATCGATGTCAATAGAAAATAGATCGACTGGGAACTAAGCATTGAAGAGTGAACAAAACTTAGTCGATAAAATTAGATAATAGTAAATAAACACAAAGAATAATTTCAACATATTCAGGCGAGATATCGTGGAAGTTCGTCATTTTAAAATAAAAACAACAGTTGCACTCTTTCACAAGGTATTTAAATGCGTAGTACGTTGCGTTTCAGCTCACAGAGCCATTATCAGGTACAAGACAACCAAATGATGTCTCTGGTGTAATTTTCAATTCGAATTCACAACATTTACTTGAAAGCGAACTAAAAGCATGAAACTGCGAATAAATATAAAACTTTAATGGAATAAATTTTAAGTTTTATCACAAACTTTGGAACAGGTATGCCATTTCGAAACGTTAAAGTGACGTTACTTAACTCTCATTGGTCTAATGGGGTTGAATAAACCCCAACAATTTTTTTATTATAAATTTACTATATATAATATTGGCATAATAGTTTTGTGTTATAATGGTTATTAATAATTTAATTTTAATTTATCGTGCAAAATAAAGACCTTTTATTTTTTGACATTTTTCAATCTTCATAATAAATTTACTTTTTTAGCGAAGAGTATTGAAAAATAAATTTTTATTAAAATGTTATATTTCAGGAATAGATTCTCATCGTTTTTTGCTCAAAATCAAATCTGTATAAAACTTTTTTCCGTAAAAAACACGATTTTTCACTAACTTAATTCTGGCGAACAGTTATACAATGCTTAAACAATTGTTATTCGTTGCAAAACTGTGACTTTTTCTATGATCCTTAAAACAACTCCTAAATTTTTTAAATAGATTTTTATAAACATTATTGAAGCAGGATATCAACTTTTCGGTGCTGGGGTGATTTTAAATCAGTGTGACCGTTATGCAATTCTACTGAATTTTGATCAATTAGGGTCAAAAAAAGGAAAATCGCTTGCAAATTGATAATTTCCATCATAATTCATGCATTTACATGCTAATGACAAAACAAGGTTTTTCTATCAAATAATTTTAAGGAGGAATTTTTATTTTAACCATTCCAATAACCTGCCCTGATTTCAACATTCATCATAAAGTAAGTCTTTTTTTAAACTATGAAATGATGTAAAATTATTGCTAAGTCATAGGTCAATTAATGAAGATTTATTTGAAAATGATTAATCTTACCGCTGAAATAAACTGCCTTAATGGCAGTGCGATGGCTTCTCTTCACTTAACATTTTATTCTCAATTTCCACCCGAGTAATTAACTTAAAAAACTTGTAAACATGCATAACATACTGAGGCACCTAATATATATTTTTCAGTTTAGCCCATCGATAACATAACACAAGTAATTACGTCTGAATAACAGACTTCCGGTTTTTGTCGGAGAACAAAGCCGACATATTGCGATGAATTTGGCACGGTTGCCAAGGGAAACTTCTGCTGTTTACCCTGTTTACCAAGCTTATTTTTAATGTAAATAAAAATCAGGTACTTAATATACATCGTAAAATGTTTTAAGCCTTATATTATTATAACATTCCCTCAAAACGTTGAAAATCATGACACTTAATCCTGCCGAATTAGCAATAGAGACTGGATACAATGTAATTACTGGTATGCGTTACGTCGTAAAAGCTACAGCTCAACGTTTTTTCCTACAGTTTTTCACCCGATGGAGTATTAACATGCAATTTAAAAATATAAAAGGCATGCACTGAACGTAAATTTTTACTCATTTCAGCAAATTTTGTTAACCTTAAGAAAATAGTATTCGAAGGCCAGGTTCTTTCGTAAGGGTGTGAGAATACATTTTTATTGCTACGCTATAGTTAACCTCACAAGTTTGGTACATTCACGCCGACGCCTCACTATATCTCTAGGTCTGAGAGAAGCGATAAAATAAGAGAGGTACATTGCCGAAGAGATAGGTACAAAAACTCGTACTTTCCTTACACAATGATGATGATGATGATAAAGTATTCTACCGGTACAGGTAGGTTTTGCTGAATGTCAGAGAATCCGCCCTCGGTCTTTTACAATTCCAGGGGCCTATCTCCCTATAATATATCCTTTTTCGCCTCTGCGTAAGATCAACTACACAATAAGCGACCACAATAAAAGCTGAGCTCCACTAAATACACTCCCAAGTTATAATTTCCATCGACATCCTCCCAATATCTAACAGGTTATGGGCCCAGGACGACTGTAACTTTTAAGACTGACGTATATCACAACTAACATCATGTCTTCGAGTTCGGGCGCCCTTCCGGCGATAGAAAAATTGGGGCTTATTCATTCTGATCTATGTGGCCCCATGACTGAATCCTCTTGGAATGGTGCTCGTTATTTTTTAACGTTCATAGATGATGTCACGAGAAAAACTTATGGGTACTTTATCAAATGCAAAAGTGAGGTCTTCTCTAAGTTTATAGAATTGAAAGCTTTAGTAGAGACAGATACAGGATGCTGGGCTGAGTCACAGATATTGGGCTGAAGCTGTGATTAATGACCATTCCTTTCCCTTAGAACTAGTCATCACTTGGTTTTTGGGACAGTTCTTGGTCATTAATCAGACTTGGTGTTTAGAAAGACTGGAAAAACGATTGAAGGTTTTGTTGATGCGGATTGGGGTAACAATGCTGTGGACAGAAGGTCCTGCACTGGATTTGTATTTAAATTTGGTGGTAGTGCTGTAAGTTGGGAGTCCAAGAAGCAGCGAACTGTGGCCTTGTCAAGCACAGAGGCTGACCATCCAACATCCCATAACAAACGCCATCATTTCACCTCCCAAAACCTTATCCCTCACATCTTTACACGGCTGGTGTCCTAACACCCCCTGCCACACGCCCATGCGGCTCGCAGGCTAGTATTTAGATGTGAAGCACGTGAAAAAATTGAAGAATGACGAACTCATTTTCGCTCTCATGACCGCTATCGGAAAATAACCACAGTATGAGCGCATGCGCAATGAAAAACCGCGATTTCTCCCGGGCTACAAGGATCTTCGGATTGATGACCTCTAATGCTGATGATGTGAATACGAGCTGAAAGCCTCGACGTTAAAACACACACCCGGCTGCTCCGGCGCTGACGATTTTAAACGAATAAACCTCTCGGAGCGAAGCGTTAAGCGACGCATGCGGCAAAATTCGGTGGATGCGTAAACTTAATGGTTGGGAGGTGGGTGAAGGGGGGAAGATGGGAGAGGCAGGGGAAATGAATAAACCAAACGAGGGTTTGGTTGCGAGGGAGTAGGGTGAGGTTTTCGAGTGAACGCCATTTAATTAGCTTCAACCCCCTCGGGGCGATCTTCAAGAGGATGTCAAGTGAAGGCTCGTTTCGGAAGGAGATAATAAATTAGTCAAAGTCGGGAGAGAGTGGGGAGGGGAGTGAGGGAGGGCGGAGAAGTTCACGAGGGATGCTGGGGGAGTGAGGAGCAGGGGTGGGTTTTTGAGGGGAGAGCGTGAGGAGTGGGGGGGTGTGAGAAGGAGACACACACACACACAGAAGTCGCAGACCTCCCGGAATCGTCACAAGGGGGAGCCGTGCCTGAGTTTTTCGCACGAAAAAATTTAATGAGGAGGGCGCATGAGAAGTTCGCTTAAGTGGAAGTCTGCGCGGGGGCTGTTTGCCTCCTCGGCCAAAGGACTGTTCCCCACCCCCCCTCTCCGGCCCCCCCAACCCTCTGCCTTATGTCCCTTTATAGCTAGGGCAAGCCTGCATTATTTAGACACGATGACAACTCCCGTATTTCAGCGAGTAGGTGCTACGCTGAACTACAAGCTATTCGAGAGAGCTCCTGATGCCGTGAAAAGAGAGAAATAACACTTAATACCCAGAGAAATTCAGAACTGGTATGTTTCAGAGCGACACGGAGAATATCATCATGACGCCTCACTACGTCTCTAGGTCTGATAGTACCTACCGATAAAATAAGAGAGATACATTGCCGAACAGTTAGGTACAAAAACTCGGTTCTTTCCGCGCTCAACAAGCGACCACGATAAGAACTGAGCTCCACTAAATACACTCCCATGATACATCTCGCGTGCAATCTCCGGCATGTGTTAGTACCCTGTAGTGCTATTTATATGTCACATTAATAATACAAACCGGTAGTTATATCTTGAGTAGTGCACTGCATGGTAGAATGTTCTTCTACGTATCACCCTCCTGGTTTCTGATCTGACTGCGTACCGTTGCCCTGACTGCTTTTGGCCTGCGTCTGGCATTCGGAGGAACGTGTGTGTTTCCGATTTGAATTGGGATGAGTTCTACATGCCTGGTGTGGAATCACCCCGTGCCACACACCCTAGTGGTGGCTTGCACGGTATTTCGCTTGATGTAGATGTACACGTTTCACCATTTCACATCCCAAAACCTTATATCTTTACCTTGCTGGAGACCTGAAGGTGTCCTAACTCCCCCTGCTACACGTCCATGCGGCGGCTCGCAGGGTATTATGTAGATGTATCATGATCTTAAAAAATTAAACTTGGTTTTATCTCCGTACAGTTTTACTTTACACACACAAACCTATGTTTCGACTCTATTCTGTCATTTTCCCAACGTAGTATCGTCGAAGTGTAGGATGGTGTGCAAGAATATATTGTGTTGAAATATGAAAAAAATGTTACCTCTTGAGCTCATAATGTCGGTGACCAATGTCCATAAAAATCACCTGTTTCTTTGAAAGACGATTAATTATAACGTATATATATATATATATATATATATATATATATATATATATATATATATATATATATATATATATATATATATATATATATATATATATATATATATATATATATATATATATATATATATATATATATATATATATATATATATATATATATATATATATATATATATATATATATATATATAAAAGTTTGCCAGAGGAAGACAGACGACAAACACAGAAAACAAAAAAATGATGAACACACTTACAAAGTTTCTTGATATTTCGGATAATAAGTTTCCTCATGATCAAATCTCCCTCTGTACCACCTATTTCCCTGGAGCTCACTCCATCCGTCGCTTAATCAAAAACCTCTACCCCATCCTCTCTGACAACCTAACCACTTCCAAAATTTTCCCCCGCTGTCCTTCTCTCACCTTTAGACGCCCTCCCAACCTCTCCACCCTCTTTAAAATCACTAAACCTCTTTCCAAATCAATCTCCCGACCTACTAAGTCCCTTCCGACGCCGTGCAATCGCCCACGTTGCAAAACTTGTGGCATCCTTCTCACCCAGCCTCTGCCTGATAAATTCCTTGCCGCTCATCTTCCTTCCGTCCCCTCACTCTCCTGCGTTTCCCATAATGTTGTCTATATCCTTCTTTGCCAATTATGCCCTAGTTTTTACATCGGTTTGACGACCACTCCCCTTAACATCCGCATGAATGGCCACCGCTCCAGTTGTAATGAACCACCTTCTATTTCTGTTTCCCTCCCTGTTGCCACCCATGTTTCTTCCCACAACTCCACCTTTAATAATATTTTTAAGGTTGGCATTCTCGCCTCCCTTCCCCCTTCCTCCTCCCCACTCCAAATCAAAGATCCTGAGTCCTCTTGCATTTACTTATTCCAGGCTTTCTCTCCGCCAGGACTCAATAAATCCCACTAACTTCTTCTATCACCTCTGCCCATACTACTTCTTCCTTTCGAATTTCTTCCACTTCCCGCCTCCCGCCCCCACCTTTCCTCTCCCTCCCCCTCCTCCCCTTCCCCTGTCCCTCCCCTCCCTCCCTTCCTTCCGCCTCAGTCCTCCCTTCCTACCACCTCAATCCTCCCTTCCTTCTCAGTCTTCGCTCTTGCGACCAAGGTGCTAGTGGCACCGAAATATCAAGAAACTTTGTAAGTGTGTTCATCATGTTTTTGTTTTCTGTGTTTGTCGTCTGCCTTCCTCTGGCAAACTTTTATATATTCGTCACTTAAGTGATCCTAAGTGCATTTATATATATATATATATATATATATATATATAGAGAGAGAGAGAGAGAGCGTTATATATATATATATATATATATATATATATATATATATATATATATATATATATATATATATATATATATATATGAAAGCTAGCGATGTAAGTGTGATCGTCTCTTTTTTTGTGTGTCTATCTCCTCCATCCTATCTACATCGTGTGTATATATATATATATATATATATATATATATATATATATATATATATATATATATAAATATTTATACAGAAAGGTAGAAAGAAAGTGGATAGGAACACATAAAATGGACGAACACAGTGGTCTGTGTGTCACAGTGGAACCACTGTGTTCGTCCATTTTATGTGTTCCTTTCCACTTTCTTTCTACCTTTCTGTATAAATATTTATGTGAGTATTTGCCGCTGTGCGATCTGAGTGAATGAGTGAACGAATATATATATATATATTCGTTCTTCCGAGAGGTGGAACCAGGCCTATGACACTCTCAAGTACCTCCGAATCGCCATAGGTGGCATTGAGCATCACCGATCGCAGCTCTCCAAGCGGGCTCGGGTGTGCTTCGGACGCAGTAAACTCTTTCGTTCTTCTCTTGTTTGCGCACTTTCACCTGCTTCACCGTCGTGGCCACGTTGCGGAATGTTGTGAGTGAAACTTTCGAGGGTATAAAGAGGTTTTGTGGACAAAAATTTCAATCACCGAAGAAGATGAGAAATTATTGCACAATCACATCAAGCAGCTGAAAAACCTTCGCCTATGTAGCGACCATTTCCAGGAGAGATGCTACAGAAAGAAATACCCGAAGCCTCTTCCGACTCGTGATGCATTGCCATCAGTGCAAGGTAGTGTATAGATGGATTATGAATATTGTCTGCTAAAATTTGTGTAATATTTTGTTTCGCTGTAATGGATAAGCAACTATTTAACTTTTACAGTTTTCGCTGGAAATTCGGCTGGAACTTCGGAGCTTGAAAACTCCGAACAGCGGAACCTATTATTGGCATTGAAATTAATGTAACCCGAGGAATAGGTTAGTAATAATGTCAGGAATGGACTTTTATTATCATCTGTCTTATATGGTGTGAGTTGTGTTTGTGGGAAAATTCTATAATATGATTTAATTATCCGTCTTGCATATCTGTGTGTGCATATATGTGATAAGAAGTATTTTTGTGTCTGCTTATGCGTGCTTTTCATTCATTGACTTTGCTGAACCACTAACTTCATTGTAATTGAGAAATATATTATAGTGCATGGTAGTGGAGTTGAACCCCCAGTAACCCATGAGGTGATTTGCAGTGTATTGCGTGGGTTAAATGTTACTCGTATGCACGTCGTTTTTTCCTGTAAACCCTTTGATTTGAAATTAGCCATGGAATGTTAGGTAACCATCGTCGAATTTCCTCCAAATGTGCCTAGATAATGAGCAATAAAAAATGAGGCTGGACAATTCATAAACCTCTCTTGTTCTATTTGGTGATAATTATTGAATTCTGCTGTCACTAATGTGATTAATCAGTTTTCTTGCTGGGAAGTCACCTGGCTCTGCTCTTAAATCTGCAATCAAATTTTAGAGAGACATCTTGCTCTGTTAAGGGATTATTACCCATCTTGGAAATAATCTTTTCATGTATATAATAGGTGTAAAAATTTTAAGTGGCCTAATTTTAAGATGAAGATCTAATTATACTGCTTGCTCTGAAAGATAACTCTTGTTCTTTTATTCTGGCACACAGTAAACTGCCGTGTGGTGGAAATGGAAGATCCCAAATGTGCTTTTGCTGGCTTGGTGACTCCTCAAGGTTTGTTTTATGTCAATTGAAGTTTAATGTCATATTCGATACTCTTGCTGGACATTGCTGAATCTAAGACTTGTGGATCGAAGACTAAGAAATGTGGATGAGGAAGTGTTTTGGGTGGGTGTTGAAAAATATGAGCGTGGTGTGGTTTTTGATGATAAAGACAAATTTTCTTTGACTGAGTTTGGGAAAATGATGTGTGCTAAGTTTTTAAAGAGGCATAGTTGCCATGATTGTAAATTGGTTGTTAATGGATATATGTCTTCATTGGAGCCAACCCACACTATCCTCAACCTTTTGGAGGAGTGGGAAAATTTATTTATTGCAAATTTTGTCCCAGCATTAGACAAAAAATATATTTGTTCCCAGATGTCTTAAATTTTAAGAGAAAGTGATACATTTAAGAATGCATTTCCTTGCACCTCCGCCAGAACAATCCTGCCTGGTTAATGTGCCAGGATAGAATTCTTTGGACAGTGAAATGCGTGAACAGGGAGAGGGAAAGCAAGAATAGACTTGTGAAACCTCCAAAAAAACTAAGAAAATTGTGTCATGTGTATTTTTTTTCAAAGACTTTTAAAAAACTCATCAGTGTGCATTCTGTAATTTTCTGTCTCAGCAGGGTTTATTATGTCCTTTTGTTTCTTATCTGGTACTTGCTAAAGTTTTGTGGTAAATTATTCAATTTTATGGAAAATTTTTCAATGTTATGGAAAATTTTTCAATTTGTGGTAATTTCACCTGAATGTGTTGGGGTTTATTGTCCTTTGTGTTTGAGTTCTGCATAATTTTGCATTGAATGTTGAAGTTCATGTCAAATAAATATGTTTATGTGCATATTTCTTTGGGTTTTTTTATCGACCTCTTCTAATTTTTACTGCGGCAGGTATGTATCCTGGTATATTTTGATTTTCAGGAAATATTGGAAGAAATTTTAGCCTCCTATTAAGTGCCTAAGGTAGTGACATCCAACTATGTTTGAATTTTCCGGTTTTTTTCCGAACGTTTCCCCCGTGTTCACCAGATGGCTCTACCGTCGGATTTCCCACTTTCATTCTATGGAGCCTTATGAGAGTGTCATAGGCCTGGTGGAACTGTTTCAATTATATCGTCTTCAGGCGTTCCTTCACTATTAATGCGTTCGCTCTCCCGGTCTTGCCCTCATAGGATTTCCCACGAGTACAATTTATCTTTTAAACTCTCTCCTTCTTGGTTCTGAAATCCGCTGTTTAGGGTTAGATTTTCGAGCAAAGTAGAAAAATATGCCTCTGCACCGAATTCAATGCTTTTCTTATGGAAGTAAAAGTTGGCTAAAAATAGCCCTCAAAGGGGCCCTGATTAATCTACATCTACATACTACACTGCAAGGCGCCACATGAGCTTGTGGCAGGGGGTATTGGGACACCATTCGTGTAAAGACGTAAGGTTTTGGGAGGTGAAATGGTGACGTGTATTATGGGAGTGTATTTAGTAAAGCTAGGTTTTTTGTGATCGTTTATTGTGCGCGGAAAGAACGAGTTTTTGTACCTATCTGTTTGGCAGTGTAAGGAGGAGGGCAGTGTAAGAGGAGTCATGATAATATTCTCTGTGTCGCTCTGAAACACATTAGTTCTGAATTTCTCAAGCAAACTAAGCCTAGCGTTTAGCCTCCGAGTCTCTAGGAGTTCCCAACCTAATTTCTCTAAAAGTTATGAAACACTATAGGTTCGCTCACAGCAGTTTTTAATGATGCGTACTGCTTTTCTATGTATTTCATTAATTTTTTTGGTTAAATCTTTATGAATATGGTCCCAAATGCTCGCGGGATATTTCAGGTGTGGCCTAAGCAGAGCGAAGTAGCATCTCTCTTTGCCTATTTCATCCGAAGACCATCCTTTTATACGCTTAACAAAACCTAGTTTCTTTAATGCTGTCCCGCATATGTTTTGTGTTCGTGTTTCCCACGATATATCAGAAGTTCCAAGGTAAATCCAAGATAATTTACTGTATATTAAGATTATATGTTTACTCCACCCACAGTCTTGGTATATCAATATTATTTATAGCTATGTTTATCCTTCTTGGGCCTGAGAAACATGAGTACTGAACTCTAGCATTCTATCAAGGGTTTGGATGGTTATACCGTTGAAAGAAATGGAAATTCAGTTTTATATTAATCGGTCATAGTTATGCATTTTACATACCCTGAAAATGAGAAATTATCGTCTTCAAAATTTTTTCATCCCCTTAAAATCCCATTTTCTAAAACTCAATTTTTCTTCAATGATGCCTTTTTTCCCTAAGTGTATTCCTGTAAACTTTCCTCGTTGAGGAAATGCCCGACGCTTTTCCGTAACGTGTTGAAAAAAAATGCATATCCATTTTCTCTTGGCACTTTCGAGTATCCTCCAAAAACTTAAAAAATGCTCTGGATTTAAAAATATTCAAGTTTGAAGCGTGGCCGCACGTGCGTTTTTTGTTCGCCTCGAGTGCTGGCACGTGTAAAAGTGCCCTCTCTCGGCGTGCACATGCACGATGCTCTACGGAAGTAGTTCCTCGATGTTCCGCTTAGTTTGTTTTCACATCACTCCCCTCGAATATGGTTTGGTCGCCACATTGAGGTGGATGGAGATGGCATTACGTCATCAAACTGTAGCCTGACGACGGAAATAACAAACTTATTGGTGATTCCTGCTCTTTCCTTACTTTCCTTAGGATGGAACGACGGAATGGACGAATTAGCGGATGTATGTTAAGAATATCCGTCATCTGTTTGAACTTTATGGCAAAAAACTCTTGAAGCATCCATTGATTTCTTTTTACCCCATAGTTTTCACTGGAGTCGCGGATAATTATTGATTTAAATAAATAGTTTACATTACGACCTCAAACTGTCGCCTGACAACCGAAATAACAACCATATAAATTAAATTCTCTCAGGTGTAACCTTGTGGAAGTCCAACATTGGATAAATATAATATAAAAAAACTCTGTGGATTTTAACATAGTTAGTATTGACATTATTTTAACAACCATAATATTTTCGTACTGCTCTTTTCTTACTTCCCTTTAGATAGCACGACGGAATGGTCGAATCAGCGGCTGTGAAGCAAGAATAAAAACCATCTGTTTGCAGTTTATGGAAAGTAACTCCTGAAACACTTATTAGCTCCTTAATACCATTGGTCATTCGCTATTTTATCACATTTTTTATCCGGGGATACTGATTATTATCAATTTAAACGAATAAAAAATATGATCAAGGAGAGTGCATATTAAATAAGAAAATGCATGTTGATTACTAGTAAATTAACCATGGAAAACATTGTAAAACTGAAAAACTAGTGCGTAAACCCGTAAGCGCTGAAGGAAAATGGGGTCAACAAAATGCTGGACAGCCCACGCCCATGTTACAGCTTCTGGAATTGGCACATATAGCTAGCGTCCTCTCCATCTATATCTACGGTTTGCTATGATACGACCATCTTTTTACCTGTGGTCACCTTTGTAACGCCACTGGAATTTGGCCAATTCGGGTATTACCATTGTAACGTTCGCAATTGTACGAGCTTAATCTTTGTTATTCAGTGTGAATTCTGGCGGAGTTCTTTCTTTTTTTTAAGAAATGCCCTTTGCGCGTAAAAATATTCTATCAGTATTGCATTAATTTTGCTGGAGATCACCTACGTGGCGCTGTACTGCGCCTATTTCTCCGATTTAATTTTTCTGAGTGAGATCATCAACGGTGGGGAACTATTCTTAAATTGTGGCTAAGAACTGATTTATTGCCCACAGAACATTCATTGAACATTCACTGCGCTTATTAAGTTGCTGCTATAATGTTTAGAAGGCTATGAGCCTACTTAACTTCCTTGAATGAAAAATTATATTTCTCCATTGAATTATTAAAGTTAGTGTTAGGATATTATTTAAAGTGCAAGGGCGAATATTTATATTCTAGTGCTTGAAGCGTTTGAGATGTGGGTGTTGAGAAGGATGGAGAGGGGGATCAAGGTGGTGAGAAGGACGAACGGAGAGGTATTGGATTTGGTTGGGAAAAGAGGAGGCTGGTGGCGGAGGTTCGGAGGAGGCAGAAGAGATGGATGGAGGATGTATTGAAAAGGGAGGGAATCCTGAGGAGGGTAATGGAGGGGAGAACGCTGGAGAAGTGTGGAAGAGGAGGGAAGAGGAATAGGAATTCTGGACGAAATAAGAGGAGGAAGATGATATAAAGAATTCGAATGGGATTTAGTAGCGGATTGAAATCAGGACGTTAGAATAGCTGCCTAATAGCCTACCAGTAAGCTGGGAAAAGACTCCATGCATTTTCAAGTAGTGATAGGTTTAAGTTAGGGGTGAGTCGAATCCCCTTTTTTTAGGTGCCGATTTTGATTCTTTCAAATCGATTCCCGATTTTCGATTCTCGATTCCGATTTCATCGATTCTTATTCCTAATAACAGGTGGGATATTGATATAATTGTAGCGTACGAACATCATTTGAATTCACGTATTAAATGAAAAAAAATAACAAAGACTACTAAGTCTCTCAAAAAGTATATTTATAAACAAATAGCAAATATATCTTCAGCTTATTGAGGTAGATAGAAAGTACAAATTGATAGCCTACACCCAAAATTACTGTGAGAAATATGATGCAATAAATGCCATTTGATGTGAATGTTTATCTATCTGGAATCGATTGAATCAGAATCGCCTTTAGGAGATCGATTCTCGATGCCGATTCTAATCGTGAGAATCGGTGGAATCGAGAATCGACATTTGGATTCGACTCATCCTTAGTTTAAATGGATGAGATCGGTTTAGTACGCAGCCAAAATCCTCTATAATTTTACCGGCGCAATCCCATACCCCCATTCACGTTCTCTTCAGCTCTGCCAAAAGCTGAGTTGACTAATTTGCAGGTTGCAAGAAAATTTAGTTAGTATTGGATCAATAGTTATGAGATTCATAAAATTATAGATCTCATAAATATATTCGGGTCGAAGGAACGTAGCTACTACATAGTTACATAACTTATCAAACAATAGTTAATACCTTTGAATGTTTGATCTAATCTTTCACTGCCGGATAACATTTACGAAAGCTTAGGGTATAAATAATTGCTAGTGCAGATAATAATTAGTCAGTAAGAGTAAACATACCGGTGGTAGGTCTCAAAACAACTCTTTTATCAAGTAACCAATTCTCCAAGCGGTCATTGCGCATCCACCATCTTGGATACTTATGGCAATCGATGCCTTAAGTTATGAAACCAATAAATTTATCGGACTTTCTGCAACACTAATTGAATGGTCGCCATGGCTTCTGGGTCCCATATATTTATAGAATACCAATGTATCGATCCTGCAACTGGCAATAAGAGAAGGGATTTGGTGAGAGACGCATTGAGTATTATCCAGATTGACGAAAATTTGCATGCGTTGTGTAGTGTTGTATATTTCCGGAGCTCTGTGGTTGCTGGAAGAAGATGAGCATAGATGAAGGCTTTCGAGTTACGGGTTTGGCGAGGGATGGATGGGATTAACTGGGTTGAGAGGAAGATGAATGGGATGGCGCTGTATATTCGGGAGAGGGAAATACTTTGGCAGATTAAAATCGGAGGGGGATGATGTAGCACATAGTTGGTGGGCGTAATGAAGATCGTAATGGACCGTTGAAGAGAGTGATTGGAGGGGAGGATGCTGAGCGAAAGGGGAAGAGGTGGGAGAAGGGAGAGAATTTTTTATGCCGATATATTCGCTGAAACCTGTATTAAGCGGCCACCACTAGATCCATGAAATAATAGTCGCGTGAGGATGTGACCACGGAAGCTAGAGAAAAAGTAATTGGTTTTATAGGAAATTCGTTTCATCCTGTGCCAAAATTTCAGCTTAGCCTTCGAAGTCACGAACTGCCGTAAGTCACACGAACAGCCAGGATCCGACTCTCTCATCGCTTGGCCTCAGTTGATCCAGTGGATCATTTTTATACCCTGAATGCTAGTAAGGCTCCATATAACTTTGGTGTGAATCGTGAACTAGCAATACTGGAATATCTTAGCTGATCGCTAAGGGCAACAGTACTTCTCATCTCGTCCCCATCTCACTCTTTCCGAGACTTCCCCTGCTTTTCGTGTTAAGACCAGCACGGCGAGGAAGGTGCCTCTCTCTCTTGGTGACAGGCATCGATTCCACTACAAGGCCCCTTGAATTTCCCCTGCCACCAAAAGGGACCTCACTGCTTCTCTCATCAGATGGACTTTGTTCAAGAACGCTCCAAACTTGTGTCACGGTATTTCGCCCAAGGGTATGTTGCAATTTCTTATTTAATGCAATTAATTTTGACCCCACCTCACTGACGTAAAGGTCCCGGGGAAGAACACGCTGAGAAAACGAGGAATACTAGTGTTTATTGGGACTACCGCTGACTGAGCTAGAAGTTCAAGGATGTATTTAAAAAAATAATACCACACAATTACACTCAGGGAAGTTGCTTTCAAACGGAAAATATATTTTAAAAATTACAAAAAATACAGTAGTTATCCACCTTCGTTGAAATTTTTGCTGCACAAAATCAAGTCGAACAAAAATAATTTTTCGCACACTTCCTTTATTTCAGCTTTCAAAACAAAAAGAAGGAAAAGAAAACGAGCCCTCACCCTTTCGATGGGATAATCCTTTTATATCCTGGCAATCCTTCAGCGCCGCCAGTGTCCAGCTAAGCAGATGAAACGAACGAGGGGAGCAGAGGCAGACGAAAACGAACAAGCGATGTGCAGACACCGCTGCACGATGCCACAATATGCTCCATTGTGGGAGAAGTTATCCATTTCAAAGACTGTGTTTATCTTTATTTAATTTTTGTTGACTCTGTCTCACCTCAGTCTAGTTAGTTCAAATCAGTGACTACGAATTCAGTTTCGTGCGTCACAATCCTTCCCCGAAAAATTGACCTCTTAGAGAGGTCACCGTTAAAATTAGTGGCCAGGGGGGCAGGTTTCACTGTAGTTGTAATGATGTTAATTATAGCCTGAAATACTTCTTCTACTCTCAGCCATGGAAAGGAACAAAATGAATATTTCATCATTTTATCGGCTGAATGATTTTTAAATTGATGCGATAATCAGTCACACTGAGCTGAAACGTTGGTGACTTTTTTATTTATATTGGTAATGTATCGTTTGAGGAAGATTTAAATCGAAGAGCATAAAAATCCTCTGAGCATATACCGTTGCCGACCTCTATCTTCCCTAACAAATTTTTTCTCTCCCTCAGCATACGGCATATCCACCTGCATTCCGTCTGTATAACCCATTAAGGTGGATAGAGAAGGCTTTACGTCCTAAAACTGTTGCCTGAAAACCGAAATAACGACCATGTTGTTTATTGTACTTCTCTTTCCTTTGGATGTCACGACAGAATGGACAAATTAGCGGATGTAAAGTAAGAATATCCACCGAATCTGTTTGAAATGTAAGGCAAGAAGCTCTTGAAACATGTATTTTTTATTTAGTTCTATGGATTCTACTGAATTTTACCATAGTTCACTACGGGAATGCGGATTGTTAATGAATTATCTTAGGTTTTCCCGACGATTCTGCTAGATAAAGGTTTCTCGGGTATTCCACCGAGTAAGAAGGCCCATGCCTCCGAAACGTCCGGAGACGTGGGCCTTCTTACCCTTCTACTTTCTTAAAGAGGACGCATATTAGGGAAGCATGCTGATTTCTAGTAAGTTATCGTTGGAAAACATCGTAAAATTGAAAAATTATAGCGTCACCTCGTAAGCGCGAAAGGAAAATCTGGGTTGACAACGATGGCGGACTTTACAGCTTCTAGCATTGGCCACAACAGCAAGCGCCCTCTCCATCTACTCTAATGCTTACAATTTTAAGGGTTCCATTAGCATTTAACTATAATAAAAAGCGAAGCGGTGTGGTGCAATTACGTTCACTTGGCAAATGTTCGTGAGACAGGTCCATCGATTTTCCTTCATAACTTTCTTCCCAAACGTTTTATAGATGCCATTAATACTTTATTTTAAACTTTATACTTTGCATTTCTTTAGAATACCTTTTTTATTTCCGTACGTCTGCAATAATAGGATTCCAAACAGTTTGAAAATCACGTTTCTGTCACACATTTCAACTGCGCTCGCGCCATATTGCCGAGTATCAACACTATCCACCAGTGGGATACCTCATTATTTCACTTCTAGAATATATTAAATATTCGTAATTCTTTTGTAAAATAACAACCTACCGGGTTGGGTGACGAGGGGTGGAAGGGTTTTTTTTCTTAGTTAAATTTCACATCGCCCGCGCAATAACAACCCTGGGAATTGAAAAAAGTATCGCGTATTGGTGGTATCACGGAGTCGAAAATCCTACTCCGTGTGTGGTATGATACAATGAAGCTAAGATGTGAAACTCACGCTATAATTCGGCCATCTGGTGTCCATTTTCATAAAATGCCCATAAGTCCAACATGGCCGTCTCCAAAAACCACGTTTCCGATATGTAACATTTTCCAAGATCCGTCATTTTTAAGATGGGCAAGAATTTTGCTGGTTCAAAAAATTTGTATTTTATGCACATTGCTCCTTAAAATTTTAGTAGAGAAACCGCGATACTTAAAGAGTGAAAAAAAATTTTTATCGATGGACCTGTCTCACGAACGTTTACCTTTCACTTTTATCTTAATATATCTCTAATGAAAAAACGTACTCAGGGTCATGCGAATAAGTATCTAATGAAAAATCGCCCAAACCTTTTTCATACGCCGAATGGCTGGATTCAATAAAAGTATCAGTAACGTATCAGTTGTAACGCCGTAATGATAAATATATATAGAAGATGCAATATGGGAATAATTTCCAGTAAACTGCGGGTTTCGTCAAACCAGCGGGGATACGTTTTTCTCCCACTTCTAATTAACTTCCCTCCCAAGCACCCTTGCTTCACTCCCCAGTTGCGCAAAACCTTGTTGGCAGGGGAAAAAATGGCCTAGTTTACTGGTGAAATTAGTGATTATCCCTCTTCCAGAGCCTCAGTAAAATGGAAAATGGGGTCGTAAAATGTTCGAATAAAATCTCAAAATTGGTCATCTTTCAACGCTAACATATAAAAAAACACAAGTGTAGTAGTGAGTATTTTACATTTGATCAATGCGCATTTACTACGCTAAGTAGTGGTGACTACGTAATTTTCGTGAAATTCGGGAGTTTCTCACGAAAAATATTCCCACAGGTGTGATGGACGCCGCAGTTTACCATAATTTCCTATGAAGCCCTTCGCAATACATTAAAGTTTATGGGAAAAGCACGTGCGATCCACTCTCTGCGTGGATCGCATGTGGATTAAAAACAAACTTAATTTCATCCGGTAAGATGTCATGCTCTCTCTCATATATTATCTGGTGTTATTCCTTTGGGCTGTTCTTTCGCGTGACCCGCGGATTGCATGTTCTTACTTCATCATCCATGTACATTGAAAATTGTCCGCTAATACTTACAGGGACTGCTGTGTGTGAGAACATGAAGAAACTCGTGTTCAGCACAGCTTACACATTCCTTTTCAAGCAACATGCTGCTAGGATTTTTATTTTGTTTTTCGTCCGCTGCTTTCATCTCTATTGCATTCATTGAGGTAAATGGAGAGGCCTCTACGTCATAAAACTGTTGCCTGACAACCGAAACAACAACCATATTGTTTAACCCTCCTCTTTCCTTACCTTCCGTTGGATAGCATGACGGAATGGACGAATTAGCGGATGCAAAGCAAGAACATCAACCGTCCCTTTAAAGTTAATTGGGAGTACCTCATTAAACAATTTTCAAGCTATCCGGGACTAGCCACGGAGTTCCACTTTTACGGAGTCACCCGCAATGCACACATGTGCGAATTAATCATTAAACATACATTGGTTACTTAGTGCTATGGATTCTACTCTATGGATTTTACCATAGTTTTCTCTGTGAATGCGGATTACTATCAATTTAAAGAAATAAAAACATGCTCGTAAGGAGAATCCATATGAAAAATTGAGTGTAAGACGCCGAGATTCAATCATCTCCAAAGGAAAATGAATATTGCGAAAATAATGGGAAATTTTTGCCCGTTTAAAACTATTAGGTATATGGAGAGGGCAGTACGTCATCAAACTGAAGTCTGACAAATTTCAAGCTATCCCGGACTAGCCGCGGAGTTCCACTTTTGGAGTCACCCGCAATGCACACGTGCGAACTTCCACAGAGAAAAAATCATCCGAATGGACCGGGATTCGAACCCGGATCCCTCGATTTCCGACCGAGTGCTTTAGCCTGTTAAGCTACTGAGGGGTACTGTTCCCCTGTGATCTCCTGGATCCACAGGGGAAGAGGACTCGGCCGGAAATCGAGGGATCCAGGTTCGAATCCCGGTCAAGGCGGATGATTTTTTTCCCTGTGGAAATTCGCAAACTGAAGTCTGACAACCGAAAAAAAACCGTATTCTTTACTGTATTGATTTTTCCTTTCTTTCTTTTGGATAGCACGACAAAATTGACGAATAGGGGGATGTAAAGCAAGAATATCCAGCATCTGTTTGAAACTTAAGGTTGGTAATTCTTGAAACATATAACAATTTCTCATTGTTATGGATTCTATGGATGGTAATTTTCGTCGGGAATGAAGATTATTATCCAATAAAGAGGTTATGAATACATGTAAGAAGAATGCATTTTAAAGAAGTAAATGCCTGTTTACTTTTAGTAAGTTGAGGAAGAAAGAGAATAAGTAACATGGACAGGATTAAGGGTAGATCTTACGCTGAGACGAAAAAGGATATACTAGGGCGAGATAGGCCCCTGAAAGTGTAGAAAGCAGGAGAAAATTCTCTGACATTCAACAAAACCTATCTTTAACGGTTGGATACTTAAAAATAAATCATTGAAGAACATCGTAATGTTGTACAATTATTGCGTTTTAGCAGAAAAATGGCGGACAGGCCACGCCCACATAAGAGCTTTTAGCATTGACCATCGTTGAAAGCTCCGTCTCCATTTGTCTCATTGATCACATGAATAAGCCTGCCTTGAGCTAGGCACATGTCAGAGGGGGTTAGGGCTTAGGATGAAGTATTCGTTGACGATACGGATATTTGAGGTGGTGGCGTAGCGTAATGGCAATGCCACAGAAGGCCTTTTTTTTGGTGGAAGAGGCCATTGCGTAACAACTAACTCCGCACGGGAGGGTTAAGTTATGTTCATACCATGTGCTCATACTACCAGAGATCCCAAAGTTTCAAAACTTCGTTTAGATCCTTAAAATTTGTTCAATCAATCATTCACATCAAAATAAATGCTTTCTTTATCTATTATCCATTGGTTTAGATGTTCTCTTATGGGATACGAACATTATCAGCGTATTTTGATGCTGGTTTGTGCAAACATTTAACTTTTTCGTGTTCATATCAGGCTGCCCACGCAGGTAATAACCCACAGGATGGGTCGCTTAAGAGTATGTAGAAGGAAGGATGTTGGGCAAGCGGGGAAGAGGAAGAAAGAGAATAGGTTTCATGAACAGGATGCAGAAGGGTAGATCGTATGCTGAGGCGAAAAAGGATATACTAGAGCGAGATAGGTCCCTGAGTGTGTAGAAAACCGGGAGGAGATTCTCTGACGTTCAACAAAACCTACCTCAACATGAACCCGAGCGGATCATTGCTCTAGATTCACTTAGGAGATAGAAGAGGGAAGCTTAGATGGAGGGATGTTGGGCAAGGGAGGGAGAGGAAGAAAGACAATTTGTTTCATGGACGGGATGGAGAAGGGTAGATCATATGCTGAGGAGAAAAAGGATATAATAGAGCGGGACAGGCCCTTGAAATTATGGAAAACCAGAAGGAGGTTATCTGAGATTTGGCAAAACCTATCTTTACCAGTAGAGTACTTAAAAAAAATGAATTAACCGTATGTAAGCGTGCGGGAATGTACGGAGTTTATCGACTCCTCGGCCCCAATTTTTTATTTCCCCCCCGAAGCTACCCACGCACCGATGGCTCACGACGCGGTTTTTTTTCTCTCCATTGACTTCTTCCCCGCGCGTTTGCGGTGCCATCATTTGGCGCCAAATGGAAGTCTCGCACGCATGCCTCTGAATGAACACACCGCCTTCCTCCAGCCCTCTCGTATACCCCTCGCGCATCGCCCAATTCGACTCCTTCCGAGCCCCTCCCCCTTTCGGGAGTATGCGAGGGAGACGCCAGCGAGGCAGAAAAAAGTATCGCAATATGCATCCAGACGGCGCGCCGCGGCGCTTTCGACGCCCATTCCACCCCCACTGCCAGACGCCCCCTTCCATAACCGCGAGCCTTCCTTCTACCCGACTCGACTTTGTGCGAAGGGGGAAAGATATAATGGGCGAGCTCCGCACGCGGTGTTTATCTCTCGGCGCACTCCCGAAGCCTTCATACCCCGCGCACGTTTGATTGCAAGTTCAGCCGCTCACTCTGAATGTTTTCAAGATAATGCACGCAATTCCTTACATGTAAAATCCCGTCATGTATGGAATACAATTCCTCAAGAATTGGAGAACACCACGACAGTGGAAAGATTTTCAAAAATGTTTATTTTCGATTTATCTCAATGAAGTTTGATAAATATGTGAGCATTCTAAATTAAACGAATGGGTAAATATATTCTCTTGATGTAATCACTCCCATGTTGAGATTTTTAATTTGCATTTATTATTTGTCACGAGTTGCCAGTTACTTTTTTTCGAGCGCATACGTGTATCGATCTGGAAAGATAATTTCATGAATGGTGGAAGGGTTAAAGGAATCTCATTACTCAGAGGGAAACAATATCATTATTACAGACGCTACAAAGGAGATGAAATCCTGTACACAAATAAAAACGAGTAACGGTATCCACTGAACGTCCACAAACCATTCCCAAGATATCCTTCCGAAAACTTGAATTTGAAAATAAAATTTTCAAAAGGTTGCTAGAGCGAGAATTTTCTCAAGTTTCAGTGAAAACCATATCCGAAAATATGTTAATCTCAAATGACTGATTTTTTACTTTGAATTATTGAGATTCTCTGATTGATTCCTTGATTGAGGTTTTTTGCTTGACCAGATCAGGTCTGCATGAGTTGCTATTATGTACTTATTCTCCAAGAAAATCTATTCCTAGAGAAGATAGTGTATTATATTATCTTAAATCGGATATATTATCTTATCTTAGATGTATTATTTTATCTTACATGTATTATCGTATCTTAGATGTATATCTTATCTTAGATATATTATCTTATCTTACATCGGGTCCGGAGAGTGATATCGCATAACTTTCTCTCCTATGGTTCAATAATATGATTCATTATTTACGTCATATTCGAACGAACTCTCTACCACATAAAAGGCTACAAGTACGTGCGCATGGTTCAGGGGCTGGGCGTAGTAATTCAGATGTGCCCAATAGATGGAGTGCGATCTCCCATTTAAGGTCTCCTCGGAGAGACTGTCCGCGGGCGTATGCATTTTTCAAAATACACGTATCTCATGGGAAACTGCTAACTAGAGCTACGCCTGTCACACCAATTTTTGTATACAAAAAAATCTTTGAAATGTTAGATGCTATATGTTGCTTACCATAGTTATTTCTATTTTTCTATAAATAGTTAAAAAAACATGAATTTATATCTAATCATTTACTTTATTCATTACTTTTTGGCTAATTAGCCAAAACTTTAGCCTACTTCTGTGGGATTTACAACTAGTAGATGATAAGGTACAGTATAAGCTACGAAATGTAGAAATCTATGCAGAAGAGCACAGACAAACTAATATTCTGTTGTTTTGTACCGATTGTTAATTATCGTTTTCTTCTTATTCTTTAATATCCAACATGTTAGTAACCGAGTTAATTGTTCGATTTGTAATTGACTGGTCTAATATTTACTTACCTCTCAGTTCGGTTAAATCACCACAGTTGATACTAGATGTTAATATGAAAAATCTTCGATCATTATGTTTATAATCCAAAGGAAGACATTTGTCAGACTTCAATCTCCTGTTGTCCAACGGTTAACTAAGTAAAGAATCTTTGGGCTCGGCTATGATTTGGATTCCCCAGTTTGCCCTGGCTATTGCTTTTTCTGTCAGCAGCCAGCAGAACTTTTGTGTTAGTGGCGCCTGCTGAACTGAATTTTTTTTGGCAAGAATTGAGACTTTTTTCGACCTCACTCGCATGGTATTTTGTTTTTTTTGTCCTTAATGGGCTTTTTATTGGGTTATATTAGTTAGTCTTTGATTTAATATAACTTTTTTTCGTTTTACTAACTCCTGGTGGTAACGTTGTTTATGTAATTTTGGATTTTTAATTTTCGAACCCGTGCTTGTTCGTTCATGTACTCGCAAATACAATTTTTGTGATTCGGCATGCTTATAGCTTTGTTTCTCCTTGGTTTGTTTAGCTCCTTCTGGTGAATACCCTGGAATTTATAAGACTGGTATGTTTAGGGTATGCAAGCATTATTTAAGAGAGAAGTGTTGTGCATTACTGACGTTTATAGCTTTTTTGTGCTTTATTTAATGAGATGGTGTACAACTCAAAGGCGCGGAATCCATGTTGTTCTCTATAGTTTTGCTTACGTACCGAAGGATAAAGACTCCGAGTTAGCCCTTTAAAGGCAGACTTTAATTATTGAGACACGTTTTTACAATGCTCGATCGACGTTAACTGCAAGATATAGTGTCCATTTCGTGAGCTGTTGACTATCAGTTAAGAGTATGACACCTAGATGACGGTTTGTTCACGTAAGCGATATCACTGGGAGTATATTTAACTTCAATTTTGAGGCAAAAATATTTCAGCCCACATTAAAACACCGAGAATTAGCGTAGGAATGTTACTCGTATTCGAAGCGAAATCTGAGATTTATAGTTCTATTTGAGAGGGTTGTAAAAAACCCCGGGTGGGATTATTGGAGATGGACCAAGCATCTTGATCCAAACTCATCTGTTTCCAATAAACCGCCTCTACGTTAAGTGTTTGTCAAACAATTTTGGATGCGTTCAATGCCTTTGCGCTTACATAAGGCCAATTACTGCCATTTAGGAAGATTAATTTTCAGCACACTGTCGACTACTGTCGGCGCAGAAATTATGTGCACTCGAGTTTGGGTACAAATAAAAAGTTAACGAAAAGACTTACAAAAAACCTAATGACACCATCATTTTTCTCATTTGTTTCTACGTAATGTAATGGCAAATATTAATTTCTTTGATGAATTTTTATATTTTTTACTACATTATAACGTAAAAAGTACCGGTTATTTACGGCGCGCGGGAAAAGCTCCAACTTTGATACCTTGTAACTCAAACACAATTTCTTCAATGACAATTATATTTCTCTAAATAAAGGATAAATATGTTTGCTATAGATTGTGTGAGTTTCAACTTTGTATATTTCATAGAAAATAAGTTATCATTAATGTTTTAAAGTTATTGCATTTCAAAACTGGGGCATCGTAAGATTTCGTTCTTGGTCTCGTTGCAATTGGCATGCCTTGAACGTGTCCATAATGTTATTGTCCAAAACATCCATAAGCGCGTATAACTTAAATCGAGTCATATTTATAATGGACGAAGTGAGAGGTCCCGTTAGGCGAAAGGCCTAGCCGAATTGGTGCTGTGTTGCCGCGTACACCCGCTCGGGCCGTCGCGTCGTAGTAGTAGATGAGCAATTGAAAGTCTATCCGGGAAGTGTGTTCACCGGTAGTGATTTGCGGTCGGAGTTAATCTTGGAGCAGCCAGTGTAAAAGCTAACTTGGTGTACGTCGTGGAGCCACCTTCGCGCTGTCTATTCCATAACAGTGCCTTTAAGGTAGTTTAAGCGGGATATCTTTTGAGAAAAAATTCATCGAATTTGGACTAAATTCGGATTAAATCTTTCTAACGGTGCTAACAATACGTACACTCACTACATTACTCTTCGAGGTATTTTTTTCGTTTGAGTATTTTACCACCTGATTGGTAGGTTCTTGGACAGAACATATTATAACGTCCAAATTTTCTGGGATATCGTTCTGTTTTCCCATCCTATTCTTGATCTGCCATTAGACCGCTCTTAAAATATTTCATATCATCTTCCTATCTTTATTCCGCCCTGGATTCCTATCCTCTTCCACGATTCCCTGATGTTTTTCCCCCTCTTATTCTCTCTCTTCCACATTTTGACTATTGCTCATTAGTCTTTAGTGACTTGACTAATGAACATAATGAGAGATTCCAGTGGTTGCAGAACTCCTGCATTCGATACATTTTTAATATTCGCTGAGCCGAGCAATCACTCCATATAGAGCACAACTAGCCTGGCTTAGTTTTAAAAACAGACGCCAATACATGCTCTGCACATTTCCATACGTGTTATTTTCCCAGAGAGAACCTCGGTATATCTACGACTTATTTAGTTGACCTCCACTACCTTGGAGCATGTCTACCAGGAGTGACCCTGCTAATCTGTACTGCCCCGCGCATCGTACCACTAAATACCACCTATCATTTGTAGTCAGCGCCACGGCAACATGGAACTCTCTACCGAACTATATCAAATGCAGTCAGACTCTTTCTACCTTTAAAGCCAAAACATCTCATTACCTGCTTGCGAAGTAGTTCCGAACTTGGTACTTTGGACTTCTCACTGTTGATATCTAATAAGTTTGTCTCACATATTCTACCCCCTTTGTGGTACTTAATGTCTGTTTTATCGTATATTGTTTTTAGTTCCGAACTTTTTACTTTGGATTTCTCACTGATAAATATCGAATAAGTTTTTCTCACACTTTTCTACTCTCTTTGTGGTTTTTAATGCTTATTTTGTTGTATATTTTTTAAAATATTTTTTGTAATGCTCTTAGGGGTGATGTACCCAGAGCAAAATAAAGTATTCTTATTCTTACCTTCTTCAGCATTCCTTCTTAATACGTCCTCCATCCATCTCTTCTGCCTCCTTCGAACCTCCACCATTAGCTTCCTCTCCTCTCCAGCCATACCCATTAATATACTAATAATTTAATGGTATAGGACTGGTGCACTGGATTCCCGCACCGAGGGTCCAGGTTCGATTTTCTGTAGCGGCGAGGGTTATTCAGAGGAATCCCTATCCAGCTAGAATGGCTGGTGGCGTGCACTTCATGAGCAGCCGCCGTCCTTAAGATGAGACAAAAAACTACGATTCCCTCGTTTTGTTTCGTTAAGAGTAGGCTAGTGTTGACAATGGGCTTCTTTCCCAAATAACACTGCCTTATCAACGTACCCATTATAATGTTCGCAGAGTTTCTGTGCACTGGAGAGTTCCGCCAAGCCTAGCTGCCCATGGTAGATGAGCAGCGATTGGTTGCCGGCGTCCAATCCCGTAAGCCGGTTCTTATCTCAGTGCGCGCCGCGTACGAATACTGTAAGTGGCGACCCAAAAGAATCGGCGAAAACGAACGCTATGCCTCGCCGACGCGAGGGCCTTTAGAATAGAAATACTCTGGACGAGAAACTACTACAGATATTGAGTCAAAACTTGCAGTGATTGCAATAGTCATCGCAGTGAGGTTAGAGAGTAATCCCTATCGGCGCAGGTCACCGTGATTACACGATAAATAAACAAAACTTTAAGGCAGTATTAAAACAGTATTCGTACGCGGCGCACACTGAGCTAAGAACCGGTTTACGGGATTGGACGCCGACAGCCAATCGCTGCTCATCTACCATAGGCAGCTAGGCTCGGAGGAACTCTCCAGTGCACAGATACTCTGCGAGCACTATAACACTAAATAGTGGAAGTGCCTAATTTTTCTTCTCCCTGAAAAACCAAGCAGATAATGCATAATTAATGAAACGGAAGGGCTCCACTAGCGCCTACACCTGCCACACCACGCGGAGGAACCAGGTCCGACTTAAAGCGGAGGCAAAACTATTTCCCAAGTAGCCTGTTACCTCTCCGGGTCCCATCTCCGCTTTCGTCCTCTCCACCCAGCTTACTCTCTCCGTCCTTCTCCACACTCACGTCTCAAACCCCACAAGTCTTCATACATCCTCCTTTCGCAATGACCAAGTCTCCGACCCATACAGCGCCACGCTCCATTTTAGAGTTTTCACCAGCCTTTTCTTTCTGTCTCTACCAGTCCGTGGTCTCTACTCAGACCCCCTCTAATCATTAATCAAAATATAGTAGCTGTTATCCATGAGATATTGTATGGCCGTGTTCTCTAGAGATACGTAATTAAAAAAAAAGACGAGGACGTCACGGCGCGCAGATCGCTTTAGAAATTTGACTGTGTGTGTTGGTTCGTATGTTTATTCTTTTATTTGCAAAAAAATTAAAAGTTTTTCCATGCATTTTTATAAAATCGTTTAGCAAACCTGCGGTTCTCTTGACACGTTCTGCTCGCGGCGGGAAACAAATAAGTCAAATTAAAACCTTTTGTTTCAATTTTTAGTTGATTACTGAGAAGACCGGTCAAATAAACGAATTTTTTAAGATAAATATAACAACTAATTTTAATCATTGCTTATCTCAACTGCTTAAATTTTCGTTTCGAATATGATTTAGATTGGAACCTGTGAAAATTCTCGCTAAAACAACCTTGTGCAAATCGTATCATATTTGGCTTACGGGATTGCGTCCGCGTTGTGTCATTTGTAGACGACAGTTTCGCGAGCGTTCCAGCACACTTCTCCAGGTCGAAGTGCACACATTTTTGACCGCAATATATGGCCCGGCTGGGAGGGCGGCGGGGGGTCAGGCGCGATTTTCCCCGCCATTTTTTGAGTCTTTTCCCGCGTTTTTTTTTCCAGAAACGCGTTTCCAACTGGTGGATAGCGTGTAACCATCTTGTGAAAATATTCGCTAAAACAACCTTGTGCAAATCGTATCATATTTGGCTTACGGGATTGCTTTCGCGTGATGTCATTTTTTCGACGACAATTTTGCGAGCTGAAACACTCGCGAAACTTTCGTCAAAAAAATGACACAACGTGGAATCAATCCCGTAAGCCATCATGATTCAATACCACTCCGCGGAAGCTTTCACAACAACTTAACCTTGAGCAAATTACATTTTTAGTCCCGTTTTCCGAGGGATTTCTTGGGGATCGTTTGTGAATGTTCAATGGATACTGTTATAATTTACATTTGCCGTAGAACTGCGTTTCCCTCATACGGCATGTAATTAATCGTATTTGTGCCATATTCTCTTCCACCTGTCATGAAATTATCTTTTCAGGTCGATACACTTATTCACTCGAAGAGATAAAAACTATTCTGTAATCATAACAGGTAGCTGCTTTCTCAATCCACCACCGATTTCGGAAGTCGCAGCGTCATCAGGTGGTAACATGTGGAACTGTTTTAGAATTTTCTGAATTTTTGTGCATTCACACACGGGTATTATAACTGAGATTCCGGTATGTGTACTTGATGAAATAATTTGCGCATCCAGTGTTAAATAGTTATGTGGAATCAGTACTACTTGTTTCATTATCCTTTCTTGTGCATTGAAGAAACACCTGCCAGCGTTTACCTAATTTAGATAACTAATTTTATTTAACTAATTTCAATGGAATTCCCGCGTAAACATACCACTTCATGCCAATCATCAGTGATAAGAGCCGGCAACGATAAATTGCGGGGAAGGACGGGAAAAAAGTTCAATATATTAAAAAAAAAGTAGTTTTTGAAATTTGGCAAGTTTTTTAATACCCCGTTTTTATAAACTCGTTTTCTTGTCTGTCTGTTAGTTGGTCTGTTCGGTACGAATTTTGAAATCGATTGCAAACTAACTTGCCTATGAGACAGAGACTTGAAACTTTAAACATAGCTCAGAACTACATGGCAATTTAATAATGTGCAATAAAAATATATTATATAATCAATTTGTTTATTATATTTTTTTAATCCAAGGCGTGAGTATCTAGGATTCATTCCTGCAAGATGGTAATTACGGCCTGAACGATAGAATAATTACCAATTCGTTGAGCGATGGAGTCCACTCTGTTACAGGTACAGTCACATAATAAAGTATCGCGACACACTATGCTAGCGGTTCGTATAGGTCGGCTTTTGAAGCTTGAAGTACGTTGGCTATCCTGAGCCATTTCTGTTGACTATGAGAATTTCCAGGTACAATATGATATTTATTAAAAGTCATTAGGGGCATAGCCACCAGAGATAGTCCAGAATAGCCGACATATTTCGAGCTTCGACATCCGACCTATACGAACCGCTAGCGTAGTGAGTCGCGGTACTTTATGAAGTGACTGTACATCATTTCTTTCTTTCTCCCAACAGAAGAATTTCGTAATTCACCGTATCGAGTGGTTTTATGCCTACCGCTCAGCCGTCGGCGCCGGTATCCTTAGTCCCTAGGGACGAGGCCCTCGTAGTTGAGGCGGGGGGAGGGAGGTAGGGGGGGAGGGAAAGGGGGAGCGGCGGTGATGTGCGAACAAAAGCAGGTCGCCGCGCGTCCGCGTGTTGACGCGAGATGGCACGGCGGGCGGTACCGGAATGGATTACGTCGGCGGTGGTGAATGGGAGAGGAGGAAAAGAGGGGTGGGAAATAGCTTTCCCTTCACCCCCTTTCGCCCCCGCTATACGCGTAACTCCTCTTTCCACTACGACCGCCCTCCCCCCTCCCTCTTCGTTCACGCAAGCGCACTAATCTTTTTCAAAATTCCATTCCATTTTTCATGAATATAAAGTTATTTTCCTGGAGATTGTCGGTCATTAATTCATGTTTTAACTGTTACTCTTTTGCCAACGTTTCGTATATTAAGCACATCGCCAAATTAAGTTAAATTTATCATAATTTAATATTCTTTAACAACACTTAATATTATTTCGATTTTTAACTCCTAAATTTATAACAATTGACCAAAAAATAATAAATAGCAACGAAGGTATCAACAAAACGTAATTAAAAAGGAACTCTCTCTGAGTTAATAACAAAAATCACATGTATACATATTTAAAAAAAATCTAAATGCCTAATTTGTAAACTGGATTCATTTGATGTACAATACAAATATTAATTTTCCTTGTAGCCCTGATGAAGCATAAATAAAGATGCGAAACGTTGGCAAAAGAGTAACAGTTTAAACATGAATTAATGACCTACAATTTCCAGGATAATAACTTTATATTATTAAAAAAAAAAGAGGTCACGAAGAAGAATCATCTAGATATTCCGTTTTTCTTCATTCCCCCCGTCCAAATAATGCCGCGAAAGGGGAGGAAAATAGAGAGGAACGCCGAATGTGTACTCACGCTTCTTATGGAGCCGTGAAATTTGGTGGTTGACTGAAGTATCTAACTGGAATAAATTTAGATACCCTGTGAAATATTCTGCAGAATTTCGCAGGGTATCTGAACAGAATTTGTTTAAAAGTTCTGTGGATATCCCTTAAAGTATTGAAAGGCTATTTTACGGAATTCCCTGCGACGTTCTGCAGAATACCTTAGGACGTTCTGCAGAATTCATTAGGACGTTCTGTGGAATTCCCTACGATTCTCCATATCATCAACATAAGTCGTCTGCTTTCGCAGGTCCTTGGTGCCTCCATCTCTCTCTGTCCTCTGCTCTCCTCTTCAACTCTCTGCAACTCCCTCCATCCTTCAGGTCATCAATCATCTTTCTTTTCTTTCTTCCTCTTTTGCGGTTTCCATCCGCCATTCATCCCAGTACATCTCGTAACAAAGATTTCCTTCTCAGTAAATGTCCCATCCAGCTCTTCTTCCTACCTTTAATGATCTTTAAGAGCTTTCTTCCTTCTTTTGTTCTCTCCAACGCCTCTTCATTCCTAACCCTATCAGACCACTTGATGTTGAGCACTTTCCTCCAAATCCACATTTCTTAACTCTCCATCCTTTTTCTATCCTTTTCTGTCATCGTCCACGTTTCCCCATCATACAATAACAGACTCCAAACAAAACACTTGACGCTTCTCTTCTTCAGTTCCGACTCCATTTTGCTAGTTAGTATAGTCTTTTTCTTCCTAGATCCCTCCTTAGTCAAACCAATTCTTGTTCTTATCTCCATTTCACTCTTCCAATCCTCCGTCACTTCAGTTCCCAGGTACTAGAATCGTTTTACCTGCTCCAGATGTTAAGGGTCTCCATATAGGTCCTTAGAAAAGGAACTGGGTCAACGGAAACCTCACATATTTCCGTAGAGTTGCTGAAGTTATACAGAACATCTTGTTAGGAATTATTTTGGTCAGCAGAAAATAACTCTACAGAACATATGTTCTGTAGAGTTATTTTCTCATGTTCCGTACAGAACCTTAGAAAAGGAACTGGTTCTGAAGAAAAAGAGTTAATGTCTGTAGAATTCCTTATGTTCTACAGAACAGCTTAATGGGAATTTTTTTGCAGGGTAGTCAGTATAATTATGTGGAATTAGGTGGAGGCAACAAAGTTACTCATAGGAATGAATAACTGTGAGGAATGGCTTTAGGGATTAGAGAATGCAATTTAAAATAAATTAAAAATGAAATTGATCATCATCAGAGGTAATCTAACGTTAAAATATCTAATTTGAGCACAATAAGGATCCCCAGTGAATTCTCTCTTCAGCTAAACGTTTTAGCACGGAATACTATTTTATTTCGAAAACCATCGTCATCATTGGTCGTTCAATCCTAAGATTGGTTGACTGCAGCCCTCCACACTTCCCTATCTAATGATAGTTATAGTTCCCTTACCTCCTGGTATCTCTTCCTATGTACTTTCCTCTTTATCTGGTCCATGAACTTATTCCTAAATCTTCCTCTGGGGACTTTTCCCTCCATTTCACTTCAATAATGTTCTTCACCAACCCATTGTGCCTCAGGGTGTGTTCAATCCATCTTGTTCTTTTCTCAATGGTGTACCCTATGGTCCTTTCCTCTTCTACTCTTCTGAACACTTCATAATTTGTTATTTTGTTCTTATATTGATCCTTAGTATCCTCCTCCAACACCAGGTTTCTATCCTTTTCTGGTCAGCTTTTCCAATTGTACATGCTTCCGATCCATAGAGGTCCACTCTAATAAAAGCCCTAATATCCTAAATTAAAACCCCAATAATGTGTATTTTATATATATCCCCCCTAGGATTCAATTGATTTCACTCTCAATTATTTGTTCCGGTGTAATTGTTACCAGGGGGGTTGTGTTTATATCGCTCGAGATGATCCCGACCTTGTAACCAAGGAGTCACGAGGCACAACAACGAACTTTTCGAGATTTTAAAATATTTTTACAACTCAAATAAAGCATCTAAGTGTTTAATACATTTTTCAATGTGTCTCTAATTGCTATATCCATCTCCGTCAACGGTAGCCTCTTGAGAAAAACTCGATCTAATGAGTGTTTTTAACGGCGGGCTTACACATTGTTGCGAATTTAACGATATCTCGGATCGTATCACCACTTTCCGGGCATCGATCTGCTTACACATTACTTCAGGCTTTTCCCTAACAAATGGATGACGGAAGTAAACAATGAATATGGTAATTACGAAAATGACCTAAAGTTGACAATAATGGCGTTTTGTATACAGCTGTTTGAGCCCCAAAGGCATTCGTGGATTTCATAAATTTGTGTAAATTACATTAATTGAGCATTATTATGTTGTATCAAGTATGATAATTATGACGATGATTATAATTATCGAATTAGAGATAAGCCATATGGTTTACCTAAGGGGATTCGTTAGCATTTAAAATATTTTCAAGAGGAAATGAATATTTACACGTGCAACAATGAGGTCTTCTCCTACGAAGCCATTCTTTGTTTACATTTTTAATCTACGTTTGCTGTCACGTCGCCAAGATTCCACCGCATGTGATGCGATAATATTGCAGAATCGATGTGCTACTCGCAGGCAAAATCGAAACCAGTTTGTTTTCCTTGCAAGTAGCAACCGCGGTCGATATCCTCCTCTATCGACCCCTACTGCCATGGAAGTGCGTGCTCACACATCGAAGTGTCGCTTGCATGCATGACTTTAACGGCTACTGTCATGGAAGTGACTTCCATGTCTAAATCCGCCAAAATACTACAAAATCTCGAACACTTCGTGATTGTACCATGTGACTACTTAGTTACGTGATCGAAATAATCTCGAGCGGTTCAAACACGATCCCTCTGGGTACAAATGTTTCAACTAGTGTCCTTAATGTTGCTCTTTTTCCCAGTTTTGGAGTAGTGACGTTTCACTCGGCACTGTAAGTGACTTATGTTCCGATAATTACTTTCTCCTTTTAAAAAATACCATCCAAAGAGTCGGCTGTCCACCGACGGAGAGTAAAACCGTATCACGTTTCTCCTTCAGAATATGGAATAATACAGGCTCAGCAATGGTGGGTTTTGGCCAATGTACGATAAAAAAATAATGTTAGAAAATCGTAATTTTGTGAGAGATTCATATTCCAATGCTTGTTTTATAATTTATTAGTTGGTGTCTGTGTCTGCATCAGTTTCTAGATATGTATGCGAGTTTTTAGCACAATTCCTGAATCTGTTTCTCACCATAATGTAATTTATCTGGAACCTACCTATGTCTCCCTGCTTCTTCCATGTATACCTGCGTAGATGCTTAGATGCTCCATCCATTTTACTACATCTTTTTCATGAAACCACAGCCTTGACACATGAAGGCGGCTCTGAACTTAGCGTCACTTAAAACAGTTTTTCTGAGAACTTGAATATAGCATCCCTGAAGTATGTTTTATGAACTAGGATGAAGAAAAAATAGGGTTTACAACCTATTTTTATTGAAATTCATTCTTGAAAGTGGTGATTTTAACATGAGCTCTTATGGAGACTGCTGAGATTGCTACAGAAAAATGTCATTTTGAGCGAGGAAGCACATTCAAGGTTTTGATTAAAACTGCTTATATGAAGCGAAACATATAGATTTAAAATTAATGAAAATAAAATATAGATTCCTTACCTCTATTACCCTCCTCAGTATTCCCTCTTTCTTGAAAACGTCCTTCATCCATCTCTTTGAAAATGCTTATTTACCCATGGAAAATCTACTTCTTAAATCCCTACCACTAAACCCATTCTCCTCCAAAATAATACACAGATACATAAAATATTCAACTTGCTCAATTTTGTGCCCACCCACCCTTATACTTAACCCCACCTTCTTGCGTCTATATAACCTCATCATTTTCGTCTTCTAATGGTTTTTCTTCATCTCATACCTGTATTACTGCACTTATAACGCATTCATCTTTGACTTCCATTCATCATTGAAGGAAGGTCCTCGGATGAATAGTCAAAGAGAGATGCTACTTCGCTCTAGTTATGCTAAACCTCGAATACGCCGCGAGCATTTGAGACCCTGGTCATAAAGATTTGACCAAAAAAATTGATAAAATACAAAGGAAAGCAGCGCGCTTCGTTAAAAACTGCTACGAGCGTACATATAATGTCTCACAACTTTGCGAGAGATTGAGGTGGGAGCCCCCAGAGACTCGGGAGGCTACACGCCACGCTTAGGTTGCTGGAGACATTCAGAACAGGTATTTTTCAGAGCGACACGGAGAATATTACCATGACTCCTCACTGCATCTCTAGGTCTAATAGATGCGATCATATAAGAGAGATTCACTGCAGAAGAGATAGGTACAAAAACTCGTTCTTTCCACGCACAATGAGCGACCACAATAAAAACTGAACCTCACTAATTACACTCCTATAATACATGTCACCATTTCATCTCCCAGAGACTTACATCTTTACACGGCCTTTACACACCCTTTGGGTGGCTTGCAGGGTATAACGTAGATGTAGATCTCTTCCCTCCAAACAGGTCTTCACCTAGGTAATTGTTAACATTGATCTCCAGCCTCCTATTTATAATTCGGAAGATTTATTCGGTAGCGTGGAATATTATGCTATTGTCTTTTATTCTTCGCACCTTTTTCATTGCTCTTCTTCGTTCTCAGATTTAATGTTGTATTCGTGAATTCCTCCGGCCACTCTCTCCTCTAATATATCCGCAGAGTTAGTAGATACTTAAAATGTTTTCCCTTTCCGCTCTGGCTCATACTCTTGAGAAACTCTCCAGGTATGTAATCTACTCCCACCGCCTTATTCCTTTCGATGTCTCGTAATACTCTTTCGATCTCACATTCAATGATATCTGGTCTGACGCCATCTGGAAGTATGTCTTTTCCTCTGTCTATATCCATCCTAATGGACCTTATATTCTTACCGTACAACTCTTTGACGAATTCCTTTCACTTCTCCTGGACCTCTCTTGCCTTTTGAGATAACCTCTCCTATCTTGTCTGTCAGCGCTGCAGTTACCCTTCTCCGATGCCGCTCATCAATTGTTTTCTTTCCAATACAGAGCATCTGATCTTCCCTCTTTTGGAAATTTGTTCAAGAATCGTTCTGTTCTCACTCCCACCATTCTCTTCATTTCTTTGATCCTTTTCAGTACTGGTTGTTGACTGAACTGCATCTCCTCTTGCCGAGCTCTGAGTTTACACTCTTCCATTTCCTTCTCTCCTGCATCTCCATTATCATTCCCTTTGTGACCCACGGTTTTCTAATTTTTGTTGCACTTACCACACCTACCGTTGCAATTGCCGCTGTAACAAGTAATTTTTGTTGTTTTTCTACTTTGTATTATGCCCCACGTTATGGGAGCCAAAAATGTAAAAGGTATTATTACAAATTAATATGCGAAATGCCACACGTTGTGGATAAACATGTAACACGAAAAACTATTGACTCTTTTACCTGGAAAGAAACCACGATTTCGATATCTTCTCGTACCTTATATTTTAATTACTTTGCCCCAGCTTTCTCGTCGGAAAAGAAAATACATGAAACATTGCAGGTTTAGAGATACGGTTGCAATTTACTTGACAAAATGAAATATTCAATTTACAGACAATGTAAATAATCAAAATAATTCCTTATACCCTTAGGTCATGACCAACTGTATATTCTAATTTAGACACAAATTTGGAAAATGAATAATTATTCCTTCTTTTAAGTATATTGTCTAATTATTTGCCACACTTCATCACTTAAACTTTTCACAAAATCCAATTATTTGATACAAAGGGATACCAGTCACAAACTTAATTCTTGGCCAATTAAAACCTCTAGCCTTATGGCTTCTTGTATCTTATATGAAAATAAAAGTTTATAGTTACAACCCAAAAATTCGACGACACAGGTTGGTTTGTCCCTCTGTGGTCTGGAAAATCCTCTCAGCCTGCGTGGTGTTCGTCCTTGGAGGGCCCTCAGCTTTTGGGTCTCGTCCTGTTGTAAAATCTCCCGTTCCTCTCCTTAATTCCAGCTCCTTTGTCAATTCTCCTTTTCTACGTGGGCTATGTCTCGCACGATGCCACACGCTGGAACTTCCCTCTACCAAAAACTTGCGTGCTCTCCCTTTGCACGTCCGTTCACTGCGAGAGTTTGATCTACAAAGCTATTTGCGTGCTGTCTTTGCACGACCGTACCCTCCGACGGTTTGCTCTACAATCCCCTTTTGTTGCCGACGCTTCCACTCCTTAGGTCTATTGTTTATTCTCAAAATCCACAATATGGTGGGTCCCTTATTGTTATTATAAACCATGAGGTGGTAAAAGAAAAAATGGCGAGGCCAGCGTTATGTTACACCGCCTCTAAAATGCCTTTTTTCAAGCTTTCCCATTCATCTCCCTCTGGTCTCAGACTCCGATCTCTATCCATGATTTTATAGACCTACTCTTGCTGCTAGTTTTTCATTGTTCCACTCAACGTCTATGCATTACACTTACTATACCATCCTGCCCCTCCCCAACCTTATTCCTTAGACGGCACAGTTCATCACTAATAAGTAGTGGTCTGTGTCTGTATCAGTTTCTAGATATGTATGCGAGTTTTTAGCACAATTCCTTAATCTGTTTCTCACCATAATGTAATTTATCTGGAACCTATCTATGTCTCCCGGCATCTTACATGTTAATCTGCGTCTTTGGTGGTGCCAGATCCATTTATATGTGATTAATGGATTATTTCTCCGGCAAAACTGGACAGTTTTCTCGTTGAGGACAATTCTCATTCCTAGCTCATGATCACGTGCCTCCTGCCCATCTCTTCTTTCACCCACAATCGCATTCCAATCCACCATTAATACCCTCTGCGTGCTCCCAGGTATTCTATAAATGATTTCTTCCACCTAATAATACACCCCACCTACCTCTTCTTCTCTATGATTCGAGGAAAGCATAGGTACACACTTGGACAATAAAAACTGAGCTCCTCCAGACACACTCTCATAGGACATGTCACCATTTCGCCTCCAAAACTTGTACATCTTTACACGGCTGGTGACCTACCACCCCCTGCCACATGCCCAAGCGGCGGCTCGCGGGGTATTATGTAGATGTAGATGTACTTAAAAATGCGATCAACTTGCCGTTGAAGTACACGCAGTCGGCGATCGCAAAGCTTCCAATTTTCTATTGATATCCATTTCAAAATGAAAAGCAATGGCAACTTTCCACACATAATTTTTTTTAATGATTGCCAACCTTGGTTTCAGCACCTAGTGCCATTATCGAAGTCATAATAATGGTCTTGATAATGGCACTAGGTGCTTAAACCATGGTCGGCATCATTAAAAATTCTGGGTGGAAAGTTACCATTGTTTTTCTTTGCTACCTTGATAATGGCACTAGGTGCTGAAACCATGGTCGGCAATCATTAAGAAATTCTGGGTGGAAAGTTACCATTGTTTTTCGTTGCTACCTTGATAATGGCACTAGGTGCTGAAACCATAGTCAGAAATCATTAAAAAATTCTCTGTGGATAGTTACCATTGTTTTTCATCTTGAAATGGATATTAATATCTATGGCTTCCACAAAGTTGAGCCTGATACGTTTTTATATATACTTCCAATTTTCGCTTCCTTACACACGTTGTGGTATTACATGAGATCACTCAGACAACGCGCCCAGACACTCCTCCCATGCCTGCCTCGTCCTCCCGCTGATTCTTCACGGTGGGTTTTGCGGGTCGGAGTAGGACGTAGAGGGGGACGGGGTATATAATGGCGTGGAGAGGAGAGGCGGGGGATTCCAGGGGGGGGGAGGGCGTACGGGGGATCGATCCCGTGCCGGCAGGGGTTTCTCGCCGAGCGGCGCGTAAGGGGAGGGCCCTGACTAACCACCCCACCCCCCTCTCGAGTCGACGTCATACCCCTCCTCCCCGTTTGAGAGGGAGAGCGGGCGATTCCACGCAAGCTCACTGAGAGGCGGTGAGTCCACCACCTTCAATTCTCGCGATTTGTTTTTTGGCAATTTAGCGATTTTGGGAAAATTGCACGACAAACAGTGTTGCATTCATTTTCATATCAGTTTTCTACCTGCGTAGTACCACAGTAGGAGGTTTATGTACTACATTACTTATCCTTGCGTCCCAATTTCTGGCACAACCTTCTGCTTTACTTCCTAAACGTGATCCTCCATTACATCCCTCTTAAAATCCCCCTATTGTCTCCTTATTCATATTCATCCTATCTCCTTGCTTCCTCTTCCACGCTTCCTCAAAGTTCTCCCCTCTATTACCCTCCTCAACATTCCCTTTCCTTTCAATACGCCCTCCATCCATCTCTTCTTCCACCTCCGAACTTCCACCACCAGCTTCCTCTCCAACCATGTCGAACACCTCCTCGTTCGTCCTTCTCTCCACCCAGCTCACCTTCTCCAGCATTCTCCTCACCCACATTTCAAATGCCTCAAGTCTACGTACATCCTACTTTCGCAATGACCAAGTGTCCGATCCACTCATTGACACCAATAAAATATCTCATACATAGTTCTGCTTTCCCTCCAACACGTGATCCGCCATTAGATCCCTCTTAAAATCCACATGTTGTCCTCCTCTTCTAATTTCGTCCAGAATTCTTTTTCTCTTCCTTCTTCTTCCACGCTGCCCCAGTATTCTCCTCTTTACCCTATTCAGCATTCCCTCTCCTTTCAAAGTGTAATCCATCCATCTCTTCTGCCTCCTCCGAACTGCCACCACCAGCTTCCTCTCCAACCATGTCGAACACCTCCTCGTTCGTCCTTCTCTCCACCCAGCTCACCTTCTCCAGCATTCTCCACACCCACATTTCAAATGCCTCAAGTCTACGTACATCCTACTTTCGCAATGACCAAGTGTCCGATCCAGTCATTGACACCCATACAATATCTCGTACATAGTTCTGCTTTCCCTTCAACACGTGATACGCCATTAGATCCCTCTTAAATACCACATGTTGTCCTCCTCTTCTAATTTCGTCCAGAATTCTTTTTCTCTTCCTTCCTCTTCAACACTTCCCCAGTATCCTCCCCTCTGTTACCCTCTACAACATCCCTTCTCTTTTTAAAACGTCCTCCGTCCATCCTTTCTGAACCCCTCCGAATCTCTGCCACTAGCCTTCTCTCCTCTCTAACCATGCCCAACCCGGACAAAATACCTAGCATTGTAAAACCTATATATTTTACTTACATTTGTTTTGCATAGATTATTTCAATGCGAATAGTCTAATATCTGGCGGCCATAACTAACAAATGCAACATTAAAGTCCTGAGACTAAGAGCGTAGTCGTTGAAAGCAAGGTCGTTCGATATCGATTCTGTTCTTCCTTCGATACAGGTCTCCGCAACCATTTCCACCACATGTCCGCCATTAGTGTCCTATTTGAGCATTTACCGCCATAACATACCCAAGGAAAGCTGCAAATATGCGGCACAAGTTGTCATTTCGAATACTAATGCACTACCAAATGAAAAAAACCTCGGACAACCTATACTAAGCTTATGGAAAATACAGAAATATAAGCACATTAATGGCGGATTTATGTAAGCTGCGAAGACCTATTTCGAAAGAATCGATATAGTCCGACCTTGTCGATACAGTACGACTTTGGTTGACAGTAGCCAAGAGTTTACTATGCAAATTTAATCCGGGGCTCATGTGTCAGCGCCAAGGCGAGTTTATTTTTTCAGCTAACGAATTATAAAAATGGTATTTTGCATTATTTTACAAGTTATAAACGTAGCGACACGAAAAAATGACACTTAAACAACTAAATCAGTTATGCTGTTTTCTTCATCATCAACATCCCCATCTTCTTGGTCATTGACTTTTAGCATTAATACTAGAGGATAAAAACAGGAGGGCGTATATGAAGCAGTGTATGGGGGTAAATGAGGCAGAAGAGGTTTGCAAGGATAGGTCAGAATGGAGGAAATTATTGAAGCAGAGTTCGGTGTGCAATTATGTATTAACGAGTGAAACATTTTGACTGTGCCTACCCCGGAAGGGAACGGCGTGATGGGTATGTATGTATGTGTGTATAAAATACGTACAGTTTATCGTTGTTTCAATTAGAAAAATGATTACTTCTATCTATCTTTGAAAGACCTCAGGCCACTATCTCCTATCACGTTATATTATTTCTCTCTTTGTATTTATTTCCAACCCTCTCCTCAGCCCATTAATGATTCCCATTGTCTATGTTTCCTCTCTCTGCTGCATCAGCATCATCACCGCCGTCGAGGCCTTAAGTATCCCTTCGCCTCATATTCGATTCCAGCCACCCTCTTTGCTTTCTCCTGATATTGTTCAGAAGCCCTTTCACCCAAAATGCCGAGCACTCTCTCGTTTTCCTTCTTTTTCGTCCGTCACACTTTCTCCTCTCTTATCTTCGCCCAGATCTACATCTACATCTACATAATACCCTGCGATCCGCCGCATGGGCGCCCGGAAGGGGGTGTCAGGACGCTAGCCGTGTAAAGATGTAAGGGATAAGGTTTTGGCAGGTGAAATGGCGACGTGTATTGTGGGAGTGTATTTAGTGGTGTTTAGATTTTATTGTGTACGCTTATTGTGGTCGGAAAGAACGATTTTTGAACCCATCTGCCAGGCAATGCATCTCTCTTATCTTATCGCTTCAGTCAGACCTAGAGATGTAATGAGGCGTCATGGTAATATTCTCTGTCTCTCTGAACTCACCAGTTATGAAATTCTCAAGCAAGCTAAGCCTAGCGTGTAGCCTCCGAGACTCTTGGGTCTCCCACCTAAATCACTCTAAAATTTGTGAGACACTATGTGTTCGCTCGTTCTTAAACGCCTGCGGCTTATTCTCTTTCCACGGAGTGTCTACATGTTCGCTCCCTGACGCGCCAAATTCCATTAAATTAAAAAAAATTAAATGTAAAAATAATCGAATTATTGTAGCATTTTTTAAAATTTTTTTGTACATTGATACCTGAATTCAGCGGTGGTCCGCTGAGGAATGGTCGTTAAGAAGGGTAGTCGTTCGACAGAGGTTCAGTTTCTAGGAGTATTATGCAAATGAACGAGCGACTGATTGGAAAAATAACGGCAAAACTCTTAAGGCGACGGTTTTATTAAGACCTATGTAGATGGCGTTTATTTCCTAATAATTTAGTATCTCCTGGAAAATTTAAATCTGTATTAATTTGATGTGCACTTACCTGCAAACCTGAATTAGTTGACCACCGACGGTTCCGCTGAAGAAGTAGTCTATGAGACTAGACTAGAGAAAATAGCCTAGTTGGTTGAGAGGAGTTGAATTGTATTTTTTTAGAGATGGATTGGAGAGTCGAAATGTCCATTCGCAGCTCTGGTGTGGCCCATATGGCACAGGTAAGGATGGCTGAAAGAGAGTCATGGTGGGCAATCGTAATTTAATAGATGGCTCTATAGGCTTTTACTTCCGTTCTATCCTCCAATTCGACTATTTCCTCGTTCGTTTTTTCCGTCGTCGCACACAGTCCATTTCATCCTCATCCACGTTCAAACTCCTGAATACGTAAATACTTACACCCAAAACTTATCCACAGCTTCATCTTTCACACTTTCGTGTCTAGTTTATCCGTGTATGTAGCGTTATATGGAGCAGAAATGTCGACCCTCAGAAAGGAGGACGAGAATGGGCTGCAGGCATTTGAGATGTGGGTGTATAGAAGGATGGAGAAGGTGAAGTGGACGTATAGGAAGACTAACGAGTACGTGCTTGAGATGGAGGGGGAGGAAAGGAAAATTCTGAAAGAAATGCGAGATCGGCAGAGTTGGTGGCTAGAGGATGTAATTAGGGGCAATGGGTTGCTGAAGAGTGTGATAGAGGGAAGGATGTTGGGCAAGCGGGGAAGAGGAAGAAAGAAAACGTTTCATAGACAGGATGATGAGGGGTAGATCGTATGCAGGAGTGCAAAAAAATTAAATTCTAGAGAGAGATAGGCCCCTGAAAGTGTAGACAACCGGGAGGAGATTTTCTGACATTCAGCAAAACCTACCTTGACCGGTAGAATACTTATAAAAAATTGCATTTCCGCCCCTATTTTTGTGCTCGGCGCAATGGAATTAATCATCATTTTTTAATTTTTCAAAAGTCCACAATCGGAAATAAATAACATTACAGGAATCTTTGAATAAAATTAGGCTTAATTTTGCCTCAACATACTGGACGCGGGAAAATCCACAAAACGCATCGACTTTAATCTGCGGTGTACAGCCACGCTCAAAGGAATGACAAAATACCGTAAAGTGAAAATTTTTCATCTGAATCCGGTTGTTCGGGGTGCTCTTTCCATTGGTGGTGATAAATATTTCATTTGAATACTTTTCTGAGCATTCCTATGGCACAGTAGCGAGATAGTTGTTTTCTTTCGTGTCTTAGGAGCGACGTAAATTAGTGTTTAGGTGCAGGAAAGAGCTAATGTCTGGGACCATGGTTACGGATGTAAATTAATGTAAAAACATCCTATTTTGTGATCTTTTAATTCTTTTAAACTTAACGCTAGAACGTCATTTTGACCCAAACATGAATTTAAATTCATTTCTTTATTCCATTTTGAATGAGAGCAGGATTTCCTTCCGTGAATTTTATTCATTTCAACATGCTTTTATGTCCACAAATTTTCACCTCCCTGGAATAATCCATTAATTATTTTTTTTTAGAATTTACCTTGAACGCCCTTTACGGGTCGTTTTGATCCAGACATATGTTTGCACTGTAGTGCACTTTGCTTATTAATAGCAGCTAAACTTTGAAAAGTTATAGATAAGTATAAAATAATGTGAAAGGTCTTCGTAATTTATTGAACTATGCCATTTCATGAAAGGAAAATTTAAAAAAATTGAAAATATTATTAACTGATACTAATGTCGTAAGTAGATATATCAATAAATCATCAATATTGTCAAAATTATTAGTGCTCTAATGTAAAAATATCAATTTATGGAAATAAAAAGAGTTGTAGTTTGTAGAAAAACTGTTAAAATGGAAACTTTATCGTGCAAATTGAGGAATTACTTCATTAATTACGATGGGTCAAAATGACCCGCTTAAGGCGTTGAATGATGCTGAAAGGTACGGGCGTCCTCGTGTTAAGATTAGGCGTGCGAGATATGATTGTGGGGCAGATTGAAGAAAGTGCGATGGACGGAAAGGAAGACGAACGAGGACGTGTTTGATATAGTGGGTGTTGAGAGGAAACCACTGGAGGAAATTCGGTGTAGGGTGAGTTATGATTTAAAGATGCGGTTGCTATATCCTTTGAGCGTAAAGACAACATCAGCACGAGCGTAAAGACAACCATGACGTGATATCACGTCATGGACACCGTGAGTGTTCCAGCTTTCATTTGGGGGCTTAGTGAAAGATCCCTAGTGAAAGCTGGCACGCTCACGGTACCCATGACGTGATATCACGTCATCAGCACCAGCGTAAAGACAACTATGTCGTGATATCACGTCATGCCGCACTCAAAGGGTTAATACGTTTATAAAAGGTGTGGATGCCGGGTGAACAAGAAAGGGGGAAAAAAGAACCGTAAAGTGGGGTTACTTTAGCACGTAGGGGTAAAATTGTTACAACCTCATTTTCATACATTTAGCATTTGATAATTTGTCGTAGTTCAAAAATTTGACAAGAGATGTCAGTTTCATTGTGTAGGTAAAGTTTCTTTGGGTTGGTTACACTGGTCAACAATCGTTTCTTTCGATTTTGAATTCTCACAACTGGAGGTTATATACAAGTCTGTTTTAGGAATGAGTTGTTCAGTTCTACAAATCTATTGATGTCAACACGATTGCGATTGTTCCCGAATCAAAGGTAAGTGTGAATTTTCGTATCAATATATCCCTGTTTAATTTGCGATAACATCTGATTTTCTATCTGCATTCGTTATTGAAAATTATTATTATGTAAATTATGTAAAATGTAAATTAATCGTGTTAAGGGAAAGATGAAGAGACAGGGTTACATTTATTCCCACTTAAGAGTTTTTTCAGCATTTTTGTTCTTACTCTATGGTAAAAGTTGATATCTATTTTGGTGTTGTATCTATTATTTTTTGGTGTCCTAACACAGAGACGATCGTGAAGTTGGAAATTGACAAAATATTCTTAAAAATCTTAAAGCATGTTGAAAATATATTTTTTAATCAGAAATTGGCCTTGCTACTTCTTGAGAATCTGAGGAAACGTTTGTGATGGGGTGAGAATAGTACACAAGTCTCTGCTATGTTATTTCAATAAGATATACGCTCGTACTAAATTGGCCCCGATTAATGGGGTAACATTAGTACATTTTAAAAATGTTTTTATAACCATGTAATGCACATAGAACCTCAAGCGATAGCTGATTTTGGTCATGAGGATTGAAGCTTTCACAAGAAAAATTAAATTGGACTGTGAAAAAAAACATAGCTTGCTGCAGGTTCAAAAATATCTCAAAAATGTACTAAAGTAACCCCATTGTACGGAATGGATTTCATGGTCGGTATGAAGAACGGTAGGCACTTGGCCGAGATGAAGATAGAAATTGTTAAAGGAGGTGTGAAATATCTGGAGAATTTTCACTCACTTCTGTAGGACTTCTGTAGCCGGTTCATTTATCTAAGTATTCTACCAGCTGCATTGTTGGGTTTTTGGACAGTGCTTATCCTAATGCGTTTTCATGGGTATGGATGGCTCACCGATAAATCCCTTTTGAATTCCTCGTATCGTCTCATACTTATTATTTCGTCCAGAATTCCTATCCTCTTCCTTCTTCTTCCACGCTTCCCCAGTGTTCTCCCCTCTTTTGCCTTCTTCAGCATTCCCTCTCCTTTCAATACGTCCTCCATCCATCTCTTCTGTCTCCTTCGAACCTCTGCCAGTAGATTCCTCTTCTCTCCAACCATACCAATACTTCCTCGTTTGTCCTTCTCGCCACCCAGCTCACGGTATACAACCTTACACTTATTTACAGATAAAAGCGAAAAAAATTGTAGGCTTCCGATTTCGTTTCTTGGCATGTCAATGCTGTTTAAAAATTTACCCTTGTCTTACTTGACATGGATCTCAAAAGTATTCCATTCTACACGCACAGATTTTCTCCTAAACGCAATAGCTTACGCTTCAAATTATTATAATGGCTCCGAATAAATATCACGGTAGCTTACCGAATAAAAACACGTATTAACACCTCGTTCGTCCTTCTCGCCACCCAGCTCAACTTCTCCATCCTTCTCCACGCCCACATTTCAAACGCCTCAAGTCTACGTGCATCCTCCCTTTGCAATGATCGTGCGTCCGACTAGTTCAGCGCCGCCTCCAAATTAGAGAAAACCGGAAGAAAAAACCTATTTCCATTGAATCATATTTTTAATACGGCCATAAATTCATCGTATGACTTTTCTCAAACCTCTATGGACGGAATTATGAAGCAATAGCATGAAAAAAATACTGCTTCTGTATTAGTTTTTAAAAAGTGCGATTTAGGCATTTAAAAAAATTGCAATTATTTGAGAACGAATTTATTTTAAAACGTGATGTATTTGTATATGATTTAAAATAACACTTTAACCTAATAATATTTACACATAATATACTTCAACATTACCTTCATAACGTACCTTTTTTAAACTTTCCTAATTTTTTCTTCATATGACAGCTGAACCTATTTATTTCAGGGCTCCATCAGGCTCGCCATCGTCAGTGAATAGCGTCACTTATTAATCTATTCAAATATTTAGACAAACCGCCGAAAGAGACGCAACATTCCACACACTTAATCCGAAGCGTTACAATTCTGTCTAGCGCAGGAACTAAATGGAAAAGCCTCCTAGAAAGCAGATATTTCAATGATTTTGAAACGTAACAAAGTCTCTTCCATAGAGGGTTAACATTTTATAAATTTTTTTTTCTACCGGTAAAGGTAGGTTTTGTCGAATTTCAGAGAATCTCCTTCCGGTTTCTAAATATTCAGGGGCCTATTTCCCTCTATTAAATCTTTTTTCGCCTCTGCGTACGATCTACCTTTCTTCATCCCGTCCATGAAACCTATTCTCTTTCTTCCCCTATCCCACTTGCCCAACTTCCTTCCCTCTATCACACTCTTCAGCAGCCCATCGCCCTTTGTTACATACTTCAGCCATCTACCCCGCCTATCCCGGATTTCGTTCAGAAGATTCTTTTCCTCTCCCACCATCTCAAGCACATCTTCGCCAGTCTTCCTCTCCGTCCACCTCACCTTCTCCATCCTTCTCCTGACCCACATCTCAAATGTCTGCAGACTTTTCTCGTCCTCCTTTCTCAGGGTCCACGTTTCTGCCCCATACAACGCTACATTATCCTGCTCCTTTTGGATTGGATTGGATATTTGGGGAGGCGACCGACGACTAATGATATTTGCGCCATAGAGGATATATAAGGGAAGAAGGGTGGATAGAAACCCGGCGTCAGCATTAGCCTACTCTTAACGAAAGGCGCCAAAGGGACCACGGCTTAACGTCTCATCCGACGGACGGAGTACTCTACTTGAAGTGCCCTCCACAAGACACTCAAGTAGGGATCGGGTTCCTCTGAAAAACACCGTCCTCTGCAGGAATTAGAATAGAACACAGCCATTCAGTGAAACTAGTGTATTTAACAGAATTGAGCAAAAGCGCCTGAAAGCAATCGGCTCTACTTTTCACGAACAGCGTTTTTCGAAAAATCAAGGCTGTGATTGCGATCTCTTAGACTGATAACATGACCACGTGTACATGCTCTGCTAGCCGTTTAACAGAGAATTGTCGAAATATTATGCGCTTGCTTTAACGAAGGGCGTTGGCCACATAATATTTACTTCTAGATTTAGAGGTCAAATTGCAGACTTGCCGGTACAAATTCTATGGAGCGTATGGGCGCATTTAACGTAAATTTGTACGGTGCGTGTTTTATATCAGATCTGATATCAGACCAAAGCCTTCAATTTTACTTCTAAACAACGCGATGTCCAATTGAAAGAAGAATCGCGCACTTCACTTCATTGGATTGGTGTAGATATTTGGGGAGGCGATCGACAACTAGGTTTATTTGCGCCATAAGGGACAGGTAAGGGGGGAAGAGTGGATGGAAACCCGGCGTCAGCATTAGCCTACTTTTAACGAAAGGCGCTAAGGGGACCTTAACGTCTCATCCGACAGACGGTGTACTCTACTTGAAGTCCCCTCCGCAAGACATTGAAGTAGCGATCGGGTTCCTCTGAAAAACGTCCGCCTCTGCAGGGATTTGAACCCTGGCCGCCCGTGTGGTAGGCGAGTACTCTAGCCACCACACCAACCCGATCCCCTTGCTCCTTTTGCTAATAGTCTCCGGGTCATAAAATCTTTCGTTTTGTAAACAGTCGTGGATGGTCAGACCACGTGAGAACGGCCCTCGAGGTTAAGTTCGTGTGGAATCGCCCGGGAGACGGAAGGTTGAGTGAGAGAGATAGAATGGGGAGGGAGAGTTTTGTATATAAAGGGTTCATTTGAGGGGTGGGTTGAGGCGCGTGGAGTGGCGGCGGGGAAGGGGTTTGGGGAGGAGGTCTGGCCGCGAGGCGTGGTGGGGGCGGTCGGCGAACAGGGCCGGCGCACAGGTGCCGGCATGGCCCTTTTCCTTCCTCGGCTGGAGGAGCCCCCACTGTGCGCGGTGCAGTCGGCCCGGGAGGGTGTCCCCGTTTCCCTGGCGCTGCGCGCGGCTCTGCCTCCCGAACTGAACGTCCCTCACCCTTTGGTCTCAAGGGGGGGAGGGAGGTGCGGTGTGGGGGGGCGGGACGGGAGGGGAACGCTGTGGGGGCGGAAACGGGAGCTCCGAGGGAGGCGTGTCTCGAGCCTTCAACCGGGTGAGGGGAGGTGTGCGTTACTGTGTGCTCGTTTTTTTATTGTGTGATGGTGTGAATTTTTTTTTTCGCGGGAGAAAACCACGCGGTACGCTACTTACAGATCGGGTCGTCGGTATACCATCTCACGCAGCGATCAAACGTGAGGATGGTTCACATAGGATGTGTCGTTAAGAGCGCGGAGGCGCGGTAAAATCCCAAGAGTTCCACTTACTATTTAGACTGAAGTTAGCTTCCCTCCCCGCGTTTTTCCCCCCGACGTTTCGGCCGCGATCTAAGAGGTGCTTTTGGACGGGTCAGGGCACGAGGTCATCGCGTGTGAGTCACGGAGGATAGGGCAACGTAAGTGTTCCACTCATCAGGTGTGAGAAACGTGTTTCCTCCTCGAATGATTCGTTTTTAGACGTTCTGACCTTGGCCGAGGTGGCTTCATGAGGTACTTTGATGGGTTGGGCTACGAGTTCTCCGCGTTCCTAACCCGGAATGATTTCCACGTGTGCCTCACAAGAATAGAATTTTTCCTTCGCGCGTGGTGGCTTTCGACGTTTCGGCTGCAGTGACGATAGTTTTACGAGGTGTTTTGATGGGTTATGGTATTAGCCCACCACGCATCTAACCCGGAGGCGTGCGGTATTAACACCTTCCGCGCACTGGAAGAGGATCGAGTCACCTCTCGGTGTTGTTTCGTGGTTCAATGAAGAGGAGGCAGTCAGGAAGCTGTGATGGGTTTGACCGCTCAAGGTGGACTCGACGGCCCGGCGAGAGTCGCCCGGTCTCCGCGGGTGGAGTCCAGCGGTGTTCTCCGGGTGTGGGAGGAGCCGTGCCCGTTCGACCGCCGGGATGTTCTGCGGGGGATATCGGTCGTCATCTGGACGCACGTGGATCGGCGATCGCTCCCTCGGTCGCTGGCGCCTTTTTACTCGTGATTAAAGTCTTCACGAAACAGTGCTTGAGACCTGTGGGATAAGTATCGCGATACGATCGAAAGGGAATAGTGGCAGAAAGGAGAGGATTCCCCGATTCCCGGCACAATCTGGCTCGTATGCAAGGCACATCGAGGTGACTTAAGGCTCAACGTCCCTTGCGACGGACTGTACTTGTGCTCTCGTCACAGCATAGGATCCGGTAGTAGTCCGACAGTGAAAAAATTCCACCTTCGCCGTTATTCGAACCGAGATTCCTCCATATTGGAAGCCTGTACGATAGATAGTGGTCAAATTCAACCCTCCTCACAGTCGCTTACTTCCCGCAATAAATTGATCAAGATCAAGAAACCCATCCTTGTAACCATAAAATATAGCGATAGTCTACGGAAATATTTGATTCAGGAACGTGAACGTGATGGGTGTCCTGTTTCGCCTCGCGTGATTAACCTCGAATAATTCTGTTGTCACATCAACGCTCTTTGAAACGTGGGTCGGCATTTTATGGTTTCACAAACACCACAGGCTACTCCAGCGTTTGAGAACAAGTCCTGGCCAGAAACATGCTGAATATCCCGGGTCGCCGCCTGTGATTGTCCTCGGCTAAACTTCGCGTTATTCAACGAATCTCAGTTAAATTGCGTCCTCTGAGCGTGGAAGAAATCTCTGGCGGTGAGTGATCGGCCCTGCCGAGCACATCGGAAGCCACCCCCGTCGATTTAAACCACCGAAGGCGACGCGGTCGACCGACGCCGTGCCTTTCCCCGGGAGCGAAGCTGCTGACTGCCGGTCTTGCCTCCACCCCCGGACGGACTGGCACTGCTCTCCGTCCAACGCGCCGACACCGACTCTGCCGGCTCCCGCGCTTGCCCCGGCCCTCCCGCCGCGCTAAAACACACCTTCCCCTCTTCCCGTCTCCTCTCTCGGCCGAACACGCGCTTCGCTCTCTCCACCCTCTCTCCACCGTACCTCCTCCTCCTCCCAGCCCACCCCCATCTTCACCATCGCCGCGAAGCCAGGGAGCAGACGTCGGCTGTCGGTGGCGGGCCCCGTATGCCGCCGGGGTATTCCACCTCCTGCTTCCCGCTGAACACTTCGCTCGGCTGCGAGATCGCGAATTCCGCCCGGCTCTCCGACTCGCCAAGCGCCCGGCAACCCCCGGCGTGTCTCCCCGGAGGAGTGTCGGCATCTTCGCCGGTGACACGGGGTGAGTTGTGGGTCTGCCACGGGCCATGGGATTGTTTTTCAAAAATCTTTTTCACCCCCCAAAATATTGCGTTTGCTTCGATTCGCTATGCGATGCTCAAAATATATATATATATTCTAGTGTGCTTGCGGCTGTATCATATCGCCGATGACGTGATGATTCGAACTTGTGCTGAGTTGATTTACCTGCGTGTGTGTTTTTTTTAAATCGCGTTCGCATTAAGGCGATATGCGATTTGTCGCGATAGGTATTCGACAGCAGTGCAGCGGGAAAGTCGGTGTAATCAACGTTTGACGGGTAGAATCGCTCTGCAGCACGGGCCGAGGGAAATTTTAATATTTTTCTTTTGTCCAAAGTTTGTGTCGCGGCGATATCGCGATTCTCGACATATGTATATCGCTGTTTTTACACGATAGTGATAACGCCGGTGATGTGTTGGGTCGTGAGTGGACATGTACAGGCGATATATCGTCCTGCACGGGGAATTATTTCTTTTTTTTGCCCAAAGTTTGGTGTCGGGGCGATATCGCGATGACCGATGTATAAATTGCCATTTGTGCGCGACAGTGATATCGCCGGTGACTTACTGAGTCGCGGGTGGACATGGATGTGCGATATATCGTCACTAATATAGGTATGACAGCGATGCCGCTGGAGTGTCAGACACATCGATTCTGATGAGGTGAATCACAAACTGGCACGGATCAATGTGATTTTTTTCCCTGTTTTTTCACCTAATGTTGCTTTCTTACTGTCTCGATATGCAACGAGTCACAGCATCGTTACATATGTGAGACAGCAAAATCTTGTGGCTGGTTCCATTAAGTCTCGATGACGTGTTACAGTCAACCTGGTGATCTTTCTTTAGGCCGTGAAGTTTTTAGTTAATGTTTTATTTTATGCGAGTTTGGTATAGATTTGTGTCAAGTGGATATGAATATTTAGAGGTCAAGGTCGATGATCGTAATTTAATTGATGGGAAATTGATTGTTGATAATTATGACTTTCCGTACCAGTCCGCGTTCCAGTTGAATTGAGCAATGGTTGCTTCTTTTTCGGGCAATTATCTGGGGGATGGGTTACTCAAGAATGTGATTGAGGGAGGGATGTTGGGCAAGCGGGGAAGAGGAAGAAGGAGAATAGGTTTCATGGAGAGGATGAAGAAGGGTAGATCGTATGCTGAGGCGAAAAAGGGTGTACTAGAGCGGGATAAACCCCTGAAAGTGGGAGGAGATTCTCTGAAATTCGACTAAACCTACCTCATCCGGTAGAATACTTAAGAAGAAGGAGATCAAAATAATCTTCAGGTTACAGTAGGCTTGAATCGATAAGGAAAAACTTTGTACATTTTTATTGGCGAAGAGCAGGGATAAATTTTGTGCCCCGCCGTTAGCCTCGTGTAGGCATAATTGCTCCGCGCTGTTCGTTACCTGACTATATTATTCGAAAGACCCCATCAGGTTAGGCAAAGCTGGACAGCCACGTGCTGGTCTACTCTCAAGATTCTTTCACGGGACTGGATTTAAATACACTTTTCCTTCATCTCAGGTGTCTGAGCCGTTTTTTTTTAAATTCAGACGACAAATTTGCGGTCAGATTTGGCGCCTCATTAAACCTGGCCGTATGATCCTATTAACATAGGTGGTGCTTGCGTCTGCTTAGTTTCGGTTTGGTTGCTGTGTTCTCTAAAAATGTATTTTTGGGTGCATTACACTTTAATTTTCACCCTAGGCTCGGTGTGAGTGGTTAGAAATTTCATTCAGTGTTTGATTGAATAGCATGTGCAATGCAATCGTATAACATAGCATGGTCATGTCTAAAGGACTTGCGAAGTAGTATCTTCTATTGTAGAACTCCTATAGGATTAGGGTTATTTAACCAGATTGCCGGAACCAAGGTTATTTATTTGAAACCATTTTCTGAGGTAAATGAGTACCAACTATGTTGATTCCACCAAAAGTTTTATTTATTTAGAACTTTATTTATACACCTCGTACCATACTTAAAGATGGGTAAATTACTGCAATTTCATTTGAGAAAAGTTACCATGTTAAATTACGGTAATTTTTGAAGTTATCGTAATTTTCTTGTATTTTTTAATTTTCTGCAATAAATAGCTTTTAAAGGATTTAATATAAAAGCCCATAGCAATAGTAAGAGATAACAAGGCATTTAAACCATTGTACTGGCTACGTTAATGCATTATAAATAAAGAAAATTGAAAAAACAACCTGCAGCCCACTCATAATTCGACGTTCTTTTGTTGACATTAGACATTTTCGTTCAAACCATTGAAAATGGGATCCCCATAGATATCCCATAAGTATGAATATTCCACAAATTAGTTGTACGTGCCTTTATCAATAATTAAGATTGTATTAAATGTACATGGAGTTGACTTAAAATAATAGATTTGTGATATATCGGTGTGAAAAATATCTGTGAAGGAAGCGAATATTACCGAAAAATACGGTAGTTTTCAGGAGCTGCGGTGAATTGCGTAAAAAACCACGGTAATTTACGAATATTACCGCGATAATTATCCGAGTGGCCCATCTCAGGTCATACTTCGGTCTTCAGGCTGAGAATTTGAAACCCATGTCGTGATAAACAAATCTTTCCGTGGAATCTACAGTGTAGGTGAGAATTTCCCTACTTGATCTATATTTTCCACATTGTTGTGTGTCTGTGATCGTTAATTTCAATGAAGCCATATTATGCTTAACTTTTCCGTGGATGGCTTCTCTTCGTCGAAGAGTTACGGCAATTTGAACGAAATATCATTTCACCCAGAAATCAATGAAATTTTGTCTCATTTCAAAGAAAAATATCTCACCCTTCCGAGGATGTCAAAATATCAGCCCCTTACCGGACTACTTTCCGAGAATTTTGACGGTAAATAACGGTCTTTTTACGTGAGAAATGTTTGGCGTATTACCAGTATAAAGAACTTTTTTTAAATAAATGAGAAATTTATAACTCGCGTATCTCGTCAAAAAATTAACAGCATGTAGTTTTTTTATGTTTTCCCGATTATCTTTCTGAAATGGACCATATTGTCAGCCCAGTTATTTTTTAAAATCACAAAAAAATCTTCCTTTTTTTTTAAAGAGTTTAGAACGTAACGCGTCAAGAAAATGAGTCAAATTGATGACACATGTAGATATTTTTATGTAACTTAGAATTTTAGTCGTATAAAATTATATTATCGCACCAGTAATAATGCAATTTTTAATTCATGCTTACTTTAGTTACTGAAATCAAAACGTGTCATTCGAATATGGTCTCCTTTATGACTAAGAGACTGTCTCGCTCAAACTACCTCTTATTTCTGAGTTTATATGTTTAATGTGAAAAAAAAAATTCTCCGACTCACTGTCCATTGAAAACGTCGAGTCTTTTGAGTATAGTAAGCTGTATTTTCAAGTAAGGTCAACCGATTTTAACATAATACAATGCATTTGATAGAATAATCATTTATACTTTTATTGATGTCCATAAAAATTTTTACTTATCCTTATCTAAACTTTTACAATATTTTATTTGAAAATAAAGCCCTGTTTTCGGCGTTCAAAATCTGATCCTGTAATCGTCATTCTCCTAATATTTACGATAGAGATAGGAGATTCTGATATAAGTTAACTTAATATGTTTTAAACCAAATAAAGGAAATAAAATGTTTACATGTTCTTAGTAGTAGTAGTCTCAAACGAAACCGTTAACTGGCGATTCGCGTTTTTCAGTTAAAGAGGAAATTGTGGCAGAATTGTACCAAGACGCTATTTGATTAGGAATACCATTTTAATCTGCTTATTAGCCATTCATTCTCGGAAGTTGATTTATCTGCTAAAAGGAAAAGCGGCCGTCCTTCAAGTAATGGAGGCATGAATTGAATCGTGGGTGGGAGAACACCTGAAACGCCACAATTGCGGAAAGAATAATCCCCATTCACGTCTTGCGAAATCATCGTTCTGATATTTCTCCCAACTTGCGTAAGACTGCGAGGTTGTCGCAATATCCCGTTCCCCATTGCAGTCAATATTTACAGCCTGTGATGCATTATTTGAGAATTTCAGGCTCTGGCTTACAGAGCAATGCTTGCTAAATATTATTTTCTTATGATGCCACCGTGTATGCTCAGGTGGACGGAGTTGGCGTAGGTGGGTGAGGGAATGTTGAACAGAATGACTGAAAAAGAACGGCTTGGTGGCACGCGAGAGGAAGTATTTACTAAGCAATACCTACATCTACATCTACGAAATACCGTGCAAGCCGCTACCAGAGTGTGTGGCACGGGGTGATTCCACACCAGGCATGAAGCCCTCATCCCAGCTTAAATTCGAATCGCGCACGTTCCCCCGGAATGCCAGGCGCAGGCCAAAAGGAGTCAGGATCAGAGCAGGAGCGGTCAGACCAGAAACTAGGAGAGTGCTTCATGGACGAACATGCTACCATGTAGTACACTACTTAAGATACGACGACTGGTTATAATTACTGCGACAGATAAATAGTTCTCCTATGTACTAAATAATGAAAGCCGTTATGATAATTGTATAAGTGTTACGAGTTTAATAAAAGAACTAGGATGGGAATTACTATCAGAACGCAGGTTAAAATTTAGGTTAAACCGTTTAAGTAAATTCAAAACCGATTTGTTCACAGATGACGTTAGATATGTATTGAGAACCCCTGCGTATTATGCTAGGTTTGATCATATTAACAAGATTAGAGAGATAGATTGTCGTACCGATAGATTTAAAATGTCATTTTTCCCGCGTACCATAAGAGAGAACAATAGGCAGCGTAGCAAAGGGATAGGTAGGTGAAATATAGTTAGAGTAGTCTGTGGTGCATGCTGCATGTAATAACAACCATTAATCCCTTTCTTATTATGTAGATACTAACCATGTGACCCTATTATCTAGCATGCCTTCATTAAATATCCTATTTGCATGTCAATAGTGCTTGTTTGGTGATATTCATCCCCTGCCACACACCCTCGTGGTGGCTCGCAGGGTATTACGTAGATGTAGATGTAGATGAAAGAGCTATGTCATGCCGGCAATTGCAAGCGAGGTTAGCAGCTAATAATGATATTAGGATATTTAGCGAAAGTAAAAAAAAACCGACTTTACCTAGTCAGGGTCAAAGTATCCTAGAATTGATCTGGAATATTTGAGTTCATAAGATGGAGAATCCCTTGGTGAAAGGGGAAGGACACTATTTCTACCTTGAAGGATTTGTTTTTTTTCCCGGCGAACATGGCTGATGAGATTTTCTCGGGTTTCCAGTAGGGTCAGGATAACCATTGCTGCCTACGTTTCGTTGACTTTTTCGGCCATCTTCATCAGAGCTAATGTAGGACCAAGTATCGTGCCGGTTTTATATATTATAGTGTGGAGATTTAGTCTGATTGGTCAGAGTTTGGAGCCTTTTTTCCTTAGGTCTTTAATTGCAGATTAGATTGTATGTTCTGTTAAGGTTACGCACTAGGTCTCTGTTCATAGGCTTATCTTCTAGTTTTTTCGTCTAGGTTATTTTAATAGTCTTCTGGTTAATGTTATTTCTTTGGGTATCAGGAAATTACGAGACTTTTCTTTTCTTTTGGTTTGTGATCAGCATCATTACTATCTTAGCTGTTGATCCGGATTCAATTACCAGCTATCACTCCAAGAAATGAGGAAGTCGGAGTAAAACTATCCAAGCCCCGACAAATGACCTAGTAGAAACCCAATTTTGACTGTTTGTCTCTGGTTTTCTAAATTTTTAAACGCATTTTAATATTTTTTACCATGGATAAAATGAAAAAGTACCGGTTTTTGACGATTTGCGAGCAAAGAGCTGACTTTGATATTTCGTAATTCAAACATAAGAGCTTCTATTATAACCATATTTCAGAAAATGGTTGAGAGAATTATTTGCTATAAAGTTGTCGGTTTCAAATTTTTATCTTCAACAGGAAAATGGTTCTTGGTCATTTTGTAAAGTGCTCGCATTTCAAAACTGGGGCGTCGCACAATTTCGCACTTGTTAGCGTTGTAATCCACGTGTTTTCGACTTCTTCAGTGCATTATTGTTGAATATTTCAATAAATATGTCTAATTTATATCGCGTGAAATTTATACTGATCAAAAAGAGTGGTCTCGAAATGCGAACCGCCTCGGAAAAACGGTGGAGTATATAACATGATTTCAAGAAAAGAACTTTGTTATATTTCAACACAATTTTTGTCACTCACCGACCTGGGTTTCGAAAATACTTTGTCATTATCAAGGTATAAGGTCAAATACAAGCATTGCGAGCTATAAATTTGCCATCCAGGAATGGAGGGGAATCAAGGGATGGATGGTGGGGAAGGAATGACGTATTGGAAGTGGAAGTTGTGTGAGATGACGTGCCGGAAGTGGAGGGGAGCAGAGCGGGAGGAGTTATTTATAAGTAAGGTTTAACGCGATTGTTGAGTCATAGAGTAACAATGATAACAATGGGGATGGTTGGCAAGGGGGGTTGTGTTTGAAATCGCTCGAAATGATTCCGATTGCGTAACTGAGGAGTCACGTGATACAACAACGAATGGGTGGAGATTTTGGTTAAGTTTTACCCACACGAGTCTATTACTTAAGTATCTGATATGTCGTTCATGATGTCTTTAATCGCAATATTTAGCTTCATTAACAATATTCCTGCAAGAAAAACTCAATGTAGAAGAAATTTCCAAACATTGCATTTAACGAATGATGTGGTACGAAGTCACTCGCACGGGTGCATAGACTTGAGGCCTGAACATCTAGTTCGCATAAACCCCCATCGAAATTCGCCTTGAAGGAAGATGGCTAGGTGGTGTAACTGGATAACACACCTAACCGGCAATTGGGTGATCCGGGTTCGAATCCCGGTCAAGTCAAATGATTTTTTCATAGCGAATTTCAACCCTGGTGTCAATGTAGAAGGTTGCGTGAGATTTTTGAGTGGTTCGAACACACCATTCTCTTAAACCCTTCGTGATTGTACCACGTGACCCCTTAGTTACGTGCTCGGAATGATTCCGTATGGTTTCAAACACAGCCCCGCATGATACCGATAACCATTAACAATGGACAATGTCCTGGAAAAATCGACGTATGTCCATTGGACATACGTCGATTTTTCCAGGACAGAAATTTCACACAGCTCCAGAAAGTTCAGGTTTTTACCTTTACATTGGTCAAGGAGGACCTTTAAATTAAACTTACTCTATCAAATGACAATATTTAAATCGATTAGTTGTTTAGGAAGGACCTTTGGGTCGCCTTCATGCCTGTATTTTTGTGTTCATTTGCTCTAGTGTAAATTACACGCCAACTCTGGCCAATGTACTCCGCATTGCAAGTGGGTGTGTCTCAGCATAATTTGTACACACCACTCTGGTCCTTGTTGTTGACTGATAAAATAGATAACCTCACAATTTTGTAAAATTATGCGTTAGGCTATGCAAGCTTCCATTTCCGTTCCACTTAATTTTTTTTGCGGCAATGGTTTCGCTCTGGTTAGGCCACACCTCGAGTAAGCCGCGATCATTTGTGACCGTGGTCATAAAGAATCGACCAAAAATATTTACTAAATGCATAGAAAAGCTGCCAGCTTGGTCCAAAACTGCTAGAAACGAACATATAGTGTGTCTCAACGTTTAGAGGGATTAAGGTGGGAGCCCCTAGAGACTCGGTGGCTACGGGCTAGGCTTAGGTTGCTTGAGAAATTCAGAACTAGTGTGTTTCAGAGCGACACACAGAATATTATCATGAAGCCTCACCACATCTCTAGGTCTCACCGAAGCGATAAATTAAGAGAGATACATTACCAAAGAGATAGGTGCTCGTTCTTTCCACGCACAATAAGTGGCGACAATGAAAACTGAGCTCCGCTAAATACCCTCCCATAATATACGTCACTATTTCACCTCCCAAACCTCATCCCTTAAATCTCTACACAGCTGGTGTTCTAGCACACCATGCCACACGCCCAGGCGGTGGCTCGCGGGGTAGTAAGTAGATGTAGGTGTGCTAAATATTTTCCAGGTTTTTGGCTTCTGCACTAGGACGAGCTCAATTAAAAAGTAATGTCTGGCAAAGTATTTGTGTGGTACGGAGGCTTCCGCGGTTATTTAATGACCGTATTCTGTCCGGGTTTTTGCCGCGTGCATCCATTTTTGGGGGACAACAGTTTCGCCTGCCTTCCAGCTGGCTTCTTCAGGTCCTAACCTGACCTGTCCTTTAGGATCTGACGAAGCCAGCTGGAAGGCAGGCGAAACTGTTGTCCCCCAAAAATGGATCGATGCGGCAAAAACCCGGACAGAATACGGTCAAAGAATTTGTGTGTTGGCAATGGCATTTTTATGCTTTATAGAGCCATGTTTTTTTTATTGTAAAGTTATAATCTTTCCAATAGCATTAAGAAAACATCTTATCATTCATCTCAAGAAACCTTTTCAGCTATGGATTTACGTTCAAATGGAAACTTGGGCTTGTTTTCAAACTCTCATTTGTGGTAACGGGAAATCTCAACCGTTTTCGGTTATCGGTTATTGGTACAACTGATATCGCGATACGCTTGTTGGTCCCTTTGTTATTTAAGCCTAAACTCGAGTATCCATAATTATCCGAAAGTAATACCACCTGTCAAACGCCCTTCCGCCGCGGCAGCTCTCGAGACAGTTTGCGAATGTAGAACCCGTTAGAGACTCATTGTAATCTCATTGGTCTAAATGGATAAGACGGAGCAAATTTTGCATTTGATGGTTCCTACTGCTGATGATGTAAATACTACTGCAAATACCTCACACTAATCACTGCATATGCCTATGACGCGCATTAGGCTAGTTTGGTCTGCTTTTCCATGTTAATTATATATACCATTTTATAGTTATTTTTTCAATTATAGCAGCTATGAAACGCATGAAGTTCATTGTGTATTTTAGAGCAACACAGAGCATATAATCATGACGCGTAACTACATCTCTAGGTCTGACAGAGGCGGCAAAATAAGAGAGATACACTGCCGAACATACAGGTACAGAAACTCGTTCTTCCCGCGCACAATAAGCGATCTCAATAAATACTGAGCTCCACTAAATACACTCCCATAATTCACTTCACAATTTCATCACCCAAAACCTCATCCCTTACATATTTATGCGGCTGGTGACCTAATACCCCCTGCCACACGCCCCTGCGGTGGCTCGCTGGGTAGTATGTAGATGTTGATTAATTGGTGGTTCAATTCTAAGTTTGGTTGACTGCAGCCATCCACCCTCCCCTATGTTATGCTAGCTCCCATACCTCCCTGCTGGTATCTCTTCCTATGAACTTTCCCCTTTTTTTGCCTTCAATTATATGACGTTGATATTGCAAGAGACAGTGGTAAAATATTTTCCTTAAATCGATGAAATTCTCAGTTATTAACAAAATATGAGGTTTAAACTAGACACTTACTACTTTTCTTGCTGTAAGTTGAAAACGGAATTCCCTACATCTTTCAACCAATATTGTCGGTAAATTGGACTATTTAGGGACACCAACAACATTTGTATAACATGAGCTATATATTGCGACGTATTAAATAAACTTGAACATTGTATTTTTCACACTTTATTTGGGAACCCTACCGGTTTCGACACTCTCGTGTCATTTTCAAGGGTAAAGCTGACATTCTCCCAGTGGCGAGCCCATATATGTGGACCCCAGAAGTCAAGGGGTCTAAGTGACATTAAAAAAAAAATTAGGTACAAAAATGGGATGTGAAAATATAAATCTTTTCGGTGGTAAAGGGATCCAAGTGATTTTCTTGACAGGTGATGCTATCTAGGGTAATGCCTCTTAACTACATAGTGGGTTGTACCAAACATTTTCAACTTTGACTAAATTTCCTCAAAAAAACGATTTTATTACTTTGACCCCTTGACTTCTGGGGTCCTCATATATATTCACAAAGATGGAGGGAGGGTACTGCAGGAGTGGTTGGGGTAGGGGCTTAGAGGGTGTGAATGAATAGGAGTAGGGAACGTGTTGAAGGTCAAGATGATGAGGGAGTGCTTTTTAAAGGCGGGACAGGTACATGATAAAGTGGGGACAGAGTAAAAGGTACAATTTCATTTAACAACTACATTTAGCCTGACTCGATCCAACTTATTTGAGACATCTCATATAATTTTCCAGCTTAGGCCATCGGTAGTGTAACATGAGTATCAGCAGGACATTTTCGGCCTCTATTTATTCTTTTCTGTGGAATGGTGACGTCTTTTCTTTTAGCATTATGCTCCTCAAATTTCCTCCGATAAGGCTTTGGCATAAGTATATAAGCAATCTCTTTATCAACAATGCATTAAATATTTTGTTTGGTACACCTTATCGAAAATACAAGGCTAAAGGCGGGTTCACACATGGAAGTTGACTTCTTTGGCATGATAATTATAATGTAATGTTCCCATAATGTACACACGTTAAAACAGCAACGCATAATTTATGGAAGCTGTAGGTTACATAAAGGATCGGAACATGTATGGGGGTAACCAAAATGCAGAGCAAAATTTATATATAACAGAATAGTGATAAGATTACTGTGTTATACATGGTGCTTTACGGTAATTTACAGAATTAATTTACAATTTCTTGTCGCATGAAACAATTTCATGTACATTTATAAATAATAATTCAATATCACCGTACTCGAACAGCCATTTTTTTTAACTATCTTTAAAATTAATGTAACTTTTTTTCCTTATTAACATTCTCTGGCAGTAGATTAAATGCTTTTGGTACTAAATTGGCAAAATATCTCTGAAACAAGGTTATATGAGGCCTATGGGGTAAAACAACTGATGGCCTGCGTAGGCTTCACTTACATTGCCTAGCCGATGTGCTGAACAAGTTTTAACTCCGCAAGAAAACATTTTTTAACATTTTGTGCACATGTAAATATCTTAAAGGTAGAATTTTCAATTCGCGGAAAAGTGGAAAAGAGTGGTGAAATCAGTTTTTAAAAGTAACTGTTCTTATTATTATTTTTGTAGAACCAAAACAGGTTTAACAGCGCATTATTCGCGCCACCCCAACAAACCAAGCCATAACCTAATTTTGAGCTCAAAGTGCATAATATATGTGCTTTAAGAAGGTAATTGGGTATTTATTGTGTAAATAAAATAAATTAGTTAAAACTTGTCTTTAAACCGAAGATACACCAGAGATTAGCTCATTCCACGTCAACGCATAGTCCAGATTTACACCTAGATACTAAAAATGATTTTCACGTTCAATATCAGCTCAATTTTCACAGTTTAGATGAGTACAATCTGTAGTGTGATACATCATTTCCCAATTTTCACTGAATCTATTACATAAATCAAATATTGAATATTTGGTTTTATCGCTTGGTTGCAACTTATTATATTCAAACCATTTACGTAAGGACCCTAAAATCTCCATCAATTTTTCTTTTCATATTTTTCCATGAGGCATCCTCATAACTTGAGGCTAAGTCATCCGCAAAGGCGGTTACGCATCCATTGAAACTGTGATTACATAAATCATTGATATAAACTAAAAATAAAATGGGACTAAGCATAGAACCTTGCGGAACTCCTGCCTTAATTATTTTATATTCGCTACAACATTTTCCCACACGTACACATTGACTGCGAACGTTTTAATAGCTCTTGAACCAGTGCCGGCCACTGCCTCTTAATTCCTGCCCTATAAAGTTTAGTGAACGGAATATTATGATTTAGCGAGTCAAACGTATTTTTAATTTCTAGGAACAAACCTACTGTGCGTTTTTTGAAATTAATAGCACTTTACTTACTCTGCATATGGTGTATTAATCCAACTTCAGCTCTCAGTCCACTTCTAAACCCAAATTGTCCAGAGCTAAAGAAGCCCATTTTATCGAAAAATTTTGTCTTTTTTTAGCTAGCTTTTCTAGGATTTTGGAAAATACTGTAAGTGCTTAGATTGGTCTATAACTCTCCAGTTTCTCTTTTCCACCTCTTTTATACACAGGAATAACTAGAAATTTCTTTTAGTCCAAAGGAAACTCACCAATAGAAATACTCAAGTTATAGATATGCATCAATACTAGAGCCAGAAAGGGGTTCAACTCTTAGAGAAGATATCCGCTGATGCCATCCACTGAAGGGGATTTTGACTTGGGAGAGACATAATTACTGAGGAAATTTCGTTCGTAGAAATGGGATCAAGGAAGATCAATTGTTTATTGTTGTTAGTGGGACAGAGGCTTTATAATATGCTTGTATTAGCAGCATTACTTTCTGCCGAGTCATAAACAGAAATAAAATAATTATTAAATGCTGTAGCAATTTCAAGGGGATCAGAAACTTCTTGTCCGTCTAGTGCCATAATGAACTGTTTACCAATTAATTTCCCCCCCTGTGATTTCTTTCACTATCATCCATTGGTCTTTAATATTTCCAATACACTCTAGAGTTTCAGGCTTCACTTCGTGGAAGTTAAAAGTATCCATATTTAGAGAATACAATTTCGTACTTTTCCACAGAACTAACAGAAATAATAGAATTCTGTGGAAAAGTACGAAATTGTATTCTCTAAATATGGATTAATTATTTCCCCTATATTTTTAAAATTTTTGGACATAATAGCTCTTTGATGCGTTTAGTAATTTAACGCGAAGGCTATTACTAAATTTTAAAAATGTTTCCTTTAATCTAATGATTCGAGATGTCGCTTGCCCGCTTCAACAAGTATATTTCCTATTGATTTCTTTAAGGTATCATTAGTAAGTATCATTGATCCAAGGCTTTGATTTTTGTGCATTATTTCTCAAGGTTACAGTATAACTAGACCTCAAAAAACTATCATTCAATATGTCCATAAAAGATGAGAAAGATTTGGACCCGTTACACTCAATGTATACTGGAGTCCAATCGACATTTTCCATGAAATTCTTAAGAGTTTTGTAATTAATTTTAATTCAGTTGCCTTGATTCTCTTTCAATATTTCAAATTTTGTGTTTTTAGCGCAGGATATGGACAGTGTCGTCATGGAATGATCTGTTATACCTACGTACCGTACATCAGCAAAGAGATGTAACTTATTCAAGTTTTAGAATCTGGCGGAATGTGATCGATGCACGTTGAGGAGCGAGTACCTATTCTGGTCGGTTGATTGATTAATCAGCGAAAGGCGTTGGTGCTCTTCAATTTTTTTAAAGAGATCTGTATCTCTTTTGGTGTTAAGAATATTAATGTTCATGTCACCGACAACAAAGAGATTTCTTCCAGTAATTGACACTATTGGTTCTAGTTCTTCTAGGAACTGAGGTACTGGAATGTTTTGATCTCTGTATATGCTTAAGAGGTTAAATTCTACTGTACCATATTTAAGCTTTAAGTACACGCAATCTGCAGCTTGCATTGAAACCACACAGTTAGTACATTGACGTTAGGAATTTACATAGACTAGAATACCTCCGGCTCGATTTACATTGTAATATTTTGTATGTGCATTGAAACCGTTGATTGTATAAAAAGACATTTCATCGTCACTTATCCAAATTTCGGAAAGCGCAATAATATGAGTTTTTTGGGGACATTATGTAAATGGAGCATAAAAAGATCCAAGTTACTATGTAAACTGCGAATGTTTTGATGAATTAACAACATGGACTGAAACATATCAAGGTCTGATTCATACAAAGATCGATTAAATATATTCAACTTTCTTCTTATCCCCCTCACATTTTGGTAATAAATTTTCAAACTTTCCCTTCCCTTGAATATGAAATCATTAACAACGAATTCATCAAAACGCCTATGAATTTCAACAGAGAAGATGGTACCATTACGCAGTGCATAGAAAAGAGTAGTGAGACTCCCGCGCAATCACGATGCCGCTCCATGGTTGAACGAAGTATTGGTCAATTTTTTGTTGCCAAATCTTGCCTATATAAGAATGAACCAAAAACCTTCTCGCTATCCCTCACCTGAGGACGCCAGCTGGATAGCTGGCGAAACTGTTGTGACCCCCAGCAACATACGCGGACGCAACCTGGAAAAATTTTGACATCATTAATCTCACTTTTGCTTATTAAACAAAAACCCTTATCTCACTTAATTTTCTCAATATTACTTTCACTTTGAATGATATATTTCATACCACCATCACTCTTTCTTCCATAAAAACAGTCTCCCCGCACCCACAAGTAATCATTTCTCCCGTTTCGTTTAAGTTCTTTCGCTAAATTGAATAGCTTCAGGTTGTTTGGAGTTAGGGATTCATTTATGAAGGCAGGTTGATCACCGCTAATGCCTAAGTCAAGGTCAGAGGGTGATAGATTTCTTTTCACTCTCCTGGCCCTGACAATTTCTTCCGCTCGTTTTACATTTGGGAACTTCACTATCATAGGCTGGTTGTTTGACTGATTTTTGGCGAAATCTTCCAACCCTGAAAGCGGTTTCATTGTCAGCTGCCTTAGTTTTAATCCCCAAAGCTAGACTAATTTTATAAACAACAACAGCAGGGACTTTCCCACTTTCCCACGCCGTGAATTTCCACTGTGTTTTTTTAGAGAGCTCTGTTCTAAAGCATTCAGTTTAACTTCAAGGTCACCCACTCTTTTTTTGTCAAAGCGGTATTATCACCAATAATTTCATCGATTCTATCACATTGATTTTTTATGCTAATGTAGTTTAGTGTATGTAATTTAGTGATCTTGTGTGATCACTGTATTTTTTCCAATGATTTTGTGTGATCACTATTTTTTCCAATGATTTTGTGTGATCACTATGATTTCCAATGATTTTTGTGATCACTGTATGATTTCCAATGATTTTGTGTGATCACTCTTGTATGCTCGGGTGTACATAGAATCATGCCAGGACAAAATAGAATTTTTTAACTCGCGCTTATCTTCCTGGAGTGCCTCAATTTTGTCCAAAACTTCACGGAGTAAGTACTCGGACAAATAATGGTGTTCCTATTGCTGAATCATATTTTCATCTACTCCCCTCCTGAGATAAATCTCCAGGGTTTTGCCAATACCGTTGCTGCAGGTCGATTGCTGCTGTTGCTCTTCAGCAGGCCTAAGAAATTCCTCCGACAGGGACAGGCACACGGCATGAAAGCTGTTGCTACAAGCGCTTCAAGAGATCGATCCCGTCTCACATTTTACATCTTTACCACAGGAATCGCTCACAGGCATTTTACTTCCGACTGAGATATGGCAGCGACAGGCCCGAAAAGAACACACATCCGCTCACCACGGTGACCAGGGGATCTATTTTGTATATCCTCGGAATTTCCGTGTCTCGACAGTGACGAAATTGTGACGTCGGAGTCACGTAAAATTCAAAGGGGAGAATTCGAAAGTTGAGATTTTTCGGGGAATTCGACGTCACATCCACGGATTTACCGAGGTTCGACCGCGTAGATACTGAATAAGGCTCCAGGACTAGACTCGAAGTAGCGGGTGCAGCGATATCTCGAATCGTATCGTCACTTGCAGTGCATCGTTCTGCTTACACACAACTTCCAGTTTTCCTCAAACAAATTGATCACGGAAGTGAACAAACAATGTGACAATTAGGCACATCACCTAAATTTGGCAATAATGGCGCTCGTATATCGCTGTTGGGAGTCCCATAAACATTCGTGGGTTTAATAAATTTGTATGAATGACTATAACTATGCATTATTACGGTGAATCAAGTGTGTCAATTTTGACAAAAATAATTATTATCTAATAACAACCAAGCGAAATTCCCGTAAGGACAATGCGTATAAGTTTCGCAACATCAGCGCCACCACCGTCGAGACTAAGCGCGGTTCAATGCTGCCGCACAGTTTAAATGTGGAAATCGGCGCGTGTTTTAAATGATTCTTTCGCGACAATTAATTCAGCCAAAGTGAAAGATAATAAATAAGGGGCGTTACATAAGGGTGTAACAAAATCTTAAAATTATTAAGGCAATGAAAATTAATGTAATTAACGTGTTACTACCAATTTATTTTCAATGAGGCTACAGCAGCGCCAATGACGACGATTGTAATCCTAGGTCCAGTAAGGTCTTTCAACGAAAGAATAGCGAATATGTTTCCCATACGAGATACATATCACCGTTTTTTCGCTCGGTTGCTAATAAAAGATAAGTCATAAAGCTTTCGTTAGGGGTTCTATGGCATTTAAAACATTTTCAAGTACATATAAATATTTACACAAGCAAGAATGTGACCTCCTCCTACTTAGTTATTCGCTGTTTACATTTTGAATCTTCGTTTGCCGTCATGTGACCAAGATTCCACCAGATGAAATACGATAATATCGCAGAATCGATATGCTATTTGTGGGCGTAATAGAAACTAGTCTATTTTCCCTTGCAAGTAGCAACCGCGGTCGATTACCGCCACTATCGACCACTATTGCCATGGAAGTGCGTGCTAACACGTCGAAGTTTCACTTGCAAGCGACTTCCAAGGCTCCTGTCATGGAAGTTACTTCCATGTTTAAACCCGCCTTAATATTTAACTATAAAAAAAACCTGCTTCCGGTCTGCATTCATCATATCAAGACTAGTTGGCAGCTCTAATAAAGAAGTAATAATAATAATAATTTTATTTGTCTAAAGATCATATGTCAAAGAGATCAATGCATAGATATACGACACGTCAAAGTTATTTTACAAAGACACAAACATTTTAGTGCCAACAGCAATGGGGCTCCTAGAGGCTATTTTTTGTTTATGGAGAGTGACGTGCAAACTAGAATGGGATTTTGTCAAGTGATTATGAATATCACTATTAACCTGTAATTTGTGAAGGTTAAACTTAATTAAAACACATAATTTATAAATATATAGGCATGGCACTGTGAGGAGCCTTAATTCCACAAATAGTGGCCTACAGGAGTGTGTTTTTGATTTCCCCATAATGATTCTTATTGCCCTCTTTTGTATAAGGAATACTTTGTTAATGAGTGTTATGGCCGATAGAAGTAGACTGGTTTGAAGCACTGCTGTAGTGCACGAATCACGTCACTAAAGCATTAGATTCATGCGGCTTCACAGACTCGTACATTCTACTTCATATTCGTTTATAATAATTTTTCATGCATAATATGTTTAACGTCCCTCAAAGAATAGTCTACATCTAATTTTCGTAAAAGAATTAACCGTTATTCCTCCCTTCTATTGGATAGAGGTTCCCATCCTAATTCCCTCAACAATTTAGTAACACTGCTACGTTTGTTGTAACAATGTTGAACAAATCTTGCTGCCCTCCGCTGTTCTCGATCTATATCTGTAACTAGTCCTACTTCGTAAGGGGCCCATATACTAGCGAAGTACTCCAAGTGAGGTCTCACGAGAGAATAGTAACATCGCTCCTTTACTTTCTTGTCGCATTTTCCTAGTATTATTGTAATAAATCCTAATTTCCAATTTACTTGTCCACAAATTTCACGTGTATCCTTACCCCAGGACAAGTCCTGAGTAAGGGTCACACCTAAGTACTTAAATGACTCTACATTAATTAGTTCGGCTCGATTAGTTGTGTACATCTCGTTGGTTGAGCTACTCTTTCTCCAAAAATTCATAACTACGCACTTTTTAAAATTTAATTACTCTAACTGCCAAGTACACCGGGGTTGAAATTCGCCATGAAAAAATCACTTGAATTGACCGGGATTCGAACTCGGATCTCACAATTGCCGGTCAGGTGTGTTCCCAGGTGTGTAATTTGCCAACACACCTGTAACAGCCAGCCAGTACAGCCAGTCAGTGCAGCCAGTCAGTACAGCCAGCCAGCCAGCCACCTGTAACGGCCAGGTGTGTAACTGGCCAACACACCTGACCGGCAATTGGGAGATCCGGGTTCGAATCCCGGTTAAGTCAAATGATTTTTTCATGGCGAATTTCAACCCCGGTGTGTATGCACCCGTGCGAGTGACTTCGTACCACATCATTTGTTAAATGCAATGATTGGAAATAACTGCCAAGTGTCGCACCAGTCGTTGATGGCATCTACGTTTTTCGTCAATGCAATTCTCTCTGACTTTGTGTTAATATCCTTGTACAATACTGCGTCGCCCGCGAAAAGGCGAATTTTGCTGGTAACGACGTTGGTGATATCATTAACATACAAAAGGAATAATTAGGGACCAATGACCCTTCCCTAGGGCACACAGGATGTGACTTTAACTTCCCTTTGACTGAGAACTTTGAAGTTTTGTCCATAGATCCATTTCTGGTGACAATACCTTTAAAAAAATAAGTTTTTGAAACACCGTAATCAGTTAACACCGACACCATCGACCATTAACGACCGACACCATTAATCAACTACGCGTTTACACTAGAGAGATGATCCGTCAATGACGGCGCCCTTTTACTGCACGCGGGAGTCGTTCCCCTCGATTGTCGTTCTCTTTCACGGATTGGTCCATTCTTAGATCCGATATTTCACTCAAACAAAGGTGCAGCGTTACCAACACTCCCGAAAACAAATGAACAATTTGAAAGCGTTGGGGCTGGAATATTACAGTGAATGTTTAGACTAAAAAGTTTAAAAATTAAATGTATGAAACACGTACATTTCAAGGAAAATGGTTCTGTCGTTTATTGGAATATTCTAAATAGTAAACTATACTGTTGTTCTTCTAGCACCCGGCTCTGCGTGCTACTTTTTTTTACTTAAGAAGTATGTTTTAACTGTGAATTATTTCCATTGAACCAACCTTGAGTATCTAAGTTGATAAACGCAATGAGTTGAAAGGGGGGGGGGGGAATGAGCAGGCAATGTGAGGGAGAATGGGTGGGAAGTGGAGGCACAACTTCGACGTCCTCGTGACTTGATTTCGACGACAGCGATGGGATGTACTGAGTTGCCCCCTCTGCCCCCTTTCCCTCCTACTCAACTCCACTTTTTACGATCTGGAAAATTTATGGAAAATCAACACGGGTATTTTACTGCCATTCGCCACCGCTTCCGAATGCAAACCGGGACGCTATCGTCCCAGAGATTTGAGTCTGATAAAAGTTTACCTACGTCATTGGACTGAGTTAATAAAAAAACGCTTTCTTAACAGTTGGGAAAGAGAGGCACGATGCCGTAGTTAACGGTCGTGGTGAGTTGTTTCTCGTTCCATTGAGAACGATCCCTCTCGAAGAGTTTTTGCCTACGGGATTGAATTTACCGCGGAGGTAGGAACGGAATGTTCAGTTGGTTATTTCTGGAAGCTTAATTGGAAAACTTAGTTGAGGAGGAGACCCTATTTAAGGCATGCCCGATGAAATGTCTTGATTTTAACTTTATATGAAGTAATATCACTTATACCTGAATAATTCATAAAATTCATCTAAACTTTGATTAATATTTTTAGGTATTCTACAGGTCAAGGTAGGTTTTGTTGAATGTCAGAAAATCTCCTCTCGGTTTTCTACACTTTTCGGGGCCTAACTATCTCAAATATATCCTCTTGCATCTGCCCTTCTTCTTCCTGTCCATGAAACCTACTCACTTTCTTCCTCTTCCCCTCTAGCCCAACATCCTTTCCTCTATCACATTCTTGAGCAACCTATCGTACCATATTACATCCTCCAGCCACCCACTCTGCCAATCTCGATTTTCATTGAGAAGTTTCCTTTCCTCGCCCACCATCTCAAACACTTCCTCGTTAGTCTTCTTCTCCATCCACCTCACCATCTCCATCCTTCTCTCGACTCACATCTCAAATGCCTGCAGCCTATTCTCGTCCTGGTTTCTGAGGGTCCACGTTTCTGCCCCATACAATGCTGCGCTTCATATCAAGCTCTTCACCAGCCTCTTGTTCACATCCTTACCCAAAGTCTTCAGCTCCCTTCTATTACTAAATGCCTCCTTAGCTAGCGCTATTCTCTTGCGTATGTCCTTTATGTATGTCTGACTATGTCCGTTTTCTTCTAGCGTACGACCAAAATAATTAAATTGCTCTACTCGCTAGAGGTTGTGTCCTTCAACTTTAATCACAAGCTTCGCTTTCTTTGTCCTAGACTATCTCATTTCTTTTGTTTTCTTATGGTTTATATTCATTCCGAATATCCCGCACTGCATCTCCGAAGCATCTAGCAAGGCCTGCAGTCCCTTCGAAGTTCCACTAACCAGCGCCCGATCGTCCACGAATCTAACCGACTTTATGAGATGACCTCCTACTTTGATTCCGACCTTAAGTTCTTCCCATGCCTATCTTACCATATCCACAGTATAAATGTTGAAAAGTAATGGTGACAACGGGCACAATTGCCTCAGCCCGCGACCTATAGTTGCCCGCCCTGATCTCTGCCACCCACCCTCACCTGCGCCCTTTGCGTCATATATATGTATTAAAAATTAATATCCGGTCAACATATGACGAATAACATGTGGATTACTAAATAAAAGTTCAATGTCAATTATGCCTTGTAACCAATCTCACTACAAATTTTCTGTCGTTTCTTTCCTTTTGGATATATTAGTGGATAAATTAAATATTTTTATCTGAATATTTAAATGTGGAACCACTGATTTTAATTCCTAAAATAAATTGCCGGAAAAACGTTCTGATTGGTCACCTAAGCATGGAGGCAGAAAATGCTCTCAGATCAAAGGGGGAAAATTAATCCTCTAGTTTATCTACATCTACTTATCACCCTGCAGGCATCCACAAGGGTGTTTTTGCAGGGGGTGACTTATCACCAAAATGAACGACGGTGAAGAAATTTACTTTCACCAACATGCACCTCATAATCGGTATGCTACAAATGCTACAGAAACTGCTAAAATAATGTGTAATATAACTACAAAACGTCACTCAAAAGTCATGCTGGAAACATGCAAAACATGGTGTTACCACTACTCGGCAAATTTAGAGACAATCATTAGGGGATATATGATTTAATGAGCTAAACTACCCGTCAACTAACCTACTTCAATGTCTCAACGCAGCCATTATGGTCTCTTATCGATCGCGGGAAAAACGACATATTAATCCTTTCTGTTCTACAATCCATTTCCCTTGTTTTATTCTTATGATCTGATCTACCATAGGATGTTGGAGTTCGTAAGATATTGAAAACTTCTTCTGCAAATAAATCGGTTCTGAATTTACTTAGAAGATTGAGTCTCTAATTTTCGATCGACGATCTTAAAGCGGTTCCCATCGTAGTCTTTGCGATAGGTCAGCAACACTAACGAGACTATCCCAACGGCCTTTCACGTATCTTGCTGATCTTCTTTGCACGCGTTCTAACTCTGTTTTCAAGCCTACCTAGTGTGGATCCCAAACACTGGTAGCGTATTCTAAGTGGGGTCTAACAAGGGATGAGTAATTGAGTTCTCTAACTTTATCGTTGCACTTTCAAATTACTCTTTCAACAAATCCCAATTTACGATAAGCCTGACCAGTTATTTCCCTAACATGTGTGCTCCTCGAGAGATAATTAGTTAGTTTAACTTCGAGGTATTTTACAGATTCGACAATCTATAATTGGGTATTTTGTACCTAAAAACTGTAATGATGGGAGTTTATTTCCCTTTCCAGTAGTATATTACAACACATTTTTTTCGAACTTATTACCCCGTCCCTTCGCCTCTGCTAAATCCCAACGGATGAAATTGTCAGTGGGAAAATTATTTGACTTGTCCTCGGTTCGGTCCCGAAATCGAAGCTGTGTTCACTATAGTGCTCGCAGAGTTTCTGTGCACTGGAGAGTTCCTCCAAGCCTAGCTGCCCATGGTAGATGAGCAGCGATTGGCTGTCGGCGTCCAATCCCGTAAACCGGTTCTTAGCTCAGTGTGCGCCGCGTACGAATACTGTTTTAATACTGCCTTAAAGTTTTGTTTATTTATCGTGTAATCACGGTGACCTGCGCCGATAGGGATTACTCTCTAACCTCACTGCGATGACTATTGCAATCACTGCAAGTTTTGACTCAATATCTGTTGTAGTTTCTCGTCCAGAGTATTTCTATTCTAAAGGCCCTCGCGTCGGCGAGGCACAGCGTTCGTTTTCGCTGATTCTTTTGTGTCGCCACTTACAATATTCGTACGCGGCGCGCACTGAGCTAAGAACCGGTTTACGGGATTGGTTGCCGGCAACCAATCGCTGCTCATCTACCATGGGGAGCTAGGCTTGGCGGAACTCTCCAGTGCACAGAAACTCTGCGAGCACCATAGCCTTTCTTCTTCTTCTTCCTTCCAGGGTTAGGCTTTCAGCCTGTTCCGGCTTCACATCACCATCTCAACCTTGGCCTCCCAACACTCCTTTTCTCTAATAGCTTATATTCTAAAGCCTGCTTTGTAAACCTCTCTTTAGGCATTCGCTGCACATGCTCTTTCCACTTATTTTTGTACTCCACCAACCTATCTGAGATCGCCCGAACACCTAGTTCCTCTCTTATAGATGTACTCCTTAATTTATCTCTTCTTGTGCACCCCTTTACTACTCGAAGACATTTCATTTCAGATGACTCTATTTGTTCAAGCTCTTTTTGTTTTGTCGCCCAAAATTCTGACCCATGCAACATTGTAGTGACTGCCATCACCTTATAGAACATAATTTGGGTTTCTTTTCTTGTTTTGCCTTTCAAAGTTCTTCTTATTTTCCCACTTATCCTCTGAAAATTGTTTATTTTATTCGTGATATCTTTTCATCTCCGTAATTCATACCACAGCCTAAATATTGGAAGTGAGATACCTGTCCGAGAATTTTTTTAGACTAGCCTTTCTACTTAATAAAATGAAGAAATTCGAAGATTATTTTGAATAAAATAATGGCTGGATGTGAAGACTTGCACGAAAGCATACGAAATGCCATTAGTAATGAATACAACATTTTTTTATCTACCACTGCTAGTGGCTCGTGACCTGTTGGTCAGCGTATTCGAATCGATCAGCATGAAACCTTTTGAACAGGAGTCAGACTCGCTACCACTGGTCCAACTGATAAATTGGTCGTTGAGGGAAATTTTATGTATATGAATCACGTAACGGGTCACCCTTTGCACGCGGAATTCAGCTTACGAGGGGAGACTACGTACCCTGACCGGTCGAGACCAGCAGACTCCGAATTTTTCTAAGCAAAATATATTGACTCGGAATATTCGGGCTGCCCGCCTCTGGGGTTCATTCAGCTTCATTTAAAGTTACCTCTTCGTGACGTCAGAGTAAACTTCAGATATCAGGGGCACCTAGAGGGATGTGACGTAATCTCAAGTCCTCGTCTGAGGTCGACAAGGTGATGCTATATGGGGCGAAATGAGTTGTGTGGGGTACAACCGATCAGTATGTAGATCTCCATTTCCAGTCTTCAACCGGAAATTTTCTCTAACACCACCTAACCCACGTCCATCAGCAGCTCGCAGGATAGTATGTAGGTGTAGGCATGAGGACTTGAAGAAGAAACTGGCGGAGGATCACGTATAGGAGAGAAAATAGATTGATATGACAGAAATTAGGACTTCAGAATAAGTACTGTCCAACAACCTAAGTATCAGCTGGTAGGATAGTTCTTTATTCCTATAGGTGTATGATTTCTTATTTGGCCTTCTGTAACAAGGTGGACGGAGAGGATGGTTATGTCCACCGTATGTCATCGTAATGATATTGATATGGGGCAGAAACGTGGACCCTCGGAAAGGAGGACGAGAATTGGCAGCAGGCATTTGAGATGTGGGTGTGGAGAAGGATGGAGAAGGTTAGGTGGACTGAAAGAAAGACTAAAGAGGAAGTGCTTGAGATGGTTGGTGAGGAAAGGAAACTTCTAAATGAAATTCGAGACCGGCAGAGCAGGTGGCTGGAGGATGTAATAAGGGGCGATGGGTAACTCAAGAGTGTGATAGAGGGAAGGATGTTGAGCAAGCGGGGTAGGGGAAGAAAGAGAATAGGTTTCACGGACGGGATGAAGAAGGTAGACTTTATGCTGAGGCGAAATAAGATATACTGGAGCGAGGTAGACCCCTAAAAATGTAAAAAACGGGAAGAACTCTCTTACGTTCTACAAAACCTACCCTAACCGGTAGAATACTTTTTAAAAAATGGCGGCTCACGCGTAGGATGGTAAAGCAGAACGATATGACAAATCACGATTTCAGAATGAGCGCTGTCCAAAAATCTACAAATCATCTGGTAGAACACTCAAACGAATGAGTGAAAAGTGTATTCAAAAAGCACGTGGTTTGAAGTATCGTCATTGTAGAACCATATTTCATTAGTAATACTTCTCTTTAATTTAACTTATCGAGTATGGAGCTTTAAGTACTTTCGGAAAAGTAGGTGTGGCTAAGATGTGCGGTCGAGCGGTCCCCGGTAAATCGTAAGGTATAGGAGACCACAGCCACGGACTGCGTCCTCAACGGCTGCCGTGCTGGTAGAAAGAGAGAGAAAGCAGCGATGGAGGAGTCATTAAAAAGCGTTCCTTTTTTTTTTAATTCGGCCTCCTCCTTTGTCCCGTTCCTTTATCCCCCGGTGGTAAAATGTCGAGGGGAAAAGGAATTAAATTAAAAATAAAAATGTAAACCTTTTGGCAACCCACAAGAACTTTCCACTTTGGGTTCTCTCACCCTAACTCACCCTCTGCTGTCCACTCCAAAGTGTGGCCTTTTAAATAAAAAAATTATTTTCAAAGGAATGAGAGGGACAGGGTTTCCGCGAAGAGAGAAAAAATGTACACCCCCTAAATAAAAAGGATAACTTAAAGAATGCCTCAAGGGGCTGGTTAGAACTTGGAGCGTGTAGTATACGGGAAAGGTTTCCGTACAAAAATATCGTTCTTGCGGTCGGAGAAGGCCCTTTGTTGTGACCTCAGACACGGTCATATTTTTAGTCTTTCGATGACGGTGCTAGGTGAACAGGTAAAAAATATGAAATTTCCGAAATAACTATTCGATTCCTGGGGTATCTGAAGTAAATATAGACCATTTTTTAAATCCTTTTATTACAACAAAATAGTCTTTCTTCCTTTTTGTAATAAGATTCCAAAAATGCAATTCAAAGATCGTAACATAAATAAAACAAAAGAGCGATTATATTGTCGATTGCGCAATCTGACATTCGCATATGTAAAGTTGCTAATCTTTGTTAAGTGGCCTCAATTTCTGCAATAACCACCCTAAGGGCCCAGGAATTGTGCCCTTATTCCACGTAGAGAAAAATCACCTGGCGGGAGGTGTGTACTACGACCAAAATAGCTTCCGCAGACGTCTATGCGTATTTAATTTTGCGACTCCTCTTTTAAGCTTAAAGCAAATATTTTTTTCTGCAGGCCTCTAGAATAAGGATTAATACTTAAAATAAGTGTGGTAACTTTTCCATTTTTGCCTTCTACGTAACTATTTCAACCTCGGAAGAAAAGTGAATTTAAAAAAAATCAGGACATCCTCATGACGCCATCGACGAATATTTTGTAAAATCTTTGCACTTATTGTAAATGAGAATCCTTCATCTCCATGGAGAGTCATCATATTGTTGAATATTCTGTATCATAACGCCACTGTGATCATTCTCGTGAACCCTAGCAACGCATTTTCCACTGTCCCATCATTGGCGCTGTTGTCAGGGGCGGATAATGGAGGGAAAGGGGAAGATAAATCCTAGGCTGCGGCAGAAGCCGAAGCTAATGGGGCGTTTTCGGCCGAGGTATGCGTCCCCCTTAGGGTGTCCCATTTTGCCTCGATGTCTAAAATTCATGGGTATTAGGATCTCAGATGGTGGCATTTCATGAGGAAATAGGGTATACGAAAAATTTCTGAAATCAGATTCTATTTAGGGGTCGCGCATGCAGCTTTTCGTTTAATATAGGGGCTCCCATAAGCGCACACCACCCGTTCGAAAAGCCCGCGCTCCCGGTCCTCCGTGTCACCCCCGCCATTTCTTCCCCCTCCCATCGAAGGTTCTGATATGTAGGCTTAAATCGGTTTCCACTCAGGAAAGGGGGGGGGATGAGACCGGTATGTAAATAACAAAGCCTTGTTGTTAGAACATTTACTAATGAATAAATAATACAAGTTCTCTGGCAACTTTGTGGTATTCCATATTTTTTCTTTTTCTTTCAGAGGATTTAATGGTTACATTTACAAAACCACAATTTAAAAACACACACGACCCGGGTTTCGACGCTTAAGCGTCATCTTCAGGTGACCTGAAGATGCTTAAGCGTTGAAACCCGGGTCGTGTGTGTTTTTAAGTTGTGGTTTTGTAAATGTAACCAATAAATCCTCTGAAAGAAAAAGAAAAAATTTACTAATGTGATGGAAATGAGGAGCTCCATGTTCGGGACGAGAACTAAATTCCAATGGCACTCTTTTTGACAGTTTTTATTAAATTTTTCTCATAAAATATTTACACTGAAGACTAAGAGTACCTTTTTGCTCATCTTTGGCATAACTTTTCGGTGCCTGGAGACTATTTGGAGTAGAATCTGCGTTTACTCCTCATCCTTGATCAATCCAGCCTGAAAATATTTCTTGATTAGAGCAACGCCACGCTTGGCGAGGCCTTTGACGATCCCAGAAGCCTACTTACCAGAACCTTCGATGGGTGAGGGAAAAAATGGTGGGGGTGGCACGGAGGCCTGGGAGCGCGGGCTTTTCAAACGGGTGGTGTGCGCTTATGGGAGCCCCTATATCAAACGAAAAGCTGCTTGCGCGACCTCTAACTATAAACAGATTTAAGAAGTTTTTTGAACCCTTCATTTCTCATCAAACGTCACCATTTGGGACCCTAAGACCCATTGCACTCAGGCATCGATGCAAAATGGGCCTCCCTGCCTGGTGTGGAATCACCCCGTGCCACACACTCTGGTGGCGGCTTGCACCATATTTTATAGATGTGTATGTATAACCCGCACCCCAGTACACCCCCCACTGTAGAGCTGTGTCGATCATGAGTGATTCGTTCAATTTGAACGATTCATTGACATGAACCAAATGAATTGAATCACGTTCTCCGTTCAAATCGTTCATAATGAATCAAATCAAGCTGTTCTCGTTCATAGGTCGAGTGGAGTGGATTGTGAAGAATCACACGATTCGTGGGTGATCGAGAACAACTTGATTTGGTTCAAATTGAACCAAAACACGCTGTTCACGAGTGGAGATCAACGTGATTGGGACAAACGACATTTCAAGCATTCCTTAGTCCTCTGGTCACGTGTAGAATTCACTGATAAAAACTGAGGAATAATTTTATAGAGGCGATCGTATAAATTTGATTGATTATAACACCGAACACAACCTAATGCACCCAAACATCGCAAGTCCATACGATTCTTAATATATTATCTCCAATCGCCGTGGCATTATGGGCGAGTTTTTAGGCTCACAACACCAGGCATCATGATTTAAGCTGTTATAAGGATAGGTACTTTTCGGTTCCTCAAGTTTCCAATGTTTCGACGATAAAACTAAATTAATCTGAAAAGCATGTCTTATCACGCAATATCGCCGTGTAGGCAGCTTCCCAATGGTACGAATTGGTTGGATTTGATTCTTCGCATTCGTCTGGTTCCTCGCTGACATTTGATTCTTCCTAGTGAAATCACTCATCGCAGTCATTTGGTTCTTCCATGGTTCATTTCGTTCATTATGAATGATTTAAAAGAACGAGTCATTGCCATGAATCAAATCGCATGAATCAAATCTTCGAAATGAACCGGAATTCCCACCTATACCCAACTGGTGTTCATAAGTTTGCTCACTCGATGATAAAAAACACTTTGAAAATGGTGCACATACGCCGGAACCACGGGCGGTTTTTTGTTGATGAATGTGTGGAATTAACTAATTATTTTACTTCGTAAACATGTCAGGGAGCGTACGTCCCTTCCCCGAAAGGGAAAGGCTTGATGAATACATACGTTACTTAGGTTTTAAAGTTATGCTCCTGTTTACAGTGGGGACCGCTCTTATTTGTCGTCCCGCGACCAAAGTGCGACAAAACTTCGGAATGGACGGCGACCCTTGCGACGAGGCTAATTACGAAGTGTTTCCTTTTTGCGAGACTCCCCCGAGGCCGACTTCTCTTCCCGCTTCGATCGTAGCGCTAAATCTAATGTCTAATGTTTGCTCCCTCGCTGACGTCCGAACCAACAAAACGAGCCGGGAACCTGGCATCACTATCGTATTAGCACGTAGCGCCTCTGCTCTGTGACACTCGCTTGTTTTTGTTTCCTGTGAGAGCCCCGTTTGACGTCATTTCTCCGGTGACCGTGAAGTCCAAGGAGGTGGTAATGTGATTTGTGGGGAGTGTTTTCCTCCTCATTACATGGGCGCCGATTAGAGAAGTTTATCTACATACTAACGTGCGAGCCGCCGCGTGAGGTGTGGCAGGCGGTGTTAGGACGACAGCCGTGTGAAAATGGAAGGTTTTGGGAGGTGGAATGGTGACGTGTATTTTGGGAGTGAATTTAGTGGAGCTCAATTTTTACTGTGGCCGCTTACTGTGCGCGGAAAGGACTAATTTTTGTACCTATCTGTTCGGCAATGTATCTCCCTTATTTTTTCGCTTCTGTCAGACCTAGAAATGTAATGAGGCTCCATGATATTTTTAACTGTGTCACTCTGAAACACACCAGTTCTGAATTTCTCAAGTAAACCAACCCTAGCATGCAGCCTCCGTGTCTCCAAAGACTCCCGCATTAACCCTTTGAGTGCGGAATGACGTGATATCGCGTCGCGGTTGTCTTTACTCTGGTACTGATGACGTGATATCACGTCATGAGTACCGTGAGTGTTCCAGCTTTCAGGAGGAGGCCTAGAAAAAGTTCCCTAGTTAAAGCTGGAATACTCACAGAGCCCTTGACGTAATATAACGTCATCAGCACCAGCGTAAAGACAACCATGACGTGATATCACGTCATGCCGCACTCGAGGGATTAATCCCTCAAAAAGTTGTGAATCACTATATGTTCACTCATAGCAGTATTTGACGAAGCACTCTGCCTTCCTTTGTAATTTATTAATTTTTTTGGTCAAGTCTTTCTGTCTAGGGTACCAAATACTCGCGGCGTATTCCAAGTGTGGCCCAATCCGAGTGAAGTAGCATCTCTCTTTTACTTTTTCATCTGAGGACCGTCCTATCACAGGCTTGACAAATCCTTGTTTCTTTAATGCTGTGCCGAATATGTATTGTATCTGTGTTCTCCACGATATATCGGATGTAAAGGTAATTTCGGGTATGGGATGTGTTGATTGGTTAAGCGTATAGATATTTAGGCGGAGAGAAGAGGATGCCATTATCGGAAATGAAGACAAACGATGAAGTGCTGAGAATTGGGGGTGGTTAGAATATTCGAAGCTGATTTAGTCGGTGAGATTTCTTGTGGACCTGGGTTGGATGTGTTAGTCATCCAGAGATTTGCCGACAGTGGCTGAAGAGCAACATTGCGAGAATTATGGCGACAGTGGGAGTTGTGTTGGGCACGCATTACTGGGCTGAAATTTATCCAAACTCATATTTGGTTCTCCTAAATTACTCATTTAAAAAAAATTCGATGTCGATGTACAGTGTTTCCTTTTTGCGAGTCTCAGCCGAAGTCGACTCTCTTCCCGCGTCGATCGTAACGCAAACACGTCGGAGATTATAGTATATATTATTACTTCCTTTTTCTTCTTCTGCTTCTTTACTACATGACTATTCTCAATGATATCCTTTATATCCTAGGATTATTAATAAGAGATGAGTGGTAGTCCTAAGCAAAAAATGCCGTTACTATAACCGGAATTCATTAATTTTAATAAGTATTCTACCGATTATGGAAGGTATTGTTGAATGTGAGGAAATCTCATTTCAGTTTTCTACACTTTCAGGGGCCTATCTCGCTCTAGTATATTCTTTTTTGACTCAGCATACGATCTATTATTGAATTTCATTGAATCTCCTCCCTGTTTTCTAAATTTTCAGGGGCCTATAGTTCTCTATTGTATCTTTTCCGCCTCAGCGTACGATCTACCCTTCATCATCCCGTTATATGAAACCTGTTCTTTTTCTTCCTCTTCCCCGCTTGCCCAACATCCTTCCCTCTATCACACTCTTGAGCTACCCATCGCCCCTTATTACATCTACCAGCCATCTACCCTGCCTATCCCGGATTTTTATTCAGAAGTTTTCTTTCCTCGCCCACCATCTCAAGCACTTCCTCGTCAGTCTTCCTTTCCGTAAACCTAACCTCCTCCATCCTTCTCCTGACCCACATCTGAAATGTCTGCAGCCTATTCTCGTCATCCTTTCTCAGGGTCCACGTTTCTGGCCCATTCAATGCTACGCTCCATATCAAGCTCTTCACCAGCCTCTTCTACCCACTCTTAACCAATGTCCCCGTCATCTGCGTCTTTCTATTACTAAACGCCCCCTTGACTGTCGCTATTCTCCTATGTATGTCGTTGCTAGTATGTTCGTTTTCTTCTAGCGTACTGCCTAAGTAATTTATATGCTCTACTTGCTCGACTTCCTGCAAAAAAGCCAATGTTTTGTAGTATAGTCCTCATATTAATATTTCATCCCGGAAAATAAAAAAAAATAAAAACCCCCTGGTATCACTCATTTCCTGATTGAAAGCGAGATTCGATGCTGATGTAAAAAAAGCTGACTGAATTAGAACAGAACGCAGATGAGCGTGCAAAATTGCGGGAGCGGGGCAAACTGGGTCCTTTAAGTTGATCCAATCTCTCCAATTGTATCAGATTTTCTTATGCGTCCACCAAAGCTTTCAAAGTTTCTTCTATGATCACCGAGTCAGCGCCCAATTGCCTGTGAATCTGACGTCATTTACCAGCTGCCCTTCTACTTTTATTCCCAGATATAGCACCACAATCCAAACTTATCCGGTAAGAAATTCACTCTCTATAATAATTGCCTTTACGCCCGTCTAATTCCATTCATAACATGTACTTGGTAATTATCACCACGGATATTTTCTGGTAATCCCCTCGGATTGCCAGTTTTAGGTCACATTATCGCGAATTTCTTATCACTGGAGGGATAAGCGACTCCATATTTTTTCGACCACGTACGAGCCTAATGCTTTAATCTGAATTGTCATAATGGATTACGGCGTCGGGCACTTTCAGAGTCCCGATTTATCATATCAAATCATTCAATAAATCAAGATTTATCATACAAATTTTTATGGTCGCAAATTGAAGATAACTCCCGATGATTACGCTGCATTCGCTCACGAATTTCTCAGTATTCGTCCGGAATCGCTGAGTGGAAAACTAAATTGTTGGCATTCGACCAGAAGGGTTCATTTTTATCCGTCGCTGCCCTTGTTTTGGTTGAGACTTATTTGGAGAGGATACAGGCATCTGATATAATTCGTGCCCTCGAACACAGGTGGGTAGATTTGTCATCATGGCAATAACATTATTATCTATTATTATCAAAAAATGTTCTACCGGTTAATGTAGGTTTTGTTGAATGTCAAAGAATCTTCTCCCGGTTTTCTACACTTTCGGCGGCCCATCTCCTTCTAGTATATCATTTTTCTCCTCAGCATACGATCTTCCCTCCTTCATCCTGCCCTTGAAACCTATTCTCTTTCTTCCTTTTCCCCGCTTGCCCAAAATCCTTCCCTCTATCACATTCTTGAGCAACCCATCACCCCTTATTGCATCCTCCAGCCTCCTACCTGTCGATATCGAATTGCGTTCAGAAGTTTCCTCACCCCCCATCTCAAGCACTTCCTCGTTAGTCTTCCTCTCCGTCCACCTCACCTTCTCCATCCTTCTCCACACTCACACCTCAAATGTCTGCAGCTTATTCTCGTCCTCCTTTCTCAGGGTCCACGTTTCTGACCCATACAATGCTAAGCTCCAAGCGCTACACCAGCCTCTTCATCACATTCTTACCCAAGGTCTACGTCACCACTCCTTTCTATTATTAAACGCCTCCTTATCTTACGCTATTCGCTTCCGTAAGTCTTTGGTACTGTGTCCGTTTGTTTGCAGAGTACCATCTAAGTAATTAAAATACTATACTAGGTCTCGTCTATGTCCTTCAACTTTAGTCACCAGCCTTGCTTTCTTTGTTCTGGAGAATCTCATTACTATTGATTTCTTATGGTTTATCTTTATTCCGAATCTCACATAATGAGTTGAAGTTAGGGTCTTCATCATCAGCAGTTATCAATTCATTTAATTCGTTTGTTGCAGCCTTCCACTCCCGTACTCCACCAGCAAACCGCTTATTTACTGCATAACTATTCGTTTAAAATCCTCCATACTTACACGAGTCGACTATGGAGACACGAAGAGCTCCGATAAAGGAGATATCTATATACATATGAAATAGAATGTTTGTCTGTTTGCCTTTCTATGTGTATGTCTCTAATACAAATGTACAGGCCGTGTTCCAGTCCGATATTATTCTCACTTCGTACCCTTATGTGCTCTTTTCGATTGTCATTTTCCGGATGTGACGTCGTATAGTGCGGTTCCAATCCGTTAGAGCGCATCATGGCTAGTTCGCTAGTGCACATAGAAGGTAAGTGTATGACGATGCGCCCTAAGAATTTCCCATTCGTGAATAATGCGAATTTCCAATGCGATGTCTTGCGATAAATTACAATTCTGAGTGACCAATGGATGTTCTTCTGATATACATTAGGGACAGACGAAAGGATAATACAATTCATCGGCCTGCGGAAGAAATACACAGACCAACTTACGGGTCGAGGCGGTTCTGATATAGTTCCGACATTGGACACTGGGAGACATTGGCGCTGGCTACCTTAAGAGCAGAAAGTGCCTGAAGTACAGGATAGGGCGTAAGTGCATAGGGTTCACCCCACGGATTGGAACACGGCCACAGTTTTATTCCCATCGTGCTGAAATTTTGCAAACTAATAGTTCAGGGCAGGAGAAAAATTGTAGGCAAATTTTAAAATATCTCAAGACCCCTAATGGTCCCAAAAAGGTCCCTTTAACGGTCTACGCTGCATATTGGGTTACTGCAGCGGATTCATTTTTCTGCTTTGTGAAATTACTTTATTTATTTATTTATTATAACCCCAATAACAGCACAATGGTCTTTTGCAGTGGTTGATACATAAGTATTAAATATTTACAGAATGAACAAAAACAAGTCACACAAAAATTAACGTATAAGGTTCTTAGTGAACAAAGTGTATTTGCAATACAACGGAGTCTAAGCTGGGAGGTGAAGAGAAAAGGTCGAGGGAGGGATTTTTCGTTGCAAGAGAATTGAATACGGAGGGTAGCCCGTAGAAAAGAGAGCGTTGGGATACAGAGAGACGGAATTTCGGCACGTGTACGGGGTTGGTGTTACGGGTGAAACGATTAGGCACGCGGATTGAGATAAATGAGAGAAGATCATTATTCCGAAAAGAACCACTAAACACATTATACAATAATTTCATGTCTGCAATCAAACGGCGTTTACGAAGGTCACGAATGCCAACCTCCCAAGATGAAGAGGGTTGAAATTTTGTTATCAAATAGCTGAAAGATTTGAAACTTTCTTTCAATCAGTTATCTTTTGCACTTCGTGAATGTCTGAAAATCGCGTTATAGCAGCAAAAGCACCCATTTTTATCTGAAGTTAACAATACCACAGTTCGCTTTACAACCAGATTTAGCTTTCTAATGAATTTAAAATTCATTTTGTTTAGTGCAGCTGATTGGGAATGCTAAGCATTGGCTTTTGTGCCGCAGTTAATTTTTTGCTTATTAAAGCTACTTTCACTCAAGTTAGAGAACTAAAATTTATTTTATCATAACCCGCAAGCATGATACTAGTAATATGAGTAGTGTTTGATTTTCCAAATTTTTTCAAAAGAAATCCAACAACATTGATGACTCATAAATGGAATGAACATCAAAATTCTTTATCTCTTACCAATGCAATTCGGACTACATGTACATTATTGATAGTAAGAAGGAAGTAAGATACCGAGCTACGCCGGTAAATTCAGCTAGTAAATTATAAAGTAATTGAGATAAATTTTACTAAACATGCGGTTGTTAGGGAGAGTTGCTGAGCAGTTTTTATTTATTTATTTATTGTGTTTAATTTTCGCCCAACATAGACATAATTATAGGGTGAACAATCCAAAAGTATAAGTACAAAAATTAAAAAAAAACTGGTCACAGCCACAAAATAATAATAATCAAGATTACAAATACTTAAAATACTAACTAAATAGGTCACAGTCGCAAAAAACACAAAAATCAATCTAAATCACTTCACAAACAGATTCTTAGCTTCTTTTAAAAAGTAGTCTTTCCTTATGTAAAAGTCCAGTTCGTTGAAATGCGTGTTATATATTACGCAAAAGTGTTGAATCAAGGTCGTTCAATATTGATAGTATTCTTCCTTCGATACAGGTCTTCGCAACGTAAACAAGTCCACAATCTATGTGCTTGTTTTAGTGCATTCTCTACGAGCATAACATAAGATTTTTAAAATTTTTGATGATTTGTCAGTGCATTTGTGTTAGAAATAATGGCTGGCGACGCATATTCTCATATTTTCACGGGTGTTCAATGGTGGTAAATACTCAGTATGCACACCAATGGCGGTCGTTTGGTGAAAATAGCTGTGAAGACCCATATCGATAGAGCTGCGGCTATATATTGAATCAAACGACGTTTAACGTAAATAATGGGAGATGGAGTGGTTCGTTTTGTAGCGAAGTTGTGCGTTATCTCACGAAATCCAAATTCGTAACAATAATATGTATTCCATTATTCGTCTTCCTCTGTGATAAGAGGATAAGTTATGAGTATATGAACTTCATCTTCAAACCACCCTGCGAGTCGTCACAGAGGCACGTGGCAGGGGGAGTATTTTGGCACCAGCCACGGGATGGGGGAAATGGGATAAAGGAGGGGAAGAGGTCGCCATTGGGTTAGTAACGTGTTTTATATTAGTTAAACATATTTTCGCTATGATCACCTGTATGATGTGGAAATACGCAGTGATTCGCGACGGAAATGGATGTAATTGAACGAAGAAATCTTGGAGAATGGGATTTAAGCGTTAGCACTTGGTATGGGAAAAGCTTTCCGACCGCCGATTTAAAATTTGACTAAATCTTTGATAAGAATGTCATATTGCAAAGATGCTTAGTACTTTTCTGTGTATATTTAAATATTATGACATGTTCCACAGCTTTGTTGCATCGTCAGGTACAATTGTTTGTTTATTTACATATTCATTTTAGAAAATTTCTCTTTGGTAGTTGCCAAAAAAACTACTGACATATATGTCTAGAGGAAGAGATAAACCAAAAAAGCCGATCGACAAGATAGCAATATAAAAAGAATTGTACCTCATGATGCAGAAAAACTGTAATCTTTGCGATGTGGATTCTAACATAAGATTATTCTACAAAGTGACTCCATATTTCGTGAAGTTTAATCTCTTGTGTAAATTCAAAACCAATTTTCTTTCTGACGAAGTTAATGTCTCAAGAACTCCAACATGCTGCGGTTGATCTCATCACGTGATTAAAATTAGGGAAATAGACTGCAGAAAAGACCGGTATAAAATGAACGATAAGGCTTCCGCGGAGTCGTTCAGATGATATCGAAGACTTATGTATGAATTATAATTATATTTACTTATATTTACGAAGATATATATGTATATATATGACGGTCACATTCACACGCATCGTCATTTCTGACCTGAAGAAGACAGCTGCAACGCTGTCGAAACTGTCGTCTTCGACAATAGAAACACGCGGAAGAGAACCCGAAAAGTCTTCGATAACACCGGTTTAAAATGTCGTTTTTTTCCGCGATCGATAAGACACCATAATGGCGGCCAATGGGAATTAGAAGCACGTTAGTCGACAGGTAGTGTAGCTAATTAGTTGATTTGTTAACTAATAATTGTCATTTAATATTCCGTGTTGTATCTCGTTTATTATGTATTGAGCCACATTTTCTTTACCCGAGTCACATATAATACAAATGTATACACATCAATCAAGTTATTAAAGAATTCAAATGAGATATGGCACTTTTTTCCACAGTTTTTTATTTCAGGTCGACCGGTTTCGTCACATAGGCGACATCATCAGGCACATAAGTTTAGAATGCTGCAGAATTATACAAAAATTTGGAAAGGGGGGGGGAAGAGGCAGGAAAAAGGTGAGGGGAAGGGGGGGGAGGGGAAAGAAGGTATGTGAGAGGACGCGGGAACAAGCATTATTTTAGAGGGGGCAGGGGGGGGGGAGGGAAACGGTTGGACGATGAGTGCGGCGTCAACGGCGGGGGTCCAACCGTTTCCCCCCCTTCCGCCCCCCCTAAAATAATGCTTGTTCCCGCGTTCTCTCACATACCTTCTTTCCCCTTCCCCTCACCCTTTTCCTGCCTCTTCCCCCCCCCCCTTTCCAAATTTTTGTATAAATTCTGCAGAATTCTAAACTTATGCACCTGATCATGTCGCCTATGTGACGAAACCGGTCGACCTGAAATTGAAAAAACTGTGGCTAAAAGTACCATATATCATTTGAATTCTTTAGAATGGATTTTCACAAAGTTAAGCCAGAATTAATCGAGTTTATAATAAAGTTATTTTTTGTGTTGAACAACGTTTTCTCTTACCCGTGTCACATGTGATACAAATTTGTACACATCAACCTTCCTCATTCCTCACCTCCGTCCCAATCATGTCCCACTTCTCTATCCTTCTGGTCGTAGTCCTGGTCCTCCTTGAATTGTCCACTTTCTCTACTTCCCGACACTCGTGCTTATTTTCTTGATTTTGTCCACACTCCTTCTCCACATACGACTTGCACATACACTTTCCACTCCCTCAAAACACGTTCTGACCCTCTCCCAACCAAACTCTCCTCTTACTCTCCGTAATTTTCCCTCTACAATCATATCCCCCAACAATAGCCTCCCTGTTCGGGCATTCCGCGCAAGGCAGAACTGCCAACCTGTAAAATCAGAACAATGGTGGCGAGCTGTTACGCCACAGCGTAGTATTAACATCACTTTTCGCATGATCCCTGCTTTAATCTTGTTTCTCGGTTACATAGTTGTATTACACATTATATTATGCTCCCCGTAATTTTCCCTCTACAATCCTATCCCCCAACAATATCCTCCCTGCTCGGGCATTCCGCGCAAGGCAGAGCTGCCAACCTGTAAAATCATTACAATTGTGGCGAGCTGTTACACCACGACGTAGTATTAACATCACGTTTCGCATGATCCCTGCATCAATCTTGTTTCTCGGTTACGTAGTTGCATTATACATTATTTAATAGTTTCTGTAGAATTTGTGGTATATTTAAAATGCTGTGCTTATTGGTGGAAGTCACATGTACAATATTATGCATATCGTTGATAACTCACCCACATCATACTCCCTTGAGGTTGCTTGCGGGGTAATATGCGGATGAAACAGTTCTTGAGCCTTCCGATTTTCTACGGTGGAGTATCTTTCTGGCCTTTCTGGCTTTCAAATAGGCCTTTGGCAGAGTAAATTGGGAAGAACTAACGGCGATACTCGGGAAAATGGGAGTAAATTCGCGGGGCAGGAGACCAATCCGAAAATTATATCTGGCGTAAAGGCCACGGGTGAGGGTGACTGATGGTGAATCAGGGTGGGCAACTATAGGTCGCAGTCTAAGGCAAGGGTGCTTGTAGTCGACACTGCTTTTCAACATGTATGCTGAGGAAATGGTAAGACAGGCATGGGAAAAACTTTAGGTTGGAGTCAAAGTGGGAGGGATCTTATAAAATCGGATAGATTTGCGGACGATCAGACGTTGGTTTGTGGATCTTCGACGGGACTGCATACTTTGGTAGATAGTTTAAAAATGCAGCGCGGGCTTTTGGGAGATAAATCACAAAACAAACCATAGTACTGAGATTATCTTGGACAAAGAAAGCGAAGCTTGCGATTAAAGTTGGAGGACACAAACTAGAGCAAGGAGAACAGTTGAGTTACTTAGGTAGCACGCTAGAGAAAAACGGGCATAGTAGCGAAGACAGACGGAAGAGAATAGCGCTGGATAAGGAGGCGTTCTGTAATAGGAGAGAATTGATGACGGGGACAATGGATAAGTATGTGAAGAAGAGGTTGGTGAAGAGCTTGATATGGAGCGTAGCGTTGTGTGGGGCAGAAACGTGGACCCTCAGAAAGGAGAACGGTATTAGTACTTACTGAATGGTTTACATGGTTTATGGGTCCTATAACTTTATAGAATACATTTGTGTTGTTCCTTCTACTGGGCATGGTAATAATTGGGAAATAAAATACTTTGTTCTCTACCACCTGATATTTCAAAGGCAAATAGTGTATGGATGTATAACAGATTATCATTGAATTGGTTGCTGAATGATAAAAATGTAGAAGTTTTACTTAACAGAAACATAAAAATCACATGTACACCTAATTGAAATGCTTTGGCTCAATAAATTTAGACAAAAACCTATACACCGCTTGTATTCAGTTATGCTTAGTTCTTGTATTCCAGCATTTTAAAGGTATTTGATTTTTTATTTCGTAACACACCAACCGAGCTGTATTTTATATACTGTATCACGACTTTTGGGTAAGGATGTGAAGAAGAGGCTGGTGAAGAGCTTGATATGGATGATATATGCCCCATACATCGCTACGCTCCATATCAAGTGTTGTATGTGGCAGAAACGTGGACCCCCAGAAAGGAGGGCGAGAATAGGTTGGAGCCATTAAAGATGTGGGTGTGGAGAAGAATGGAGAAGATGAGGTGGACGGAGAGGAAGACTAACGAGGAAGGAGATGGTGGGTGAGTATAGGAGTCTCTTTAATGAAAATCGAGAACGGCAGAGTAGGTTGCTGGAGGATGTAATGAGGGGCGATGGGTTGCTCAAGAATATGATAGAGGAAAGGATGCAAGGAAAACAAGGGAGAGGAAGAAAGAGAATAGGTTTTATGGACGGGATAAGGATGGGTAGATCATATGCTGAGGCAAAAGAGATATACTAGAGGGATATAGGCCCCAGAAAGTGTAGAAAACTAGGAGGAGAATCTCTGACTTTTATAAAAACCTGCATTTACCGGTAGAATATAAAATAAAGAGCATCTGTAATGAACGCTGAATCGCGTAGTTTCTAAAACGATGCCGAATCATGCCATAATTGAAACGAAATGGTCGGACATGTTTGGTATCTCGAGAGACTTTGCTTGATGAATTAATTCAGTCGTGATTGGCAACGAAACACTTCGGAACGGGACCTGAATTGATTTGTTAATTTCCTTAGGGATCATGTAGGTGCAAATATGTCTTCTCCCAGCAAATATAAGAAGCGGAGTCGATGAGGCCGTCACTAATTCTCGGAAATCGATGTGGGCGTGCTCGCTCCTAATTTGCAGGCGTGGACAATTTTTGTGAATTCATAGCAATACGCGAGTTATCTCAATTTTCACCGCCATCTTCAATTAAGGGAAGAGCTCTTTCGTTCCTTACGCAGCGTTGAATCGATGTTTCATCCAATTCGCCTGCCCAAGACCTTGAGGAATATGACGATCTCAAGGACGAGTGAGAAGTACTCCTGCAATTGACGAAAAAAAATAGTGTTTTTTCCTGATTTTTATTCAGGATTGCTCATTAAATTCCCTCAAACTGTAGTTCACCAATGATTTAATACAGTGTGTTTTGCATACTGGAATTTGAATGTAGAAGTCACCCTGAGAGGAGAGAAATTAGAGAAAGTGGATTCCTTTACCTATCTAGGAAGTACCAACACGTTGTACAGAAGAAGTACAACGGACATAAAGCGAAGAAGAGTCCAAGCTAAGAAGGCGTTCACGATAAAAACACAACTGCTGTGCTCAAAGATGACAGGACTAAAAACCAGGAAACAGTAAGCGAAAACATTCGTTTTGAGGCTGGCACTCTATGGATTGGAAACATGGACCATAGGAAAAGCTGATCAGAAAAGACTAGAAACATTCGAAATCTGGTGCTGGAGGAGAATGCTGAAGATGAAATGGACAGACAAAATAAAAATGATGAAGTTAACAGAAGAGGAAAGGATCATATGGAGCACCATAGAGACAAGAGGAACAAGATGGATTGTACACACCCTGAGACACAATGGGTTTGTGAAGAACATAATTGACGCTACAATGGAGGGAAAAGTCCCCAGAGGAAGACCCAGGAATAAGTTCATGGACCAAATAAAGAGGAAAGTACATAGGAAGAGATACCAGGAGGTAAGGGAACTAGTATTAGATAGGGAAGTGTGGAGGGCTGCAGTCAACCAACCTTAGGATTGAACGACCAATGGCGAGGATAAGGGACTCTTTAATGATTGAAAAATTCTGTAAAAAATGAGAAATTAACCGAAGGATTCGGTAGATTTCACGTATTAATTTTTGTTTTAATTTTCTTTCCTTGATTGTGAAAGTCCCTAAAGTAGAGAAGCCATTGTCATACGGGGTCCATTTTGTAACTGAATGCACCAAACGGGAGGAGGGGGGGGAGGGGACCGGTATTTTTAGACGTATATTAAAAACTAAAATTCCTTGCAATAAAATTTGACGTAGGGAAGAAGGATTTCAATGGAACATAATCATAGTAAAATTATTTATTATTATAAGTTTTTACTCGTATAGAGCAAATGTTTGTTTACACCACATTGAACATCAACAGTAAGAAAAAGAATATGAAATATACAGTATTCACTCAACCAGGAACAAAAAAAATTAATGAGGAAATAACCAATAAAACTCTCGAGTATATTGATGATTACGTATTTGGGTAGGTATATTATAAAATGGCTGAATTGCTATTTTCTGGTGTGAGAATGGGCAGTAGACACATAAAATTAACAATGTAATCACACATCAATTAGTAAGAAAAAAAACTAAATTGGCATCTCCTGACAAGAAAAAGAACAGCAAAGATGGATGGGTTAATCTACGACTCAATTAGCTGGGAACTAGTGAGTTTGATCAAAATTTGACAAATCGATAGGTTTTGAGGCATAAATTGGGACGATACGAAAGAGGAGAATGGTGAGAGGAAGGATAGGTGTGTTGGACGGGACACTGGGGAAGCAAGATATAGGAACACCAACGGCACCTGCTTTGTCAACCTGCTAGGTCGATAGTCGCAGAACATTCTATCAACCTCGAACATGCCATTCAGTGGGAAGAGACGAGACTGCTCGACTATTCCAAAGGATTCTGGGACCGTCTCACCAAAGAGTCAGTAGGAATCCGCCTTGAGAGCAAGAACTTCAACAGAGACGAAGGGTTCATCTAAGTAAGACCTGGAACCCAATTCTAAAACTTGCAGGAAAAGTAAAAATGTCTCCACCAATCAAAACCGGCCTGACCTGAGATTGATTGAAATATTCTGCCAGTGAAGGTAGGTTTTTTTGAATGTCAGAGGATCTCCTACCGGTTTTCTACACTTTCAGGGGCCTATATCCCTCTAGTATAGCCTTTTTCGCCGCAGCATAAGATCTACCCTTCTTCATTCCATCCATGACACCTATTCTCTTTCTTCCCCTTCCCCGCTTGCCCAACATCCTTCCCTCTATCACATTCTTGAACAACCCTACTCCCCTTATTACATCCTTCAGCCATCTACGCTGCCTATCCCTGATTTCATTTCAAGGAATTTTCCTTTCCTCGCCCACCACCAAGCAATTCCTCGTTAGTCTTCCTCTCCATCAATCTCATCTTCTCCATCCTTCTCCACCCACATCTCAAATGCCTCCATCCTTTTCTCGTCCTACTTTCTCAGGGTCCACGTTTCTGCACTACAGAACGCTACGCTCCATTACAAGGTCTTCACCAGCCTCTTCTTCACATCTTTACTCAACGTCCCCGTCATCAGCTCCCTTTTATCACTAAATGCCTCCTTAGCAAACGCCATTCTCTTCCGTATTTGGATATGCCATATATAAACGGCACCTCGACATCCGACGTCAACGGCCTTGATGAGGATTAAAAGATCTTCCTTCGAAACGTCAGAAAAGAAGAAGCTGGAGCACCATATCCGGACGGGAACCAGAGAAGTATCTATTTCAATCATTCGCCTGGAGAACATTTAATCTTACACACTGGGGAAGCTTGGAAGAGGAATAATGAGGATACGAATTCTTGACGAAATAAGAAGAGGGAGACTTTACGAGGAATTAAAATGTGTTCCAATGACGGAACATCTCAAGGAGGGAAAATGGAACGTTGTGTCAGAAACTCGGATTTTACGATAAGAACGATTCAAATCCCTACCAATAAGGCGGTGGAATACTGAAATGAGAACCACCTCAAGCAGGTGGCCACGCGGACGTGGAGCCGTCATAGCCACGAATTTTCCGTGAATGTGAAATAACCTGTGAAAAAACATTAATTAGTCGTAAGTTTCGTGACTAATCCTCCAATTTACGTAAATTTTGGCACGCGGGATGAATCTAAATTCACTGATCGTTCCATCAGATATTGAGGTGGTACAAAAGTCAATTTTGATTCATCTAGGGCAATGGTCGGTAAACCCATTAGTCAACAGAGCAAAATATCAACAGTACAAAAATTTAAATTTCTTTTTAGTGCTAAGTTTTTTAAACTTATACTATATAGGTAGGTATTGTTATTAACTTAATCAGGGTACTCTGAATCTGGCCTTTGCTAAAAACGTCCTCAATCCGATTGAGGTACGTTAATTGAGGTTGACCCCTTCCAACTTTCCTATTCACACTTGTCCTTGTATACTTGTTTCGTCTGTCTCCTCTCGTTCATCCTGTCCATCCATGTCCTAACCACCTCAACATACCTTTCTCTATCCTCAACACTAGATTTTCATTCTTAGTTAAACTATAGGTACTTTGAATAAAACTTGATATCATAAAAAATAAAATAAAAGAGAGGAAAGCTCCAAAAGCCGTAAACAATTGGTACCCTTCGTCAATAAACACCAAATTTGCTGCATTGGTATGCTGGGAAAACCACAGCAGAGACCAACCACAGCCCCTCAACCAAGAATACCCCCCTGTGTTGGTTTACGGGAATGTTACTTCCTCGCCAGGGACCAAACACAGACGCACACACACAACCAAATAGGATCCTTTGCAAGGGCTAATGGGACCCCGCTAAGGATGTCTGGGTTATAACCTGGGATCCTTCACGGGGCTAATGAGACCCCGCTAAGGATGCCCGGTTATTGACGCAAGGACACAAAATCACTCACTCACACACACAAATGGGCCCAACTTCTGGGAGAATCAGCTCAAAAAGAGCGTGGTCAAATCGACACAACAGGACGAGGGTGGGGGTCGAATACGCGTATTTCGGCTACAAAGTAGCCCTCTTCAGCGAACCGAAGGTAACGCGTCACTTCAACGCAAGGTTGAAGTGAGGAAGGGTCAAGACATCCGTTGTTAATAAAGGTAAACTGAGGAGGAGGGAGGGGGAAAGAGACAACCAATTGGGAAAGAGAGAGGGGGATAATAATAATAATTATTATTATTATTTGTCTTTTATTTCGAGCGAATTTAGGCCAATACAGTCCTCTCTTACAATTAACTCAATTATGACGAACACTCACAACCATGCCCAGGGAGGTGTAAATATCCTACCCCGGCGGGACTCGAACCCGCGACCTTCGGTTTGGCAGGCGAGGATTTTTATCCGAGGACTTTACCCCGCCGCCACCGAGGCCGGCATGGGCGGGGATGGGCGAAAGACAAAACGCGAATGAAAACAACCAAAGAAAATGATTGGGGAAGGGGGTAGGGGGAAGTGAAGGGGGAGGTGTAAAAGAGAATGGGGGTTGCAACGGACGTAAAGTAGAACGTTGGAGGGAGGGGGGGAGGAAAGGGAAAGGAAGTGATCCGTTAACGGCGTCCGTTAAGAGACGTAACGAATTATTTAAAGTTCAAAACTGAGTAGAGGGAGGAATGAGGGATGGGTCCAGCGTCGCTGTGTAGGAGTTTGGCTTTATTTTTAAATATAAAGATACTCTCGTAAGCGTCTAATAGGTTATTACTTGTATGCTTTACGAGTTTCAAATTATCTTTTGTTACGTCGTGCCCGGTCATGATTAGATGCTGCGCTACACTAGACTTTTCGGGATTGCGATTTCTGAAGTGAGAGGCGTGTTCTTTGAATCTGGTTTGTAAAGTGCGTCGTGTCTGTCCTATGTAGGCTAAATGGCTAGTGTTACAGTTGATTTTATAAATGCCTGATTTTTATAATGCTGGAATTTTATCTTTAGCGTTTCCTAATAGGTTTTTAAGCTTGTTTTGGTTAGAATAGGAGATTTTGGTTTTAACTGATTTGAAGATTTTATCGATTCCTTTCGTTAAACGGGGATAATAAGGCAATTTAATGTACTTTACGGCTTCATCTTTCTTGTGTGTGGTGGCGTTAGAAATAAAATGTTTGAATTTATACTTCTTCACAATGTTTTCGACTGTTGAATCTTGAAAATCATTCCGTTTAGCAATATCTTTAATAATATTTAATTCTTTATTGAAGGCCGATCTATCGAGAGGGACGTTAAAAAGTCTATGAACGAGAGAGCGGAAGACGGCCAGTTTATGGTTGGCATGGTCGAATGAAAGATTGTGGATGTAGTTGGTGGTGTGTGTTGGTTTTCGATAAATATCAAAAGATATCTTGTCTCCAGATCTAGTGAGGCAGAGATCAAGGAAGGGAAGACGGTTTTCTTTCTCTATTTCTACTATAAATTTGATGGATGGTAACAGGCTGTTTAGATCACTGACAAAATTATCCAGGTTATATTTTGTGGTATCAAAAACTGCAAATATGTCGTCTACGTACCGTAAGTATACAGCGGGGAAGTAAGTAAATTTTTCTTTAAAAAGGTTTTCAAAGTGAGACATAAAAACGTTGGCTAGAAATGTTGAAAGCGAGTTGCCCATGGCAGTTCCAAAATCCTGTTTGAAAAATCTACCTTGGAAAGTAAAATAATTTTGGTTCATGACCAAATTAGTAAGTCTAATGTACTCCTCGATTTTTTGAGTCCAAAGAGAGTGACTTCAACCAAACCTCTAGTGCTTGGATAGCAATGTCAACAGGTACACTAGGAAATAGATTAGTTACATCAAATGAGACCATTATTTCACCCTCGAGGAAAATGTAATATTTAGTCTTTTCAATGAATTCAAAATTATTTTTAATGGAATGAGGACTTTTAAAATCGAGGCTTGTGAACTGGGAAACTAACCATTTTGATAGTAAGTATGTGGGGGAATCGATTTCAGATACAATGGGTCTCATTGGGCAGTCGATTTTATGGACTTTAGGTAGGCAATACATTCTTGGTAAAGTGGGATTGGTTACATAGAGTTTGAACTTCACTTTATTATCAACAAGAATAGTGCAGTCTTTAAGTACAGATTTGAACTGTGAAGTGAGCTTATTAATTGGGTTCTTATTTACTTCAGTATAAGGCCCGTTAGACAGTAAGAGATTGACTTTATGGAAATAATCTTCTTTGTGAAGAATGACACATTGATTTCCCTTGTCTGCCTTCATGTAAGAACAATTTTTACTTTTTAATTGTTTGACTATTTCAAAATTTTTGTTACAGTTAGAAGAAAAATTAACTTTGGAATTGAGATTTTTCTTAATTTGTTTTTCACATCCCTTGCGGATAAAGTCCTTGGTTGTGTTATCAAAGAATTTAAGGGAACCTTCAATGTGGGGCAACCAAATCTATGACAGGAGGAGATTTTGGTTGTAAATTGAAAATTAGGCCATTGTTTAATAAGGTAAGTTCCTCCTTAGAGAAAGATTCTTTAGAAAGGTTGAGAACATTATCAAAACTATCATTGCAAGGAATGGAAGGATTAGACTTACTCAGGAGTCTTTTCAGTTTGCGGTTTGTACAGCGGGCCTTGTTCTCTCTTTTCTTCTGCACAACGACCTGGATTTTCCTCTCAAACTCTTGCCAGAAAAAGTGATCCCAAGTTGACAAATTCTTAGTTAGTTTTAAATGTAGGTCGTAAGCACTGACCTCCAATTGACTTCGCTTAAAATAAAGGAAGTTGATTTCCCAGATAAGAATCCTCTTTCTTATCCGGTCGTCCAAGTGAGTGTTACGCTTTTTGTAAAGAGCAAGAGAACTAATGAAATTGGGGAAACATTATGAGATTTACAATTCTTTAGAAAGCGGATGTCCTCACCAATCTTAGCTATTTTAGTTTTAAGCTGGTGGAATTTATTAAGCTGAAATGACTGGAAAGCCAACGCATGGAAAGCCATCACAAAGATGGGGTGAGCTTCTTACGGCTAGACAATGAATTAAAATAAAAGACAGAAAATTTCCATAAAGCCGTAAACAATTGGCACCCTTCGTCAATAAACGCCAAATTTGCTGTCTTGGTATGCTGGGAAAACCACAGCAGAGACCAACCACAGCCTCTCAACCAAGAATACCCCCCTGTGTTGGTTTACGGGAAAGTTACTTCATCGCCAGGGACCAAACACAGACGTACACACACAACCAAATAGGATCCTTTGCAAGGGCTAATGGGACCCCGCTAAGGATGTTTGGGTTATAACCTGGGATCCTTCACGGGGCTAATGAGACCCTGCTAAGGATGCCCGGTTATTTACGCAAGCACACTCACAAGCACACAAAATCACTCACTCACACACACAAATGGGCCCAACTTCTGGGAGAATCAGCTCAAAAAGAGCGTGGTCAAATGGACACAACAGGACGAGGGTGGGGGTTTCCCTCTTCTTATTTCACCCAGATAAATATGCATGTTTATAAAGGTTTACTATGAATATCAACGAATTGCAGCCATTGGAAGGTTCTGAAAAACGTTTTTAATATAATTTGTGCCTTTTTTTTTGGATACCTTTCTGATAAAAATCAACATGAAATGCATTGCTTAAGACAAAGTCGTGAAATATTATTCCTGGATAATTTTCATTACTGCGTCCTTGCCTATTTTCTCCGCATCAAAAGGTATACTTAACGTTTTTCTGTTAGAAGAAGAAATTCAGTTCTTTCTCTACATTGCTAAATGATTATTTTGTATATGTCTATTGTTAGCAATTTATATGATAACTTCCCTTTTTTTGTTTTTTGATTGGCTTATTCACATATTAATTGTCTTGCACACCACTGTATTTCATTTCTATGTTCCAAAGGAGTTCACTCCTAGAACAATAAACTAGTTTATTATTATTATTAAATGAAATAACGTTTAAATTCTACTCAAAAAATTATGTGCATGCTCAGCGACCCGCGATTACCATTACAAACACCCTTAATATTTATATCTTTCCTCATATTTGCTTAACCAATTATGTGTGTATGCGCTTTCTTTGTCTGTTTTAAATGTGGACTTGATTTCTCTGGAAAGTTCAATGAAGAAAAACTTCGTAATGTCCGCTAGGAACTTCATTACAAACTTTTTTTCGCTGAAATTTCATCATCATGTTTTATAACATCTCGCCTGATATCGTTTACTATATTTGATTACTCATTTATTTGCACGTAAGTCATGGAACCTCCTTTCACCAACCGTCGTCTCCTCTTGTGCGTAAGTAAGATGTTCCATAATATCGCGTGGATGATAAAACGTTGCATATTTGCAATGCTACTGTCTTTACCCTGATAAAGGTGTGTTTCAATTAGGTATGGACCAAATGTATTCATTCTGTGGTAATCGAGTGCCTGAATGAATATCTAGGTACTTACCCGTACGAGTAACCGAGTACTCGGATGAATACTTGGGTACTCAAATAAATACCTGAATATTAGGTACATGCTCAGTAACCCGCGATTATCATTATTAACATCCTTAATAACTTTTAACTCTGGACTGGACCCTGAGTGACACTTAAAACTTTTGTATGATTTTTTTCCTCAAATGTTTCCTAATATTTTTCTTCCTTCCATGCACATTTCCTTCACTCATGGCCAGTTGAAGGAACGACTCATATATGGGGACCCCAGAAGTCAAGGAGTTCAAGTGACATTTTTGAAAAAAAATAAGTTAGGTACAGGAATGGGATGTGAAAATATTAATCTTTTAGGTGGTAAAGGGATCCAAGTGATTTTCTTGAAAGGTGCAGCTATCTAGGGTAATGCCTCTTAACTACTTAGTGGGTTGAACCAAACATTTTCAACTTTGACTTAAGTTTTCTCTAAACAATGGTTTTGTTACTTTGACCCCTTGACTTCTGGGGTCCTCATATATATTCTACTAAGTTACGGGACCCCTTAAGCCATGGCAACCATTCAATAAGTGTTGCAGAACCATTCGATAAATTTATTGGTTTCATAACTTATGGGAGTTACATAAGTAGCCAAGATGGCGGATGAGCAGTGAACTGCTTGGAGACTTAATTACTAGATAATAGAGTTGTTTTGAGACAGATGACCAGTTAATTTATTCTCATTGACTAATTAAAATGCGAATTAGCAATTATTCATGGACTAAACTTTCATAAATTTTATTCGGCGGTAGAAGATAAGGTCAAATATTACAAGGTATGAATTATTGGTAAATAATTTATGCAACTAGTAGATGTGTTCCTGCAACCCGAATATTTTTATGAGATCAATGATTTAATGAATTTCGTGACAATTGATTGTATAAGTAAATGCTCTTGCAATCAATCTTTATCATCAACATCCCGTTAAATCACAAGACAAGATTTTTAACTCCTTGTCCTCCACTTAAGAATCTCTGAAACGAATTTACCTTCTGCCCATAACACATCCTACATTTTCTCAAGAAATCAATCATACTATTACACAATAATTTGTTGTTTGAAATTCAACAAATTCACGTAAATTCGTGGAAAATTACTGCTGCGATTCATTCACTGCCTAATGATGAATTTATGCTATTTCTTGCTCGAAAATACCTCTTCCTCAAATTTTATTCGTCTTAAATTTTTCTCCCAAAGTAAGATAATTTTTCATAATATTTTGCGACACATTCTCCGCAGTATACATTATTCAGAGGGATACTTTTTCGTGCCAAAAGAATCTTTTTTTTCAGGGTTTGAAGTGGGATTCAGTTTTTTTATTTCACAGAAAAAATTATCATGGCTTTTTTATTTTATTATTTACATTTACATATAGGAATTTGTGTTTTTCAACTAAAAATAGGCCATTAAGGCATACTTCATTCAATGCTACAACCAGTGTTCCAATCAATTCTAATCAGTCAGCAAATTAATACTCGTCTCTTTATTTTATCAGCCATAATATTGCTGATATACCGGAAGTAACTTACGAACTTCTACCAACATCTACATAGATGCCGTTGTGGGATAACAATGTTTTACCTCATTTTCAGCCTCATGTAGCCTTGAATCAAATTGCAATTTCAATTAGGATGCAATTCATTGTTTCGCCGACACCGAGAGAGCCGTACTAAATTATGCTAATCTGAGCTGAAACTTATTAAATACTTCCTCATTGCCGGGGTTACTTAGACTGATCGTGTATGATGAATTAAGGTGTCCATTTTCTATTCCTTTATTTACGATCAGTTTCTTGAATGCGAAAATCGCTTCCTTTGATGAAAAATTAAGGTCTCCTATGAATAAAACGTACAAGGTGCTTGTCGTCGGGCGGTTGTAGGCGCTCCCTTGTGAATATTCCCACCCAATGCCCTCGTACACGTTTCCATCCTCTCCAACGAAGAAATTGTACTTGAAATTACCATAAGAATAACGACTTCGCAACCAGTAGGTGCATTCCTCCGGCGTGTTGCAAGGAATTTCTTCGTCGTCAATAAATATGCTATCAAATGAAAATGGTGTATAGTAATTGTAATGATTGTATAAAGGTGAGACATGAATGTCCCACACGTGCCGATGTATTTTCCTCTCAAATGGAGCGCAGTCTGCCCTAATATTTATCAGTGCATTCCAGTTCTTCCAGCTGCGTATCGCGATGTTCAGCGAATCTCCGACGAGCGAGCAATTACCGCATATCTGGCGGATGGAGACTAATTTATAATTGGGCAGTATCTTACCCGATCGGATTCCGCTCTGTACCAAATAATTCAAGGCACCGATGGCATTCGAGGACGGTACATCGTAGTTGAATTTTCCCAGGAACCCTATGAATATTACGTTGCAGTTGGGGCAAAAGTACTCGCCGTAAATGTTCTTGCGCCATCCGGAAGCCTCGTACGATCGACCGTCCTCGCCGACGAAAAAGTTTTCGTAATCGTCTCTGTCCGTGGGCAGATCACTCACCTGGCTGAGGCACTGCTCGCGGTCGAAGCAGCGATCCCCTGCGTCGGATACAACGACGTACGCGGCCGGCCGAACGTCTCTCGCGACGCGAGACGAACCTCTCGGATGAGTTTCCCATTTCGGATTCGGGACGATCATGAAGGGCGAAATGTAAGGGAGGGAATCAGACGTGTTCAGTAAAATTACGTCGTCCGAGTAACGGACCCACTTCTCCATGTCCCGCTGCAAGGCTTGTCCCAAACCTTCGGTGCAGTTACATAGATGTCGATTGGAAACGATCTTGTAGTCTTCCGACAGTTTTCCCGTGTTGAGGCCGTATTTTATCAGCCTGTGAAACGCTGACATCGCCAGGCGAGAGGGTGGATTTTTGTGGAACTGGCCGAAGAATCTCACCGATATTGCACCTTCCTGCGTCTCGTTGTCATGGTCGAGTGAGTATCTCACCCAGCCTAAACCCTCGTACACGCTGCCGTCATCGCCGACGAAGAAATGATCGGTTAGCGAGCCGTAGAGATCTGTCCGTCGATTCTTCTCCTCTTGGATCTGATCGATGCATTGGGTTCGAGAGACGCATATTTTCCCCGTTTCTCCGACGAACACGTATTGAACGCTACCGTTTATCTCGTGGAACGTTTCGTTGAACGAGTCGTACTCCCACTCATCGCGAGACACTATCGGCAGGAGACCCTGTGATTCCCGTTCATTATCATCGTTCACATCAGTCATTTCGTTTGACCAGTGGGAAAGGCCTTCCACGTACTCACTGAGGGCATCACCCAGAAAGGAGGAGTCATTGTAAATGTGGCGTAGGGAATATATCTGGTAGGAAGGCGATATCTTGCCGAGATCGACTCCAAGCTGGAGGAATGAATGGAAGGCTTGGAGAGTCAGATTGTTGGGTTTGGTCTTGGTGAAAGTTCCCAAAAACTTGACGGTGATGTACGAGTTTTTGAGGTGTTTTAGGTGGAATGGTGGCAATTTTTTCCAACCTCGTCCCTCGTACACCATACCGTCGCTGCCGACGTAAAAACTGTCAAGGATATCGCCGTACGTACCGGAATATGTAACCCATTCCAAATTCATGGCATCTTTGCATCCACTTACGTTGAAACAAAATTCTCCACCCTCATTTATGATTACATAATTAACTGGCATATTTGGATGCAAAATTGGTGTTGATTCGGCCGTAGGATTATGTCCGAGCTCAAGCCTTTCTCTTGTTAATAGGGGGACAAGATTGGCGTCCATGCGGTCCTTAGCGGACATCAAATCGAACTCCTTCTCCCAAGGCGTCCATTTTTGCACGTAGCGTTTCAAAGCGGCTCCAAGGAACGCTTCATCGTCGTAGACAAGACTAAGTGAGGTCAGTTTGAAGTCAGAAGAAAGTTTTCCCAGTCGTATCCCTGTGTGAATGAGCTCTTTGAAAGCGCCGATCGCCCTGTACGAGGGGACTTCCGTGTGGAACTTGCCCAGGAGACTGACGCTGACGTAATTATCCCGCATTCCTTCTACGTGCCAATGAGGGAGAGCTTCCCATCCTCGACCCTCGTAGACGTTGCCATCCTCTCCAATGTAAAAGTTATCCATTAAATCGCCGTAGTGTGTGCTTTGCGACTTTTGAAGGTCGCGCATACGGTCGACGCATCCTTTTCGGGTGTGACATCGCTCGTGTACGTTGTTCAGTAGCACGTAATGGGTTGGCTTGATAGAGAAACGGAATTCCGTCAACGCTTCCGAGGCATTCCAATCTCTTCGGAACACGAGGTTCAAGGTACCGGGTCCCATGTATTCCCACCGGGACATGGGCACTGTACTGTCGACCCAGCCTGTCCACTCCTGAACGCTCAGTTCCAATTCTCCCCCTATATGAGCGTCTGTGTTCGAGAGCTGCCTGATGGAAACTATTTTGTACTGTGGCGACAGCGTTCCGAGCCATACGCCCTCGAATAGGAACGATTTAAAGGCTTGCAGAGCCTCGTAAGTCGGGAGTTGCGATTCATGGGAACCAAGGAATTTCACCGTGAGGGACTGGTTCCTCAATCCGTTGAGGTACCGGAATGGTGCCACGCTCCATCCACGACCTTCGTACACGTTCCCATCGCCGCCGATGTAGAAATTTTCCCGGAGCATGCATTCCACCCATAGTTCGTAATTCGCTTCGTTTTGAACGGCCTGCAGGCAGTCGGACTTGGAGTGGCATCCCTCTCCTCCGTCTAGTATCACGACGAAGTCGGCTGGATATCTCATCGGAATGACTTCGCGGGTTTTTTCCACCTTCCAGTCGGTCTGGTACACAAAACCGGTATTCTGTTGAGCTGTGGGATAACAGGATAGAATGTTAATTGAATTGATTGGTGTGGGGTTCTGCTCCTTAAAAACAAAAAATAAATAATATGCATAGCAGTAAGCTAGTGAACAAAAGTAAAAAGTATGAATGGCAAAGACATATGGCGCAAGGTTGCATGGAACATTAAATGTTTGCATAGAAATTGTACTATACAAAAAATGAACAGTTTGCAAGTATGAAATGTGAAGTGCGAATTATTGCGTATAATGAAGTTTGATTTTCAGCAAACATGTTCATGATATAAATAAACAACTATAACATTGAGTATCAGAAGGAAGAAATAATAATAATAATAATTTATTCCACTCCTTAGAGAGTATACAAACATAAATAAAACATAGGGAATACATTAGTGGAATATAGGTACCCCATAGGTTAACCTGTTTTTGGGTTACCATCTTTCACATTATAACTGAGGCAGCGGCTGGAAAAACAAAACTCACAAAGTATAACAGTTTTTACATTTAGTATTTAACCCTATGTGCACAGCAGCATTAACTGCTTTACATTTGTACATTTTTATAATAGATATACCTTTGGATACAAATAAAAAATACATCAGTACAATACATTGACGAACAAAGATTACCCAAGACCTTTTATTAGGTCTTCAACTTTCTCTTTAGTGAATAGCCATTATCTTATGCTACTCCAAAATACTTCATAACATTTCATTTTGAACGTTGAGAGAGAGAGAGGGACTAGTTTTTATGTCTTGGTAGATTGTCCCACAGATGACGCGCTGTTACGATAAATGAATTTTGGAACTTAAATTACTTGTGACAAGGAAAATATAAAAATTCTGAATCACACGTGGTTCACATTTTACTCGTGGATGGCTTGGTAACAAATAAGTCAAAAAAACATTCTGGGGATTTAAAACAACCAAAAAAGTATTTTATTCGAGTCTTAACATTGAGCCATCGAAGTTTTTTTTTTATAATAGGGGGTCAAATAGTGATATCTACGAAGGTTAAAAATAGACCTGATGCATGAATTCAAGGCTCGGTGAAGCTTAGTGCTATAACGAGAAATATTGCCAACACCAGCACCTCGCTTACGTAAATGTGATACCTATGACGGCTGGCGATAGCGATGGCGGTCGCTTATGACGGCCAGTGTCATCGAACGACCATTTAAGGCTCCGTCATAGAACTTATCACGGTTTATTTCTGACGTCATGACTTTATTTACCGTGCTCGCCCAGAAAATAATTCTCATATGCAGTGTCGGATGGGTTTTCAAAGAAACAGTTTGGAATGAAGCTGTGTGAGGTTAATTGCTTGACCTTTAAATAAAATTTCTTACTGATTGTTAAAAAAAAATATTTTATACAAATTGTCTGCAAATACTTTCAGAGAGAGAACAAATCGAGTTGGCCGTGACAACGAAACGCCGCTGAGACTGGTTTTGGATTACATGTCCACGCATAGCAACAACAAAGCAAAAACAAACAAATTAGAAGTAAAAAGTAAAAGAATGACAAACCACGAATTCACCACCGCAGTAAACTTATGTTCCACTTTTTCCTTACTACTAGGGGAAGTGAAATCTGCCACCTTATCTGTTTACAACGTTTGCAATATAAAATTCGACTGACGTATACATGTAGCCATGAATATATATTGTGGATTAGGATCTCGTCGCCAGAAACTGTCGTCTAGAATTCCGTAAACAAACAACTTTTTGGAAAGTGGTGCCGCCTAGGGATGAAAAAAGGAAGTTCAAATGTAAATACAGTCGAGAAATTGTAAATAAACACGTCTTACCGGTTTTACCATGAATATAAATGGGTTTTACTTACAATTAATCATAATGCTGTGGGCAGAGGATAAAAAATGTAGTACCACACGCGGGACGTAATTATACGCTTTTTTAATATCGTCCGGTCTACAGATGTTTAATTCCTCTCCGAATTTAATTTCACAAATGCACAATTTACTTCTTGGCATTTCGTGAATATCGCTATACGGAAATTTAATAATAATGCGAGGTGACTTCATGAGTATTCCCAATGGCCATCATTGCAGGGTAGGTAAGAAGGAATGAACTTACCGCCGCCTTGAACAGATTCTTACTTTTCAATCCAAGTCTCCTATTATGGGTCCTCGTAGACGCTTACCCTGTTTTGCAGCCTGGTACGAAGCAAGTTCTGTTTAAACAAGGCATTCTAAATTCTTTATTTAAGCCGAACGGGTTTAATGCATTCAAATTAGAATCAGAGTCTGGCAAACGTCGTCGGCACAGGAAGGACGTTTCATAAACCTCTTACACATTTTCTGTAATACATATTTCCTCTCTTGCATTTGCAAAGTAACTTTTAGATCACAAAAATAGCAAGATATTATTCTAATCATCAATTAATTCATATCTCCTCGATTATTATTGAATATTCACCACAGTCTCACGTTAGCAACAATTAACTATGTGTATTTACAATAGCAACAGAAAAGACTCTAATCAAAGTGACGCCTGGATGAACTAAAAGTGGAAATTTAGGCAACACATAGCCTAGGCAACAATGTCAAACATCCGAATCCATAATATATATAATCATGCATGTAGCTAACGAAGTCAATACAAAGATTGTTATGCTCATTCCCATAATTATGTGTATTCCCATTCTTATCACTCCCATAATAATAAGCATATCTGAAGGAAGCTTAAATATCATCCGTCTCACAGCTACATAATCGTGGTGCAGATGGTTCTACAATGACGATACAAATCAACACAAGAGGACGAGGGTGGGGGTCCCATTAGACGCTCTTTTTGAGCTGATTCTCCCAGAAGTTGGGCCCATTTGCGTGTGAGTGAGTGATTTTGTGTGCTTGTGAGTGTGCTTGCGTCAATAACCGGGTATCCTTAGCGGGGTCTCATTAGCCCTGTAAAGGATCCCAGGTTATAACCCAAACATCCTAAGCGGGGTCCCGTTAGCCCTTGCGAAGGATCCTATTTGGGTTGTGTGTGTGCGTGTCTGTGTTTGGTCCCTGGCGAGGAAGTAACTTTCCCGTAAACCAACACAGGGGAGTATTCTTGGTTGAGAGGCTGTGGTTGGTCTCTGCATTGGTTTTCCCAGCATATCAACACAGTAAATTTGGCGTTTGTTGACGAAGGGTGCCAATTGTTTACGGCTCTTGGAGATTTTCTCTCTTTTATTTCCTTGTTGAGGATGATGTTTAGAGTAAATTATGAGTTGGTGTGGAATAGAATTAATTTTGCTAGAAATGTAATTCACGTGGTTGTTTAATGATAAAAGAAAACATATTATTTAAATCTGTAACAAGGACCACGCTGTTGCTGTAAGTAAAGCATACTAAGGCGCATTCGTTACTTCGCTCAGGTTAGGTCACACCTGAAATACGCCGCGAGCATTTGGGAACGTGGTCATGAAGATTTAGCCAGAAAAAAAAAGAAAAAGAAATTGATAAAATACAAAGAGAAGCTGCACGTTTCGTTAATAACAGTCACGAGCGAACATACAGTGCTTATTAACTTTTAGAGGGATTGAGGTGGATTTATTATTTAGAGGGATTAAGGTGGACTGATATTAGTGGATTTAATACAACAATAACACGTTTTCATGATTGAATTCTCTAGGAAGTTGTCGACGGATTATGGACATATTTAGTTAATTCTGCAAAGTTTGAACGCTTGAAAATAAAACCAGCCCTTATAGTTACGGTTAAATTTTTTATAAGCCTGTCGTTGTGATTACTTATAGTGTTCATATTGAACTGAATCATCAAACGTCTATAATCGTTTGCAGTTTTTAATTAATAGTATTGTGTGGTGCATAATATGTACTATTTCACTAGTGTTTTTTTCAGCCTTTTTACGATGGATATTAAGAGCTGATTTTGTTAGCGGGTTAAGAATAATGTATTTTACGATTGTAATGTGCTAGGAAGTTGACGATGGACGCCTTAAATGATTTTTTTAATCCCACGATGTTTGTGCAGAAAAGACTCTAATGGTCTATAATTTGCTCGTGGATTGAAATTTTTTTGTGCTTTCTACACGAAAGTACCAAGGTTGTAGAGGCATGTGGATTGATAAACGTTTTGTTACTACTTTGAGCTTCAAAGAGAGAAAAACTCTTCACAATATCCACACGGAGATTGGTTTTCAATCAACATGTTTAACAACTTCCAAAAAGTGAAGTCTCCTAATATCAAGTCTATAATATGAATGTGGAAGGTACCAAACGCTCCAATTTCGCATTTGAATTCTAAGGGCTACGGTTTTTCTTACGGCTCCGTTGCGTCTTGAAGAGTTTCCTTCATGGTTTGATGCGTTTATCCATTAGAGTGAAAAAAATATAAGTTCGTGATTTATTCAAGGTGAATTTCGAGGGGAGTTTATGCGAACTAGATGTTCACGAATCAAGTCTACCTTGTAGCAAATGAGACGAAGTAGTGCTTACAAAGCCGCTGTCGCGGCGGATAAAGCCAGCATTGAGGTTTATATAACGACGAAATTTGACAAAATTCCAATCATTGCATCGACAAATGATGTGGCACAAAGTCATTTGCACGGGTGCGTATACTCCACGGGTTGAAATTCGCCATGAAAAAAAAATCAATTGACTTGAATCTTGGTGATTTCGAATGATTTTTTTAAATGGCGAATTTCAACCCCTGGTGTACATATATGCACCGTGCGAGTGACTTCGTGCCACATCATTTGTCGATGCAATGATTGGAAATTCGTATTTTGTTATCCGTCTTACAGTGGCGTCTTATCTTTTGGTTATAAAATCGGACACCAATATTTTACAATCAGGGATTCAAGTCTACTTACCTTCGTAACATTGAGGGATATTACTATCTTCATCATCATCATCTTCTTCTCTCGCTACTACTGGGTTGCCGATTATGTCTCCTTCTTCAAGTCCTTCTGAAATGCAGGAAGTACCAAGCTTTTGAATGTGTTCCAATTTGTGAATAGAGTATGAGCCTAGAATGGAAAGTCAATAAATGTGGATATGAACAAAGAGACAGGACATATGCTAGTTTAAGCGACCCAGTGGTTCAAACTGCAAATTATTGAAATAGAGTGAAACCTGCGTTAAGCGGCCGCGACTGAGCGCGTGAAATATGACCAATGGAGAAGGTGATCGATGGATGGACATGGAATTCATATTGGTTATGTGGGAAATACACATATATACGTAAGAGAATATCGCTAGAATAAGGAGGCTTTTAGTAATACATGGGAGCTGATGATGGGGAAAACGGGTAAGGATGTGAAGAAGAGGCTGGTGGAGAGCTTGATATGGAGCCTAGCGTTCCATGGGGCAGAAACGTGGACCCTCAGAAAGGAGGACGAGAATAGGCTGCAGGCATTTGAGATGTGGGTGTGGAGAAGGATGGAGAAGGGAAGTGGATGGAGGGGAACCATGACGAGGAAGTGCTTGAGATGGAGGGCGAGGAAAGGAAACTTCTGAATGAAATTCGAGATCGGCAGAGGAGGTGGCTGGAGGATGTAATAAGGGGCGATAGGTTGGTCAAGAATGTGATAGAGGGAAGGATGTTGGGCAAAAGGGGTAGGGGAAGAAAGAGAATAGGTTTCATGGACGGGATGAAGAAGGGTAGATCGCATGCTATGGCGAAAAAGGATATACTAGAGCGAGATCGGCCCCTGAAAATGTAGGAAACCGGGAGGAGATTCTCTGAAATTCAAAAAAACTTTCCTTGACCGGCAGAATACTACAAATAAAGACTTTCAGCCTATCATCCTAGGGCTAAGTAATGGAAATCTTCATTAAAAGGTTATTCATTCATTTGATTAGACCGAGATGAAAGAAATTATTTTTTCAAGGCGGATTTTATTCTTAGGACCCGTGCGAGTGATTTCTTACCATATCATTAGCACACACATTGGCTGTAAAATTATCATCGATGAATCAAAAAGCATTGGTTGACAACTAGAGAAAAATCAGTGCGGAAATTACGGAATAGAGGATTATCAGCCAAACAACTAAAGTAATTACATTCATGGAGATTATTATAAGAGAGTATATTATAATATAGTCAGCATAAGAGAGTTTAAGCAACAGGGAGGAGCAGGGAATGAGAACATAAATCATGCAGTTAAAAACATATTTGTTTAGGAAAGAGGTTCAAATAACACTGTTCTGCAAAAAAAAGTTAAAAAATGCTCGGATACAATTTAGGGTGTTTCTGGCTAATTTTGGGTCGCTGAATCCGAAAATGACCTCCGTTTTTTTCTATCACCCTCCATTTTTACGAGCAACCCCTAAATTGGGGAAACCAACCCCGTATCTAAACTTATCGCTTCTCAAGGGACTTTTACTAATGTTATCTGCTTCTGATTAAAAAAACTGACGTTTTGAGGCTATCAGGGTCATGAAAGAGACAAACTTGACTGGGGTTGAAAATATTTAGGGGGTGAAAATCGAAGAAAACCTTAAAAACCCATTGAAATAACCATTTTTCTTCGCTTTTTATTGCATATGATATGGTAGCTAATAGAAAAGTTTTTAAAGGATGAATATACTGTTCACCACCACCCCTTATGTAAAGGATTAATATTACATAAAATATAAGAGGGGAGGGGGGGTATAGGAGGTGGTATAAAGAGCTGCCACAAAAATCTGGATTATTTTTATTATCTGGAAAAAATTCTAATTAATGTATTCGCCGCTGCTGTTGTTTCGGTACGGTTTACTCCATTTTATTTTGACATTTCATTTTCCTACAAGGGATCAATCTCTCTCAATTCGTGCAAATTCACCTCGAAATGTTAATTGTGCCATTATTTAACCAACGCAATTTATTAAGCAACGCTACTCTTTTGTTTGAGTGAATGAGCGGATCTAAGAACGGGTCATTACGTGAACGAGAGCGACAATTAAGAATTGCGACTCCCTCGTGGATTATAAAGGCTGGTTTACGCATAGAAGTTAACTTCTATGGGAGTAGCGCAAGTAGCGACATATCCAATCGTATCGCTTCTTGCAGGGAATTGTTCTGCGTACACACAACTTCCGGTATTTACCAGACAAATTGATGACTGAAGTAAACAACCAATGTGGCAATTACGCAAATCGCCTAAATTTGGCAATAATAGTGTTGTTATATCTCTGTTTGAGTCCCGTAAGCATTGGTGGGTTTAATAAATTTGTATGAATGACAAAAATTATGAATTATTACGACGAATCAAATGTGTCAGTTGTGACAGTAATAATTATTATCTAATGAGAGAGAAGTCATAAAGCTTACACTTGGGGTTCTTTACCATTTTCGCTATTTTTAAGTAAAAATAAAAATTTACATAACAACAATGATTCCTCCTCCTACTAAGTTACTTGTTGATTGCATTTTGATGCCCGTTTTCATAGTCATATTCCTAGGGGTTACCTCGGTATCCCCTAGTCTGGTAACGCCTGAAGGTGTAACGGAGGCAATTCAATCTTGAATATTCCTAAGAGGTAAAAGCTCAAACGATTTCGTACTGTCTACTAATTTTTATTTCACCTCTTGCTACACGTGTTTTGACTGACTAGCAGTCATCATCAGGCAAGACTAATACAACATAAACAGATATGGGCTTATATAATACGTGAAACACCATATTTACGTCACACTGGGAAAGGATAGAAGGACAAGATGGAAAAGGAAAAGGAGGTGTGACTTCTGGGTGGTCTGACCTCCCCTCCCCCCACCCCCTCTTTTCCATTTTCTCCCACTTGTCCTTCTATCCTTTCCCAGTGTGACGTAAACATGGTGTTTCACGTATTATATAAGCCCATATCTGTTTATGTTGTATTAGTCTTGCCTGAGGATGACTGCTAGTCAGTCGAAACACGTGTAGCAAGAGGTGAAATAAAAATTAGTAGACAGTACGAAATCGTTTGAGTTTTTACTCACTATGCTGTTCTACGATATCTCGCCTGAGAAAGTGGAGTTTATTGAATATTCCTGGTAACATTCACTATTCCTCCCGGTAAAACTCTTTCGGGGAATCTGGAGAAAGACTGGTTCTCGATATAAGCTGTATTAATACATTGTAGATGGATACAAAACTTTAAAAAATCAATTAAAATTCATTATAGCTAGTTAACACCTGAAGAGTCCCCTACGCTGAGCGATTCATAAACCTTACCTGGGTAATACCCAGCCAGGGAACGCCCGGGTAAGGGATTTGGCGACAATCCTGCGGAACAATACATATGAACGGCTCCGCTGAATGGTTCTCGATATTTTCGATACTCATTTTTCACAGTAAAGAAGCACGCTATAAACAATAATATAGTATACTGGTACACGACGTTGGTTAAAAATGATCTAAGGAATATGAGAGATTGTTTACAACATTACTTAAATATTAATGTAATATGAATGGTGAGGAATATGAGGGTGGTTCAATAAGTACCCGTGTTTGTAAACAGAAGGCGTTACTATGGAAAGTTGTTGATGTTATCATGTACCGCCTTTAGTACAGTACTATCAATTCGTCCCACGCGTGGGCAGCAGGACTGCGTTAGGGGAGTTTTGGGTAAACTTCATGCCTTAACCAGGAAATCGACGGCCTGGGGGAGGGTTAGGGGAGGGCAAACCCCTGGGTAACGACTATGAATACCATTTCTGAGGCAAGGGGTTCCCCCACACCTTGGGGACACCCAGGTAACGACTATGAATTCGGCCCTAAATATCCGTTTGTTGTCATGTGACCAAACTTCCACCAAATGCTATGCGATTTTATTGCAGAATCGATATACTCCTTGCAGGCAAAATAAAAACCAGTCTATTTTCCTTGCTAGTCGCAACCGCGGACGATTACCACCACTATCGACCACTATTGCCATGGAAGTACGTGCTAACACATCGAGGTGTCGCTTACAAGCGACTTCCAAGGCTACTGTCATGAAAGTGACTTCCATGAGTAAACTCGCCTTTTCACACTGTGAACTGTGTGGTTTAAATGAATCGTGCTCTCATTGTAGGTTGGCTGAAACTCGACATGCTACTACCTCCTGGTGGTGTGTTCTGGGTAGATCTAATGTACTAGCGCATTTTTGCATTTCACTGATAACATCAAACAAAACAGCTGATATCAAACATAAAAAATCTCAGAAAAGAGTTGCCAGTAAGCCAAAAAATGTTGAAATGTTTTTACAGCATGCGTCACTCACGAATGATACGGGAATTTTTTGGAGCAATTTTCCATGAAAATATTTGAACTATGCGACCGATATTGCAGACTGAAGAGATATTATTTAGAGGCTGTTTCTTAGTTTCTCCTTCTCAAAAACATATCGTGAATATTTTTGCCAGTCTTTCTGCTACTTACATAAACGTATTCAAAAATTGTCAATTTTAGTTTATTTCATCAAAATTCTTATTTTTTGGGCCTCATGCGCAACAACAGATACTTATCGCATTCATTTTTTTCAAATTTTTGTATCCTTCTCTATGTATGAAGTGATTCGAGTGTTTTTGCTGGTACCCGGTAATTTAACTACTTACATTAAGTCATTAAAGCATCGTATATTTTAGTACATTTCACCAAAATTCTTTTTCTTGTGCCTTATGCGCAACAAAAGGTGCTTATCATATTGATTGTTTTAAAAAGTTTTGTATCCTTATTTATGTATAAAATAATATAAAAATATTTTTGCTTGTACCCGATCGTTTTACTACTTAGATAAACTTATTGAAGAATTGCAAATATTAGTTTATTTCACCAAAATTATTATTGGATAAATGCTTCCCGGGTGTTCCGCCGGGTAAGTAGGTTCATGAGTCCCGTCGTTTTCGAGAACGACTTGCTCTCCAACTTCGAGTCGTTCTCCAAAACTTCGGGACTAATGGACATACTTACCCGGTGGAACACCGGAGAAAAAATTATGCAGCAGATACGCCGGGGAAACCTAAGATATTTCAAAATTCTTATTCTTAGGCATTATCGTATGCTCAGCAAAAGGTGGTTATAGTATTGAATTTTTTTAAGTTTTGTATTCACCGAAAATGTATTAACAGACCTTCTCTCGAGTAACAGTCTTTCTCCGGATTCCTCGATTGAGTTTTCTCGGGAGGAATTGTGAATGTTACCGGGAATATTCAAGATTGATTTGTCTCCCGAACACGGGGCTGAGGTTTTCTGGAGGTGATCCGATTAAGGTAGTTTGAGCGAAATATCATTTTGCCTATAAATCAATGAATATCGTCTCATTTTAAAAATAAATATATCACCCTACCATTTACACCAAAAATTCAACCCCTTAACTCATTACTTTCCGAGATATTTGCCAAAATATACCAGCCCTTTTATATATAAAGTGGTACGAGTATGCACTCCAGAGATACCTTATATTAAAAACGAGGCATTTCCTATGCTTAAAAGTTTACCTTGTTAGATCTCGTGAAAAAATCAACAGTGTGTAGTTTATGTGTTTTCTCAACTATTTTTGACAATTAATCATATTGTCACCGCAGTTAATGCTTCGGGACCACTATAAACCTTCCGTTTTGATGGAGTTAAAAACGTTCCGCGTGAAAAAAAAGGAGTCAAGTGAAAGACTTATTTAGAAATTTTCATTTGATTTTGAAAAAATTTCTGTCATGTATAACTATATTATTATTGCACCATTAATAATGCAATATTTAATCCATATGTCTAACAGCTGGTGAAATTGAAACGTATAAATCTTAATTGGTCTCCATTATGATTGGGGAACTATCTCGCTCGCAATACCTCAGGTGATAGTGAAAATGTTTTTTTAATAAAAATACAAAACTTAAGGTCAAATGCGCAGAACAAAGGCGCGATATTCCTCGTAGTTCTTCCCACACCAGTGATGCTTTTGAGACATTAAAATTTATAATGGGATAAGATTGAGATTTTCGTCCCATCCTATTGTACACCTGCGTGGCGACAGGCGGGGCTTCACGGAGATGCAGCCATACTTACTTGGGAGTGGAACTTTAGGAGAATAGCCTTCTTTGAAAATGAGCGGATGATCTGGTGGCACAACCATGCCGCTTATTGTCGGTATCAGCGGCAATAGGACGACTAAAATAAGATCCATGCTCGCTTTTTCCTTTGCTCATATATTCAAGGCGTCTTGTGAATAATCCTGTGTCCTCTTGTTACTTTTTGCAGTCCCAAGTTCGACGCACAGTCATTGGCATCAATATTTAGGATTTTTTTCTGAAACGAGAGAGACGAGAGACAATTTAAAAATCAGGAATGGTTATTTCCTGCGTGAACAAGATATCAGGCGAATGCCAGATGTAAAATCCTCCTTATTGTGGCGCAGAAACGTGGGATACGAGGAAGAAAGACAAGAATTCCCTGATTTTAGATTTGAGTTTACAGAGAAAGAGAGGAAGTGCGCTAGACGGAAAGCAGCACCGGCCGGCCCCGGTGGCGGCGGGGTAAAGTCCTCGCCTGCTAAACTGGGGGTCGCGGGTTCAAGTCCCGCCTGGGTGGGTTTTTCACCACTCAGGGCATGGATGTTTGTTAAGTTCTGTTGGTCTGGTCCCTGAAAAACCATGATGACAGGCTTAGCAGCCTATAGGGATTCAAGGGACATACGGGGGTAACAGAATCGTGCGGGAAACAAAAAAATGAAGTACTGATAGCTTGATGTAGGCGAGTAAGCCAACTGTCATGCTGTGGTGGAGGACATAAACAGTTGTCACAAGCGAAGAATTTAATAAAACAGAAAAAAACAGTATAATAATAATGAGAACTTCATGAGGTGCAGATCGTGGCGGTCGACGTCGAGCCGTTTCTGCGTCGACTTGCTGCACTACTACGGGCTGACTGCCGACCGGTGAGATCCGGTCGCGGCGAAAGTCAAAAGAATATAAAAATAAAAATAGAAATTTTAAAGCATGTTTTTCTAACAATCATTATTGAAAAATGTAAAACAAGAAATATCTTAGCATCATACTGAAAAAGTAAAAATACTATTTTCTCAAGTGCATGAAAATTTAGCCTACTACTGGAAATAATTAAAGTCAATTTAAGTACAGATTTTAACCTATCCGGGACTTTTTTCCCCTCTGCGGAATTTTGCTCAACTCAAGGAAATTAGCCGCACTGACAAGACTACAACGAAAAGCGTGGGGCGCTCTTTCATATTCGATATCAACATAGATTCATTAAATATGAAGATTTTGGAATTCAATGGAATTTAGAGCTTCAATATACATACATACATACCCATCACGCCGTTCCCTTTCGGGGTAGGCACAGTCAAAATGTTTCACTCATAAATACATATTTGTACACCTAACTCTGCTTCAATAATTTCCTCCATTCTGACCTATCCTTGCAAACCTCTTTTGCCTCATCTACCCCCAATACACTGTTTCATACACGCCCTCCTGTTTTTAAAACTCCCAATATTCTTCCTCCTAAGAATTTCCTCAACCACATTCAACCACAACTTTCTCGGCCTACCTCTACCTCTCGCACCATTCATTCTACTCTCATATATCTGTGTCGTTATTCGACTCTCATCCATTCCATCAACATGGCCATGTATGTTCAATATACAATTTCTAGAAAATCTTTAAATGAACTTAAGTTAAGGTGCAAAATAAAAGTGAAATCGCGCCCCATGTTTTTCGTTGGGATCTTGTCATTGTGTGGTTAGTTTCCTTGAATTGAATTTAATTTCCAGTTCTAGGCTAAATTTTCATTCGATTGAGAAAATATCACTTTTAATTTTTTTGTTGGATGTTAAGATATATCTTTATTTTTTAGATTTCAATAAAATGTTTAGAAAAGCATGCTTAATATTTATATTCATTTTTTAAATTTATTTCTTTTTAGTCCTATTTAATGAAATATTTATAAAACAATAGTAGTGGCAACATTTTTATGCAAAGAATTAAAATGTTTATAAAACATAACGTTGTTTTATGAACATTATATTAACTATGTCAAATAAATAGGTCTGTTAACTAGAAATTAATCGCCAGGTTGAGGAATTGATTCGACGACATACTAATTGTCAGATGTTTTTCCAAAATTCCACCTCGAATCAAAATATTTCATTAGTAGGGTATTTCATTAGATAAGTATTATTTATTTATCAATGAAGGAACCATGCACGTAACCATGGATTAATGGAAAAGCGAGTTAAAGGGAGGCATGTAAAAAGGGAAATGGCCGATCGGTCGTCGTGCTGATAACGCAAGGGAATGACTACAGCGCCGCTGGTGTTCACTGATGGAAGTCAGCTGGCGTGGAAGGCGCGAACACTTGGTGTGATAGGTGAAAAGATGGTACCTCTCGAGGAGAATTGTGCGAGACAGAGTGAATGTTATGATAATACATTTAGTGGCCTAGTTTTAATTAAAGCTGTCATTGAGGGTAGGAATTTGGGTAAGCGGGAAAGGGAAGAAATAGAATAGGTTTTACGGGTGGAATGAAGAGAGGCAGTGCATGAGAGAGGTTCATGCCTGCGTGAAGAAAGAAGTCGTATAGGTTAAGCTTCATCGGTAAGTATTCTAACGGCTGATTGGTAGGTTTCCGATCAGTATTTATCCTCATACGTTTTCACTACTATGGATGGCCCGTCATTATGTCCCTCTTGGATTCCTAATCGTCTTCCGCTTTTTATTTCGTCAAAGAATTCCTATCATCTTCCACGCTTCCCCAGAGTTCTCCCCTCTATTACTCTCTTCAACATTCCTTCTCCTTTCATAACGTCCTCCATCCATCTCTTCCGTCTCTTCTGAACCCTCGCCACCAACTTCCTCTCCTCTCGAACCATATCCAATACCTCATTGTTTGTCCTTCTCGCTACCCAGCTCACCCTCTCCATCCTTCTCCTCACCCGCAAGTCTACGTGCATCTTCTCTTCGAAATCACCAAGTCTCCGTCCCATACGAAGGGAATGTGTACGTGGATAGAGCCTGTAAAAATCTAGTTCATTTTCATCATCTTCCATTTAACCTGTCATAACCAATATGCTACCTCAATATTAATATGTTTAAATTTGCAATCTTTAGCTAAGATATGAAGGAAGATTTTGAGTCTTTGCGAGCCTATCCACTTGATTGTCAATGACAAAGTTGAGTACCAATAGAGACTCAGTGGCGACTCGCTTGGCTAAGATTACTTAAGTAATTCAGAACACAAGGATCTCAGCGTGACTTGAAGGATATCATGTTAACCCCGAAACTTATCTCAAATGGAATTTCAGACCTGAAGACGCCAGCAAGATGCTGGAGAAACTGTTGTAACCAAAAGGCACCAAGCGGAGGATCAGCCGAGAGCTGACTTTCAAAAAACCTAAACCCCCCGAAATCCTTTGTACCAACCTCATCTTGTAACAAGTAATTTTTTTTTGTTGTTTTTCTACTTTGTATTATGCCCCACGTTATGGGAGCCAAAAATGGAGAGGGTATTATTACAAATTAATACGCGAAATGCCACACGTTGTGGATAAACATGTAACACGAAAAACTATTGACTCTTTTACCTGGAAAGAAACCACGATTCCGATATCTTCTCGTACCTTATATTTTAATTACTTTGCCCCAGCTTTCTCGTCGGAAAAGAAAATACATGAAACATTGCAAGTTTAGAGATACGGTTGCAATTTACTTGACAAAATGAAATATTCAATTTACAGACAATGTAAATAATCAAAATAATTCCTTATACCCTTAGGTCATGACCAACTGTATATTCTAATTTAGACACAAATTTGGTATATGAATAATTATTCCTTCTTTTAAGTATATTGTCTAATTATTTGCCACACTTCATCACTTAAACTTTTCACAAAATCCAATTACTTGATACAAAGGGATACCAGTCACAAACTTAATTCTTGGCCAATTAAAACCTCTAGCCTTATGGCTTCTTGTATCATATATGAAAATAAAGTTTATAGTTACAACCCAATTATTCGGCGACATAGGTTGGTTTGTCCCTCTGTGGTCTGGAAAATCCTCACAGCCTGCGTGGTGTTCGTCCTTGGAGGGACCTCAGCTTTTGGGTCTCGTCCTGTTGTAAAATCTCCCGTTCCTCTCCTTAATTCCAGCTCCTTTGTCAATTCTCCTTTTCTACGTGGGCTATGTCTCGCACGATGCCACACTCTGGAACTTCCCTCTACCAAAAACTTGCGTGCTCTCCCTTTGCACGTCCGTTCACTGCGAGAGTTTGATCTACAAAGCTATTTGCGTGCTGTCTTTGCACGACCGTACCCTCCGACGGTTTGCTCTACAATCCCCTTTTGTTGCCGACGCTTCCACTCCTTAGGTCTATTGTTTATTCTCAAAATTCACAATATGGTGGGTCCCTTATTGTTATTATAAACCATGAGGTGGTAAAAGAAAAAAATGGCGAGGCCAGCGTTATGTTACAATCTCAAATGCATACCGATAAAAAAATAAGAAAAAAATACAAAATGTAGGCATGAAAACTGCCTCCTTCCACCGAAAATGTTAATGTGTGACTATATCAAAAAGAAAAGAGCCAGACTCCATGATGACCTGTTAACATACAGTTCACTTACGTCCATTACCTCCTCCATTTCCTTTTCCTCATTATCTTCCTATTCAATGTCTTCTTTTCTGACCCCTCTATCACACGTGGCGGCTGTAGTTGTGTATTTAGAACAGCAAGATCAGGTGGAAATCTCTCGGGTTTCAGTGTTGGAAATAAGAAGCAGAGAAAAAAACGAAGTACTGGAGGCGGAATATGGAGGTGACCCTTAATATTATTGAAAATTGAATCCCCTGAATCGAGAATCTTATAACGAGGGTTGCCCAATAAGAAACGCCCCACATTTTTTCTCAAAAATGATTTTTTAGACAAATATTAAATTTACGCATGTGAAAGAATGATGTTAAATATCAAATACCTGCAACCTATTCTCGTCCTCATTATTGAGAGTCCACGTTTCTGCCCCATACAACGATACGCTCCATATCAAGCTCTTCACCAGCCTCTTCTTCACATCCTTACCCAAGGTCCCCGACATCAGCTCTCTTCTATTACTAAACGCCTCCTTAGCTACCTCTATTCTCCTTCTTATTTTTCCCTTATGTCTTTGCTCTACTAATTGAGGTAATCTTGCTCAACAAACGGAGGCAGATATTCCTCGGCATCACGCATGAGATCACGCACGCTAGAGATACCCATCCCGAAATGCGTGCCCTCTCACGCGATTCCCTCTCAGGGTGGACAAAGCCAAAAGAACCTGGAAAATGCTTAGTATAGGAAAGTATAGGATACATTGTGCTTTACCTAGCACACATGCATCTCTCGTTTATAGTGAACTTCTACTAGGTGGGAGCCCCTGGAGACTCGGAGAATACACGCTAAGCTTATCTTGCTTGAGAAATTCAGAACTGGTGTGCTTCAGAGCGACACAGAGAATATTATCACGAGGCCTTACTGCATCCCTAGGACTGAAAGAAGCGATAGAATAAGAGAGATGCAATGCCGTACAGATAGGTACAAAAACTCGTTCTTTCCGCGCACAATAAGCGATCACAATAAAAACCGAGCTCCACTGAATACACTCCCATAATACACGTCACCATTTCACCTCCCAAATCTTATCCCTAGCATTTTTACACGGCTGGTGTCCTAACACTCCCTGTCACACGCCCATCAACACGTACTTATTACACTGCTAGTCACCTTAAGGGTGTTTGGCAGGAGGTTACTTAATACCGACATGAACTACAGTGATAAAATTTACTTTCACCAACATACGTCACATAATGGGTATGCTACAAATGCTACATAAACCACTAAATTAGCCGATAAGTAACTACGTACACGTGGCACAATAGTCATGCAGGGAACATGCAAAACATGGTGTTAACACTACTTGGCAGATTAAGAAACAGGGCAAATGAATTAATCAGCCACACTATCTGTCAACTAACCTACTCCTAAGTCTTGACGCAGCCATTATGGTCTCTTGTCGATCGCGGGAATAACGACATGTTGAACGTATCTGTTCTACAATCTATTTACCTTATTTTATTCTCTTGATCTGATCTACCTTAGTATGTTGAAATCCCTTCCATCCCATGCGGCTTGCAGGGTAGTGTGTATGATATTTTTCTCTCAGTTCAATGCAAATGATAAATTTACAAACATTGCATGTAACAAACGATGCGGTACGAAGTCACTCGCACGGGTGCATATACACCAGGGTTGAAATTCGCTATGAAAAAATCATTTGATTAAACCCCCCTCGAAATTCGCCTTGAAGGAAGATGGCTTGGTGGTGTAACTGGCTAACACACCTGATCGGCAATTGGGAGATCCGGGATCGTATCCCGGTCAAGTCAAATGATTTTTTCACAGCGAATTTCAACCCTGGTGCAAATGATAAAGTTTGTTATCCGTGCAACGAATGATTGAGAATTGGGCATAAAGGTTCGAATTTAGTCAAAATGCCGTTTCAAAACAGAGGGGGTAGGTTTAAGCGCTTACCGATGAATGATCCTCTGCGTCCGAGGTCCGTCAGCTCGAGGAAGGAGATGCAAAGCGTCTGAGGCACGAGGTTAACCTCATTCGCCTCGCCCTTATGAGATAAGGTTGGCGGTGCCGCCGGGGGAGGGCCGATGCGTTTAATCAGCAGTCGTTTATCTATCTCCCTCACTGGAGAAAATGCAGAGGCAGCGTCTTCACGGTCGGACTTGAGATTTCACCCCTATTTGCTCTCATCCGTTTGAGAAATACTATCATGCCTTCACACGCGTCCCGTTGCTTGGATAGTCTTGTTTTTCAATCGTAGAGATCGTTAAGTTTTTGGGGCTGTTCATTGACTCAGTGCTGACAAAAATGTTTATTGCATTAAAAGAAAAATAAAGATGCAATCATTCAATTTTCAATAAATGTGCATTGTTTAATTTAATGACATTAACAAATTTAAAATTTGTTAATAACATATCGCAAAGCAACACATTTTGTCGAAGGAATTGGACTAACGCCGAGAGCAGCAGCGGACTTGGGAGCTTCGAGCATTGGCGCGAGGGGGCGCCACTTGGGATGGCACGCTCTCAATCTTGGGGCCGTATCTCGGGAACCAGCGGTCAGAATTCAAAAATATTGTTCATGAAGTATGCCAAATGTCCAATGAGTCGTTTGCTACCAGAGAAAATCAGTTTAAAAATAGCAGCGCCTTCTTATGGCCATTAATGCCCGAAAAATAGCCAAAAATGCCAAAATTTCACAACTTTGAGTGCGATGCGGCACGTCTTCCCGTTATCCAATATCGATAATATTTTACAGGACATGTTTTTACACCAATTGGCACAAAATGAGGGGGTGTCCCGAAAGAAATTTAAAAAATCGAAAAATAAGGACCACCCTACTGTTCATGCTTTATATAGCTGGATAGGTATTGACTGCAGTTGCTGTTCGAAGCATCAAAAATCAGAGGGATACGACGTGAGAACAGGGTAAGGGGCCGTTCAAGTATTACGTAAGACGTTTTTGGCGGTGCGAGGGTCGGTATTATCTTATTTTGTCTTATGAAGAGGGGGGGCAGAGGGTCTGGATCCCATTTACGTAAGATTTTTGTCCGTCTTCAAACATTGTATCGCTACCAATCGCCGTGTGAATGTTCACAACCTCATCAGTTGTAGTACTGTTTCGCTCTTAATGTTAGTGAATTTGGTTCCCCAACACTACATTATTAGACGTTTTCCAGTGCTCACAGCTGTACGATATCTTCTATGGAAAGATAAACATGAAGAAAGCGAGCATTTAACGAAGAGTAGACACAAACATCAAACATCTTACGTAAGACTGAGAGGGAGAATGGGTGGGGGGGATATTGTTGGGAATAGCTCACATTGTCTTACATAGAGGGAGGTCAAAAATGAATGAATGAATGAATGAATGAATAATTTATTAATTGTCCTGGGGATATACCTCTTAAGAACAAAAGCAATTTACATTTTTTTGAGCAACATAAAGAGCAAAATCAACAATTTGGACAGTAACATAATGAATTAATACCATTTTACAATGCTGAATGCAAAGTTTTTTGGAAATCATATCATATAACAAATTCATCTGCATACATTTCTGGATTTACATTAATTACAACAATATGCAAAATAATAACGACATTCAGTGGTCAGAAAGTAACAACATACTATAATATTTCATCTGAAAACTAGCAACAGAAGAACAATTTTTTATGTTTTTGGGCAGGGTGTTCCAGAGATGACACGCAGTGACCAAGAAAGAATTTTGGAACTTCGTTGCGCGGTGACTAGGAAAGTGAAGATACTCAGGATCACATCTAGTGCACATATCCCTAGTGGAAGGTTTCACGGAAAACATGTCGAATAAATATTCAGGGGATTTTTCTTGAAATAAGCAATACAAGTAGAATCCGAGGAAATATTTCCTTCGGGTTTTAACATCGAGCCGTCTAAGTTCATTGTAGTAGGGGGGTCACGTGGACATCTCTGTGAAGTTTAAAAATAAACCTAACGCATGAATTTAGAGCACGGTGTAGTGTGGTGTTAAAAATGGCATAAATTGTCTTACGTAACACTTGAACAGCCCACGACTAGTCGCGAATGAAAAGAAATGAAAATGAATGAGAGCAAATTGTGGAGAAATGCAGTGTCCTTTACATCATGAATAATTTCCACGTGGTCATGCGTGAACTCACCGAGTTCACCCGTGACTACGTTAACTTCTTGCGTGAAATTCACGGTGGAAAAATCATTTCGCCTGGACTGAGAATCGAACCCAAATCCCTCGATTTCGCAATGGAAGAGGACGCCTGGGTAGCTTAATTGGTTGGAGCACTCGGCGCGAAATCGAGGGATTTGGGTTCGATTCCCAGTCCAGGCGAGTGGTTTATCCACTGTGAATTTCACGCAATTGTGTGATCACTAGCGGGCGACTCCGTTGAAGTAACTGCGCTGCTAGATTTGTTATTTATCGTAGGTTATTTGAAAACGTTAACTTCTGTTTTACCGCTGACATGATAATGGAAGTAGTTTTGAGTTTTGGTCTATTACAAAAAAACTGAAGCAGTCGTTGCTGATGTTTCTTTAAATTCATTATAACTCGGGGTTGATTCCTTCTTTCGGGTTTTCCGCCGCGTTGGTACATGGTGGGGACGATATTTCGCCGGCTGTCCTGCTGGCTTCCTCAGGTCCATGTGACAATTCGGTTCTGGAGGCGCCGTATTATATAGGGTCGTTTTCGCGCCTTTTTTGTGGTCCTCTTCTCTGATTGGTCGGAATCGTTTCTTCTTGGAAAAGAAAAAGAACCGAATTGTCACATGGACCTGAGGAAGCAAGCAGGACAGCCGGCGAAATATCGTCCCCACCATGTACCAACGCGGCGGAAAACCCGAAAGAAGGAATCAACCTCCATCAAAGCCCCGCGGAAGCCTTCAACAGAACTTCATTATAACTCACTAAGCTTAGGGCTTATTCCTCTATGGACAGAACTATGAAACATCAGCATGATAAAAATGAAAACTACTATATTCGTTTTTTAAAAGTGCTATTAAAGCATTTGAAAAAATTCATTTGATTTGTTGATAACATTTATTCTGAAATGTGACGTATTTGTATTCTGTGCCGTGAAACAAATAACCAACAAGGCTGCTCTTGAATCGTTTATTTTGCGAGGTGGTAGAATAGTCCAATTCCAACGCTTTCGCGCCGCGCTCAATTTCGCGCCGGCTAATAAAGCCGCTCCTCCTCCTTCCTCTGCCCGCGGCCCCACACCTCTTCGTCGTCGGCACCTCCGTCCTCGCGGCCGCTCCCGTGCCATTTCATCGAGCCACGGCTCAATTCTATACATTTTATTTAAACAATACTTTACATAATAATATTCAGACAAGGTATTCTTCAACATAACCTTCATAACGTACCTTTTTTAAACTTTTCCAATTTTGTCTTCGTATGACAGCCGAAACTATTTATTTCTACATCTACATCTACAAAATACCCTGCAAGCCGCCGCTTGGGCGTGTGGCATGGGGTGGTAGGTCACCAGCCATGGAAAGATGTAAAAGTTTCGGAGGTGAAATGGTGACATGTTCTATGAGTGTGTTTGGAGGAACTCAGTTTCTATTGTGGTCGCTTATTGTGCGCGGAAAGAACGAGTTTTTGTACCTATCTGTTCGTCAGAGTATCTCTCTTATTTTATCGCATCTGTCAGACTTAGAAATGTATCGTAGTGAGGCGTCATGATAATATTTTCTGTGTCGCTCTGAAAAGTATCAGTTCTGAATTTATCAAGCAACCTCAACTTAGCGTGCAGCCTCCGTGTCTCTAGAGGCTCCCACCTTAATCCCTCTAACAGTTGTGTAATACTATATGCTCGTGCGTAGCAGTTTTTAACGAAGCATGCTGCTTTTCTTTGTACTTTGTTAATTTTTTCAGTAAAATCTTTATGACCAGGGTCCCAAATGCTCGCGGCGTATTCGAGGTGTGGCCTAACCAGAGCGAAGTAGCATCTCTGTTTTACTTTTTCATCCGAGGACCTTCCTATTATACACTTAACAAAACCTAATTTCTTTAAAGCTGTGTCGCATATATTTTGTATGTGTGTTCCCCACGGTATATCTGAAGTTAAGGTAATTTCAGAGCTCCACTAAGTATGCCATCGTCAGTGAATAGCATCACAGATTCATCTATTCAGATTGCTTGATAAATCGCCGAAAGAGACGCAAGTTTCCTTACACTTAATCCGAAGCGTTACGATTCTGTCTCGTGCAGCAACTAGATGGCAAATTCTCTTAGAAATTAGATATTTAAATGATTTTGAAACGTAACAAATTTGACTCGCTGTCCATAGAGGATTAATATGATGACTATAGCCATGGGTAAGATGGCCCTGTCAGATGTCGAAACATTGGCCAGGATGAAGTCTTTTATCCTAGTGATTTACCCGAGAGCAGTTCTGGCTTCTATTTCACCGGAAAAGTACCAGATATTACTAAATAATATAATATTAGGAGCAAACTGTGATCCATTCTAAGATGTGAAAGAAAATAATTTGTGAGGTTCAACGTGTCAGAACATGACAGATCCGAAAAATAGTTTTTAAAAATCTTATTGAATTTCGTTGATGGATGAAGACACGGAAAAACTGTGACATTGATAATACAGAAGTTCCATGTTATTGTCCTTTGATAAATATTAATGATGGATTTGAGGGGAGAACACATGGGTGTATGGGCTAAATATTGTAGGGGAATGATAGCGCATTGAAGGGGATCAGGTGAGTGTGGTGGCTAGAATACAGGCTAACCATACGGGCGGTCAGGGTTCAAATCCCTGCAGAGGAAACCTGATCCCCACTTTAGTGTCTTGTGGAGGTCCCTTCAAGTGCAGTACTCCATCTGTCGGATGAGACGTTAAACCGTGGTCCCCTTGGCGCCTTTCGTTAAGAGCAGGCTAATCCCGACGCCGGGTTTCTATCCACCCTTCCTACCTTACCTATCCCCTATGGCGCAAATGACCTTAGCTGACGGTCGGCTCTCCAGAATACAATCCGTCAAAGCATTGAAAATACGCAACTGGCCTTATTGAATCAATCAGAGAGGTAACCGTGGTACATTGAGCGCTCAATGTCATAATTCTTTTAGTAAGTCGAAAATTGATTCTTGGAACACATTTCACTTAAGAGCAATATTTTCATCTCCTCATAAATGTCCCTTTACAAATCTTGTTTTTCAATGGTAGAGATCTTAGTCTTTGGAGAGATTATGCTTAATGTTGCTGGATAGGCAAATGGCTATAGTTACTGTGTTAAATATGAGAAAATCAGTGCGATACGACGTGAAAACGAGATAAGACGATAGATCACTGGAGAACTAAAATTACCCAACCCGAAATATGTAACAATGATACAATGCCCCGTTGGGGTGAAAAAAGCAAAAAAACCCAGAAAATGCTATATAGCCTAGAAAAAATTATGCTCCATCCTAGCATACATGCATCTCTCGCTTCTATTGCACTCATGCATTGTTTCATTCACTCTATCCTATTCTTAAAGACTCCTAGTATTCATCTGCATTAAAGTAGTTTGAGTCAAATATCATTTCACCTAGAAATCAATGAATTTGTTCTCATTTTAAAGCCACTATAGAATCGGAGGCTACGCGCTTGGCTTAGCTTGCTTGGAAAATTCAGAACTGGTGTGTTTCAGAGCGACACAGTGAATATAATTATGACGCCTCACTACATCTCTAGTTGTGACAGAGGCGATATAATATGAGAGATACATTGCCGAACAGAGAGGTACAAAAACTCATTATTTACTCACATAATAGGCGACCATGATAAAAACTAAGCTCTGCTCATTACACTCCCATAATGCATGTCACCATTTATCCTCACAAAAGCTTATCTCTTACATCTTTACACGGCTGGTGACTTAACACCCACGGCCACACGCCCATGCAGCTGCAGGGTATTATGTAGATGTAGATATAAAGAAAAATATCGGACCTTTCCATGTCACATTTCATAGTGTTATAATAGATTCTGACAAATATCAAGAGGTCACTTCGAGTCAAGGGCTCGGAAAAAAGTATTTGAATATATATTTCAACTCAATTTCGAACACCGCGCCGGATACTATCTAGTCATAAAATGGATTATAGAGAAAATGTTAGGAACTTACTCTTACATCATTTCCGTTAGTGCATCTTCGGCTAGATCGACCACGTAAACAGGTTTATTAAAGATAGTTTGAACGATATATAATTTAACTTAGTAATCAATGAGTTTGGTCTCATTTTAAAGAAATATATCTCACCCTGCCATAGATACCAAAACAGCAGCCCCTGAACGAACTTATTTCCAAGATTTTATGCAAGAAATACCTGGCCAATTGCTTGGGAAAGGGTACGTGTATGAACCTTATTAAAAAATTATGAATTTTTAACACGTAGATCTCGTCAAAAAATTAACAGTGTATAGTATACATATTTTTGTAGCTATTTTTGAAAATGAATTCTATTTTATCCTCATAAACTTTTTCAGGATCACGATAATCCTTCCGTAATGAAGGCTATCTTAACGTGCCATCGGTTGTGAGGGCTTTTTCAAAGCAAGACGTGAAAGAATTACGCCTAGCTTAAGCTTAAAACATATTATATTCTGATAATTATTGAGAATTTCAGTCCCAAAAATGAAGTTTTTTGCATCGTAAGAATTAGTTAACTTTCTGAGTGCTTTTGGCATGCACTACATACATACCAATCACGCCGTTCCATTCCGGGGTAGGCACGGTCACAAACTTTCACTAATAAATACATACAAAATAAATACATATACATAAATCATAATAAATACATATAAATTGTTCTCCTAACTCTGCTTCAATAATTTCCTCCATGCTGACCTATCCTTGCAAACCTCTTCTGCCTCATTTGCACCCATACACTGCTTCATACACGCCCTCCTGTTTTTAACACTCCTAGTATTCCTCCTCCTAAGAATTTCCTCAACCACATTCAACCACAACTTTCTCGGCCTACCTCTACCTCTTGCACCGTTCATTTCACTCTTATGTATCTGTTTCGTTATTCAACTCTCACCCATTCTCTCAACAGAGCCAAACCAACAAAGCATACTCCTTTCATATATATGTCCATTACTGGAGTATCTAACCCACTTTCATATATTAACCACTCATTCCTTACCCTGTCCATCCTCCTTTTGCCACTAACCTTCAAAATGAAATTCCAATATGATTTCCGAATAACCATGGAAAGAAATATCTTGCCCAAATTATCTCAAAGCCAGTCGAACGAGGTATACCGTATGGAATTCAAACATTTCCGTGTCCCATGGAATTTTGCTCGAACTTTTTTCCTTGGGTAGATGACTTTATTTTTTCAATCAACCCGAAAAGGCGTGTTATGATATTTGCCTCTGACTCATCGACTGTGTGCTTTATCTTATCCCACCAAACGTCTGGGATGAGAAGAGCGGCGTCGGGGTTTTTTTCACGCCTTAGATTCTCGCACAACAATGATGTTTCTTGTTCTTTCATATCGAGTGAGTATGGGAAAATTTTTGACACCCTTATCGGCTGCTTGACATGTTGGTCTGGTGCACTATTCACATTGCTATGGTTGGAATGATGGTTTAAATGGCTGTTTAACTAACTTGCGTTTACACGGCATTCCATAACCATAGTTAAGATGCTGGTGGTAATAAAGTCATTTACCCAAGGAAAAAAATTCGAGCAAAAATTCCATGGGACACGGAAATGTTTGAATTCCATACGGTATACCTCGTTCGACTGGCTTTGAGATAATTTGGGCAAGATATTTTTTTCCATAGTTATTCGGAAACCATATTCGAATTTCATTTTGAAGGTTAGTGGCAAAAAGAGGATGGACAGGGTAAGGAATGAGTGGTTAATAAATGAATGTGGGTTAGATACTCCAGTAATGGACATATACGAGGTGTGTTCAAAAAGTAAGGTGACTTTATATTTTTATGAAAACGTATTTATTTATTCTTCAATATTCAAGTTGTCCCCTTCAAAGTGGAGAGTTAAGATGGTGATTTAGCCCACAGCGCAAAAAGCGTCGCAAGTTGCTTTTCATTTGTTTTCGGGGCTGTGGGCTATATTCACGAGATTTTGTATGGAAAAAAGTATTGAATATGCAAATGTTTCGCATGGTTAGACTTCTCTCTAATTAGTGTTTAATTATATACATTTTCATGTCTAGAAATTATTTCATACATCGAAATATGAAATTTGAGAGAATTAATTCTCTCAATTAAACGGCATACCACTATGCTATACTTACCTTTATGATACCGAGAGAATATTAAGTTATTATGTCGTTTGAACTCTTTTATGATAGGTAAGATCAATTCTACATATTATGTGGACATGGAAGATTTATAAATAATTTCCATTTCGAGTCCCTGCCTCAATATATGCAGCGAAATAAATGACTCATTCTTCCAAGTTTCTCCCATGACCAGTCCTCGCTTGCTCATTTAAGGTAAAATTTGAACTTATAATTCGGCTTATTATTTACTCATGCATTTAAATACATCAATCAACTTGGCACTGAAGCATGGATACCGACTATGACAAGATAAACTCTCGTAGTACACTGTGAACTTCAAGTAAAAGCTACATGTGGGTTAGATCACTGAATTAGTATTATAACTAACCTTCGTTTACATGAGTTGAAAATGATGGTAACCAGCGCCAACCCTAGTGACTTCAGCGTGGATCAACAGTTGACTACGGTTAGCGCCAACCTGCGTTAACACGTCGAACTTTTACTAGAGTTAAGCTGTGTCCCAATTCGCCATTTAGGCAGCTAAATCGGCAGATTTAGGGAGGACGCCATCTTGAAGTGTGTCCCAATTCGTTAGGCATCACGGGGGAGCGGATTTAGGTGCCTTTCTCGGGGGTGAAATTTAGGGTAGATGGAGTTTATCCAAAATCCGCCTCCATATTGAATTTCCCATCATGCAAAGCGCTGCAGGCGTCGTACAAGGAAACTCGTACACAAGGAAGTAGTTGAAAAGTGGCAAACATGACCGGCAAGTATTTTGTCTGTAAGTGAAAGAATTCTCTAGAATTTCGCAAACCAACACCCGAATACAAAAGAAAAATTTTACTTATGACACAATAAACGAATTTAAATCCCAGAACACCTACACAAACTTAAATACCCCGAAAACTAAAAACTAACGAATCTCCAAACAACGAAATGGATGAAAAAATGTTATTTCACTTTCCAAATCTCACATCGCGTACGAAGGTAGCCAAAAGCGTCAAATGTCTTAATTTCAGCTTTCATTTGTTTCATTCAGTCCTTTATTAATTACTCATATGTTATTCATTCGTTTCCAGCTCGGTAGACGGCAACACTAGCGAAGGATGTCCCAAATCAAGCTCCCTTAGCGAAAGGCCTCTAAATATTTAGGTAGCTAACCGCATCCTCCCTAATGCCTAACGAATTGGGACACGGCCTTAGAGTTAAGGCTGGGACACAATCAATGTGTACGTGTAACGTGAGCCGTTAACGGGAATACGCGAAAAGATGGCTGACGGGAAATTATAGCGAGCGGACACAATCAACGTGTACGGGGAGTACGTGTACGCGAGAGATGGTCAACTTTCATCTCTTCCCGTGTCCCGTACACGGACAACCAATCAGAATAGCCATGAGAATCCGGGAATGGGAGCCATCTGTCGGCAGATTCATCCAACTGCTGAAGATGGCTCTTGGCGAAGACAACTAATTTACTTTCACACTTGTTTACACCTGGGGGGCTATTCTGTTTCTACAAACGCTACCATAACGCGGTGATATAATAGCGTTTGTTTACGCTATCGAAGCGCCAAGCGCGATTCTGCTTGTTATTTCGTTACGACCTTTGCAACAATACTATAAATAAGCGTTGCGTAGGCTGTCATGGCGAGAGATTCGAAATCAGAGTTGCATATTCTCGGAGCCACTCACTATTTAACTGCTCGGCCGCGGCGCTATGGTGTTATGAAGAAACAGAATCGCACCCCTGATCTCTTAGCTGCGCCTGCGTTAGTCAATTGTTACTCCGGGCCGCGTTAACGTCGATTGTGCCCGCTTACTTGCGTTCCCCGTCTCCCGTTGTCCCGTTAACGTCTCGCGTCACACGTTGATTGTGTCCCAGCCTTTAACCTGGTTAGAAAGCTAGTGATGTATACAGGGCATTAGCCCTAGTAAGACTAGCTCACTTCTTCGTCTTTATCTCGGTCTATCTGATTTTCTCCGTGTACCTCGTTTGTATACTTTGAACATGCATGAGTATAGATCCCCTATTATTTTTTAAGCCACGCATTCAGTCTTACCTGATGTTGACTGCTAGACAGTTCAAACACGTGTTGTAAGAGTTTGAAATAAATTTGGTCGACAGTACGATATCGTTTGAGTATCATTGTTGAACATCTATAACGTTTTTTGTTTCAGAAATATTTATTTTCTGTCATTAAATCTTAATTACACTGCTCTAATAGTTCATATCCATTCAATACCGACCAATGTTCTTTTTCTTCTCTTCTCTTTCCCTTGCTTACCTTTAACCTTCACCGCCCGTCATCAGCATGATGTGGACCCCACCGCTTCTTGTTGTCAAATTTGTTGTTTATTTGTGATTTCTCACTTTGGCTTTCATTCCTCTCTTAGCATAGAGTACCTTGCAAGCCTGCTAGAGATTGTGTATGTGTGCATGTGTATTCAGCTTTAATTAATTTAAAAAAAATGACACCAATGAATGTTTAACGATGTAGGCTAAAAAACCCGGATAGAACGCGGAGGGAGAAGATCGGAAGGAAACGTCAAAGGCCGTTATTTTTGAGTTTTTTTCCGGTAAAAAGGGAGGATTTGTAAAATGTCAGAGAATCTCCTCATGGTAATCTACACTTTCAGGGTTTTACCTACCTCTAGTATTTCTTTTTTCGCCTCGACATACGATCTACCCTTCTTCATCTTGTCCGTGAAACCTATTCTCTCTCTTCCCCTTCCCCGCTTGCCCAATACTCTTCCATTCATCACACTCTTGAGTAATCCATCACCCCTCATTACATCCTCCAGCCATCTACTCTACCGATCTCAAATTACATTCAGAAGCTTCCTTTCCTCGCCTACCATCTCAAGCACATCCTCGTTCGCCTTTCTTACCATCCACCTTACCTTAACCATCCTTCTCCACACCCATATCTCAAATGCCTGAAGCTTATTCTCGTCCTTCTTTCTGAGAGTCCACGTTTCTACCCCATACAACGTTACGCTCCATATCAAGCTCTTCACCAGCCTCTTGTTTACATCCTTACCCAAGGCCCCCGTCATCAGCTCCCTTCTATTACTAAACGCCTCCTTAACTAGCGGTATTATCTTCCGTATATCTTTGCTACTATATCCGTTTTCCTCTGGCGTACTATCGTAGTAATTAAAATGGCCTACTTGCTCGAGTTTGTGTCCTCCTACTGTAATCACAAGCCTCGCTTTCTTTTTTCCAAGATAGCCTCATCACTTTCATCTCCTTATGTTTTATCTACATTCCGAATTTCCCGAACTGAATTTTAAGGCACCTACTAAAGCTTGTAGTCCCTTTTGAAGATCCGCTAACCAACGCCTGATCGTCTGCGAATTTTATTCGATTTATCAGCTGCCCTCCCAATTTGATTCCCACATCGAGTTCTTCCCATGCCTGTATTTCCATTTCCTCAGCATAGATGTAAAAAAGCAATATCGTAAATGGGCACCCTTTCCTTTTTGCTGAACTCGTAGGTGCAAAATTGCCTCTTTTACACGAACCATCAGTGATCATAAAAACAGCGTGACACTTGCGCAAGACATATGGTTAACCCTTTGACTGCTCCTATCGTCTGTAAGCGATCGCCGTAGCAGACTGCTCCCATCGTCAATTGGCGATTTGAAGTATGGTTCTACCAGTCACCATACATTTTGAAAGCAAAAAATTTGTATTTTAGTAAAAACTGTCCATCAGTTCTCATTTTAAAGGAAAATCAGGCGACAATCACTCATTGTAAAATATTTAAACAATTTTTCCCCTCAATATAAAGTGAAAATTAATAAAATTACTGAAAAATTTAGAAAAAAATTGCGCCTGGGGAGACCTGTATTTCAGGCTATTTGCGCTGTCAAAGGGTTAAAGTATATTTCACCTCTGTCCTCTTAGCCTTTATTTTGTCTGTTCTCTCCTCTTTCACGCCTGGTGTCCTCACATTCACTGGTAAACGCCTCTGCTGCGGATTGCCGGATATTCTGCTGATGTAAGCGCGTCAGAGTTGTAGATCATGGTGAAGGTTGGCTTATGGGCTGTGTTCTGGACTGGACAATTCAGTGATATAAGGCGGGAGGTACCTTGTCGCTAAAAAGATCCTTTAATAATACTATAGTTACAAAATATCTACCAGGTAATTTTTTTTACAAATTAAGATTTTATTAAAATTATAGTCACAGACAAAATATAATTGGTACATATAGTGAGTTGGAGAGGTTTTTTCATGCTTGTTTAAAAGTAGTGGATTGAAAATTATGTTTATTTGCAGTTTGGTATCGTAAAGTTTTACAAATTTTGATAAGATTCAATCTGTTTATTCCAATTTTTTATAGAGTTATCCTAAAGTTCCCGTACCGTGTGGGCACATCTAATTTGCTTACGGAGAAACCATATATAAAAGCATAACACTTTTACTCAAATTGATTTTATAAGAAGTTCTTTGATGGTTATATGGGGATATGGTGACAATCACTCCATTGGTACAGATCCATAAGTGTTTTTTCCTTTTTCAGCATGGGCTTGTCTGGCCATTATGTGACACTGCGCTCGACAACGTGAGATGCGTAGCCCTTTCATGGGCCTGAATTAATGCCAGTTTTGTTTACTCGGTGGAGTTTAGCAATATAACTCTGCCAGCACGAAGGTGTTAAATCCATCCCTACAGATGTACAACTTAGCAAGATTGGAATTGCCAACCCTAAATGGTGGCCACAATTTCGTAACTGTCCTGGTTTTTTTTTTTTAACGAATCGAATTTTATGCTTACAAATTTCGCGCCCCATCGTCCTCGGTAAAAGGGTGCATATCCCTTTGCTGAGAGACATGTAGGAATGGCTTATGTAGTATCAGGGTATTTTTACCCTAATGTAAAAATTGACGTCCGATTCAACGTAATTTTGCTCTTATCAGTCCATCGTTTGCCAAATTCCGTTGGGCCGCCTTTGTTTAACCGAATCTGCTAATATGACGAATGCTTTTGAAAGAGATATCTTATTCCTTGAACTGGTTATGACCACTAGAGTATCAATAGGATGAAAAGCATTAATTTTCATATGTTTTTTCAAATATTTTCAAGATGTGAGTTTTGGAGAAGGAAGTACAGGATGAGCTAATTGGAGAGGAAAACGAGTGAGATTGTGCTGTATGCAGTAGAAGGGGGAAGGAATTTGACGGGATAAATTTGATGGATGCTCAAGTTACAGTCGGAGGGTTTACATGAATGGTTATGGGCTGTTGAAGAGAGAAATGGAGGGGAGATAATTATTCAAGAGGGGGAAAAGGTGGAAGAAAGACATGCATATAAATTTATTTAATAATGTAAATCTATTTTAATACTTTATCGTTTTCGTTTTTGTAAAAATATTTGGAACATCATGAAAGCGAATGAAAAGTTCTAGAAAAACAATGATATCAGGAAAGATGAATGGGGAGAATCATCGGGGGTGGAATTGGTCAGCACAATTATGCTATTCGTCAAAGTAAAGAGTTATATGGGAGTAAAACACTTAGATTATGAATTCAATCCTTTTTGGTGTAACCTTGTGGAAGTCCATTATTGAATAAATAATGACAATACCAACGCTATAATACGCTACTGCGTCATCTTCAGGCACATGAGGTTGAAACTAGTTGTACCAATGAAGAACACTGTGGATTTAAATACAGTTGGTATTGTCATTATTTATTCAATTAGATGATTTGAAAATAGAGTACAGAGCTTCAGCAACCCTATTTTCTGACTGATAATTATGACAGTGGAGGGCGGGTAGTTCAGAACGGGGATAAAGGAGAATGATGAGCGATGATCATGACGCCAGAGAATTACGGCGGAACGAGGAACCTAATGAGTGAGAGTTAGGTAGGAACAGTCTTTGTATAAAATCCGATGATTCTTGCGATATCAAGTGAAATTTATGCATGACGCAGAGAGAAAAAAATGGCAATCATCCACAGAAAAATAAAAATTTCTGTAGATAATTGCAAATTTTTCATTTCTGCATCGTACAGTCTTTGAACCCACTAGTACTTATTGGCAGAACTCCAGCAATGTTTTCGCTCTTATTTGAATGTGAAGTGAGAACCTCCTGAGACCAATTGTCCTCATACAAGGACGTATGATGTGGCTTCATCTTAGTCCTAAAAAAAGTTGCTAGACTTAGTTTTAGGTACAGGATTTTCTTCAAATTGACGCATCATTTTACTACTAATGGAGTCCTAAAATTTTTTTAAATTTTATAGACCTTTACTTAAGTTTCTTTGTGGTCATAGCGTCATTTATCCATTAAAATATGAGAAAGCTATAAATATTATTAAAAAAAATATGAGATGCTGTATTTATAAAAGTTAGTTCGATCTTACTATAAAGGTCAATTTCTCTCAGGTGTCAGGAGGTTAACTGTCTTGCGGACGGGAAGCCACGGGAGAGTGGTATCGTATGACTTTAGAATGTTTATCAATCTACTCTGACCTTTTGGGTAAAATTATCAATACCTTGGCTGAGGGTGGTGCTTTCGGCTCGCTCAAACCTTATTCGATGCACCGAAAAGTTAGTAAATGAATGAGTTTGGAATGAAGGCCTCTTTTACTCGGACAAGATATTTCCATGTTGTTTTAATGTTCTCATTCCGGAGGTTTTTAAATTGAGGACTTATCATTTGCGGTTTTTTAAATACTGGTTAAATGTGTAACAAAATGCACATGCTTCCTTCATCTCTATAACTGAGTTATTATGTTACATTTTCTTGTATAAAAGTTAGCAAAAGAAAGAGTTTGCAGCGAAGGGCTCGTTTACTGAACAAGATTTTTTTCCGTGTTGTTTGAAAGTTTTTATTCCGGAGGATTTAAAAAAACTGAGGACCGATCATTTGCAATTTTTTTTAGTACTGGCAAAAGGTGCAACGAAATAATTAAAATAATTTGATTTCTCTATGAGTGTAACCGACGTATTTTACAGTTATATTGCCTTGAATCAGATAGGTCTTGGTAGATCATTCAGAATCTGCAAAGTCGATAGTAATAGACGCCAATCTCATTTCTTTTCCTCCGATCATGAAGTTATAAAACTTAGTTGATAGATACTTATCTTAACTACAATAATGGCGAAAGATGTTGACACTCGATTAAGCGGAAGATGAGATTAGAGGGGGAAGTTTGGAGTGAATTGGGCAGGTAAAGGAGCGAAGAGAATTCAAAGCTACATAGCAGAAAACACTGCTTACATAAATGTTCTCAACCCTTGATAGCGAAGAGTAGCCGAAATACGACGGTGGTTACTACTATATCCACGAATAGAGCCTTAAAGAGAAACGATGATTGTATTCGTGACATATCTTAGAAACCATGTTGAAGAATGGGAAGGAATGGGCAACGGTGGGCGTTTTAGCTGGTGCGAATAGCGGAACGAAATTTTGAAGCCTGTGAATTTGCAATGCGATGGAGGGAAGAGCTTGTGCGATATCTAATGACCCCTGTTCGGAAACGCATTTTTGACGTGGGGTAGTGAATGAAGAATCATTCTCCCCCTGGATGTATTATAGTAGAAGATTAGGGTTATCTAATGGGACTTCATGGAGACCATTTGATTTCGCTGGCAACCTCTAAGCTCTCGTGACTTGCTTTGAGATTCATGTAATTTCCACGACTCGATGGAAAGTTAACTAAAACCTAGAGTCGTGCGAATGCTTCGAAATCGATTCCAACTAGGCTTAATTCGCTTCGATTCGCCTGAAAATCTGGATGTTTCGCAATCGAATGATTCGAAACATTCGAATCTGATAGATTCGTCTTCGAATCGTTACGTGCATTCAAACATGGCGCCGTCGTTTGGAGGATGTTTTTCTTACGCGATACGAAAATTTAAAAGACCACATGTTATTTTGTGCTATTCTTTGTGCCACCATAGGTTATAAGCAATTGAAAGGCCCTGAAATATTGTGAAAATTTTTAAACTTCACCTCTGCATTAGATTTTACATTTTATTCAGATTGGAATTAGATTCGCAAGCGAGTTTTTAAAGAGTGATTTGATTCGCTACCAAAATTTAAAAAAATCGTTTCAATTCGATTTGAAATAAACATCCCTGATTCGCACAGCACTACGAAAACCGTTACCTATGCTGCTGGATGCACTACCATACTACTTCCTCGCCAAGGTTCCCTCCATTAAAGTTTCCCAGTTATACTTGTGCTGCGCATCATAGGGTTAAGCTTGGGAGATTTCGCACAATCTCTAGGAGTAAGATGACCTAGGCAACTGGGGAAAATTCTAATCCTGCAGCAATAAGTTCAAGTTTCGCTTCAATTCTTTCCCCACGTTTATCGAGTAGGTTCCATCAGGCACAAATCGCAGTTTGAATGCCCGATCGAGGAATCCGGACTCTATGCCTTTTTTTACTATCAAATTTTTGAACGCGGCTCTCGCGGTCGTCGACGGACTCTCGTTGTCGAATCTCCCGAAGAAAAGAACGTTGATAGACGTGGCGTACCTCGTCATTTCATCGTCGCCAGAGCTGTCCATGTAGTCATTATCGTCATATAAGGAAGTACCGGTCGACTGAAATTCGTATTGCGGTCTTCGCTTCCACCCTCGGCCCTCGAACACGTTACCGTCATCCCCGACGTAGAAGTTCTCCAGAACGCCGTATTGTCGTTGAACGTGAGCGTGCTCCTTTACCATGAGGGCCGTGCACTGCTTCTGCGTGTAACAGCGCTCCCGGCCGTCTCTCACGAATATGAAACTAGCCCTACCTTGTCTCTCGAACCCGCGGATCGGTTTCGAGGCGCCCCAAGTGTTAGGCGGGATCACGTGGCCGTATAGAATGTGGCAGTCGAGGGTCAGGTTTATTTCGTCGGACCAGTGTTTCCACTCCTTCAGTCCGTTGGATAGGGCGTCGTCGCCGGGACTCGTGAAATTGTTGCATATTTGGCCGATCGAAATCAGTTTGTATTCGGGAGATATCGTGCCAACTCGCACTCCCCAGGTCATTAGGAAGTTGAAAGCCTCCGTCGCCTCGGCCGAGGGGGCGTGGTCTCCGAAGTTTCCTACGTAGCTGACCGCGATGATGGAGCAATCGGGACAGCTGGATTTCAAAGATGGATCATTTTCCCAACCGGAGCCCTCGTACAAACGACCGTCGTCAGCGACGAAGAAGTTCATGGTTCGTCCCGTTTTCGTGGATTGAGTGTTCCTGATGTTGTTTTCGCATTGCTCCCGATTGAAACAGCGCTCTCCCTCCTGGAAGAAGATCACGTAGTCCGCTCGTTCAACGTTGCGCGCGGTCGATCGAAACGGTGCACCCGTTAGCGGGTTCCACTCATCCCGTAAGACGATCAGAGAACGAACGTAGGGAACGGACAGCGAAAATTTGTTCGGATCGTGATCGCTCATGTATCGGTGCCATTTTTCCAAGTCCTGATGGAGCGCGTTACCCAATCCTTGGCTGCAGTTGCACAGACTGCGCATGGAAATTATTCCGTAGTCTTCCAAGAGGTTATCCGTGTTGAGTCCGTAAATAATCAGCCTATTGAATGCCGCCAGGGCCAATTCAGAGGGAGTACTGTTGTTGTATTGGCCGAAAAAACGTACAAATATGGCATTTCCCTGCATTTTGCTGTCGCTGTCGAGTGGGTATCCCGCCCAGCCTAAACCTTCGTAAACGCTCCCATCGTCACCGACGTAAAAATGATCCGTTAGCGAGCCGTAGAGTCGTATTCCGCGATGTTGCTCCGATTTCATCTGAAGAACGCATTGGGCTCGAGAGAAACACCTATCCCGTGTTTCTCCGACAAACACGTATCGAATGCTACTGTTTGTTACGTCGAGCGTTTTTCCAAGAGAAGAGGCGTTCCACTCATCTCGAGACACTATTGGCAACAGACCCTGTGATTCCAGTTGATAATCATCGTTAACAGTCAATTCGTTTGACCAGTGGGGAAGGCCTTCCATGTACTCACTGAGGGCGTCACCCAGAAAGGTAGAGTCGTTATAAATGTGGCGTAGGGAGTATATATGGTAGGAAGGTGATATCTTGCCGAGTTCGACTCCAAGCTGGAGGAATGAATGGAAGGCTTGGAGAGTCAGATTGTTGGGTTTGGTCTTTGTGAAAGATCCCAAAAACTTCACGGTGATGTACGAGTTTTTGAGGTGTTTTAGGTGGAATGGTGGCAATTTTTTCCAACCTCGTCCCTCATACACCATACCGTCGCTGCCGACGTAAAAATTGTCAAGGAGATCGCCGTACGTATCGGAATATTTATCCCTCTCCGAAGTCATGATCTTTGTGCATTCATTAACATCGAAACAAAGTTCTCCACCCTCGTTTATTATTACAAAGTCAACAGGTAGATTTGAATCTGAAACCAGTACTTTTTTACCAGGCTTGATATCGAATTTACTTCTAGATCGTTTTATCAGGGGAACTAGATTGTCGTCCAGTCGCTCTTGACTGGTCATCGCATCTAACTCCTTTGCCCATGGCGTCCATTTCTCCGCGTGGAGTTTTAATGCGTCTCCAAGAAACACGCTGTCATTGTAGATTAGACGGAGGGAGCTAAGTTGGAAGCTAGGGGATATTTCTCGTAGTCTGATTCCAGTTTGTATCAGGGCCTTAAACGCGCCCAACGCTCTTCGAGACGGAAGTTCTGACTGAAACGTTCCCAAGAAGCTGACGCTGACGTAACTCTTCAGCATTTTTTCCACGTGCCAGTGTGGGAGGACGCCCCAGCCTCTACCTTCGTAGACGCTGCCGTCTTCCCCGATGTAAAAGTTGTCCAAGAGGTCTCCAAAGTGTACGAGTTGCGTCTCTTGGAGCGAACGCAGTTGGGACGAGCATTCCTCGCGGGAATCACACCGTTCTAAGATGTTGTTCAGGAGAACGTATTCAACTGGCTTAATGGATGACTCGAATCTTTTTCGTCCGCTGGCGGATTTCCAAGTTCTTCGCGTCGCGAGCGTCAAGGGATCGTTCTCGTGATGCTCCCACCTCGACGTCGGCACCGAGTCGTTCACCCAGCCCTCCCACTCCTTCACGCTATCTCTGAGCGCCTCTCCGGAACACTTCTCGCCACTCGTGACCTGGTCGATGGAGACTATTTTGTAGTCTGGGGACAGCTTGCCCATCCAGACGCCCAGCGCGAGAGTCGAATGGAAGGCTCGCAAAGCCCTCTCGTTCGGCGCTCGTTTGTCGTGGCGACCCATGAATTTGACCGTGACGGAAAAGATCCTCATGCCTTCGAGGTACCAGTAAGGGGCGACTTCCCAACCTCGGCCTTCGTAAACTTGTCCGTCCTCGCCCACGTAAAAGTTCTCCTTGACGTCGCAAGGGGCGCTCAGGTTTCCGCTCCTCTCTGCGAGAAGGTTGGCAAGGCAGGCCTTCTTGGTTTTACACCCTTCGCCCCCGTCGCTGATCACAACGAACTCCGCTGGTTTAGTCATTCTCAGGGCTTGTTGTCCCTTTCCGTGTTGATTCCAGTCGCTCCGGAGAATCATGGGGACGTAATTCCGAACCTCTGTAAAATATAAAAGCAAGTTAATGACTTGGAGGGCTCACTTCTGCATTGGACCAAATCGATCCGAGGAAACTTGGAGGAAAATACGTTATAAGTTCAGTGAAATTTTCCTGTAAATAAAATGTACCCAATGCTCATCAGAAATGCTACCATCAAGGGATAAATATTAAACATTGAGAGTTGGTTCTATCTGGCTCTTAAAATATAACGGAGGTATTCATAGATTTCAACTAAAACGCGCTAGCAATGTGACTAACTTATGGCTGGCTGCAAGAACATATAGTGGTGGATTAATAGTTATGAAATCCATGAAATTACGGCTCACATAAAAATATTCGGGTTGCAGGTACACGTTTACTTGTTGCATAACTTATTTACCAATACTTCAGAGCTTCGAATAATCGATCTAATCTTCTACCGCCGGATAAAATTTATGAAAACTTACTCTATGAATATTGATAATTCACATAATAATTAGTCAGTAAGAGTAAATGAACTGGTCATTTGTCTCAAAACAACTCTCTTATCTAGTAATTAAGTCACCAAGCGGTTGACTGTGCATCCGCCATCTTGGCTACTAATGGAACTCATAATTCCATATCGTAAATTATGAAACCAATAAATTTATCGAATGTTTCTGCAACACTTATTGAATAGTTGCCATGGCTTACGGGTCCCGTAACTTAGTAGAGTATATGTGTGCCGTTCCTGCAACTGGCCATGAGTGAAGGAAATGTGCATGGAAGAAAGAAAAATATTAGGAAAAATCTGAGGAAAAAAATCATAAAAATGTTAATTTTACCGCACCGTTTCCGGTCACTGGGCAATAAAATACGCGGTAAACAGCCATTAAGCCATTCTATGACGAACATAGTAAAGGATTCCTTGACTTTGAATGATCAGGGATCATTTTTCGTCATCTTGCTTGGCCGCATCCATTCACTTGATCCCATTCTTCAAAGTCCAACTGCCTTACACAACAATTTTTAAATGCATCAGCCTTAAATGGCGCATCCGCCATCTTGGCTACTTATGGAACTCATAACAACATAACGTAAGTTATGAAACCAACAAATTTATCTAATGTTTCTGCAACACTTATTGAATGGTTGCCATGGCTTATGGGTCCCGTAAATTTATAGAATACATATGCGTCATTCCTGCAATTGGCCATTAGTCAGTTACTAAGAGCACTTAATCACACTCTAAACATTGACACTCATAGATCCTTTCCAGTGAGCTACTAACTTTGAATATTATGGCTTCAAGTTATCACCCGAGGAGAATCGCTTATGGCAGACCGTCATATTTGCTATCGCCTCAAACCCAGGCGGGAGAGTGTTTAAGAATCGGCTACTAAAATAGCAGGACACTTGGCGCTCCTAGGTTTAGTAGCTGTCTATGAAATCGATTTTGTTAGTAGGCGACTAGTTAGTGGGTTACTAATTCGATAGCAGCTCACTAAGGAATCTATAAATACGACCGTCAGATTCTAGTCATCTTAAACAGCTGTTAATTTTGGAATGAAATAAAACGTGGTAAAAACAGATTTTTAATGAATGTAGTTTTTATCGTTAAATTACTTTTTAGTTTACAGTTAATTGTGTTACACTCGATAAGCAGGTCCAAACGACTTGCACTTGCACGAAGATGGAGAGCGAGTCGTTCTCCGGAACGCCGGGCCTCATGGACCTGCTTCCCCGGTGGAACACCCGAGAAACTTTTATCCAGCAGATACGCCGGGAAAACCTAAGATACTTCATATTTTCTATTGAAATTATTACTTAGTAAATCACTGCTGCGATTTTTGTAATGGGTCCAACCCCAATGTTTTTTAATTTCTTACTTGTATTCGGACGTGTTAGCAACGTTACGCCTTTATTGAGCGAATGAGCGGATCTTGGAGCGGATCAGTCTGCCGATTAAAGCCCTTGAGTCTATTTGTAAGGTAGTATGAAATTGTGAAATAGCATGCCGTCTGAAATCAATGAGAATGACATTTTTGGAAATAGGAGATACTTTATGTGACATGCAATTACCCCAAAGGCTTTTAGTAGGTGTGGTCCTCGACTCAAATCAACTTGAGTAATCCGTTAGACTTAATTTATGAAGTTATAAAAGTGTCTCTCGTATTTCATGCAGTCATTGTGCCATGAATTAAATGCCTCTGGAGCTCAAGATATACAACGATAGTGTGAACATTATTCGTAAAAAAAAAACAATTTGATTTGACCGTGATATTAACCTCAACTATGCAAATTCTGTTCAGTTGAATCAGCTGAATACACGACAGATCCATTTAAAATGAGTGTTGCCATGGATCTATTTTAAGTAATGAGAAAATAAATCTGACCATCAATTGGGAGGCTTGGTTTTTGAACGACGGTCAATTTGAATTGATTTTTTTTCTCTGGATGATTCGACTCTTTGACGTCAAGACGAGAAAGTATCAACTTCGTTTATAATCGCAGGTGGCGACGGCTGTATCTTACCTTCGTGACATGTTTTTATTTCCTCATCTTCATCTTCCACTGTACACACTCCGGTTTCCTCCTCTACGAAATCTTCTTTAGCATCTGTAAAAACGAAAGCATGGATTAATCTCAGTCATGTTTATGGCACACTCTTATCTGATGGGATTGATTGAAAGGGGACAGTATCCGATAGGATAGGGACATCGTATCCGGTAAATTCTCTGTTTGGAATACGTGGGTGGCACGCAATTCCTAAACTACTTATTTTGTGGAACTGGTCCGTTAGTTTTGTGATTTAAGATATCCTAATGTTCATCCCCTCTCTCATGCTTTTAGGCCATTACTATTATAAATAACGACGGTTCTCGGCTCGTGGAGTATGCAATAGGTCACAATCTTGAAATAAACTGTAGTAAGACCCAGGTGATTCTTATAGGGAATTCTAAGCTTTTCAAGAAACTACCTCATAATCTACCTGCTGTGACAGTGAATAATATAATCCTGCCTTATCTTGATACTGTTACTAACCTAGGTACTGTAATCGACAAGCACTTAACTTGGGAACCATATGCAAATGTTATTTGTAAAAAGGGTTTGTCCGCACTCCAACAGCTGCGACGCCATAAACATTTGTCACCAATTAATGTCAGAAAACATCTTGTTGAGAGTTTCGTCTTTCCTATTATTGATTATGGGGCTTTGGTCTGTGATGGAATGTTAGTTGTATGTGTAAATCGTATCCAGCGTCTCCGAAATGCCTGCGCTCGATTTGTCCTTGACCTGCCTCGTGACTGCCACATTTCTGGGCACCTTGCTTCCTTAAATAGGATGAAAATCAACCCCAGACGTGATTATCAGGCTGTATTACTCTTAAAAAAGATTATGTATACAAAGACACCTTCCTATTTGTACAATAAGCTTTCTTTTGTTCACACCATTCACAGTCGCCCTCTCAGGAATCCAGATATGCTAAGAGTCCCTCAACACCGAACTGATAAAGAAAGAAGTGCTTTCTGGATATTCTCTGTCATTTTGTGGAACAGTTTACCATTCACAGTCACTAACTGCATCTCTGTCAAAACCTTCGAACACCATGTTCGAAAATATTTTATGTCTCTCGATTCCTGTTGATTATGTTGTTATATTATTTTTTTTTAATTTTTCTGTTTTCATGATGGTGCAATTAATTAATTAATTTTTGACTAATTTTTCTTATTTGCGGATAGAGCTGAACTTACTTTATCTTTTTACATCTTCCAATGTTTGTATTGTACTCTCGTATAATTGTGAATCGGATTAGATTGCAACTGTGGTATGTCGTTATGTACTTTCATCATCTGGGCTATAGAGATCTTACCGTGGTATCTCAGGCGTGCATTTGATCATCATATCGTTCGGTGTGCTTTAGTTCACCCCTTAGAATGAGATACGTGTTTACCCTATCAAATTCATACATAATTATTCTATGTCTTCTGTACGATATCTCACAATGACATTTACTGAATGAATTCACTGAATGGAAATAATAACAGTAGCAATCCAAGAGATCACAAGAATCAGATCAGATTTCCTGATTAGATTACAACTGTGGTATGTCGTCATGTGCGTATATTATCTTGGCGATTGAGATCTTACCGGAATATCTCAGGAACGCATTTGATAATCATATCGTTCGGTGTATTAGTTTGTGTGTGTGTGATGATGACCTCAGAATGTGATATGTCAGCGTAGTTTACTCCTGCGTTAGTGAATAAGGGATTTAAAATGGCAGCATGTGCTACGAACAATCGGAGGTGTTTCCGAAATTACCGAATAAGTTTTGTTCTTCAAATATTTCCTTACTTGTCAACTCAGCGTATTTTATATTTTTACTGTGCTGATGACTTTTAGAAGTTATTATATTGATGTAAAGTTAAATTTTCGATCACTCATTTCATTCGCATGAGTACACTCCAATCCTGTATCAGTCGAGGTGTCTGACCTATCAATATTTTTTTTAATTCAATATTTTCAGTCTTCCAACTTATAAAACTTTTCCATGATGTTCAGGAATTAACAAAAAACTTTGAAAGTTTTTCGTAGAATATTTATTGGACGACCGGATTCGTAGAATAATCAATACCATCAGGTATATTACATAGAGCTATGAGTCATATATATTCATTAGTTAGGGGTAGGGGAAAGGCTTGGGACAGAAAAAAGAGAAAAGGAGGGTGGAGGTTGGGATGAGTTCAGTGTGTGTCGCAGGGGAGGGAGAAAGGGATGAGTAAGGAGGGGAAGGTTGAAGGTTGGTCATTGCTACTTCTAATGGATAATCTGCGGGTTTAGGGGTGGAAGGTTAAGGGTTTCTTGTGCGGGACAGCGGCTATAATATATAATACAATATTTTTATATATAATAAAATATTTTTCATATTAAGTTTGTTTGAAGGAAGGGTTGAAGGTTGGTCATTGCTACTTCTAATGGATAACCTGCGGGTTTAGGGGTGGAAGGTTAAGGGTTTCTTGTGCGGGACAGCGGCTATAATATATGATACAATATTTTTATATACAATAAAATATTTTTCATATTAAGATAGTTTGAAGGAAATATCGTTTCACCTAAAATTCAACGCATTCAGTCTCGTTTTAAATAAAAATATCTCACCCTTCCAAGGATGGCAAAATAACAGTCCCTTACCGAACAACTTGGCACTGACACTTGGATCCGGAAGATGACGAGAGAAACTCTTAAGTAAGTTTGAGCGAAATATCACTTTACTAAGAAATCAATGAATTTGGTGTCATTTTAAAGAAAAATATATCACCCTTTCATTGACATCAAAAAGTCAACCCCTTACCTTATTAATTTCCGGCAATTTGCCAAAAAATACCAGTTATTTTACGTGGGAAAAGGTACGTGCATACAATCGAGAGGGACCTCATTTAAAAAATGAGGAATTTCGAACTCCTGGATGTCGTCAAAAAACTAACAGTGTGTAGTTAATATATTTTCTCGACTATTAAAGAAAAATAAATCATATAGTTACCGCAGTGAATTTTTGAGGATCGCAGAAACCCGCTGTGGAGTTTCTAACGTACCACGCGAAAAAAATGAGTCAAGTTAAAGACTTTTAGAGATATATTTATTTAATTTATTGAAACTTCAGTCATGTGGAAGTATAATATTTCACCTTTAATGATGCAATATTTAAATCATGCTTCCTACAGCAGCTGAAGTTAAAACACAATACATTTAGTTTAAATACGGTCTCCACTTTGACTAGGGAATTATCTCGCTCAAACTACCTAAAAGGGCTACTGCTTATCTCCCATTCTTTTGTTTCCTTTGTACGTTGAAATATATTTTTGCTACAGATCATTTCTTATGCCGTATATTACCCCATCCAAAACTCTTCAATCCTTCTTCGCTGCGCCAAAATTCCTGCTCTTTTTCTCTCTCCTACCCTCTTGTCCAACATTCTCCCCTCCGACACAATCGCTCTCTATTACCATTCAATACAGCGTCAAAGAACTTGCTTTTCCTCCTTCAAAATTACCCTATCAGCATCCTAACTTTTAATTTAAAAAAATTAACCTTCATTTCTTTTTAAACTCCACTTTATCCGGCGAGATATTGTAGAACAGCATATTTAACAATGATACTCAAACGATATCGCACTGTCTACTAAATTTATTTCAAACTCTTACAACACGTGTTTCAACTGTCTAGCAGTCATCATCAAGTAAAGTCTTGCCTGATGATGACTGCTAGACAATTGAAACACGTGTTGTAAGAGTTTGAAATAAATTTAGTAGACAGTACGATATAGTTTGAGTATCGTTGTTCATTTATATTTGTTTTATGTGAGCTCGTTCTACATAATTAAGAAAAAATTAACATTTTGAGAATAATAATTTGAATATAAAAATATTATTTTTAAAGCGCTACGCTCCTCTGTTATAATTAGAAGTTGCCAGTCAGAGGATTGGTGAGCTGCAGCTCTCCACTCCTTTTTCATAGATATCTGATTGCTTTACTCACATATAATTCTTAAATTTGGCGAATTGCACAACCTGGCTGATAAATTCTACCCAAAGCCTTCCCCGATGGTTGTTTCCATTCATTTCTCCTGATATCATTGTTTTCGAGAAGTATGATAAGTTAAAAAAAATATTCAACCGATGAAGGTAGGTTTTGACGAAAGTCTGAGAATCTCCTCCCGGTTTTCTACTCTTTCAGGGGCCTAACTACCTCTAGTATTTCCTTTTTCACCTCTGCTCTCGATCTACCTTTCCTCATCACTTCCATAACACCTATTCTCTTTCTTCCCCTTCCCCCACTTGCCCAACATCCATTCCTTCTATCACATTCTTAAGCAACCCATCGCCCCTTAGTACATCCTCCAGCCACCTACTCTGCCGATCTCGAATTTCATTTCCTCGCCCACCATCTCAAGCACTTCCTCGTTAGTTCTCCTTTCCGTCCTCATCACCTTCATCCTTCGCCACACCCTCATCTCAAAAGCCTGCAGCCTTTTCTCGTCCTCTTATCTGAGGGTCCACGTTTCTGCTCCGTAAAACCATTTCCTCTGCATAAATGTTAAAAAGCAAAGGTGACAACGGGCATCCTTGCCTTACTCCGTGACCTATAGTTACTCACCCTGATTCACCGTCAACAATCCTCACCTGTGCCTTTTGCACAAAACATAGGTTTCAGAACACACTCCTGTCTCGCCAGTCTATGACCATTTTCCTAAGTGCATCCCTTAGTTTTTCCCACTTTATTCACAGAAATATAACCAGCTTTAAAAAAATAAATAGTTGCTAATCCAAAAATTGATCAAAGAGAAATAACAGTTCTCTCTAATCTCTCCATTATCTCTAAGCTCCAAAATTAGTATTTTAATTTCACTGTTTCCAGCCCTCCACGATATTCAACCCCCCTTCATTCGTGTTCCTCTACTCCTAGACTATCCCCTCCTCCTTTCTTTGGAGCCATTCCTCGAAAGCTTCCTACGTGTGATCATTTTCTTGAATTTGAGGCCATATTTTAGGTCCATTTTACGCTACATACTCCATGTATGAGTCTTCAATGCTCTTTTCTTCGCGAAAATTCACGAATCGATCGGTAGAAATTATAATTGAGGACCCCAGAAGTCAAGGGGTCTAAGTAACAAATTCGTTGTTTTGAAAAAACTGAAGTCAAAGTTGAAAATGTTTGGTAGGTTTGGTACAACCCACTAAGTAGGTAAGAGGCATTACCCTAGATAGCATTACCTGTCAAGAAAGTCACTTGGATCCCTTTGGATTTACCACCTAAAAGATATGTATTTTCACATCCCATTCCTGAACCTAACTTATTTTTTTAAATGTCACTTAGACCCCTTGACTTCTGGGGTCCACAATTAGTATATTGAAGGAGGATGTAATAAATGGGTTGCTTAATACAATTTAGCAATAATCGGTAAAATCATACCTACACCGTGGGTGGAGTAGACATAAAATCTTCAAATGCAGGAAAATATCTTGGAATTACCATAACTTCACATGCATCGTGGTGAACACACATACTAAACATATGCGGCACAGCATTAAAGAAACTAGGTTTTGTTAAGCGTATAAAAGGAAGGTCCTCGGATGAAAAAGTAAAAGAGAGATGCTACTTCGCTCTGGTTAGGCCACACCACGAATACGCCGCGAGCATTTTGAACTCTGGTAATAAAGATTTAACCAAAAAAATTAATGTAGTACAAAGAAAAGCAGCACGCTTCGTTGAAAACTGCTACGAGCGAACATATAGTGTTACACAACTGTTAAAGGGATTAAGTTGGGAGCCCCTAGAGACTCGGAGGCTCCACGCTTGGTTTATGCTGCTTGATAAATTCAGAACTGATATTTTTCAGAGCGACACGGAGAATATTATCATGACGCCTCACTACGATAAATTTCTAGGTCGGACAGATGCGATAAAATAAGAGAGACACACTGCCGAACAGAAAGGTACAAAAACTGGTTCTCTCCGCGCACAATAAGCGACCACAATAGAAACTAAGCTCCTCCAGACACTCCCATAGGACATTTCACCATTTCACCTCCAAAATATTTACATCTTTACACGGCTGGTGACCAACCACCCCCTGCCACACGCCCATGCGGCGGCTCGCGGGGTAGTTTGTAGATGTAGATGTAGAAATAAATAGTTTGGGCATATAGTGTTACACAACTGTTAGAGGGATCAAGGTGGGAGCCCCCAGAGACTCGGAGGCTGCACGCTAGGCTTAGGCTGCTTGATAAATTCAGAACTGATATTTTTCAGAGCGACACGGAGAATATTATAATGACGCCTCCCTACATTTCTAGGTCTGAAGTATGCGATAAAATAAGATAGCCGAACTGCCGAACAGATAGGTACAAAAACTCGTTCTTTCCGCGCACAATAAGCGACCACAATAGAAACTGAGCTCCTTCAAATACACCCTCATAGGACATGTCACTATTTCACCTCCAAAACTTTTACATCTTTACACCGTTGGTGACCTACCATCCCATGCCACACGCCTAATGGTGGAACGCGGGGTATTATGTAGGTGTAGATAATTTGGAATCTTTCCCCGTCTCGCTCACCTCTCTCTCTCTCTCTTTTTATGAAATGTACACACTCAAATTTAAATTTTAATATTCAATGGCGGTAGTTGCCGTTACACATGTCGTCATTTTGTACATTTTTGCGTAAATTCATCAAGATCAGAATATTTGCTGGGGCATTTCTTTACTACATGGCCTTCTTATTACCATTGACTACTTACCCTTTGGTGTGGCTGTTGGCTGAAGGTGTTCAGGTTGATGATCAAATACAATAATTTCAGGATCGGCTGTAATATGTCCCAGGCACCAAGGCACCAGCAGCAGGATCAGAGGGTGGACTAGCGTCGATCTCATGGTTCAGATGTTTGTACAAAATTGTACAAGCTGCCGTCTTTTTCCGTGGTCTTCAATCAATGGTTATGTGGACGATGTGACTGACGAATTTGGTAGTATCAGTGCTCTTACGCTTTTATTTTCATCCTGAAACGATCGGAAAGTTAGGGAACTCAGAAAATAAATCAACTTTTCTTTATTAACTAGGTTTTGTCAAGCGTATAGTAGGAAGGTCCTCGGAAGTTAAAGTCAAAGAGAGATGCTACTTTGCTCTGGTTAGGCCACACTTCGAATACAGCGCGAGCATATGGGATCCTGGTCAGAAAGATTTAACCAAAACAGTAAATAAATTACAAAGAAAAACTGCACGCTTCGTTTAAAACTGCTACGAGCGAACATATATTGTTTATTGCGCGTAGCCGTATGACACTAGACAAATATTTTGCAAAAATTCACATAAGTATGAATCCATCATTCTAAAGGTGGAACGCTGTTGCACCTGACTATTGTCCCTGCCGTCTCAGGATATGTCATTGCAGTTAATGCATTTACCTCAGGACTATTTTTTTTAGATAATCTACCGGTATAAAGGTAGGTTATTTTGAATGTCAGAACAGCTCCCGATTTTCTATACTCTCAGGGTCCTATCTCCCTCCAGTATATCCTTTTTCTCCTCAGCATACGATCTACCCTTCTTAAGCCTGTCAACGAAACCTGTTCTCTTTCTTCCCCTTCCTCGTTTGCCCAATATCCTTCCCTCTATCACATTCCTCAGAAACCCATCGCCCATTATTACATCCTTCATCCACCTACTGTGCCGATTTCGAATTTTCTTCTGAAGCTTCCTTTCTTCGCCCACATTCTCAAGCCTTTCCTATCTGGGGGTCCACGTTTCTGCTCCAAACAATGCTTAATTTTAATTAAGCATTGTATTTAATTAATCAATGAAGCATTGTGTTAATTAACTAAGCATTAAGCAATGTATTTAATTAATTAATACATACTACATGCCATATAAAGCTCTTCACAAGTGTCTTCTTCACATCCTTACACAAGGTCCCCGTCATCAGCTCCCTTCTATTGCTATACGCCGTCTTAGCTAACGCTGTTCTCCTGTTTATATCCTTTCTGCCATGCCCATTTTCTTCTAGCGTACTGCCTAAGTAACTAAAATGCTCTGCTTGCTCGAGTTTATGTCCTCCAACTTTAATGACCTGTCTCGCTTTCATTGCCCTAGAGAATCTCGTTACTTTTGTTTTGGTATCATTTACCTTCATTCCGAATTTCCCGCGCTGCGTTTCTAAAGCATGTGCTATAGCTTTTGGTACCATCGAATATGGTGCATAATGACAAAAGCATTTCAAGATCGCATTAATTTTAAAGATGTCCAATATTCACGTTTTTCCGGTTAAAAAATCGATAAATGCGTTAAGATTCACGTCATTGCAAATGCGAAAAATTTAGTCTCCTACTCATCAGATCTTGTTAAGAGCCGAATCTTATCTGGGCCAACCAGTTTATATATGTTTATTCTACTGAAAGATTTGAGCAAAAGATAATTGAACATTTTGTATTGCTTCCCGCTTGTTATGTCAGTTTCTGATCGTCAAATTTGCTATTTTTTTAAAATACCCAACTTTGACTATCAAAACTACGTCATAAATTAGAAAACGGAAGACTCCGTACTCCACTTGGAGAAATTTTCCCATATTGAGGAAAGTTTATGAATCATTTGGACAAGATTATACGAGAATATGCTGGGCAGCATCCTAAATATGAAATACTCCAATAAAACTTACAGATGAGATTGCATATATAAGGATTATCAGTGCTGTTTTAGTGTGCATTTAGCCGAATTGTTAACAAAACGATTTAATGAAGTCTCAGTAAACCTTTTGCACCAGTCTACGAGCACGTTTTTTCTATTACGATTCCTACGATGGGATGTTTCTAATTTTATTTTAATTATCAGTCAGATGTTCATCACGAAAAAATAATACTTAGGATATTCAGTTGCAATAGACGAAACTAATAGTTAGCTGTAAAAATTTAAGAAGACCATATGTGCTCCATACCTACTTATGATGGGCATGTACTCAATATATACAGAAAATATCAACTGTTTACTACTTACGAGTTTGCCTTCACTTCTATGGCCTCAAAATAGTACAGTCTTCTCCCTAATTTTAGTAATCCCGTGGCCATGTGTAGAATTTTGTACTGTTATTACCAGGTTCATGAATATATATTATGGGTTTAAATGTTTGGAATCGTAACCTAGGTAATGTGTTGCCTCAATTTCCATATTTAGTTCACTCAGTCCTTGGCGCCACTTAGGAAAAAAAGTCTTCTCAGTCGAATCGTAAATAGCCGTTGTTAATTGTTGTTAACCGGAGACTGTGGTGAATATTCAATAACGATTGAAGAGATTAGAAATACTTGATGCTGTGAATAATAGCTGTCTAATTTGAGACCAAACAGTTACTTTGTAAATGATAGAGAGGAAATATCTACTACTGGAAGTGTGTAAGAGGCATATGAATCTTCCGTCGTGAGACTTATCTCTGCTGTGTGGATCTGTTACTGTTAATTTACAGCTACTTTTTTCTGTTTATTACCTGTTGAGAGCCTTAGGAATCAGAGGGTATGATCCAGATAGATTGGTGTGGATGTTAATGTGTAACCTACTATTCATGTATAGCCTCGGAGTAGGTTCAACAATCTCTCCTTTATTTGTTATTAAAATGATAGTTATTGGCGCAATTTCTCATGCATAGATGATATTGTCGGATCTTGGTTTTGAAATCCTTATTGTACTTGTATCCGTCTTCTAATTCATTCCACTTTTTCACCTTGTATTATTATTAAATTGCTGAAGAACGATATTAAAGAAGTGCGAAGAAGTAAATTGTGCATGTGCGTTATTAAATTTGGAGAGGAATTAAATGTACCTATCTGTAGATCGGAAAATATTAAAAAAGAGTGTCATTACGTCCCGCGTGTAGTGCTACATTTTTTATCCACTGCATTATGATTACTGGTAAGTAAAACCGGTGACACGTGATAATTTACGACCTTTAGACTGTTTTTACATTTGAACTGACGTATTTCGTCACTGGACGGCGACTCAATCGAAAAAGTTGTTTGTTTATTGAATCCTAGGCAACGGTTTTTTGGGAGGAGTCGAGAATCCATAATGAAAATTCATGACCAGGTATATGGAGAGGGCACTACGTCATCAAACTGGAGCCTGACAACCGAAATAACAACCATATTGTTTAAATCTACTCTCTCATCACTTTCATATGTATAGCACGAAGGAATGGACGAAATTGCGTATGTAAAGCCAGGATATCAACTATCTGTGTGAAGTATAAGGCAAATTGCTCTTGAAACATATATTGGTTACTTAGTACTATGGATACTACTTAATTTTACAATAGTTTTCATTTTTACTTTCAATATAAATAATAATTTTAAACAAAAAAAATAATTTTAAAAATATTATGTAATTTTTACTTTAAATATAGAAACAAGATAGATTAGGAAATTCCACATTGTGTCGATGGTAAACAACGTAAAGTTGGAAAATTAGCAACTTCCTAGAAATCAGCATGCACTTACTTCATTAATTTGTATTCTCACTGAGTATTTTGTTAGTTTATTTGAATAGAAAAATCATCCGCATTCCCGATTAAAACTATTGTAGTATTTGGTAGAACTATGACACAAAACAGTCAATATATGTTTTAAGCGTTACTTGCCTTGAGTTTCAAACAGATGGTTGATATTCTTGCTTGTAACATCTATTATAATTGAGATATTATTTCGAGATTCTCAGCGTTTTTTATGGGGATACAATCTGTGACAAAACACACAACAAACATCAGATCTATGCATTGACACAATTTTACAATTTTCTAGTCGCAAGTCTTCAGTTTTGTTCTTCTCTTCTGGAGGTTAATAATGCTTGTTGTGGACACCAATCTGTAACTGTTTAATACTCCCCACACACACTCCATGCTCAAATTGCAACAATACTTTTAGTTAAAACCTTTCCTGCAGAGCCGCCAACCGATTGAACCATTCCAAGGGCTGCCAATCCAAAACCTTCCAACCAAACACGCAACGCAATAAACGGCAATAAACTTGCAAACAACTGGCATTCATGAAGGCACTGGATATGATACCCATTACATCCGCTAATTTGTCCGTTCAGTCATGCTATCCAAAGGAAAGTGTGAAAAGAGCAGGTCTAAACAATCTGGTTGTTATTTCGGTTGTCAGGCCACAGTTAGATGACGTAGTGCCCTCTCCATATATCTCAATGCTGTGAACTATGCTGCTGACGTCATCTCTCTCAATCACAGTATGGTGAACCGCCCGATCAAGTACCAACACTTCCTCATATTTTTTTTTAGCAATACATAAGATCAAAAAGAACTACAAATAAGGTTACATAACAATACATTTCGGTCTTCAGTGCGCCAATAATATACTCATTTGGTTTTCACTTGGATGTGGCAAGAATTTTCTCCTACAGTGCTATGGTTGCAACTTGTTTACTTCAAAGGATGTTGGTATCTATGGATATCATATGATGAATGATAAAGGGGTTGCAATCGGAGGAAGGAAGATTGTGTGCATCATGTTTGCGGACGACATGGTATTGTTTGCGGAAAGTGAGGAAGAACTGAAGATCATGTTAGAACACCTCCATAAATATGAAAGAAGAATATGGACTAACGGTAAATAAAAATAAGACTAAATTGATGAAAGTAGGTACAGAAGAAGAGATAAGAGTTACCATGAGAGGGGAAAGACTGGGACAAGTGACAAGATGTATGTATCTAGCGACGGAAATTACACAGGACTGGAAGGTTGACAAGGAGATTAAACAAGGTAGAATGGCAATGGCCAGAGATGTTTTTATCAAAAAGGAAAAGTTGTTGTGTAGCAAAATGGATATTGGGCTTAGGAAAAGGTTGGGAAAGTGTTACGTTTGGAGCGTCTTACTGTATGTTTGTGAGTCTTGGACGACTTTGAAAAGGGATTTAAAACGGATTGAGGCACTGGAGATGTGGATATGGAGAAGAATGTTGAACATTTGTTGGGCAGACAGAGTGAGAAATGAAGAGGTATTGACCAGAGTGGGGGAAAATATAGGCCTGATAAAGACAATGAAAACAAGGAGGCAAAACTGACTGGGAAGTTAATATTCCGAAGAGATTGTTTGATGAAGGAGTTATTAGAAGGGATGGTGGAAGGAAAGGATAAACGAGGAAGAAGAGGGAAACTGAATGATGATTTAGAAGAGGAAACAGGCCTCGCGGGGATGAACGTTCATTCAGCCAACTAGTCCTACTTTTCTGCAATGAGTGGAATTCAGAGATTAGGTAATACGTATATGGATCCTAATAATATTGAAAATTTTAATGCAAAAATTTTATATAACAAGCGGATAAAGAACTAGCCTGATTTTTGCAATATTTTGTAACTTTTTGTCGCAACTAGGTAAATTTTTGTCTGCACACTGAGTAAATATGTTATTACCCGCAAAGACATGAGTTACCTGTAGGAGAGGCTAGTGGGGATCTGCTAAACAGCAGACTACCAATGATGATGATGGATATCATGAAATATAACCGTTCGCGCTTTTTCGCGCTTGTTATGAGTTTTCCCAAGAAGTTGATGACGACCGCATCGATGTCAGTCCGATTCGGTTTTCCTTTTTAAAATAATTAATACCAAATATGATTGTCCAGAACTATGGAGTCTCATAAAATTCAGAGTACGAAGAAAATCCACTAGATCCCACCATGACTTTTTCCTAAACGTTCATTCAGCCAACTAGTCCTACTTTTCTGCAATGGATGGAATTCAGAGACTAGGTAATACCTATATGGATCCTAAAAATATTGACATTTTAATACAAATATTTTGTATAACAAGCGGATAAAGAACTTGCCTGATTTTTGCAATATTTTGTAACTTTTTGTCACAACAAGGCAAATTTTTGTCAGCACAATGAGTAAATATGTTGTTACCCGCAAAAAAACTTCAAATAAATTCCTTAACATATCGTTTGCCACTAATGCACGACGAGACTCCCAAAATGTCGAACACCGAGTTTCGCATTAATTTAATATTTCCAATCAATTAATGCAAAGAGCCATTTCCTCAGTTATCACGATACAATTTCTCTCGAATGAAATGTTATTATTTTAATGGAAGGTCATGAATCTTACCTGAAGGTAGAGTAAATCGCAAACTGTGCACATTATTTACGCGCTAACGATATCGTTGATAAACGGTCATTAAAATTCGTAGATAATGAGACCGCTCTCTTGGCTACCGAAGAAGATAGTCACGTTTTTTTGATATATTTTTAATGCGCTTGACGCCATATTGCCGAGTTCCAACACTTTATCTACTAGAGAGATACCTCATTATTTCACTTCTAAAATTTCAGTATTTATATTACAAAATAACAATCGGAGGGGTGGGTTGGGTGACGGAAGGGGGCGGGCGGGCCCCTGTGCTATGACCTAGTATATAACGTCAGCAGCGTAGTCCGCAATTACGACTGAGAGTCCTCTCTTCTGAGAGTCCCTCCATCTCAAGCACTTCCTCGTTAGTCCTCTCCGTCCATATTACCTTCTCCATCCTTCTCCACACCCCCATCTAAAATGCCTGCAGCTCATACTCTTCCTCCTTTCTAAGGGTCCACGTTTCTGCCCCATAATGCGCTGCGCTTCATATCAAGGTCTTCACCAGCCTCTTAATCACATCCTTACCGAATATCCCCTTCATCAGCTCCCTTCTATTACTAACTTCCGCCTTAGCTAGCGCTATTCTCTTCCGTATGTCTTTACTACTATGTCCGTTTTCTTGCCGCGTACTACCCAAATAATTAAAATGCTTTACTTGATCGAGTTTGTGTCCTCCAAATTGAATGACCAGCCTCGCTTTCTTTGCTATAGATTATCTCACTTCTTTTCTATTCTTATGAATAACTAATGCGGTTGATATTTCGCATGTTAGGCTACAGCTTGGTGACGTAATACCCTCTCTGTCCTCCTCAATGCTAGGATGGAAAATAAATATTGCTCTGACTCCCGTTTTCCCAACAGATGATCAAATTCCATTCATGATAACAACCTTACTGGGGAACTATTTTGAGCACACGGAATTCAGGTCGATTTTCTGCTCTTAAAGCAAAAATCGGGTGACAGGCCCTTAAGTGTGATGATTTCACTTACTTTTCCACCGCCTAGAAGTGTTGAACCTGGAGTTCGATCACGGGTCGATCGCCGGGTTGATTTTTTTACGGGTCGATCGCAGAAAACGGTTTGCTTATTCTCTCCTTCCGCATCTTTCTTGTCCTAAAGCCTCGCTCCTCGCCTTGGCAATGGCGAGAGTGCCGTCTTGCTCCAGCATCTCCCATGGTTTCCAAACGAAAGAATTAATCATTCCCGAGTACTGATAATGTCTCTCGGATGACCTCGGAACTTCCCCGCTGACTGATGGCCGCTCGGCCTTATCTGCCCACGAGTTATTGTGACTCTCTCGCTTATCGCACTCGGAGGAATGATGCGGAGGAGGACCATTGCAAGGCGTAATAACGTCTGTGTTCTCAAGATGATGTTCTTGGACGAATGTGATATAATGTTAGCGTCCACACTATACGAATTTAGGGAGGCGTATACTTTCCTCGCTTAATCTAGCAATAATATCCTTCCTTCGAATGTATATTGATCCACGAGAGAATGGAAAAGATTTTTTAGGTGATTTTGAGATGCTTTTTGTTGCTGAAAGGAAAATTGTGTTTTCTTTTTTTTATAGGGGATGTTGTGAAAAATCTTTTACTTTAAAATAATTTTCTTGCGATACCTATTATCAATTATCATAATTAAAGAACTTCAATAATGAAATATGCAAAATCCTCCGTAAAAATCTTTCAACTGGACAGATATTCTCATCTGGGTCGCGAAAATTCTTGTCAAATGCTTTAAACCAATTATGATTCCCGGGCCGTAAAACTCTCGGTGCACATTTTTAAAGCTGGGTTAAAATCCCAGTAAAGTGATTTTTCTTTTTCCCAGTCAAGTGAAAGTCACGTTGGTGAAGTGATTTTTTAAATTGTGGTATTTGTACGCCAGTACATCTCTTTACCTGGTGTTGGTGAGCTGAATTGCCTATGCTAAAGTATATTATTCTGATTACACAGTATTTTGAGTGAGTACCTTGCAATATTCCCTATCCAAAATCAGTGCCACGTTTTAGGGTAAATATAAATGTTTGAATATATGCTCAAGCATATTTTAATTACGTAACTTACGTTAAAGAATCCCTAGCAAAGTTGAGGTTTTGGGGGAACCTAACATCTTACGAAAAAATTAGTTTATTTCGCTGCATTTCTTGAACGATGAGCTCGAAGTGGTAGTTATATTGGAATTTCACATGTCAAGATATCTTGTTGAGTTGGTTTTTTCATTATTGAACCACAATTAACGGATTTATAACGTAATATCAAAACGAAACTTCATGGAGTAATACTGTATTTAACGTAATGGTTATTTGTCGAAACTTACAGTCCGTATTTCCAATTATCAATGGTTAAATTACATTATTGAAACAACTTGGAAAGTGGTATTTTACTTTTGACGAATTTGACTAATAAATGAAAAAGAGTTTAAAACATCAGGATATTTAATAATTTCCTCTCGTATGCAGTGCTGCCTTGAATTTCGCCCGAAAAACAATTTATCAAGCAAAAAAAAACTCCAAATCAGCAACAGTTACCGGTTAACTACACAACATAAAAAATAAATGCCGCCTATTCTATGACTATCGTTGAAATCGTTTCCATCCTACAGGAAGATTGCCTATTTATTTGTATATATTTACTAGGATGCTGGAGATAAAATGGACGGAAAATATAAGAGATGATGAAGTGTACAGAAGAGTAGAAGAGGAGAGGACCATATGGAACACCATAGAGAATAGAAGAACCAGATAAATTGGACACTCCCTGAGACACAATGGATTCATAAAAAAAAGGTCCCCAGAGGAAGACCCAGGAATAAGTCCATGGACCAAATAAAGAGGAAAGTACATAGGAAGAGATACCAGGAAGTAAGGGAACTAGCATCAGATAGAGAAAGACGGATGGCTGTAGTCAATCAATCAAAGGATTGAGCGACCACTCATGAAGTGTACAGAGGAGTAGAAAAGGAAAGGACCACATGGAACACCATACAGAAAAGAAGACCAAGATGGATTGGAGCACATCCTGAAACACAATGGATTTGTGAAGAATTTAATTGAAGGAAAAATAGAGGGAAAAGTCCCCAGAGGAAGACCCAGGAATAAGTCCATGGACCAAATAAAGAGGAAAGTACATAGGATGAGATATCAGGGGATAAGGGAACTAGCATAAAATAGGGAAAGACGGATGGCTGTAGTCAATCAATCAAGGGATTGAGCGACCACTGATGATGATATTATTATTACTAACCCAAATTCAACGCAATTGGCCAGTTAAATTCAGGTGAATAACATCAATCGGTGAATGAAAAATAAAGTTCCTTGAGTGGAGAAGATTCCAACCAGACGCAATTCGAACTCACGACCCTCGGTTTGGCAGGCGAGGACCTCACCCCGTCGCCACCGAGGGCGGAAATGTATAAATAAAGAAAGGCACTTACCTCCAAAAACTTCAGTTTTCCATTCAGTTCGACTGCAGATGCCGGGGGCAAAACCTCACTTGACCGTCGATCGTTTCAGAATGGCTTCTCGCGTGGTGCAGTGCTCCCTTACGTGTGGTATCTTATCCCCTGCGACCCAAGGGTAAACATGATGGGCGTCTTGAGTTTCGGTGGAACGCACGTACTATCGCCCGCAGTATATCACAGTGCACTCCCTTGGGGTTTATCGACGCTGTTCATCCATTGGCGGAGGTGCTCTACCGATCAAAGAAAGGTGATATTGAGGAAAGAGTCCCCCCAAGTGTTTTTTTCGGGGGAAAAATTGTTCCCACTCTTTCCCCGGCGCTTCAATGGATTCTCGTCGGCGATATTTTGGCAAATCGGAAAAAAAAGATTAAGTATACGCATTTCATGACACTCAATCTTCCATCCAATGCTAGAGATTATGATAAACTTTAATGTAATTTAAGTTTTTGCTAAGCGTGTAATAGGAAAGACGGGAAATGGGAGGAAATCATATCAACGACCTAAGTTCTCGAGTAACTTAGCAGTAAATAAGGATTATTTTCGGACGATACATGTTATCTTCAATGGAGGTTCAATGTTCAATGGTTTCTCGTTGGCGGAAATTTGGCAAATCGGAAAAAACATTACGTATACGCATTTCATGACACTTTATCTTCCATCCAATGCTAGAGATTAATGATAAACTTTAAAGAAACTTAAGTTTTGCAAAGCGTGTAATAGGAAAGACGGAAAATGGAAGGAAATCATATTAATGACCTAAGTTCTCGAGTTAGCAGTAAATAATGATTATTTGGGGACGATACAGTTATCTTCCGTGAAAAAAGCGAAGATGCGGACTTCCGTTCGAAAAGTTCTTCTGTTCAAAAAATTCGAAAGTTCAGCTCAAAAAGCAAAGATACGGAAGTTTTGTTATCAGACCTTAACAACGTTCAGTCGTGGTGCCAGGAGTGGGAGTTAGACTTTAATATTAGTAAATGCACCAAGGTTTACAACCTGCCAAATTCATCACAGAAATGCCATGCCTAAACTGTGGATGGAGTGAACATAAAATCTTCAGATACAGAAAAATATCTTGAAATTACCTTATCTTCAGATATATTGGGGGGAAAACACATACAAAACATATGCGGCACAGCATTTAAGAAACTAGGTTTTGTTGAACGTATAATAGGAAGGTCTTCGGATGAAAAAGTGAAAGAAAGATGCTGCTTCGCTCTGGCTTAATTTTTTAAACTGAATAAATAATAGTGTGCTGAATTTTCGGCACAAATTTGGCCATAATTTCGCCCTGGACATTTTCGCTCGCGGACATGCGGTAGTGCGGTATAGGGAGATTTCAAAGTGCACACTGTCGGCGATATTGCGCGTTGTCGGCGATATTGCGCGACAAGAACAAGGTGCTCTACTTTTATAGTGAATTCGCATCTGGCGTCCTCTTTTCGGAACTTTGTGGCAATAGTGCTCCTCTGCGCCGCCGTCTCAACCAATGGCTGGACGAACAGTTCCCCTACTCTCCGCTACTCCACTGATCCAGAGCTACCTCCCCTCCTTTGACTGCGCCGACCGGACGCATCGGCCCTCTCCTGTGCCAGCCACCGAAGTGTGCACCTCATCAGCCGGCATCGCCCGTCAAGTTTCGGCAGCTAGCCTGCGGGCCTCATTGTCGTGTAGTCATAATTGTAATTTAGTATATGTTAAATATAGCGTGACTGTTGGAAATCAATCCGTATTGGTCATTTTTGACTACTTTCCCACTGTGTCAAATCGTTTTTCCGCGACGTTCGTCGCAATAGTAAGTAGCTTAGTATTTTTCTTGAGTCGCATAGTCAAACCGGAGGCATCTTAAATCAGTGATAAGGCATTGGAATATTTCCTTCCATAATTTTCCACTTCGATTTATTAGATATTTTTATTGTATTTCATTGAGGGTAAAGTTACAGCATGGAAACAATTCGTGCATTTCGGTGCATTACTATTTTCCATGCACGTTGATTCTCATTTATATATAAGCTTAGGTGTTAATCGTTGCCTATGAATTACCAGTCTTATTGTCTCTAATATGATTATGCCAAGAAATTGATAAAATGTATCTTTTTTCACAGGTGAGTTTTTTTGCGGTCACCAGTCCTATGGCGCGTCATTCCTGGAACCGTGAGTGGTGATTAATGGCTTTTGAAGTCAATATTTTATTGTATATTCTCACCTTTTACTTTTAATTTCATGTATAAACCCCGAATATATAAGCAAAGATATTTAACTTGTCTCGTTTGAGCACCCAGTCGAAGGATGGGGTACCACAGTAATGTCATAACATTATTACAGAATTTCCTCGAAGTATCAAACGTCGGGATATTATTTGACGCAGTGAATTTTTTAACAAACCATCGCAATGTGGTTCCACCAAGTGAAGCCTGAGAATTTTATAAAGATGTATTATTTTATTCTGAATGTACATATCTTTTCCTGGTATTTGTAAATTCTTTAGGAAATATTAATGAATTCTGTAATTCGAGGTTTATCTGTGTTTAGTGCAATACTACTGGTGATAATTATTAAACGTTGATGGAAATAGTTTTTTTTTGCAACTGTGGAAAACCGGCTAAAAAATGCAGCTGAAGGCATTGTGAACTCTTCAGCTGCTTCTGGTCATAGTTTGAACGAATGTTTTCAGCCAGATAGGCACCTGAAAATGTAAAAAAACCGGTAGGAGATTTTATGACATGTAACCAAACCTTCCTTTACCGTAGAATACTTAAAAATGATACGCGTGTAAATCATTTTATGAGAATTATGAGCGATCAGGTATCCACAAATTTTTATATTACCGAGTTGTGGGTATTGCACAACCACTTTTAAGCTTTCGAATAAGCGAGAGAGAATGAATGACTGTGAAGCTTTATGCCTGTCTTCCCTTTATTCTGCCTTATCCACCTTTCTTGCATCCTAAAGGTGTCTCAGATGCTCTGCACCTGTCATATAGTTCATTATTCTTATTTATTGGAGAACACTTCTATCTAGGCTGCAGTTCAGGCAGCTATATTTACTCAACAGATCCAGGCCTAATAAAGTGGAAGTTCATCGTTATGGAAACAACCGAATCGCGCTTTTCATAAGCTTTATTTTCAAATGCACTACGCTTTCCTACTCTTAAGGCTGGGGCACAAACAACGTGTACGTGTAACGTGAGCCGTTAACGGGAATACGCGAAAAGATGGCTGACGGGAAAGTATAGCGAACGGACACAATCAACGTGTACGGGGAGTACGTGTACGCGAGAGATGGGCAACTTTCATCTCTTCCCGTGTCCCGTACACGGAAAACCAATCAGAATAGTCCTTAGAATCCGGGAATGGGAGCCATCTGTCGGAAGATTCATCCAAATGCTGAAGATAGCTCTCGACGAAGACAACTTATTTCATTTCACACTTGTTTACACCTGATCTCTTAGCTGCGCCTGCGTTAGTCAATTGTTACTCCGGGCCGCGTTAACGTCGATTGTGTCCGCTGACTTGCGTTCCCCGTCTCCCGTTGTCCCTTTAACGTCTCGCGTCACACGTACACGTTGATTGTGTCCCTGCCATTAGAATCATCATCACGTACGAGACAGTTTTGCAAATGAGGCGACGTATTTGTACAGCCAGGAGGAGGAGTGGGTTGAGGAAACAAGAGTAAGGAAGGGGGGAAGAGAAAATTCGGAAGGTTTATGGCGGAAGAACCCAAGAGGACAACATGATGACACTGCGAGAGGATACGCGCAGTAAATTGTACATAAAATGAAACAAAATCAAATCAAAATTTAAGTTAAAGTGCGATTCTGTCATTTTCATTAATTTAACTTTCATTTTGTTGGACGTTACTTGTCAGAAAATAAATATTTACGGATATATTTGAACTATAAGTGAAAAAACAACGAACTACTGTTTATTTCAAAATATTAAATTTGCAGCTTCATCTTGTGCTGGAAGTGAGTCTGGTAAATGTTATTTCAAGTTAATTTTATATTACTCGGTGGCGCTTTTTTTGTTTTTTTTTTGTGATGTTTTTGTAATTGAAAAAATTGAATATACATTCTATTCTTTCCTTCATGTTGTTTACCCAAAATAAATTTTGCTGTATGAATTTGCTTCTTAGGTGCAACATTAAGCATTTTAAATATTGGCAGGTTCTTTGCAATTATTGTAAATGAAGCTGAGTGTAAAGGTTGTTTGAAGTTTTTTTTCTCGCATTTTTATTCCTCCAGTATGACAAGGATAAGGTTGAGAAAATATTCCAATAATTTGGAGATTTTTTTTAAGCGTGATGTCTGCTATGAGAATTTGTGCTGGCCAATGGGGAGATAGAGAGGTGGAAATGATGTTGAAATGAGAGTTAACCAACTAATTTAGATCCTGAATTGATCAATCGTTAGTCAACCAGTCTGCATAGTGGCTGCAGAATTTAGCGAATGAGTTATAGCTGCAATGCAAAATATATGGGACGTAGAAAATTCATTTAGGTAATGGATGTTATGAAATTTTTTTGAAGTGGGAAGACGCGTGGGATGATAACAAGGGTGGAATGGCGTAAAATACATTACATCCATCTACGAAATACAGTGCAAGCCACCATATAGAGTCACCAATAGATGGTTTACCATTAGATCTGTGTTGAATTCCTCATATCGTCTCCGGATTTTCATTTTAATAATGATAACTTTATTCCTTAAGATACAATGGAAAAAGAAGAGAACCATATACAAAATAAGGAATTTAGACACACTTTTGAGACATTTGTCTCGCTTTAGGATTGCCGACTCACTGAGCATTTAAACTGGTCTGTGTTACATTCATTTTGTAAATAGCACTTAAATGCCGGAGAACAATCAAAAGAAAAAACATGCAGAAAATGAAAATGAACAAAGATGAAAATGTATAAACAAGGAAAATGTACAAAAAGGAAAATATACAACACTCCACACACAGATTTGAATCACCGTCACGGGTTGGCGGCAAGCTCTTATCTCCCAAGAGCAAGGAAAAACTCAACCTCCCCATTTTTCAACAACCAAGTTTTAGCTGCTTTAAATAACTTCCATTCTTTTTCTGCTTTAAACAAATCAGGCGGTAGTAAAGAAAAGATTTTTGGCTCGAAATAATTATAACATTGCCTATATTTTTCTATATAATGATATAGGTCTGGGAGTCAACAAATTATTGTCAAATCTCAATTCTATAGCCCTTGGCTTATTTCGTATATAATTCCTATCCTCTTCGTTCTTCTCCTAAGCTTCCATACGGGAAATAAGTTGCCGCCCCTGGGTGGGCTCGAAGCACCAACCTTTCAGTTAACAGCCAAACACGCTAGCCGATTGCGCCACGGAGGCTCATAGGTTGGAATAGAGTGAGCAACTAACGTTGATGCCTTGGCATAATTTTGAAGGGTTCAGATGAGGTGCGTTAAGAGGGACTTCTGGTGTATTTTTGCGCTATCTAAGGAAGCATCTTCAAAAAGTGGTGATCATTGAGGGAGCCGAAGAGTAAAATATTCATTTAATCAGTATTTTACCCACTGATTGGTAGGTTTGTGAACAGTGCCTACCCGAATTGCCGTTAGAGACGCATAGGCCACACGCTACGCTTAGCTTGCTTTAGAAATTGAGAGCTGATGAGTTTCAGAGCGACACAGAGAATATTATCATGACGCCTCTCTACATCTAGAGGTCCGACAGAAGCGATAAAATACGAGAGATTCATTGTAGAACATATAGGTGAAAAAACTCGTTCTTGCCGCGCAAAATAAGCGACTACAATAAAAACTGAGCTCCACTAAATACACTCCATCAATCCTAAATACACTCACCACTTTAACTCCCAAAACCTTATTCCTTTAATATTTACGTAGCTATTGTCCTTAAACCCCCTGCCACACGCTATGCGACAGTTTTCAGAGTAGTATGTAGATTTAGCATTCGTTTTCAATGCTATGGATGGCTCACCATCAGATACATCTTGAATTCGTCATATCGTTTCCGACTTTTCATTTCGTCCAGAATTGAATCCTATCCTCTTCTCTTTTCTCCCACACTTCTCCAGCGATCTCCCATCTGTTACCCTCTTCAACATTCCCTATCTTTTCAGTACGTCCTCCATCCATCTTTTCTGTCACAGAACCTCCGCCACTAGCTTTCTCACCTCTTAAACCACATCCAATGCCTCCTTGTCGTCCCCCTAGTCACTCATCCAGTCCCTCAGTCACCCAGCTCATCATTTCCATCCTTCTCATAACCCGCACCTCAGACGCCTCAAGTCTCCGCACATCCTTCCTTCGCAATGACCAAGTCTCTCACTCATACAGCGTCACGCTACATATTAGAGTTTGTAGATCACCAAATATATAATTAGGGTGGCCCCACATGGATTTGAAACTTGGTCGTCTCGTAGAGAATGTGCGCACTTAGGATTTTTGGTGCAAAAAATCGACTCAAGAAATGCAGTGACAGGTGGTATTTTCGGTCTAAATCCATTTCTAAAATATAATAATAGTTTGATATGGTATTTTCGTCCAACGAAGGAACTTTAGACGGAATGTGTCTAAGGCAGGTTTATGCAAGTGTCCCGACGATTTCCTTAAACACGCATTAATAGTACCGTTTCGGCGCTGTACGACGCGACGTTAGTCCCGGTAGATTTTGGATGAAGGAAGCTAAATGTCCGGAATCATTGCTTTGGAGGCATTTTAGACGTGGATTTGGTAAAGAACTTGTATGCTCGAAAATATATATTTGAACGTAAATATATTTGTGACGCCTATGACACTTGACTTAGGGTTCTAGCATCCTTACGTTTCTCAGTCCTTGTCTTCCTTGGTAGCTAAATCATCACACTCCTCTGAAAGTCTGCCGGTAGTCTTCCACTGATTTTATCTATAAATATTTTGTACAGGCAGTCCTTTGTTTTACGTCGAAGCGCCTGGACTATATCTTCGTTAATGCTGTCTGCGCCAGGCGCTTTGTTGCTCTTCAATCTTTCATTGCCATACAATTTTCACTCTATTTCATTCACAATATTCTCCTCTCTGGGCTGCAGTCGTCCTCGTCTACCGCGCCTGATCAATAAGTTTTAAAGTATTGTGCTGTTGTTAAGTGCTTATTTTCTTGTGTGGAAAAATAAATAAATAATTTAAGGCAAGGATAGTAAATATGAATCATGTCTTGTTATTGTTGACTCGTTTCTTAAAGTTGATCCGTGAATGTTATGTACTCAGAACCATAACGTACCTTATCAATCTTACGAAGATAGCGTGTTTACTGTGGCCCTCCCAGTACGCCGCCTCGTCTCACCTCTTGGATTATTGACTGATCTTCCCAACTTATCAACCGTTTCCTGCTTTCAATAGTCCGCGAATAATATTTGGAAATCTCTAGCTTCCTTCTCTTGGAATAAGCCCTTCAAAAAAGTGACCCGTATGCCATCGAGAACTTCTTGCTACTGTGAAGCATTAAAATATTTCAGCACTTTTTGGAGGATCGTACACTCAGCATTCCTGCCACCGGTGAATATAAACTTTTAATTTATAAATTCTAAATCACTGTCAAAGCAACCAACTCTTGTTAATCTCCTAATTTACAACTTTGGTGTAGAAAAATTGCCTCAGTGATGCTAAAAATTTTTTGCCGATGCGTTTTTATTTATAGGAACGATTTCAACTTTTATGGATTGAAAAACTTGAGCCGTATATCAAAGTGAAGAGTAAAAACAAAAAATATTGTCTTTGGTCGTTTTTCTCTAAACGTAGGGAGCAAAGTCCATTCCTTTCGTTTGTAAGTTCAGCTTGCTGCAGTCAGGGAAAAGCAGAAACCACTAATTCCGGCGTCTATCCTGTGAATTGTGTTCAACCAGCTGAAATACCCGTTACTCAACCATTAATGCGATATATTTAAGAGGGGATATATATTTTTTAAAAAGTATTCTATCGGTTAAGGTAGGTTTTGTTGAATGCTAGAGAATCTTTTCCCAGTTTTCTGCCTATCTCGATCAAGTATATCATTTTTCGCCTCTGCCTAAGATCTACCTCTCATCATCCTGTCCATGAAACCTATTCTCTTTCCTTCTCTACCCCACTCGCCCAACATCCCTCCCTCTGTCACATTCTTGAGCAATCCCTTGCCCCTTGTTACATCTTCCAGCCACCTTCTCTGCCGATCTTGAATTTCTTTCAGAAGTTTCCTTTCCTCGCCCACTATTTCAAACATACATATATTTCATAGAAATATTACATATCAGCGGGGAAACGACGTCGACGTGCCTGGGCTAGTGTCCGTGAACTCCTTGGCTCAACAAGATACTAAAATAAAGGCAATTTTAATATCAAGTCCTGTCAAGAATCAAACAGAGAGAAGATGGGATAATAGGCTGCTGTGATAAAGACTACTTGACTCAGCCCATGTTTTCCCGTAGATAACAGTGCAAATATTTATGTCTGCGGAGTTGCAGCTTTATTTTTATGGGTAAAATTCTCGTATTTATTCATTAGCGTCTAAATAGATGGCGTATTTCACCGTAAACTTGTCGATTATATTAAATTCTTTCCCTCTTTTGTCCTGTAACAACGTCTCATACATTTGCTATATTGTAGCGTTGTGAAATATAACACATGAAAATGACAATTTCTCATGAAATAGAGCGTATGATCGCAGTCATGGCTGCAGATACTTATGGCCTTATGCCTATGTATCTATGGCATTGACCGCAGTCTAGTGACAGAGTCCTCTACATTGCACCAACTATACTACAAACTTTGTGATGTAGTTGGCGCAATGTAGAGGACTCTGCCTAGTGATTTACCGTCGCGACACCCATTGTTTCTTTCCCTAAGCTAAGCTGCAGTTGATGCTAATAGCGCCTCTGGCCGCCAGCAAGTAAAATTAACCCGCGCATAGGTGTATGCTGAGAAAATGTATTGCATTTAAATAGATATTTGTCAGAAATTATTCGTTTTAGTTGAGCAAAAGCTACACTGTTCCAAAACAGCAAAGATTAGGCTACTCTATATTTTGAGTTTTTCTGCTGTAAATGATTTTGTTTCTCCATGATATCAGTGTTTTCTTCAGACGTAATCAGTTCACGATATGATTTTACATAGCACCTCAATATCTACCTCCAAAAACTCATCTCTTGCCAATGGTGGTAAAATTATACTTCTTGGGAATCCCAGAAAGACTTGTTCGTAGTGTTTTTTAGTAAATATGAAAATAAGCCTTTATTTACTTGCCACCACACGGCGCCACTGAGCTCCGAGCTGCAAGTTTACTAGTTATTGTCGCGACTGTATATTACTAAAATCTGATATGACCATATGGATGTCTCATGAATTATATCACATGCATTTTTTAAAATGACATTTCCCATTGTAAAAGAACTTTGAAGAAGTTTAAGAAAATGACATGTAATCACAGAACATCAATGATATACCATTAAATACTGAGCTCATGACGAGGCTTTGCCATCTGGTCTAAGATGTAATGATTAAAATTATTGTTGGAAATGTTTTTTTGTACGAATTTAACTTTTATTCGGGTTTCCTTTAGAGAGAGATTAACATAGTAACATGGATTATAAGAGACATGCTAATTCGTCAAAAATAAACATCCAAGTGAAAAATATAGGCGTTTAATTATTAACAATATAGTTCGTGTTCTATTACGAATTAAATATTCACCAGCACAAGATATTAAAATTTCATCGGGAAAAAATTGATGGGTTTACCTCAAAGAAATAAAGCTTTTCAGGAATATTTCCTTTTGAATTAAAAATAATTTATTCTGTTCTTAGATCTCACAAATTTCTTCAGTTTTCTGCCGACGTTTCTCGGATACTCCCCGTCAGGAACTGCTTGAAGGGTGAAATCTGGAGATAATTTTCCGAGACGTAATCCCTGTTCGATGACTATATTTTCGAGGGCTGAGATCGCCAGTTCTGACGGCGTCTCATGCTCAAAGTTTCCGAAAAAAAGAACGTTGATAGATTGATTTGGGGACGAGAATTCGTTCTGCGGCCTCTTACCCCATCCACGACCCTCGTAAACATTTCCGTCGTCGCCGATGTAGAAATTTTCTTGTATTCCGAAATCATTTTCTTCCTTTGCCAGGTGCTCGTATCTCATCACGTCCCTACAGTGTGCTTCGCTGTAACATCTCTCCCCTCGGTCGACGACAAAGACGTGCTCTATCGGTAAATCGCTTCGCTGAAATCCCTTGATCGAGTAGCCTTCCCATTCCTCGTGCGTTATAAGTTTTTGTTTTGGCTGGCAATCTGCTGTCAAGCCAGCGTTTCCGGACCAGTGCTTGCCGCTGCTAACGTGGCGGTGGAGGGCATCCCCTATGTCGGTAGTGTTCCCGCAGAGCTGTCGGATGGACAGGACTCTGAATTCCGGTGATATCTTCCCCAAGCCGACACCCCACTTCACCAAGAAGTTAAATGTGTCTGTGGTATTCCAGGAGGGCGACTCTTCGTTGAACCTGCCGAGGAACACCACGGTCATGAAGCTGCAGTCGGAACAGCTCAGGTTCAGAATCGACCGCAGGTCCCAGCCCAATCCCTCGTACACGAAGCCGTCTTCCGCGATGAAGAAATTGTCGACGTATCCAGCGTATTTGAGAACCGTCATGTTAGACGCGACCGCTTTACCGCACTCCTCGCGGCTGAAACAGCGGTCGCCCTTGTTGGAGACGACAATGTATTCCACTGGCCGCGTTTCCTGGGTCCTCTTCGGGACATACCGCCGTGTCGTATCGCTCCCCAGTCTCGGGACCATCATTAGTCGTGCGACGGACTTACGAAGCGATGCATACGTCTCATCCAAGTCACCGACCCATCTATCCCACGTCATGAATTCTCGATGCAGGGCCTCGCCCCCGTATTCGACCCCATTGAGGATACCTCTCACGCTGGCTATCTTGTAAGTCTCTGACAGTTTTCCTATGTTTATACCGTATTTCACTAGTCTCCTGAAAGCGGCCAATGCAAGTTCACCGGGCGGATCCTTTTCAAACTTCCCGATGAAGGAGACAGTAATGGATTTGCTTTCGACACCCTCCGCGAACGAGTACGGATCTATTCTCCATCCAGTCCCTTCGTAAGCGATCCCGTTCATGCCGATGTAAAAGTTGTCTGGAACGTCTCCATACAGAGGCATCGTCCTGTTCTCCTCTGCTTGCATCTCCAAATTGCATTGTTCGTCGCTGAAGCATCGCTTTCCTACCATGCCGACCACCACGAAGTCAATGGCTTTACTGAAATCACCTATAGCGTTGATTGGAGGGTATGCGCTCCAATCTTTGCGCAGAACCAGTGGCAGAAATCCCGCGACTGCAAGATCTTCGTCATTAGCATGGGTCCATGAACTTGACCAATGTTCTAAACCCTCTAGATATCGACAAAGGGAATCTCCCAGGTATGAGGGCTCGTCATATATGTGCCGATACGAATAGATTTGGTACTGGGGTGATATCATCCCGGCATGTATTCCATGATTGATGAGCGCATTGAACGCTGTGAGTGCAAGCTCGTGGGGTGTGTTATTTCCGTGGTGCCCCATAAACTTGACGGTTATGTACGAACCGTTTAGGATCGTCAGTTGCAAATGCGGAACGAATTCCCATCCTCTTCCTTCGTAAGCGTTTCCATCGCTGCCCACGTAAAAGCTATGGGGGATATCGCCGTACTTTCTCGTGTAGTTTGCCTTTTCCGAGTTTAAAAGTTTACTGCACTGTGAATAAGTAAAGCAGGCTTCACCTCCGTCCGCCACTATCACAAACTTGATTGGAATGTTTGTGCTTCTAAAGCGATCGTACTTGGGTCCCCGACTCCATCGGCTATGCTTCGTTATCGGTGCGATGTTGTCGGCTAACAGCTCGCTCGCGGACATCGCGTTGTATTTGTTCTTCCACGGCGTCCATCTCTCCGTGTAGCGTTTTAACGCATTTCCCAAGAGACTACTGTCGTTGTACGCCAGGCGCAAGGAAATGAGGCTGAATTCGGCATCCAACTTTCCCATGCCTATCCCTGTGTTAGCTAAGGTTTTGAACGCACTTATCGCCTGTTCGGAAGGAAGTTCGGCTTGGAAGTTTCCCAGGAAGCGGACGCTGACGAGTTTCACTAGGCTACCCAGTCTCCAGTGTGAGCCGACCTCCCAGCCTCGTCCTTCGTAAACACCACCGTCGTCTCCGATGTAGAAGTTTTCCAACAGATCCCCGAATCGGTCCATCATGCTCTCCTGCTCTTCTTTCACCTGGGAGATGCAGTCAGCTCGACTCTTGCACCGACGTCCACCGTCGCTCAAGACGACCACATTGACCGGATGCTCTAATGGTTCGGATCTCCTGGTGGACCTCGATGCGTTCCAGTGTCTCCGAAACACGAATTTCGACCGTCTGGGTGACAGGTACTCCCACTGCGAAGAAACTATTGTGCTGTTCACCCAAGCGTCCCAGCTCCTCAAGCTTTCGTGAAAGCTGTCTCCGAGGTATTGGCTATCGTTGACTATATCCCTCATGGAGGCTATCTTGTAATCCGGGGACAACTTCCCCGTCCACAACCCTCCGGTGATCGCGGCTTCGAAGCCCGTCTGAGAATCTCGCGAAGGAGTTTCATTGTGGTGCGTCCCAAGGAACATGAACGTGATGGATATGTTTCTCATTCCGTGCAGGCTCCAGAACGGAGACACGTCCCATCCTCTGCCCTCGTAAACTGTACCGTCGCCTCCGACGTAAAAATTTTCGCTCAGGTCGCACTTGCGATTAGTTGTATTCCTCCGGAGGGAGAGTATTTCTCTGCGACACTCCTTCCTGGCGTGGCAGCGATTTCCACCGTCCCTGATTACTACAAACTCTATGGGTTTTTGAATCCTCATCGAGTCTCCGAATTGACCCTTCACGTTTCCCCGGTGAAGAAACGGCGCGGAAATCATTGAATCTGCAAATGAAGAAAAACATCGGCATTGCTACAGAATTTTGAATTTGAATGAATGACAACACATTGGTCAAACAGGACGGAAAGTTAAAGACAGAGTGAAAGAACATAGGAACAACTTTATTAATGGTGGTGAAAATTCAAAGTTTAGTGAACATTTATTCACAAATAAAGCATTTTATTGATTTTTGACCCCGAGATGTTACATGTTACTGACAAGGGTTCTAAGCTTATTTTCTTAAAAAAGTTTAAAATTGTAAATAGCATGCATATTTTATGTAATGACCATATCCTCCCCACCAATTTCCCCATCCTTAACATGAAACTTTCTTATTTCCAAAACGGACAACCGTCCTACTATCCGTTGCAAAATTCCGTCTCCCGAGTTTGAAGACTAATATCTCAAAGACGGCTCTATAGATTTTAAAATGAAGTACATAAAATCAAAGCTTGTTTATTTTTGCGTTTATTGATGGTGTACAAAACTTTTTACCTTTTGCGTTGATTTCAGCGTGTGCTTAAAACAGAATTTTAGCGCATTTTTCCGGCTACCGGACGGATGCATCGCATTCACGGCTTCGTAATAACAACGCGGATAAAGATATCGAAGCTTTCTTTTCAAATAATGCAGCAAAGATCTTTTTTAACAATCATACGAAGTTTCAAATTATTTAGTGTATGAGTATTTTAGTTATTGACGAACTTGGAACACTGCGTTATTTTCCGTTCCGCGCATCCCTGAAAACCGCCGTTTGAACCTTCTTCCAGCTAGCGAGTTCATCATCATGAATCCACTTTTAAAATCTTAAAGGAATTCGTTGGCTAATCAATATCAATTAACATTTATTTTGGAAAAAGAGCGCGCTGAACTGCCAGAAGCATACCCGTAAGAGAAATGCAGAGGCGAGCGCTGTTGCCCAGTCAGAGGGTTGCCCGTAAGGCGAACGTAACGAAAAAATTCACAGGTAAGCGCCATGTTTATATGATCTTAGGGCTTTGTTTCTCTAAAAAATAAATTTAAATGTTTTGACTTAATAACGTTAGGAGAGGAGGGATTTTCTAATGCAAAGGTTGGAAGTTTCATAGTAAGGTAGCCGACACCAAAAATGAATTACTAACTACCGGCGCTCTAGTCTGAGAAGCGTGGCCGTGCGTACTGATTTCAGGTTTCAGCTTCTGCTACTTGAAGGAGCTGTGGCGCTATCCTTATTTTGTTCTGGTCTATTTTAACCACGGAGTAGGATATAGGAGGGCGATCGCCATAGTGAAATTTTGGGACGGGGGATCAGCAAGGAACAGATGCCAAAAAAATCCGCAACGCGACGCCACTGTGCGGCGGGCGGTCCCAGCAAGGCATTGGGCCGTGGTGTACCTATAATAATTATATCACCGATTTCTATGCACCAGACGAGCGGAAACGAAATTTTCGCTCGGTAGAATCACCATAGACCCTTGAAAAACAAACTCCGAAGATGTCTACGAATGTAAATGCAGGGAAAGGCAGCTATCGCAGGAATACATTCCCATAACAAATGTGCCACGCCCACCCGGACGACACTGGCTCTAAAGGAACATAATGGACACCAAAGAAGCTGACATATCTGGGCCGATAATTGCGAATACAATATAAAACTGTGGTATTGAGTTGTAACAGATACAAATATACAAACACTGCCGCCTATTAATCCACTCGGAAAGAAGAGCTAACGGTAATATCCGAATTGAAATGGATTTACCCTTATGTAGGTCGGTAATTGGTTATGCGTTAGATCAATCCAGATAAATATGCAATATCTCACGTAGAACTCCAAAGAACAATGCAAAGCTACCAACAACCACTAATATCCAGCGGGATCTGAAAAAGGATCGCATCGCCGATTATAATTTAATTCATAGAGTAGAAAGTCAGGTGTACTTGGATTAGATCATTACACGGCAGAAAAGAAGACCCAAACAAAGGATTAGTGACCTAAACAAAGGATTAGTATCCTACTCCGTGATTTTAACTCAGGTGTGTTTCAGGGCAACACGGAGAATATCACTTTGAGGCCACACTACATCTCTAGGTCCGACAGATGCGATAGAATGAGAGAGATACATTGCTGAACAGTAAAAAAAAAATTCATTGTTTCCACGCATAATAAGTGACTATAATAAACTGGAGCTCCACTTAAAACTTTCCCATAGTACATTTCACCATTTTACCTCCGAAAACCTAAATTTTTGGCATCTTTACGCGGCTAGTGTCCTAACATCCACTGCCACACGCCCATGCGGCGAATCGCAGGGTAGTATGTAGATGCTCTCGAAGCACTCGACTCGCCTGATTGCCTGTGATCGATCGTTTGGTCCAAGAATCGAAATTTAAATAAGCTGCGAACTCATTTCTGTTTTCGCTAATGATGATCGGATTCGATTATGACATCGGATAGAGTAATGCTCTATACTTGTCACGATTTTGAGTATATTTAATGAAGTCAGCTGAAATTTCAGCCTTCGAATATCGTAAAAAAGAGACTTCAGGGAAGTTTGATGTCTGATGATTTATTTTTGCTGGCGCAAAAATGTTTTAGATTAACCGAATTTTCACTTCCCTAATGTTGCTAAAAGAGGTGTTTACCTATCGCCTGTTGGTCTCACCTTTCTCGGGTCGAGTTTTTAATAACTGAAAATCTCTTCTTACTAAATACACAAATAGGAAATTTGTCTGTTTACTTTCCACATGACTTAAACATCGGGATTTAGCAAATTTCAAGCTATCCGTGGCTAGTCCCGGATAACTTGAAATTTGTCAAATAAGAGTGAACGCCTCTCTGTGTTCAAAGTACGATCTTTCCTCGTGGGCAGTGGCGCTAAGCGCTCAGTAGCGACTGATTGTTACATTGTATGTCCGGCAGTCGAGAACATCTAGTCCAGTAAAGGTCACAAAAATCCACACACATTCTGTAGCTTAACTGGCTAAAGCACTCGGCCGGAAATCGAGGGATCCGGGTTCGAATCCCGGTCGAGGCGGATGATATTTTCTCTGTGAAAATTCGCACATCGGGATTTAGGCACGTATACACACCTCAATATTAGTTTTCGTTGTAGTGTGGAGGAAAAGAGCGTAAATTGTTACAGTTAGCCTGAATGATATACAGTCTGTGATGTTAAATTACTATTACCTTGGTAGCAGTATTCTTTGAGAATGGGCTCCATTGTTGCATTGAGTGGCGTTTCTTCAATACTGCTAGGCGGATCTGAAATGAAATACAGTCAGGGAGATATGCCAAGGGAATAGATTTTACAAGTATGGGAAAGTTTAATGCCATTCATTATAAGTCTACCGATTTAAACGTCAAGATTTATGTCGTATTTTACCCTTATAAACGTCTCCAATCTTTTGAAAACTAAGAACGTTTAGAATTCTTTTACTGTTTTTTCTGTTTTTTTTTCAAATTTTGATTTACTTTTCCTTGACAAGTTTTTCCCATAATATCAAGGTTCTTACATTTTTTTTTGATCAAGATTTTCCTACAAATTGTGAATAAGGGACTTCTCGTTTTCATACATTTTAGCCTCCGGTTTTCAATTTTAACTCATTGAGGCCATCAGTTACTCTTAGTTGATGAAGTTATATTAGAATTCAATTATAATCTCAATATTTATGGCCCCTTAAACTTATAAATACATTTTTTTAATCAAAACAAAATATTGGCTATTTAGGTGACCCATTAGACATTAGCTTGTTGTTGGGATCGCCTTCAATAAATATGTATTCTGAGACAGAATAAGATGAGAAATGTTGTGTTAGAAAGTATTATGTGCGTAACGCTATTATTATTTTTAGGTATTATTAACCCTTTTTTCCCATTTACTTAACGTTACTAATGTGTAAAAAAACTAACTAAAGGCTGGGACACAATCAACGTGTACGTGTGAAGCGAGACGTTAACGGGACAACGGGGGACGGGGAACGCAAGTCAGCGGATACAATCGACGTTAACGAGGCCCGGAGTAACAATTGACTAACGCAGGCGCAGCTAAGAGATCAGGTGTAAACAAGTGGGGAAGTAAATAAGTTGTCTTCGCCAAGAGCAATCTTCAACAGTTGGATGTATCTTCCGACAGATGGCTCCCATTCCCGGATTCTCAGGGCTATTCTGATTGGTTTTCCGTGTACGGGACACGGGAAGAGATGGAAGTTGCCCATCTCTCGCGTGCACGTACTCCCCGTACGCGTTGATTGTGTCCGTTCGCTATACTTTCCCGTCAGCCATCTTTTCGCGTATTCCCGTTAACGGCAATCGTTACCCGTACACGTTGATTGTGTCCCAGTCTTAACTCAAAGATAAGAGGGAAAGAATCAACTGGGCGGTTAATTACTTTGGAAAATCAGAAGATACCTATTTTTATCCCTAGTGGCTAACGAGATATGTACGCATTATGGACTGATGGCTTCAAGAAAATAAGCCAGTTATTTACCGGAATTAGGGAGTCTTCCTTCGATATCCGTCTCCTGTTTCTCGATATCAGGCGGATATTCATTTTCCCAGTCAATTTCTCGACCACTCCAGACTTCCGTGAGGCTTCCTGACAGAATTGGCAGCAATGTGAATACGAGTCTGAGAGAATTAAGCCTCATGGCTGGTGTTGCAGGATCTTCCCAGACGTCTGTGGATCAGCTACTCGTGAAACTGATAGCATTTGGCTGTCGCGTCACAAGTTATCCCCTGGAGTCTGGAAAAAGTTTATATAGATGCTTAGAGGTCAATGCAGAATGTTTTAAATATCGATCTTGTGATATGCGTTGCTTAAGGAGGATGGAGAATATGGGTGGACTTAAGGAGTATGCATCGTGACTCTGTAAGTCTGAGCAGTGAGTAAATTTAACCTTTTTCATTGCAGTTTTAGGATATTTCTGATTGAACTAATGGCATTTCACGGGTACTAAAAACAGAAATCAGATTATTTGGCGAATATCTTTTATGGTAAAGTATTATTATTACCCACACAAGATGACATATGTGCCATTACCGCATAATTATTGCAATTAGACTTCAGTTTTCGATGAAATTTGGTAGTAGTAAAATTATAAAGAAAAATGTGCGTTGAAATATATAAAAAAGTTCAATTTCTCCGGACTTTTAACATCTTACCTACATATTTTCGTCCAAATAGCTTTAATATTCGCTAAGTCACTATTTACGCGTTCCAGTTTCCTTTCCATTCCTGACGCCAGTCGATGACGTCACATTCAAGGAAACGCCGTGTCCGCGTTTACACGGTGGGTACACGCATTTGGAAATCATTCAATAGATGGCACGAAAAGCGCAGCTCTCAGCCAATCAGCGCTTTCCAGTCCGCAGCAGGATAGAAAGCCCGGCTAATCCTTTCCTGTCGGCTTTCAAGTGTGATCGAGTAGTCTCGCCACCCGGAATAGATTGGAGCGCATGCGCAGGACGCGTCATAGGACAGGAATGGAAAGGAAACTGGAACGTGTAAATAGTGACTAAAGGCTGGGACACAATCAACGTGTACGCGTGACGCGAGACGTTAACGGGACAACGGGAGACGGGCAACGCAAGTCAGCGGTCACAATCGACGTTAACGAGGCCCGGAGTAACAATCGACTAACGCAGGCGCAGCTAAGAGATCAGGTGTAAACAAGTGTGGAAGTAAATAAGTTGTCTTCACCATGAGCTATCTTCAACAGTTGGATGTATCTTCCGACAGATGGCTCCCATTCCCGGATTCTCAGGACTATTCTGATTGGTTTTCCGTGAACGGGACACGGGAAGAGATGAAAGTTGCCCATCTCTCGCGTACACGTACTCCCCGTACACGTTGATTGTGTTCGTTCGCTATACCCTCGCTTCAGCCATCTTTTCGCGTATTTCCGTTAACGGCAAACGTTACACGTACACGTTGATTGTGTCCCAGTCTTAAAGGAGATCAATTTTATCCCGTGCATCACCCATTCCCGCAATTAACATAATTTTTTTCCCAACTTTTTGTATATTTTCCGCGCAAATTATTAGGACAGAACTTTCTGACATCTTGGATTTGCTTATCCGAGGGCATTTTTCCATGACAGTGTATAATTACTAAGGACGAGTCGAATCCAAATGTCGATGCTCGATTCCAACGATTCTCAGGATTAGAATCGGTATCGAGAATCGATCGCCTAAAGTCGATTCGGAATCCATCGATTCCAGATGGATCAATATCAAAATCAAATTTCATTTATCACATCATATTTGTCTCAGTTATTTTGGGTGTAGGCTATCAATTTGTACTTGTTATCTATATCTATAAGCTAACGATATATTTGCTATTTGTTAATAAGTATGCTTTTTGAGCGACTTAATTGTCTTTGTTATTGTATTTCAGCCAATACTTCAATTTAATAATTGTCGTACGCTACTGCTATATCAATGTACTACGTATTATTAGGAATAAGAATCGATGGAATCGGAATTGAGAATCGATTTGGAAGAATAGGATTCGAAAAAAAGTGGAATCGACTCATCCCTAATGATTACTTATTTAAATATTCGAGAAAGTCAAAGTTGAAAGTCTTTATGCTTAGTCATAATGTAGAGGCGACCGGGTACTTTTATGAATTTTGCGTTTGATTTCGCTTTTAAATACTATCAATTTTTAAATTATATTAATTACTGTTTAGTTTTTAACCCATTTTTATCTACCGTAGCCGTATGGCTACACCCTGAAGCGCCGAGTGTATGACGCTCTGTTGGAGGAACCGCGAACTTCATCGCAATAAACTTGTCAACACTGCGTCGTTCAAGGTCAAGATCATCACAATATTTTGCATGAATACTTTAGGTGATCATACGAGTAAAATATCAAACATTCGTCAAAATCGCAAACAAGTTCATTTCAATGGTTTTAAGATAGGGAAAAGATATAAAGTTTCAAAGGAATTGGGGAATTGGAAAAATGTAATAGTTTTTTGAAGGAAAGGGGACAAATGACCCAATGAGGAAAATAACAGACAGGAATTTCATAAGGCATAGGTATTATTCAGCTTTCATTTAGTTTGGCGTACATTTTATGTAACAATTTTTTATACTATACATTTATCCTTCTTAAATAGATATCATACCAATATCTTAGTGCACAACCTTATTTTTCTTATAAAGTCTTATAAAATTGCCAAACTTTTATGGAACATCACCTCTAAGTTTTTGGGGTTAATCATGCCAGCAGCTCCTCCAGAATATTAGTTATGTGAATACTAAATCTTAATTCTAAGGTCATAAAACTGATTCACTTTTTCCGCACGAATATGCAATTGATAGATACAGCGTTGAGCGTATAAAGTGGAATTTGCCTATACTCTGGATAGTACTCTCAAGGTCTCTTTAAGTTTAATGCCTGCATGGTCAGGAACGAGACGGACTTCAAAGTCGTCTGATACGAGTCCATTTTGCAAACCTCTTTTCAGTAAAATGTCTCTAAAGGCAGCGATGGCGTGCTTGGACGGGGGTTTTTCTTCAAACTTGCCGAAGAAGACGACGTTGATTGAAGTTCCAAGCGGACCGAATTCGCGTTTCGGTCTCTGATACCATCCGCGCCCTTCGTAAACGTTCCCGTCGTCCCCTATGTAGAAGTTGTCCGGGACCCTGCCGTCATCGAGGCCCGAGTCTTCGCGTAAAGCCATCATAGCTGAGGTACACTGATGGACGGTATAGCAGCGCTCTCCCTTACTGCTGATGCGGAAGTATTTTGCAGGTCCTCCGAATCTGAACCGTCGGACGGTGCTGAACGATCCCCATTCCTGCGTGGGTACGAGCCTGTTCCGCAATAGATCGCAGTCTATGGGGACGTAGGTATTCTCCCACCTGTGGTCCCAGGCTCTTATGCTGTAGTCGAGCGACTCTCCGAGGAAACTTTGGTCCCCGCAGAGTTGGTTCAGCGAGACGACCCGGTAATCTGGGGATATCTTTCCCATCTCTATCCCCCACTTCACCAGCAGTTTGAAAGCCCTGACTGCGCTCACCTTGGGCAGTGCCGTCGTGAACTCACCGATGAACCTCACGACCACAAAGTTGCACTCGGTACAGTTCGCGCGAGAAAAAGGCCTCGCATCCCAACCGAGACCTTGGTAAGCTCGACCGTCCTCGCCCACGAAGAAATTTTCCAGGTCCACTCCGAATCTCGTCATGTTTCGAGCCAAGCGTATCTGTTTCTCGCAATCTTCTCGTTTGAAACAATTCTCACCGCCGTCCATCATTGTCACGTATTCGGCCGGCGGAGCGGGTTGAGCTTCCAGACTGTACCTTCCGACGGCGCGCCAGCGAGACCTGGGGACCAAAACGACGCGTCTGGAAGTGCTTCGGTCCGCGTCGAAGGTCAGGTTCGCGTTGTCCGACCACCGGCCCCACTTCGTGACGGCTCCGTGTAACATTTCGCCCGCCCCGGCGGTGCAGTTGCATGCCTGGCGGGCGGAGATGATCCTGTACTTGGGCGATAGTTTGGACGTGACCACGCCGTGGATCAGGAGGCGTCGGAAAGCTGCAAGAGCCATCTCGTCCGGTAGCGAATCTTTGAAATCACCGAAAAAGCTGACGAAGATGGACTTGCTCTCGGTACTTCCTGGTTTGGAATGTGGGTCGACCTCCCAGCCGGTGCCTTCGTATGCGTTTCCATCGTCCCCTATGTAAAAGTTATCCAATATATGCCCGTACAGGTTTATGGTGTTATTTTGCTCCTTTCGAATTTCAGAGAGACAGTCGTCGTGTATGTAACAACGGTCTCCCGCCTCTCCCACAACAACGTATTCTACCAAATTCATCTGTTTCCTGAAGCGTTTGATTGGTTCCCTGGCCTTCCAATCCTTCCGAAATACTAATGGCAGAAGGCTGGAGGTAGGAAAGTCAACTTTGTCCGACGTCGCCACGTCGGCGGACCATTGCTCGGAGCTCTCGAAATATTTGGCCAGCCCTTCTCCGAGAAACCGTGTGTCATTGTAAAGTTGCCGGAAGGAATGTAACTGATAATCCGGGGCCAAGAAGTTCAGAGATATTCCGATTTTGATCAGGGAATCGAAAGCAAGGATGGCCATCTTTTCGGGCTCGGTGTCGTTACAGGAACCTAAAAAGTTTACGGTGACGTAAGTGCCATCTAAATTTTTAAGGTGCAAGTGAGGATTTGTTTTCCAACCCCGTCCTTCGTAAGTTGTTCCGTCGCAACCGATGTAAAAACTATCCTGAACATCTCCGTACTTTGGTCCGTGCGATTTCTCCAGCGAATTCATCTCGTGATGACATTCTTTGGTTGTGTAACAGGATGTCCCGCTTTCCCTCAACATTAAATGTCTGATGGGGAGCATTAGGTCGTCTCTTTGTTCTCTCCTCTGGTATTTTTCACTCCATTCGTTGTGTTTTATCAGTGGCAAGACGCCCAACGATTGAAGGTCGCTGGTAGTAAGGGACTTAATCGCCGATGACCAAGGTTCCCACCTCTCCACCAACCTCACGAAGGCATCCCCAAGGAATGAGCTGTCGTTGTAGATCTGGCGGAGGGATATCAGGTTGAAATGCGGCGAAACCTTGCCAGAAATAATTCCTGCCATCACTAGGGACTTCAATGCGTATATGGCCGACTCCGGGGGTGGTTCCGACTGGTAGTCACCGAAGAACCGCACGCTAATGTAAGTACTACTCAGACCTCTGATGTACCAATGTGGTTGAATGCCCCATCCTCGCCCCTCGTACACCCTCCTGTCGTCGCCGATGTAAAAGTTTTCCAGGACGTCCCCGTATCGATTCGCCAATTCCTCTTCCTCCAGTTTGATCTGGGACACGCATTCCTTCCGACAGCAACAGCGACTACCGCCGTTGCTGATTAAGACGTATTCGACCTTTCTGAGTGTGGGGCTGAGTTCTTTTGTGGGTTTAAAATTACTCCACCGCTTCCGTGGCACGAATTTAAGCACGCGAGGCTCGCTGTACTCCCAGAGTGACGTCAGGTAAGAATCGTTCGCCCAGCGGTCCCAAGCCTCCACGTTCAGCTGTAACCCATCCCCCGTGTATTGGCTCTGTTTCAAGATTTGTCTCATGGTGACTATTTTGTAATCCTGAGATAGTTTACCTATCCTCAACCCAATAGCTACCGTGTCCTCGAAGGCACGTAAGGCCTCAGTAGATGGAAGTTTTTCATGATGTGATCCAAAGAACTTCACGGTTATGGATCTGTTTCGCAGTCCGTTCAGGTACCAATAAGGAGCCACGTTCCAACCGCGGCCTGCAATGACTGTCCCGTCGTCTCCTATGTAGAAATTTTCTTGGAGTGAGCAGTCTTTTTCTAGCGTTGGGATTTCCTCCAACTTGGCGCTGGAAAGACACTCAACTCCGTTGGAGCAACTTTCTCCCCCGTCTCTGACTACTAGGATCCTCGCCGCAGCCTTTGTTAGTATTATGCCTTGCCTTCCTCCTTCCCAATTATTCGATGGAAGAATCGGGATGTGTGCCCTGTGAACTGGGAAGAAAGAAAGATCCAGTTACATCTACATCTACTCATTACCCTGCAAGCCACCACAAGGGTGTTTGGCACTTATCACCAATTTGAACTAGAATGAAGTAATTAACATTCACCAACATGCACCACACTACGGATATTCTACAAATGCTACATAAACTTCTAAACTAATTTTTAATGTAACTATGTAAACATGACACAAGAGTCATGCAGGGAACATGAAAAGCATGGCGTTTAAAATACTCGGCAGATTTAAAAACATGAATTAGGGGGGCAAATGAATTAATCAGCTACATTACCTGTCCAATACCTACTTCGAAGTCTTAACGCAGCCATTATGGTCTCTTATCGGACATATCGGGTCTCAAATGGGCATACCCAGGCTATCATGGAGCCTTCCACTTTTATTAGATATTGTGGCCCTGGATGACAATGGGACTTTTTAAGTAGATTTGTCCATATGTTGTATAACCACTTAGTTGATGCCTTAGAAGTCTTACCGAAGCCATCATGGTCTCAGTTCCAATCAGTGTAAGCTCTTTGATTAGAATATATATCGCATAGATGCTCATTACTTTAGTAAAATTATTCAATCATAATGACGCTTTTCACAGCTTTCTTGCATCGTTAGGTACAATTGCTTGCATAAAATTTATTTGTTGATTGTTGTGATAGTAACAGGGGGAGTGGATTGTGGAAAAAAAACTTACTTTTGAGATGGAAGGTCGGGGAACATAGATTAAGGGCTTGTGAGGAGAAAAAGGTAATCATTCAACAAAGAAATTTTCTTGGAAAAGTGCGGAGAAAAATCTCATTATAAAGCTCAATTTTCATCATCCCTTCCCACTCCTATCTGTCAAATTTTCTTTGTTGAATAATAACCTTTCCCTCATCACAAGCCCATAATCTAAGTTGCCCTGTCTTCCATCTCAATAGTTAGTTTTTCTCACAAACCTTTCCCCCGTTACTATCACAACAATATATAAATATTAATTTTGTAGCGTGTCAGTCATTCTGTATCCGTTTTGTTTCTTTCTCTGTCAATTTTTGAGCTAGAAGAGTGGGGTTTGGTGCGTTGAATGTTGAATCTCTGCCTTCATGATTTGGTAGTAGTTTAGGATTTTTATAGCTTGGGCGTGTTAGGTAACCAGCTGTGCAAAGGCTTTAAGTTATGTGGAGATGAAATGGAGACATGAATTAAGGGAGTTTATTTAGTTAGTTTAAATAAGATCCAAAAGGGTGGCTGCTTGACCGTGTGGCAGGGGGTGTTAGGTTACTATCCGTGCATTTTTGGGTTGTGGTTGCAACAACCAGGGGAGAAAGACCACAAGGGAGGATGGAAGAGTGGAAGTGTGTAAAGGCTGAAACAAAAGAAACCCACAGTGCTCTCCTATTCAAATGGCCAAAGGAGAACAGTGAATGAAAAAAAAACATTTTCACCAAGGAGCTATTTTTAGACTAGGACACTTACCCCTAGAGCCCCAGAGCTAAGAGCTAAGAGCTCTGGGGCTCTAGGGTCAATAAATTAATTTTTATGCAAACAATTGACCATTTTACACATGATTCAATCTTTTGATATTCTGATTCTGATACTTAAACTCATTCTTTCAGTTAACAGTTTCCTCATCAAATTGTATTAACTTCGTTTTTAAAAGCAGAGGGAAGTCGCAAAGATATTTGAGAAGGATTCTAATTCTATTCAATTTTTCTAATCAAATAATCGAAGGAAAGTACTAGGCATCTTTGCGATACGGATTCAAATACAGGAGTCTTTTACAAAGTAACGCCTCATCTCGTCAAGTTTTTGCTCTTTGAGATCATTTGATCGGGAAACGGAACTACCCTGAATTTGGAAGCGTTCCATAAGTAAATTTTCTTTTATTATTTTTCATATTCTTGTAAACTAGGTCAATAATGAGGGAAATTTGTGGACTAGTACAAAAAGATTAGTTGCAAAGTCAAAAATGAAGCATGTGACAATGCGTCTCACAAGAATGATTGCTTCGGAGAGAGGGCGTACGATCGTTGTGGAGGCTTTTAAAACTTGGAAGGAGAGAAAGCTACATAGGTTGAACCAGTATAATAGGAAATACAATGGTAGAAATGGATTTTGCATTGAGACAAAAAAGAGGTGGCTGGTTTATCGGTAAATTGCTTCTGCCGTATAAAATATAATTTTCCATCTAGACACTCTTCTAAGATATCAACCTGACACTTCACGTGAAATACTAAACGTAATTCAACCATAGTTGCTTTTTTTTAAATCACTCGAAAAGAAATTAGATAAGTAGTGAACTCTTAGCTATGCAACTGACATAGATCAGTGTTCTCAGGCGGTACAGGCCTCGCTAATGACTAGAAGTTGAGAAACTTCATCAGAATGTTATGTGAAAAAATTTTCGAGGACGAAGCAATTTCTTTTCCTCTACTTGGTCATGCTCGTGATGGCTAATCTCAAGTTTGCCTGCAAAAATTGCTTTGCTGCCTGCCAACCGTTAGGGAATGAATTAATTCTCTCATAGGTTTTATTTTTGGTAAATAATGTACAATATATTCATTTTTAATCAATCCTTGAGCCTTCATACTCGTAAGTCCTGTAATTTTTATCTTTTTGGATTTATTCTTGCTTAATTATATTGAATTGTTGATAAATTATAATTTAGGAAGCTTTGAATAATGTTTTGCCAAAAAACAACCGGCCTAATTACCAGTTGCCGTTCTAAAAAGTTATTCTTCTTAAATCAAATACTTAAAAAGAATTACTTACGCTCAAAACAGTTCTCTGGGCCTTCTTCTGAATTATCCTCATCGGTCTGTTTTACTTTGAAGGGAACAGTGCGCGGCACACCTAAAATGGCAAAAGAGTGAAATATAAGATGGATGAGGTAATCAGATTAATCGAAAATTTGTATCGGCGATAAGTAGAAAATTACAAGGATGCCAATACCACATGTTGAGTGAGCATCGAATATTATGGTAAAATAAGAGCGTTAAATCATATGTATGGTTTGCTGATTATCCAAAACTCTCCTACTAATTTAATTCCATCGTCGTAACCGTTTAGGCGAGGCATGGATTTCAATTTTTGTTTCTCTGCATGGAAGTTCTTCGTATCACTCAACCGAATAAATGAGATAAGCACGTTAATTGGGCGAGATATTCGGCTGAGTAATACGAAGAATTTCCCTGCAGAGAAACAAAAATTAAAAGCCATCCTTAACCTAAACGGTTACGACAGCGGAGCTATCTCCCAAAATCTCAACCAAACAAGTAACTAAGACAACAGGAACCCATCCGAAACTATGGACATCGCTAGCCAGAAAAAGCATCCCTCCCGTACATTAAAGGCGCGACCGATAAGATAAGCATCGTCCTCCGTAAATATGAGATTAAGACAATTTGCAAACCGCATGTGCAAGTAAAACATCTCATCGGAAATGTGAAGGACAGGACACCCTTTCAAGTCGAAAGGGGTATACGAAATTCTCTACGGAATATGTGGTAAAAAATACATCGGCGAGACGGGACGCTCAGTCAAAACTAGACTGTAAGAGCTCAAACGACTAAATTTACAGCAGCTGAGCGCGAATCTATCGGGCAAGCGATCGACTTTGAAAATTCCGAAGTCATCGCTAAGGTGGAAATATTTAAAACCACCGCCTTATCCGTGAGGCCATGGAGATAAAGAAAAATAACAATAATTTCAATAGAGATGGTGGCTTAAAAATCAGCAGCAAATGGAAACCAGTCATCCGCAAAAATTCTCTACCTCCATTGTCCGAACTTCCTTCCCCCTTCCTTCTCTTCCTCTTCACTCAATTATGGTGGGGTCATAAATATAAAAGCAAGCAGCTCTCGCAAGTTTCTGTTTATGTGAAAATAATCCTCTACCGGCTATTTAATTTCACATCCCCTCATCTCTCTGATAATAAAGATGGTTTTCTTCCGGGCCGTTCGTGCATGACTAACTTAGCTATTTTTCAACATAATTTTGTGAATTCCATTAATAATAAAACACAGATACCATTTTCCCAGATTTGTCCTAAGCTTTTGAATCCATCAACCGTAGCCTCTTCAAAAACTCAGCGAACGATTTAACATTTCTGGTAATTTTAAAAATCTTGGGATGCGTCTCTTGATGACAGTTTATGGGCAATTATTTCTGTTTATTTTTGGGAGGTTTTTTTTAAATATGGGGAATGACTTTTTGGGCTACCCTCGTGGCTGTTCTTCAGGTTCGTTCGAAAGGTAATATTTTATTTTCGGAATATCTGTTTTTTTACTAGTCGGTTAAAAGTGGAAATTCACTTACCAGTGGAATCGATACCAGATTCGCCTTCGAATTTATATACATTGTTTCCCTCCTTCATTTCCTTATTCTTTTTGCCATCAGTCGCCAATTCTCCATCGACAAGACACTGAGAGAGAAACAGCAACTGCATCGTAACAATCAACTGAAGAAAGCTCGCCTTCGTTGAGTACTCCTTCATCGTATGTTAGCTCTCTTCTAAGGTTGATGCTGCAAGACTCAGTATTTTCTGTAGGGGAGATGAACAAATCTTCTTTGTCTAAAATGAGAATTTGAGTGATTAGTATAGTCTTATCTCGTGCATAGATACGATTAGACATAAATTATTATTAAATATTTCTCAATAAAACTTCTGATCATTTCTCATTTTGTATTTTTTTAGTAAATCTACTGTAAGAGTCAACGGCTATATGAATGGATAAATTACACAGGAATACGGGTGCATGCTAAGTAAATTAGAATGATATTTATTCCATGACGATGGCCTAGCAATGCATGCGTTGTTGTGATAGGATCTCATGTATGCTGAAATGCATGGAGAAAACTGAAGAAATAAAATCTGAAGATTAATTTGAAGAGAGTCAAAATAATAGTTGGTGGACGAAATCCAGATGGAAAACCCACAGAAATGAAGAAAATTAGTAGAAAGATGGGAAGAACGATAAGAGAGATGTTCAAATCGAGGAAACTTGAGTTCTAAGGCCTCTTACAAAATACAAATAAACCACACTTATACAAAGTAGACACTTTCAACCTTGTGTTGCTAGTGTTTTTTTCCCTTCAGTTCGCTGAAGAGGGCCACCTTGTGGCCGAAATACGCGTATCCGACGCTCACCCTCGTCCGTGTTTGTGCGTGTATTTTGACCACGCTCTTTTTTTCAGCAAGATTCTCCCAGAAGTTGGGCCCATTTTTGTGTGTATGAGTGAGTGATTTTGAGTGTTTGTGAGAGTGAACGTGTGAATGACCTGGCATCCTTAGTGGGGTCTCATTAGCCCTTCGAAGGATCCCAGGTTATAACCCCAAGCATCCTTAGCGGGGTCCCATTAGCTCTTGCGAAGGATCCTTTTTTGGGGGGTGTGTGAGTGTGTCTGTGTTGGTCACTGGCGAGGTAGTCACTTTCCCGCAAACCATCACAGGAGGGTATTCTGGTTGAGAGGCTGGGGTTGGTCACTGAAGTTTTCGTCAAACCAACGCAGTAAACTTTAATTTCTTTCCTTTTGACGAGGGGTGCCAATTAAGAGAGATGTTCTTTGATAGAATGTTGTTGTCTCGATGTTTTTATTTAAGTAAGTCAGGGAGAGTGGGAACGAGGAATCCTTGAGCTTATCTGATTGACAGTGTGTCTGTCCTCTTTCCTCGCTTGCGTCCGTCCGTGCTTTGTGATTCACCAGAGCTCTGGCTCACTTCTCGGACTAGAATCTTTCCTACAGAACGACTATGAGCCAGTGCCAACTAATTGAGCTAGTTTGAGTTTACCGAATGCCACTCATGGGGTCAGGATAAAGGCCTAGTTAAGGTGTATAGAACGACGCCTCAAGCAATTGCTACGTTCCGTCTTATTTCAGATTTCGTCTGCATTTATGAACGATGATCGAAAAGTTAAATGGTATATAGTACATACATACATACCCATCACGCCGTTCCCTTCCGGGGTAGGCACAGTCAAAATGTTTCACTTGTTAATACATAATTGTACACCTAACTCTGCTTCAATAATTTCCTCCATACTGACCTATCCTTGCAAACCTCTTTTGCCTCATTTACCCCCATACACTGCTTCATACACGCCCTCCTGGTATATAGTAATGTGCGTTAAACATTATTTACAATGCATCGATTTTCAGTTCGCAATTCTCCATCAACTATGATTCTGGATGCATAAAATGGATCGGAGTGTAATGATTACAGTACCGTAGAAGACAAGGACTGATAAATGTGAGTAGTATCGCACCTTGGGTCTAGTGTCACATGCATCCAAAATACTTACACGAATACTAGGCCGAAAAATGGAAAGAAAATTGAAGACAACATTTTGTAAAACTAATCTAGATTCAGGAGGTTCAGCGGAGTCAGGTAAGCCATACTCTGCTCGAAATGATAGAGAAAACAATTCATGTGAGTAGGCCACTGTGTTTTGGAATTCGCGAACCTGGAGGAAGCTTTCGACAATGCTGAGTGAAAGAAGATGTTCGGGCTGCTGGAAAAACTCAGATGGAAAACAACGACGGAGAAATAATCTACCAACTATCCAGGACGCAAGTTGTCACCATGCTAATGAGAGACGGAAGACGAACAGAAGGTATAATTAACAAAGGAGTAGGACAAGGATGCAGTATATCACCAGAACCGTTTAACATGTTCTTCAAGGAGATAATGAGAGAACCGCAAGAAGTTGGACCGAATGGAATTAAGAATAAACGGAGAAGACATAAACATGCTCCACTTCGCAGATGATATCGCAGTCATAGCAGAAAATCGCAATGACCTCCAAAGGTCACTGAATGAAATGGATCAAGATCTCCATAAATAAAGCATAAAAATAAATAGGACGGAGACTAAAATCCTTGTATGCGGAAGAGAAAAGCTGAATGCAGAAGTCACACTGAGAGGGGAGAAATTAGAATGAGTGGATTCCTTCACGTAGGTATCTCGAAACTACCGTCACGTGGGGCGTAAGAAGTGCAACGAACATCAAGCGAAGAGTAGTACAAGTTAAGAGAGCGTTCATAGTAATCAGACAACTGCTGCGTTCAAAGAAGATAGGACTACAAACCAGGAAACAGTACGTGGAAACATTCGTATGGACCGTAGTACTCTAAAGATAGGAAGCATGGAGCATTGGAAAAACAGACTAGGAAAGAGGTCTTCAAAACCGGCTTCTGGAGGAGGATGCTGAAGATAAAATGGGCGGACAAAATAAGAAATGATGAATCCATTTTAAAACAATCTTTTACTTTTCAACTAAGGTTTATTTATGTACTACGCGTTTTGCAGCTTGTTGCATCCTCTGGTATAGTTGTTTACATGTTATTGATTGATAGTTAGGATAAAGAAATTATGAAGTTTGCGGACGAGTAGAAATGGAAAGGACCATATGAAACACATTACAGAAAAGAAGATCAAGATGGATTTGACTCACCCTCAGATTCAATGTTTTTGTGGAAAACATAATCGAAGGTAAAATAGAAGGAAAAGTCCCTAGAGGAAGACGCTTGAAATAACTAAATAAAGAGAAAAGTACATGGGAAAAACTACCAGGAAGTAAGGTGACTAGCATTAGTTAGAGAAGGGTGGAGGGCTGCGGTCAACCAATATTAAGATTATTAGACCGATGAATGAAAGTGGAACGACTTTTCTACGAAAACATAGGAGGACATCAATATTATTTGGTTATATTTTTTAAATCTATGCTCGTGGAAAATGTCAGAAAATTAACAAGCTTACCTAATCCACATCGGCGCGTGCCAAACTTCGTTTCTGTGAGAAGATCAAGGCTCCACATCCAAGTTCATCCAATACAGATCTCTTCCTTGTGAGAGTCCTATTGTACCTTACATGCTGTCCTCATGCTGTGAAGAGCGCTCGCATCTTAATTCGTTATCCTTGAATAAGTTCCCCGTATCCATCTAGTATCTGTGAATACCAGTCGTACAGGAATAATAATCAGTAAAAATTACTTTTACCCTCCAGTGGTCAGTTTACAAATCAGTTTATTGCACATACAGATTTCGATGCCTGTCATCAACTTCAGCGGCTCACTGACCATGAAGAATGCTGAATTAGATGTCTGGCATCGAAATCTGGATGTGCAATAAATTGATCTGTGAACTGACCAGTGGACTGTAAAAGTTATTTTTACTAATTAACCTGGAAATCCACAAAGTTGAACCTAGTTTTATATCGTTTATTAGGAATAATAATGCCATGGCAATTTTTCAGAAATCTAGCTGTTACATATTTTGGCGTTTTCTTCGGAGTGGCAGGTAAAATATAAGGGTAAATTTTAAAGCCTAATAACTAAACTGACATTTAGGAGAATTCAATGCACATTTTGTGCTCGAACCGCAACATTTTTACAGGCACAAAAGCTTTTTCTCTCGTTAGGAACGGTTATGCTGGCGAGACTCAAGAAAATGAGACGTTTATCGCTCTAATTTATGGGACGAATTCTGCTAGTTTCACCTCTAAGAAGAATCCTCTAGTGCCGTCCAGACTCTGGCTGTAAAATTCAGCTTTTGGAGCACTTTTGAGAGTGGAGAACAGCAAATATAATGGAGAAAACGTGTAGTTGACTTAAATTGGCGCTACCATGAAAGACGAGAACAACTTCAAGTTGTTAGTGTACAAAAAAGAATGGAAAGTGTTGGAAAAATATTTTTAAGCTCGCAGACACAGCACTGCGTAATTGCTCATCGGTCTTCAGATTTGCCCTAGTTTTCTGTTTAACTGACTCTTCAGGAAGCAACTCTCTCGTGATTTCTCGTCTTCCAAAAGAATTTAAAAATGTAGGAAGGCGCATAGCGTTGTGTCATCCTGAATTGTTAAAGTGGCATGTATTCTTTGAATGTCTGTCAAAAGGTGTTTTTAAAAAAAAATTAGAGATCATCTCTCTAATCTCTAAGTTTAACTCACGGGCAAAACATGCAAAGAATGTCCTTGATCATACACGAATTATACGCTGCTGGTTTTAAACAAGTATATTTAAATTTATTCTCAGCATAACAACCATTGCATAAATTATTATCCTATTATAGAATTGTATGTTTGATAATCTGATAATGATCTGAGAAAATATTGTTTGCTTCTTATTTCTCCCTCTCTCTCTCTGATTAATTGTATATATTCCATTTTGTACTTCGTGTTATTAATATCTGGCTGTGAAGTTTTTGTTTTTCAGCTCTGTGAGATGCTGGTCTGGTTTTTTTTTCTTTTTTCGTCAAAAGCAGAAATGTATTTTCTGTTTTGATCTTATAAAGAAACCCAGTGCATATTAAAACTTATTCTATTCTTGCTATGAAGTTGCTGGTAGGCCATTCCGATTTTATTTAAGTCTGGTTCTCAAGTCAGCTGGCCAGCATTTTCCCTCGTATATTTGAACTGACGTAAATCAAAACATTATTGGCAACCACATAATCTAAGAATTATCATTAATGAGGCACCATAAAACTTATGGAGATGTTTTTGGAAATTTTAATTGAGAAAGCGTGAGAAGGGGAGGAGGATATACAGCAGGAAGGTAGGCAAATTGCGCTAACGCTTGAAGAGAATCTGAAATTGGAATAATAGATATTTTAGATATTTTCTTAAGGACATGTCATGGAGTAGGCACTCCGCCGTGCGCTGGAAAATTTTGGGCAAGACCTTTCATGTAATAGCAAAATACTTTTTTGCAAAATACTTTTAATGATTAAACGTGGTTACTTTTCCTTTTCAGGCAAGTATCACTATTTTATTTACGCTAGATATATTTTGACAGAATATATTTGTGCGATTTGAACGACAGATTCCATGAAATTCAACAAAGCCATCTATTTTCTTATGTGAAACAGAAAGTCCACGGATTGAATTCTAAAAACATTCATATTCCGTGATACCAAAAGCCTTCTTCAAGTCAGGGAACGCCATATTGAGTGGTTTGTATCATTTTTCCTATGAACATTTACCGGTCAAATATGGTCTTTTTGATTTATCTGTTTTTTTTTTAAATCCAAAGAGGGCGTAAGCTAGGTGTCTTCAAATTGTCTGTCTATTCTTTGACTGATTATTCGTGTATTTCTGACGCACTTGGCGGCAATCTCAGGAGTGCTATGACCCGCCAATCTTTCAGTTTATTGATTCATAGGGTCATTCCTGGGAAAAAAGTCCTCGATTAAAGTTGCTAATATTTTAGTTAGTATATCAATCTTATTTACAATTCTATGAAAAACGTTTTTCCGTAGCCTTTCATTCCTTTCCGATATTGATAGATCACCTTAATACATAAAACGAGGTTGAGTGCTATGTATCGACTTGGTGGTACCACCTCTGACTTACAGACACCTCTCACATACGGACACATGCATGAGGACAGCTCCTGTCCGTTTGTGAGAGGTTTTACTGTATGGTGTGGTCTCAAAACTTTGCAACTCCCCATCGCATTCATCTCTACTGTCGTGGAAAAATTATGTAGGCTCAAGTTTGGAAACTGATTATAAATGAACCATAGCACCTATATGAATGCAAGTTAAATCAAAATTGAGCTTATTTTATTTTGCTTTTAACAATGGTGGTCGATTATTTTTGCATTATATTTCCAACTTTTCATCACGACGAGAACAAAAACAATGCCCATTTTTTTGTCATTTTTGAACGGAACACTCTTCATGGCATGTAATAATAAAGAAACTTGACTTCATGATAAAAACAACTTAGTTTAAATCCACACAATTTTATTACAAACTTCGGTTTCAGCAACTTCGTGCCATGAGACCTGATGATGGCACGAAGTTGCTGAAACCCGGGCCGTTTGTAATAAAATTGTGTGGATTGAAACTAAGTTGATGGTGTCAGCTCAGGCGAAGTAAAAGTTACATCGGGTGTTCCCCAGGGAAGCGTGATAGGCCCAATTTTATTTCTTCTGTACGTAAATGATTTGAATACAGTAGTAAAAAATAGAAAGCTCCGTCTTTTTGCCGATGATGCAGTAGTGTATAAGGACATTAGAAATGAAGAGGACAGTCAGTGTTTAGCTAAGGATTTAGATGCGATTGATGATTGGTGTGATAGTTGGCAGCTAGAATTAAACTTGAAGAAATGCGCGATAATGAACTTTTGGAAAAAGAATGGCTTTCCCCGGAATAATTATTGCATCAAAGAGAAAAAAATATCTAACGTAGAATCTATTAAATACTTAAGCGTCACCAATACTGAAGACATGTCATGGGGAAACACATCAGGGAAATTACTAGTGTAGCAAACCGTAGATTAGGATTCGTAAAAAGGGTTCTAGGCAAATGCGATGAAAGAGTACGAGAAAGAAGCTATTTTACACTTGTCAGGCCTCATTTAGAATATGCCGCTAGTATATGGGATCCGTACGAGGAAGGTATGATAAAAGAATTTGAGCGCGTGCAAAGGAGATCCGCTAGATTTGTTAAAGGCCGTTATGATAATTGTATAAGTGTTACGAATTTAATAGAAGAACTAGGATGGGAATTACTATCAGAACACAGGTTAAAATTAAGGTTAAACCTTTTAAGTACATTCGAAACAGAGTTGTTCACAGATGACGTTAGATATATATTGAGAACCCCTGCGTATTATGCTAGATTTGATCATCTTAACAAGATTAGAGAGACAGATTGTCGTACCGATAGATTTAAAATGTCATTTTTCCCGCGTACTATAAGAGAGAACAATAGGCAGCGTAGCAAAGGGATAGGTAGGTGAAATATAGTTAGAGTAGTCTGTAGTGCATGATGCATGTAATAACAACCAATAATCCCTTCCTTATTATGTAGATACTAACCATCTAGCTCCATGTGACCCTATTATCGAGCAAGTCTCCCTTAAATATCCTAGTTGCATGTCAATAGTGCATGTTTGGTGATCTTCACCCCCTGCCACACACCCTCGTGGTGGCTCGCAGGGTATTACGTAGATGTAGATGTAAGTTGTTTTTATCATGAATATAACTCTCTTCCACAAAGTTAAGCCGGAGACGATTTCTCATGTAAGAAACTTGACATTTAATCGACATGAAACTGTTATACTGTGTAGCAAAAATATATTTAAATATATCGCCGAGTTTTTGATTATTTCAAACTTGCCATAAACAGTTTTCATCAATTTCATGAAAAAAAAAACAATTTATTGGTTATGAATTGTACAGCAAGCAAGATCTTGGTCTTGTTTTTAAGCTCTTTTCAGTCGCATTTAAAAACAACTATTACCGTTGTTTACCCACATTAAGACAGCAAATTTCGACAAATGCGCCAAAAAGGCACGAATTTTCACCACCCCTCTCTCGAAAAAGTCTGCCCCTCACCGCCAGCACGAAAAAACCACCGGCACTTTTTTTTGTTCTCATCGTGATGAAAAATCGGAGATGTATTGTAAAAAATTATCGACAACCATGGATAAATGCAAGATAATATAAGCAAAAGTTTGATGTATCTTGCATTCATGCAGGTACTTCATGGTACTGCAGGTACTTAAATTCATACATTTTAATCAGTTTCCAAACTCGAGTCTACGCACTTTTTGCACCGACAGTGGGCGTCGTAATTGACTTTCCAGTTCGTGTTGCTGAAGACAAATCGCTCTGTGTTCTGCATTTGTATATTTTTATTTATCTGGCTTTATATTAACATGACTAAAAAGAGAGAACTCTTAGTATTTTCCACACTTAAAACTTTAATTCCCGACCCAGGTTTCGACTGCCTTGCAATCATTTTCCAAGGCACATTATACATGGTATGCGAGTTAATATATAGATCTGGGGAGGGGAGGGGTTGGGGGAAGAAGTGGTTGGTTGACGTCTAAACGACGACGCTAAACATTTAATCGAAGAGGACCATTTAAGTGACTTTTTGCCGGAAATCCTACATGTTGAGAAGAAAGGAGCCAAATTGGACTTCTCAGAACATTTCGAAATTTTGAGTGCTGCCAAGAACATAAGTGAGAATCTCCTAAATGAATGTGTTTTTCCCTCCCCCACTCCCCTATTATCCATACCTTTCCCCCCAACCACCTCCCACTGACCGTGACGCACGTCTCTGACGTCAACCAACCACTTCTTCCCCCACCCCTCCCCAGATCTATATATTAACTCGCATACCATGTATAATGTACCTTGAAAATGATTGCAAGGCAGTCGAAACCTGGGTCGGGAATTAAAGTTTTAAGTGTGGAAAATACTAAGAGTTCTCTCTTTTTAGTCATGTCGATAGAGTCATTCCACAAAGATACGCCTTCAACAATTAAGTTTATTGGCTTTATATTCTTTTCCTCCTCTACATAACTTTTAGTTCTTAGTCCAACAGGCACTAGTAAAAGGTGACTGAGTTGATGTATCGGCCAGAGTTTCAGCTTCCCGCTCGGTGAGCTTGGATTCAAGTTGCGAAAGTAGCTGAAATGCTTCACTTAATATCGATCGTTATTTGGGCGCTCTGTGGAGAGAACTTGATGCCCTAGGATTGGACTGTAGGCCATTTTCCCCTACGGGCCTTTCGTTAGGAGATGGTTAATGTCTACGCTAGATTTTATTCCATCCTTGGTAGAATACGCACGGAATCCTTCCTTAACTAAACTGCCATATTTGACGGGGCAACCGTTTACGGCAGTTGGGGACAGATTCCTTAGAACCAAAAAAAACTTTAATTATTCCAGTATTTTCCTCATCTTAAGTGAATGGTAGCTGATGCCATGTTCTTGGATATTTGAACTAGGAAATGTTCTAATCCGGAATTATGTAAAAACACTGTTAGCTGCAAGCAGTTGATTTGTTTTGTTTGATTAATCGCGTTGAATTAGTTTCAATCTAAAAGATTGACTCAAATTTCAATATAAATACAGTATTTTTAGAGATATAAGAAAAAAGTATTTGTTTTTCAGATGATATTTTCTATTTGTCTCGACTGGATCTATAATGTGAGATTTTTTACTCCGCAATCCAATGCAATAATATTACTCAGTTTAAAATCATGTCATCCATCCAACGTCAACCAAAATGTCATCTTTAACCGAGTACATTCGTAATGCAACAAATCATGATTTCCGAACAACAAAATTCATGACTATTTCCGAGTTGGGCGTCACAAAAATGCACACAAACCTATGTGTCGCACTGGTAACACACTCTTGCCCTGAATAGGTGCACGAAGTGTGAAGTGGGTGTAGCAGTAGTTATATCAGTAGTACATATTGACAGATATACAAAATGAAAATGAAAAATATATATTTACCTTCAAACAAAGATTACTTTTTTATATTATAATATAATAATAATTTAGTTCCTTTTCAGGAATTACAGGGTGGTAGTACAATAGATAGCCCCTAAGGAATAACCTGTGTTGGGGCTACTGACAAATAAACCGTGCAAAAAACGATAGCAAAAAACAAAATGGTTTACAATTTTTGATAAAACGTTTACAATACAGTGAAGAAACTAATTCAAAAGAGAAAAAGACTCGGAGATATACATAATTAAATAGTGGTTACAAAAAAGAGACACATAAATACAAGATCGAGCGAACTTACTTCAACAATGATATTGCAATATCACTTAATTCATTACATTTAATTCGATAAATATTTCATGTAAATTACGAAACAAAATCTCGATATTTTTATAAGTAATAACCAAGTTTTTACTTTCTTAAGAAATTTTCTTACGTTTTTTTCTTCCTTAATGTGGTTTGGAAGGACGTTAAATATTTTTCGGGATATATGCACAAAGCATCTTTGAAACAAAGTCAAATTAGGCGTGGGTAGAGAAATCGTATTTCTTTCTCACAAGGTCAGTACTTGAGTCCTGGATAACAGATTTGCTTCGTCGCCAATGGAATGGAATAATACGGAAGAAAAAAGAAATTCTCGAGTAAAAGACTTCTTTCAGCTCATGCCATTGGTTATTCATGATGTAAATAATACAAGTTCCTTGGTAACTTTGTGGTATTCCATATTTTTTCAGAGGATTTAATGGTCACATTTACAAAACCACATACTTAAAAACACACACGAGCCGGGTTTCAACGCTTAAGCGTCATCTTCAGGCCTGATAGATCACCTTAATACATAAAACGAGGTTGAGTGCTATATATCGGAAAAGTGGAAAATGGAAAAATGGCTGCCGAAAAATGTTTTTCATCCAATTTTAAATAAGACTGACATACTAACTAAAATATTAGTAGCTTTAATCGAGGACTCTTTCCCAGGAATGACCCTATGAATCGATAAGACCTGAAGATGACGCTTAAGTGTTGGAACCCGGGTCGTGTGTGTTTTTAAGTATGTGGTTTTGTAAATGTACCCATTAAATCCTATTTATGATGTGCTAATAAGCTGACTTTTATGGTGTTTGAGCTAAACATTTTTGCGCGTTTGGAAAAATTGACGCGGAGTGACTGAAATCAGAAACGCACGGTGCAATGTTAACGTTAGTCGATTTCTTCCCGCTTACAGCGCGGAGTACCCTGCACTTATGCTAGGCCTGCAAGTGAAATCTCTCGAAATAAAATAGACTATAAAGTCGAAAGTCGTGTTAGTGTACGAGGAATTGTGCGATTCCCATTACGAGCTGTGCAATACGTGGAAGATGCTGTGATATATATAATGAAAATCACTCGGGAACTTGAACCGTATGTCATAGGCTTCAACAACCCGTCAGCATTAAAGGCTTTGCCATCCAGCCGTTAACTGTAGCTGGACATTTTAATACCTAGCAAATGAACAAAAATGGCACGCATCCCTTCCTTTCTCTTAAAATTAATTTACTTCATCCTCAATGCATGCTGTAAGTATCTCATCGCCCCCTGTCACGCGCCCCTTAGCTTCGTCATGCGGGTTAAATGAGCTAAGGTTAGACTTACCGCAGTGAGAATTCCGACAGGAAGGCAGCGAGGCTTAGCGTTCACGAGATGATGGAGGATGCTTGAGACTAGACGCGGCTGCGGGTTATCTGTCTGTGGCGAGAACTCTTGTTTCTCTCGTCCTCCGAGTTCGTTATCGCCCGTCCTTCGAGAGTCGAATGAGTTCAAGGACACGGGTGCCCTATGTTTTGATACATTGCGATGTGCACGCCGCGGTATTTTATTCCTCTCAAAACCTTTTTAGCGGCGCGGATCGGATGAATGGGATGTTTTGGAACTAGAATTGATTTCGAGACGGCGTGCTGCGTCAGACGTCAACTATCTCCGATCGTGAGTGAAAATGAAATGCGTGAGTAACAGTTATTGCCTTCATGGACGCGGTTGCAGGAAGTTTATGATCGTGGACCGAGCACGGAAACATTATCGGCCGCTGAAGTTGCGTGCGTTTTTTCAACTATAGTCTGTTGCCGACTGTTTTGTTACGTTTTTGTCGCGAGTCGAATTAATCTTTATCCAATAAAGTATCATGCTATTACCTGCCTTTGTAATTGCTATACAGAAGTAAGATGACGTAAATCTCGACTTTTCGTGGAGTTTGTTTTCAAACTAAGCTATTCGCATCTCAAGAAACGGACTGCAGCGCCATTTTAACGGAATTAACTCATTTTGGCTTCAAATTATGCAGATATTTTCCAATATTCAAAAAAATATTGTAGCAGAATTTCGTCATGATTTCAAATACCGCATCGGACACTCTAGATGTCATCTGCTTTTATTGAGGAGAGCCATCAAAGTTTTCTTTTTGTATCACTTCTGCCACATATTGCGTGGTAAGTTCAAACGAATGAACAGATTCCCTCAAATAAAATGCGATCCAAATAGTTTTTTTGACTACCTTAAAAAAATGAATGAAATGTGCACTCAATAACCCACGATTATTTCCTGAGTCATTTTAATCAATAGGTTGAATTCTCATGGTGGCAATTGTGAGCGTAAAACCTTTAGAGGAGGGTTGGGCCAAATGAATTCATTCAGTGGCAATCGAGTAGGTACCCGAAATAATACCTGCGTACCCGGACGAGTGCATGAGTACTTGGATGAACACTTGGGTGGTCAAATTATACCTGGATACCAGGAAACAATAGCTGTGAGATAATCCATAAAGTGGTAGATCTCATAACAATATTCGGGTTGCAGGAACACATCTAATGATTAAATAACTTATTCACCAATACTTCATAGCTTGGAATATTCGATCTAATCTCCTATGGTCGGATAAAATTTGTGAAAATTTAGTCTATAAATAATTAATAATGCACATAACAATTAGTCAGTAAGAGTAAATCAACTACTCATATGTTTCCAAACAACACTTTTATCAAGTAATTAGTACCCAAGCGGTTAATTGTGCGTCCGCTAGTATTCAGGTACTCGAGTCTTCATTGAGGCACTCAGATACTCAAATGAATACCTGGATACCGGGTACTCATTTGAGTACCTGAATGCCGCAATTAAGACTCGAGTACCTGAATGAATACCGCTGAATACGAGTACCCAAATGGAATACGCAGATAAGTACCGAGTACCACATCATTGGCCATATCATTCAACCGGGTATTCACGTATTCATATTCAGATAACAGGTTCTCAAGTGAATACCTGGTCAAAATATAAACTTGAGTATCTGGTATCCAGGTATTCATTTGAGTTCCCAAGTATTCATCCGAGTACTCATGTACTCTGACGGATATCCAGGTATTCATGAGGGTACTTCATTACCAGTGAATGAATATATTTGGGTTATCCCTACTACAGAGCGGTTTGCGTTTGCTATGACAAAAACGATTACGCGAAAGAGGGGACCGTGATCCCACCGCTGAACTGAGTTAGTGGGATGTGAGATCGTACGTATGCCTGTCAAGGTGAATGATGTGTACCATTCCGTCAGTTTTGCAGGCGAAATTATCGTAGCTTTCATGAGTTCTTTTAATAAAATTGAGGTTCCTTTTTTTGGTAAACCCTAAAGCATAATTAATGTAACACTGGGCTTTCTTGCGTAATGAAAGCTTCAGTTGTTGCAGTGATGTATATTTGTGTTCATCCGTTCGATAAATTCGTACTGAACTCCAAAATGCTTCCCCTCTGACACCTGAGGTGTAGTTTTTATAGTGCAGGCTTGACTCACTAGACTTTAACTTCCTTACATCCGGATATTGTAGGACAGGCTAGGGGAAAAATGTATGAGACATTATTTTGTCGAACTAATAGGTTCAATGACTCCTTTCTAAGAAGCCTTGATTGCTACTGCGAAAACTGAACGCAACGCCAAACATACGCCCTAACACATGTTCGATGGTGCAAGGAGTTGGAGCTATAAATCATTATCAGTGAATGCACCACACTTTACTTCCTGCGAAAGTCATCACAAAAATGCCGTACCTATGCCGTGGATCGAGTAAACATAAAATCTTCAGATACAGTAAAATATCTTGGAATTACCTTAACTCCTGATATATCGTGGGGAACACGCGTACAAATCATATTAGATCATATTAGGCGCAACAATAAAGAAACTGGGTTTTGTTTAGCGTATAATAGGAAGGTTCTCGAATGAAAAAGTGAAAGAGATGTGCTACTTCGCTCTGGTTAGGCCACACCTCGAATACTTCGCGAGCATTTGGACCCTGGTCATAAAGATTCTACATTTACATACTACCGTGTGAGCCGCTGGATGGGCGTGTGGCATGGACTGTTAGGACAACAGCCGTGTAAAGATGCAAGGGATAAGGTTTTGGGAGGTGATGTGGTAACGCGTATTATGGGAGTGTATTCAGTGGAGCTCTGTTTTTATTGTGGTAGCTCACTTTGCGCGGAAAAAACGAGATTTTTCTATATTTCTGCCTATATATTCGGCAGATTGAACCAAAAAATTAATAAAATACAAATAAAAGCTTCACGCTTCGTTAAAAACTGCTGCGAGTGAACATATAGCATTTCACAACATTAACCCTTAGCGGTCCAACGTCGAGCTGAGGTCGACACAAGAGAGCGCTGCGATTATTAGTTAGTTTGATAAATAAGGCATTTAAACACAGCGCTCTCTTGTGTCGACCTCAGCTCGATGTTGGACCAGATACTAGCGCTCGGACTGTCGAGTCTGACTCAACGTTGGACCAGATACTAACGCTCAGACTGTCGAGTCTGACTCGACGCTGGACCGCTAAGGGTTAAAAGGTATTAAGGTGCGAGTCCCACGATTTTATGGCGGCTCGCGGGGAAGGATCCAAATACTTTTAATCCGATGTTTCGAGGTGAATTTAGCTGATAACGGTTAAGACAATCGAACGCCTGGTCGGGATGAAAATGTTTGGTGGCGAAAAACTTGCTAATTAATTGACGTCCATCGTGCCGCACAAGTTTGAAGAGCGAATTCTGCCTTAGTTAACCGCGGCACAAATGGGGTTGCTGTTTCGACGTTTCCCGAAATGTCTCCCTCGAGATCAAGTTGGGATTCATGTATTAACTCAACGGGGAGAATGGTCTCCGCGAAAAAAAAGACCCGCTGGCGGGGAATGTCACTCGAATAATTCATGACATTGGGCCACGTGAACAGAATGACGTTGCGATCCCATTGGGACGTGAGATTAAACTTCATCGAATTCGTATACCTCTTCATTATGAAATTGATTTGATGTGATTAGGTAAAGTAGTTTGTGCCGTTGAAGTTTAATAAAAATTTTGGTTGAACATTAGAACGCGCTGAATGCTGTGGGTATGGTTTATCTTGAGAGTATTCGCGTTAAAAGACTACATCTACATCTAAGAAATACCGTGCAAGCCACCACTAGGCTGTGTGGCACAGAGTTAATCCACACCAGGCATGCAGCACTCATCCCAGTTCAAATCAGAACCGCGCACGTTCCCTCGAATGCCAGGCGCAGGTCAGTCAGGGCAGTCAGGGCAACGGCACGCAGTCAGACCACAAACCATACGTAGAAGAACATGCAACCATGCAGCACACTACTCAAGATATAACTGCTGGTTGGTATTATTAATGTGGCAAATAAATAGCACTACAAAAGACATGCAGGAGTATATCATGCCGGAGATTGCATGCGAAGTTAGTATATACACTATACCTTGAGATACTGAGCACTACTGAAAAAACCTATTTAACCTAGTCAGTATTCTGGAACTGATCTATCACAACTAGAATGGTCCCTTATTGTACGTGAAAAAAATGACATCTTTAATCTATCGGTTCTGCAGTCTGTTTCCTTAATCTTAGGCAAGGGCGATCCCAGGGGGATAAAGGGGATACATCTGCCCCCGAAAATTTTGGGTTTTACCGAGTAATTTTAACAACTAGACGTAGTTATCAAATACAACATTAAACACTTCGATCACTAATCTGAAAAGTATTATAGTTATTATTATGCTCATTATTATACAGATATAATGATGTAACAGTATTATAATATTTTGGGATGACTGAAAATTGCCATAATTTTATGGTAGTCTCCCCACCGAAATAAATTCCTGGGGTCGCCCCTGATCTTAGGGATCTACATATACACACAACCCTTCGGGCCGCCACATGTGTGTATGGCCGGGGGTGCGAGGACTCCAACCATGCAAAGCCGTAAAGGATGAGGTTTTAGTAGGTGAAATAGTGAAGTGCATTACGGGTGTGTTTTTTCAAAGGAGCTCAAACTTAATTATGGTCTCTTATTGTGCGTAGAAAGAACAAATGTTTGTATCTTTCTGTTCAGCAACGTATATCTCTTGTTTTATTTTTAATTTTTTTTGCCTTTTTTGCTTTATTTTTGCTTCTTATTATTTTTATTCATTACTCAATATTTATTGCTTATGATGGACCTTGAGATATAGTGTGGCGTCAATATGATATTCTCTGTGTCGCTCCGAAACAAACCTGTTCTGAATTTCGTCAAGCAAACTAAGACCAGCGTGTAGCCTCTGAGTGAAGCTAGCGGCACTCTGATTGGTTTAGTACAGAATTTCACGCCATTAGGTGTGGGTTTAGGCTCCCGTACTGATCTTTTGGAGAATATCCCCGTGTACACCTTACGAGAGTGCTAATTTTAAGTTCTACTTTTATGGCACCAGCCGCATGTTCTCAGCTGAAAAATCTTCACAACTGAGACCCCGAGTTGAAAGCCGGCACTCCAGCTCCCGCAACAACTCAATTGTCTTTATTTAATACTATAATTTATAAATTGAAGAATAGAAATAGATATTTACGGAGATTTAATGACTTTGATTAATGGAATTAGATATAGGTCAGTAATGACAGTATGAAAGCGTGGCATTATGTGTTCCCATTAGTTGATATGAAGCTTGGAAAATTACGTTGCAATGGAGAAAACTGCGTAGCTAAAGGTTGTCGAAGCGCTTATATAGTTTTTGAAAGACGAGTAACCCCATGTGATAACTTTTCTTGATACGTTATCATTTTTGGGCCACATATACTGAAATTTTGTCACCACAAGCAATAAAAGGAGGAATTTCACTGTGCTACGAGATGCCAAGTTTGAATGAGACATGGCTCATTTGTCTGATTCCGATTACTCGGGGTTTAATTATTCATCTGTTGAGTTTTTAATCCATGAGCCTTTCTGACTATTGAGTAATTCATCGGGAAAGAGGTCGAAAACCACCGTTATCAGCTCCTAATTGGGGTAATCACATGGAAACCTTATCTTTCATATTTATGCTGTGGAAAAATGTCATTTTGATAGACAAAGGGAAGATAATCGCTGTGTTTAACTTATCTTTCCGCTTGTCTGTTCATCTTTTCGACCAAATTTGGATCGACTATATGTAATCGTTTCTTTAGAGGTGTACCTAATAAAATATTAGTGATGAAACTGGTAATGTAATTTTGGAGGCACTTTATTGTTGATGTTCGAGTGTTTGGATATGTAATTTCAATGTCTTCCTGGCTGTTACATTCTCCTATGTCGATATTTATTTCCATCCCGCCGCTCCATTAAAAGCTCTTTCCCTCTTCCTCCCTCTTTGAGAAATTATTACATCATGGCTTGGACGAAAGTACCTATGAGTGAAATCGTGTAAAAAGATAAGGGTACAAGGTTTTAAAAGACTAGTATATGTAACCTTTTTTTCCATTAAAACTTACTTTCACCGGTAGATCGCCTCCAAAAAAATATCAGTAATTATTAAAGCCCATAATTGCCGTGTTAAAATTATTAAGGCGGTCTGACTATTCCGTCATATTGGGCCTCACACGTGAAAGAGGTGATCGGTGTAGTGTTATAAGATAACTTTCGCTAATCATTTCTTCATTACCGGTATTTTAAAAATAGTTTGAATGGGTTAGGAATAATTTATCTGATTATTTTTATTTAAAGTATTTATTAGTACCTCTTATTCCGTTGTAACTTTCTTTTTATGAAAAGTATTTGGAAAAATTCACTCAACTCAGTCAATTGATTTGTTTGTGTTCAACTGTTGTTTTTCTATGCTTACCGTCTTTCATTCGCAAATTCAGCATAATAGTCTAGATATTCTATGTGCAAGCATACATAAAATAATTAGAATACAGTGCTACATTTCCTCGTGAAAGATGTTAGGCGTAGAATCATAGCAGTTCAACACTTAAGTTATATGTACCACGAAGTTCCGCTTTTTTTCGATTGCGCATTAAGTCCAACAATTGAAGGTCGAAGTAGTTACCGTGGTGGTGCGCAGAAAGATTGATGTATTAGGAGAATTCTCGATGCGGGAAATGTTTCAAATTTGCGTGCGGCAAATGTTGATTCGTAATTTCAGCTTTATCGATCCATATTTATGTTTCAGGGGTTAAAATTACATGCACCTTCGACCCCAACTTAAAATCCATTGCATCCCTAGCACACGTCTTCTTGGCGGCTCGCGGAGTAGTATGTTGGTGTATGCCTCGGTTGTAAATTACCTTATTAACTATTTACTCTGTTAGAACCGTTGAGAGTAAGAACGGTGAAAGTCAAAATCTTCGCTTTTTGGCGAATGAGACTTTGAGCCTTTGAACAAAGAAATAAGTCACATATGTTGCCTTCTAGTGAAATAAACTGCAGATAGACAATCACCTTGGATGCACGAAACAATACAGATAGAGGAATGCTTGTGAGCAAATGAAAAACACTGATTTACACCACTTATCCTCTCGATAATCTTAATGGTCTCAAATCGATCTGAACAGGCTATCGGCTGGCTGATGCAATAAAAGCTGACCTCAAAGATAACATCATGCTACAGTAACAGAAATGTCACATTGCGGTTAACGTTAACTAGACATTATGAAACCCCCAATTATGTAACCTGGTATATGAGAAGGAAAACAAAGATTCGGTTATATAAAACACTCATCCGTGCAGTAGGTACTGTCTTGCGGCTGTGAATCTTGGACAATGTCAGTCAAATCTGCGGAGTTGGTGGACAGATTTGAGGGAAAAGTACTGCGGAGAATATAAGGGCCTGTGAACAGAGGAGGAGTATGGAGAATCCGGCTTAACGACGAAATATATAGCCTTTATAAAGAAGTCAGTATTTCCTCCTGATGCAAACTAATGAGTCTCCAATGGGCAGAGCATATCCTGCGGATGTTGGAGGATAGGGTAGCTAAGAGTGTTCACTGGACATATAGGAGGGAAGAGACCGGTGGGAAAATCCAGAGGTCGGTGGGAAGAGTACGTCAGCAAGGATGCACATGGACTGCTTCGGGTGAAGAATTGGGGAAGTGTGGCAGAGGATAGATAGGAGTGGAGGAAGAAAATCGAGGCCAATGCCCGATTTGGGCTTTAACGCCATTGAAGAATGGGAAATTTTACAACCGAGCCATAATGTCTTTTGCAATGGTTTAGGGCTTAAGACTTATATGACGATAGGATTTGGAATACCCGATTGGAAATTATTTTCTGCGAAGGTAATCATGCTTTTAAAGCCAAGGCGTTCTTATTTTTGAGGCATATTCTACGCTTTTTTTCCTTGAATTTTCCATGCTTTCCGGCTCCGGTTGTTTTAAGGTCTTAATTATACCCCGCTGATATTTTTTACGTCCATTGTTCCTAACCCCGCTCTTTTTTTTTACTTCCGAATCCATTTTTCGAGCCGCGAGAACATTTTATCCATAAAGGAGGGTGAATGTTAATTCGCGGGTCTTTTTTTGCACGGCGCGAGGAACATACTTTTTTTTTAGGAGAGAGATTGGGGTTTTGCGAGACGAGGAGTGTGAAATCGGGCTAAAACTAGGCGGCTTTAATCTTCATCAGTTGGGTCCGTCATCAGACAACGTCGGCTGCGGAGAACCTTGACAGGTCGGTTAGGGAAGCTTACCTTGCCAACTTCCGTTCATTCCTGAATGGCTCTTAAAAAGGATTTGTTAAGCGGGTGGTTTTCAAATTCTTGACGTTTTGGAACTTAATGTAATCGAAACCGAGTAGCGGATTTACCGAGAATCCTCCAGAATCCCCGACACATACACATATCATAATTTTGACAACTTATACTTTCTGCAGCACGGTGGAATGAACATTTTTTCATCCTTATAAATGATATCTCATAATCATTGGTCGTTCAATCCTAAGATTGGTTGACTTCAGCCCTCCAACCGTCCCTATCCAATGCTAGCTCCCTTACCTATTGGTATCTCTTCCTATGTAACTTCCTCTTTATTTGGTCCATGAACTTATTCCTGGGTCTTCTTCTGGGAAATTTTTCCTCTATTTTTTCTTCAATTATGTTCTTCACAAACCCATTGTGTCTCAGGGTGTGTCCAATCCATCTGGTTCATCTTTTGTGTGTGGTGTTTCATATTATCCTTTCCCCTTCTACTCCTCTGTACAATTCAAAATTTCTTATTTCATCAGTCCATTTTATCTTAAGCATCCTCCTCCAGCACCAGGTTTGGAAAGCTTTCAGTCTGTTCTGGTCAGCTTTTCCTATGGTCCGTGCTTCCGACCCATTGAGTTCCACACTCCACGCGAATGTTTTCACGTACTGTTTTGTAGTTTATAGTCCTATCTTTTTTTAGCAACATCCATCTTCCTCAAATGTTTGTTAATTTTCCGATATTATCGATAAAAACAATTTTCCAATATCAAAGTTTGGATCGGTGGCATGACACTAAAATGAGCGTCTAACTTCCACTCTCTTTCCATCAGTCATTTTTTTTGCATTTATAGCGTCATCAGCTCTTATCATCTCAACGATAAATAAATTTTAAATGAACTGCCAGTTTCTTTTCATTACAGCTGGAAATGTCGATAAAAAGCCTGAGAGTTGGTGGAACATTTATAAGCGCTTATTCTGGAGGTTTCATTTGAAGTTAGAAAAATAAGTATCAAGTCTTACTAAACCAGTTGATATTTTGTCATTAGCATAAGCCTCATCGATTCAAAATCATTGGTATTGTTCATTACTGCATCTGAATCAGTTTTTAAGAGTTGTCGAGTACTTTTTTTTAATGAAGAGCGGAGCAATCAAAATGCAGAACAATGCGGAGAGGATAGTTGGGACGAAAAGTATGCATTTTTTTCTCTTCGGGTGAATCCATATTCAATCGAGATTGGCCCTGAATTAAAACAAAACACACTCAGCGGCAGCCTAGATGAAATAAAATGGAACTTGCATTAGCGCCCGAGGGGAAAGAAGTGATGTTACGGAAATAATACTACTGCTATTTTATAGTGAGTTTCCCTCCTGTTAACAATAATGTAACCGAGCGTGGAGAGAAATGATTCAGTAAATTATCATTTAGCATTTACTGAAATGCTATCATGACTTTGCGCGTGAGGGAGAAATTGTGGGTCGAAGGGCCTCGTGTGACTATGCTAATGAAATAATGATCACACAAACGGAGTGATATTTGCTTGACAGTTGTAAGTGGGGATCGACTCCTAACTTATAAGCAACCACCATAAATGTCAAATTCACACTCTTAAACTAAGATGTGCCCTGTTAGGCAGTCTATAAAGAGCGTTTAAACTCTTTTATACTCTATGGGCAGTGGTTATAATAACGCAAAGGTTTATGGTTCTCATGATAGATTGTTAGTTTATGAGAGGTTCGAGCTTGCTCGAGCCATTAAAAGAATAGAAAGATCAAATTCCTTTGTATTCACTCTACAAATACATGTCATCAACTTCTACTCCAAACCCCTTTTTTTCCAATTTCATCTACATCCACATTTGCCAAATACCTTGCAAGCCACCACTTGAGTGTGCGGCACGGGGTAATTCTCCACCAGGCATGCAGCACTTGTCCCAAGAGAAATCCGAACTGCGCGCACGTTCGCCCGGATGCCAGGCGCAGGCCAAAGGCAGTCAGGATAACAATTCGCGGTCAGACTAGACAATAGGAGAGTGCTACGCACACGAACACGCAACTATGCAGTACGCAATTCAAGATACAGCAACTGTTTGTATTACTAATGCGACTGAGGAGTATTACTACAAGTTACCAAATCATGCAAGAGCTATATCTTGCCGGAAATTTTATGCGGGATTGATTTCTGATAATGCTCTTAAGATGGATAAATGTCCTTCAGGTATTCTATTGGCAAAGCAGGTCCATGTTTCCCGACGTTTCGGAGAATGACTTGTGTTAGCTAAGGCGTATGCGCGTATTCCTACCTTCCCTAACGTATTTAAGGGTGTTGGTTCTCCAGGTATTACTTAAATGAAAACCAGTTGGGAAAAAGCCGCGGTTGAAGTTTTTAGGTTTTAAACGGATCTCAGTCGGAACCTTTTCAATCTCTTCATTGATGATCTCACCTCATTGGTTCTTTTCTCCCAAGCCCAGATCTCACTCTACGCAGATGACTGCAAAATATTCAAACAGATTGAGAATGTGAAATCGTTTCAGGATTTACATGGTGGAAATGTGATATATCCATGATAAAATATAACACAACAATAGTAATATCCACACTTTAATATATTACTTAAACACCGACCAGGGTTTCGACGAACTATGTCATTTTCAAGGTGACATAGTATGACATAGTATGTCGAAACCATGGTCGGTGTTGAAGTAATATATTAAAGTGTGGATATTACTATTGTTGTGTTATATTTTATCATAGATTGAGAATGTTTCCGATTGATATCTCCTACACGACGACTTGTCTAAGACCTCAGAGTGGTGCAGTATGTGGGAGCTTAAGTTGAATAACAAAAAATGCAGCCCCATGACAATAACTACGAAGAAAAATCCCATTAATTTCGTCTACACCATTAACTTAATGCCACTGACTCACGTGTCCTCCATCAAAGATCCGGGAATAATTGTTGACCACAAGCTTCATTTCGGTGACAATATATAGGCAATTAAATCGAAGGCCATGTCTTTATTAGGTTATACAAGATAGTGGACGAATTGACTTTGTGGAATTTAGACATATTATAATAATTAATACTTTGTAATTTTTAACACTATTTTATTGTCCAAGGAGCCTGACCAGTTTCAATGTCAACACATTATCTACAGAGGCAGAATACATAGTACAGAGATGGTGTATTTATATACAAACAGGGTACCATGCGGGGAAGGGAATAAGGAGGGGGTTTAGGGAAGGAGCATCTTTGAACTTTTGACGCGGTTTGTATTTATGTTTCCCGTGTCATCGCTTTGCTAATCCCCTACCCCCCCCTCTACAAGGATCCTTTCCCCTCCCTAAACTCCCTCCTTCCCTAAATCCCATTCTTCACCAAACCCCCTCCTTTTTTCCTTCCCCTTATGGTACCCTGTTTATATATAAATCCACCATCTCTGTACTTGGCATTCTGCCTCTGGAGATGATGTGTTAACATTGAAACCGGTCAGGCTCCTTGAACAATAAAATTGTGTGGAAAATTACATGTTATAATTATTATACTATCTCTATTAGGTCTTTTATGTCGATTCGCAGATATCTCAAAAGATCCTGCACTACAGTCCTACTTCTCATCCATTGTTCTTCAGACTTATCGCTAATGACTTATCCCTCCCCAATATGGCCTATGTCAGCAGCCTCAAATCTCGCTACCCTTAATAGTGTCACAACTTTCTTCGCTAAAATAGTGAAATGCAGAATTCCAAATTCCCGCGATGCATCCGCAAACGAGGTACAATCTTCCATCTCCATTTGTAGTCACTTCCATCACAGAATAAAATCCGACTTAAAACTCATTTACAATACCATTAATTCTTCCATTGCCAGTCCCGAACTCACCTCAGTCATCAACATCAGAGTGCCTTCCCGTCCCACCAGATCTAACTCATTACTCAACACCACAACTCCAAGATTATCACAAATTATACGTTCGCTCTTCTTCCGTCTCTCCTCCCTGATAAATTCACTTCCTACTGATATCGATCCCTTTCCCCTATTTCCAAAACACTTCACCAACTTGGCCTCCGCTCATCTTTCCTCAAATAAACAGCGAACCTAGACAGTAACAGGCTTGGGCACCAACTCCAGATCTTCAAAGTCAATTTTGTTGCTGTTACTTTGTTATTTTAGCTGTTATGTGTCTTTTTGTATTTGTTGCAATTGCAATTTAAATTGGGAATATTGCTGTATGTGGAATATTTTTGTTTAAATAAATATATAAATGGCTTCTTTGACAAGGCGGTCCCTATAACCTTGCGTGTGGCTGAGAAGTTTGGCCCCCTCCTGCTGTATGGCATGGTTCTCTTGCTGATTTCTGCGGTTGAGCCAAACGGAAATGCCTCGAGTGCTCCTCTAACCTTGTCTCGATTTTGCAGCCAGTCTCTCCGTTGCATATCGAACATAGTGTAAAAATCAAGTTCAATCTGCGAAAAAAAATATCATGGAAATAATAAAATTATGTAAGAATTTTTCTTCAATGGCCGTAATTATTGGCAACACTCGTCAAAAGAAAGAAAATGTTTACTGTGTTGGTTTGACGGAAACGTCATTGACCAACCAAATCCTCCCAATCAGAAAATCCTCTGTGACGGTTTACGAGAGCGTTAATTCCTCGCCAGTGACCGCTGACGGTCACTTCCCGTTTCCGTTAAACCAACACAGTAAATATTTTCTTTCTTTTAACGAGTTGAAACGTTTCGCGAAAGGAAGGGGTGGCAGTAAACGTCACTCTTCTTACTCAGCTCATTCGATATACTCATTTTTATTTCAAGACTGGGTCACCCAAAACACAGCGGCCCCTGATTTTACAGGCAAGAAGGGGGTAAGGAGTCGGACTCAGGACCGAAGAGGAGGCGAGCAAAACTCTGGTACCTTACGCTGCAACAGCAAGGGAAGATCCGTGTAGACTGGGCGTCGGCTTCGGGAGCGGTCAGGATCTCCGCTCGATCACTCGGAAACAGAATAATGAATGATAACATGTCTAGGGATGGCTGCCCTTTATATATGCCCGGGTCCCATCCTACGCGAGGTTAAACTTGCTGCATAACCGGGACCCGCTTAGTTTGTTTACAGGCCAGCCACCGCCACCCGGGAGAGCCTCTTCCTTCGCAGGGACTACTTCTATAGCCCCACTCGACAGCTTCTATGGCAGAGCCAGACAACTCATGGTCGGCTCATCCTCCCTTGTTTCTCCCGGCTGTCTTCCATGCGCGATGGAATTGACTCTTCTATAGCCCCACTCAACATCTTCTATGGCCATTACCTCCCCCTCTCCGCCGAGACGTGCTCGACCGAGGGACGCTCGGCCAGACACCGACTCCAGCCACCCATCTACCACCCACCCACTCAAACCCTCCCACACGCCACTATTTCTATCCCGCTGAGGATATGAACTGTAGGAACGATGTTTAACAAAGTTTTAAGCACAAGATACTCTATGAAAATAAAATATTACTCTATATTCTTCGATATTCACATCATTACAATACTATGTAACCAAATGCAGCACAACCATGGTATATCTCATGCTGTCTAACTATATAAGGTCTTTTCACCTCCGTGTATCGGCTTTACCGTATTTCTCTCTAACGAGCGCCCCTCCTGCGGAGGAACCAGTCAAAATATAATGTCATCGCTTATCTAACTTTAAGGTCCATTCACCTCCTTGCTGTATCGGCTTCACCGTCTTTTCCTATTCGCGAGCGCTCCTCAAGCGGGGGTCAAATCAAAAGTACAACATCAGCGCTCATACCATACAAATGTGCAAACCTATATTTGACGTTGGACAAAAAAATGAATAATAGAAAAAAATATACATATATACGAGGAAAAACACATAGACAAAAAAGGTTAAAAAAGCATTATTTAACAACAAAATAAATAAAAAACATAAAATAAAATATAGACATATAATTGTGTATATAAATAAATAAATAAATAAATAAATAAATAAATAAATAAATATATATATATATATATATATATATATATATATATATATATATATATATATATATATATATATATATATATATATATATACGTTGATGGATTGGAGTCAGCCATGCGGCGATGAACACACGATGTGGATAGGATGGAGGAGATAGACACACAAAAAAAGAGACGATCACACTTACATAGCTAGCTTTCGGAACTAGTCCGTCTTCAAGGCGTATATCGGAACAAATGTCGTGTGCGCTGGTGAGGATAGGGGTAGGAGGGGCGGTAGGTTAGGGGAGTGGGGATGGGGGAAGGGGTTTTTCCCAGCGGTTGACGAACGGTTCTTGAAAAGGGGAAATTTTTACCAGCTCGTGTCTTGGCCCTTGGAGCTGGTAAAAATTTCCCCTTTTCAAGAACCGTTCGTCAACCGCTGGGAAAAACCCCTTCCCCCATCCACCACTCCCCTAACCTACCGCCCCTCCTACCCCTATCCTCACCAGCGCACACGACATTTGTTCCGTGATACGCCTTGAAGATGGACTAGTTCCGAAAGCTAGCTATGTAAGTGTGATCGTCTCTTTTTTTGTGTGTCTATCTCCTCCATCCTATCCACATCGTGTGTGTATATATATATATATATATATATATATATATATATATATATATATATATATATATATATATATATAAAATTTATAATATAAAACTTCGTCACAGGGTGACACTAAACATAAAACATATAAAAAGCAAACTCACGAGTTTAAAATTTTCGGTGGGTCGCCCGCACCTTCATCAGTGATAGAATCATATATATATAATTTAAAAAAATTCTCTTCCTCAGACCAATGTCAATTTAATGTAATCCAACCATGCAATCAATGTATTGTTAGACTAGTGTTAGGATATTACTTTTTGTTTCTTCTGTAGTTTTAAATTTCTCTTTCCACCCAAATACCAAATACTCCTCGCCATTGTTCATTCTTCACCCTTCATTGTAAGTCACAACTCGACACGACCGGTGTGACGAGAGGTGAGCTCTGTTCACCGGAACGACATAAGGAACACCTTCGTCGCACCGGCCAATGACTCGTCAGCTTCTATGGCAGAGCTGGACAACTCATGATCGGCTCAGAGTGTTGCCAATAATGACGGCCATGAAGAAAATTTCTTACCTAATTTTATTACTTTATGAGGCCGTAGAGCTCAAGTTTCCTTGATTTTAGATCATGGAAAGGTAATATTTCGTTGCATATATCAGATAGAGAACATTTTTCTCTAACTATCAAGAGTATAAAAAAATTCACTTGTCGTTTCTCGGTGGAACCACGAAAAGGAAGAGAAAAGGTATTTAAATAGTCACACGGATACACCGCATGTGGATATAATCAGAAGCATCATTTCTATCGTTTGGTTCTTGAAATCTTGCGCTAATTATTCTCATTTCCTCTCACTCTTCATTCCAAAATCATTTTCATATCCCCTTTTCATATTCTCGTGGTTGTGGCGTACCCATATCCTTCTTTTCCCCCAGACATGATACCTATCGACCTCTTTTAACGTTTCGCCTCTCATGGCCCTTTTAAAGCCTTGATTTTATGTGGGCAATTTATTTTCAGCATCCTCATCCACCCGAAGAGAATCCTAAAAGCTTCCGGATCGTAAAACAGAGTTCTTCTCTTACAGCACTTCAACGCGCCAAAATTAGTGATAACCCCCCTATATTAAATGATCCGAGAGGGGCGAAAATCTATAAATGAACAGCATTTTTACCGTTTATCTGAGAGATATTGTGCCATGGAGTTTTTATGTGCCCCACTGAGGGGTTCCGCTTTACGACTTAGAATTGGTTGCATGGGTCTCATGTGGATGACTTTAATCAAGCTAGCGGGAGTTTCTTTCTGTGTCTCACAGTTCAGATATATTTCGAGTTCTTTGACTCGACGATTTGTGAATTGGACTATTTTTGCAATTGTGGGATAGAGCTGTTAAATGAGCTTACAGCTTTGGCGAGCTTCGACAGAAAATATCTTTCACCAATTTTGTACATGATTTCTTCATTAATTGCGAAAACTTTTCATTTATTTGTGAAATCATTTCTTCATTATATGTGAAAACATTTGTGTGGGGCGGAGCACTTTATAGATCGAAAGTAATGTCCTTAGGAAAAGCTGACCAGAAAAGACTAGAACCCTCCGAAACCTATTGCTGAAGGGGGATGCTGAAGATAAAATGGACAGATAAAATAAAAAAATGATGAAGTGTACTAAAGAATAGAAGAGGAAATGACCATATGAAACATCACACAGAAAAAAAGAGTCCACCCTGAGTCCCATGAGGAAGACCCAGGAATAAGTTCACGGACCAAATAAAGTGGAAAGTACATAGTAAGAGATACCAGGAAGTAAAGGAACTAGAATTAGCTAGGAAAGGATAGGGGGCTGCAATCAACCAATCGTAGGATTGAACAACCTATGAATTGGGAGTTGGCTGCTGGAAAGAGGTTACCCACGCTGGCGGCGATATCACTGCAATAAGCAGACCGTTCATTAGTATGAATTAGAGTATTTTTTGTTTCCAAAGATGTTTATTATCCTTTTGTAATCAAATGAGAATATTGTGATTATTTATGATTGATTTCTGTAAATAAATGCTCTATTTTCACTAGTTAAAAAAAATATTTGATGTATTATTTACGGTCATATTATTTAGGTTTTAAGTGTTTGGAAGGATTATTGTTTGCTCACATTTGTGTAAAAATATGCACACGTTTTTTAATTAGTGACATATAATGATGAAAGGGACAATAAATAGCATAGCATATTTTGTGTTTTTGTTTCGAAATTCAATCCTATTTTATCTTGTAGCCTTAATGTGCATGGCATACATTTTTTAATCATGCGATTAAAAAATATATAGATTTTCTTCTAAACGCGAAGTGTTTTATGAATTATTTTTAAAATTGGTGCAAAAAATGTGGAAGTGTCACACGAGGCCCAGTAATAGAACTAACATATTTTTAAATAAATTTGTCCAAATTTTGAATACTGCCGCGAAAAAATAAGTCATAATATGTTTTAAAACTTCTGGATGAAATCCGGGACGGGCAGTGTAGGTGGCTGGAGGATGTAATAAAGGGTGATGGGTTGCTGAAGAGAATAGGTTTCATGGACGGGACGAAGAAGGGTAGATCGTATGTCGAGGCGAAAATGGAAATACTAGAGGTAGTTAGGCCTGTGAAAGTGTGAAAAATTGGGAGGTGATTCTCGGTGATTCAAATATTTTAATTATGTAAGAAAGTTAAAAATGTATTTCTGGTATCATTCCCTTACAGTCTGCTTGGTGAGTTCATATGCATACAGAGATGAACTTAAATGAAATGTGGTATCAATATTTTTTCCCCTTACTTAATAACTGTTTGAACCAATGCAATCAACGACACTCAATTTCTGAAAAAGTCACCTTAATATTCTTTTATCTGTTTTCAGGTGCGGTCAATTGTGGGTGGCGGGTCCACCCTCTCTCCGTCGGGTCCCGCGAGACCCGCGCGGTTGTCCCCGCACGTGCTAACTCATTCCTGCGACGCGAGTCAATGTCGCCAGACTTCCGCTACTTACCACCTCGGCTATCTGGGTGCATTTTCTTCCGGAGTTTTCGGGGACATCGACTGCCCGCAGTCAACCGACGACCCTGCGGAAGGCCAAGGCGGCTACTGCGGGAATGAACACGACTGACGGTGAGGTCTTATCTCGTTTCTACCCATTGATTTCTTTTCCTTATTACTCACCATCTGTTTCCCAGTCGATGGATTAGCTTTGGGTTTTTCTGGTGCGTAAACGGCTATAGTCATTTGCAGAATCCTCAACCCATTGCTTACACCAAGGGGAAGATTCAGCGGTTGCATGTTGATCAAAAGCTATCAATGTTGGTGTGGTGTAATGATTACATTTGGTAGATTCCGGCGTTACATCGTGGAAGTCACTATTAACCAAGGAATTGCAATGAATAAAATTACCGATTTGTCTCTCTAGATTATACCATTGTGCAATTATGATAGGTTAAAATTAAATATGAAACTATTAAGTTCAGAGTTTGAACTAACCTATTGGTTGGAAAAATCGCTGGTGTCAGGCCAACGCCGTCTGGGTCGTCATGCCGAACCTTTTCGAGGCTTCTCGTGATATCTTCCACTACACAAATCGCATTATTTCGTACTGGAAGTCATAAAGGGATTTTAGTGAGTCTTAGAAGGGCGTTTGAATTCTTGCAGTTTTGTTTAGGAGTGTATTTAGCGTATTACATATTAAGAGTGTATTTTGTGGAGCTCAGTTTTTATTGTCATTGTTTATTGTGCGCGGAAAAAACACTTTGAAATGTGACATGGAAAGGTATGATATTTTTCTTTATACTTACATCTACATAATGCCCTTCTGATGTGTGGGCGTATGGCCGTGGGTGTTAAGTCACCAGCCGTGTAAAGATGTAAGAGACAAGGTTTTGTGAGGAGAAATTGTGACATGTATTACGGGAGTGTATTTAGTAGAGCTTGGTTTTTATTGTGGTCGCTTATTGTGCGGGTACTAGTTTTTGCACCTATCTGCTCGGCAACGTATCTCTCTTATTTTGTCACTTATGTGGGACATAGAGATGTAGTGAGGCGTCATGATTATATTCTCTGTATCGCTTTGAAACACACTACCTCTGAGTTTCTCAAGTAAGCTAAGCCTTGGCATAAAATCCGTGGAGTAGATTCTCTTGGTATGAAAGCATGCAGCTCGTTGTAGTCCCATTAATAGCCAGTTGATCACGTTCGAGTGATCATAGGGAATACTGCTAGACTTATTCCGCTAATCGTGTGACAATGAGTCCAGTATTAATATTTCCTGCGGATAAGTATTTATTCTCTTGGAATGTTGCGTGTGATGGAGCCTATTTGATGGATCTTAATCAGTTAAAAGAGGCAGAAAACAGTCATAAGCATAAGCAGTGATATTTCAACGACTTAGTTCCAGAGAAGGTTTTGGCGAGTCCGGAATTTAAATGCGGCTTTTCTCTCCCTCTCGTAAATTCGTCTCACTGTCTCGAACGGCTATATATGTATCCAGAAATATCGGGCGTTTTGTTTTGACTTAAGTTATTGCTCGGAGTGGAGCGATCGTTTCGCTGAGAAAATCGCCGGCCGCCGCTTTCAAAACCCACTTTATCTTCTCCCGAAAATCGTCTCCCGCGAAGTAGATTGGCCATTTAGGCGATTATGAAGATGGATCGGTTGGCTGTGACCGCCGAGGGGAACGTTAGCGGAGACTGAAACTCTCTGCGGCTGGCTCCACAAAGCGGCCATTTTTCCTACTAAAGGGGATGAGATGCGTTGTTATAGTGGACGATAAAATGCTCATGGTTGAACGAAATATGTTCTGTTCTTTAATATCTTTAACCACAGAATATATCTTTGCCCGATTACAAATTTTATTGCAATCTTTGGCTAGTTAATCTTTGAGGTTATTGCAAACTGGCCGATACTTGGACTGGACGATACGATAGACACTCAAAAGTCAAAGAGAGAGATGCTACTTCACTCTGGTTAGGCCCCACCTTGAATACGCTGCGAGCATATAGGACCCTGGTCATAAAGATTTAACCAAAAAATAAATGATATACAATGAAAAGTAGCGCGCTTCGTTAAAAACTGCTACGAGCGTTTATATAGTGTCTCACAACTTTTGGTGGGATTAAGGTGGGAGCCTCTAGAGACTCGAAGGCTACACGCTAGGCTTAGGTTGCTCGAGAACTTCAGTACTGATATTTGTCAGAGCGACACAGAGAATAATATAATGACTCCTCACTACATCTCTAAGTCTGACAGATGCAATGAAATATAGTGTCTCACAACTTTTTGAGGGATTAGGGTGGGAGCCCCTAGAGACTTGGAGGCTACACGGTAGGCTTAGCTTGCTCGAGAACTTCAGAACTGATATTTTTCTGAGCGAAGTAGAGAATATTATCATGACTCCTCACTACATCCCTAGGTCTGACGGATGCGATAAAATAAGAGAAAGACACTGCCGAACAGATAAGATCAAAAACTCGTTCTTTCCGGCACAATAAGCGACCACAATGAAAATTGAGCTCCACTAAATACACTCCTATTATACATGCCACCATTTCATCTCCCAAAAACTTACTTGCTACTAAGTTATTGCACTCACACTTGCGGATGACTTCGTGAAGGCTAGACCGGGACCTCTAAAGAAAAATTGATAAATAGCCCCAGTTTCCTTAGAATGGGTTTAGTGTAGTTTTAAGTGACGCTGTATGTACTTTTTGACTACCACGCGACTTGATTTTCCTGGTATTCGTAACCACTTTGTTTCAATAGATCTCTTCAAATTCCACATTATCTGGGTTCGACACTCAGTTAGGGCGAATGATTTTTTTCTTCTGTATAATAATCGAAAAATACAGATCGGTATACTACTGGCATTTTATGGGGAATCTAAAGAGAATGCATTATATTCCTCCCTTGCATATAATTTTTATAATTTGTTACAATAGATCTCTTCAAATTCCACATTATCTGGGTTCGACACTCAGATAGGGCGAATGATTTTTTTTCTCCTGTATAATAATGGAAAAATACAGATCGGTATACTAATGGGATTTTATTGGGAATCTAAAGAGAATGAATTATTTTCCTCCCTTGCATATATTTTTGATCCCCATAGGGGTTCTCATTTTGTTTTATTAAACAACAATATTTAATTTTTCTCTCCTTGATAACTCTTAAATCTGCTGCTTTCCCCCAAATAGTAATTGTAGTAACTATAAATAATAACCATGTGCATATCTAAAAAGTTATAACGGTATCTATAAATACTAATAATGTTTATTTCTAAATAATTATAATTTTTATTGTTCCATTACAATTTATATTCATAATGACGAGTAATTTGAGGTAGCCATTTAGGAGAACCTATTTAAAGCTACCAACACATGATTATAGGTTATGCTTTAAAACTAATGCATAGTAGTCATACAATGAGAACAACGTCATTGTCATACAATATATGTGAGTACATAAAGAATACAAATTACTATTTTTTTATAGTTACATTAAAAACAGCTATAATAACATATTCCCTACACTTTCTTTTATGATGAAGCAACGACTGTACACCTGGATAATGTTTATACATCGTTAGATTTGGTACAAGAATCGAATGATAAAATATCCACTTTTGATCCTATACACAAAAAACATCATGTAAATACCGTCAAATGTTCTTTGTGCAAGTGTATACTGGTTTCATGTAGGGTGAAGGGAGAAGTAAAATACAGCAATAATCCTGACTTCCTACTTCTTATATAAAAACGCCGTAGAACCTTATTAATATGCATATAAATGCCTCAAATAAAGCAATATTAGCTGAAGGAAGTGTGAGAAGGAGCTTCAAAACGGTTCTTATTAAAAATTACATGAATAATTCTTTTTCATAGAAAAATATCCTTCCATGATAACTTTTCATCTCGTCCCTTGTTGCTCCTACCGAATATTTTTCCATAATCACTCCTCTCACCGTGCAACTTCCTGTTACGATGGCATATTCTCTATTCACGCCTCATTTGAATTCCTTTCATCAGCCTATTTTCATCTCCACCTCGCTAGGCATTCACGTAGTGTCATTTGTTTTCTACTTCACCGATATTACTCCTATCCTTCTGTGAGTGTGGAGAAGTATGCAGAAGTGTGGTGGAAGAAGAAATGAGGTGGACGGAAAGGAAGACTAACGAGGAAGTTCTTGAGATAGAGGGGGGGATACACTTCTGAATGAAAATCAAGATCGGCAGAGTAGGTGGCTGGAGGATGTAATAAGGGGAGATAGGCTGCTCAAGAATTCGAAAAAAAGAAATAGAAGAAAAAGAGTGAAGGATATGAGGCTAGCGGGGAAGAGGGAGAAGGAAAATAGGTTTCATGGACGGAAAGAAGAAGGAAAGTAGATCGTATGCAGAGGCGAAATAGGATATACTACAGCGAGACAGGCCTCTGAAAGTGTAGAAATTAGCGGGTAGATTCTCTGACATTGAGCAAAACCTACCTTAACCGGTAGAATACTTTTAAAAAATTCTTCTTCACGCTCGAGTTTTTTTAATCCCATATTTGACTGTCAATTGGTCCTACCCAGTTTTTTGTGATGAAGTATCCGTATAATTCAATGCTTGTACAACCAGTTTCCTCTAAAGATTAAATGAAAATTCGGAGCTTCTTCCGTGGTTCTGCGGCCAAACATTTGCTCGGAAAAATTTCGCTCAAAAGCTCATTGCATTTTCTTTCTCGTTTCATGAATTCCAAATTCCAGCATTTCTCCGTAAATTATTCCCCGTGTACTCTCTATTTCTCGTTTTATCACAGACTTCGGCCTACTCGCTATTCCATCATGCACCCCTCATCCTCTCTTATTTCTTCCTTTGTACTTCTGCGACCATATATAAGGCTTCATTATCTGTTTTACTCTCTTCTCATCTTAACTTTTACACCATTAACTGAATCTAAATGGTAAATTACATTAATATATCGCCCACTTCCTCCTGAATATATCAATTTTCAGAATAATGTGATGCTTCAGTTTACATTTAAGAAATTCGTTTATTAGAATTTCACACTCGTGTGAATATATATATAACGAAATGAACTCCTTATATAGACTTCATGAATAGGTTTTCAGGATAGTGTTTGGGAGAGAATTATTTAAAAAGTTATTTAATTTTTGGGAATGGAACAAAACACAGTAATAAGAATAATAATGAAATTTGAAGGGAAAATTAGGGTGTCATGTATCAAGGCTGTGCACAATGTTTAATTTATGCAACATGACTGGGTTGATCGCCATACGATCAAGTCAACCATTCATCGATAAATGTCATAATATAAATAGAATATGATTCATTTTGAAAGATTCAACATCATTGGTTGTTAAATCCTAAGATTGGTTGACTGCCGCCCTCCACTCTTCCTTATCTAATGCTAGTTCCCTTTATTTCCTGGCACCTCTTCCTATGTACTTTTCTCTTTATTTTGCCCATGAACTTATCCCTGGGTCTTTATCTAGGGTCTTTTCCCTCTATTTTGACTTCAATTATGTTTCTCACAAACCCATTGTGTCTCAGGGTGTGTCCAATCCATCTTGTTCTCCTTTTCTCTATGGCGTTTCATGTGATCCTTTTTTTCTACTCTTCTGTGCACTTCATCGTTTCTTATTTTTTCCGTCCATTTTATCTTCAGCATCTTCCTCTATCACCATTTTTTGAAGGCTTTTTATCTTTTCTGGTCAGATTTTCCAATGGACCATGCTTCCGATCCATATAGTGCCACGCTCCACACGAATATTTTTGCTTAATGTTTCATAGTTTGTTGTCCTATTCTCTTTGTGCTTAACAGTTATCTTTTTACCGTAAAACGCCTTCTTAGCATGGGCACTGCTATTCTTTGCTTGATGTTAGTAGTCGTACTACTTCCGTCTCACGTGACGTGTACTTCTGAGTCAATTGGAGGACTCCACTTGCTCTAATTTCTCTACTCTCAGGATCATTTCTACATTCAACTTATTGTTTTAAAGTTTATGAAATGGAATTATTTTTAGTGGGATGCGTCACTATACTTCTTTACTCCGTATACTATACTTGAAGAAGAATTAATCTATTGAACAAGAATGTATTTAACTTTATACTTGTAATCATTACTGTTATCATTAATTACCTTTTTCCTCACGGTTTATATGCTTAATCATGTATTTAAACGTTATCCTAGTAGTGCTCTCTGCAGTAATATGTACGGCTGTATCACGAATTCCAAGCTTACAATGAGTTTTTTTATATTTTGTTTTGCCTGTCATCATTGTATAATTAATTCGATTTTCTATATTGAGTTTCATCACTGTATTATTAATCTAATTTTTGAATTTCAAAATTGTATTAATTTGAAAAATTGTACTTCATTATCTCAGGGGCTAAGCGTAGCCCACGATAATAAACGTTGTTATTATTATTATTATACCTCGGGGAACAAAATACCCAACAATTGCCAGCTTTTTCTTCACTGTACAATTCCGCCTTTTTTTTAAGGTAATTGGAATGAACAACCCCTCTAATTTTAGCAAATAGTGATAGTTTGCGTACAATACGCGCCCGCATCGGCGGAAATGGCACTCCTCGAATTATATCCCAATATAATATTCGCCACTTCTGTTTATTTATGCTTCGTTTCTTATATTAAATCCGAAGATTCCTGCTATATTGAGTAGAATTAATGCATGATGCGTAAATGTAAAATTTGCAATTACCCACAGAAATAAATTTTACTACGATCTAGCTTTCGATGTTTTTACATCATCACTGGGTGATCATTGCATCGTCATCAGGTGAACTTTTACATCAACATCGTCTGATTTTTAAATTTATTATCACTAAAATTTCTTCACTATCACAAAGTTTATTATCACTAAAATGTCTTCTATCGCGAAATCTCTAAAATTTATTTCTGTGGAATATTGTCATTTTTTCATTTCTACAACTTCGTTTTTTGTTTTTAATAGCTCAAGCTATTAGTGTTAAATAGCATAAATATATGGGACAATCTATCATTTGTTTCTACCCAGTTACCATGATGGCAGCCTCAAAACTATCCAAATTAATGGCTCAAGCCAGCTCCTCTCACGGCTCTCGTGCGTTGCTGTGATTCAAACATCCATTACGACGGTATCACAAGGGCGATATAACACTCGTGAAGTCACGTGCCATTCTCCTCGGTCTGCCTCCTAGAGAGAGCCATCTCTTTACACTCTGGCCTCGCGTTTACGCGTTATTTCTCTCATAAGTACCTCCTGGCTTTTGTGTTCACCGTCCCTTGACGTCATGGCAGCTGAGGCTCCCGCGCTCAAAAACTTGTCTCTCTATGGATTTACTCTTTCCCGCAGAGTGGATGGAGGGGGAAAGATGGCGCTCGGCGCCCTGCGCACTTCCCTATTTCCTTCGAAATCCGCCACTATTGTGTCATTTGTTACCTTCTTCCGGAGCGTTCCCTGGCATAAATTGTGGTCGCTGTCACGTCTATGAAATGAGGATGTGCCCTACTAAAGATCCTCATAATGAGCTATCTGGAGTAGGAGGGCAATGCAACTGTCGGAATAACTGATAGTTGGATGCTTGAGTGTGCTAATTTTTCCTCATTTCTCAAGGCTTCTATTGATATTTATGGAGTAGAGCGTTTTTCTTCTCTGTGAACTGGGTCTAGAACCCGTCGCGTAGTCCACTTCCTGTCGGTTTTCTTCATCGATGTCTAATATAATAATAATTATTTATTCATCAATTGAATCTACCTTACATACACACTTTACAATTTAAAATAAAAATAAGGTAAATTATAAATCTCTTATAGTCATTGCCGGTACATGGGATACCTCAGAAACAATTTTCATTTCGAAAAATTGAGAAATGAATAAACTCAGACCAGAAACGTAACAGAAATATATACATGAAATTGAGAACACCTTTTTTGCGAAATCTCAACCTGTCTTGCATACAGTTTCTTGTGAGTGTTAACTATACTATTAAAAAACACATCTAGATTATCTGCATTAAATAAACATCTGTTTAATCTGTTCAAAAATGTTATTAAACTAATTGTACCTTTTATACATACTTCCAAAATTTATTTTTAGGATAATTCATTACGAGTTGATTGTGGTTTTGACGCTTGCAATCATCATGCTTACCAGTAATTTCAGCGTGATATCGACTCAACCAGAAATCATTGAATTTCGTCTCATTTTAAAGAAAAGTGTCTCTTCCTTACAATAACACCAAAAGTTAACCCTTACCACATTAGTTTCCGAGATATTTGCCAAAAAAATACCAGCTCTTTTACGTGTGTGCACTCCAGAGCAAGCTTATATTAAAAATGAGGAATTTATAACACCGAAATCCCATCAAAAATTATGTGTGTAGTTCGTATGTTTCTATTTTTGTGTTCTTCTATTTTTGAAAATTCAGCATATTGTCACTGCAATAGGTTCTTGGGTATCACAAAAAACCTTCCGTTTAGAAGGAGTTTCAAACTCACCGCGCGAAAAAAATGAGTCAAGTTAAAGGTTTATATAAATATTTTCATTCAATTACTTACCATTTCTGTCATATAAAACTATATTATTGCACCATTAATATTGCAATATTTTATTCACGTGTCCTACAGCTGGCGAAATTGAAACGTATAATTCGAATGTGGTCGCTATTATGACTAGGGAACTCACTCGCTCTGCCTTAATCTCAAAATTTTTGCAGATAGTAATTATTTTAATTATACCCAATGATTATATGCAAAGAGAATGCCAGTGAAGAGTATAAATGAAGCTGATTCTCGTGGTCCTTTAAATAAATCATTCCAAGAAATTTTAAAATCTGAGGACTTAAGGAACTCACTACCTTAATGAAGACAAGACACTTCAAAATGAATTCCGTTCTCTAAAAAATATCCCATAATGTATTGGAAATATATAAAATAAGTGAGCTTGGACATTTGTGATGAGATTATTTGAAATTCATTCATCATTGGTCGTTCAATCCTATGATTGGTTGACTGCAGCCCTCCACCCTGCCCTATCTAATGCTAGTTTCCTAACCTCCTGGTACCTCTTCCTATGTAATTTCCTCTCGATTTGGTCCATAAACTTATTCCTGAGTCTTCCTATGGGGACTTTTTCCCAAGGGGATCGGGTTGGTGTGGTGGCTAGAGTACTCGCCTACCACACGGGCGGCCAGGGTTCAAATCCCTGCAGTGGCGGATGTTTTTCAGAGGAACCCGATCCCTACTTGAGTGTCTTGTGGAGGGCACTTAAGTGGAGTACTCCGTCTGTCGGATGAGACGTTAAGCCGTGGTCCCCTTGGCGCCTTTCGTTAAGAGCAGGCTAATGCCGACGCCGGGTTTCTATCCACCCTTCCTACCTTACCTATCCCATATGGCGCAAATGACCTTAGCCGTCGGTCGCCTCCCCAAATATCCAATCCACTTTTTCCCAAACCATGACCAACAGAGAGAGATATGAAGGCTGAATATGAAAGGCAGCAGATGAAGGAATACTTAAAAGCATGGGTGGAATATAAAGTGACGAGCAGTAGTAGAAAAGGACGAGATACGGAAAAAGGGAAATGGGCTGGAAAATGTTAGCCAAGATATAAGATTTGATATATAGGCATATTTTGATATAAATCAATATACAAGGCAGAAAATATAAGGCAACTTACAGATGTTTAGCACCAATTTATATGAATTCATCCAAGGACAAAACTGATGGGCAATGAGCGTGTAAAAAACGTAAATTCAGAAAAAAAAATTGAGAAAGGAGGATCTGTGGAAAGGAGAACGAAGAAAGAAATACTGAATATTTTGACGAAGACATAAAAATACGTGCAGGGTTCCAAGTGAGATATATAAAGTGGGTAGAAACGAATTTGAAGTTAACAGTATATTGAAAAAGTAAATTAAGGGAAAATATTAAGGCGGATTCGAGAGGAGGACGAAGGAATAAAAAAATTGTGCTTAAAAGGGACTCAATATGGAGAAAAATAGGTAGTGTTTGTAGAAAAAAGACTAGAGATGACTCCACAAAGGGTAACATAAGGCAGTCACCTTCAACAGATTGGACTCAAAAGTATTGACACTGATGTCATTCATTGGTTGTTCAAACCTAAGATCAGTTGACTGCAGCTCTCTATCCTTCCCTATCTAATGCTAGTTCGCTTTACGTTCTGGTATCTCTTCCTATGTAATTTTCTCTTGATTTGGTCCATGAACTTATTCCTGAGTCTTTCTATGGGGACTTTTCTCCCCCTTTTACCTTCAATTATGTTCTTCACAAACCCATTGTGTATCATGGTGTCTCCAAATTATCTTCTTCTCTTTTATTGTGTAGTGTTCCATTGTTATGGTCCTCTCCTCTTCTACTCTCCTGTATTTTCATCATTTGTTATTTTGTCCGTCCGTTTTATCGTCAGCATCCTCCTCCAGCACCAGATGTTAATGGCTTTTAGTCTTATATTTTGGTCAACTTTTTTCAATGGTCCATGCCTCCGATCCATAGTATGTTACGCTCCACATGAATGTTTTTACATACTATTTCCTGGTTTGTGGTCCTGCCATCTTTGAGGAAAGCAGTTGTCTTTTCCCCATGAACGCCTTCCTAGCTTGGGTCATTCTCCGCTTGATGTCCGTTGTACTTTTTCGTCCCACGTGATGGTACTTTTGAGATAGGTGAAGGAATCCACTTGCTCAAATTTCTCTATCTCAGGTTGACTTCTGTATTCAACTTCTCTCTTCCGCATACTAGGATTTTAGTCCTCATCTCACTTATGTTGCTTACTGATATTTCATTCCAAGAATACAACATAAAAATAAGTGAACATTTAACCGTAAGAAATGATAAATCAAAGCAGAGAACATCCAACAACCTATCATTGAATTGCCAAAATACTCGATGAACGTCATGCGGTGGCTTTCTTGACTTGTTTCTTGGCCCATACATCAGTTTATCAAATTCTTTAATAAAGCCATGATTGATTTTTCTGTTCGGACCAAGGAGCGGTGGGTTAATGCGAAGGTAATATCCGTGAGATTCCAAATTTATTCATCGCCTACTTATTTCACGCGTGGCTGCTCGGTAAAATGGAAATATGGTGGCCCACCGAAGCATTCACACGAGAAGCCCTTTTCAACATGTTTACGATCTTTTGGCCGAGGTCGAGGGTGGCGCCGTAAAACACGGTGTGTCGAGCCTTTTCTCATGGGGCGATGGAGGAAAAAAACGAGAATCGTAAATCTGCATCCACCTATAATGCCCGCGTTCTCCATGAAACTCATGCCGTGCGTGCACAGGGAAGGTGCCAAGCTGCTAATCGGGCGCCATAAAAATTTCTCCTTCATTAAAATGGCGAAACATCAGCCACATGAATACATTTTCAAAGACGTGAACTACGGTAAAAATATACATCAGTGTTCGAAGTGGTTCAATGGTTATGTTTCATTTGCCCTTAGGTTTATTCGGGTGAAAATTATTCCTGCGAAAGTGGGTGTAGCCGCTTGGTTGGGAAATTAGAATCGCAGGATCAGGTCCAAACTTTTACAATGGATATACGTCAGTGTCGGATGTACAGTCGGATTCAAATGTATTGCAAATAATCGAGCTTACTTACGCACTTACGTTTCTCAAGGAAATCGAGTTTCACAGACGGCACCATTATTCTTTGCAATGCAACGCTATCTATTCATCTGTTTATTTGTACGTATTAAAATGGCAAAAGTTGACCAACTTCCTATATTGTGCTAATTTGTTATTACTCTTTCGTTTTGGTTTGGATTTACGATTTGAGCATGGATAATTATTATTTATTAATCAAAACTGTTACTCTAAATGATACATTACGTATTATTTGCCGTAGGTATATTGTATGCCAGGAACGATCTGTGTTTAATAATAAAGTTTGTTATTTCAATTAATCAATAAGTCGCAGAATGTCATTGTTATTCGAGCTGACCATATTATGTAATAACAAGTTCGCACAAAACAAGCAAATGCTCAACTGTTACAATTTAAATACGTGCAAATAAACAGCTGAATAGATAGCGTTGCATAGCAAAGAATAACAGTCCCGTAAGTGGAACTCGATTTCCTTGAGTAGCGTAAGTGGCGCCGCTCGATTCTTTGCAATACATTTGAATCCGACTGTACATACTTAAAATGGACGGACAAAATAAGTAATGATGAAGTGTATAGAATAGTAGAAGAGGGAAGAACCATTTGAAACTCAATACACAAAAGAAGAAGAAGATGGATAGGACACCCTAAGATACAGTGGGTTTGTGAAGAACATATTTGAAGGCAAATTAGAGGTGAAAGTCCCCAGAGGAAGACCCAGGAATGAGTTCATGGACCGAATAAAAGTTGAAAGTACATAGGAAGAGCAACCAGAAAGTAAAGGGAACTAGCATTAGATAGGGAAGGATAGAGAGCTGCAGTCAACTAATATTAGGTTTAAACAACCTATGAATGACATCAGTGTCAATACTTTTGAGTCCAATCCGTTGAAGGTGACTGCCTTATGTTACTCATGGTGGAGTCATCTCTAGTCTTTTTTCTGCAAAAAAATACCTATTTTCCTCCAGATCAGGTCCCTTTTAAGCTCAAAATATTTATTCCTTCGTCCTCCTCTCGAACCCGCCTTAATATTTTCCCTTAATTTACTTTCTCAATGTACTGTAAACTTCAAATTCCTTTCTACCCACTTTATATATCTCACTTGGAACCCTGCGCGTATTATTATGTCTTCTTCAAAATATTCAGCATTTCTTTCTTCGTTCTCCTTTCCACAGATCCTCCTTTCTCAATTTTTTTTTCTGAATCCACGTTTCTAAAACGCTCTTTGCCCATCAGTTTTGTCCTTGGATGAATTCATATAAATTGGTGCTAAATATCTGTAAGTTGCCTTATATATTCTGCCTGTATATTGCTTTATATCAAAATATGCCTATATATCAAATCTTATATCTTGGCTAACATTTTCCAGCCCATTTTCCTTTTTCCGTATTTCGTCCTTTTCTAGTACTGCTCGTCACTTTATATTCCACCCATGCTTTTAAGTACTCTTTCATCTGCTGTCTGCATTTCATATTTACTCTTCATATCTCTCCGTTGGTCATGGTTTACGATCATACTCCAGTCTGCCACAGACCATGCAACAGCTTGCGACGCAAGATCAGGGGCGGCTTCGGACCAGAGGTTTGGGGGGGGGAGGCAAATATAGCGACTCTGTTGGTATGGAACACCCCTCAGGAAAAGGGGTGTCCGGGGGTATCGTCCATGAAATTCTTACCAAAATATGTGCAAAGGGGCGAATTTTTAGTGAGTTTTTCTTTTTAAGGGAGTAAGTTTTTGCTGAATACATCTTTCCTTTTTAGTTACCACAAATTTTTGACCGATTAAAAAAATCATTTTGATTGGAAATCACATAAAATGTATTTAGAAACTTTAATTAAGGTTAAGACTCATGCCTAAAGTAATTCTTCCTCGCAAAAGAGCAATTTATGCTTTTATTTTTAGGTCCATGAAAAGAAAGACGCTTCATCAGGTTTTAGGGAGGGGCAATAGGCTCTACTGCATCCCTTGTGGCCGCTAATTGGTGAAGTACAGGCACAGATGTAGATACTACCTCTGTGTTCCACTGATGCAAATTTATATTTTTTCCTACAGTTAATTAAATATGTAGCGTAAACTGTGTCGCTCTCATGCAAGGTTTTCTGCAACTTTGTTTTTAAACAAAATATTAAAAAAATACAAAAAAAGCTGCACGCTTAATTAAAAGTTGCTACGAGCGAACATAGGGTGTTTTGCAACTTGTTAGTCACAAACATGTTAGTGTGAATACAACCTTGTGAATATATGTTTAGGAGGTATGGAATGGTTATGAGCAATGGCATTCGCAGTTTATGGCCAGATAATGTCCTGAAATGCTCCACCTAGTTCCAGTTTATGTCCTCACACCATTAACATCGTCGGACTATGTTTTTAAGCCACGTCATTCAACAGCTGCTTCCGACACCCCTTTGCGAGATCGTTTCCTCGGCCACTCGAAGCACGCTTGGGACGTACTCTGCATGGGTACGGAGAGCCTGGAAGTATTACAGACGGGGCCGAGTGTCGTGAGGGGTCGCGACCCAGTTTACCTCAATGGGCCCTGCACCTAGCAGGTGTCCCCGGGTGGGGATAACTTCCGGCGGCGGGACACTGCGGGTCGACCCGGGCCGGGCGAACATCGTCGTCCCGGGGGAGTTGGCGGGTCGTACGCCCGGTGTTTTTCATATGAGGTCACGACGCTGTGCGTCGGGAGTTTGCCTCTCGCTCCCCACTCCCTGAAGACTATGTACGTCGGATCTCGGTGAAAATCTGGCCAAAATTACATCCATTACAAAAACCCTGCAAGCCGCTGTATGGGCGTGTGGCGAGGGGTGTTAGGACACCAGCCGTGTAAAGACGTAAATGATAAGGTTTTGGGAGGTGAATTGGTTACGCGTATTATGGCAGTGTATTTAGTGGAGCTCAATTTTTATTGTGGTCGCTTATTGTGCGCGGAAAGAACGAGTTTTTGTACCGATCTGCTCGGCAATGTATCTCTCTTATTTTATCGCTTCTGTCAGACCTAGAGATGTACTATGGCTTCATGATAACATTCTCTGTGTCGCTCTGAAACACATCAGTTGTGAATTTCTCGAGCAACCTAAGCCTAACGAGTAGCCTCCGAGTCTCTAGGGGCTCCCACCTTAATCCCTCTAAAAGTTGTGAGGCACTAATAAAAAAGAGAAAATTGTGTGTTTAAGTTCATTTATTAGATTTGCGGGAAAGTCGATCGTCAAAGGAATTAAAAACTTTTGTGGTTGCATTATGAAACCAGTGTGGGATTTAAGGAAAGAAGATAAGTCATTAGAGAAAATTAATCCGATTACACATGGCATAGGAAAGGGAGTCAGCTCATAAAAGTAGGGGAAGGGGGAGGCTCAAACTGGAGTAAGGAAAGGAAACCTCTGAATGAGATTGGGATAAGCTCTAGTATATACTTCGGTATACTAGAAGCCCCAAAGTAGAATGTGTTTTGTCTTTCGGCAACGGTTGATGCTGAGACGAAAAGCTTTCTTCAAGTGCGGGCGTTTTAGTAATAAATTAATCATAGAGGTTTTATGGATGAATAAGTAAGTAATTCACATAGGATCAATTCTTTGTTTTTACTGAGCTTGGTAAATACCGTTCCAATATTTTTTTCAGTGTATTCGATATCTTTCTGCAGCCTTCATTTTCGATCTGCGACAATGTCCCGCCGTCACTCGATGTTCTGCTTTGGGGACTAGAAAAATATATATATATATATATATATATACAAATAAAGGTTCAAACAGAAAGGTAGAAAGGAAGTGGATAGGAACACATAAAATTGACGAACACAATGGTGGTGTGAAGATGTAATGATGGCCGATTCCAAGCAGAAAAAATTCGACTGGACCGGGAATCGAATCACGGACCTTTGGATATATATATATATATATATATATATATATATATATATATATATATATATATATATATATATATATATATATATATATATATATGTATATATGTATATATGTGTGTGTATAATAAATCTTTCATTATATAGACATAAGTGAACTATATACTATAGGTAAATAGGGTAACGAGGAAAAGGTATGCTTAAGACCGTGATAGAGGGAGGATGTTGGGTTAGCGAGGAAGGGGAAGGAAAAGAATAGTTTTTATGGACGGGATGAAGAAGGATAGTCCGTATTTATTGCAGAATTTAATAGTATGCTGAAATGAAGAGAAAATATTTGCGGGTAGAAAGGACGTGTTTGAATCCATAGGATTTTTACAGTGTTTCATTTTTTCCCTCTATCACGCCGAGCGACCTAGAGGTAACATACAGAAGAGTTTTTCTTTTTTCCTCTGATTAGGTTTCCTTACGTCTATATGTCTTTGTGACATCAATGTTAATTTTGGCAACGAAAATATCTCTCATTCGTAACTTTTAGTTCCTGATTCTCCCACGAGCGGGGTAACATGCGAAATGACTGCACACGGTGGACGAACAAATCTGTGTATAGAGGATTAAAGTACCTTAATTGTTATATTACTAATAATTCGCGAAGAGACAAATGACTTTTTGGCATTAATTATTTAGTGTAATGCCAAAATATTAGGGTAGAATAATTTTGTTCACGCACTCGAATATTGCGGAGGGGGATGTGCGTATTTTGGAGGCGTTTGTGGTATGGGCTAAGAGGATAGCAGAGAGGTTGATCTGGTCAGTGGAGAAAACCAAATGTGAAGGGGTAGATAAAAGGGAATCATGGGTGGAGATCCTGAGACGGCAGATATAGTTGTTGTTGTTAATGTTGAGAGATGCGGGGATGTTGAATAGGGCGATAGAGTGGAAAACTCTGGTTGAGTGCGGAAAATTTAGGACGAATTCGAACCTTTGCGTTGAAAAATCCGAAGATTTTCGCAAAATTGAGTGGAATTTATGTTGCATGAAACAATATATCGCGTAATTTTACGCCACATAAATTTACTCTCCACCTGAGTTTCATTGTTGACATATTATCTTCAGGTAATATATCAACATTTAAACACGGTTGAATGAAAGTTTTATTTTCCGGAAAATTACACGACATCCGACTATGCCATCCGGAACAATCTGCGGTGGCAGAACATAGAATCTAAGCAAGGACCACCGCATAATATTTGACGACAATAAACTACTTAGCCGATCCAACGGATACTGGGAACGACTGACGAAGGAAGCCATAGAGAACCGGATGAAGAAGAAAAACTTTAACCGGGACGCGGGCTACGCGCTAAGCGAAGCTTGGAACCCTGCCCTTTGCAGAATAAATGTGGAGAGAAAGAAGATCAGCGCTAGCCAATCAGAGCCGACCTGACCATTTTGGCGCGAAAACCGCCAGGCATGTAACGAGGCACCATTTTCGACGCTGACCTGTCCTGACGCTGAGGACGATGGCGTTGGTAGCCATCAAAACGTAGGCCCATAACGACCTGACCCGGTGGAAAACCCAAGAAGACTTCATTACACGACATATATTTCCATACATACATTTCACTCAATTTCGCGGGAAACTTTGGATTTTATAATGCAAAGGTTCGAAGGATTGAATAGAATGAATTATTCTTGTCGTCTAGAATGAGTAAATTTGAACGTATAGCCATGCTAAAAGACTTCCTTTTTCCTAAAATCTGTTTACTTCAAAATAATCTAATTTATACGTCGTGAGTCATATTCTGGGTGAGAATAGTGAGCAAAAGAAGACGTTGAGGAATAGCACATCGCGTAATCCTTACCCTTGCCCGAACGCCCAATTTATAGATCAGCAAGAGCTCCCAAATTTTAAAATATTCTCTTTGAGGAAATATATTTGCAATGGAAGTACCAAATAGCTATTGAAAAGGAGCGAACTGCTTTTTTTTCGAAGTTTTTGAATAAATGTGTAAATACAAAATTTTGAAAACTAAAGCCAAATTTATCATACATAGGTTTTTATTTCCGATACTGAGATAAACTACTAATATAAAACCTGTTTTTTGTTAAAAGTAAAAAGTTGTGGAAATAAACTCTTGTGATAGGAACATATTTGAGTCCATCGAGAATAAAACCCATTTGGAGGTATCAAATGCAAACTTTACCCCATTATACAACTGTGCTCAACACAAAATATACATACCTGTATTCTCTTGGTTTATTACTTCATGATTTTTAAGTATACTTTGTAACAGCTTAACTTCGGCGTTGCTTGGTTTCCTCAGACCACCATATTACGAGTCGATAGTTAATTTAATGCATGCTTCTAAATGCCTCCGTGTTTCCTCTGCAAGCGCTGAATTTTACATTTTGAGCGTACTCGCTCTGATGGAAAATTCAATCAACGAATTAACTAAGGGTCTTCTGGTGCGGAGAATTGGCCAAGTGAGCACCCATTCGCCGAGCAATAAATCTGTGAATAAAACCTCGGATATGGGTTCAGTGGTATCCGCAGAAAAACTTTTATAGCCGTCAATATTTGCTCACGTAACATATTGATCCCCGTTCTCTATTCTCGATAATTTTCGTAGTCGCACTGAAATATAGGGAGTGCTTCGATGAAATTCCTCTTCTCAGTCATCGCGTGTAGTCAAATCGATTATTCCGCGTTCGTTTCTGTCCGGATAGTCGGATTCTAAATATATCGCTTCTTGAAAAACCTCCAAACTTTGGAAGCCTCACGTGATACGACTGACAAGTACGATTTTCGCGATTTTCGCGTGACTGGGTGTCGTTGCGACTCCCATTCAAGAATCTTCCTATGCCTTAATCACTCCATTCAAAACAGTTTACTAATGGATATTATCCTTTTTGATAATCACTACATGTAGGTATTATTGGAGGTCACTTTAGATTCAAAAGTTGAAGGTCTCACTTGGTGGAAGGCCGGCATTGTGGTAAACCAAACTTAACGTTCGACATAACTTCCGAAACCGGCTGTATCCATAAAAATAAAACTTTGAAAGACACAAAGTTTAGTTTACTACGAGGTCATTTTAGGTTGAGGTCCTATGTTCTTAGATCAAGGGTTTTGGTATCCGATGTTGAATGAATGACATGCAAGTTACTTGTAAATTTTGGCAAGTACTTTGAGCCCAATCCTATCTGCTGCGGCATTGTTTACTGAGGTCAAAAAGAAATAAAGCCTTCTGAAAGTAAAAGAAAACAGTTAATATGCGCTTCATGGTTTAGTCGTCATCGTCATTCACATCTTCCAGGCCCTGGCTGAGTCTGCTACGCACACAAGCCTCTCCACTTACTTCTGTCTTCCCACCATTTCTCTGTTGCCACTGGTCCAATCCTCTTCCCGTCCCTCAATGCTCTCCTCTTCACCTATTACCCAACCCTCCCGTGGTCTTCCTATGGGGCATTTTCCTAGCGTTTCCATTTGATGTACCTTTCTGGGCATTCAGTTAGTTTATTCTGCCTCTTTGTCATTTCTGTAATCCTGCTTAAGAGGACGCATCATACCCTTTGGTAAGGAAAAGTTCCGTCAAAAATCCACAAGATGGCGTCACTCGCACCCGATCGAGGCGTTTTGGTGTCAGGAGTCTCTTACTCCAGGGTAACTATCGCACAAGGCAACAGTCGTCGGTAAATAGTAGCAAAGTCATCGGCGCGTAAGTACAGGCAGCGCTTATATAAGATCTGTGAAAGAAGACTGAACTAATGGCATCACCGTCCGAGCACATCATGGCAGAAAACCATTCAGATAGCTTGTGGAAATATACCAATTACAGATTCTATCTTACAACCGTTACGGCTGTTACTTAGCATTCCGATAGAGGAGGGATTGATACATCTCCATTAGTTTTAGATATGTCAATAATAATAATATTTTTTATAAAAATATACCCTACATCTTGCTGTTTTCCCGATGGTTTAATTATGCTCCGGGATAAAATTTTCATGTTTCCGATACAAGTCTCCCTAGGAAAAGGTCTATTCTTTATACTATAAAAATTACAAGTTGATGACGTAAGACTTTAACAAAAAATCTGGGGTCGGAAATCATCACAAATCCGATCTGTCGAGCGGGTGTGATGCGTCGCCTTAAGTCATAGATCGTTAAGTCAAGATGGGTGAAAGAATTGGGAGTCTTGAAAAAATGTCGCGGATACGTAAAAGAGATATAGATTGGAAAGCTGCGGTTCGCCAATGACAGAATTGATGAAATGTGAATTTAATATTGTTTTAATCATTTGTTTGAACATATTTTGAACTTAATGTTCGGCATCGGCGTTTTGAGGGGGATATTTTTTAGCGGTCCGCGTTTAGATGCCCAATTTACCGCTTTGCACCATGGCTAACCGTCTTAGACGAAGAAGTCTATTACCTCCAACCTGATTTTTGGTTTATTGGGTGTTCATAAAAATGAATTTCATGGCCATCGTTCGGTATCACAAATTACTCAACTGGGCTCGGCTTTGAGCGCCAAGATATTCTTATCTTCCAAAACTTTTCCATGTGATGTACCTTTCTAGGCATTCAGTTAGTTTAGTATACCTTTTTGTCAGTTATGTGAGTCTACTTTAGTCGTATTGCACATTGTATCATAACGGGTCTTATAATAAGGAGTTTTGAAAAAAAAATATCGCGGTTAACTTAAAAGAATGTGGAGTGAAAAGCTGCGATACGCCGATGACAGGCTTCATGAGCGCTGGTTGTAGCATCAACTTGTTTGAGTATATTTTGAATTTGTTGCTTGATATCGGCCGTTGTGAGGGGATAATTATTTAGCAGACATCAAGAAGGTTAATGGGTTTAGATACCCTCATTACCATTTTGCGCTAATGTTGACTATCTTAGAGATAGAAAGCTATTACCTTCTCCATGATTTGCGGTTTACAGAATGGTTCCATATATAAATTTTACGGGCGTCTTTGAGAATCGCAGTATACTCGACTGGGCTCGGTAGTTCATAATACGAAGGAAGGATGGATAGATTTACGAGTCCGTTGATCCTTAGCTAAGTCTGCGGCTTGGATTGGGCCGTCATCGTCTTTAGTACTTCAGACTCACTTTAAGCTTGCGGTTGATCTCTCCTCTTCTTCCATTCAAAGCTATTCTCTCGCTATCATCATCGGTACATCAATCTTGAGATTGGTTAACTGCAGCCCTCCACCCTTCTCTATATAATGCTAGGTCCCTACCTGATAGCTATTCCTACGTACTTATCTCTTTATTGGTGAATGATTTTATTCCTGGGTCTTTAAATAGTGAAGTTTCCCTCTATTTAACCTTCTATCATGTTCCTCTCTGATCTGTTGTGCCTCAGGATGTGTCCAATCCAACTGGGTCTTCTTTTTTGTATAGTTGCCCTACGGTATTTTGATCTTATATGCTTTTGTAAACTTTATCATTTCTTATGAAAGAGTTTCAAGCGTAACTTTGTGTAAGTATTGTATATCCATCCTGGTAAGGATAAAATAACAATAGTAATTTCCACACAGCTTTTAATGAAAACCAGGGTTTCGACCATATCGACCATGATTTCGATATTTTATGTATATATTATATATAACGACATGAAGTAGAAACCATGCTTGGTTTTCATTAAAAACTTATTTCACGTTCAACTTCAAATTTCATTTTCGTTCCGGAGTGGGCCCCTGCCCTTGTCGTTGAAGTACTAACAGTAATATGGAGGTGTGAATTCTTCTCGGGTTTCCGTATGGGTAAGATGCTCCATCTTCTCTGACGCCGTTAGAGAAGATGGAGCATCGTACCCGGAGAAAGGCGCTAGAGAGGATGGAGCATCTTACCCGGACGGAAACCCGAGAAGAATTCACAGCAGTCATTCGCCGGGAGAAAGTTGAATTCTAAATAATAAGGAGATTTTGATAGTGAAGTGACAATTTATTGAGGCAAGTACTGAATTTATCAATTTAGAGGCCAAACTTGCGTATAGAAAAGCCAGATAAGACTATTACAGCGTCTCGGGAAGGAGAGAAGTCGCGGGTGACGGCATGGATGGATAGCACTGCAGCTTTGTGGGTGCCTGGGGACCATAACCTATGCCTCGCCTCCCATCTCGGCTACATGATTGGCCCAGGAGTAGTGAGGCGTTGTCCCGCGGATCGGTTGACGCAAAACAAAAAAAAGGCCGGATTCAACAAAACGAAGAACTTTAATTAAATGTCTTACAATAAGACGTCGGTGGTAGTCCCAAAGGGTCGCGAGGAAAGGGAAAGGTAAGGAAGATGGAGAAAAAAAGGGAGATCGGGCACTTCTCTCTCGGCGGATGGTGCTCAGGGCGCAGAGTTGTCGAGTTCCCACGGCTCTGCTGCGACCGTGCCGACTTCCAGACACCAGCGAAAATCCCCCAGTCTGTGGCATATCCCCTGCATTTATACCTCTGGGCTCTTGCTCCGGCCCTTTTGACACTCGCCCTCTCGTCTCGCCCACCGTGGAAAGGCTGAGTCGATTCAGGGCCGGGTACCTTCGGCAAAATAGGGGGAGGGGTGGGGGAAGGACCAGGTGTACGGTTGAGTAGAATGGACTGCCCTCAACTACTGACGACCGGGGATTGTGTCATTAGCGCTTCTAGTAAGGCCATTGTAGAGGGAGTTTGACCACTGATATTTTCGGACATAATACAATGGATAGGTATTAGAATAGGAAGGAAGGGATGCCTAGGAAAATGAAAGTTAAAAGGTGACGCATATCAGCCATAATTTATCTAGGCTACTCTGAGCAATTTAATGTTCTTCTTCTTCAGTGTTCAACCCTGGGGTTGGTTTGCAGCAGTACGCCATTCCTCTCTTCTGTCTGCTTTTCTCTTCATTTCTGTGTATGTGGTGCAACCCATATCATTCACAATCTGCTGCATGAATGACATCCTTGGTCGTCCCCGGCGATTCCTTCCCTCTATAGCTCCTTCTGCTATTGTTAAAACGATGTTGTCGTGTCTTAGAATGTGCCCTACGAGTTTGTCTCTTCTTTTTTGGACATGCCTCCACAGGGATCTGGTTTCTTGAACTCTTTTCAGTACCTCTTCATTCGTGACTCTATCTTTCCAGCTGAGCTTCAACATCTTTCTGTAGAACCACATCTCTAGGGCTTCTAGCCGCCTTCTCTCTTGCTTTCTTATTACCCATGTTTCGCTCCCGTATAGGGCCACACTCCAAACAAATGCTTTCATCATCCCTTTCCTTATTTCCAAACTAATGTTCTTGCTGGTGAGTAGGTTTTTTCTAAGATAGAATGCAATTTTGGCCTGATGTATTCTCTTTATAATTTCTTTCTGGCTTCTACCATCTCTTGTTATTCTGCTTCCCAAGTAGGTAAATTCCTCTATTACTTCGAGCTTCTCTCCTCTAATTCTCATTATTGGGGGTTCATATTGTTCTTCATTACTGCAAACCATGACCTTGGTTTTGCGTTTGTTTATTCTCATGCCATACTGTTTACAGAAAATCCTACTCATTGTGTTGAGCATCCTTTCTAGATCTTCTTTCGTCTCTGTGATCACAGCAATGTCATCTGCATAACGCAGAATATCTATCTTCTGCCCATTAATTTTAATTCCCACCTCAGTAGTTTCACGAACTTGGTCTCTAGCTTCCTGGATGTAAGCATTGAATATAAGAGGAGAGAAAGCACATCCTAAATTTAATGTTACTGCACATAAATATTCAATGAAGACAAGCATGTGCACTGAGAATAAGGGATTGATTACACATTAGGCTCTTCAGAAAACGTTTCAATACATCCTTACTCAAAATCTCGGTCATCTCTTCTTCTTCTCCTCAACCCTAAGGTCGGTGGGAATTCAAATCTTTCCTTCCAGTGCAAGTCTCTTTATTTCTGCATATCTCCTCCCTCCTCCAATCCCATTCCAAATTTTCGGCATAGGTGTTCCCCTTCCTGCACGTCTCTCCATCATTCCTTCCATGAAGGCAGTCATCCAGTTACGAGTGCCGCAACAGATGTCCGATCCATCCATTTCACCTTCTTGAGATTGAAACTACCAATGTTCGCCCCTCCTTGACTCTCTCCAGAATCTCGATGTTTGTAGCTCTCTCTGTACATGAAATCTTTAGCATTCTTCTCCAGCACCACTTTTCAAATGCCTTCAATCTGCTCCTTTGTGCTTTTGTTAATGTCCAAGTTTCTGAGCTGTGTGAGCACACTCTCCATTCATAGCTTTTCACGAATTCTTTTATGGTTTGTATTGAGACATTTTTTGAAGTCAAGAGAGCTTTCTTTTTGGTAAAAGCTTGTTTTTCATGTGCTATACTGCTTGTCACATCCACCGAGCATCTTTTATCTGATTTTATACAGCTACCAGTGTATTTATAATTTGTGACTTGCTTAAGCTTTTCTCCTTCCAGATATATCCCGGTCTTCAGCCTCATCCTAATTGCCGTCTCATTCCGGTGCTATGTTTCTTGCATGTCCGTTGTGTCTAAAAGTGTGGTCTTTCCATCTGGGCCGACTTTTCCAGACACATACTAATTTTTCGGGCTCCACACCAGGTTAAACAGTGTTTAACTGCCAATGTTTCTGTGGCTGAGTCCGCCACCGTCTTCAGGGCACAAACTGACATTTTTAAAATACCTTCTTACTTTACGCGATCAGGCCCAGTGGACCGCGCGATGTTTTTAAATACCAGTAAATTAAATTTTTTCGGTGTTTATTAAACGTTGCTGTTAACGCCGACTGTTGTTTTCAATCTCTTTTCCTTAAGTAAGTTGAGGATAGGCTTCCAGGCGGAACTCAAGGCAAAACCGGTGTCGCGATTGACGTTGTAGCTCTCCAATTTAATCTCCATACCCTCTTTGGTGAGTCTATCCCAATATCTAGATGTTCTGCGGAGTAATTGGGTCTTTTCGAAGTGAAAGGGATGGTCATTCTCAGCCTATCCTCAACTTACTTAAGGAAAAGAGGAAAAAAACAACAATCGGCGTAAACAGCAACGTTTAGTAAATACCGTAAAAATTTAATTTACTGGTATTTTAAAAATGTCAGTTTGTGCCCTGAAGACGGCGGCGGACTCAGCCACAGAAACGTTGGTAGTTAAACACTGTTAAACCTGGTTTGGAGCCAGAGAGAACTTCATTAATACGATTCACCAGGAGAATTTTAAATCATATATTACATACTAATCTGTTGTATGTACCTACCCCTTGCCCCCTTGATTTTCTTATCTGTACTTCTTGGTTCGTCACTCTTCTGAGCACCAAGATTTTCTGGCCACGCGTTGCGGATTGACGAAAGTGGACGGAAAATTAGCTTTCTCATCAATCAATGGTTCCCAGCGGGGTTGTGTGAGTACGTACAACGATTCCTTGTTTTAATTGGAGAATGGAAGAAGCCGTGCGTTAAGTTAAACCCACAGGGATCAATATGTAATTAATTAGCGAGGTTCACTCATATTTCTATTTCCTGCCCTAGTTACGGAGGAAGAGAGGAAAAAATTGATATCGTTCGGAAAAAAACTTCCGCCAGAGGTCAATGCAATCGCCCTTCCGCCCCCCCAAGGGCTTAATTTCGGTGATATCCGCAGTGGGATGAATGGGATGAAATTTAGTTCTCCCATCATTACAGGTCGATGTGATTTTGGCGTGTTTCGAGCCCCTCTCTTCCTCTATCTCCACCCACCCCCTCCCCCTGGTGGGCTTCCGAGTCGCCCTTCGGGGGTGGGGGGTCGGGTCCGCTCATGGCAATTCGATGCGCGATTTCCCGCGGACCGCTGGAATGTTGCAGGCGCACCCGAGCGGGCACCTAAAGGATTTCGGCGCTCTTGTGGATCTACTCACCCGTGCTTCGAGTGTGCCAGGACGGTCGTGTTCAACGATGTAGGTCTACCGAGTGCATAATCGCAATGTGAAATACCTTCGCGAGTTAGGCTGTTTTTTTTTCGTTCGTTGGAGGCAACAGAAAATCGAGTGAGGTGGTTATTTTTTAGATAGTGCAGTTGTATTGGGAATTCCTTATCTGCACTTTAAAAAAGTATTCTACCTTTAAAGGTAGGTCGTAATGAAAGTCGTATAATTTCCTCCCAGTTTTCTCCACTTTTAGGGACCTAACTACTACCAGTATACCCTCTATCGCATCAGCATACGATGTACCCTTCTTCATCCCGTCCATGAAACCTATCCTCGTTCTTCCCCTTCCCCGCTTGCCCAACATCTTTCCCTCTATCACATTCTTGAGGAACCCATCGTCCCCTTATTACATTCTATAGCCACCTACTCTGCCAATTCGAATTTCATTCAGAAGTTTCCTTTCCCCACCCACCATCTCGAGCGCCTCCTCGTTAGTCTTCCTTTCCGTCCACCTAACCTTCTCCATCCTTCTCCACACCCACATTCTCAAATGCCTGCAGCTTATCTCTGCCACACGCCTATGTGGGGTGCTCGCAGGGTAGTGTGTAGATGTAGCTTCTTCATTGTCTTTGAATAGCACTTGCGAGTGGACGCATTAGTGGATATGAAGCAAGAACTCACACACCATCTGTTGAAATTTTCAACTAAGTAACTCTTGAAACATATATTATCAACTTTTTAATGTATTCTACCGGTAAAGGTAGGTTTTGTTGAATGCCAGAGAATCTCCTCCCGGTTTTCTACACATTCTGGGGCCTATCTCCCTCAAATATCCTTTTTCGCCTCTGCATACGGTCTACACGTCTTCATCCCGTCCATGAAATCTATCCTATTTTTTCCCCTACCCCGCTTGCTTAGTATCCTTCCCTCTATCACGCTCTTCAGTCACCCATTATCCCTAGTTACATTCATTAGCCATCTACCCTGCCGATCACGGATTTCATTCAGAAGTTTCCATTCCTCGACCAGTATCTCAAGTATTTTCTCGTTAGTCTTCCTTTCCCTTCACCTCACCTTCTCCATTCCTCTCCACACCCATATCTCGAATGAATGCAGCATCCTTTCTGAAGGTACACCTTTCTGCTCCATTCAACGCTACGCTCCGCATCAAACTCTTCACCAGCCTCTTTTTCACAACCTTACCCACTTATCGTTTTACCTCCGCCAAGTTTTTACTTTCATTATTAATTAGTCTTCGCGATAAATTTATCATTTTAAGTGGAGTAAATGATGAACATTGATAACATACAATATTGATTAGTAAACGGAATTCATTGAAAGCCATCACAAAGATGGGGTGAGCTTCTTACGGCCAGACAATGAAATAAAAGACAGAAAATCTCGAAAAGCCGTAAAAAATTGGCACCCTTCGTCAATAAACACAAAATTTGCTGTCTTGGTATGCTGGGAAAACCACAGCAGAGACCAACCACAGCCTCTCAACCAAGAATACCCCCCTGTGTTGGTTTACGGGAATGTTACTTCCTCGCCAGGGACCAAACACAGACGCGCACACACAACCAAATACGATCCTTTGCAAGGGCTAATGGGACCCCGCTAAGGATGTATGGGTTATAACCTGGGATCCTTCACGGGGCTAATGAGACCCCGCTAAGGATGCCCGGTTATTTACGCAAGCACACTCACAAGCACACAAAATCACTCACTCACACACACAAATGGGCCCAACTTCTGAGAGAATCAGCTCAAAAAGAGCGTGGTCAAATCGACACAACAGGACGAGGGTGGGGGTCGAATACGCGTATTTCGGCTACAAAGTAGCCCTCTTCAGCGAACCGAAGGTAACGCGTCACTTCAACGTAGGGTTGAAGTGAGGAAGGGTCAAGACATCCGAGTTGTTAATAAAGGTAAACTGAGGAGGAGGGGGGGAAAGAGACAACCAATAGGGAAAGAGAGAGGGGGAAGGGCGAAAGACAAAACGCGAATGAAAACAACCAAAGAAAATGATTGGGGAAGGGGTGGAGGGGGGAAGTGAAGCCCAGCATACCAAGACAGCAAATTTGGTGTTTATTGACGAAGGGTGCCAATTGTTTACGGCTTTTGGAGATTTTCTGTCTTTTATTTAAACGGAATTCACATGAAGAAAAGTTTCTCCGCGGCACCTTAATCTACCACCATCTCGATTTAAGGGCAGTTGTGTTTGCAGCGTTTTCTTTCAGGTGCTCTATCCCCACATTCTGCTAATTAGTTGGCTCTTTCCACAACTTTTAGAAATTTACTGTGGAAAAATCGACTGGGTTGAGAGAAAAGTGGACTGGAAATCGAACCCAGACCTGGGTGCGATCCCCAGTCTAGGCGAATGATTTTCCCACTCTGAATATCGCTCAGTTGTGTGAACACTAGCTTGACTCCGTAAAAGTTACTGCGCGGCTAGTTTCGTTGTTTTTTTATTAGAGGCACTTTCCACTGGAGCCTTCCCCTCCCAACGTGAGACTTCACGCATGTGTTTTCCACCAAGTTTCGATACCTCAAGCAATAAACGTCGGGAGAACTGGAATACAACAAATTTTTAAGCGTCTCAGTAGTAATAACCATGAAAAACTGTGTTCCGTTTTTAAATGACAATGGTTCGATTGATTGATGATAGGAATAGAACACCGCTCTGTTGTTCTTTTACGAGAAGCGCCGAGCTGTTAAATACGAATTATTTGGGTTCCCGGTCCTCGAAGATCACGTTTAATTAAAAAAAAAAATGAAAAATCACTTTGAAAATAAATCATACCGAATGTATTTCAGCCAAATGTCCTCGAATTATTGGATGAATTGCATTGACGCGAGAGGAAGTCTCCAACAATCGAAAATCAATAATCAAATTCCAAAAAGAATTAATGGAGAATCGAAGTGGATTTTCAGGTTTGTCACGCTAAAGCTTTTGACTCGACCGTGTGCGGTCGAACGTGGAATCCGCTCGAATAAATTTCCTGGTGGTTTGTGGAAGGCGATTTTCATTGGCTTGTAAAATTGGCGACGTCAACGCTATAAAATTTTTTCATACTACTATTTTTCCAGTTACATTGGAAATGATCATAAATGGGTATGGAATTTCAATGATGGGAGAGTCCAGGATTTTACCAATCATTGCTGGAATGCTCGACAATGGCGGTGAAAACTGGGTCCCAATCAGTTGCTCAGCTGATAATTTGTTTCAATTTTTTGCCGATTTCATCATTGGTCGTTCAATCCTCAAGCCTGAATCACACCATCATTTTTTCCGTCCCTTTTAAGGGATAGCTCCAATGATAGCTTTTCAAGGACCGTGACAATGATAGCTCGAGCTATCATTTTCTGAATCACACGGTCATTTTGGCCGTTCCTTTTTCCATCAATTTTTCCGTCCCTTTTCGCATCATTTCTACATGTTTACAACGTTTACTACTCTCATTCCATTGAAAGCCGAGCGTGGCGTTAGGATCTGGCAGAAACTGAGCGCTCTGATTGGCTAAATGGTGGAGTCAGCGATGCCTCCAGGGACGGAAAAAGGGACGTGCCCAGGGATGGAAAAAGCGATAGGGATCCCTATCGCTGGTGCCTGACTTTGTTCGCGTCACATGATCATTTTCAAGCGATCTTTTGAGCTATCATTGGAGCTATCCCTTGAAAGGGACGGAAAAAATGATCATGTAATTCAGGCTTTATATTGGTTGACTGCAGCCCTCCACCCTTCCCTGTCTAATGCTAGTTCCCTTACCTCCTGGTAGCTCTTCCGATGTGTTTACTTAGCTCTTTATTTCCTGAGCATATTACTTGGTCTTCCTATGGAGACTTTTCCCTCTAATTTACCTTCAATTATGTTCTTCACAAAGTTCCGTTGTGCCTCTGGATGTGTTCAATTCTTCTGGTTTTTCTTTGCGGTATGGTTTCCTCGAGGGCCTTTCATCTTTGACTATCCTGAAAACTTTCAGCATCATTCCTTCCATTTTTATCTTCATCATCCTCCTCCAGCACCAAGTTTCAAAAGCTTCTTGTCGGCCGTCCTGGTCAGGGTACTTATGTGAGCTTTCCTTCATTAATTTCACGCTATGCAGCGGTGACTGTAACCAAATATTGTCACCTCTTTACACTTTTTTCAAATTTCTCATGTCGGCCCCGGTGGCGACGGGTGTAAGTCCTCGCGAACCGATCCGAGGGTTGCGGATTCGAGTCCCACCTATGTAGATTTTTCACAATTCAGGACATCTACATCTACGTATTACCCTGCGAGCTACCATGAGGGTGTGTGGCAGGGGGTGAAGATCACCAAACATGCACTATTGACATGCAACTAGGATATTTAAGGGAGACATGCTAGATAATAGGGTCACATGGAGCTATATGATTAGTATCTACATAATAAGGAAGGGATTATTGGTTGTTATTACATGCATCATGCACTACAGACTACTCTAACTATATTTAACCTACCTATCCCTTTGCTACGCTGCCTATTGTAATCTATTATAGTACGCGGGAAAATGACATTTTAAATCTATCGGTACGACAATCTATCTCTCTAATCTTGTTAATCTGATCAAACCTAGCATAATACGCAGGGATTCTTAATATATATCTAACGTCATCTGTGAACAAAACGGTTTCGAATTTACTTAAAAGGTTTAACCTAAATTTTAACCTCCGTTCTGATAGTAATTCCCATCCGAGTTCTATTAAGCTCGTAACACTTATACATTTATCATAACGGCCTTTAACAAACCTAGCGGATCTCCTTTGCACGCGCTCTAATTCTTTTATCATACCTTCCTCGTACGGATCCCATATACTAGCGGCATATTCTAAATGAGGCGTGACAAGTGTAAAATTGCTCCTTTCTCGTACTCTCTCATCGCATTTGCCTAGTACCCTTTCTACGAATCATAATCTACGGTTTGCTACACTAGTAATTTCCCTTATGTGTTTCCCCCATGACATGTCTTCAGTGATGGTGACGCCTAAGAATTTAATAGATTCTACGTTAGATATTTTCTTCTCTTTGATGCAATAATTATTCCGGGGAAAGTCATTCTTTTTCCAAAAGTTCATTATCGCGCATTTCTTCAAATTTCATTCTAGCTGCCAACTATCACACCAATCATCAATCGCATCTAAATCCTTAGCTAAACACTGTCTGCCCTCTTCATTTCTAATTTCCTTATACACTACTGCATCATCGGCAAAAAGACAGAGCTTGCTATTTTTTACAACTCTGTTCAAGTCATTTACGTACAGAAGAAATAAAATTGGGCCTATCACGCTTCCCTGGGGAACACCTGATGTAACTTTTACTTCGCCTGAGCTGACACCATCTAATACCACCCTTTGAACGCGTTCATGTAAGAAGTCTCCTATCCAGCCTACTATATTACTGTCTATCCCTTGCTATGCTAACTTTGATGCTAACGTCGCGAGTAACTTACAGGTGACATGGGTGTTTGTATTCGTACATTTTTAATACTCCCTATGTAATTGTCCAACTGTGCCTTTTTCGGGGTTGTGTAAATCTAATATATAAAAACGAATGTTTGTTTGTTCATCTTCCAATAGCATTCATCAGATTACGATGAAACATTGGTGAGTAGTTGTGCGCGCGCCCGTGAGGGTTTCTAAGTTATTAAATACATTGTACGATAGGTGGAGCGCGAGTCGTTTCAACAAATGAATGGTGGCACGCGAGCTTCTCAAACAAGCGAGCAACGATGCAGACCGTTTACGAGTTGCTCAATCACGCGCATCAGAATCGTATCAGTGAGGCATAATATCGCGTGCATCAGATTCATATCAGTGAGAAATAATTTGTAATAAAGGGTACGTTATTAATTTGTTTGTGTGTTAAGAATCCTTGTGTAGGTGCGAGGACTTCATTGGACTAGGTCTCAAATTCGTTAATTGGGAGAAGATGTGCTCTTTCCACGTTTTCCTATCATTCCCACCCACATGCCGTTTTCGAACGACTACAGTTCCCCGTTCGCTTTGCATTCTCAATGACCATCAATGCGGCATGAGGTAAATCGCTTCAAGTGTGTGGATTAAATCATTTAATCCATGCTTTTCACATGATATGTTGCATGCTCATGAGTGGGGCAGCCGAAAAATTTGTCTTTGCAGTGGGTGATACATACATAAATAGGTACATATCAGTCACGCCGTTCCCTTGAGGGGTAGGCACTGTCACAAAGTTTCTCTCACAAACGCACATTTATACACCTAACTATGCTCCAATAATTTCCTTTTCGTACTGACCTATCCTTGCCAATCTTTTATGCCTCATTTACCCCCATATACTGCCTCATACACGCCCTCCTGTTTTTAAGACTCCTAATATTCCTCCTCCTAAGAATTTCCTCAGCCACATTCGACCACAAGACCAAAAATATTATATATCCAAAAGCACTTGAATTTTTTAAAAAATTTAATTTAATACACAAAAAATCATTGTCTTTCATTTACATTGTACGTGTGTTTGATTTGTAGTGCCCCTTTAGAAAGAATAAGAGGCATTGCAAAGCATCTCGGGCTTAGCAAGTAAATTAATGAAAATAAGTAATCATCTCCGGCTTAACTTTGTGGAAGTGCGTTGTATCCATGATAAAAATATATTAGTTTCAATCCACACAATGTTATTATACATGCGACCCAGGTTTCAGCAACTTCGTGATGGCACTTCAGGACCTGATGATGGTACGAAGTTGCTGAAACCCTGTTGGCATGTATAATTAATATGTGTGGATTGAAAATAAGTTGTTTTTATCATGGATAAATTAATGGAGTAAGTTAAGTATACAGTCCCATGTGATGCCATACTTTACGGGGGACTCCCGCCCCCTTATCCTCTCATCAATACGGCAAAAGTTGGAGAAATTCTCTGGATGGAGCCTTGAGTTTGAGGGATTTGATTGGCGCGGATTGTCGGCAAATGAGCTCGGTGATGAGGTTCGTGTGAGCTTTTCTATGAGCCCCGTTCGCGAGGGAGGTGGCGGAAATCGACTCGCCATAGCAATTAATCCTGGAGCTCGGGATTTGGAAACGGGCGAAAAAACCATTCTCTTCGCATTGAACCACTCCTGCGTCTGCCGCCAACTCGTGCGCCAGCGTCTCCTCCTTCTGTTCCTAATTAACGCGAGCCGTGGGGTTGGGCGGTGTGGTGGGGGAAGGCTTGCGGATCGCTTCCATTGGCTCCTCTATGAAGGGGGATGAACTGATGGGAGGGAGAGTGAGAGAGAGGGAGGGTATAGGAGATGAGATGTCTTCCCTCCAAAAGGGCAGCCTTTGAAGAGCATGGGCCTCATTATATGAGCCGTTTGTCCCATTTCGATGCGTTTGAGAGGAGGAGGCAGGAGGCCCGCGTTCTTTTACTTCCACCTCCTCTAGTCTCTTTGTATCCCGACTCCTCTCCTTCCATTATTGAAGGGGTTGTCTTCATCTTTTCAGATTTCATGGCTTCATGATTTGAGTTGAGGTGGTTTGAGTGATTTTCACTTACGTACAGGTAGGATTATTGATTCAGGGTGCGTCAACTACAGAGGTCATTTTGCATCACTCTTGTCCTTAGGTAAGACAGTGTTTATAAGTATTAAAAGCAGAATCACATCGGTTTCTTATATGAGGTAAAATGTGTATGACGTTGTCTAAAATCTATGTACAATTTATGAAAAACTTTGATTTCTTTTAAAAAGGCAATTACTCGGTGAGGCAATCGGTAGAGTCACCTAGGATATGTCCTAAGGTACCGTTGACCTTGTGTTTATCTCGAGAAGACCGATGTTTATCACACACTGTCAGACATGAGTTACATACAGATTTGAGTGAAAATTTGCTTGCGTATACTTATGAGTAATATGTATATCTTCATTTCAGTATTCTACTTGCTAACATGGCGGGTGAATTTTTTGAAGATATTGCCATGAGAAAAATTCAGCTTGGACCGGAGAAAAATTCAGCTTGGACTTGGCAATTTTTGGTGAATACAAGGCAACTAGATCTTAAGCCCCGTAAGGATACTGTCTCTTGGTTGTGGCTTCTTTGAAGTCCTCTCCTCCCTTGCGTTGCCATCTTTGATGGACCGCAAGGGCCTAAGATCTAGTTGCCTTGTATCCACCAAAAATTGTCTTGAGAATTAGGAAGCCTGGATAGCGTAGTGGTCTGCGCATTGGTCCGGTAAACCAAAGGTCCGTGGTGCGATTCCCGGTCCAGGCCGAATTTTTCTCATGGCAATACCTTCATTCTACTTGCTGATTGGTATGTTTTTGGACAGTATTTTTTCTAGTCCGTTTTCATTACCATGGATTAGATCGCTCTTGAATTCCTCATATCGGGAATGTAAAGGTGCGTGAAGAGGGACTTAAGAAGTATTGCGCTTTCAAAGGAAGCATCTTCGAAAAGAGTTGATCATTGAGCGAGCTGAAGTGTGAAATCTCAATTGAATTTTTTAAAATTAAATCAGTGGTCCACCAGCTAATTGGCATGTTTTTGGCAAGTACTTATTCTAATTCGTTTTCACTACTATGTATATATGGTCCGCCATTAGATCCATCTTGAATTCCTCATATCGTCTCCAGCTTTTTATTTCGACCAGAATTCCTGCCCTCTTCCTTCCTCTGCCACGCTTGCTCAGTATTCTCCCTCCTATTACCCTCTTCAGCAATCCCTCTCATTTCAATACATCCTCCATTCATGTCTTCTGCCTCCTGCGTACCTCTGCTACTATCTTCCTCTCCTCTCAGTAATAATGCCTCCTCGTTTGTCCTCGCCACCCTGCTCACCCTCTCCATCCTCCTGCTTTTGCATAGATAAAAGTGGAAAAAATTGCATGCTTCCGATTTAGTTTCTTGACAATTTAATGATCTTTTTAAAATTTAGTCTTAGCAGTTAATCGCCGAAACTACGTAAAGATAATGGCTACAATAGCGTATAGAGAGTATACTCTATACCCACTCTCATTTTCTTAAGACCCCTAATATGTAGTATATATATTAATATATAGTAATATTTGTATGTATATTCCCCGTAGGTCTCCTCAACAAATTCATCCATGACTATCTCGCTCAACTCCTTCCTCTCGCAATATTTCTCTCCACTCTCATGTTTCGGTTCTAATATTCGACTCTTATCTATTACCTCGGCATCGTCAAACTTAAATAGCACACCTCTCCCTATACATCCACTACTGAAGCATCCATTCTACATTCTTTCATGACCCTCTCATTTCTAACGAACGCGGCACCAGTTAATGTAGCTTTAGCAAAATATCATTTCACCTAGAAATCAATGAATTTGGTGTCATTTTAAAGAAATATATCTCACTCTTCCAGTGACACCAAACATCCACCCCTTAGCACATTAATTAGCGAGATATTTGATAAAAAAAATACCAGCCATGTTACCTGGGAAATGGTACGTGTATGCAGAGACACAGAGACCTTATTTAAAAAAAATTAGGAATTTCTAACTCCTAAATCTCGTCAAAAAATAAAGAGCGCAGTTTTTATATATTCTCATCTGGTTTTGAAAATTCATCATATCGTCACCGCAGTAAATTCTTCGGGATCACAAAAAACCTTCCATGTTGAAGGAGTTTCAAACGTACCGCGTGAAAAACTGAGTCAAGTTAATGACTAAAGTAGATATTTACATTTAATTACTTACAATTTCTGGCATATAAGTCTATGTTATTGCACCATCAATAATTCAACTTTTAATATATGTGCCCTATAGCTGGTGAATTTAAAACGCATAATTCGGATTCGGAACCTACTCACCAGCAAGAACATTAGTTTGGAAATAAGGAAAGGGATGATGAAAGCATTTGTTTGGAGTGTGGCCCTATACGGGAGCGAAACCTGGGTAATAAGAAAGCAAGAGAGAAGGCGGCTAGAAGCCCTAGAGCTGTGGCTCTACAGAAAGATGTTGAAGCTCAGCTGGAAAGATAGAGTGACGAATGAAGAGGTACTGAAAAGAGTTCAAGAAACCAGATCCCTGTGGAGGCATGTCCAAACAAGAAGAGACAAACTCGTAGGGCACATTCTAAGACACGACAACATCGTTTTAACAATAGCAGAAGGAGCTATAGAGGGAAGGAATCGCCGGGGACGACCAAGGATGTCATTCATGCAGCAGATTGTGAATGATATGGGTTGCACCACATACACAGAAATGAAGAAAAAAGCAGACAGAAGAGAGGAATGGCGTACTGCTGCAAACCAACCCCAGGGTTGAACACTGAAGAAGAAGAATTCGGATATGGCCTCTATAATGACTAGGCAACTATCTCGTTCTGACTACCTCAGGCAGATGAATTCCTACGCATGGGAGGGGATAAGACAATATTTCCTGGGATGATATTCCTTTGCCAATGACTCTGACAAAAGAGATTTATAACTTAGCACGTAAATTGTATCCCGATATTCTATTTTGGGAAAAAGTGCCGTCTCAACTACCGAGGAGCACAGCTGCGGTGATACCGGGCTTCGTAAGGGAACGGTAGACTTGGGAGGAGAGGGAAGTTCATGTTCAATGCTCCGCAGTTTTTCCCAAAAAATCCTAGGGGGGTCGCGCTCGCGGTTGCGATCGTCGTCCCATCTAACGAGGGGGATTCAAGCCAACTCTCCTTCGTATTTGTCTTTAAAGAGCGTGTTTACTGCGAACGTTGCCAATAATTCCTAAATATTTTCATACAAAAGGTTAACCTTTTAATGGGAAAGCTTTAGCTAATACTTTATCAATACTTCTGCTTAAGGTCCCCATCTCCCGATATTCTTTTTTAAGTCCCTACTACATAACCCATACACCTGCAAAATACTCCATTTATCCTTGTAATCTCCACCTGTTCCATTTTACGTCCCATTTTCTCTATATTTTTTCGCGCGTTGCCCTTTACACCCAAGCTTTCTACTCTCCTCTTACCCACTTGGTGAAAATTTTTAACCGCACTCAATTCGCCTACCAATTAAATCATCTTCATCAGTCAACAATATGAATATTGGTGTTCATTAGCTCACTACTCCTCTTCGTCAACCTCTTCGTTAGAGCATTATTCTTCTCAAATAAAATTGACTGAGTAAAGCGTTAATTCATAGAATTAATTAACATTAGTATCAATGATTGAGGTAGACCGAGCCAAATATCATTTTACTTAGAAATCAATGAATTTGGTCTCATTTTATAGAAAAATATCTCACCTATCCAGTAGACCCAAAACTTTCACCCCTTACCGCATTACTTTTGGAGGTATTTGCCAAAAAACACCAGCCCTTTTACATGGGAAACGGTACGTGTGTGTACTCCAGAGAGACATAATTTACAAAATGAGGAATTTATAGCACTTAGATGTCGTAAAAAAACTAACAGTGTGTAGTTTGTATGTTTTCTTAACTATATTTGAAAATTTATCATATTTTCCCTGCAGTAGGTTCTTGGGTATCACAAAAAATCTTCCGTTTTGAAGGAGTGTCAAACGCGCCGCGCGAAAAAAAATGAGTCGAGTTAGAGACTTAGTTAGATATTTTCATTTAATTACTTACAATTTCTGTCATATAAAACTATATAATTGCACCATTTATAATGCAATATTTAATTGATGTCTCCTACAGCTGGTGTAATAAAAACGTATAATACGAATAAGGCCTCTATTATGACTAGGGAACTATCTCGCTCGGACTACCTTAAAAGACTTCTGATTTACCCATAATTAAAGTGTAATTTTCTGATTTTTTTTTAATTTCGGAAAAATGACAAAGTGTTATCTTCGTTATGGATGATAATACAATTCTTCCAGTTCTCACATCATTCCCCCACATCACGTTTCTATAGCAACAGTTAATTAATAAATATTAATGAAGCCCATGGAGTATATGGAGAGGGCACTACGTCATCAAAAAGAAGCCTGACATCCGAAATAACAGCCATATAGGACATGCCTGCTCTCTCCTTACTTTTCTATGAATATCGCGACGGAATGGACGAATTAGCGGATGTAAAGCAGGAATATCAATCATCTGTTTGAAATTTAAGGCAAGTAACACAACAAACATACATTGCTTATTCATTGCTATGGATTCTACTTGATTTTAGCTTTATTTTTTTAGCGGATATGCGGATTATGTATAAAACTAATTTTTAAAATAATTTTTTAATAAATTTAAATAAATAAAAGAAAAAATTCAAGGAGAATGCACATTTAAGACGTAAGTGCAAGCTGATTTCTAGTTAGTTATTGATGGAAAACAGAAAAATTGCAAAATTAGTGCAGTAGTTCGCAAGCGGTATAGGAAAATGAGGGTCAAAGAAGATGGCGGACTGATTTGAACTTCTAGAAATGGGGAGTATAGCACGTGCCCTATTGATGTACCTCAATGATTCAAACAAGAAAACCTGACGACACAGAAAAGCTTTGAAACACGTCGTACAAATTAATTAATTGTAGATAATTACAGAGTATTCTTTTCAACATGGATACATACTAATGCCAAGATCCTCTACACAGTGACGTCTGATGTCTTCAACTTTATTATTCTTCTGTTTGACGTGTTTTATAGTTTCCCTTATATATTCCATTATTGGTCTACCTCTTCATCCGATTAATTTTTCCTTCCAAAATTGTTTTCACTACGCTGTAGTATCGCAAAATGTGTTCAGTCTGATTGTCTATCCCTCTTTGCAGAGTTTTCATTACACTGATGGTAATCCTCATGGTCCATTTGAACACCATGTTTACCCCTATTGAAAAAGTTGAATTTATTAACAATTCCATGTGTATTTATACAAATAAAATCTCTGGTTTGATAAAAAACAACCTTGATATCTTGCAAGCTAAGGGTGACATTCATTCTTGTGATACAAGGAACAATATTAATTTCTATGTAAATTACCACAAATAAAGAACCTCCTGTAATGCGATGCGCTCAAACACTGCGATGGGCACAAAGGTCTACAATTGGTTACCCAAATGTATTTTAGCCTCAAAAAGTTTCCCAATGTTCAAAAAGAATTTGAAATAGTTTTTATTAACCAAAAGCTACCATTCACTAAATGAATATCTAACCGACAATCATAAAGCATGAAGCGGTGAATCTCATTCTTTTGTATCTATCATTTTTATGTACATATCTTTTGCAATTTATGTGATCCAGTGTACACCTTGATGAATCCTATACCTACCTACTTACATGTAAGCATGGTTATTGGATAATAAATAATTAATATTACACTTACTCCTTTCCTCTCCAACTATTTACAGTACTTTTTCGTTGGTGATTTTCTCCGCCCATTTCGTCATCTTCCGATTACTCTACGTCTCAATTCCTTCCACTATGTTTTGCTTTGCAGATATTACTGTTCTTGAATTACTCCTAGGATTGAGCGTGCTCATATATGCGTTTCAGCAAAGTGCTTCCATTCCTCCAGGCTTACATGGCATTCATTACCAGCTGTCAAGAGACACCTTTTCTCTGGTAGGATGTCTTCTTTGTCCGGGCTGTTTTTCTCACTTTATCTTACTTGCTGCTTCCATTACTGTTGATCCTGCTTTACAGACAAAAACTTAATTCTCTTTGTACAAGTTCTACATGATCTAGTTTGACAGCGAATACCTGGATACGAAAAAAATGGATTTCCTTCGATATGATTCCCCTCGTTCCCGTTCGTCGCTCATCCTATTATTGTTTCGAGTCGGCTGCTGTGTCTCAGAACGTGTCAAATAAGTGTGATACCGCTCGAACAAAAGAAGGACATGTGTGTTAGAAAGAGAGAATGTTAGGAGTGAAAGAGATTCTAACCTTGGGAGGTATAGTGCGGGAGGAAAGAGTGGCGGTTGGCGGGCAGCTTGTGAGTTTTTTTTCTTTTGTAGAGGATGAAAGAACGAGGCAGATAACACCTAGTGGATGAGGCATTCCCTTAATCCTCCCTCAGGAAGACGAGGTCGGTGGGATTGCCCTTTCCCTGGGAAGCTGTCATGTTTCCTCGTCCCGCTCGCTTGTGTTCCCGATAGCCGCGTAACGTTCGTTCAACGCTGTCTCTGGGACTGACGGCTCCTCCCTTTTGATCTCCCCGGCCTTCGATCCATTCGGCACCCGAGGGGCATCGGAGCTCGCCGGATGAAATGTTTACGTTTGTCTATCCTCTCTCATTCTCTCTCTCTCCCTCTCTCTCTCTCTCTCTCTCGTCCTTACCCCTCCCCCCCTTTCTCTCTCTCTTTGCCTATTCCTGCGCATAAATGTAGACTGACGTCCTTCTGGCTCCGTTTTTCTCACCATCATTTTGTCTTCTGGAGCTTTCATTACGCAAAAGTTGAATGGTGTAATGAGAGATGTGTGTAAAGAAAAATTTTGAGTCATCAACTACAAATTTTTCATGGAGATTTGTCCTAGGAGAAATATTAGGGGGCCTATTCTGTAACTAAGGGACGTTACAATCCTATAGCTTTCTGCAAATAACGCCTACTTTGATTATGTAAGTTCCGCCGCGCTATGTTCCGCCGATTTCAAAGCCGCTTCATAGCAGTATGGAAAATTGTGAGTGCTAAGAGCAAAAAGATGTTTGATCGTGCAATAGATTTACAATATCGTGCAATAGACAAAAAGAAACAATAGACAAAAATAGACAATAGAGAAACGGCCACTTATTTGTTTAATATATTTAAAAGCTCAATTAATGGCAAGAATCTATTAGTTTTGCCCAATTTATTCCATTAGTTGACGGTTTAAACATATTAGCAGAAAAAACAGAGAGAAAAATTAAGATTTACTTTAAAGAAGCTGAAATAGAGAAACTAAAGAGTGGAGAAACGCTCATCTTAGTGGTGTTTCGATGTGCTGGAAAACAGTACAGCGATAATGCTAGTAGAGATAAAAATATGGCCAGGTTTCAAAAACTTCGTTTCAGTGAGATTTCGTTAAAAAAATGACCTACAATTTTAAGATATGGAAAACGATTATTTTAGCGCAAAATGAATGCATATTCGAGATTTAATATTTGATTAGCAATGTTTTCAAATTCGGAAGACTGCGATACTCAGCCAAAAACACTTCGGCAGGCTTTTTTATCATTGGTGCTATTCAACGTCCCCAAATAGCGCTTTAGGTTCGCTATTTAAAGTTACACGGTGGCGTTAAATAGCACCGAGATAGCGCCCAACGACGCAACGTCGCGAAATAGCTCAGGCGCTATCAGTTACAGAAGCGCCCCCTAGATCTAAAATTTTTTGAAACGTTAGGAAAATGTTAGAACTAGGGTTCATAATTATACCGAGATTGAAAAACGAGTTTAACTTGTGTTCCGTATTGGAAAATAATTGAGCTGAATCACATCCCCCTTGGGCCTTCTATCACGATATTTTTCGTATTGTTTGTATGTTAAGCACCATGAACGTTTTTCTAGTGGTTTCCCAGCACAATCAGTGTCACTTTATTATTATGTAACGTTATTATTTAACAATCAGTAAATATTGGTCATGGTAGACTAAATTTCCTTCTTTGGGCTCGAAACGCTGCTTCTTTATTCACGCCTAAAGGATTTTGATCAGTTTGAGTAGTTTCTCATTTCCAGCCGTGGCACGGAGACCTCTGCGAAGTGTTTAATAAATTTAACAGGCTGGTTACAAAAATTTCGTTTCAGTGATATGTCGTTGAAAATGTTGTCCTACAAATTTTAAGATGCAGAAAACGATTATTTTTAGCGCAAAATAAATGTATTAAAATTTTAATTTGCATGAGAATGTTTATCAATTCGGAAAACAGCGAAACCTAGCCAAAAAACATCAAAGCTCTGCGAAAGAACTGGTAATCTGGAATAGTTATAATTTTTACTCTTTAGTTAAGGAAAGCAACTTCATGCTTCTAATGTAAGGATATACCGATAGTTCCATCGATACTAATAATGTATTACGGTGGGGTTTTGCCAACTTTTTATCGCGAAGAATGAATTTAAATTCCTCGAAAGCCTGGAGTGGTTTTATACGCTGCAAGCCAAACAGTTTTTAAAAGTTTTAAAATGCCAAATGGTTTCTCGTTTTCCAAGTATCCAAGGTTTTATGTAAAAATTTTAGGTCATATGAAGTGTTTCATCACAGGACAAATTTGAGGAACTCTGAATTAGAGTCATTCTTGCTATTACATAATTGTGATCAAGTGTGGAATGTTTCGCTCCTAAAGGAATTTTTAAGAATGAAAAATGTTGTTGGAATGTAAAGAATGGGCTGGTAAAAACTTATCATTGCGAAGGGAGGATGTTCGTTGACCTGAGGCGTTAGAGATGTGGGTGTGGAGAGGGATGGATAGGGTGAGCTGGGTGGCGAGAAAGACGAACGACGGGGTATTGGGTATGGTGGGAGAAGAGAGGAAGCTAGTGGCGGAGGTTTGGAGGAGGCAGAAGAGATGGATGGGGGGCGTATTGAAAGGAGAGGGAAGGCTGAAGAGGATAATAGAGGGGAGAACAATTGAAAGCGTAGAAGAGGATAGGAATTCTGGACGAAATAAGAAGAGGAAGACGGCATGAGGGATTTAAGAGGGATCTCATGGCGGATCAAGTCATTATCATTGGTTGTTCAATCTTACGATTGGTTATCTGCACCCCTCCACCCTTCCCTACCTTGCTTGTTCACCTACCTCCTAGTATCTCTTCCTATGTACTTTCCTCTCTATTTGGTCCATGAACTTATTCCTGGGTCTTCCTCTGGGGGCTTTTCTTTGTCTTTTTACCTTCAATCATGTTCTTCACAAACTCATTGTATCTCAGGGTGTGTCCAATTCAACATTTTGTTATTTTCTCTATCGTGTTTCACATGGTCCTCTCTTATTATATTCTTCTGCACACTTCATCATTTTTAAAATTTATTATTTAAACATTTTTTTTTTAATTTTTAAAAATTTTGATCATTTCTTATTTTAGTAGATCTTATATAAGAGGGAAAAATAAAATATATACCTAAAATCAGGACGCTATAATGAGTACTCTCCGAATGTCTAACAATCTGCTGTTAAAAAACTCAATTGAAATGATTGATAGTCGCATAGCGTCACGAGAAGTTCTTTGTCACCCATGTTATGCTTTCCTCCGCATTCGACTAACCTATGCGAAATATCAGATCTCGCTTTAGCTGAGCTTTCTTGAAATCGTCCCTGAGTGCTCTGTAATTTATTCATTTAACATAAATTTTCATCGAATGGGTTGCTGGAATTTCGAGCCACGCCCACCAGAGCGTCTGAAAAACGACACAGGGAAATAAAAAATTTCCTCCTACGCATTCGGAGGCGGAAAATCCGTGTAGAAAGATACTTTTCTTCGATTCGTATATTGAAACGTTGTATTGGAGCATAAAATATGTGGGAGCGTTAAGACTTCGTAGCACAGTGGAGGACTAAAATCGTTAAAAAGTATGCTCGATCTTAAAGAGTAGATCAGCTACACGATTATTAGCTCTTTCCAGTTGCTAGAAGAATCATCCCGGCGATATCGCCATTATTATTACTATATGAAGGCATGGCTAACTGACTAAAGGGGATTAAATATTGTATGGGTCGTGAAAACTTCAGCTAATCATCATTGCTTGCATACAAACTAGTTACATTTTATTTTAGGTCATTTAGTTACACGGGTTCTGTAATGGTAATGATGTAGCCTGGCATCACGACTATCAAGTTGTGGTCCCACATTTTGTCTACATTGATTCAACGCTCATTTTCACGGCTGTAGACTGACAAGGGTTCTTGGAAGTACCCTCGCCCTCAACACAATCAATTGCCTTAGGTAACTGAAATCTTGGTAAACGTGATTGAGTGATTGAGCTGGATATAGATTCATTATTGTCTCCCGGTTTAGAGACTCTTTTTCCGTGGTAATTTTGATAGCTTGGCCTCCGATATTCATTCTCATTCCCCATACTCCCTCAATATTGCAGGTCTAATTATGTACGTTACAGACCCCGCGTTGTAGAAAGTTAAATTGGACTTGAATTGGATTTTACGGAGGCGACTGATAGCCAAATTCATTTACGCTACAGGGGACAGGTAAGGGAGGAAGGGTGGATAGAAACCCGGCGTCGGCATTACCCTGCTCTTAACGAAAGGCGCCAAGGGGGCCACGGTTTAACGTCTCATCCGACAGACGGAATACTGCACTTGAAGTGCCCTCCACAGGACACTCGTAGTAGGGATTGGGTGTCCTCTGAAAAACATCCTTCCCTGCAGGGATGTGAACCCTGTCCGCCCGTATGGTTAAGCAGTACTCTAGCCACCACACCGATTCGATCCCATGGAAAGTATTTTCATTATCATCAAATTAAATATCAGTAAATGCACCACAGTTGACTTTCTGCGAAAGTTATCACACAAATGCCATACCTATACTGAGGGTAGAGTAAACATAAAATCTTCAGATACAGTAAAATATCTAAGAAATTCCTTAACTTCTGATATATCGTGGGGAGCACACATTAAAAGCGTATGTGGCACAGCATTAAAGAAACTAGATCTTGTTAAACCTATAATAGGAAGGTCCTTGAATGAAAAAGTCATAGAGGGATGCTACTTCACTCTGGATAGGCCCCACCTCGAATGCGCCGCGAGCATTTGGGACCCTGGTCATACAGTTTTAACAAAAAAAATTAATAAAATACAAAGGAAAGCTGCGAGTTTCGTTAAAAACTGCTACTAGCGTGCATATAGTGTCTCACAACTTTTAGAGGGATTAAGATGGTAGCCTCTAGAGACTTGGAGGCTACACAGGTTAGGCTTAGGTTACTTGAGAAGTTCAGAACTGATATTTTTCAGAGCGACTCAGAGAATATTATCGTGACTCCTCACAACATCTCTGGGTCTGACAGATGTTATAAAATAAGAGAAATACACTGCCAAACGGATAAGCACAAAAAATCGTTCTCTCCGCGCACAATAAGTGACTACAGTAAAAACTGATCTCCACTTAATACATTCCCATAATACATGTCCTAATTTCACCTCCCAAAAACTTACATCTTTGCACGGCTGGCGACCAATCACCCCCTGCCACACGCCCATGAGGCAGCTCACAGGGTATTATGTAAAAAAAGTTCAATTTAATCAGGCGTTTTGTTCTTTGGAGTTACATCCGCGCCCTTCGTTAGAAACTACTACGAGCGAACATATAATGTTTCTCAGCTTTTTAGGGATTAGGCTGCGAGAGTCCAGTGTCTCGGAGGCTATACGCTTGACTTACGAGAACGCTTACTTTTGAATGTTCTCCAGAGTTTCAAAATGACGTCCTTTTAGGACATGTTTCGATTTCGGGAAAAGGAAAAAGTCACAAGGACTCAAATTAGATGAATAGGGGGCTTGAGGAACAACAGAAGTGCGTTTTTTGAGGTCAAAAATTTCTTTGATGGAAATGGCCATGTAACACGGGGCACACGTTTCTTCGATTGTCCTTCTGCTCAGTTGTGAGGTTTTTCGGCACCATTTGGGCACAAATCTTTTGCATGCCCAAATCGTCCGTCAAAATTTTGATGTTCGGTGAAAGTGTTTAAATTTAACAGTTCACTCATCATCCTTATTGGTAAACGACGGTCTGATCTCACAAGAGCCCTCACACGTTCAACATTTCCGTCAGTTTTTGAAGTTGAAGGTCTCCGTGAGCGAGGTTGATCTTCAACGTGTTCTCGGCCTTCCAAAAATGATTTGTGCTAGCGGAAAACTTGTGCTCTTAGTAAGCAATGTTCCCCATAGGCCTGTTTCAACTTTTCAAAAGTCACACTCGCGGATTCACCAAGTTTAACACAAAACCTGATTGCACAACGTTGCTCTAAATTCCGATGCTCCATTTTTGTAACACACAAGAAAAACACAAGTTCACTAATGGCGCTGTCAAAAATAATGTGTTAGCTGTACGGAGTTGAAACTCGGACTGAGAAAGTGGAAGGGATAAACAAACCGGTCTAGCACAGGCCGGTAGACACGACGTTGCCAGATCGCCCGCAGTGTTGCCAGTCTCATTACTTTTCTCACACACCTCGTAGTTCGCTTGGGATATTCATAACAGGTGTGTTTCGAAGCGACACGGAGAATATCATTCTGAACCCACACTACATTTATAGGTGGAACAGAAGCGATGCAATAAGAGAGATATATTTTGCAGTACACGTAAGGAAAACAATTCGACCTTTCCGCACATAATAAGTGATCATAATAAAAACTGAGCTCTACTTTTCACTGATGTTTTCTATTCTGAGGTAAATTCATCACTTTGAATGTAAATCTCCGATTAGTGCAACAGTGCCATCTACAAGTTGCCACAATTATAATATTCTGTATTACAATCTGTCTGCCACCGCAGGGGAAGCAAAAGCATTTACAGGCAGATTTACTCTGATTAAATTATTATCATGCCAAAAATGTTTTTAAAAATGCAATAGCTTTACAATTATAAGCGGGGGTTCCTGGATTAATGTCCGCGTGAAGAGCTCCGGGTCAATAACAGTGTGTAAGTTAATGGCAAATAATTACCATATTACCGCTATTTGACTACTTTAAAAATAAAAAAAATGTCATTATTAAAGCTCTCAAACCCAATCTCACTCGCGTTATAACATTATCGACTAGCAAAATGCAAATCTCAGAAATGCTCAGTCTTATCTCGTTCAAAACCGCTTTTGTGTCGTCAGTATTTCACTTATCAAGTATTTATTTAAATAAACTCTGCCGGCCATCTTCTCACGACGTAATATTATGTTTCTAATGAATGTCTCAGACCTTCAAGGACGTAAATGTCTATTGTTCATTTTAGATACAAATCTCTCTTCCCCATGAGCCAAAAATGGCGGACGCGCTAGCAACCTAAGAAGTTGACTATACTTTCCTAATGCAGAATGGGATGAGTTGATCGAGTTAAGGTTAGAACAAATAACCACAGCTGCACTTGACAAACGTTTCGAAACATATTTTATTCCACCTTCAGGGCTAAAACTTGTATATACTGAATGTCAATGACAACAACGATCACGTGCAAAACAGACGCATCAAAACCTTGTCATGAGAAACATATCAACACGTCAATTACCTTAGAATTAAAACTTGGTCACTAACATAGATTGTCATTGTAATTTTCATTGAAATGCTCTTATTTTTTATCTTTTGTATGCACACCAGGTGACATATTATGTTGCTCATATGTTTTTTTAAAATAATTTGTTGATATTGTGAATCCAGTTACTACAAACAGAGGGCTCTCAAATACGGACTTGAATGTAATGCACAAAATGGTGCAGTTAATAATCGTGGGTGCTATGGTAATCAGAAACAATGTTACGAGGTGTACTTTGTGATATGACGTTTAATGATTTAAATGTTTTTATTCTAAAGTAGTTGACGTGTTGTTATGTTTTTGATGTATCTGTTTTTTATGTGATCGCTGTTGTTTTTGACATTCATTATATATATATATTTTTTAGCCCTGAAGATGGAATAAAGTATATTCCGAAACGTTGGTAGAGAATAGCTGTGGTTGATTGTTCTGACCTTTACTCGATAAACTCATCCCATTCATAATAGAGGTCGATATGGTGAACACATAACTTTACACATCAAAGGTACTGCGCGCCATCTCTAGGGAGCATATGCTCGAATCTCTTGACACACTGGAAGTTTCGCACCGGCATTTTTCTTAGCCTCTGTCGGCGTCCGCGTCGTCTCTTCCCTGTGTTTCTGTTCGTCCGACCATCATCTATTTCTCTCTACTCAGTCGTGGTGCGCGACCTCTCATAGTTCTTATCCCCCCCCTCACCCAACCCAGTCGTCCGGATTATCCTCCTCCTCCTGCTCCGCGGATGCGATCCCGGAGGATGTAATCAAGAGCTCCAATTCACGAGGAGTTTGCTCGCTCGGGGGGAAATTAAGAGCTTTTGAACCGGCGCGGCTATGACTGAGGAGGTGAGATAGAGAGAGAGAGTTCGAGAGAGAGAGAGACAGATGGAAGAACAGAAGGGATGATTATTTTTTCCTTCCTTTTTCGGTGAAATGAATCCATTATCCTCATTTCAAGGCCTTTTTGATTCCCCGCGCTATCTTCGCCCTTCAGTTGCGCGTCTCCTTCCTTCCGTGTTCAACCGTTATAGGTATCTCTGCCTTTAGCAACTCAGAGCTCACTGTTTTTTTTCCATTTTTTCCTCAATGTTTCCTTCTCCTTGGGAGACTTTGCAAAAGGGCAAGGACGGGAAGGAATCGTAATACGGGGCAGGGTGAGGAAGCAAGCTCACCTCTTCATTTATTAAAGGCTCCCCATCGCCTGAGTCGTCTTCCTCCGAAAAAAAATTTCAGCGGTTGGAGAAAGGACACCTGCCGGTGGAACTAATGCATTATTTGATTTCTTTTCCACAGACTTAAATGAGTTGAAGATTCGTCGAGTGGAAACCACTGTCGGAAAAAAATAATCTGAAATGGGCCTAAATTTTTTCGTTTTTTTCAGTACTCCATGACCAATTTTTTTGCCAAAACGGTGTAAGTTTTAAATGATCCCGAAAACTGACAAAAACTCCTCTAAAATGAAGGAAAAATCCAAGGCAACTAGAATGGGAAAATTCGTGGAATATTTCATAGCTATGCCGTGGTCTTCTTGTATAAATGGGTATATGTTGGTGGTAGGTTGCTAACAGAGCTAGAATGCGTGCAGAAAAGCTCAGTAAGATGCGTGAAGGGCCATGATGATAGTCTCGTTAGCGTCACTGACTTCTTGCAACTACTTGGACGGGAATCGCTTTCAGACCGTCGATTGAAAATTAGACTCAATCTTTTTTGAAAATGTAAAACCGATTTATTTTCAGACGAGGTTTTCAATATCTTACAAACTCCAACATATTACAGTAGATAAGGTTATGAGAATAAAGTAAGAAACATAGATTGTTGAACTGAAGGGTTAAAAATTTCGTTTTTACCGCGATCGACCAGAGACCATAATGGCTGCGTTAAGACTTAGAAGTAGGTTAGTTGACAGGTAGTGCAGCTGATGAATTCATATGCATCCTAATGCATGTTTCTAAATCTGCCGAGGAGTGCCAACACCATGTTTAGCATGTTCTCTACATGGCTCTTGTGCTACGTTTATATAGTTACGTTATGGACACAATTTTAGTAGTTTCTGTAGGATTTGTGGTATACATGTGGTGCTTGTTGGTGAAAGAAAATTTCTTTACTGTAGTTCATGTTGGTGTGGCTTTCAGGGTAATAAATAGATGTAGATGTGTAATTAGAGAATATACACCAGCCATAGCCTAAGATCCTTGTTTTCTTACATAATTTCTTCCTTCAGCTCGATAAACGTCATACCTTACTTCACCTCACCAATAAAGTGCAAAATTCCACAGAGAAAAAATCATCCGCCTTGTGAGGCGGATGATTTTTTCTCTGTGGAATTTCGCACGATTGTGTATTGCGGGTGACTCCGTAAAAGTGGAACTCCGTGGCCAGTCCCGGACAGCTTAAAATCTGTCACCAGTAAAGGCCTGCTCCCTTTCTTCCCCTTTCCTGTTTACTAAACGTCATCTCATCCATCTCTACCTTCAGCTTCCAATCGCCCTTCACAAACTGTTTCCACCGTATGCTCTGACTTCTAATTTCCACAAGATTCACGCAATCCCGATTTCCATCATAAGTTTCCGCGGCGTTCAGATGAATGCTTCTATATTTCTTGGGTTCCCAACGCGTAGGTTGTTTTTGAGACAGCATTTTCACCCGTGTTCGGGTTCAACGGGTGTCTTCACTTCGACCTCTTCCTTATTTTGACCTAAAGACGCTCGTTGAAACAGTCTTGCTTCTAATTCTTCTTGCTTCCGCGTTTTGTCCCTTCAAAGGGCATGATTATGTGATTTCCAGTCTTTTTTTTGGTAATTAACCTCCGCATAATTTTACCACTTTGTGAATCATTGTAAAAGTTATTATTATAATGTATTCCACCGGTGAATGTAGGCTTTTTTGAATGCCATAGAATCTACTCCCGGTAGTTTCCACATTCAGGGGCCTATCTCCCTATAGTATATCCTTCTTCGCCTCTGCATAAGATCTACCCGTTTTCATCCCGTCCATGAAACGGTGTGGTTTTGTGGAGTTAGTTGTACAGAGATCTCGGAGCAATATCCTTATGCTATATTTTTTTTAAATATCAAATATATAATTACCATAGAAATCATAAAAATCTTCACGACGGATTTGTAGTTGTACCATATTCTTATGTCGGAATTTAAATCGCTTGGATTACACTTTTTTACCGGTACGTACATTTTTCTCCTGTCCTGGAGGTTTTTTCCGGTCATTAAACACTCCCTTGTTAGAATTTAGTTTCTAAGCAACACAGAGAACACCATTTTGACGCTACGCTACATCTCTAGGTTCGACAGGAGCGATAAAATAAGAGAGATACATTGTCGAACAGATTGGAGATTAAATTCGTCATTTCCACGCACAATGAGCTGATTCAGAACTGATATTTTTCAGAGCGACACCGAGTATTATCATGACTCCTCACTACATCTCTAGGTCTGACAGATGCGACAAAATTAGAGGGATACACTGCCGAACAGAAAGTTACAAAAACTCGTTCTTTTCGCGAACAGTAAGCGATCACATTAAAAATTGAGCTCCACCAAATACACTCCTATAATACATGTCACCATTTCATCTCTCAAAAACATATCTTTACACGGCTGGTGACCTAACACCCCCTGCCACATGCCCATGCGGCGGCTCGCAGGGCATTATGTAAATGTAGATGTAGATGAAACCTATTCTCTTCCTTCCTCTACCCCGCTTGCCCAATATCCCTCCCTATATCACACTTCAGCAACCCATCACCCTTTATTCCATCCTTTAGCCATCTACCCTGCCTATCCCGGATTTCATTCTAAAGTTTCATTTCCTCGCCCACCATCTCAAGCACTTCCTCGTTAGTCTTCCTCTCCGTCCACCTCACCTTCTCCATCCTTCTCCACACCCACATCTCAAATGCCTGCAACCTATTCTCGTCCTCCTTTCTGAGAGTCCACTTTTCTACCCCATACAACGTTACGCTCCATATCAAGCTCTTCACCAGCCTCTTCTTTACATCCTTACCTAAGTCCCCGTCATCAACCCCCTTCTATTACTAAACGCCTCCTTAGCTAGCGCTATTCTCTTCCGTATGGCTTTGCTACCGTATGTCCTTTTTCCTCTAGCTTGCTACCTAAGTAATTAAATTGCTTTACTTGTTCGAGTTTGTGTCCTCCGACTTCAATCACAAGCCTCACTTTCTTTCTCCTAGAGAATCGGCTTACTTTTGTTTTCTTCCGAAAAGGTTTCTGCCTCCAAAATTAGGATGTACCACATTAAGGTACCCATGTCTTCATTCAAATCTTCTTACTCCCCAAGGTATTTTAACTGCCGTGCGTAATTTTAGGTTAACGATAGAATTTGAGCATATATCCAACCTATTTAATATTTTACTGCGTGATTTTCCATCGGTAATAAAGTCGATGTATAATGCATTGCTAATTTTTTTTTACCGAAAGTGTGTGGTTTCTGATTTCGGAGGGTTTCAGGTTTCGTTTCAGCTTCGGAGGGTCTTTCAGATTTTAGCTCCTTTGAAATCCACTCATTAGCCTTCCATCCCAACGGTATGATTCTCTGGCCGGCTGTTCTGAGAACTTGTTAATGGCCGTGTAATCTCACTCAACGGCCACAAATACACGCGTAACAGACTGGCGCGCGATGCGAGAGCCTTCTGTAACACCGCTCCTGCAGTTTATGGGGAAACCCTCGTCCCGTAAAAGGTCCTCTTTCCTTAGGGTCGAAATGGCGGACTGTAGGACCAGGTCCTTGAGCGTGGCCGTTAACATCTCGTCCCCAGCCCGAAACTTTCCCGTGTTCCACAACTTAATTAACCATCTCCACGGAAATGACCTTACTTACTTAGCCGACGAGGGTTTCTCTTAGTGCTGCGCCATTTGATAGGTAATATCTCGAGAGAGCTGAGATCTCGAGAGAGACGCAGTGGGTTGTTAGAGAAAGATGGGGTAAAGATGGGTACAAGGAACGGCACTGCATTTAATGGGTCGACATCCGCGGATGTCGACCCATTAAACAATTCTCCATATTTGATTTGGCGAGTTTTTTTTTCAACCTGCATTTGATTTCTGTGTTCCAACTTCGAAATCATTAGTATTGTTACGAATTTGGAGTTCGTTGAATAACGCGCAACTTGGCGACAAAATAAACCTGTTCATCTCCTCTTTATTTACTTCAACACTGCTCAAAAACTCTCCCTAACAACCGCATGTTTAATTACATTTATCTTCTTATTAATTTACCTATACTGCAACTATTTACGCAAGTTTTATTTCATTTATCAAATTTATGTCTATAACTTCATAATTAGTAACTATAGCTCTTCGAATCTCCCTAGTTGACTCGTTACAGTATTGTGCTTACTAAATAAATGATAATGCCATGTAAAATAATGCATATTATCTTATTTACTGGGTAAATCTTACTAATATATATTTATATATATATATATAAAAGTTTGCCAGAGGAAGGCAGACGACAAACACAGAAAACAAAAAAATGATGAACACACTTACAAAGTTTCTTGATATTTCGGTGCCACTAGCACCTTGGTCGCAAGAGCGAAGACTGAGCAGTCTTCGCTCTTGCGACCAAGGTGCTAGTGGCACCGAAATATCAAGAAACTTTGTAAGTGTGTTCATCATTTTTTTGTTTTCTGTGTTTGTCGTCTGCCTTCCTCTGGCAAACTTTTATATATTCGTCACTTAAGTGATCCTAAGTGCATATTTATATATATATATATATATATATATATATATATATATATATATATATATATATGTAACTGCTAGTCACGCCTGTGACCTTTTTGTATATATATATATATATATATATATATATATATATATATATATATATATATATATATAAGTGGTCTTCGCTCTTGCGACCAAGGTGCTAGTGGCACCGAAATATCAAGAAACTTTGTAAGTGTGTTCATCATTTTTTTGTTTTCTGTGTTTGTCGTCTGCCTTCCTCTGGCAAACTTTATATATATATATATATATATATATATATATATATATATATATATATATATATATATATATAAAAAGGTCACAGGCGTGACTAGCAGTTACATATAGAGCACAAAAAAAAGTAAAACTCACAGAAATTTTGATATGTTTCGGCGGACACAACCGCCTTCGTCAGAATGTTAGAAGGTAGTGACTACTACATGGTAGTGGCTACCTTCTAACATTCTGACGAAGGCGGTTGTGTCCGCCGAAACATATCAAAATTTCTGTGAGTTTTACTTTTTTTTGTGCTCTATATGTAACTGCTAGTCACGCCTGTGACCTTTTTTTATATCTGTGCACTACAAGTGTTTTTCGCCAAGTAGATATATATATATATATATATATATATATATATATATATATATATATATATATATATATATATATATATGCATACACAAATACACACATACACAATAGAAAACTTCGCCAAATGGCCACAAACACAGTAATAGAGGAAACTTACAGGGGGTAAAAAGACGAGTGTAAAAAGAAAGTCTTACTGGAAACGTTTCGGGTGTTAGCCCTTCCTCCGTCACAGAGAGAATCACCCGGATATAGTCATCACCTCAGCTGACAAAGGTGCCACTGTCGTTGTCGTGAACACGTCCCACTATATTTCAGATGCCAATCGGCAGCTCTCAGATACGTCCTCCTATTCCGTAGTCCCCAATGACCCCAATCCCGGTTTTCAAGTTGAAATTATCTCCTTCCTCCAAGAAAAAGGGCCTTCGGAGGGTCTATCTTCCGCGGACATATCCTTGCTCTCCCCCGCTTATCCGAAAACTCCTCATTTTTATATTTTCCCCAAAATCCACAAACCAAACAATCCTGGTCGACCTATTGTTTCCTCCCGCAATTCCCCCACGGAAAGAATTTCGGCATTCTGCGACTATTACCTCCAACCGCTGGTGTGCGCTTTACCGTCTTATGTGGAAGACACCTACCATTTCCTTCAAATCCTTAACACTGGGACGCCCAGACTATTCGACATCATTCAACGCCCAAATCGGGTCATTTTGACCCACAATAATTGATGAATTAATTCCTCACTTTCCACTTTTAAGTTTACATTTAACCGGTTTTTTTTCTACGAATCACCACTCTTTTTCATTACACATGTTGATTTTTTTCACCATATAAAATTTATAATTTTGTCAATATCGAGGATTTATCGGATGACTTACGGCATTTGTTTCAGTTTATCGTTGTTTTCGATTTTATTTTATTTTTCTAGCCTAAAATGACAAAGATCAATAAATTTCAAAGAGCTTTCGCATTATTGGGTATTTGTCTCTAATTCTGATCAAATTCTGATCGTAATTAACAACCTCAAATTACTTTTTGTGGGCCAAAGTTGGAACATTAAAAGCCCACTTATATATTGTTTTATTATCGTAATGAAGCACATTTGTAAATATGATTTTTTACATAAGAATACTGTGTATTGTTTATTGTTTATAATAATTCCTATATTTTATTGTTTTTTGGTGATGATACAACATGCAAATGCATCTCTAGGTCAATATGACCCGCAGGAGCGTTTAAGATAAATTCTAAAAAATCTAATTAATGGATCATCCCATTTTGGACGAATACGTGTGAAAAAATAAAAAAAATTCACTGGAGGAAGTCTTGCTGTCACTGAAAATGAAATTGAAAAATGAATTTAAAATCACGTTTGGGTCAAAATGACCCGCCTGGGCGTTCAAATGTTAAGTCTACCCCCCTCCTTGCTGATACCCACATCTTAATGGCCACAATAGATGTCACCTCACTTTATACTAGTAGTATGTAGTTGGCGCTGAAAAAGTTAATCCGCAACCCGAAATCCGTGTGGCAAGGGGTGTTAGGTCACCAGCCGTGCGAAGATGCAATGGATAAGGTTTTGGGAGGAGAAATGGTGTCTATTATTATATGAGTTTTATTTATTGAGTAGAGTTCAATTTTTATTGAGGTCAATTGTAATGCGCGGAAAGAACTAGTTTTTGAACCTATCTGTTCGACAGTGTATGTCTTTTATTATATCGCTTCTGTCAGGCCTAGAGATGTAGTGAGACGTCACGATAATATTCTCCGTGTCGCTCTGAAACACACCCGTTTTGAATTTCTCAAGTAAGTTAAGCCTAGCATGTTGCCTCCGAGTCTCTAGGGGCTCCCATCTTAATTCCTCTTAATTTTCTTCTAGGATAGTGTCAAGGATGGACTAAAATTATCACATTATTGATTTATTTCGTATTCAATGGGTCTCGAAGCTTACATTTTTTGGATTTTTCAATTGGATGCAAACGTAACGTATACGACATTTTTGAGTCAAACTATCCCCGAAAACCCGTGCCGCAGGGTTGCAAAACTTTCAATTTTTAAGGATGAGAATTGTTTTATTTCTTTCTAATCCGATACAAATGGTCAAGATAGGACTACAAACCAGGAAATACCATGTGAAAACATTCGTGTGGAGCGTAGCACTTTATGAATGGGAAGCATGAACCACTGGAAAAGTTGACCATAAAAAAATTAGAAGCCTTCGAAACCTGGTGCTGGAGGAGGATCTGGAGATAAAATCGATGGACAAAGTGAGAAATGAAGAAGTTTGAAGAAGAGTAGAAGTGGAAAGGGCCATATGGAACACCATAGAGAAAAGGAGAACAAGATGGATTGGACACACCCTGGGACGCAATGGATTTGTGAAGAACATAATTGAAGGTAAAATAGAGGGAATAGTCCCCAAATGAAGACCCAGGAATAAGTTCATGGACCAAATTAACAGGAAAGTTCATAGGAAGAGGTACCAGGAGGTAAGGGAACATGCATTAGATAGGGAAGGGTAAAGGGCTGCAATCAACCAATCTTAGGATTGAACAACCAATGAACGATGTGCCCTGAGTACAACGGGCCTATTAATTTAGTGCAATTGTGCACGTAAATATGTATGGAAAGGAACTAGATGAGAAAAATTTTGGTCAGTCACTATGTTGTGTTCATTTACGTGAATTCAACCTCGGTCAGGAGACATAGCAACAGCGTTAGCGAGATGGTATCAGCCATCCCATCTGCCTCTTGCTTTCTTAAAGGACTGAAGGTAAAATAGAGGTAATAGTCCCCAAGGAAGACCCAGGAATAAGTTCATGGACCAAATAAAGAGAAAAGTACTCGGGAAGAGATACCAGGAGGTAAGGGAACTATCATTAGATAGGGAAGGGTGGAGGGCTGCAGTCAACCAATCCTAGGGTTGAACAACCTATGAATGACATATTTTCTTTGTGGTAGGTATATAATTCATTTATGAACATTATTTGAGACCAATACGCTTAAAATAACCGTATATATTGTCCAAATTATGGTTATAAAAACATTTAGCGGTTCCTTGTGTATATGCAACTTGCAGTTTACGTTTTCCTGCATTTTTTTTAACTTTCACGGCTATTTACTTAATTATACATTAACCTCCGAGTTTTCCAAGTTTTAAATCGTTATTAAAACTTAATTGAACTGAATTATGTGTACAGCCAACATATCCTAAATATAAATAATATACTATTGGTGCCGTGATACTACTCGAGATATGATAAACTGAGATGCTGACCCTTATTAACGTGGGTAAACCCAAGAGTCGGCATGTATACAGTATCTTTGCGCGCATATCTCTCCCCGAGACTGGGGATCCTGGTGACCTTTTTCAATTCGCGCAGCGTCTCCCCCCTTTCCAGTGTCCTCATCTCCCCTCCGCAAATATATTCGACCGGTCCTTTGCCCTAATGCATCTTTAATACGACGACAAGACAAAAGGGCGAGCCGAGGCGGCGGCACCGACCCGACCTTTTCCTTTTAATGAACTGCCGCATTAAAAATAGATCCATCACCACCCTTGCCCATTTGGACGGCGGGGTCGGGCAGCGGGAAGTGACGGTGCCTTCTGCGGAGAAGGCCGGTATGTACGTACGTACGTCTCCTTATGATTCCGGAGATTCGGTCTGTTGGAAGGATGGCGCTCTACGGTTGGGATTGAGTTCTACATCTACACACACGTACTGCCCTGCGCGCCGCCGCTTGGGCGAGTGGCAGGGGGTGTTAGGACACCAGCCGTGTAAAGATGTAAGGGATAAGGTTTATGGGGGTAAAATGGTGACGTGTGTTATGGGAGTGCATTTAGTGGAGCTCAATTTTTACTGTGGTCGCCAAGGGGTATGCAACTCGGCCCCGGTGGCGGCGGGGTAAAGTCCTCGCCTGCCAACCCGAGGGTCGCGGGTTCGAGTCCCGCCTGGGTAAAATATTTTCTGCCCAGGACATGGGTGTTTGTGTCTCGTACGTTGTTACTGTTATTCACCCGACGTAAATTGGCCCATTGTGCTGTATTCGGGGTAGTGAAGATAAATAAATAAATAAATAAATAAATAAATAAATAAAAACTCTGAGAAATGGTGTACGCTTGTTGAGAAATGGTCGCGAAATGGACAGAAATGGATATAAATGGACAGAAAAGGACAGAAATGGGAAAAATTGGACAGAAATGGATAGAAATGGACAGAAATGGATATAAAAGGACAGAAAGGGATAGAAATGGACAGAAATGGGCAGAAAAGGACAGAAATGGATAAAAATGGACAGAAAGGGATAGAAATGGACAGAAATTGATGGAAATGTTACAAATGGATACAAATGACTGAAATGGAAATGAGATGTACACATGTTTTAGAAGTTGCGTATCCCTCGTGGTCGCATACAGTGCGCGGAAAGAACGATGTTTTGTTATTTAATGGCATAAGTTTCGTAGGTGTCGGTCACATTCCCAAATATACAACCAATAAGAAGTTTTTTATCCATTAGGTACACTGTTATCGATATAAAAGATAGTACTGTTATTAATAGAGCGTTTGCTTTAGGTATAGAGATGCCTATTAAGAGTCCCGGTGGTGGAAGACATTTTTTATTTGTAATTCACTTTCAACTTCGGTGTCCTGAAGGGCCACGATAGGTCGTGTTGTACAGTACCATTTCTGCCGAATAGGACTTGGAACCGTAGTACGGTGTACCGGATTGCGAAAAATCTTACGAGAGACCCCAAAATCTTAATCAATTTATGTTTTTAAAGTAACATGCTTTAATAACAAAATTTCGCTGCAAACTTGAGTAGAAGAATATTTTATAGAGTTCTCCTTCTCTAACTGAAATTTACAAGGTTTAATATTTGATTAGAAAGCTCTGGCGTTTAGAGCGCTGCCGTGTAACGTTTAGGGGGAAATGTCTGGCGGACTCCGTAACGCGGAGAAATTTTATTGAGTTCCATTATTATTCCAGGGATCTTTACCGGATTATACTCTGCATAGCCGCCGACGTTTTTATGGTCAAGTTGCGTTCGAACTATACCATCGCGGGAAGCTGGCGCTAACACTTCGACTGATCCCTGAACTTAATAGCTTCCAATGCCTTAGCTGTTGTCTTCACGCGCCGTAAAAGCTATTGCTTTTGACCTTCTATCTTTGAAGAGTTGATTTTATCCGATTGTAAAGTGCGTACCACATTCGTAGCCAGCCCTGCATCCCTCATATGTAAGCTATCGTGGGATCCATTTGGAACATTGGTAGTGTTTGCGTAGCACTAAATCTTGCAATTTAGCCTCCAGAGAAACATTTGCAGGTTTTTGTCCATTTGTCAATGCATCAGTAGTCGTGGTTGCTGTAATTATAAAAGGTAGAGTGTAATGCCTATTAGTGATATTTCCACCCGTGCCGCTTACCCTTGAGGTGGCTTGTAGAGCATAATGTAGATGCATGTGAAACATTTATTCTTGTCCACATGCGATAAACTCTTGCCTGCAGGGTATATGGGAATTCGTGATGTAGAATATGGTCTTTACGGCGTTGTCCGTGCGATGCTAGGGTGAAACAATGGTAAGAGGTATTCTTTACTTCGTGTGGAGGGGCTCCTTTGGATAGTTAATGCAAGTATTGATCTAGAGTTAGCCTGAAATGGGTCATAGGGGCTAGGCTGAAAATATTGACGCCTCGTGCGCAGTCAGGTTTAATGATAGCTATTCCGGGCGTTCTGGGTCTCTGAAATGGCTCTCGCTAGTGATGTGGCGCTGATCGTAAGTCCATAGTGACTAATTTTCAGCTAATGCTTCAGACCGAGAGGTGACGTTAGCGTGGAAAAACTGAGGAAAAGTTGTATTTTTCGGGCGATCTACCGGCTAATTTAGGTTCAAAAGGAAAAGATTGAAAATTCTGAATATCTTTGACAGGCCCAGGCCTCTCTTACCGTGACCACGCAATTTTTTCTTCATCTCAACCTGCGTCATTCTTCATCACATGTTAAGGCCTACTCTCTTTCCTCCTATTTCCCGATACCAAACACCCTTCTTTTGCCCGAAATAACTGGTTGCTGCTATCGACCTACTCTGGTCATTTATCTTCAGAAGTTTTCTATTCTCACGGACAGCACCAATCGCATCCTCGTTTATGCTCTACTTTTTCGCTTACCGCACTTTGCCATCATTCCCCGCGTTGACATCCTAAATTCTTATAGCCTATTTTCGTCCTCGTTTCTCATACTTCATGTTTTTCAACCCTAGAATACAAACAGGAAATAGAGAATAAAAAACAGGCATTTGATTTTGTATATTCTTATTATTACTAATTATATTAGGGAAATTTTGGCGAATACTGCTCATAAAAATTTAAGAATTTGAGCTCTGTAAAATAAATCTTTTTTCAAGTCTCCTTGTTTCTTCACCCTACATAACTACACTTTGAATGTCTTTGCCAGCCTTCTTTTCATATTCTCATATAACATTCCCAGTTCCCGCTCCCTTCTGTTGTCTAATGTATCTTCTACGTCACTCGTTTTCCTCGGAATACCTAGGTAATTAAATTTTTTTACTTTCTTCTGTTTCTCCCCTAATGCTATGCTATGTTTTCAGACTTGCTTTCTTTATATACAAAATGTCATTAACATCGTTTTTCGTTTTCTTAGAATTTCTTCAGAATATAATAAAGAGTGAGCTCTTAGGGCTTGATTAATTTAATACAGGTGAAACTCCAAAAGATGTAGACAAAAACCTTTCAGGGATAAAAATGCCGGGGAAAGGGGTTAGTTGTTGTGCTATTTACGGGAAAAAAAACAACCCGCGCCAGGGATTCATTCAATAAGTATGAAACAGCCTAAAACATAAGCTAAACGGGACTCTCTCACTCTAGCGGCTAGTGTTTTTCTGACGTAAGGCTACCATCTCGTTTAAGAGATGGACTAGTCGGACGCACTCCTCGGTCGGTAACACCTCTTTGGTGAAATTCATCAAATCTAAAGCAGCGTGATTCATTTCTAAAGTAGTAACTTCTATCAAATTCCTCCATTTATTCATTTCCAGTGGGTTCTATCAGAGACTTGTCGAGCACCTGAATGTATGTATACTCCATCGTTCATTCCGTGACATTCTCAGGAGAGAGAATTTCCTCATACTTACCCATGGCTTCAAGTTAAACCCGGGACTCTGAAATTCCATTTGATTATCTGATCATCGGGGGAATATTCGTGTGGGACTGAAATTGGCATTAGTTTCTGCCACTAGTTAAGTTTTTTCAATGCTTATGCAACATTTCATGGCTGTTTTTTTACCTTTTTGGGGCTTCAGAAAAATTCTATGAAAATGGTGGTCATAGAAGTCAATGCAAAGGTTTTTCGAGGGACGCCGTTGGGTGGAATACTTGAAGAAAATTACTAGGGACGATTAAATAAATAATGATTTAGGAATAAATTGGTTAGCTAATAAGTGAGTGGAAGGAAGATCTGTAGCAAATTTTTTTTCGAATTGATGACTACCGATGATGATGATCAGCGTGTCTCAAGCATGCGTACTTCTGGCTCTCAATTTGTTGCCAGTAAATTTAGTCAGCACGTTCAAATACTATGATCAGTGGTCTATCGGAACCACTGTAGCCACTTCCTAAGGTGATAGTTATATCCATTTGATTGGTTATAAATTTCCAAACATTGCATGTGACAAATGATGTGGTACGAAGTCACTCGCACGGGTGCATATACACCAGGGTTGAAATTCGCTACGAAAAAAATCATTTGACTTGACCGGGATTCGAACCCGGATCTCCCAATTGCCGGTCAGGTGTGTTAGCCAGTTACACTGTAAACTGTTACACTGGTACACTGTTACACTGTGTAACTGGCTAACACACCTGACCGGCAATGGGGCGATCCGTGTTCGAATCCCGGTCAAGTCAAATGATTTTTTCATAGCGAATTTCAACCCTGGTGATTGGTTATAATTTTTCAAAATAATAATTCTATTGCAGTATTGATTTTTTCCTTTGGATTACTATGTAGCCATACAATTTTTAGTAATACAAAATTTCGATGACAAAACAGCGTTAGCAGACATTCCAACTAAAGTATAGTGCAAAATTGGTTGATTACAGCAAGGATATCAAGAGCGAATCAAATGACTGTAAAAAGACGCAAAGATAATTCATAGGTCATATATATAACCAGTCGTCCTTGCCCCAAGATTTACACTCATTCGTACTTATGCAAGAATGACATTAGTTTACATAACTTTCAAGATTGAAGTTATTTTGAGTGCTGAATTTTTCGCCGACTTTTACACATTATTCGTTCTCACTACGTATCAGAAAAAAATCGAACTGGGTCGATGGAAGAGAAAATGAGACTCAGACAGTCTCGATTCTTGACGTATAATTGATCCCAAATACCGAGAAAGAAACCTATGCAGGAAAAAATGATTGAAATTGGTTAATTTTTTGGCCAAGCTATTACTGTACCGTAGATGATTTTTTGATAGAACATCTATGATGACGGAGGCCTCATCACCTTTCCTTTTCACTCAAAAATAGGCTTTCCCCAAGTTATACCAACTTGAATTCACTCGAAAAATATTTTCTCTTCCACATCCCATGAAGCAAAAACATGCTTTGTACGTGATTCGACTAAAAACACACGCTATTACGACCCTTTTCAGAATGCAAATCACTTCTTATAGAAACACGTTCAAGAGAACCTCAATTTTCCGTAAAAATTTACTTAGCCGCAAATTTCACGGAGCGAGCGGATCCGGTATTGAAGGTTGATTTAGGGCGAGTGGGGAAGTGTTATCACCCGTGCAGTTCCCGAAGGGATGTCTAAGGGGATGGGAATAAGCGAAGCGAATTGTCGTGGGAAATCGGGAAGGGCCGAGCAGCTTGCGAATCTAATCGCTTTCGTCCGACTGAGCGACGGGGTCATCATAGGAATCGAAAAAACGGCGCGTGTTTCTAATAAAAAAAAACATTTATTAGAAACAGGGCTATAAAGGAATGAAAAGAGGATAATGAAATCGAGAATAAGAGCTTTAGCAAGGGGCACGACCAGACAAAATGTCATAGAAATGGTAAGTTTTGAAGTATAAAAGCAGGCAAATTATACTAGGAGTAAAATGAAAGGGCTTCGACAAATGGGAAAAAAATGATAGCGTTTCGAAGGAATTGTTAGAGAAGACTTCGAAATGGTCGAGTTATAACAGTATTTTTACCACGTTGATCTAAGTCTCTTGGCGATTGTTATGCCAGTATTTCTGTGCCTTATGCGGTCTGAAGTAACGATGAAGCTGGGAAACTCAATGGAAAGAAGTGGATTGAACTATTAATATTTTCACGCTTGGCTCATGTGATGTCTAATCTATATTTTGTACTTGTAATGTAGACTTTCATATAATTTTAAAATTAAGATATTAGCCAAAAGTAATCATGTAATATATGATTGATAAAATTTCATGCAGTGGTCCCACATCTAGTTATTGCTTTGATCTCTTTTATAATGAAGAAATTGCCGTGAGAAAAATTCGGCCTGGACCGGGAATCGAACCACAAACCTTTGGTTTGCCGGACCAATGCGCAGACCACAACGCTATCCAGGCTTCCTAATTCCTTCCTTCCTAATTAATGGCTTGGCACGGCATAAGTGCTGGTGAATGATACTGACTCTTGGTTGTGGCTTCTTTGAAGTCCTCTCCTCCCTTGCGTTGCCATCTTTGATGGACCGCAAGGGCCTAAGATCTAGTTGCCTTGTATCCACCAAAATTACCTTGGGAATTAGGAAGCCTGGATAGCGTATTGATCTGCGCATTGATCCGGCAAACCAAAGGCCCGTGGTTCGATTCTCGGACCAGACCGAATTTGGCTCATGTCAATTTCTTCAAAAAATTCACCCGCCATGTTTGAATCTCTTTTATAATCTTCAAACAATTTTTTGTCAAGAGTCAATAGTGACATTTTTTTATTCTAAGTAACTACGTTGGCACAATAAAAACTTCATAACTTGAGCTCCTAATGGGTATCATGTCCAATGACTTCCCGAATGCCATTCGTTTGCGATAGGCTGGAAGGTTTTGGGTTGGCAGCCCTTGGAGTGGTTCGATCGGTTCGCGGCTCTGCAGGAAAGGTTTAACTGAAATTATTGTTGGGATTTGAGTATGGAGTGGTGGGGGAGTGAAAGAGGGGAGTAATAACAATGAGGTGGAAACGATGAGGTCGGTTATAAAGGGGGAGAACGCGAAGAGAGAGTGTCGAGATATTATGTAAAAGGAGTGACTGTGAAATTAGCAGTCAAAAATGGTGAATGCGTTAGTGAAGGAGGTGGTTTGCTTTCAACTATAATCAAGTATTATGGGCGAAGCATTGGTGCTGCCAGGAATCTCTCCGAGGGATGCTGGATTTAAGTATGGGGCCCCAGAGAGAGCCCACTGTCAGCGTCGTGATTTTGCAAATGAGAAGCTAACCAACCAAGTGGCACGGGGAATTTATTTTGTAACTCTTTCGAACCAAATTCGAGAATATTTTCCGATTACTAACGATAAGAACTTTCAACAATTAGAGAATAAAGTGGAAATATGAGTACTGTAACGTCAGACGTTTGTTTTGTTCCAAATCCTCTTTATTTTCTTAAAGATACAGTTTCTTTTTGACTCACTACTTCGAGCCACTTTCACTTTTCTTCTCACTCTCAACAATCCCACCTCTACCCTCATCAGCAACTCCCTAACAACATAAACATCAATAATTTAAATACCAAACGTTACAGTACTTATAATATCGTCCCAGGTATTCCTTTTAGCACTCATGTATTCAACCGAGTACTCATGTTATCATGCTAATATCAAGTTATTCATTCGGGTACTTGATTAACAGTGAATGAGTACATCCCTACCTTAAAAGGTAAGTAAAAAGTACAAAAAAAGTTATGCTGGTTTGAGTGTGGACACATCCTGATATGTATATCAAAGACAGTTATTTTATTTTCACTTCAAATAAAGTTGAAGCTGTTCACTTATTATAGCTTTCTACCCCGTATTTCCCTCATTATTCTAGCCTTCCTTAGGCATGTTTTTTGAGGCAATTGCGATTATTTCGCATAACTGTGGAAGCCTGGTGTTCATTAGATCATATAATTTATTGAATAGAGTCGAAGCGATCGATGAGTTTATCGGAAAAACTTCGAGAAAGTAAATTTTAGACGTTCCGCACGACTGTAACATAAATATCGATTATTGTTTCTGAAATGGTTGGTATCAAAGTTACAAATCACCGACCTTCTTGGTGTTTCCTTGGTGAGAGATTCTTGTGGTCGCCCGGAGGAAATGGAAGTCTGTGACGTAGAAATTCGTTTGAAATGTCCGAGTTGGTTGTGTTGTCTCTTGGGGGTGCGTATCGGACGGACGGGGAGGGGATAGGGGACAGGGGGTTCGACCCTTGCCAAATGAAGGTTCAGTAAGTTCGAGTAGCCAACAATACAACAGCCCCCTCGGGTATAATTTGAAGTTGTGGTCCACTATTTTTTTTAGATCTATTCCGGGTTTCATCGATCGTAAAGTGGCAAAAGTAATTAAAAGGTTAAGTAAAAATGCATTTCCACAATGCGATGGCATTACTTGCGCGTTAAGACGGCGGGCTAGAGTTAAGCAACTTATCCATTAAACATTTGAATAGCGCTCGCCTATAAGGCGGGTTTATATATGGAAGTCACTTCCATGAGCGTTGCCTTGGAGATCGTTTGCAAACGAGACTTCGATGTGTAAGCACGTACATACTCCCATGATAGTATGGGTCGATAATGGTGGTGATCGACCGCGGTTGTTGCTTGCGTCGAAAATGGACTGGCTTCTGAAATAAGAATGAATAATTTCCGGGCGAATGCTGTCAATATATGCTTTTCGGGTTGCACACCGGTAAATGTATCAATATTTCCAACGTTAGCTTGAGTTATTTCTTCATCAATTCACCTTTACGAAAAATTAGAATCCGATCAAAATATGCTTGAGCTCTTAAAAATTACGGCTATTGGACTTCTAAAATTACTGAAGGATAAATACATTTTTCAGCTGATAAAGCGCTGATTTTGGTTTCTTTGTATAGCAATTGGTACCAATTTTTCATTTAGTTTTAAAAAGTGGGGATTTTCGGTGACTTACATCTGCTTTACGTATATATTGTCATGATAGTATCAATAATAGTGCTTTCCAAAATGATGTCAATATCAGTTTTTTTTAGTACAGGTCATGTTTTCATTTTCTTACCATATGTCTGATATTTTAAGCCAAACTTCTACCTTGACACACTATTTTTCTGTCGTGTATCATTGCACCTGAGAAAGCCTGCGGGATAGTCGACGAATTATTGTCCTCAAGGTGGATCGACGCGGCGGAAACCTCGGAAAACGGAAGAATCAACCTCCATCCAAGCCAATTTTCATGAATTTGGGGTTAGAGTTAAATGTCAGTAAATACACCACTGTTCACCTCCTGCAAAATTCATCACGCAAATGCCATACCTATACTGTGAGCGGAGTAAACATAACTTCTTCAGATACAGAAAAATATCTTGGAATTACCTTAACTTCAATTGTATCGTGGGGAACGCTCATACAAAACATTAGCGGCACAGCATTATAGAAACCAGGTTTTGCTAAGCGTATAAAAGGAAAGTCCTCGGATGAAAAAGTAAAAGAGAGATGCTACTTCACTCTGATTAGGCCACACCTCGAATACGCCGCGAGCATTCGAGACCCTGGTCATAAAGTTTTACCAAAAAATTTAATAGATTACAAAGAAAAGCAGCACGCTTCGTTAACAACTGCTACAAGCGACTATAATATGTCCGACAACTTTTAGAGGGATTAAGAATGCAGCCTTTGGAGACTCGGAAGCTAAACGCTAGGCTTTGGTTGCTTGAGACTTTCAGAACTGGTGTGTTTAAGAGAAACACAGAGAATATTATCACGACGCCTCACTACATCTATGGCCTGACAGAAGCGATAAAATGAGAAATATACATTGCTGAACAGGTAGCTACAAAAACTCGTTCCTTCCGCGCACAATAAGCGACTACAATAAAACTGAGCTCCACTCAATACACTCCCAAAATACTCGTTAGAATTTCACTTCCGTAAACCTTACATTTTTACTGAGCTAGAGACCTAACACCCCCCACCACACTCCCATGCGGCGGCTCGCAGGGTAGTAGGTAGATGTAGATGAATGTAAATTGAATTTTGGATAATAAATGACCCACTTTGTAGTGGAGGCGTTTTCACGAACCTAGAGTGGATGAAACTTTATAATAATAGTAACCACACCTCTTTGCAAAATCGGCGACTGTTCTCGTGAGTCCGCAAAACCGACGAGAAACCTGTCCTATAGCACTCTTGCGGAGGGATGCCCCGACAACTTGGCCATCAGTGTCACGAACAGCGTGCGGTCTCGCCTGCTTGAACTCAGCCCGGGAGGAGCTTATGTATACATAAAATGTGTGAGTGAGTATATATTTTCCGTTGGATTTGCGAGTGAAGCTGCCGTCTCTCGTGGACGCGGCCAAGTTTCATTCTGCGAGATTCAATCCTAGTCACAGCGGCGCGCTTCGTACTGTGGGAAAGTAAACGAGCTCACTTCTCGGAGCGGAGTCGCTCTGGGGGGTGGGGCACGTGCAGGATCTGGCAAGGGTTCGGGGCACAACACACTCCGGGTCGAAAGAGGCTGTCAGCCGGCACTAAGTGCACCACAAAATGAAAAGGGTGGCCGTCGAGTTGACAACGCTGAATAAATTACGGGACGGAGGGCCTGCTTCATCGCGTCCGCGGCTTGGAAAACTTTAGCGGACGCTCTCACCGCAGTGTTGGCGCTGTAACGCTCGCCGTCTTTTTGTTCGTGTTTTCGGTGTGGAATGTCCAACCCCCCCTCCCCCCATCGAAGAAATTTCAACGTGAAATGAATTGAGAATCTCCCATTTAAAAAAAAAATAATTTACGAATCCCGTCGTCATCACCAAAAGTATACTCTATCAAATAAATGGTGGGTCCTGCCTCATTGAATTTTCCTTGCAGTTGCCTTCATAAAACTATTGAATCCACATTATACTCATCGTATATTTTCCCAGCCTTCATACCTTCATTTGTTGAGGGGTTTACTAGGTGAAAAATTCCTTACGTTCTTAAATAAATAAACTATACATAGAAGATAAATTCATGTGCAACTCAATATGCGTCGTCGAAACCGGTGGAGCTCGCGTATGTTTATAGTTTGGAATAAACAAATTATATTTTCTCCAGAACAACTTCCCATCGTACCTTTATTTTTCAAAAACTTCTCATCCTTCACCCAAGTTTAACCTATCTTTTTTTCCTCTTTATCCTCTTCTACATGCGTCATTCCTGAATACTTCCTCTGGCAGATTTTTCTGCATACTTAGAATTTCTCCTGTCGAGTGTTCCACATATATTTGCAGTATCGGCTGTTTTGGATTTTTATTTCCTGAGTACATCCCAATGAGGCTTGCGTTGAAATGTTGCCAAAAGCGCTATGGTGAAGAACTTGATATGGAGGATAGCTGCTTTGAACGGGGCGGAAACGTGGACCCTCAGAAAGGAGGACGAGAATAGGCTGCAGACATTTGAGATGTAGGTGTGGAGAAGGATGGAGAAGTGAGCTGGACGGAGAGGAAGACTGACGAGGAAGTGCTTGAAATGATGGGCGGGGAAGGGAGACTTTTCAATGAAATTCGAGATCGGCAGAATAGGTGGCTGGAGGGTGTGTTAAGGGGCGATGGGTCACTCTAGAGTGTGATAGAGGGCAGGAATTTGGGCAAGCGGGGAAGGGAAAAAAGAAGATAGGTTTCATGGACGGGTTGAAGAAGGGTAGATCGTTTGCTGAGGCAAAAAAGGAAATACTAGAGGGAGCGAGGCCCCTGAATGTGTAGAAAACCGGGAGGAGATCCAACAAAACCTACCTTAACCGGTGGAATACTTAATAAACGAGGAATTCAATGTCTGATAATCGTTCATTATGCAAATATTATTCTCCAAAGTAATGCATTTAAATTGAGGACTTTGGTTATGTAGCGTAAAGGTGAGTGCACGGAGTATTAAGCGGGCAACGTCACTCAAAGCATACTTCGATGATATTAAAGGTGTGAGGATGTAAACTGAAATCCACATTCCCGTTTAATACTTTTGTAAAACTGAGTAAAATCCAGAGGACTAAGCAGCCAATGTATGCTTCATGAGTTACTTGCCTTAAACTTCAAACAGATGGTTGACATTCTTGCTTAACATCCGCCAATTCGTTCATTCCGTCGTGATATCCATAGGGAAGTGAGGAGAGAGCAGGGATGACCAAAGAACTGGACTTATACATAAGAAAGACTACTTTTTAAAAGAAGCTAAGAATCTGTTTGTGAAGTGATTTAGATTGATTTGTGTGTTTTTTGCGACTGACCTATTTAGTTAGTATTTTCAGTATTTTAAATCTTGATTATTATTATTTTGTGGCTGTGACCAGTTTATTTTTAATTTTTGTACTTATACTTTTGGATTGTTCACCCTATAATTATGTATAAGTTGGGCGAACATTAAACACAATAAATAAACAAATAAAAAGTTGGTATTTTAGTTGTCAGGCTGCAGTTTTATGACGCAATGCCCTATCCATCTAACCCAATGTTTGATTCCATTAAATATAAATTCCAAGCCGCCTCCTGGCGTAGAACGGGACGAAAGTCGACTACGCGCCTTGCTCTTAAGGGGAACTACTTCCTAAGTGGAGTATAATGCCGTGCATTTGGGTTTATGACCCCCGCACCCGACTGTCGCCGAGCTGCAGATAATGAGCTGCTGTTTAGGATTCTCTCCTTTTCCTAGGTGATCCACTTGCTTTGTTAATTGGTTCCACTCATGGCCAATTCGACATCCGACAGATGCAGAAACTCGCGCTCTTGTTATTTGCTCCAGAGCTCGAGTTGAAAACATCGCGAGGCGATATGCCGGGTGATTATATCAGAGCATCTCGTTAATATAAATATTTGAAAATAATTGGTGAAGTTTGATTCTATTTTGAGTCTTCGCTAAAAAATTTCTCTTATCTCCTTCATCCACATAGTTGGTTTTCGCAAAAAAATGTCTTTAGTTGAGAACAAACTGAAATTTGTATTTTAAATTATGTGCATAGTTTATCACCCGTGCTAATGAAAGAACTTTAAGTGCTGAGTTAAGAACGTGCTAAGAAAACACTTTAACTTAACCACAGTTTTATTGCAAAATTATGATATTCTTTGCTATTTTTCCTTCGTTCTGTGTGCCCACTGAAAAAATTTTGGGCACAAACGCCGACAGTGCTTAATGCTAGCTACCAGAAATTACTTAAATGCATTTTAAGATTCGAATTTACTCATTGATTGTGTTAACCACGCTTCGAAATGATAGAATAATGTCTTAAAACTGTGTATGAAGCAACATCCAAATTTAAAAATGCTTCGCGTCGTAAAATTTTGTCTCGGAATGCTCAAAATTGATGTTTTTGCTTTTGAAAGATTTCATTCGTCATTCAGCGTATTTCTCTGCCAAAAATTTATATCAAAACATGTTTCCTACTGTTTTATATGCTTCATGTCTATATGACTGTCATCATTTCATCACCGTAAAACCATATCTCTCGATCCAATGTTTTAAATAATTGTCGTTTTCTGTTTGGCGAGTCGTGAAATTTATTATAGAACACTTAGTTATTGTTTGAAAAATAATATTAAAATTTTTATCATTACTATTTTTTCTTGAATTAAGTCAAATGAATATTATTGTGCTTTCAGGGCAAAACTTCTTACCACTATCGTATGTATAATTTCTCAAAGGTATTTTTGTGTCGCAACGACATAATTCCCATAATTATTCATCAAAATTAATGATTCAAACATCGATTTAAAGCTTATGTTCCCCGCTATTGACGAAAAATAGACAAATGGTTTAAAAGTAGAGTTTTTGTTAAAAAATGATCAAAAATTAACAGCGTCCTCCGACTTAACTTACCTCCGACTAACTTCCAACTGGCATTCCTACAATCCACTAACCTCCAACCGACATACTTACAACCGACTGACGTCCAACCAACAAACTTACAACTGACTAACCTGTAACCAACTCACCCACTTCTGACGAATCGAGTAACTCGCAACTGGCTTGCTTACAACCCACTAACCTCCAACCAACAAACTTACATCCGACTGACCTACAAGCGACTAACCTGTAACCGACTCACCTACTACCGACTAACTTACAATCGAGTAACTCACAACTGGCTTGCCTACAACCCACTGACCTCCAACCGACAAACTTAGGACTGGCTTACCTACAACCCACTAATCTCCAACCGACAAACTTACGACAAACTAATCTACAACCGAATAACCTATAACCAACTTACCTGCAACCGACTGATATACAACGGACCAACCTACAATCGACTTACTACTGATTAACCTCCAACAGACTACCTTACAACCAATTGACCTCCAACGGAAAAACCTACAACCGACTGACCAACTACCGAATAACCTTTAACCGAATAATTCGCAACCGACTCACCTACTACCGACTAACTTACAATCGAGTAACTCACAACTGGCTTGCCTACAACCCACTGACCTCCAACCGACAAACTTAGGACTGGATTACCTACAACCCACTAATCTCCAACCGACAAACTTACGAAAAACTAATCTACAACCGAATAACCTATAACCAACTTACCTGCAACCGACTGATATACAACGGACCAACCTACAATCGACTTACTACTGATTAACCTCCAACAGACTACCTTACAACCAATTGACCTCCAACGGAAAAACCTACAACCGACTGACCAACTACCGAATAACCTTTAACCGAATAATTCGCAACCGACTAACCTACAACCACCTCATATGCACACATCTGTTTTCACTTCCGTCACATGCGAGGCTTGTCTCCTAGCTTGGAAATTTGATCGAGTTGGAGCCGCCGTTACACATTTAACATTAGCGTAGGTGGAAAGTACGCGCCAGGACGTGAAACTGAATTATAAGCCAACCATCCGTCCGAGTGGCTTCATATTCCGTCCGCTAATGTGTGGACTCAAGCGCGCGAGAGTACGCACTCAGCCGCAGTCCCTGGAGAGAGATCTCCTGTGGACGAAGTCGCGAACGTGATTCGCGTCTGTTTACTTTTTCTGGAGGGTTGGGTATCCATTTCTCCGCATTATATCTCTACTCATGCCCTTGGCATGCGCTCGATCCCTTTTTAAGTGCTCTCAGTCGGGATTCTCTGTTACGGGATCGATTTCAGGATATGCTTCCGAAAGGGCGTGATCTCCATTATTCATACATAAAAAAGAAAAAAAAATGACTTGCCCGGAAGACTTAGTTTTTCATGGCTCGTAATGCGTGGACGCCGGTATTTTTTCCGCGATTGATCCGCTGCTAAGTTTTAATGGCCTCATATCGGAATGAACTCCATTTAACCACTTTTGATGAGGAAAATGTTTTTTTTCTCCCGTGTCATCCTACCTCTCTCCTCTCCGGATGTTTTTCTAGGTATTCCACAGTTAATTATTAGCCGTGTCGACGAGGTGGAATTAAGAAATATGAGGGTTTTTTTCCATTGCGTGGCGAAATAGGTACGTAAACAACCGCGCGAATCGTTATGCTTTTTGAATGGTATTTCGTCTTTTTTTCTTCAACTCCCGATGCATGTCGAGTCCTATATTTATTCTAGTGAGGATGGAAAAATAGCGATATGTTAGATAGCTACATATATATTTTCTTATCTCATTAAAAATTGTTCATATTAAAATGTAAACATTGTTAGGTGCCGTCAATATTAAAGTACAAAATACATGCATGCTAAAACCGTCATTTAACAAATTCATAGTACTCTGCCATCTAGTAAGAGTTACAATACAGACATTTATTTACATTTGTTTAGGTGCTCTACATGTTAATCCACCAAATATAAAAAATTATGCTAAATTTACATATTTTTCGTTCAAATGTCTTTTCACAAGTAATTTTTTCTATATTCACTGGGAGTGCATTAAATCAGTGTATCTTTTTACCTTTGGCTCTTTTTCGAATAACATAAATCTATGCTGTGGCGCAATATAATTTTCACTGCCTCTGTTTATATATTGGTATAATTCCGTACTACTTTTTTTCAAGTCCAAATGGATGTACATAAGCGTCTTAAACACAAGAAGTGCTTTATGGGGCGTAATTTCTAGCTGCTTAAAAGCTAGTTTACATGTCTCCTTTGCTTTAAGGTCGACTACATATCGGACTGCCCTTTTTTGAAGCATTAAAATCAGTTCATGATTAGATTTGGAGGCGTGCCCCCACAATTCAATCCCATAGGTGAGATGGGATTAAATGAGAGCAAAAATAGGTCATTTTCACGACACTTAGAGGGTATCCCTATTTTAAGCTTCTTAAGACAAAGGTTTCTACAATTAAGTTGATATCCTTGAATTAGAGGAGGTATCATTAAATTAATACAAAGTATTAGCATTTTATTTAGCATCATTTAATAGTTTGTTTTTTTTTCTTTTGAATTTTATCGACGTTTCCAGAAAGTAAACTGTGGAAATGGAAGGTCCAGTAAATATTATGGGAATTGTTTTTCAAAAACAGTGACTGGAACTCAGCGATGCATACTCTATCTTACGTCATCATTATAAACGTGACCATTTATTAAAAAAATATGCTTTGCATTCTGAAATATGATTTGCGCACATCTGGTATTAATTCGATCAAAAATTTCATGAACGAAGTCGTTTCATGTCCAACACATTCGTTACTTTTGGTTAAAGATAAAATTTTGTCCAGGTAAAGACTGAAAGTTACTAGAATTTCATAAAGGCTGGTAGAGAGATTCCTGTTTATGTCATGTATGTAAAATTAAAGAATCAACGAGCTCCTAAGGAACTAGGACAGTGCCATTCACCCGGCCCCGGTGGCGGCGGCGGCGGGGTAAAGTCCCCGCCTGCTAACCCGAGGGTCGCGGGTTCGAGTCCCGCCTGGGTAGAAAATTATCTGCCCAGGACATGGGTGTTTGTGAAATGAGTTATATGGAAGAGAGGACTGTACAGGCCTAATATCGCTCAATAAATAAAGACGACATTATTATTATTATTCACCAACGCAGTGCAGATTGTAGGTGTTGGGCAATCTTAGAAAAAATATCTTCCTCATTATTTAGTTTCTTAATTCATTTATTTGGATAAACCGTGTGTATTGTGCAAGAAAAACGATTCCCTGAAATTATCGATACAAATGGAGACTTCCCTTCATTTGATTATTCCATTGTAATCAACATCCATATTTAGAGCCGTCTAAGTATCCAAGGAAAATCGTCCATGAAACGCGTTGTCTGATTATTGGCACATATCCATCGTATCTGTAATGTCGCGGTCAAAGTTGCAGGGTAGTATAGCGGCAGTGAAAATTGATGACTGGCACCTGCGCGGAGTGTGTCGTCAAGGACTCGGGTGGAAGGAGAAGGCTGAGGAGTGGATTGGGGAGTATAGGTGTCGTGATACTTGACGACTATCGCTTGTGAATAGCAGTAAGCATGAGAAAACATAAGGGAACAAGAAATGTTGGATAAGGCGGCCAGTCGTTCCAACAGATGTTCCTGCGGGAGATTTTTTATGCCTTTGCCCCTTCATCAACGCCATATTCTCCCTCAGTGACCTCAAGTTCTTATCTGATTAGTTCCTCCAAGTTTAGCTGAACTGATGTAGTGCATGGTAGGCAACGCTGCCAACTTGATTGCATTTTACTCGAGAGGTCGGGGAAATGTAGGTAGTGCATTTCGTAACCGTTTGCTATTTGCATAGATTTTTCAATGATAATGTTTGAGTTCCATCAGAGAAGTGAGGTTGGGTTAAGTGCTTTTGAGAGTTGTAAATTCGATATGAAAACTGCCACCAACATATCATTTCTACTGTTTGTAGAGGTAGATTTCCTTCGACTTACCTCTCTGTCATTTATACACGCTACAGATTCATGTTTCGCTTCGTGGAGGTATATAGTTTCCATGCTAAAAGAATACAATTTTGTATTTTTCCACAAAATTTAGTTTGGATGGTATTACGCATTTTCCAACTCGCGGCATCATCAGGTACAAAATTCAGGCAATACCAGTACAGATATAAACACAAAAAGGCAGAGGGAAGGGGAGTAATGGGAGGGTGGGAGAGAGGTAAAGGATGGGAAGAAAGGGAAGAGGGAAACACCCTCCCTCCGCCTCCCCCTTCCTTCTGCCTTTTTGAATATATATCTGATACTTATATAGCCTGAAGTAAAGACATACGGAAGAGAATAGCGCTAACTAAGTAGGCGTTTAGGAATATAAGGGAGCTAATGATGGGAGCATTGGGTAAGGATGTGAAGAAGAGGCTGGTAAAGATCTTGATATGGAGCGTAAGGTTGTATGGGGCAGAAACGTGGACCCTCAGAAAGGAGGACGAAAATAGGCTTCCGGCATTAGAGGTTAGGGTGTGGAGAAGGATGGAAGAGGTGAGATGAACGGAGAGATAGACTAACGAGGAAGTGCGCAAGACGGTGGGCGAGGAAAGAAAGCTTCTGAATGAAATGGGATAGGCGGTATTTGGCTGAAGGATGTAAAAGAAGTGATGGGTTGCTCGAGAACATGATATGGGGAAGGGTGTTGGGCAAGCGGGGAAGAGGAAGAAAGAGAGAAGGTTTCTTGAACGGGCTGAGGAAGGGAAGATGATATGCTGAGGTGAAAAAGTGCGCGTACTAGTGTGAGATAGGACCCTGAAAGTGTAGAAAACCGGAAGGAGATCCCCTGACATTCAACAAAACCTACCTTAACCGGTAGAATACTAAAATAGAAAAATGTTTGGATCCTATCAGAGGATTGAGATTGGTTTAAGTGCCATTGAGAGCTAGAAATTTGCTGTGAAAACTGCCATGAACATATCACTTTATGTAGAGGTAGATTTCCCTCGACTTACCTTTCTGTTATTTTCCCGCTGCTCTTGAGGATTCGTCCTCTCTCGCACGCGAATTTAGCCCGGTCGTGAAAAGACTCGGCACGGCGCAAGTTTGCGTCGCGGAATGGAAAAAAATTATAATCCAAGGAGTCATAAAGTAGATCGTGTAACCACTACGAACGGGTCTTTTCCATTCCCGTGCTCGGCCTGGGGAATGCTCGCCCATTACTCAGGCGGGTCAGGTTGTCCTCAGACCTTTTTCTTACTTTTTTTTTTAAATACGGTTTTCAAAAGCAGATGGAATATCTCACTCGTCCCGGAATGTCAGTTTCATTTCACCCTCCCACCTTTTACGTTGGACGCGGTCAGGGTCACCTCTTTTTTTTTTTTTTTTTTTTTTTTTTTTTTCGTATTTTTGATATTTGTAGAGTGCCCTTAATTAATATGCGTAAAGGGAGTAATAGCTCTGAATTATTTCTATGTTAGTTAGGAAAATTCTTTTGATCAAAAGCTAAAGATAATGTCATTTTTGATGACTTAAGATGTGTTTATGAGTCCGCATATACTCAAAATAAGATGCATTTACAGTAAAGGCATAAATCTATCTTATTTTTTGAGTTCATTGCAAATATTTGTGATTAATTTTGTAAAAATGCCCTGTGGATATGATGTCGAAATCGACTGATTTGTACACGCAGGATAAAAGTATATTCTGAAGACACTTTATGGAAGTTTGATCGCTAAAATTTCCTAAGCATAATGGAGACCGTATTCTAATTATACGTTTAACTTTAAGTTCAGCAGCTTTCGGAAGCATGTAATAAATATTGCATTATCAATGGTGCAATACTATACTTTCACTCGACTGACTTCCTAATAAAGTAAATCAAATATTTCTCTAAGTCTTTAACATGACTCATTTTTTTCGCGCGTTACGTTGAAAACTTCTGCACAACGGAAGGTTTTTTGTGATTCTAAAAACATTACTGAGGTAACAGAATGATTTATTTTAAAAAACAGTTGAGAAAACATACAAGCTACTCGTTGCTAGTTTTAAGACGACACCTAGTTGTTAGAAATTTTACATTTTTAAAATAATTTCTCTCTGGAGTGCATACACGTACCGTTTACCATGTAAAATAGCTGATACTTTTTGGCAAATATCTCGGAAAATAGTTCGGCATAGGGGTGGTGTTTTTAAATATTTGGAAGGGTGAGATATTTTTCATTAAAATGAGACCAAATTCACTTATTTCTGGATGAAATGGTATCCCCATTAAACTCCCCTCAGGCAACACTGGACATACGATGTAATTGCCTTACAATAATGAACTTGAAGCAAAAAGTCTTTCAAATTACTGTACATGATAATCCTCATGTCATGAGATTAGGTGAGCTCTGATTCATGAGATCAAATTTATTGATATCTAGGGGAAATGATGTTTCGCTCAAACTACCTTAAAATTAAAGATTTTTCATATTTTGGAACGCAGTCTTTGTCACGCAGGAGACCTCCTCAGCTACATCTTGCGGGGAACATTAAATGTGGAATCAACCCAGGAGATGGACTTAGCTGCTGATGTGCAGCAAAATTCTGCCACCGTCGATAGGAAAAGGAAATTTTCAGTCGCCCAATTATTCTGAAGCTTATACTAAAACTATAAATGGTTCAGTGACGACGATTGCATAATGAATCATTGAGCAAGCAGCTTGTACCTCTTAGGTAAAAAATATCACCTCAAGTTGCCGCAATTTGCAGGAGGAGATGCCTTAATATCTATTAACGTTGTCCTTGTTATGGCGCAACGTGAACTAAACTGCTTCTATGCACATTTATGGTTGTTTCACTGACATCAATTCGGAAATTCTTTTAAAAAAATACAAAATGGTTCAATTTTCATAAAGACTTCTGTTTTCTCACCTTAATTTTTAACTAACTTTCATAACATTTTCACCGGATAACTTTTTCATTGTTGATGGTTGCTATTCACCCAAATCGACCCGATTGATCGATCGCTCATCATCACGATCGATCCTGACAGCAATAATCGATTCACTTCCTGTCACTTCCTGCCACCAATGCCGACACCGAACTCTTTGCCGCCGTAAAAATACACCATTAATTATAATTAGCCATATTTTGGAAAATAATCATTCTTCCAGTTACCTACTGGATGAATTCAAACTACCTCCGTCTCCTTTTATGTTTGCTTAACCCATTTAACTGTCGTCTATAATTTGGTATTATAGATGAAAATTTTCTTTCTCAGTCTACAATCAATCATTACAAAAACGTGTAATGTGAATGGGGCTTTTAGTGAAGGTTGGCTTAAATTGGAAGACAGATCAGCGCACTTTAGCATACCTGAATGACTATTAATGATATGATGTAGCTAGAGAAATGTTTGCTTTTCTCTTTGTAGATAGCATTCTCTACAATCACTAGAGGCATGGCAGAAATATTTTGTGTAATTACTGTATTCATTCAAAATGCGTGTTTAAAAATGTAATAATTTTACCTCAGAAAAATTAAAAACTCTACCTTGTCCATGTTTGACGCCCTAACTGAGATTCATTGGTTGTTCAATCCTGAGATTGGATGACTGCAGCCCTCCACCCTTCCCTATTTATTCCTAGTTCCCTCACCTCCTGGTATCTCTTCCTAAGTATTTTCGTCTTTATTTCGTCGATGAAATCATTCTTGGGTCCTCCCCTGGGGACTTCTCCCTCTACTTTGCCTTCAATTATGTTTTTCACAAACCCATTGCGTCTCGGGGTGTGTCCAATCCATCTTGTTCTTCTTTTCTGTGTGGTGTTCCATATAGTCTCTTCTCTTATACTTTTCTGTGAACTTAATCATTTCTTATTTTGTCCGTCCATGTTATCTTCGGCATCCTCCTCCAGCACCAGATTTTGAATGCCTCTTGTCTTTTCTTATCAACTTTTCCAATGGTCCATGCTTCTGATCCGTAGAGTGCCACGTTCCACACAAATTTGTACCACCCTAACTGAGACTCAACACAAAAAACAATCGCGGGTGTTATTTTCGACCTTCTTTTGTTGTTTACCTCCCAGCAGCTTAGCTCATCTGTTTTGAGGCGTGCTGGGTGTGAAACAAATTAAAAGCCACGACACAACTGATTTTCGACGTGATGAGCACATTAGAGTGAATGCAAAAGCTGTAGTTTTCTCTTGCACATTGTTTAAGAGTGTTTTCCCCTTATTTATTATAGTCTTTACTCATACATAGGGCTTTAGTTATTATGAGAAACAATAAAAAAGGCAGAACTCTATCAAAGTTTTTAGGCCTTGTGTTGTATCGTGTCGTGTGTCCTAGGCTTTAATGTTTTCTACTCCAAACCTGGACAAAGAAAGCTGGTCATAAAAGTTAGAGGATACAAACTCGAGCAAGTAGAGCATTTTAACTACTTATTTAGTAAACTAGAAGAAAACAGACATAGCAATGACATATGGAAGGGCCTGGCGAAGAGCTTGATATGGAGCGTAGCGATGTGTGGGGCAGAAACATGGACCCTCAGAAAGGAGGACAAGAATAGGCTGCAGACATTTGACATGTAGGTAAGGAGAAAGATGGAGAAGGTGCTATGGACGGAGAAGATGACTAACAAGGAAGTGCTTGAGATGGTGGGCGGGGAAAGGAAACTTAAAATGAAATTTGAGATCGGCAGAGTAGGTGGCTGGAGGATGTGATGAGGTGGGATGGATTACTCAGGAATGTGACAGAGAGAAAGATGGTGGGTAAGCGGAGAAAAGGAAGAAAGAGAATAGATTACATGGACAGATTGAGCAAGGGTGGATCGTATGTTGAGGCGGAAAAGGAGATACTAGAGCGAGATAGCCCCCTGAGTGTGTAGAAAACGTGAAGAGGTTCTCCGACATTTAACATAACCTACCTTTACCGGTAAAATACTTTTAAAAAACTCCAAGCTTTCTATTTCTTTTTCGCACTTGTCCCTCCTCACTTCCCGCTCTCCCCATCACGCTCTAAATCCTTCCATGACTTAGCGAATTGGTGACGCCCGTCTGCCACTAGCTTTGGAGACAGCTGTGGTTGGTGATCTCTACAGTACAGCAGTGTATCATAGGGTATGAAGTCACTTCGCATGTTCTTTGAGGAGCTCCCCCTTTCAACCACATTTTCTCGGTTTTCTCCTCTTTCGGCGAAGTTTCGTGCCCACGGGCGGGGGCCTTCTTAAGACTGACGGTTGACATACTTTGGGAAGTTGCCTTCGGGATATGCGCCGGCTGTTGAGGATGTTTAACGATGAAGCTAAGTACTTGGTGGAGTCTTCTTAAGAGACTTGTCATGAGGGCGTTACATCTTGGTGAAATACCTTGTTTCAGGCGTTGCTTTAGGAACATGCTCATATCGATGTTATGAGTGCGAACTTAGCTGTGTCTCGCGTAAACCAAAACTTTGACAGTTCACCCAGAGCAGCGGATATTAAAATGTGGGAAAATTGAATAGTATGACAGTTCTTGGGTATGAAAACACATTTCCTAAATTTTCGCTAAGAGATTTTACTAATTATGGAGGCTTTAATGCCGCTGTGTGGATCAAACAAATGTTTAATTGCTCCCTTTTTTCATGCATTGTTCAAAATAATCTTTCACCAATTATATACCAAAGTGATTAAAAATACAAATTTTGACACAAAATATTAGGATTGTTTGATGGAGGCATTTTTAATGATCGTTTTTTCCAGCCATTAAGCTGACTGTAGCACTAATCATGATGAGTTTACGCACTTTTACGACAGTTGTTGCTGCCATCTGCTATTTATTACATAAATATGATAAGAAGATACCTAAATTGCATTAAAATTCTTTTCTTTGAGAGAAGTTTCTGCGTATTCACTATTTTCCGCGCAAACGTTATTTATAAAGGACGCAATAGTACTCACTTTTAGCCCGTGATTTTCTCATTTTTGCATTTATACACATGTATACATCATTCTTTCTGTCCCATAAAATTTTAAGTGCAATTAGAGAATGAATTAGCATGGAAATGTAGGACTTTGCCATTATAATCAAACAAGAAATCACGTTTTAGCTACCCATTATGCCCTCAGTCCCAGCTCTTTCCATGGTTCAGTGGTTTACCGTACATTAGAATTTGAACTTGGAAAGATAAGCCGATGGCAACAGATATTATTATACTCTCCACAAGAAAATTCCATCAGTCTCCGTAATGTGCGGTTTCCGACAAAATTGTGTACTCTTACAGTTGCCCAAAATCTTTTGCAGTAGCTTGTTAACTTAAGTCCTCTTGATCAAGCCCCAATCATACGCTTTATAAGGCCCCCTGGTAGCTCTTCCTATGGACTTTCCTCTTTACTTGGTCCATGAACTTATTCCTGAGTCTTCCTCTCGGGACATTTCCCTCTATTATACCTTCAATAATGTTCTTCATTGACTCATTGTGCCTCTTGTTACCAGTGATTACCGTCGAAGAGGCGCCAGAAGGTCCAATCCTTATGACGAACATTCATGAAGGTTATGCAGAGCGTCGAAATAACGTCCTTTTTCATATTTTGATTCTCATTCCGTTTTGGCTATGAAATGCTTTTTTCCATAAACTCTGCTTTCACAAATATTAACTACCCTACTCTCTTAGGAGTGGAAAACTTGTTATGAATGGGTATTTTTCTTGCGCATACCTAGCGTCAAGCGACATCCGACTCCGACTCCGACTGGTGAGACATTGCGTGGTTGTCTATAGCAATAAAAATAATTAGAAGTAGTTCATGATACTATCCCTAGGAGGAAATCATTCACTCGGTGCTCTAGGCGTTTAACACAACCGTGTTCACACAAGGTATTCGTGTGCCTGAATTGACATTATTCAAATATATCTTAATTCGAATTCTACCGTGGAGCAATCTTTAGAATAGCTGCAATAAAAACTTTTAGGTTATTCCACCAAGAAACGGCGTAATTATTATTTCATTTTCTTTGGGGATATCATCATTATCATAGGTCGCCCAATCTTAAGGTTGGTTGACTGCAGCCCTCACCATTTTCGTTTCCAATGGCTCTTGCATTTGATCAAAAGCAGCAGGATTTAAAAAAAAACAACTGTTTGAAACAAGTTGGGATTATGTATTTGTTAATTTGGAGTGTCGCAGTGGGCCTTTTTTTAGTGTAATTATTCATTATAATCCATATAAAATACGATTTGTACTTTTCCACAATTATTTATCGAGTGCAACGCTTTTTGCAGCTTGCTGTATCGTCACTACACTTGTTTAATAAACAAATATTTGAACAATTTATGTAAACAAGTGTACATGGCGATGCAGAAAGCTGCGAAACGCGTTGTACTCGATAAATAAATGAGAAAAAGTACGAATCATATTTAATATTGATTATAATGTAAGATTTCTTCATGAAGTGACTCCTGAAGCCGTAAAGTTAAAAGTGATTATTCATATTTATTCACGTGAAGTTCAATCTTCTCTTTGTGTGGACCGTAGCACACTATGGATCGGAAACATGGACCAATGGAAAAGCTGATCAGGAAAGACTGGAAGCCTTCGAAACCTGGTGTTGGAGGAGGGAGCTGAAGATAAAATGGACGCACAAAATAAGAAATGATGAATGGTGCAGAAGAGTAGAAGAGGAAAGAACCGTATGAAACACAATACAGAAATGAAGAACAAGATGGATTGCACTCACTCTGAGAGAGTGGGTTTGGTTTATGAAGAACATAATTGAAGGTAAAATAGAGGAAAAAGTCATGATAGGGACACCCAGGAATAAGTTCATGGACCATGTGATGAGGAAAGTACATAAGAATAGTTTCCCGGAAGTGAGGGAACTTGCATTAGAAAGGGAAGTATAGATGGCTGCAATTAACCAATCTTAGAATTGAACAACCAATGATGGTGAAAATTCACTCCTCGATGCCAGTAATGTCCATAAGAAGTGTTCCACTTAAGCCTTTCCATGACGGCCACACTTTTTTTTCCCGATGCGTCGCCGCTAAAACGAAGTCGCTTTGGGAACAGCACGAGCGAAATTGTGGGAGTTGTCATTTGTTTTGACTCTGGCGGTCGCGTGGGACCCTCTTTTAATGTGACCATCCCTGCCCATTTCCACTCCATCTCACAGAACCTTTCCATCTTCTTCCCATCAACTCCCCAAGGAAATCATTTTTCGCGGTATCACCTTCATCGTTCTCTTTCCCCCAGACACACTCTGCTGTCTTTTCATTTGTGTCGCTTGAAAACATCTTCCATCCTTGACAAGCCGTAGCTAATGGAGTCCAAAAATAAATTGCTGAATAACTAAAGAGGTATAAGCGTATAAATATATTTTAATAACCCAGGAATAGGTTCATGGTCCAAATGGAGAGGAAAGAGATGCCTGGAGGTGAGGGAACTAGCATTAGATAGGGAAGGGTGAAGACTGCAGTCAATCAATCTTAGGATTCAACGACCAATCTATATATATAAAAACGAATGTATGTCTGTATGTCTGTCCTGTATGCATTACTACACTATTTTTCCGATCGCCAAGAAACTTTAAGAAGTTGTTGAGTACACTCTTGCGAAGGTTTCGAAGGTTTTAGGTATAAAATTTTTTTTTAATTTCGCCCCCCCCCCCCCCCCCCAAGGTCCTCTTACTCTTACGAATACTTTTCGCGCAATAACGCCCGACGGGTAAGTGGATTACTACAGTTTTAATCCTATCGTGCTGAAAATTTGCCTAGTCATAGCTCAAGGCAGGAGGAAAGTTGTAGGCTACTTTAAAATGATCTCAGGGCCCATAAAAGTCCCAAAAATGGGCCCTTAGGTGGTTCGCGGTACGTATCGGGTTTTGTGCAGTGGTTTCATTTTTTACTTTTTTAAATTATTTCCGCTCAAGATAGAGAGTTGGAATTTTTTTATTAAATGTCTGAAAGAATGAAATTTTTAATTCTTTCAATTAATTAACCTTTTCACTTCGTAATTGACTAAAAATTGCGTTTTTAGCTGCAGAAACATATATTTTTCTGTGAAATCAACAATACCATATTCGCTTGACAACCAGATTTCGGTCATTGCTGTTGGAATTCAAATTGCTTAGTTGAGCCGATTAGGAATGCTAAGCATTGGCATTTGTGCAGCGGTTAATTATTTCGCTTTTTAAACAACTTTAACAAAAGATATAGAGTTGAAATTCATTTTATCACATACCCGAAAGCATGATACTACTAAAATTAGTGGTATCATGCCCGAAAGAATGAAGTTTCTCTCTTTTTCAATCGATTTTCTTTTACGCATTTTCCTTGACAACCAAATAAACAAACAAAAATAAACATTAAATCAAATCTTAATTAACGAAAATGAAATTCTGAATAGCTACTCAACAAGTAAGTACTCGAATTATGTACTTAACTATAATGTCCTTTTAGCCTGGCTGTGCAGGTAGTATGATTACAGTCAAGGGTTTCAAAAAATTGTCTCTCTACTCTATATAAAACAAGTTTTACAAATTTCATTGTTTTTATTTTACCATGTTATTTTTTATCATTCTGTCAATTTTTCAGTCATTTGCCTTATAATTATTATTGTTCATGGGAGATATAGTCACATTGTTTACTTACTATTGTCTCACAATTGTATAGATGCTCTGCAGAAGAAAATATTAATTTAATAAAACAATTACTTGAAATGTAGTCTGTTATCACAACTACTTACTAACTCCTCACCTCTTGTATAAAGAGTTTTGAAGGAAGTATGATCCCGAGCAACGCCGGGTAATTCAGCTAGTAATGATATATTGAGAAGATGGCTAACGCTCTGTTTTATTGCACTAGTTGTGAAACTTGATGACAATCGCGGGGAAGGTTGACTGCGAGAGAGTCCATTCTCTACGAACTGGCTCCCTACGTGAAAGTAAGGTGGTTTCCGCGTTTTACTTCGTGTTCAATGTTGTAAACGTTCAAATCGTTTATCTTTTGTGAGAATTAACTTTCTAGTCCTCTGTGGCTGTTGGTTCAATTGTTGAGGTTGACTTCTCGGATGGATCGAGAAAAAAATCAGCGTATTTTTATCCAGTTCTTTGCTTGAACCGTAAAAATTTTTAAATACGGTGCATACATAATAATATTAATTTTAATAATGTTTAAAAAAATAATATTATTAAATAACATAATAATATTAATTTTAATAATTAATAATAAAATTAATACCGCCTCTTAAGTAAAATACAGTTTTCGTCAATGTTGCTAGCCATGTCCTCCTTCCTGCGCTTATTTTCCGGGCCTTTTCCACTCGAAGCTTCCCGTCCTCTACGGTATTCCTTTATGCGGGCAACTACCACCGTGTTTCATTACCGCTATGCCTTCGACCGTCAATGAGACTTCCGATCCAGCGACGAAAACATCGACGGAAGGTTTCGGGATATTGGGGTTGGTGGACCCGAAAAACAATTCCCTGTCGTTGAGGAACTTCCCAAAGTTGTCAGACTCCAATCATTCCCTCCTTCCGAATTGAACGTGGTTGGGGGGGGAGGGGGGGGGGGGGGGGGAGGTCCCACGGTGGTGAAATGAGCCGATGGATTAGCGGTGAATTGGGCGCGCAGTTGTTTTTGGAAGAAAGCTTGTTGGTTCGAATGGGCAAGGCTTACGTGCAATTTAGCCGATCATGGAGATCCATACTTGTCCATACCGCAATGAACAACAGGGAGTTACCTCCACAATCGAAATAAGTTAGTGTTACTCCAAGATTGAAAGGAGCCGATAAAATGGTTTAAAAATACAGGCCTGTATATTTAAATTCAGTAGTATGCAAGTTAGTTGAATAAATAACTGATAATACATACGCGACTGTTGGGATAAAAAGTTTGATTGATTAGATACCAGCACGGGTTTAGGGAAGGCTATTCCAGTGAAACAGTCGTTAGAGCCAGGATTTTGCCGAGGTAGTAGATAAAGGAGGAGGAATTGACGCAGTTACAACTTATTTTAGAAAAGCATTTGATACGATTCCACATAATCTGTTGTTGCATTAAGTGGAAGAGATGACTATTGATGAAAAGGTTAAGTCGTAGTGTAAAGAATTTCTCAATAAGAAAACAATAAAGGAAGTAGGTTGGAGATGTGTTTTTCAGAGGAAACACCAGAGACGATGGGTGTCACTCAAGGTAGCATAATAGGCCCTCTATTATTTCTGTCCGTGGCATAAGTAAGGAGGCGAAAAGTGACATTCGTTTCTTCGGTGATGACTGTATTAAATATAGAAGGATGAAAATCCGCAGCGTCAGAAATACCTCTCAGGATGATTTCGGTAGAAAATCTGAATGAATAAAAATTAAGAAAATGGATGTCAATGCAAAAATGGAAATTAATGGAATTTTCTATGAAAATAATAGGGAGAAATAGGGAATACAATATCGCTAAGTGGGGGAACTGTAAATACTAAGTTGTTAATCTTACAGCCAATTTAACTGGGAATATCGTTAAGAAAAGGTGGCAGGAAAGGCTTTCAATATCGTCACTGGGTCATGCGGAAACTCAAGGGAAGCACCAGAAAAACTAAGGAACGCGTACTCCTCTGCTGTTCGGCCGATAATGGAGCATGTAACTACCGTCTAGGACTCGAAGGAAAAAGGCTAATTCTCGTAATATTGAGTAAGTTCCGAGGAAGGTGGCCCAGCACGTTCTATAGGGAGGCATTCTAGAACAGACAGTGTGACATCAATGTTAGTGTCGCTAGATTGGGTTATGGACATTGAATGTGTGTGAATTACTTCCTCTCATTTATTTTGGAAAACGGTCTCTAAACTTAAATTACTGAATGTAGTTTTATTACTATTTTAATTTATGTTCATATATTTCGTTCCTCATTTGCCTTATGTTTGTCTTTTTCAGGTAAGAACCCGACATCTTAACCATTGAATGGCCAGGCATACGGCCGTCTTACCTGTCCGTAAGTTCTTTTTATTGATGTTGTACTGAATTTCTCTTCAAGTAGATTAATTGGGTGTGCTAATCTTTAGGTCTACTCCACTTAGTTGACTCTGAGGAGGGCAAATATAGAAACTCAAGTGGCACCAATGCTTTGAGTAATAAGTACCCACTTATGCTGAGGATTAGGTACTTGTAGTGTTTCTCTTTATTGTACTTAAGACTACTTTATGCCAATTGACTCTAAAAGCTATATCAGTACATATTTTTTTATTATAACCCATAAGACCCTCATTATTCGGAAATAAATCAGTGCATGATTAATTATGTTGGATAGTTGGAAATGTATCTATTCATTTTTCTCGTGATAGCTGAAAGGAAAATTATGTGATGCTGAAGATTTGTACCAGGAGTTTGGCATTTTGTGATTTCTATTGTAAACGCACGAGAAAAGGGGACGAGCGTCGATTTGAGACTTTTGAGATGTGGGCTTGGGTTAAAATGGATAGAATGAGTTGGCCTGAGAGTTAGTAGAACAAAGAGGTGTTGAATGATGTGGAGGAGAAAAGTAGTTTGACGTGAGAAATTTGAAGGGTGGAAAGGAAGGGATAAGAGAGCATTATGAAAGGTGTAAGGGGCTGTTGAATGGAGTAAATTTCACTTTCTATAGATGGGTATGTATAGTGTAATTTTTGGACGCCATCAGGTGGGGTAAAACGCATGGAGAGAAAGGCATCTGGAAAGTGTCGAACGTGCACTAAAAAAATCGCCCCGCCAACTCCCAAGGTAGTCTGCGTAACGCACATTTATTTTTGCTGATATTTAATGGGGGTTTACACTTTCTGTTTGGCCCCTTCTTATTTACAATAAAAATATTTTATACTTTCCCAGTTATTAATTGTAATGTCATTTCATTTGGTTAAAGTTTGTATGTTTAGTCTGGATTACTTTAACAATCATAGCACCGTCAACATTTCAACCACTGTCCCCCCCATATCTCCCCACAATTCCATCCGTTATTCATTACGCAATTGGATTCAAATGCTCCAATGAACCGAAAATGGAAATTCGGAGTTAGACAAGGACTCTCCTTGTAATCGCCACTAGTCATCCGTGGAACATCCAGCTTAAAAAGTGAGATATTGCGAAATTGTGATAGCAACAATAGACGCTGTAATTTTTTATTTCTCTCTGTCCTTGAAACTCTAAATAATAATATGGAAAACTTTTGGAGACGAGCCATCGAAGCGACTTCGAACCGGACATACTACATTTCTCTGGGAAGGGATGGGAGATGGATGGCTTGGAACAGCGAGAGATAAGCTTTGAAGATACACATGACTTTCTCAGCGACGTGATATTCCCTAACCCATCCCCTCTTATACGCATTACCCTGCCTCCTCACTAGTCTCATGAACAGTCTACTCACTAGTCCCAGTGCCCTGAAAATTTCCTCAGTACCGCATGATTCATCCCACTGCTCACCTTCACCCTATTCCATCGACAATAGTGCACCCATCCTCCTCGATCACCTTCTCCCCCCCCCAACTGAGTGTTTCCCATGAACCTCTGAAACATAATATTTTATTGTCACCATAAAATTTTGCACCTGAAGATGGCTTGACAGCCAAAATTGGTCATTAATTATTAAATAAATTGTGGAAGTCACAAACTTTATCTTGATCATGCAATAATATAAACTTGCAATTTTGCACAGAAAAAGATTGTACAACGACCTAGGTGTAGATGTTTTTACATGAACATTAGGTGATATAAATGATCTGATCACCATCAGCTGATCAGATCATTTAAAGATAGGATCATGATCAGATGGGGAGGATCAGATCAGATCAGATTTTTTCATCATCAGATGATCAGATCATTTACATCATTATGACAATGATGATGTAAATACATCGAAACCTAGATCGTAGTAAAATTTATTTCTATTGATAATTGCAAATTTTTTTATGCATGCATCATGCATAAATTCAACTCAATATCGCAGGAATCTTCGGATTTGTAAAATCTTTATCATTCTATAAAATACCTTTCATGTTCATATCAGTTTCGAAACTTTATAGAAAGGGCTGATATGAAAGGGGGAGCCACAAAAGCGACAATTTTTTTTCAACCGGCGCCTCCCGCAGTCTAAAATACTAATGCTCCATCCTCTTTCCCGTTTTTCACTAGGCAACAAATTTTAGTTGTATCGGCAGGACGTCCACCTTTCTGTTCCCTGCCTCCAGTTTCTCAAGGGATGCGATAGGGAACTTTTGGAATTGGATCCGCCCGGCTTCCGTGTCCCTCCCTCCCCCTCCGTAGTCCATCTTTCCGCTTCCCATCTCAGTGCTTCCCCTTTGGTCCGTCGCGGCCGTAATTCCTTCCCCTTGTTCCCCGTCGTGCCACCAGGGGGGGAGGGGTTTAGGGGGCGGTGAGTTTTTCCGGGGCCATTCTTTTCGGGGCAAAGGGGGAAGAAGAATTATTTCCGTTTTCGCTCCATATCTCTCTCTCTCTCTCTCCCTACCACTTGGCGCTCCCCGAGAGCCCACAATTCGGGAACTGGACATCATAACTTGAGACCCCCGTTGTTTAGGTCTTTCCTCATCCTGTCGCAGGAGTGTTTTTTTTTTGCGGGAATCGCTTTTTCTGAAAATGCGTAAATACAAAAGGAAGCCGCCGAGTCTTTCGTAAGTAACTGCTGCCGAGGAACATGAAATCATTCGGATGAAATGAGTAGCAGTACCGGGGGTTTCAAAATAAATATTGTGGTTTTAAGGCTTTGTAGTATTAACACCATTCAACTTATAATTTTAAAAGGTAGATCAAATGAAAGAGCACCTTAAAAAGTTTTTGTTTTACCTTCAAATGTTTGATGAAGAGCTCCATTCGTCACACGGCACAAATCCAGTCGACATGCGAGTTCTTCCCATACCTTTATCAGTGTGTCTGGAGTAATTGATGCAACGACCATCCTGCTTTTTGAGTCGGGTAGGTCAGCTGGTAGTGGAGGCATATTTCATGAACCCCCAAAGATAAAAATCGCAAGGCGTCGGATCGGGTGAACGTGGAAAACATGCGAATCAAGTCCTGTCAACCTCTGGACTGCCCCAGGCGGGCAGTCCAGAGGTTGGGTACAACGTCGTTTAACCAATCGGTTGCGTAGTTATGCCAGTGAGGCGGCGCACCATCTTGTTGCCGAATTAAGTTCTCTGGTTCATCATCTTGCCGTTAAGGAAAGAGCCATTGTTATAGTGCATCAAGATAAGAAACAAAGTCAAATGTCAAAAGTAAAATGGTAGAAATACTACAAAGCCTTAAAACCCCGATACTCTTTTTGAAACACCCTGTATGACGCGGAGGATATTATATTTTAATCTCAATATATATTTAGAACGGACAAAAGTGACACAATAAGAGACAAAAAGTGACGAATAGATGAATATTTATATATGTATTTTATTGTAATTACTTGCATGAACTGTTAGGGCAGTTTTTCTCTTCGTCACCTTATTTATTCATCATTTTTCAAGATATTCTATTCATTTTTAGTCAAAATTTTTTTATTGTTCAGTTCCCGTTTCTTGTGGTCCCCGAAATTGGCCAGGAGATGAGGGAAAGGCGTCAGGAGGGTCGATCCAAAGGGGCTGGTTACCGCAATCTCTCAACTTCTTGCCTGCCGGCGAGGAAGCCCTCCATTCTGAACCCCTGAAGCCCTGCCGGGTCCGTTGTCAGTTCTTTGTTTATTTGTTGAAACTTCTTAGAAAAAATTGTCCTTCGGTATTCACGAGTTTTTTTTTCTCCCCAGAATTCCAGGAAATTTTCCTAGTTCCGTTTTTATACCTATCATAAAAATTAATCTTAGGTAATCTACCGATTGATGTAGGTTTACATGGAAGTTGATAAAATTCCTCCAGGTTTGTTTGGGCTCAGGACCCAATGCACCAATAATACACCTTTATTAATCTCAGCATACGTTATACTCTTCTTTATCCCATCCATTTTCATCATTGGTTGTGCAACCCTAGTCTTGGTTGACTGCAGCCTTCCACCCTTCCGTATCTAATGCTATCTCTCTTACTTCCTGTTGGCTCTTTCTGTGTACTTTCTACTGTACGATTTGGTCCATGAACTTATTCCTGGGTCTCCCTCTGGGGACTTCTCCCTCTATTTTACCTTCAATTATGTTCTTCACAAACCCATTGTGCCTCAGGGTGTCTCCAATCTATCTCGTTCCTTTTTCTGTATGGTGTTCAATATGGTCCTCTCCTCCTTAGTAACTTTTATCATTTCTTATTTTGTGCGTCCATTTTATCCTCAGCATCCTTCCCCTGCATCAGGTTTCGAAGGCTTCTAGTCTTTTCTGAGCAGCTTTTCCAAAGGTCCATGCTTCCGATCTATAGAATGCCACGCTCCTCACGAATGTTTTCACATACTGTTTCACAGTTTGTAGTCCTAGTCTCTTTGAGCATAGCAGTTTTTTTACCATGAACACCTTTTTAGCTTGAATTATTCTTTGTTTGATGTCCGGTGTACTTCTTCCGTACCATACGTTGGTACTTCCGTGATAGGTGAAGGAATCCACTTGCTCTGAATTCTCTCCTCTCAGTGTGACCTTTACATTCAGCTTTTCTCCTCCGCGTACTAAGATTTTAGTCTTTGTCTTGTTTATTGTTTATTTCCATCCCGTTCGTAAACTTTATTTTCGCTTTTTCCCTTCGAAAACTACAAAAAGTCCTTTCCTGAAGGCCGTACGAAACCCTCGGCTTTCATTACCTCACCCAAGTACCTTCTATATATCTTCATAGTTTCCCACCGACATCTACTTTCCTCAACCACCACAAACTTTTTCTCGTTGTTCTTAATTTCCGTCCACCTCTCCCTCATCAGCCTCATCAATAGGTCTGAACATACAGTGAGACCCAACTCCACGGCCACCTCCCTTAAGCGGTTACCTGTCTCGGCGGCGCTTTTTGGGGGCAACGGAATGAGTTTCCCATTCATATAAGGAATGTAAAATTTCCCTCCTTTCAGCTTTCATCTCCTTAATTGGCCATTATCTCATGGATTCGGTGGTGGCCACTTATTACAGGTTTCACTGTGTTATGTTCATAATTACCAAAGATGTTAGTTACAAAATATTCTTCTTTCTAATGTTACCTTCTATATTCTATTCCTCTGAATTCTGCACCATTATTGATTAAGGGAAATCCATAGCCTGGGACTAACGTAAAACAAACCGTTAATTCATGGTAAAAAGATCAAACTTGGTTAACTTCACCCTAATTTATTAAATTAAAACCCACCCGGGTTTCAGCCACTGAGTGCCATTTTCAAGGTACTACACCGCACCAAACCTGCACCGTAGACAGTACCTTGAAAATTGCACTCAGTTGCTGAAATCCGGGTCGGTTTTAATTTATAAATTTATATGGAGTTAAACAAGTTTTATATTTTCATCATGAATATCCAAAACTTTCACCAAGAAACGCCTGAAACAGTTTTGTTTGTTCAAACCATTAATATTTATCTTTATTCTACAGCTAATCTCTGTTACTTTCCTTTTCACCCGACAATTCCCTCATCAGCATTATCCGTTCAATCCTAATATTGACTATAGCCCTCCACCCTTTCCTATCAAATGCTAGTTCCGTGGTAGCTTCTCCTATGTACTTTCCACTTTATTTGGTCCGCGACCTTATTCCTGGGTCTTCCTCTGGAGACTTTTTTCCTCTGGGGATCGGGTTGGTGTGGTGGTTAGAGTACTCGCCTACCACACGGGCGGCCAGGGTTCAATTCCCTGCAGAGGTGGATGTTTTTCAGAGGAACCCGATCCCTACTTGAGTGTCTTGTGGAGGGCACCTCAAGTGGAGTACTCCGTCTGTCGGATGAGACGTTAAGCCGTGGTCCCCTTGGCGCCTTTCGTTAAGAGCAGGCTAATGCCGACGCCGGGTTTCTATCCACCCTTCCTCCGTTACCTATCCCCTATGGCGCAAATGACCTTAGCCGTCGGTCGCCTCCCCAAATATCCAATCCTTTTTTCCTCTATTTTGCCTTCAATTATGTTCTTCACAAACCTCTCTTGGTGTCTTAGTGTGTGTCCAATCCATCTGGTTCTGCCTTTCTTTACGGTTTTCAAAATGGTGCTGTCTTCTAATCTTATGTAGGTACACTTCATAATTTCTTATTTTGTCCGTCCATATTATTTAACATCACCAAAGATTTGCTTACAGCCCTCCATTCTCTCGCTTCCTAATGCTAGGCCCTTTACTTCCTGGTAGCTCTTTATATGTGCTTTGCTCTCTATCTAATCCATGAACTTATTACTGGGTCTTCCTCTGGGGACTTTTCCATCTATTTTACTTTCAGTTATTTTCTTCTTTATTCTCCGTTTCGTCTCATTCAATGCCTGGTGTTCTAACCACCCATTCTACCTTCACGCTCGTGTGGTGGCTCGTAGTTAGATGTAGTTGATGAACTGTAAGACTGGAAGTAAAACCAAATGGGGGCGTCGAAACGAGAAATTCAGTGTAATATTAGTATGTAGCCTATCGTGCGGAGTCCAGCAATTGGCATGGTATAGCCCTAGGGCCACTTTTATATTCCAAGTAAAGTCATTACCGACTCCGTTTTCAGGGGAATGTCAATACTTTTCCTGGCGGCGCGTGGAAAGGGAAAGCAAAAGAGATTGGCTGTAGAACTCGGACTCGGTTGGAATGAAGAAGGAACGTGTTTTCTTTTTATTTCCTAACCTCTTCCGTTTCTTTCGTTATTTTATTTTTCGGTGGATTCATGAGGTCCGCGGATCTCGTCCACCGGAAAACGGTTTTCTCTACGGATAGGCGTCGTTTCCTTCAAATCCACTTGGCCACATATTTCATGCGGGAGAAACTTTTGGGGAAAAAAGTTTTCCAGTTTTCTCTTAAATCCCCGCTTTCCTTTTCGTTCCCCCCCCCCCCCCCCGTGCCCCTTCAGGCTGGAAGAGCCGAACAGCGGCGGAGTGGATGAACAAAAGGGACTCGTCCTCGACAGAAAACAGTTCGTCTTTTTTCGTTCTCGAAAAAAACAAACAAATGCATACAAACAAGCTGTGTTTTTTCGCCCCCATCCTTTTTATTTGCCGGGGGAAGAGAAGGCATTCTTCCAGCTCCGCACAGGGGTGTCTGGTGGGGAGGGGGGAGTCTGCCGATTAACCTCGGAGGAAAGGAACGAAGGAAGGGATGATAAATGCTTAATATCAACTTCTCCGCGAAGCCTTTCACTTTGGAATAACAAATTTTGTGATCGTATCTTTCTGTGTGTGAGTGTGCGCCTCGCGGCTGTCGTATTTTGTGTTCAAATTATTTTTCCGCCCGGCAGAACATGCAATGTAGTTTTGCTAATCGGAAAGTTTATTTTTGGAATTAAATCCTTCCTCCCTTGCTGCTCTGTTTCGTTCCTCGAGGATTGGACTGCCCTTTTGATTTAGTAGGTCTTGGAGTCATATCATGCATATCCTTGGTTGAAAATGTTTCCAACTTCTTCGATTGTCTTGTTAATATTACTACCATTAATGTAATGATATTTCTCAACATCTTTATGCAGTCTGTGCTGTTAGATCAATTATGATATTTAGTAGTCTCGCTATGCTAGTATGGTATCTAATACGCTAGTATGGTATCTAATAAATCCCTCGCGGCTGTCGTATTTGTGTTCAAATCATTTCCCGCCCTGCAGAACATTCGATGTAGTTTTCCTAATAGGAAAATTTATTTTTGGAATTAAATCCTTAACTCCTCGCTGCTCTGTTTCATTCTTTGAGAATTGGACTGCCGTTTTGATTTAGTAGGTCTTGGAATCATATCATGTATATCCTTTGCTGAAAATGTTTCAAATTTCTTCTGTTATCTTGACAGCATAACTATCGAAAAATCGTATTTCTCGTCATATCAAAGCAGTCTGTTCTGTTAGATCAATTATAGTACCTAATAGTCTACCTTGAGTTGAAAAATCATTAATTTCATTAATGAAACATAATCATATTGCATGAATGAATTATCTGAGCTCTTATTTTGGGCTTCTATCAAGTAATTCGGCCCTTAAAAAAACTATTTTGTCCTATCATTCAAATTTTATATTCTTTTCTTGTTTGATTTATGGCCCTAATTGCGGCCGAGATCTAATACATGTTTCGTCAGAAAGGAAACTAATTTTCCCCCCGTATTGACAGCGCTCTGTTTTTAGCAAATACATACCCTTACGGAAAATCTACATCTACATGCTACCCTCCATGCCGCCCCATTGGCGTGAGGCACGGGGTGTTAGAACTCCAGTCGTGTTAAGACGTGAGGAATATGGTTTTGGGAAGTGAAATAGCGACGTGTATTATGGGAGTGTATTTAGTGGAGCTCAATTTTTAATATGGTCGCTTGTTGTGCGCGGTAAAAACCAGCTTACGTGCCTTGCACGAGTGGTGTATGCGTTACTGTGCTTCTATTCTTGAAACGAACTTTAAAGATGGAGTTATCGGCCATTAAAAATGATAATCTTGGTCTGAAAAACCTGGGAACGTCCTGGATTTTTTAAATCTCAGGTCTGAGTCGACTCCAATGATTATCACGGTACTGCTCATTCAAGTCTCTGACCTGCCTAAAGGCTAGGTTCCTTTCCTAACCCTCGTTTTGTTTTATCCATCTTTAATAACATTAAATTATCATCATAATATCAATATGTCATCTTAAATGTCATGATATATCATTAATATCATAACTGTAACTTCAAATTATGCCAGACGTACGACCTGTTGAGAATTTTTTGCGGAAAATGTGGCAAAAATGTGATCATAGGATTTGGCATAAAGGTACCAGCCCACAGTAAGTTAAGAATTGATGTCGGGCTCGTTAGTCCAGCGGTTCATTCCAAAATTGACCGCGCGTGGAGCCGAGCATGACAGCCCATCGTGCCTCTTCGCGCCAGGTGTGATTAATCGAACCAGTTGGAATTTCCGGAGTGACGACACGCCAAAAACGACCGTTTAGTGGTTCTTGCATTCCTGGAAGAAAAAGTACCTGATAATTTTAGCCGGCTAATGTGACAGTTTGCCGTAGTTCTTCTAATAGTCTACACCTCTGGCTTTCTTGAAGTGTGGATAGTACTTTATTTCACGTGCGAAAATGTCTACCGCAGGCTTCTAGAAACCCGGTTGAATTTATGTCAATCGCGGTCCAGGACTGAAGGTTTTGGCATGACACGTGAGTAACAAATATCTGGCTTGCTCGGAATGACGCTCCCAAATTGTTCGCCCGGCATCAATCCATGTGTGACCGTGTTAAGGAACCTTAATACAAAACAAAATTTATTCTGTCACGTTGGGGGGGATCGGGTTGGTGTGGTGGCTAGTGTACTGGCTAACCATACGGACGGTCAAGGTTCAAATCCCTGCAGAGGAGAATGTTTTTCAGAGGAAACCCGATCCTTACTTGAGCCTCTGGTGGAGGGCACTTCAAGTACAGTATTCCGCCTGTCGGATGACCGTGGTCCCCTTGGCGCCTTTCGTTAAGAGCAGGTTAACGCCGACGCCGGGTGTCTATCCACCCTTCCTTCCTTACCTATCCCCTATGGCGCAAATGATCTTAGCTGTCGGTCGCCTTCCTTAATATCCAATCCAGTCCAATCCAAATTGTTATATTGGTCTTCTGGATAAAGTTACGACGCAACTCTGCAGTGCAGTAGTGTATGTAAAGTTGCAGAAACTTACGGATGTCAGAACTAGGCTGTATGAGGATGATGCATGCTGGTGTGAGAATAATAGAATTATCATGTGCTCGCATCTAGCTATATTTTCGGAGTTGTCGTTTACATGCGTTTACATGCATGCATTTACGGAAGAATTCATTACTCATTTTGCATTTGAATAGTACTCCCATAAAATACCCCGATTAGGAATAATACTAACTTTGTTGTGACAAATTCGCGATCTCCGATCTTCCTCTCTCTGAATATGATTAGGTATGGGATTTTTCTACCAGCTTTCCTGAAGAAAAATATGTTTTAATGTTAAAATGCTTAAAATAAAATTTGTCATCGCAGCATTTTTCAAAAAATGATATCTCATTCTTTCTGGTAAATCTTTCTTCATTCTTTTTCCCACCCGTTACTAACGATTAATTCATTCAAATCTCAAAATTAACGCAGTAATTTATGAATGTTTACTGTACACAAATTTAACCTTCTCAGTCCCGAGACATATCCAGCATTATTTTTGCAAAACTCTTCATACTTACGTTTTGCGTTGTAAGCCATGTTTGCAGTTAATATCTCTGCCACTTAGGCTTCTTAATGATTCTGCCACGTATCAGAAAGTGGCCAATAGTTTGGGTTGCTGAGCGGGAAAAAATTCAAACGTCTGTGTGTTGTGTACAATACGCCAGGGCCAAGGAGGTTAATTAAAGGTGCCTCGGTATATCTATAATTATTCAAGGAGTGGCCGAAACACGTGCAATTATGCGTAATAAGTTGTGTTTAGTATCACTGACACCCTTAAATATTCCTACCTATTAATACTTAAATTAATTATTAATAATTAAAATTACCTTAAATATTCCTATACCCCTTCCTCTTCTTGCTCGCTTACCCTGGTCTCCACACGTTTACAGCAATGGTCGCAACCATGGTCGTGAGCCCTGACTCTTGTGTCAGTGGCTGAGAGCGTTGAGTCTTTGCAGCTATTTAATTATGACTTGTAACTACTGTAGTTTACTATTGTTGAAGTTCACAGGCAAAATGGAAACGATTTATTTGTGCTAAATATGGAAGAACTAGACGCCTATATCGTCGTTTCGTACGGCTGAGGGGTGTCAGAGGCAAATGCCTTTACGTAGTTTGTTGAATAAAAAAGTAGATGCACCTCTTTGTAATAAAGTCAAGTTCCAAGCATGATTTGAAAATGATTAGAAACTTTCACAGCTGTTACACAATTTGCCCAGTCGTACTTTTGCATAGCAATTGCTCATTTACAAAGGAGTTTTGACAATGAGTCCAATTGTAAAAACAGGAAATTCTGTAACTCATACCACCCATTAATATATTTAGTTAACAAAACTTCCCAAAAATTAAACTATATTATAAATTAACGCTAAAAGTAGTCAGAATTATATTGTGTGCAATACACTAGGGCCAAGGAGGTTAAATAAAGTAGTGATAGATTTGTAATCATTGGGGAAACTATAGTGATGGTTTTATAGTATCACTGTGTCAAAAATTATATATTGCGACTTTTTTGACCGGGTTTAGCTCGGTTCGTGAGTTCAGGAAGGTGGGAAGAGAAGTTGGGCGCCAGTGCGTGTTAAATGGCGTGGAATATTCCGCGCACACTCGGAAGAGGTCAGGAAAAAGTGTAAAGTGAGGAGTCCACAGGAAGAACCTTTGAAGAGGTTTTGTATTTCTCTAAGGATTAGTGTCGACCATACACTCGATGGTTTGGACACACAATCATCACAGAGAACAGTAAGGGGGAGGAATGAAGGAAGAGGAGCAAGGAGAGATGGAATACAAAAAGGAAAAAAAATGAGGTAGCCTAACCTAACTGGACGAGACCCGATAACCACGAATCAGCCCTAAGCCTAATATTGGGCAGAGATAGCGAGCGTACTTCTCCCACATTGGAGCCTAAAGCAACTGCCCACTTTCTCTGCTCGGCCGGACAAAGAGAACTTTTACCCCATCTTAAACCTTCACACAACAGCAGCGAACTCTGCGGCTGTCTATGGAATAATGAAAAAATAATAACTTCGGGCGCATTACCACGAAAACATGCGAAAGTCAAAATATTTTATCTTAAAATTGCCGGTTTTATTTTCGGTTTCATGTAGGACACATTTGTGCACTGGTAGTAAATATGTTCATTTATTGAGATCTCAAAAACATTCCTTCAATAATTCCTTAAATAATCCTTTTTCATTCATGGTTTTGACAAAAAACATTGAAAACCGCCTATCGTGAAGCATACTCTAATTGCGTTACTGGGATCTTTTATCTCTGGGATTAGCAATGCGCACAGAAAATTGAGTTGCACTTATGTTTAATTTTTTTTCTTCTTAGAAATGGTGAGTCTCCATTTTTAACAGAAAATAGGTCCTAGGAAAATAGGTATGCAGAGGCGAAGAAAGATATAATAGCGGGAAGTAAGCCACTGAATTTGTAGAAAACCGGGAGAAGATTCTCCGATATTCGACAAAACCTATCTTTACCGGTAGAATATATTTTTAAAACGTCGTGATTTGTCCTTCCTAACTGATGTACCCCTCCCAGTATTCCCCACTCGGAGATTCGATTGGGGGAGTATTATACCACTGGAATGTTTTACTAGGAGAAATGCCATCATGTCATATATATTTAGAATGCAGGGAGACTAGGGAGACTAATGTGGTGGCTTCCCGTTACCTTCCACATCGCAGTACCCCAGCCGATTCTGTGAGCTTCACTATCACCCGAAGCAATGGCTGTTGATATCGGTCCAATCTCCTTGATCTGCGCCATAAATGCCTTCTGCTGAGACTACTGCCTCTCAGCACATGTATATCTACATAATACCCTGTGAGCCACCGCATGGGCGTGTGGCAGATGGTTTCAGGTCATCAGCCGTTTAAAGATGGAAGTTAAGTTTTTGGGAGATGAAATGGTGACGCGTATTATAGGAGTGTATTAAGTGGAGCTCAATTTTTATTGTGGTCAGTTATCGTGCGCAAAAAGAACAATTATTTGTACCTATATGTTCGCCAGTGTATCTCTCTTATTTTTTCGCATCTGTCAGACCTAGAAATATAGTGAGAAGTCATAATAATATTCTCTGTGTCGCTCTGAAAAATATCAGTTCTGAATTTCTCAAGCAAGCTAAGCCGTGTAGCCTCCGAGTCTCCAGAGGCTCCCACCTTAATCCCTCAAAATGTTGTGAGGCATTATATGTACGCTCGTAGCAGTTTTTAACGAAGCGCGCTGCTTTCCTTTGTATTTTTATTTTTTTTGTTAAATCTTTATGACTAGGATCCCAAATATTCGCGGCGTATTCGAGTTGTGGGCTAACCAGAGCGAAGAAGCAAACTAGAACTTCCTCGCAGTGTAAAGGCAACTGCGTGCCTTTCGAAAGCATTTTCCATCCGCTCTGTTTCCTTCCTCTAGTTTCATCACAAGGATGCTGTGTTTAGTCTTGCCTACGTTAAACCTGGGAGTTGCGAAAGCGGTGTCGAATGGCGATGGAGAGTAAATGTGAGAGGCCATGCGTGTTTCTGGCCTCGTTCCCTTTGCCCTCCTTGCGTAAATTTTCCGTTTCCCTCCGCAAGAGGCTACTTAGTGTCTCATGTCTGATGAACGGAATCCGACCCTTTAAACGAAGACCATAGCGCGTTCCTTTGACACATTTCCACTTGAGTCGATCACATATCGCTCAAATGCCAAGTGGGAAACGGTGAAAGAGAAGTGAACACGCTAAAAAGGGTACGTATGAGTATGTTGGAGACCTGTACAGTATCTTTTGACATATAGGGAGCTCTCTCACTAACAAATATTCATCCCTCCCACTGAAGTAGATGGAAAGGGCATACGTCATCAAACACTCTACCTGATGTACCCATGGCGAACGAGAGCCTTGCCAGGATGTCTCCAATGGGCTAATTCCTATTAGCCACTGGTTCCAGAAAAGCTATATCCACGGTAGCGATTTCGGGTTCTTCCAATTGTTTGATATTCGTTAATTTAATGTGATATTCGTTACGTTTCTTCATCCTCTTCGCGTCATCTAAAATGCATCAACCCTTATGAAGAGCGTCATACCTTAAACTGTTTAGCTTAGACCATCCATTGCTCTCATCCTTAAAATATCCTCAAAGTGAAAACAATTGTTCTCCACCTTGAAAAATTATATGTTAACAAGATAATGAAAATAACAATGATATTTAAACACCTAGTTTAAAAAAAGATCTTATAAAAATGAAAAAAAAAATGGGAAAATGAAAATATCGAAAAAAGCACCAAAATCATGAGAAAAAAACTAAAATTATGAAACTAGAAAAGGAAAAATAGTTTTAAAAACGCCCAAATTTGGGAAAACAATTTTGAAAAATTATGATGTGTAAGTACAATGTTATCTATGTTTATTTATCTTCCCATTATGAACTGCCTCCCTTTAGGAAATAGATGTTTATCTGAAAATATGTGTTTGTTTTCAAGTTTTACATGAACATATCTTCGAACACTTAAATAAGTTCCTCATTAAGCGCTATTTATTAAAACAATCCGGTTTTGGTGAGCTCCTCTCGCTGGGACGATAACTTCATCGCGCCTTCGTAGCAACCATTTCTCAGACGCCGTTGTTGATTGAACTGGCTTCGTTAGCTGCCGTTTTTCACTAGCTAATCTGCAAAGCTACCATTTCTATATCAATTAGTTTCTAGTTATATCCACTTGATCCACTCCTTGAGGGTTCTTTACATAAGTTTCCATGATTACATTAATTTGGTGGCACAACTCATTCAAATAACTTTCCTAATAACACACCGGAAATCAACTGACCTATGACCCTTATCGTCCTCTACTTCTGCGATTCTCCTTTCTCCATATTTCCTTTTAAATTGCAATAATGCCACTTTTAGGCTAAAATTATTGGTTCGCCGATCTACCATCTACCTATCTTGAGTGGGAAATTTTTCATTACCGTTAAAACAGACAAATATTGTGTTAGCGACGGAAAAATAAAATGAGAGCGGAGAACGCACTCTCGAACTTTCCAATATTAATTAATTTTCCAAATCGAGGTGCCTGTCGTTAATCTCTTTCCGTCTCAAACGTCGTATAAGTGAGCGGTCTTTTGGCTCTTGGGATCTACTTTCACGAATAAAATCATATTTTCATTCAACATTAAGTTATTTTTTAGCCTGTTGTAAAATCGAAGAGTAACACTACCTGGTAGTGGCCAATAAATTGGATTCATTGAAAGAGTATTACGGTGGCACTCATTGAAGACTTCCGTTTTTACTCGCTCCAATTGCCAGTTATTCCGACGTAGACGGTAATGCAAACCTGAGGAATTCGAATCCGCCACCTCAGAGCCGATCGGCCAGTGCGTCGTTGGATGAATGCCGTGATCAGCTCCTCACTGATTCACTTTAAATTATGTGTCTGTTTATGTAGCGTAAAATTACAACGTTTTTAGCATCTTTAAAAGTATTCTACCGGTTAAGAGAGGTTTTGTTGAATGTGAGAGAATGCCCTCCCGGTTTTCTACACTTTCATGGGCCTATCTTGCATTAGTCTATCCTTTTGGCCTCTGCATACGATCTACCCTTCTTGATCCTGTCAATGAAACCTATTCTCTTTCCACCCCAGCAGCGGAGAGCTTTGGTAGATGCTTTAAAAATGTAGCGCGGAAAATTCGGAATGAAGATAAATCATAAGAAAACGGAAGTAATAAGATTCTATTGGACAAAGGAAGCGAAAATTGTGAATAAAGCTGGACACCAACTCAAAACATTAGAACAGTTAAATACTTAGGTAGCGCGCTAGAGGAAAATGGGCATAGTAGTAAATATATACGGTAGAAAATTGCGCTACATAAGGAGACGGTTGGTAATAGAAGGGAGTTGATGATGGGGACATTGGGTAAAGATATGAAGAAGAGGCTGGTGAAGAGCTTGATATGGAGTGTAGCGTTGTATGGGGCAGAAACGTGGACACTAAGAAAGGATGACGAGAATAGGCTCTGGCATTTGAGATATGGGTGTGGAGAAGGATGGAGAAGGTGAGGTGGATGTAGAGGAAGACTAACGAGGAAGTGCTTGAGATGGTAGGCGAGGAATGGAAACTTTTGAATGAAATCCGAAATTGGTAGGGTATATGGTTGAAGGATTTAATAAGGGGTGATGGATTGCTGAAGAATGTGATAGAGGAAAGGATGTTGGACAAGCGGGGAAGGGGAAGAAGGAGAATAGGTTTCATGGACGGGATGAGGAAGGATAGATCGTCTGCCGAGCCGAAAGGGGATGTACTGGAGGGAGATGGGTCCCCGAATGTGCGGAAAACTGGGAGGAGGTTCTCTGACATTCAGCAAAGCCTACCTTTACCGGTAGAATAGTTAAAAAAAAAATTGAATTCAAAGTTATTGCCTGTTTGCAGTCTTGATCAAATGCTCACCTCACTCTGAAATATTGGTGGAGTGGAGGGAGAAACCGTTGATTCCCATAGCGAAAGGAACAGCCTTCACCTCTGGAGCAGAGGATATAACAAGATCAGAAGGCAATAATGTTTGAACGCACTTAATTTCGATAATAATTGGATTCTTGAATATTTGGTCATTCACGTATGTAACTCAAAGTCTAACATATTGGCTTCGTCAGGGCTTTGTTGCACAAAACAAAGAGACATACAACCAATCATTTATACAAATATTAGGACAAAATTTGAGAAATCACAAATTTACCTTCCATTTCGCAAAATATTGAACAATAATGAAGTACATGACTACTCCAAACATTTAAGAAATCTGTAAACATCCAACAATAAAATTAGCATAAACCATTTACAAATTTTGCAATATATATATTGCAAAACAATATATATATATATATATATATATATATATATATATATATAAAAGTTTGCCAGAGGAAGGCAGACGACAAACACAGAAAACAAAAAAAATGATGAACACACTTACAAAGTTTCTTGATATTTCGGTGCCACTAGCACCTTGGTCGCAAGAGCGAAGACTGAGAAGGAAGGGAGGACTGAGGCGGTAGGAAGGGAGGACTGAGGCGGAAGGAAGGGAGAGAGGGGAGGGACAGGGGAAGGGGAGGAGGGGGAGGGAGAGGAAAGGTGGGGGCGGGAGGCGGGAAGTGGAAGAAATTCGAAAGGAAGAAGTAGTATGGGCAGAGGTGATAGAAAAAGTTAGTGGGATTTATTGAGTCCTGGCGGAGAGAAAGCCTGGAATAAGTAAATGCAAGAGGACTCAAGATCTTTGATTTGGAGTGGGGAGGAGGAAGGGGGAAGGGAGGCGAGAATGCCAACCTTAAAAATATTATTAAAGGTGGAGTTGTGGGAAGAAACATCTTCCTTCCGTCCCCTCACTCTCCTGCGTTTCCCATAATGTTGTCTATATCCTTCTTTGCCAATTATGCCCTAGTTTTTACATCGGTTTGACGACCACTCCCCTTAACATCCGCATGAATGGCCACCGCTCCAGTTGTAATGAACCACCTTCTATTTCTGTTTCCCTCCCTGTTGCCACCCATGTTTCTTCCCACAACTCCACCTTTAATAATATTTTTAAGGTTGGCATTCTCGCCTCCCTTCCCCCTTCCTCCTCCCCACTCCAAATCAAAGATCTTGAGTCCTCTTGCATTTACTTATTCCAGGCTTTCTCTCCGCCAGGACTCAATAAATCCCACTAACTTTTTCTATCACCTCTGCCCATACTACTTCTTCCTTTCGAATTTCTTCCACTTCCCGCCTCCCGCCCCCACCTTTCCTCTCCCTCCCCCTCCTCCCCTTCCCCTGTCCCTCCCCTCCCTCCCTTCCTTCCGCCTCAGTCCTCCCTTCCTACCGCCTCAGTCCTCCCTTCCTTCTCAGTCTTCGCTCTTGCGACCAAGGTGCTAGTGGCACCGAAATATCAAGAAACTTTGTAAGTGTAAATAAATGTAATATAAAATCAAAGTTAGCATTAGCACTGGTTATATTTAAATTCCATTTTCTAAGGTGAGATGCTGTAGAACAGCATAGTCAAATGATGCACATAGAATATCGGACTGTCTACTTTATTGTCAACTCGTACTACGCGTGTTTCAACTGACTATCAGTCATCATCAGGTAGACAGTACATTATTCTTTGTGAAAATATTTATTATATTTGTTTTTTCCTATGAAACCAATGTAAAGTCTACTACGCTTGTCAATGCCAGTTCTCCTATTACAAACATTATTTTTTTTTATGATTTGCACCATTTCCTTGAAGTCTTTTCTGCAAGCACGGTTTATAATTGATTTCACTCAAATTTGTATTATGCTAGAAGAGATCTCACATTTGCACGAATTAACTCCTGGGAAAACTTTCAAACGTCCGATACCTTCATTCGAGATGATATTACCCGAGGTCTGTAGGTTTGTTTTTCTTACATCGAGGAAGATATCAATTTAGCGTGATATCCTATGAATTGGAAACTTACCGATTGAATTTTCATCGATGTCCGTGACGGTACTTAATTTAATGAACGCTCGAAGCAGACTTTCGGGAGCTCGAGATTGAATTTTCGATGCATTTCTTTCTTGATCCAATTGGCCGTCCATTTTCGGCCTTGTTTATTCTCCCCCGGGTCCAGATTTGCATTCGATTGGGCTCGGAGTTTGCGGTCGGGCGTCCGGCTTGCTGAACGGTGGAAATTGCGAGCTCCGACCGAGGCCGGTATGAATTTGTGTCGGTCCCTCCCGCTAAGCTAATACGGATGACGTCACGCTCGGCAGACCTCGATACGTATCATCAAGCACTGATGGAAAGTTGTATTTCGGGATATTTGTATTAAATGCAAGTAAGAAATTTTCATCCGATTGATGCGTTTGCGTTGTGAAAAGAAAAAAAAAAGAATTCCCTGGGTACCACTCCGAAAAAGAGGATGTTCCAACTTTTTCCGGAAAAAATGACACTTCAATATGTTTTCCGATTTTTCATCTGATGTCACAGAAAAGTGAAATAAAAGAAATGTTTTCAGAACGTTCTCATGACAAATTCAGCTATGAAGTATTTGAAAATATCTTATTCATGTGTAGGTACGCGTAGCGTTTTGCAGACCAGATACGTGGACCCTCAGATAGGAGCACGAGAATAGGTTGCGGGCTTTTGAGATGTGAGTGTGGAGAAGGATGGAGAAGTTGAGGTGGGCGGTGAGGAAGACTAACGAGGAAGTGCTTGAGATGGTGTGCGGGGAAACGAAACTTCTGACGCCAGATTCTCTCTCAGTGACCTCAAGCTCTCCACTGATTAGTCCCATCTAGTTTTGCTAAAATGACGGAGTTCATGGTAAGCAGCACTGCCAACATGACTAAATTTTACTCGAGAGGTCAGGGAAATGTAGGCAGCGCATTTCATAACCGTTTTCAAATTGCATCGATTATGCAATGATGAGGCGTTTAGCAATAGAAAGGAACTGACAACGTGGACCATGGGTAAGGATGTGAAAAAGAGGTTGGTGAAGAGATTAATATGTACTGTAGCGTTTTGTAGAGCAGAAACGTGGACCCTCAGATAGGAGGACGAGAATAGGCTGCAGGCATGTGAGATGTGGGTGTGAGCTAGGGTGGAGAAGGTGGATGTAGAGAAAGACTAGCGAGGAAGTGCTTGATATGGTGGCCGAGGAAAGGAAACTTCTGAATGAAATTTGAGCTCGACAGAGTAGGTGGCTGGAGGATGTAATAAGGGGCAAGGGATACCCAAGAATGTGATAGAGGGAAGGATGTTGGGCAAGCGCGGAAGAGGAAGAAAGAGAATAGGTTTCTTGGACTGGATAAAGAAGGATAGATCGTATGCTTAGACAAAACTGTGCATTCAAGAGCAAGATAGGACCCTGAAAGTGTAGAAAACCGGGAGGAGCTTCTCCGGCATTCAGAAAAACCCACTTTAACCGGTAGAATACTCGTAAGCGTTTGTGAAGGTACTTAATTTAATCGGTTTTCCAGTAGGACATTTATACGAGTGAAAGAAAAGGATCTTAAACTTGCTTTTTCCCCTTAATTATTTTGAAATTCTTACTGGCTTTCTCTTGAGGGTTTTCTGTACTCCAAATACTCGCGGCCCAAACCAGAGTAAAATAGCATCACTCATATTCTTTTTCATCCTTCCAGGACCTTCCAATTATACGCCTAGCAAAACCTAGTTTCTTTGATTCTGTGCCGCATATGTTTTGCATGTGCGTTCCCTACGATATGAGTTTATGGAGGAGAGAACACTGGGAAAGCGTGGTGGACTAAGGAAGTGGATGTGGATTCAGGAAGAAATTAGAAGAGATGATAATTTTCAAGAGGGATCTAATTCTGGGCCATCTATTGGAGTAAAAACGGATAATTTATGTCCAAAAACCTACCAATTGGCTGATAGAATACTCAAATGAATGAAAATATAAAGCGACTAGCTGAACCGTGCGAATATTTCGCACGGTATGCAGCTTCCTCCTGTTTCTTCCTTCTGTCTTCCTATTCTTCTACCTGTCTAATATTTCGCACAGTATGCAGCTTCTTCCTTCTTTCTTCCTGTTCTTCTACCTGTCGAATATTTTGCACAGTATGCAGCTTCTTCCTGTTTCTTTATTCCTTCCTTCTTTCTTCTTTACACCTTCCTTCTTTATTCCTGTTCTACCTGTCGAATATTTCGCACAGTTTGCAGCTTCTTCCTGTTTCTTCCTTCTTTCTTCCTGTTCTTCTACCTGTTTCTTCCCATGGACAATTATATGTTATTTATGTTTGTGTTAAAAATACATAACGTAAACTGTAACCGGTCACACAGATTGCATGTAGAATGTAAACAATCTAACTAAACGATGTGTTAATAGACGGCGCCACCTACAGTATTTTAAGCACGTAACCATAGCCAACATATTAGTTGATTATATTGTCAACAAATGGCACTGTATCATTTTTTAACAAAACCTTTAAATGTAATTTTTGTGACAAAAACTTTAATTTTAAACCATTTGTCTATTTGTCGTCAATAGCGGGGAACATAAGCTTTAAAAAAATGTTTGAATCATTAATTTTGATGAAGAATTATGGGAGTAATGGCGTTGTGACAAAAAAACACCTTTGAGAAATAATATATATGATTACTCAACCAAGCCCTACAGAAAGTTGGTGAAATCTCTTTAAAGCCTTTACTCACAATCCCTTAATAAATTGCGGGGAAGTTATGTCGAATACACTACTAATACGATTAGAAAGAATCGTGATCCATGGCTTCTAGATGAGAAAGGTTACAAAATTTGCGCTCGAAGCAAATGCTTTGGTCCGACCACAATCAGACACGATTCGTCGTTTAATTCTGTTAACTACGGGAAAACAGCAAAAGCGGCCATTCCGTCGTGTCAGTGTGCAGGGGTAAATATTGATCAAACGATTGAGAGGGGGGAAACTGCCGAACTAGCAGATTAACTCACCGGTGCGGTTGTTCAGCGGTCGCAATTGGCTCCTGATTAGCGGAAAACGCTTTCAATGATAGTGAAAACAATGATTTAAGACCCTATTTGACCTTCAATTTACTGGGTGCACCCATTCCAATTAGACTTCAGTCACACTAACACCTGTGCCAAGCCTTTAATTCTTTCGTCAATGAACCTAACTGTGTCCGGCGAGACGTAGTGGAAGGATATCATAATGAGACACTAAAAAATATAGCACTTCTTCCACAGGTTTAATTTTTAAGGTACAGTGCGTTTCAGCTGTCAAGCCATCATCAGGATCAGGATGATGGAATGACAGCTGAAACGCGTTGCACCTTAAAAATTAAACCTGTGGAAGAAGTGTTATATTTTTTAGTGTCTCTTTCCTCAATGATTATATACTCCAATATAACAAAAGTACTCGGTTAATTCCATATAAAACGACCGAAAGAAAAGACTGATAATGCCCTTGAACTCTCCGATTGCGATCAAATTTGCAGGATGTATACTGTTTAACTACATTGCTGACCATACTATTTATTACTAAATACGTACACGTTGCCTTGTCACCAGAGAATGATACATTGAACTTTTCGAAATCTCACGTTTGATTTGTTTTTGACATATCCAGTCATATGAGACTCCTGTCTAAGTGAAAATGTCTAAGAAAGGAAGTGATTTGGCTTAATGGACGGGATGAAACAGGTAGGATTTAAAATCTGAACTAAATGAATGATTTGAGTTGATGGACCTAGCCATGTGTCCGTAAAAGTCTTTTGAATTTTTATATACGTCCTAATGAAATAAAAATACGCTTGAAAACTGTCAATCAGCTATTGTTTTACACCTCAAGTCTTATGCTTTTCTAATTTTCTAATGGTACACAATTTTTTGAACTTAGCGCGTAGCGCGCCCTCAATTTTCATCCTGTTTCGCCATTGTTAACAATTCTCCTTACATTTTCTTACCTCGTCTTCTACGTAAAATTTATTTTTTGCCAATGAATCATTGTATCTATCACACACCCGCGAGGATAGCAAATTTCAGGTGGTTTCCGTGCCTCCTACGGCTACCTGTTTCATTTTTGTGCCCAAGGACTCGTTTAATTATTTTTCAAGCAGAAAGCCCAAAAGAGCCAACCTCGCCGTCCGTAAGCGTCCTCTGACATGCAAGTGATACTTATCTTGACGCCGTATCTTGACAGCACCGGAAAAAAAGCAATGAGGATGTTCTGTTGTCGATCCGAAAATAGTTGAAGCCTCAGCGAGTCGCTAAATTTCAGAGAGAACGCCGCCTCTTAAGAAAGAGAAACGGTTAATAGTAAAATTTCGGTTTTTATTCCCGCTCCTTTTATGATAAAGTGAGTGCATTTACCCAGTCACGCACCAGTGCATTTTATCTGCTTTTGGACGAGCGAGTATGAATTTATCAGCAGAGGGGCTCCAAGGCCTTAAAATTTGAGGGTTTGCCTGTGAGATACACAGACGAGTGGTGTACGAAAACGAATGGCAGTTCTGCTAAAACTTTATGACCCTTCGCCGTGTCACTGATAATTTAGTGCCGCAGCCAGGTGAAAGGAGTTTTGGCTAAACCGCTGAGCTTGATTTGAAGTTGCTTGAACATTTAGTCTCCCGGTATTTCTCCTTCAACCTTGTTTAAACATGCTTATCAAAGTTTTTATCATGTATCTCAATCTCAACCAAATAGGGAATAAATTATGAGATAAGTGTGCCTGAGGAAATAAAACCTAATGTCACCCTTGTTCATATAGTGCTCGCAGAGAATCTCTGCGCTGGAGAATTTCTCCAAGCCTAGCTGCCCATGGTAGATGAGCAGCGATTGGCTGCCGGCGTCCAATCTCGTAAACTGATTCTTATCTCAGTGCGCGCCGCGTACGAATACCATAACGGAACGACACAAAAGAATCGGCGAAAACGAACGCTATGCCTCGCCGACGCGAGGGCCTTTAGAATAGAACTACTCAGCACGAGAAACTACTATAGATATCGAGTCAAAACTTGCAGTGATTGCAATAGTCATCGCAGTGATGTTAGAAAGTAATCCCCATCGGCGGAGGTCACCGTGGTTACACGATAAATAAACAAAACTTAAATCTTCTTCACCAACATTTTGAAAAATACAAATACGAAAATTGCGACTAATTATGACAAAAATCAAAATTTTTATCGCTGGGAAAGAAACTAGAATACATCCGTTCGTTTTCGCCGATTCTTCTGGGTCGCCATTTACAGTATTCATACGCGGCGCGAACTAAGGTAAGAACCGGTTTACGGGATTGGACTCCGGCAGCCAATCGCTGCTCATCTACCATGGGCAATTAGGGTTGTAGGAACTCTCCAGTGCACAGAAACTCTTCGAGCACTATAGCATAGCATTAATGTCCTAATTGTCATCAAGGTGTGAAATCTGAGAAAGTTCGGAATCCATAGCAGGGAGCTGATGATGAGAACCTTGAGTAGGAGAGTAAAGTAGCGGCTGTTGGGAAGCTTTATATAGACTGTAGCGTTGTATGGGGCAGAAACGTGGACCCTAAGGAAGGAGGACGAGAATAGGCGGCGGGTATTTGAAGTGTGGGTATGGATAAGGCAGGAGAAGGTGGGGTAGACGGGAGTGGAACACTAACGAGGAAGTTTTTTGCATGGTGGGCGAAGAAAGGAAACTTGTGAATGTAATCCAGGACAGGCAGGGTCGGTGTCCGGAGGAAGTAATAAAGGTGGGTTGCACAAGAATATGACAGAGGGTTGGGCAAGAGGGGAATGGGAAGAAAGAGTTTAGGTTTCATGGACTGGATGGAGAAGGGAAGATCGTATGCTGAGGTTAAGAAGGTAATACCAGAGGTAGATAGGACCCTGAAAGTGTAAAAAACCGAGGAGAATTTCTCTAACTTTCTCTCTAACAAAACATCCCTTTATCGGTAGAATACTTAATAATAATATTTATAAAGTAGTTCTTTAAATTCTAAGTTATAATTTTATTCGTTATGCAAGTTTTTTCTTTAGCTTTTATAACTCCTATTTTTAGCCTAATTCTATAAATTTAAATCATAAATAGGTAATAGGTGAATGAATCAACTGTCGGGCAAATATATATATATGTATAATTGAAGGTTGTGAAACAATCAGTGTATCGCAAGTGATTACAAGGTCGTCTTTTCTTGGTGAAATACCGTTAGAGGTGAGTGTTTAACTTGGAGCATCGAAATTTTCAGCCTTTAACCGTATGATTGGATTAGATTTTGGAAAGACGACCGACAACTAATGTCATTTGCACCATAGGGGACATGTAAGGAAGGAAGGGTGGATAGAAAACCGGCGTCGGCATTAGCCTGCTCTTTACGAAAGGCGCTAAGGTGACCACGATTTAACGTCTCATCCGACTGAGGGAGTACTGTACTTGAAGTGTCTTCCACAAGACACTCAAGTAAGGATCGGTTTTCCTCTGAAAAACATCCTCCTCTGCTGGGATTCGAACCCTGGTCGCTCGTATGGTTAGCCAGTACTCTAGTCGCCACACCAACCCGATCCCAATCAGCCGTGTGATATTTGTACTTTTCACTATTTTGATTCCACAGAGACTCTAGTGTTTTCTGTATTCAATCAGTTCCTTTGTTATATTTTGATTTCATTTTTATGTATCTCTTGTAACATAAAATCTAGAGGTGACCTTTGATGTATTATAAGATTTTTTATTTTTACTGATACACAGCAACAAAATTGGTAAAGCTACTCGAAAAATGACACTTTTCACCTGATGGGCTATTTTAATATGGTCTACCTTTTCCTTAGCCATAAAATCAGCATTTCACGATCTGATACGGAACCCCCAGGTTGAAAACCGCTGAAGAATGCCCTAATCAGGTTCGAGTCGGTGTGGCAAAAATCAATTATCGATTTGCATACAAATGTCCTTCATAAAAATGCAAAAGCGCTGGGCAGGGATTAACGATATTTCCCTACCAAGCTAACTACTTGGCCGAAAAGTATTGCTCGTATTAGCCTCGAGGATTAAAAGCTGCGCTCAGCTAATCCCCTTGAGCTAAATTTGCAACTGGTTGGGTAAAAACATGGAAATAAACTGGAATATATTTTAGATGCACTTTATTTGAAGTATTCCATCAGTAAAAGGTAGGTTTTGTTGAAAGTCAGAGAATCTCCTCCCGGTTTTCTACATCTTCAGTCTCCTATCTACCTCTAGTATTTCTTTCGACACCTCAGCATACGACCTCTCAATTCACGTAAGCTATTTTATTTAAGAGCCATCATAAGGAGATAGAAAGTTAATATTTTAATAAAATATTGAATATATCGAAGTTGGCGATGAGTTTTTTCAACCTTGGAAACCGTGGTAGTCGAACGGTTTTGCTATCTTCGTTAAGAAAAAAAAATTGTAGTTTGCACGGATTTCATGGTGACCCCCGCACATGTATTTATCTTTGGGGTAACCTAAAGCCTCTAAAATTTTGTTTGTTTGTTCTGATCTTTTGTTTTCTGAAGGAAGCAATAAATATATTCAATTCTATTCCATTCTATCTTATTTTCCCTTGCAGTGACAGTGTGGTAGTAGACTCATCGACTAAAAATGGTCGTCTGCGCATGTGTCACCACGTTTTGCAACCGCTGTATAACGGTCACGTGCTATCGATAAAGAATTAAGCTCCCCCTCTACGTTGATCCAAAGGGTTTTTTTCTCCACCAACCTTGACACCGATTTCTTTTCTTCTGATTCCGATTGATGAACGCCTCGTGTGAGGCGAGTGTGCGTTGTTAAAGTCTTTAAATAACTTTTGGCGGAAGCAAAAGACCCAGTTTGGAGAGGGGAAAATTTTTTGTATCTCTAATGGCCGGGGAAAGTTGTTTCTTTCGAGTATATATTCTTTTCATTCCGTCCGACCCTCAATCCAGTCGGAAACTCTTCCCTGCCCATTCCCGACCTGCTCATCTCCAAGAGAGTTCCTCCCCTCCGCAAGGGAGCGTTCATTCTTCATGCCTTATGGTTCATTCTCACGGCTAACACGTCCTCTCCTCGTCCTTCATCCCCTCTTCGCCTCTCATTCACCACGCTGCTTTCATAACGCAGGAAATCCAATCGCATTCCCGTCGGCTCCCCCCCCCCCCCGCCCTTCGCCGATGTCTCCACCCTCCGCCCCCCAGACCCCCTTTCCCCACCTCACCTCGGCCCACCTGCTCGTATATATTTTCTCCCCCGATCAATTCATATTTCAACCCGACGATGAGGAGTGGTTTGTAGACGCAGGACGAACTGCACTGGCGAGAGGGCGTTTCTTTTCTCACGATTTTTCATTTCCATCTCTCTTACCGTCGCATTTCCTCCATTCCCTTTAAAGCAGTATGGGCGAGATAGTACCCTAGTCATAATGGAGTTCGTATTCGAATTATTTGTTTGCATATCAGCTGCTGTAAAAAGCATGAAGAAAATATTGCATTATTAATGGCGCAATAATATAGTGTAACACGTTTGAAATTTTGAGTAATCGAATCGAATTTAATCGAAAAACAGGTGCTGGTTAGTGGATCATTAAGGGGACTGCAGGCTTTGGTAGATACTTAAGAGATGCAGTGCGGGATACTCGGTACGAAGATTAACCACAACAAAATGAAGGTAATGAGATTCTGTAGGACAAAGAAAGCGAGGCTAATGATTAAAGTTGGAGGACACAAACTCGAGCAAGTAGAGCATTTTAACTGCTTATGTTGTACGCTATAAGAAAACAGACTTAACAAAGACCTAAGGAACTGAAAGGTGATAGTTTAGGAGGCGTTTAGTAATAGAAAGGAGCTGATGACAGGGACACTGGGTAAGGTTGTGAATAAGAGGCTGGTGAAGATCTTGATATGGAACGTTGTGTTGTATAGGGCAGAAACTAGAATCCTCAGAAAGGAGTACGAGAATAGGCTGCAGGCATTTGAGATGTGGGTGTGGAGAAGGATGAAGGAGGTGAGGTGGACAGAGAGGAGAACTAACGAGGATGTACTTGAGATGCTGGGTGAGGAAAGGAAACGTCTTAATGAAATTCGAGATCGGCAGAGTAGGTGGCTGGAGGATGTAATAAGGGGAGGAGTTGCTCAAGAATGCCATAGAGGGAAGGATGTTGAGCAAGCGGAGATGAGGAAGAAAGAGAATATGTTTCATGGAGAGAATGAAGAAGGCTGGATCTTATGCAGAGGCGAAAAAGGGTATGCTAGAGATAGATAGGCTCCTGAAAGTGTAGAGAAACGGGAGGAGGTTCTCTGACATTCAACAAAACATAACTTAACCGGTAGAATACTTTAAAATATCGTTATCTGTGGAGTGCATACACGTACCATTTCTCATGGAAAAGAAAAATGTCAATGTCAAAGCATCTGGTTTGTTCTCGATTGATAAGACCCGCTAGTTACTCCGAGATTGAAGGCAAAGCTGATATTATTGGAAAATTCTGTATCTCGGCAGCTTATGATCGATGTTGTTAATGCTGTGTTGCTCTCGCCATGAACCTGAGGAACAGACAGAGAAGAAGTCAAAATACTAAAAATTCACTGTCAAACGGATGTATTCTACGGTTCTGTTCTCATCAGCTCTACAAACATATGACAGTACTTTTTGCTTTCGTTGTGTTTTCGCGAAAAATAAGTTTCTGAGTTGCGACTCGGAGATTTTACATTTTCAGAACCTGAATTTTCTTAGTGCCCCTCATGAAATTCCCTTCTCTGTTACTTTCTCCTTAAATAGCAAAATTCTCCATACCATACCCTTTCTGCTAAATCCTATTTCAACCAAATTCTACTTTTTCACACCAGCCTTCGAGCTGCCGCATGGGCGTGTGATTGAGGGCGTTAGAACACCATCCATGTGAATATGTAAGGGATAAAGTTTTGGGGGGTGAAATGATGATGTATACTATGGGAGTGTATTTAGTGGAGCTCAGCTTTTATTGTGGTCGCTTATTTTGCCCGGGAAGAACGAGTTTTTGCACCTATATGTTCTACAATGAATCTCTCGTATTTTATTGCTTCTGTCGGACCTAGAGATGTAGAGAGGCGTCATAATAATATTCTCAGTGTCGCTCTAAAGCACACCAGTTCTGAATTTCTCAAGCAACCTAAGTCTAGCATGTAGTCTCTGAGTTCTAGGGGCTCCCACCTTATTCACTTTAAAAGTTTTGAAACACTATATATTTGCTCGTATCAGTTTTTTAACGAAGGGTGGAGATTTTCTTGTATTTTATAAATTTTGTGGTTCAATCTTGATGACCAGGGTCTCAAATGCTCGCGGCGTATTCGAGGTGTGGCCTAAACAGAGCGAAGTAGTACCTCACTTTTACTTTTTCATCAGAGGACCATCCTATTATACACTTACTAAATCGTCCCTAAATACGTATGTAATCTGTTCCACCCATTCCATACCATATGCTCCCGAATTTATATTTATCGTAGCTCCTCCATTTTATGAGAGCTTATGATTTTCCCTTTTTCTCTATGATTTTAAAAGCCCTTCTGAAATAAAATCGCGAATCGGGATTTCTTCCGCGTTGGTCGTTTGTGGGACAACAGTTTCGCTGGCAGGACTGCCAGCGAAGCTGTTGTCCCACAAAAAAACCAACGCGGAAGAAATCTCGGAAACATGGCGAGATCTACATTCCAGCTCCGCGGAAACCTGAGAACCAACATAAAATCGCGAAGTTTAAATTATTCTCATTAACGATAATTCTTTTTGCTGATTTTTATTTGTTATATACATTTTCCTCAGTTGGGCTCATGTTTTCTATTTGGAAATCCCCTCACAGTTTCTGATTTCTCTATGAGGATTTCAGATTGTTAACTTGCTTCCATTAAACAATTCCTGAAACTTTTTAAGACGTATCGTCGCCCATTTCTGAATTCTCTGTATTAATGTTTTTTGGAGAAAACTTAGTAGTAAGTCTCCACACTCCTCTAATACTAGCTGTGGTTTAGACACCGATGCCACTCTCCATTGTTGTTGTTTGTTAAAATAGCGTGGTCTTCTCCATGTTTTCTGTGTGTATTGTGAGGAAAAAAGATTTTTCACCAGTTAAGCAAGTAACTGATTATTGCACTCTGAATTCGTCGTGTTAGAATGTCTCTCATGTTAGACATTAAGGTACACTGAGCGAGATAGTTCCCTAGTCATGATGGAGACCACATTCGAATTATACGTTTTAATTTGAGCAGCTGTAAGAAGCATGATTTAAATATTGCATTATTGATTGCGCAATAATGAACTTTAATGTGCATGAAATTTTGATTCATTAAATAAAAAATACGCATATAAGTCTCCTCTAATTTGACTCACTTCTTCACAAGGCACGTTTAAAACTCCCGTACAACGGAAGGTGTTTTTGTGATTCTGAAAAAAGTACTCCTGTGACAATATGATTCATTGCCAAAAATGGTTGAGAAAACTCACAAACTACACACTGCTAATTTTTGGACGAGGTGTAGGTGTTAGGAATTCCTCAATTTTCAAATGAGATCTCTCTGGAGTGCATACACGTACCATTTCCTATATAACAGGGGTGGTATTTTCCGTCAGTAATCGAGGAAATAGTTCGGTTCATTTTGTCACCTTTGGAAGGGTTGGATATTTTTCTTTAAAATGAGACCAAATACATTGATTTCTTAGTGAAATGTTTCGCTCAAACTACCTTAAGTAATCACTGCCATACGAACCTTGAGATACAGAATTTAGCATCGAATTTCATCATTTCTGCAATTGGAGGAGGATATTTTTTTTGCATGCAAAATTTTGAGGAGTGCCTTTTCGGATTCACTTTGGCTTTCATCAAACATATTTAATTTCAACTCTTCGCCTTAATTTTCATAGCTATCACCATCAGTATTCATCAATTCAAATATGCATTTGCCCCTGTGCTCAACATATTTAATCCATTAATTCATTCCTATGGAAAGCCATCACAATGATGAAGTGAGCTCTTACGGCTGGACAATTAAAATAAAACAAAGAAGTTTTCCAAAAGCCGTAAACAATTGGCACCCTTCGTCAGAAAGCACCAAACTTCCTGTGTTGGTATGCTGGGAAACCACTGCAGCGACCAACCACAGCCTCTCTACCAAGAATATCCCCCTGTGATGGTTTATGGGATGGTTACTTCCTCGCCAGGGACCAACACAGACGCACAAACACAACACAAATAGGATCCTTTGAAAGGGCTAATGGGACCCCGCTAAGGATGCTTGGGTTATAACCTATAGGTCTGGGTTATATGGGGGTTTTTGGAGACTTTCTTTGTTATATTTTAATTCCTTCCTGGTTTCTTATTTTTTAAAGTTCCCCAATTTGTAACGCATCAATATACCCCCATCTTATGTAATTCTCTCTTAGGTTTTTCAAAGTGCTGTAAGTGATTCAGTACCTCCACTAACCTAGCTGTCGGCTTGGCCCTCACTTTCCTCAAAAGGTTGGCCTCAGAACAGCGCAGGAAAGCTGAGTATTTGTGCCCCGTGGGTCGGATTACGCTTGGGAATAAAAGAGCCACTCGCCTCGATAACTCCCTCCGCGATCCGCAAAGTGCGAAAAAAAGGCCGATTGTGCACTTTGAAGGCAATAACGCCCTGCGAGAGACGCGGATCGGCGAGCTACGGGCGGAACGTATATAACCGGGGAACTTTCGATTGAGGAAGTGGGTTCACAATGGCCCACACACACTCAGGCTTCAATCTTGGGGCATTCATTCGTCACGGGAGAACGGAGGAGGGAGGGTATATAAAAAAAAAAAAAAAAATACGCGCGCCTGACTCCGAAAGAACGAAAGTGAACGCGGTGATTTATGAAGGCGGCGACGACGGCGCTTCAAGTCGCCAATTGTGTGCGCGAGGTACACGAGCGCCGCGCCACGGGCTTTGCGGTGAATAGGAGGTGGAAAGGTAAATGGAAAGTTTAATGAAATGAGCGAGGGCAGACGGTGAAGAGCGGAAAGAAAAAAAAAACAGTGAGAGTTAGATTAATGGTTTTGTTTTTTTGTGGTGGTAGGGGGAGGAGGGGGGGGCAAGGATTAAATGTGGGAATGGTTGTGCATACAACTATTCAACTAATAGTCGTATTGGATTCAAATGCCTTTCAATGATTTTATGTCTGTGGTCTATTGGTTATCTTACACGCCTCGTTTACATTACTGGGGTTAGAATTGTTGTTTAACTTGCAGTACACGATATGGCAGTACACGATAATATCAACAACTTTCCATAGTATCGTTCTGTTTACAAACACGGGTACTTATTGAATCACCCTAGTATTCCTCATCATTCAAATTACATAAATATTTAAGTAATATTGTAAACATTCTCTCATATTCCTTCAATCATTTTTCATCAACATATTGTAAAAGTATACTGTATTATTGTTTACAGCGTGCTTGGTTACGGTGAGAAATGAGCATCGAAAACATCGAGAGCCATTCAGCGGAACCGTTCATATGTATTTTTGCGTGGGATTGTTGCCAAATCTCTTACCCAGGCGTCCCCTGGCTGGGTGTTACCCAGGTTAGGTTTATGAATCGCAGCGTAGGAGACCCCTAGGTGTTACCTGGCCAGGGGATACCCAGGTAACCCCTAGGAATGCGACTATGAATACGGGCAACTCTGAGAACAATTAGCTGATAGACCCGTGCACCGCTAGCACCTTTTTTCCCCTAGAAATCGCATTTGAAAAGGGGGGTTGGCGTCTTATGGCCGGCTGCGAGAACAATTAGTTACGGAATAAAGAGTTATGAGAAAGAGAAAATGAACTAATCAGTCAGACTGCCTGTCGATTAATTTACGCCTAAGTCTCTATGGTAGCCATTGTGGTCTCTCATCGTTCGCGAGGAAAGAGAAATTTTAACATGTATGTTCCGCAGTCAATTTCCCTAATTTATTCTGATGTTTGAGTGAAGGTGAAAGTTCGTACACTTTCCCGGTAGATGATATGGATGAAATGTACCAGGGCGCGGCCCGGAATTAGACTTTCCATTGCCGAAATTTCGTTGAGCAACTCGCTTATCGTCCTCCGGGAAAATATGAGTGAGTGTCAGTCGAGTTCACTTATGGTCTTAGGCAGATGAATTCACGTCGAAACGTCTCCTACGGAAAACTTAACCCGGTGCCACACCGCAGAGGAATTCATTCAGAGGCCCTACGAGGAAGGGAAAGAAAGAAAGATAGTGGAAAGACTTTTGGAAAAGGATATCTGTTCTCTATGATACAATATTTACTTAGTAGTTGCAGAGTTAAGAGAGCAGTCAAAAAGGTACGTTTTCCCTTGAAGGCTCTAAAAACACGCCACAAAATTTTCGGTTGCTTTAATTTCAGATGAAATATTATACATCAGTATATGCGAGCTCTCTCCCTCTCCCGTGATGACAACGTGAAAAAGTCCTTGAGATCATTGAGACCATATTAAGAGATAAGAACTCCAAACGAATGGGTTAAAACATCAACATTTCGTGGAGAATTAAAAACATGGTAACCGCTATATTCACTAAACGTCAGGATTTTTTTTATAGATAGCCTTGATGTTTAATATTCTGAGTAAATATTTGATCTGAATGCTAATCAGTACTTCGAGGATATATTAAATCCTTTATATCACCTAAATATTCTTATAGCTTTAGATGGGATGTATACCAATAGGTCGCTAAAATAAGAAATCATGCTAGATGACAAGGACCTGCGGCATAACGTAGTTTGAGCGAAATATCATTTCACCTATAAATCAATGAATTTGATCTCATTTTAAAGTAAAATATATTAATCTTCCATTGACATAAAAAATTCAACCCCTTACTACATTTTTTTCCGAGATATTTGCCAAAAAAAAGGCCAGCCCTTTTACATGGGAAAAGGTAGGTACGTATATGCACTCCAGAGAGACCTTTTATTAAAAATGAGGCATTTCCTACTCTTAAATCTCGTCAAAATATCAACAGTGTGTAGTTTGTGTGTTTTCTCAACTACTTTTGAAAATTAATCGTATATTCACCGCAGTAATTTCTTCATGGTCACAATAAACCTTCCGTTTTGATGGAGTTTGAAACGTACCGCGTGAAAAAAATGAGTCAAGTTGAAGACTTATTTAGATATTTTCATTTGGTTTCTTACAATTTATGTCATGTAAAACTATTTTATTGAACCATTAATAATGCAATATTTCATTTATGTGTCTCACAGTTGGTGAAATTAAAACATATATATCGAATGTTGTCTCTATTATGATTAGGAAACTATCTCGCTCGCACTACCATATGGTAGTTTGAGCGAGATAGTTCCCTAGTCATGATGGAGAAATATTCGAATTCTACGTTTAAATTTTAGCAGCTGTAGGAAGCATGAAGTAAGCTTTGTGATATTAACTGTGAAATAACATACTTTTAAATGACTAAAATTCTAATTATTTAAATAAAAAAATATCCACACAAGTCTTTAACTTGACTCATTTTTCTCGCGGGGTGCGGTTAAAACTCTCTCACAACGGTAGATTTTCTACGAAGGCTTCCGCGGGTTTCTTTTATATCGGTAATTTTCTGGTTCTCCCCACGTTGAACCACTTTTACGGACGACTGTTTTACCGGCATTCCAGGCGGCTTTAGCAGGTCCTAATGAAGGAGTCACGTCAGGTCAGGTCATGAAAGAGTGTACAAAGTGAGATGCAGCTGCGGAAAATCGTACGTCGGACAAACTTCGAGATCCCTTGAATGTAGTATGAAAGAACACCAAAGAGCGACCGAAAAGGAAGCGATTTCACCATTCTGATGTAACTGAACACAGCTGATCAGCACCCAACCACGAAATATATTTTAATGGAATCAAGGTCATCGCCAGGGAAAATAAGTACAGTCACTTCATAAAGTATCGCGACTCACTACGCTAGCAGTTCGTTTAGGTCGGCTGTCAGAGCTCAAAGTACGTTGGCCATCCTGGGTCGTCTTCGGTGACTATGAGAATCGTCGGGTACACTACGATATATATTCTAAGTCAAGTGGGACTAAACTCCGACAGTGCTATCGACTTCGTTCGCGTTGGAAAGCTGACTTTGAAATGAATAAACTGCGGGAAGGGAGGGTATTTGCAACCCAGAGGCATCGTAATCATACTCTGCAGATCTCTTACGAAGACGAAAATGGAAAGAGCTCCTCTTCGCGAAACCAGCCCAACCCAGCGCGCTCTGATGGTGGCTCTCTTGGTGAGAGGCGGGCGCCGAGTCTAGAGTCAATAGATATCATAATTTTCCATTAGGCGGGCAACTTAAAATATCAACCTGTAATGCACGAAAGGCTCACCAGTTCGCACAGCCTAGTCGATAGCAGTGCCCATTCTCCTTCATGCATAGGTTGGAGCTCGTATTTACGTGCATTTTGCTCTTCTTCGTTTTACCTTCCCCCGATTTCACTCGCATAATCTCTCAACTCCATTCTATATTGCACTTTCACCATATTCCCCTTCTTACTTCTTACTTAACCGAATACATCCTCAAGGCCACTGTAGGAGCAAGTCCGTCCTCTCCTCTGAACGAGAGCTCTCCCATAATGCAGTCCCACTTAACATGGCTCTTTGTCTCATGGACAATGAAAAGTGTACCTGCAAATTCTCATAGCTACCAGAGAGGGCCCAGGATAGCCAACGTAATTCGAGCTTAAACAGCCGACCTATACGATCCGCTTGTCTAGCGTGTCGCGATACTTTTTGAAGTGACTGTACTTCCCTTGGCTGATACGAAAAGCGATCGAAATCGCAAAGAATCCACATAATTTCAACTGGGAGGATGGCTATCCGCTCTCCTCAACTTTTTAACGGATTTTCTAAATTAAAAAAAAATAATTGTATTGTCACCGCATTAATTATTCAGGATTACATAAAATCTTCCATGGTGAAGGAGTTTTATACGTACCGCACGAATTAAGTGAATCAAGTTAAAGAACTATATAGGTATTATTATTTACTCTCTAAAAATTGTAGTCATGAAATTTTACTATTGCACTATTAATAATTCAATATTAAATTCGTGCATTAAACAGCTGCTGATAATCAAACCTATGATTTGAATATGTTCTCCATTATGACTGAGGGACTATATAACTCAAACTAACTTAAGCGTTGCCGAAGTAACGGAGATATGTACTGTTTGACGTAAGTTTACAGGAGCACAAGATTACGTTGAAAGTCCATATCTCTCTCGCTCTAGTTCGAATCCTTTCATTTTGAATCCGACACCCCTCCTTGTTCCCCCACATTTCTTTGCTTGGCATCTTCGTATCGTAGCGAGCGAGCGATCGTCTTTTCATTGGAGTAATCGTTCGTCTCGACATTTCCTTCGGCGGCGAGGATATCTTAATCTTTGGCCCACCCGTACTTTCCGCTCAGACCGTGCCGTGACTGAGACTAATTAATCGTTTGCTCCACTTTAGAATAATGAAATTACTTTCTGTTTTTCCGTTCGGGATACACAGCTCTCTATCCCTCTCAATCTTACAAATATGCATTATACTTAAATATCTTTCTCGGGATTCGCACCGGGTAATGTTTTCATAATCCGCCGACGTTTCGGAAATGCAATGATCCTTTGCCGCGCACACCGTTACTGGGACCGCATTATCAAAGAGGCCATCGAGATTCGATTGCACCCGCATAATTTTAATAGAGACACCGGATTCCAACTGAGTAATACCTGGTGGCCAGTGATCAAATGTAAGACGATAAAATGATTCAATGGCCAGCGGAACACGTCAGCCAATTATAGGGATCCCAACCTTTATTGTTGGGGCATCAACATCTTGTTTAATTTTAGTGTTATAGTGGTCACGGCGGAAATAACACGTGCCTTGAAAATGGAAAACGAGTCGTTTTCCGAAACGTCGGCGGATTATGAAAACATTACCCGGTGCGAAGCTCGAGAAAGATATTAAAATATAATACACCGGGAAAATCTTAAACCATGCATTATACTAATTGTAAATATTATTGTGTTAATGTATGTTTGATTATTAATATTTGTGTGTGCACCTGCACCATTTGCTTATTATATGTACATATTTATTAACTATAGTGTCCTGAAAAAAAAGTTTTTTTGCCACAGAGATTCTTTTGATAAAATGTTCCAAAGGATGCGAAGTCGAAGTTGACCTATAAATAAATATTTAAATATTATTTTAAATACTGACGTGAAGTAATGGAAGAGAGAAACTGAATGTAGATGTCAATCTGAGAGGAGAGAAATTAGAGCAAGTGGTTTCCTTCAGCTATCTCGGAAGTACCATCACGTGGGACGGAAGAAGTACAACGTACATCAAGCGGAGAATAGCCAAAGCTAACAAGGCGTTCATGGGAAAAAGACAACTGCTGTGCTCAAAGAAGATAGGTCTACATACCAGGAAACAGAACATGAAAACATTCGTGTGATGCGTGGCACTCTATGGATCGGAAGCATGGACCATTGGAAAAGCTTACCAGGAAAAAAACAAGAAGCCCTCGAAACCTGGTGCTGGAGGAGGACACTGAAGATAAAATGAACGGACAAGGTAAGAAATGATGAAGTGTACAGCAGAGTAGAAGAGGAAAGGACCATCTGGAGCACTATAGATAAAAGAAGAATCAGATGGATTGGACACACCCTGAGACACTACGGGTTTGTGAAGAACATAATTGAAGGTAAAATAGATGGAAAAGTCCCCAGAGGAAGACCAAGGAATAAGTACATGAACAAAATTAAGAGAAAAATTCATAGGAAGAGATACCAGGAGGTAAGGATATGATATTAGATAGGGAAGAGACGAGGGCTGCAGTCAACCAATCTTAGAAACGACCAATGAATGAATGACATACTTACATACAGCCAGCTATATCATTCTACACTATCGGGCTTCATGCCTCATAAGGTCCGGCCAGGTGACTCCTGGGTCTGTGGCAAGAGGTGAGCCATCGGAATAAAATGTCCTGCTTCTTCTGTGGTCTTTGGCAAAGAGGGTTAGAGGATTATGCTTATATATGAATGTACGCATGGAGCTACAATAATATTGAAGTGATAGAAAGGTTGTGGAATGCCGTCGAAGTGCTTATTAGCATGTAGATAAAATATATACAATGAAAAGAAGAAACTATAGCAAATCTATAGCAAAAATCTATAGCAAATCCTGTGTTAAGGTGAATATAGCGGTTGTTATGTTTCTTATTCTCCGCGAAATTTTTGTGTTTTGACCTGTTCGATCGGAATTGTTATCTCTTGATTTGATTTCCTTGATGTTACGGACCTTTTCAAGTCGTCAGCTTTAGATAAGAGATCGGATTCGCATTTATAGATGCATAATGATTTGTCTGAATTTAAAGCGACCATCTTATTGGATTTCCCTTGCTAAATATTGTAGTGTACATGTAAAGCCTTCACATGCAAACGTCCCTTTTAGACAGCCCTTTATCTCTGCAACTGCTAAGTAAGTTATATGTCGTGGGGAACAGGAATCGCTGGATTTCTTGTTTGGTCTTCCAATTTCGGAATTGGATCCATGTTTCGCAATTCACAAGAGTGTTCGTAAATATCAACCTAAAATAGAGGAAAAAATACAGCACAAATTACCTGAAGTAACCAAACTTTTCATAAAGACACATTCATTTAGTGGACGACTAATCACACTTCCAGAATTGTTCTGACGCGGTCCTACAAAAGTCGAAGGTAGATGGCTTTGGTCGACTTCAATCGATCTTGAACATTTTAAAAAGTCGAAATCGAAATAATTGTCTGTCGGAGGAAAAAGTTGAAATTCAACTAAATTCGACATCGACTTTCCAATCCCTAGATACTCACTCTCCAAAATCACCTCCAATCTCTCCCTCACAACCCCGTTATCCTGCCTGAGTCGAACTGTCATCTTTATCTCTGGGACTTCGCCGGGTTAAACCGTAATTGAGTCTCATGCTCGCGGGAAATGGGAATATCCTGCCTATTATGGCGCGAGCGCTCGTGATTTCCCACCCACTCCCCCTTCGATCCCCGCTAATGAATATGGAACTGGAGCGCTACGTTTGCTTAAGGACGATCGTTTCCTTCGGCGAAAAAATGTCATCCGTCGTCGGGGTATGGCCTCGTTAGGTGACGCGAGTGGTATTGGCTTCATTACCCCAATTTCGCCCACAGGTCTGATGTGGATCGTTTTCTCCCCACACGTGGTTTTATTTTTGAATCTTCATTAGCATCCTCCAGGTTAAGGCGGATTTAAGTGGACTGCAAAAATGGCTACTTTCAGTGGCGGGTTTAAACCGCGATAACTAAACCTTGCATAATTTGACTCTTCAGGGCTGTATTATTTTTGAAAAACTCTTTCGCAAAACTGATGACTCCTTTTTTTCCCCAGTTTCGCTAACTCAAGATCCTTTCCACCATGACTTTTCTTTTCCTCTATCCTCGCGTCATCTCCACTGATACATGGCTTAACGGAGTTTACTACTGTGATTTTTCCTTATCCATGCACCATGATGATCGCCTCATTCAATTTAGTTCCATATGTCATTACCATTTTTCATACCATCTCCTGCTAACCCTGATTTAGCGTACGAGTTAAAACATACTAGTGACGTATCCGCGACATTTTCCCGTCCTTATTCCACTTTAGCCGAATTTTTACCGGTTATTAAACGTTTTTATCATTTTTTACGTCATTATTTGCTTTTACTGATCAATTATTCACCAAGTTCTTATCAGAACACGTTTATGAACACGTATCATTTTCAGGAGCAAAAGTTTTATTCCTCAACAGAGTAGTTTGATGTTGTAATACTGTTGGAAATTTCCCTGTGCCAAATGTGAAGCGCATTTATATCTATCCAAAAGCCATAAATTTTCGTTATCAAATTCAATTTCTCATCAAGCATTAGTTATCAGCTCTCTTTTGGCTATACTATTTCTGATACATTTCTGATGTACGTATTCGTTTTACAGTTTTGCCCTTGCAGCTGGTTGATGGACGAGGCTCTGGAATTATATTTAGGGTAACTTAGTGGGTAAAAGAATGCGAAGGAAGGGACAAAAGTTGAGAAAGAGAGGCAGATTGACGGATGAGATGGCGATTTCATTATTGGCCATATGGCAAAAAATGATAATGTATTTGCGTGAAACTGGATCAAACGATGAAAAGAGTCCACGGGAAACATTACTTCCATGCGAATGTTTTCACCCTTTGAGTGCGACATGGCGTGATATTACGTCATAGCTGTCATTACACTGGTGCTGATGACGTCATATCACGTCATGGGCAACGTGAGTGTTCCAGCTTTTACTATGGGGCCTTTCTGAATGTTCCCTTTAAATTTTTAAATCACTCACTGTACTCTTGACGTGATATCACGTCATCAGCATCAGCGTAAAGACAACCATGACGTGATATCACGTCATGCCGCACTCCGAGGGTTAGGAGATTTAGTTTAAGAAGTACCTTGTGAGAACGGTTGAGAGCCATATACATCGTAAAACATATATTATAATGGAGTGAATGGCTTCATAGGAATGTTAAGCCGTGAAAACAATTTGTGAATATGGCGCTAGAGAATATTACTAGACTTAGGAATTTAGGAGAAATCTGTAACCTTATTCTGTCGGCGTTATTATAATATATATTATTTATATGGTATTCATACATTATAATATTGTAATCAGTTGTATTAAAATTGTTAGATATTTTCTATCAATTTTATCACAATGGATGTTTGATGCTCAAATTATGTCACGATTTATCAATGACTTAGGATTTTGTTCCACTAATGACTATAAATATGTTCCTTAGAAAGGAGGAGGAGATTCTTTAGCGAAAGAAGCATGAATGTAGGAGAAGCGGAATAGGTATGCAAATGGAAGGAAGGCCGTGCCTTGTGATCGCCTTGGAAAATGATATTTTCCTTGGAGAAAACCTAGATGATGTGAAATAACGGGGTAGGTCGTGAAGGTCAGAGGTGAATGTGAAGGAATAGACTCTCAAGAGGGAGAGGATAAATTTAATCGCACCTTCTGATGTCCTAACGAGTGATACTGGTTGTGCAGAGTTATTTGATAAATGTTGTAGAATATACAAAGTTATTTTAATCAATTTTTATCTAAAAAGTAGGAATATTAGGAGTGATGAGTACAGGAGAGTGTGCATCAGGCAATACATGAATGTGGCAAAGGGTGACCGTGTACAGGACAGTATGGAGGAAATTATTCAAAAAGGCTAGTTTCCCAAACTTAGGATAGTTTGAGCGAGATATATCCCTAGTCATAATGGTTCCCTAATTATTTGGGTTCTATATGGTCTTACAATTTGGATTTTACGTTTGAATTTAAACAGCTGGAGGAGGCATGGATTTAATATTGTATTATTAATGGTGCAATTATGTTATGACCTGGATTAAAGTGGTGAAACATTTGTTTTCCCTCTATTCTTTAGCATGCATTCCCTTGATTATTTGTCAGATCTCAGAATAGCCAAGCGAATCTGTCTCGGAAGTGTGACCTTTCAGTTTCCTTGACGTCAGCACCTTCCTATTTCCTCACCCCATTCATTGTCACTCAGCCGAATAAATTCTTGCCTCGGTTCTCCTATAAGATGGGACGGAGAAATGGCCAGTGGTCAGTGGGGCCCTTTCGGCCAGTGGGTTATAATTCGGCGAGTCATGTAGCCAATGCCAAGGAGTCGATGCGCGGTCCATAAGGTCCGTGCACCAGTAACCGTTTTAATTGACTGAAATCCTCAGTAATTAAATTAGAATATCTGTATAAGGCTTTAACTCAACTCGACTCAATTTTTCTCATGGTACGTTTAGGACTTCTTCACAACGGAAGGTTTATTGTGACGTTTTGATGCTGAAAAAATTGCTACAGAGACTATATGATTTACTTTAAAAAGTACACGAGGAAACATTACAAATACATTTTATTTAATTTGACGAGATTTAGGTGTTGTAAATTCCACATTTTCATCATTTCTTAATGCCCGTATTCATAGTCTTATTCCTAGGGATTACCTGGGTATCCCCTAGCCAGGTAACACCTTGGGGTCTCTTACGCTGAGCGATTCATAAACCTTACCTGGGTAACACCCAGCCAGGGGACGCCTGGGTAAGTTATTTGGCAACAATCCCGCGGAAAAATACATATGGACGGTTCCGCTGAATTGTTCTCGATGCTCATTTTTCACCGTAACCAAGCATGCTATAAACATTAATATAGTATACTGGTACATGATGTTGATGAAAAATGATTGAAGGAATATGAGAGAATGTTTACAATATTACTTAAATATTTTTGTAATTTGAATGATGAGGTATTCGAGGGTGCTCAGTAAGTACCCGTGTTTGTAAACAGAAGACTTTACTATGGAAAGTTGTTCGTATTATCGTGTACTGCCATTAGTACAGTAGTATCAATTCGTCCCACGCGTGGGCAGCTGTACAGCGTTAGGGAAGCTTTGGGTAAGCTTCATGCCTTACCCAGAAAATCGACGGCCTGGGGGAGGGTTAGGGGATGGCAGTCCTCTGGGTAACGACTATGAATACCATTTCAGAGCTAAGGGGTTCCCCCACACCTGGGGAACACTCAGGCAACGACTATGAATGCGGTCCTAAATGTTGTCTTTTTGGAGTGTATACATATACCATTTTCCACATAAAACGGCTGGCTTCTTTGGAAATATCTCAATAGTAGTTCGGTAATGGCCTAATATTTTGGCAGTTTTGGAGCAGTGAAATATATTTCTTCAAAACGAGACTAAATTTATTGATATCTAGGTGTAATGGTTTTTTGTTCAAGCTACCTTAACCGCAAATGCTCATAAGTTCTTTGATTTTTCCTACCCTATAATCTGATCACGTGACGGGTCTATTAATTTATATTAGCGCGTACGTCATTGGTAAACTTCGAGGGAGCTCGCAAAACAAGTGACCGCGCGAAATTCACAAGCATAAAATCCGCGGCCACAAGTGAACGTGACGTGTGTCTTAATCCAGGTAATGCACGAGGAGAAGGAAGAGGTAAATTGGAGCTGACGCCCGATTCATCTTTCTCCACGAAGCCCCGCGACGGAGGCGCATGATCCAACTGTGGAATGGATTAATTATGACCGAATATCATGCGACTCCATGGCATTTATCAGTCGCACAATAGGGCCTCGCGGGAGGGTGTGTATTTTTGAGCTCACCTTGGCGTGCTTGAGAAATTTTCCGCTCTTTATCTCGCTCGATTGGAGCCGCCCCCATTCAACGTTTCTCGAGATAATTAAATATCAGACCCTTTCCGTTCTCCAATCGGCTGAGAAAAATCCTTACGACCATTGCGCTTATATTTTTTAATCAGCATTCATCAAACAGGCACTGAGTAATAGAGGAGCAAAGGAACTCGGCTTCCTCTCCGTTGTCTGGCATAACTTTAAATATCCCACCGGTGCTTGGAATATATTTACCCTCTATGGACGAGCAAGTCAAATTTTTTCCGTTTCAAAATCATTGTCATATCTGATTTCTAAGAGGCTTTTCCATTCAGTTGCTGCGCTATACAGAATTGTAACGCTTTAGATGAGGTGTGTGTAAAGTCGCGTCTCTTTCGGCGGTTTGTCAAACAAATCGAGCAGATGAATGCGTGAAGCAAATCACTGACGGTGGCGTGCCTGTTGGAGCTCTGAAATAAATAGTTTCAGCTGTCATATAAAGAAAAAGTTGGGAAAGTTTAATAAAGATACGTTATTGAGGTAATATTGAAGTATAATTTGTTTAAACATAATTATGTAAAGTAGTATTTTAAATTTGGGATATACAATAAAAATAGGTCACATTTCAAAATTAATGTTATCATCAAATAAATTGCAATTTTTGTTTGAAAATGCTTACATAGCACTTTAAAAAAATAATTTATTAGCAGTATTTTTCAAGCTTTTGTTTCATAAAGAGGGTTAATTTACTATAGAATTAGTATATATAAGACAGAAAACTAATATGCATCGGCCTGCTCTGGAATATCTCCGCTTCTAGTACTTTTATCAACCATATTGAGGAGATCCGATATAAAAAAAATGGTTAAGAGTATTTTGAGAAAGTCTGAAGCCGATATATTCTAAAAAAGATTTTGCAAACCCTTTCGTACTACTTTATGACATCGGCATATCGTAGTTATGAATTATTTTTTCTTACCGCGAGCTGTTTGAGATATGCTAATGGTTGTTATGGAGACAGAGTAAGTTGTTGTTTAGCTCGTAGTTTTTAAACGGGGATCGGGTTGGTGTGGGGGCTTGCGTACTCGCCTTCCACACGGACGGCCAGGGTTCAAATCTCTGCAGAGGCGGATGTTTTTCAGAGGAACCCGATCCCTACTTGAGTGTCTTGTGGAGGGCACTTCAAGTAGAGTACTCCGTCTGTCGGATGAGACGTTAAGCCGTGGTTCCTTTGGCGCCTTTCGTAAAGAGTAGGGCAATGCCGACGCAGGGTTTCTATCCACCCTTCCCCCCTTACCTATCCCCTATGGCGCAAATGACCTTAGCTCTCGGTCGCCTCCAAATATCCAATACAGTCTTCAAACTCGAATATCCTGAGTGAAGACTGTTTTCGGAGGCGTTAAAAAGTGTAATTTTCTGTACCTATTGAAATGAAAGCTGGTCTAATGTTTTTCCATATGGACCAAATAAAATTACTTTGTTTACTCCCCTTGAGGTTTTTTTTTGAAATTTCAAGTTCGAAACTCGAAACCCGGGTCGTGCTACTTTAATGACCAGTGGAGTTAACGAAGTCATTTCATTTGGTCCATAGAGGATAACTTCTACGAAGTAAAGCCTGAAACCATTTCCTTTATTTTTCCTCACAAGATCTCCATTAAAGTTATTTTCATTAACCCTTCAGTAGGCGCGTGGGCGCCTACTGAAGGGTTAATGGCGTTTCACAGTGTTTCATTTGAGTGCCGTTTCTTATAGGATAGCATAATATACTTGCAAGTTTTAGTAGCTGCACATTATTATGTCCTCAAAAGTCTCACATGATTGTTTGTAACAAATTAATGCAGGGTTAGAATTAAATAGCGTGCAAAAGGAAGCCTGCGTGACGGCCACAAATGTGGCCCACGTGACTAACTCTGTGACCTTATTCTGTCGGCGTTATAATAATATATATTATTTATATGGTATTCATACATTATAATATTATAATCAGCCGTATTAAAATTGTTAGATATTTTCTATCAATTTTATCACAATGGATGTTTGATGCTCAAATTATGTCACGATTTATCAATGACTTTGGGTTTTATTCCACTAATGACTATAAATATGTTCCTTAGTAAAAAAAAACCTAAATAAACGATAGAAAATAGTCTAAACTTATTGCTTGTAAAAATATTTTACAAAAAAATTGAAAATTTAGGTCAATAAAAAAAAATTGAATTTGGGCCACCAGTGTGGCCCATGCGCCTAATCGTGTAACAACATTTTACGCGCTCACTGAAGGGGCGAAGGGGCTTTGCTTACGACTGATAGCAGTTCATCACTACTTCACTTTCAAAATGTTAATCTCATAGCGAGAAAGTGTTTATGATTACATTGGCATAAGTTTATTGTGGAAGAGTTCCTTACAATTTCGTAGAATAAATATGACCGGCTAGACGTAACCATCAAACGCAAAACTTAGCGGGACTAACAGGGTACTCTATGATAATACTTTTCTTACATACTTTATTCACAAAACTTTTGCAATGCCAAGTAAATTAATGAAAAAGACGTGACCCGGGTTTCGACGAATGATTGTCATCATCAGGTGATGCTTTGTAAAAACGTCCCTCTATAATTACGCTTCTCACTGCTGGTGAGCCAGAGAGGGAAGGGTTTTGAGAAGGTTGGTGATTGATTGATTTGTGCCTACTTGACAATTTGTGCATACTTGACAATGCAGTTTTTAATCTACCTATAAACTTACCTGTGCACAATCACGTCCATAAGGTAATATTCAAGATGGCTTGTCCTCTTCTTTGCAGTTTATGAAATGCATGTTCGGTGAAAATACACTACCTGCCTAACATTATCGAAGTGCCATTCAATTTTCAGTTCAGGTGTATTTGTGTGCACAAGTATGATTATATCTACCCTCATTCGTACATAATCACGCCTAAGAGACCTACCCGAACATTATAAACGCTTTCTCCCAGGAAATTTTCTCTCCGGGGTCGACCTTCTCTGTGAACTGATGCTCTTGCCGCTCTAATTAAGAGGATACCGCATGTTGGCGTCCGGGGCAGTCGCAGGAAGGGGGGTCCTCCGAAAGATATTCGACGCAGGGAATGGCGGGAAGGGGGGGGGGGATGACGGGTGGGTTTGAGGAAAGGCAAGGCTGCCGAGGCTAAGGGATTTAGAGGAGGGAGTAGGTGGAGAGATAAGCCCCATGTGGGGTGCGGGGTTTAGGAGGAGGGGGGCGTGGCCAAGAGTGGCATTGGGAAGGAGGTGGGTGAAGGATATTCCAGGTGAGCTGGAATCTCGCTCTTCACGTGATTAGGGATTTGCGGCGGGAACCGCGCCGCCCGCGTTGATACTCGAGGCTAATCGCGCGATAATCGGCGTCGGTGCGGGTTAACTTTTTTCGTCCGCCTCAGTGCACCGTTTTCGAATTAAAACCAAAGCGGCGCACGGATTCCCTCGGCCAAGGTCGTCCTAAGGTGCCACCCACAGTATAGCAGGCTCCGTCGACTATTATTTCTGAAGATAAACTACTTAACTATGACTCTATAACTGTTATTTAGCCATCGTCATCATCACTGGTCGTTGTGTTCTAAGATTGGTTGACTGCTGCCCTCCACCCTTCCCTATCTAATGCCAGTTCCCTTATCTCTTGGTCTCTCTTCCTGTATGCTTTCCTCTTTATTAGGTCCATTAACTTATTTCTGGTTCTTCCTATGAGGACTTTTCCCTCTATCGCGCATTCAATTATGTTCTTCGCAACTTCATTGTGCCTCAGAGTGTGTCCAATCTATCTGGTTGCTCTTTTTTGAATAGTGTTCCATGTGTTCTTTCCGTCTTCAGCTCATGAGTAAAATTCGCAAGTTCATTTTTGATCCTCCCATTTTGTCTTCAGCATCCTCCTCCAGCACCTGATTTTGATGGTTTCTGGTCTGTTCTAGTCAGCTTTTCCAATAGTCCATTCTTCCGGTCCAAGGAGTGCCACACCGATGTTTTCACACAATACTTCCTAGTTCGTAGTCCTATCTTCTTATCCAAAAGGGTGTAAATTGAAAAGGCACGTTACGGAAAATCTTCGAGAAAGGCTGGTATGAGCGTCCTGAAATTTCATTCCGAAATCATTCTCTGAAAAAATTGTTTGGACACCGGAACCCAATGTTGGTACCCAACTAAAGACATATTTTATAGATCAATATAATTTATTAGGTTAGCTAGGTGAGTATTTGGATGCCGTACCAAGTCAAGGGATGCCATCCCACGCCATTTACGCTACCGAGGCGTCCTCTTCCCCTGTGTATTTTAGTAGGCTTCATGGGACAGGATGATACAGACTGCCGGGCATATTATGAGTGCAAAAGCGCCGAAGCCCGAGAGGTAAAGCCCGAAATTTGAACGCTAACGGTTCACTCTACTTGACCGGTTTTAGGTACACCGTGACTAGCTTAAAATTTTAGTTCTTGATTTTATGAGGAATCAAATAGACTAAATTGCAATTGTGATAACTTGCATATCGATTCTCGTGGTGGATTTAGAGATCTAGACAACAAAAGCCATCGAGATTTTCGCTGTTATCACGGTGATTGGTAAATAGTTGGACTGATTGTGGCTGTAACGCAGGTGGTGCCCTTCATTTTTTACCTCCTTAAAATGCAATGAATATTTTACGTCGAGTCACGGTTAAAATTTTATGGATCACGAGTTAAAAAATTTGGAAATTTGAAAGGACATTGGATGGACCTCGTTCAACAAATTTCCATCCTGGCACGGATGTTAAGTTTAGTGTTAAGTTATGTCAGATCAGTGAAAAGTAAAGACATTTTGGTGCACGAGGAAAATAATTGATATAACAATAAAATGAGCAGTCATTTTTAGGTGGTTTCTTAAACTTTGGAAACGCCATCATTTCATCATATTTTTAATTTAATGGTCTAGAAATTGTTTGTGTGGCCTGTGAATATCATGTTTTGTATTAGGTGGATACATATTTCATTTATTCCAATTGCCAATTCTTTGTTTTATCGTTAAAAATTTGTTTTTAGTCATTTTCCATACCTTCCAAGTTCTTGTTTCGGCTTAGCGCTTTTATCTGTTATTTGGTGTATCAGTTGCATTAATTAAAAATATGGTAAAATATTGAATTATTTTTTTAAAATGTGAAGAATGCTAGGTACAAAGATGTGGGTATTGTTCCTTTTTCATTTTTAAAATGATAAAGCGACTAGTTTGGAGCCATGGACGTATTTAATGCGTGGCTAAAACTTCTGTGATGGCCAACCGGGAGTGAGAATTCGCCATTCGCTTTCAGGTCATCCACATTTGAGCCCTTCATCATGTCTTTAATGCCAAGTCGTATTATTTCGAAGTGAGATTATTGCGTCTAGGAACGCTATATAATGGTGATTTATAAACGGAGGTAGAGTGCTCTTCCTCGTTTATGGAAGATCGATGTCCTATCACTCGGGAGGTAGGGAGAAGCGTTGGCTGACTTGCGCTAAAGGTTTTTATAACACAGTCCTGCCGCAAAATTAATCCTTGCACAAGGTATTATCGAACTAGTCACCTTAGATGGAAATATTTTATTTTAAAAACGAAAAAGATGATAATCTTTATCTTCTTGCTTTCAGAATGCGGCTCTCAGAAGCTAAAGCATGCCATCGCATTTCCAAGTGGCAATGAGTGAAACTGATTAGTGAGGATGGTTGTGGTTCTGGATGATGAAGAATCATTTTACTATCAGTTGCTCCGAGCTTTAATGATATTTCTAACTTATTTGTAAAAATTTCCAAATGACGGACTTTCTTAATTTGGCCGTCAAAAAGGTTTTATTCTACATGCTCATTATAATTTAGTACTCTACCGACAAAGGTAGGGTTTGCTGAATATCAGAGAATCTCCTCCCGGTTTTATATACTGGATTATTTCCCCTTGTATATCCTTGTGTACTTCTTCCCACCTTGCTATATGGTAGTGAAACATGGGTATGTCAGGATAGACATGAGAGTAGACTAAACGCCGTGGGTATGAGTTATCTGAGGAGTATTTGCGGCAAAAGTAGGATGGATAGGGTCAGAAATCAGTGGGTCATGAATGAATGTGGGTTAAATGCTCCAGTAATGGACGTGTATGAAAGGAGTGTGCTTCGTTGGTTTGGCCATGTTGAGAGAATGGATGAGAGTCGAATAACGAAACAGGTATATGAGAGTAGAATGAATGGTGTGAGAGGTAGAAGTAGGCCCAGAAAGTTGTGGTTGAATGTTGTTGAGGAAATTCTTAGGAGGAGGAATATGAGGAGTCTTAAAAACAGAAGAGCGTGTATGAATCAGTGTATGGGGGTAAATGAGGCGAAAGAGGTTTGCAAGGATAGGTCAGTATGGAGGAAATTATTGAAGCAGAGTTAGGTGTACAACTATGTATTAATGAGTATCTCCCATTTTGACTGTGCCTACCCCGAAAGGGAACGGCGTGATGGGTATGTATCGTATGTATATATCCTTTTTCGCCTCAACATACGTTTATCCTTCTTCATCCCGTTTATCCTTCTTCTCACTTATTTGCAAAAATTTCTAAATGACGGACTTTCTAAATTCGGCCGTCAAAAATGTTTTATTCTAAATGCTCATTATGATTTAAGTATTCTACCGACAAAGGTAGGTTTTGCTGAATGTCAGTCTTCCAGCCACATACTCTGCTGATCTCGGATTTCATTCAGACGTTTTGTTTCCTCGCCCACCCTCTCAAGCACTTCCTCGTTAGTCTTCCTCTCTGTCCACCTCACCTTCTCCATCCTTCTCCACACGCACATCTTAAATGCCTGCAGCCTATTCCCTTTCCTTTTTTTTGAGGGTCCACGTTCCTCGCTTGCCCAACATCTTTCCCTCTATCACATTCTTGAGCAACCCATCGTCAATCGCGCTTATTATATCCTCCAGCCACGTACTCTTCCAATCTCGAATTTCATTGAGAAGTTTCCTTTCCTCGCCCACTATCTCAAGCACTTCCTCGTTAGTCTTTCTCTTCGTTGACATCACCTTCTACATCATTCTCCACACCTGCATCTCAAATGCCTGCAGCCTATTCTTGTCCTCCTTTCAGGGGGTCCTCGTTTCTGCTCTGTATGACGTTACGCTCCATGTCAAGCTCTCTTTACCAGACTCTTCTACACATCCTTCTCATCTCTCATTACTCATTAGAGAATCTAATTACTTTTGTTTTATTATGATTTATCTTCTAAATACTTTTACGCCCTTTACATCCTGGTGCTTCTAAAGCCTTATCTTGTTCATTAGCGATTGGTATTGTGCCAAATGTTTTACTTAAAGCCATTGGCCTCCCTGCTCGCTAAAATGCTCTAGCTTCTGTGTTCAGTGTTTAATGAGGGATTAATTTTACTTTGATACCGGAATAAAATATATGCTTGAAAATAATACTCTCACTGCTGCCGATATTGAATATATGCGATTTGAATTCAACTTTATTGATTGTTTTTGTGTGTATTTTAAGGTAATTCCCTAATCTGATCCTAGAACTTCCTGAGAATTATCTGATGCTTAGATATCCTCAGTTTAAGCATAAAAATACTTCCTATGAGGGATAATTAACCCTGTGGTCGGATTGGGAGATTCTCATCTCGTCTTCTAATCTTTCACCTCATAATCAAAAGGTATAACAGCGCAGTATGATCATTACCTTATTATTCCCTTGGTGTTTGATTTATCAGGGACTTTGAGAGTATTTATCTTTATGTCACTGGATTGGAGTAAAACTTTCGGGATAGAAAACAGAATCGGTCAATAGATTGAGTGCATGGTTACTAGAGCCGCGGGTAACGGCCTTAAATGCTGTTATCTCCTTCAAATTATAATTTACTTTTTTCTCACTTCTCTTATCAGCGGTTAAAAAATACAGGGTAAATGAGTTTCCATTCGCTGATAAATACGTCTATCAGTTTACAACATTTATCTGTAGATTGGCCTGTTCGAACGAAGGGATATTGACCGCCTAACTGAAAGTTATGAGATATTTTGACTAAGGCACAAATCTTTCCACTTTTTGTGTAGGCATTTAATGTTACTTTTACTTTAATCCTAATCAATATTGGCTTGTGAGTTATTTAATTTTAATTTATTTTATGCTCATGCTTTCATGTGTTTCAACGGAAAAAGATTTGAGAAAGAAATTGTGTTTTAGCGTAATGCTAAAATTGAGCCATCAAAGGAGAACATTGGAGAACGATACGCCAAGATATAAAAACTGGTCCACGGTTGATAACTGAAGCATCTCAAAGATTTACCCAAATTCCAAGGGGCACATATACTCCTTATCGTGCTGTTACTTTTTACAGATGACCGAAAGTACGTACAGAATGATCTTTGCCCTCAAATCACGTTAAACAGATGTACTATTTGTATTAGGATATTTTAAAATGTTTTTTTAATCATTTTGGAGCAGTTCCATCCTTCTAACTGGGATACAATTCAATTTAAAGAGACATTTTGCCGATTTTATAGGCTATTATGGACATTCAAATAGTGTTTGGTTCACCATAGAGGCAGGAGGTGCGATGTTGTCAATAGCAGCGTAAGCAGTTACGTTAGTAACAGAATACTAGATATTTGAGTCTCCCATCATGCAAATCTTAGTCTCTTATAACTTTCATAAATTAAGTTTAGTGCTGGAATTGGTTGCGCACCTAGCCTATGGGTGTGCAAGTGGGAGTGTACATTTGGCTATATGCAGTCTAAGACCTGTATTGCCTACGAAATGTGGAGCAATATTTACCAAATAGAAACTCTTAGTTCACGACCCAAACCCTTCAAATCAAAAAGTTATCCGATGAGAATTTATTTCTTGGATTTAATTTTTTCTCGAGGGTTCTTAATCTCCTCTCATTGTGGCCTAGATGTGAGTTCACAAAGCTGAAATTTGGCAACGTCGTTCTCCATGAGGCCCAAGAGTGCTATCGACTAAGTGCGGGACGCTCTATATTAGCAAAAAAAAGTCTTATTTTGCGATCCATCACCCCACGCCTAAAATCCAAAAAGTGTGATCTAGAGCATTGAAGAATTTTTTTCCCTGTCGAGTCGAATTTTTCTCTCTTTTTTCATTTGGACTGGGGCACTTAAACACCCCTCTTAGTGCTTCTCGCCGCCTGCAGCGTGCGGCACGTGGCTTGGTCAGCAAAGAGATGGATGTTTGGCGGACCGCCGATCAGAAAGAGGGGATGGAAGGAATGAGAATCGATCGGGTGGACAGTATCCCTCCCCCAATCCCCAACCCCCTTTTCAACCTCCCTTCACCACTTCCCCCACCCCCTCCTCCTCCTCCTCGTCCTCCTCGTCTTCCTCTTCTCTTGCCCCTCTTCATTCTTTCTGCCCAGTAATTGAATTTCCACCCGTTGTCCCTCCTTTCGGAAGGATTTCCTCCCATCTCCAGCCGCCAACCCTCCCCCTTTCCTCATGGTATGCTTGCTTCCGCCTTTCCCTTTCGTCTTCCGGAATGTTGAAAGCCCAGCCACGCACCCCACACTCCCTCCCAACAGCTATAAAGCTTTTCCTCTGTCTTCCTGAGCCAGTCCCTTCGCCCTCCCTTCACTCGACGAAAGCACACCAGGGTCTCGGGGCAGACCCCATACCACAGCCATCCGACTGGCGGAGGCGGGTCACTGCAAGTTGAAAGCCGCCGTTTTGAGCGACGAAAAACCGTTGAAAATCTAAAAAAATAATTTGGTTTAATTCTTGGATAAAGTGTAATGAATCAGGCGATATCTATTGAGAATTCGACACAGAGAACATAATTTCAAAAAAAGAAATTTATTGTTTCTTCCTCCAATTTATTCTTACGCACTGACCTAGGTTTCGTCAATGCTATATCATTTCCTCCTTAAAAATGACAAAGAATAATCGACAACTAGGTAGGTGTGTGGGAATAAATGATGTGGGTATATGAAAAAGTCGGAGATTTCTGAATAAAATTTGAGATCGGCAGAGTAAATGGCTGGAGGATGTAATTAGGGGCGATGGGTTGCTCTAGAATGTGATAGAGGGTATGAGGTCAAGCAGGGAAAAGGAAGAAGGAGACTGTGTTTCATGGGCAGAATGAAGAAGGGTAAACCGTATATTGAGGCGAAAAAGGATTTGCTAGCGCAAGACAAGCCCCTGTAAGTGTAGAAAACCGGGAGGAGATTCTCTGACACTTAACAAAACCTACCTTTACCAGTAGAATACTTTAAAAAAATTACGAAGTTATATTTTTTTGAGATCTTGATATCTGGTTTAACTCTGATGCATGGGTACTGTATGCGTCGGAAACACTTGGTTGATGCACTTTAATTACTGGAGTAGAACGTTACAAGATTGGGCGAAATAATCTCTAGAAGAAAACAAAAAAATGGTTAAGTCTATGGAAGGAGAATTTGTACTTATTTCACATGTTTTCATTGGTTGTTCAATCCTAAGATGTGTTGACTGCAGACCTCCACTCTCCAATAATAGTTCCTTTACCTCCTGGTTTCTCATACTATGTACTTTCCTCTTAATTTGGTCCATGGACTAATTTCAGGGTCTTCATCTGGGGACTTTTCCCTCTTTTTTACCTTCAATTATGTTCATCACAAACCCGTAGTGTCTCAGGGTGTGTCCAATCCATCTTGTTCTTCTTTTCTGTATGGTGTTCCATATGGTTTAATCCTCTTCTACTCTTCTGTAAGCTTCACTGTTTCTTATTTTATCTGTCCATTTTTCCTTCAGCATCCTCCTCCAGCAGTAGGTATTTCACATAATCCTGAAGAACAGCAACTAGGACCTTTTACCTCCGGCATCTTTTACCCTGTTGCCGTAGATTAACACACGCAACCATCCTAGGGAGTTGACAATGTTTCTCAAAAAAAAAAAACGAATCTGTGGCACTTGGAATGACAGAAAAGAGTTATCTGTAATATAGATAGCAACAGAAGGAAGCTGATGATGGGGAACTTGTGTGAGAATGTTGAGAAATGGTTGGCAAAGAATTAATTGCGGAGTGCAGCGTTGCGTTGCTCAGAAGCGCAATCTCCAAGAAAAGACGACGTGAATTAGCTGCCGGTGTTTGAGATGTGGGTGTGGAGAAGGGTGGAGAAGGCGCGGTGGACGGAATGAAAGACGAACGAGGTGTTCGAGTTAAGAAAACTTCTGAGTCAGGTTAGGAGGATACAGATTTGGTGTTTGGGAAATTGGGTAATACAATGGGGGGTAACTGACCGCTTCCGTCACACACCTTTCAAAAATTGCTTTCGACCCTTTCCACAGAGCGTATCGCCGCGAAATTTATGTGACAAAAACTAGAAAGATATCTGGTATCTAGTGATAATTTTATTTTGGGGGAATAAGTATTTTACGATAAATAGGAAATTTTCAATGCTTGAGGTGACGTTTTTCCCGGCCGCCATTGCGCAGTTTCCACTTTTGGCCGCAGCGTGGCGCGACAGTCGCTGAGTTGCATTTACCCACTAACATCTCCCGTTCCATGTTATTGAGACATTTTCTAGAAAAAAATCTCCCAAGAGACGGTTGGTGATTAGAAGGGTGGAAATAGGTGGGGTAGGCATGTAGAGACGTATATTTTCTAGAAAAAAATTTCCCTCGAGACGGTTGGTGATTAGAAGGGTGGAAATAGGAGGTTTAAGCTGTGTCCCAATTCGCCATTTAGGCAGCTAAATCGGCAGATTTAGGGAGGACGCCATCTTGAAGTGTGTCCCAATTCGTTAGGCATCATGGGGGAGCGGATTTAGGTGCCTTTCTCGGGGGTGAAATTTAGGGTAGATGGAGTTTATCCTAAGTCCGCCTCCATATTAAATTTCCCATCATGCAAAGCGCTGCATGCGTCGTACAAGGAAACTCGTACACTAGGAAGTAGTTGAAAAGTGGCAAACATGGCCGGCAAGTATTTTGTCTGTAAGTGAAAGAATTCTCTAGAATTTCGCAAACCAACACCCGACTACAAAAAAAATTCTACTTAGTACACTTAAAAAAAAACGAATTTAAATCCCGGAACACCCACACAAACTTAAATACCCCGAAAACTAAAAACTAACGAATCTCCAAACAACGAAATGGATGAAAATGTCATTTCACTTTCCAAATCTCACAACGCATACGAAGCTAGCCAAAAGCGTCAAATATGTCTAAATTTCAGGTTTCATTTGTTTCATTCAGTCCTTTATTAATTACTCACATGTTTTTCATTCGTTTCCAGCTCGGTAGACGGCAACAATAGCGAAGGATGTCCCAAATCAAGCTCCCTTAGCGAAAGGCATCTAAATATTTAGGTAGCCAACCGCATCCTCCCTAATGCCTAACGAATTGGGACACGGCTTTAGGCATGTAGAGACGATTATTGTAGAGTTAAAGTTAGAAATATCCCTCTGTCGGAGCTTCCACGACACTGAGAAAATGGCGTCGAAAAAGTCGGAAAAATGACGAAAATTGGTCATTTTCTAACGTGAATATCTCAAAAACCTGTGGCTTAACAACTTTGCTGTAACTTTTGTTTAGTACTGTGATTCTTCAAGAACTAAACTATGTCTCAGTCATTATCTTTAATAACACCAATTTCCGGGAATAAGTGTTTGAAAGGTGTGTGACGGAAGCGGACATTTACCACAATGGGGCAATGAGCTACTGATGGTTGTGAGATAGGATATAGGGCAAGCGAGGAAGGGAAAGAAATTATGGTAGTTTGAAGGAATACCAATTAAACTAGAAATAAATACATTTGATCCCATTTAAAAAAATATTAAACTCTTCCAGTGAATACAAAAATCACTCTCTTACGATACCACTTCCCGAAATTTTTGAACAAAGACACCAGCTCTTTTGCACGGGAAATGGTACGTGCATGCACTCCATGAAGACCTTATTTAAAAAATGAGAAATTTCCAACTCTAAGATTTCGTCAAAAAGCGGCACAGTGTGTAGTTGGTATGTTTTATCAACTATTTTTGGAAAACAATTATATTTCCACCAATATAACCACAACATTGCCTCCCATTGTTCTATCCACAGAAAATATTATTATGACGCCTCCCTACATCTCTAGCTATGACAGAAGTGATAAAATAAGAGAGATGCATTGCCAAACTGATAGGTACAATAAATTGTTCTTTTTGCGCACTGTAAGTGACCACATAAAAAACTGAGCTCCACTAAGTACACTCCCATAATACACGTCACCATTTCACCTCCAAAAACCTTATCTCTCACATCTTTATTCGGCTGGTGTCTTAAAACTCTCTGTCACACGCCTATATGGTGGCTCCCAAGGTAGTGTGTAGATGTAGCTTCTTCATTGTCTTTGAATAGCACTTGCGAGTGGACGCATTAGTGGATATGAAGCAAGAACTCACACATCATCTGTTGAAATTTTCAACCAAGTAACTCTTGAAACATATATTATTTACTTTTTAAATGTATTCTACCGGTAAAGGTAGGTTTTGTTGAATGCCAGAGAATCTCCTCCCGGTTTTCTACACATTCTGGGGCCTATCTCCCTCAAATATCCTTTTTTCGCCTCTGCATACGATCTACCCATCCTTATCCCGTCCATGAAATCTATCCTATTTTTTCCCCTACCCCGCTTGCCTAGTATCCTTCCTTCTATCACGCTCTTCAGTAACCCATTATCCCTAGTTACATCCATAAGCCATCTACCCAGCCGATCACGGATTTCATTCAGAAGTTTCCATTCCTCGACCAGTTTCTCAAGTACTTTCTCGTTAGTCTTCCTTTCCCTTCACCTCACCTTCTCCATGCCTCTCCACACCCATATCTCAAATGCCTGCAGCTTATTCTCGTCCTCCTTTCTGCTTCATCAACGCTACGCTCCATATCAAGCTCTTCACCAGCCTCTTCTTCACATACTTATCCAATGTCCCCGCCATCAACTCCCTTCTACTACTAAACGCCTACTTAGCTAGCGCTATTCTCTTCCGTATGTCTTTGCTACTATGCCCGTTTTCCTCTAGTGTTCTACGTAAGTAATTAAACTGTTCTACTTTCTCGAGTTTGTGTCCTCCAACTTTAATCACAATTATTATATACTTAGCGCTGTGAAAATAAGTTGATGTTACTTTAAAATTTTGCAAGGAACAATGGTTATTAATTATTAAATATACGAGATATGTATTTGTACAAGACATTTTTTGAAAAGGAAATTTATTCTAATTTCAAGTGAGTTATCTTCGGAAATTTTCTTAAAATTGTAAAATTTTTGCGTCCGCCTGTAAGCCCCCAGGGTAATTCATGGGCGAAAAATATCGTGGACTGGCCACGCCCCCTTTATTGCTTTAAGCAGAAGTCATTATTGCACGCTCTCTCTCCATCTACCTACCTCAACATTCACGGAATGGACGAAAATAGTAACATTTTTTATAATCGTGGCGGTGGAAAGAATACACCAAGAGTGTATGAGCTACGTAGCTATCACAATGTAATCATATCTAGACCTAAAATTGAATTTTTAAAGCAGAATTCATTATTCCTTGGGCTCAAAATGTAAGTTGCATAACCTGAATTTATTGCTAATAACAAATGCAAATTTGTAGAAGTGTAAAAAATGGTTGATTTTCATTGATGATTAAACTGTTTTTTTAACAATGTGTGAAATGGTTTAGCTCAATGCAGTGTTGATAATGTTTGGTATTTTTTAATTATCGATATGAAAATTTTTACTAAGTTTAATTATCTATGTTTTTTGTTAACCATGAGCTTCGTAACTGTACCAGCACAAATGCGTGGTTAATGTTACTTATGTTGAAACACATTCAAATCAGTAACTTAAATAAAACTTTGTATATTCCACTATAGGTTTAACAACACGACTAGGGTTTCGACCCTTTGTGTCTTCTTCAGGTCATGAAGATGATACGAGGTGTCGAAACCCGGGTCGTGTTATTAAACCTGTAGTGGAGTATACAAAGTTTAATTTAAGTTACTTTGAATTACTTCCACAAAGTCAAGCCTGGAACCATTTCCTTTGTGACATTCAAGTTATTTTTGTTAATCAAGAACGAGTCGGTAAACCCATAACGGAGTTTCTCCAAAGGCGTGGTTATATCCTCTATATTTGGGATAAATGTCACTGTAAATTGTGTATGACGTTGTGGACTAAACCTGCTAATTATTGTTTTGTCCGTGACGATGAATCGGTGAAATGCGTCACATGAATGATGCACATTGATATACAGTACAAAATCACGAACAATTTAACCATATAAGGTAAGCGGATGAATCTAGTGTGCTGTTTTTTTATAACTTTTTTTTTTAATTTCGATCGTTCCGTTCTCGTAAACCCCTACGGTTAATTCTACTCTTCCTCCCTTTATTCTTTTTTCTCTCTCTCGCATTCCACTGTGTTTTTTTAATTCCCTACCCTGGTCCGCACTTCGTTTTCCGTTTAATAGCCCGGTCGACGCTGATGTCTGTCCCTCCCTACCGTGTTCCCCGCTGCGCTCCGCGGTTGTCTTTTTTTCTCTCTGTTGCCAGACACATGCGAGGGAGGAGTTTTGAGAATTCTCTGTCCTCTCGGGAGTCAAATGTGGCGATATTCGAGTGCTTCCGCATAATAGAAGTCGCTTCCTTCTCTCTCTTCTATTTTTTCTCTCTCCATTAGAATAAAAGCTGTCATTAGGGGGAGGATAGAGCGAGCTTGAGAGGCTTTTACGAACAGTTATGACGGCGAATTTTGGAGAAGACGCGAATAGTGAAGAGTTTTATTTCGTGCGTGACTTTGGATGGTAATGAAACTCCAGTTTATGGAGATAGAGAGGGAGTATGAGAATATGGCAGCTAGTAAGGGCATTGGAAAGAGGATGGTGTTGGAAAGAGATGTTTCCATTAACGGGGAAATACCATGAGGATTTACGCAAGGCATTGATTACATGGTAAATTTATGATACGTGAGTTTCTGAGTGACACTGATATTTTTTTAACCCCAAAGTATATCACTGGAACGGACAAAATCAGAGGGATGCGCCGACGAAAGAATAAGAAGTTTCTCATTTCCAAGTTCCGTTTGTGTGATGACTTTTGCAGGTTCCAAGTTACATTGTAAATTTGACACAAACAGAGAGAGAGAGAGGGGGAGAGATAGAGAGAGGTTGAGAGAGAGAGAGAGAGAGAGAGAGAGTGACGACACTGCTCTATTTTAGTATTAAGTGGCACCACAGCTCTTTTAGTAGCACCACAGTTCACTTCCTGCGGAAGTCATCACAAAAATACCATACTTATACTATGGGCGGAGTAAACATTCAATCTTCCGATACAGTAAACTACCTTGGAATTAAAGTAACTACTGATATATCGTGGGGATTACACATAAAAAACATACGTGCAACGGCATTAAGGAAACTAGGCTTTGTTTAGCGTATAATAGGAAAGTTCTCGGCAGGAAAAGTAAAAAAGAGATGCAACTTTGATCAGGTTAGACCACACCTTGAATACGCCGCGAGCATTTGGGACCCTGGCCATAAAGATTTAACAAATATATTAATAAAATACAAAGGAAAGCAGCGCGTTTCATTAAAAACTGCTACGAGCGTACATATTGCGTCTCAGAACTTTTAGAGGGATTAAGGTGGGAGCCCCTAGAGACTCGGAGGTTACACGCTATGCTTAGGTTGCTTGAGAAATTCAGAACTGATATTTTTCGGAGCAACACAGGGAATATTATCATGACTCCTCACTACATCTATAGGTCTGACAGATGCGGTGAAATAAGAGAGATAGATTGCCGAACAGATAGGTGCAAAAAGTCGTTCTTTCCTCTCGCATTAAGCGACCACAATAAAAATTGAGCTCCAATAAATACACTCCCAAAATACACGTTAGTATTTCACTTCCCAAAACTTACATCTTTACACGGCTGGTGACCTAACACCCCCTGCCATACACCCATGCGGTGGCTTGCAGGGTATCATGTAGATGAAGATGTGGTATTCACCTTTGCGCTCTTAGAATAGAATATAATAAACCTTTATTATACTCTGGGACAGGTCCCTAGTGCAAAAATATGATACAGTATCATCGCAGCGAGGTAATTAATATCTTATTAAGTGATTGTGCCCAATTAAAAAAATAAATAGAGCTTGATGAAAAAGAAAAATAAAGGCAAAACAACTAGCCTCAGTGAAAGGTACTAACGTACATAAGTGTAATAAAAAGTTGCGCACGTACTTTCGATTCCATAACACTTTTTGACAACTCGCCGAGTGTCCAAGTTTTCTACCAGAATTACGGGATCTCGGTAGATGTTTTGCTACATTAGCCGGAAATTTCTCTCATGGTAGGAAATACTGGACTCCTTTTATTTAATCTTAATTACGCTATTTAATGTGCGATTGTTTTTTTAAATTGGTTTTTTACTGATTATTACATGAATAACAAAGTGGAACACCGAAGTATTTTTTGGCAAGCTAATCACTTTCGTCCGTCCTCTCTTATGATGCCATCTGCCTAATCCTCTTCTTTTCCGTAGCTGATATCAAAACACCCTCTGCCACATGCTGTATTTGTGGTTCGCTGTGTGATGGGAAAATGTCGACTGATGTGTAGAACCCTTGGCAAGTGTTTTGGGTGGAGGATGTGGAACGCTGCTCATATGAGAGGGGAGTATGTTCAAGAGGTTCAAGAGGCACTGAAAGGGCTACGTTGACCCAGCGTTAGCTTCGCCATGGTTCCTTTGAATTTCTGATCCTATCTTTAGGTCCGTTGGGGGAAGGGCTTACTGTATTCTTCTCCATCCGTCACCCCACTTTATACGATACAATTATTTAAATTTTTTTGCAGCATGAGTACATAAGTGTAGTAAATTTCAAGCAGCATGTGACAGGGGGTGTTATGATATCAGCTACGGAAAAGAAGAGGATTAGGCAGATGGCATTTTTAATTAGAATTAAATTTGAAGAAATGCGCGATTATGAATTTTTGGAAAAAGAATGGCTTTCCCCGGAATAATTATTGCATCAAAGAAAACAAAATATGTAACGTAGAATCAATTAAATACTTAGGCGTCACCATCACTGGAGACATGTCATGGGGGAAACACATCAGGGAAATAACTAGTGTAGCAAACCGTAGATTAGGATTCGTAAAAAGGGTTCTAGGCAAATGCGATGAGAGAGTACGAGAAAGAAGCTATTTAACACTTGTCAGGCCTCATTTAGAATATGCCGCTAGTATATGGGGTCCGTACGAGGAAGGTATGATAAAAGAATTAGAGCGCGTGCAAAGGAGATCCGCTAGGTTAGTTAAAGGCCGTTATGATAAATGTATAATAGTTACGAGCTTAATAGAAGAACTCGGATGGGAATTACTATCAGAACGCAGGTTAAAATTTAGGTTAAACCTTTTAAGTAAATTCGAAACCGATTTGTTCACAGATGATGTTAGATATATATTAAGAACCCCTGCGTATTATGCTAGGTTTGATCATCTTAACGTCTTAACAAGAGAGATAGATTGTTGTACCGATAGATTTAAAATGTCATTTTTTCCGCGTACTGTAAGAGAGAACAATAGGCAGCGTAGCAAAGGGATAGGTAGGTGAAATACAGTTAGAATAGTCTATAGTGCATGATGCATGTAATAACTACCAATAATCCCTTCCTTATTATGTAGATTTTAACCTGTACTATACTGTAGTAACTAATATTCTATTGTAATTACTACTGCAATTACTTGCAATAACTAATAATCTACTGTAGTATTTAATAAACTGTGACCCTATTTTCTAGCATGTCTACCTTATATATCCTACTTACATGGCAATAGTGCATGTTTTGTGATCTTCACCCCCTGCCACACACCCTCGTGGTGGCTCGCAGGGTATTACGTAGATGTAGATGTAGATACAATAATTTTCCTTGGTTTATTATACTTATTTCCCTCGACTCATCCGGGAGGCTATTGAAATAGAAAAAGTGAAAGAAAAAATCAATAGAGATGACGGGTACAGACTCCATAACACCTGGAAAGGACCACTGAACAAGATCACGCCAAAATCAGGGTACTCGATGCTGATTGGCCGCGCTGATGGAATGCCACCCAGAGGACGGTATCAATACTTGCCCATCTCCACCAGTCGGTATTCGGATCTGATCTGTATATGTGGTCAGCATTGGCCGCGAAATATCATCAACAACATAACGCATTGAAACTCAGAAAAAAAGGAATTGCCAACAATATGTTACCTTTCCGCGCTAATTTTCTCGCCATTTGAACTCAAAGTTACATGGTCTTCAATATGAGAATAGGAGAAAAATTGGGGATAAATAGTATTTTCAATCTAATGTGAGCGTAATGTTCATGGAAAACTGTTCATAAGAGGGAAACAACCCCGATATATTATTAAAAAATGTCCTCATCTTAAAATATTAATTTTTGAGTTATTAGCTAAAAATTGCGGAAATGGAAGTTGAAATGTGGTAGTTTCTGAGAAATGTCGCTGAAGTTTTGGTCTTTGGCTAAAAAATAGTGATTATTAAAACTATGTTCGCGGAGTAATTGGCATTTTCCTCTTTCCTTTTTTTGGATCTACCAGTAAATGTAGGTTTTGTTGAATGTCAGAGGATCTCTTCCCAGTTTTCATGCTTTGAAGGGCCTATTTATCTCTAGTATATCATTTTTCGCCTCATCATACGATCTACCCTTCTTCATTCCGTCCATTAAACCTATTCTCTTTCTTCCTCTTTCCCACTTGCCCAACATCCTTCTCTCTATCACATTCTTGAGCAACCCATCGCCCCTTATAACATCTTCCAGCCGCCTACTCTGTCGATCTCAAATTTCATTCAAAAGTTTCCTTTCCTCGCCCACAATCTCAAGCACTTCGTCTTTAGTCTTCCTCTCCATCCACCGTACCTTCTCCATCCTTCTCAACAACCACATCTCAAACGCCTGCCTATTCTCGTCCTCCTTTCTGAGGGTCCACGTTTCTGCCTCATGCAACGCTACGCTCCATATCAAGGTCTTCACCATCCTCTTCTTCACATCCTTACCCATGTGTACGATATAATTGTAAGAATGTCTCTGTGACATCGGATGGTGTTTTCTTCAATAAAGTTCTTCCTGCGACGAGGAGTGGGTACACATTTCTCTTGAAAGCCTCTAATAGCCTAATTTTTTCTAGTTCCATGCACCTGTGTCACGTGATGATAAGAAAATTGTGTGTCTAAAGAACGCTAAAGGCATTTCCCATCAAATATTTATTATTTCAAGTTATAAATTAAGTTCTTCATTAGAAATAATTCCTACGTATTGAAATTATGCCTGTAAAATATTTTTATTATTCGACGATCGTGGAATTTAGTTTCAACTGCGGTCACTGTGGCGCCATAACGAATCAATTCTTTGCTTTTATTCTTGATAGGCTTTAATGGCCTAACTCTTGCTAGTTCCGTGCACCTGCTGCACCTAATGAGAAGATAATAGCTTCTCTTAATAACTCCAAAGCATCGAATAGCATACTTGTAATGAAATCCTTGGATAGAGTTTTCTCCATTTTAACGAAATTTCGAGTGACAATACTTGGAATGATTCTCATCATCCTTTAATTAATTTTAAAAACAAATTATTCACTCCAGTCAAAAGATAGTAACCTTTTTAAATCTATTACCAGTTTTATATGTTTACACATTTTACTTAGATTCCTGTAACTGGCTGAAGCACTCTGCCGGAAATCGAGGCATCCGGGTTCGAATCCCGGTCAAGGCGGATGATTTTTTTCTTTGTGGACATTCGCACATGTGTGCATTGCGGGTGACTCCGTAAAAGTGGAACTCCGTGGTTAGTCCCGGATAGCTTGAAATTTGTCAAATAAGGGTGAACGCCTCTATGTGTTCAAAGTTCGATCTTTCCTCGTGGGCAGTGGCGCTAGCGCTCTGTAGCGACTGATTGTTACATTGTATGTCCGGCAGTCGAGAACATCTAGTCCCGTAAAGGTCACAAAAATCCACAGGGGAAGAGGACGCCTCGGTAGCTTAACTGGCTAAAGCACTCGGCCGGAAATCGGGGGATCCGGGTTCGAATTCCGGTCAAGGCGGTTGATTTTTTTCTCTGTGGACATTCGCATTCCTGTAGATTGTTAATAAGACATAATATGTATTAATGTAGTACTTAGGCTTGCAAAATTTCCTAACTGTGGAAATATTAAAAACTATTCGTTAAAATGTGAATTGTTAGCTTAAGGGTAAATAAAATGTTTAATTCTATAGTATCCAGGGTCCTAATTAGCGACTCAGGAGCTCGAAAAACGTCGTCTAAAATAGCATTATTATATGTTAGTTTCGAACTTTAGGGGCAAAGAAGTAACAAGTCGAAAGGTAGATAAATTGTTAACACAAGCTTGAAAGCGTTTAGCTCTAGATAGTTGGAACGGTAAATTATATGTATTTGACTGAATTGAGCGATAAATGTCCTAAAATGCAATGTTCATTACTGGCATGGAATAATGCGGTGGTTTCACCCGTAAATTTGTGGAAACACGATTTCAATGTTGGAAAAGAAACAGCATTTCCTCTTGAAAGTACTTGAAGATGACGCCTATGAGTTGAAACTAGTTGTACCTAAACAGTAGAAAAATCTACTATTCTAATCCATAATTGAAAAGCATAGACGTGAAGTTGACGTGATGTTAGATAAAAATTGAGAGATGACCTGAAGTTTCTTGTTTCTTTTTTATTGCAAAGTGTGACTGCGTTAAAAGAAATCGGCGGAAAAACGTGTCATGATCGGCACCCTTCCTGAATTCATTTTTTTTAAACGATCCGGTTGATTGCTCAGCATTTATCCTCGGCGCAAAAGCCAAATCCATCCAAGTCTTCCCTCAAAGGCCTTCGCTTCCTGATTCTTCCCCTTGTTTGATCTCGTATTTCATCGCTGAGATGTCTTCCTTCATCCCCAATCCCCCCGCCCCAAGATCTTTTCTTTCCCTATCTCGATTCTTTCCCTCATTCCCTGAAAGTCTCTCTGCCTCATCCCTCCAGAGACCATTTGGATTCGCTCAGAAAAAAAATTCTTCCCCGGACGAGCGCTCCGCTCTGTTAATGAAGGCTCCGTGAATCATTCAATCCAGCTTCCTTGTGAGAGTGATGGAGTGGAATGAGGATGAGAGAGAGAGAGATGAGAGGGGTGGAAGAGGAGGGGGGAAAATACTAGGACCGTGAAATACTCCCTCAGTGGAGAAAGTTGTCTCAACAGCAGCTTGTATGCACATGGTGACACGGGAATATATCGGTTGCGTACAGACCGGAAACCGTATGCTTAAGGCAGCATTGGCGTTTTGGCAAAAAGTTTTTAATTTACTATCGGCGGCTATGAGTCATTAAAAATAATAGTGGAGCACCTAATTATGAAAGAATGGACTCACTCCATTTTTCTACGTAATCTCTTTCATGTTATATTACTCGTGTATTATTATTATATTATATTGTGTGAATCATGTACCTCATTTTCATTCCAACTCAAAACTGTTATAATAGAACACTTTTATGTTGCATAAAAGCCAGAATTTATTTTACAATATATTTTTGTGATTGGTAGCTGCTGAACTACAGCAAATTTATCCAAGGTATGGCGACCTCAAAACAAGAAAGTGTCTCTTCTGGGCTGCCTAATTTCACCCCATTTTTGATTTGTTAAATTATGTGTATATTTATTTGGGTGAAATACATTATATTCTATTCTATTCAAATTCACCCAACGCATCATCTCGTTGAGGTTTTCTAGCCCGCTCAGCAGATGGAGAAAAATATTAAATAAATTAATAAATGGCAGTAAGTTTCTGGAAATATCAGCAAACAAATCAAGTCAGCAAGGAAAAAACAAAAAAAATTCATAACAACAAGAAAACTGGAAGACTCACGACCAAGGATTATATTAGCAACTATATGCTGACAAAAAATATTCAAATCGTTTGCTCCGAGAAAAGTGCATTCCAGAGAGGGAGTGTGCGCGTCTTTTAGAGTATGTACATGTTCAAAGGTTACGTCCATCATGGTTCCTATACCGCGAACTCTGCGGCGGCTATGAAAACAAAAGAATCAAAGTTTATTTTGATTATGAGTGGAACTGGATCTGCAACACCGCGTAAGGCGCTGAATTCACTCCAAAATTGAAATGAAAACGCAACTTCGTGCTTTGCTCAGAGTATTTAGATTGAACGTAACTGATTTTGCAATCGTTTGGTGTACACTATACAATTGTACTCAATCAAATAAATCTTTTTAATTATACTGTACACCTGATGATGGCATTATTGCCAAAATCAGTTGCGCAGAATATAAAAATCAGTGGAAAACATATTTGTGTTTTTATTTCATCAATGTCAATATTTCACAAGATGATATCTTCATCGTACAAATCCACTCCACACTTTTACAATATTTTAATAACGTAAATATTTACTGCTTTCCCATTTTAACGTCGAGAAAAATTTGTCAGGAGTATGCTGGTTGAGTACATATATGAGTCGTGAAAATCCTGATATGTCGCTATTTATAAAAATCGGTGAAACACAGTTGAGTAGGTAAGCAATGTTGAACGCTGTCCTTCGTGCCAATGTAGGAAAATATTTGTGCATAATTTTGCGCTATGGCAAGAAGTATAACAGGATTTGCGTCGAATTTAACGAATAAATCGAGAGTCGTATGACGTCGCCATCTTAAGAGGACGCATCATACCCTTCGGTAAGGAATAGTTTGGTAGAAAATCCAGCAGATGGCGAAACTCGTACCTGATTGAGGTATTTTGACGTAGGTGGCCCCTAGCAACAGGATAACTCTCCCTTAAGGCAACAATCGCTTGCGAGTTGTGACAAAATATTCAGCGCGTAGGTGCAAGCAGCGCTGACCGAAGGTCTGTGAGGAAAATCTTAACTATATATATCACCATCCGAGCATATCACAGCCGAAAGGCACTCTGGTATCTTGTCGAAATGAACCAATAATAGATTTTATCTTACAACCAGCTGCTACAGCTTACGGTGGCTGCTACTTAGTATTCTGATAGGAGGATTGATATATGTCCAATTGTTTACGATTTTTCAATACAGATATTAGTTTTTGTGAAAATATACTCTATAGCATGCCTATTTCCCTTGGTTTATTTATGCACCAAAATAAAATTGAATTTAAGATACAGGCCTCCCCCACAAAGGTCTATTATTTATGCTCTGAAAATTTCAAGTTGATCACATAAGTCTTTAACAATAAATTTGGGGTTGGAAATCATGACAACTTTGACCGTTCGAGCGGGTGTGATGCGTCGTCGCCTTAACGACGAATTCCCTTTGCTGCGCCATCAAGAAGAAAGTGAAGGTGATACTATAGTTGGGATAGGGGCCGAGAGAGTGAAAAGGACAGATGAAAAAATATCACCGTGCATCGCATCGGAAAGTGAAAGCGGTGATTTTCTTTTTTCGATCCAGTTATCCCCACGGAGACAGTGTCTCCACAGAGACTCTCCCCCTCCTTCCCCGTTTGACAAATGGCTTCATTGTGCTTCTTTTCCCCTCGATTTAATTCTTCGTCCCCTCGTTTCTCTCTGCTTTTTTTGCGGCCGTTTTCTCATCGCATCTCTTCTCCTCTCTTGTCTCTTCCAAACAGTTCCCTTCGGATCTCTGGGACGCAGGCCGTCGTCGTCGCCGCCGCAGTCGCGGGGACCATGGGACGGGTTCCTTTTCCGGAGCGAAGCTTTTTGACGCCGTGATCCGCGATTTATTTCCCTAGCGGGCCCCTCTCCGCATCGTTCGTTTTTTGTTGAAGGGATCCTGTTGTCGGTGTAGAGAGGCGACGCGACGCGAGTGAGATAGGTGAGTGTTGTTTTTCGGGCATTTGGCTGAATCGCTGATTTGTCTTCAATTTGGTGTAAAAGGTTCTCCCTATCTGGTAAATGCGAAGCATTTTGGGGAAACGTTTCTCAAGATACGACGGCGGACTTAATCTTGGCTGGCCATCCTCCAAGTTGAGTCGTTCATCCAATTATTCATTCAATACGTCCTGGCATCATAGGTGCTTTCAATTCGATGTTCTACCACCTAGGTCTTATGGGCCCCCGTTCAAGTATGACAAGACGATTTATGACATTTTTGACCTCCCTCCTCCCCCTAAGTAAGACAATGTAAGATTTTCCCAACCCCCCCCCCCTTTTCCCTCTAATTCTCATTGCGTAAGACGCTAGATATCCCTTTTAGTGCGGCATGACGTGATATCACGTCATGGTTGACTTCACGCTTGATGATTTTACGAAGAGTAAATACAAATATCCCTTTGAGTGCGGCATGACGTGATATCACGTCATGGTTAACTTCCTGCTGGTGCTGATGACGTGATATCACCTCAATGGTTCGGTGAGCGTTCCAGCTTTCGTTAGGGAACTTTCACTAGATCACATAGTGAAAGCTGGAACACTCACGGTACCCATGACGTGATATCACGTCATGGTTGACTTCACGCTGGTGCTGATGACGTGATATCACGTCATGGGTACCGTGAGTGTTCCAGCTTTCACTGTGTGGTCTAGTGAAAGTTCACTAACGGAAGCTGGAACACTCACGGCACCATTGACGTGATATCACGTCATCAGCACCAGCGTGAAGTCAACCATGACGTGATATCACGTCATGCCGCACTCAAAGGGATATTTGTATCTACTCTTTGTAAAATCATCACTTTCTACTGTTTTATCTTTCCACGGAAGCCATCGTACAGCTTTGAGCTATAATACATACATAATTATCTAGCGTTGCAGTCACATATTTACATTAAGAGTGAAACAGTACCGTAGCTGATGAAGTTGTGAACGAGTGCAAGATATTTGGAAAGAAACACAGGATATTTGGAAACGATATACAATGTTTCATAAATCTTACGTAAATTGGTTCTCGACCCCCTGCCCCCCTCTTCATAAGACAAAGTAAGATGATCCCTACCCCCCCAGCCCAAAAAATGTCTTACGTAATACTTGAGTGGCCCCTTTTTGAATTTCTTTCAGATAAGTTTTATTTATTCTGCCCCGAAAACATTTAACCTACTTTAAAAGGCAGTTGAAATGGAAAACAAAGTCAATTCTAATTTAAACCTAGTTAAAAATTGCTATTTGAACATGATGGATATAAAATACTGTTTGCAAATGTCCATTAAATTATTTTTTCGGAAGTAAACTATTAAAATTTAAGTAAATCGTGTATAGTACGCTTTCAATGAATTTTTTGTTATTTTTCTTTGCACGAAATTCATGGTTACGCCCAAAGAGGTTTATAATATTTGGGATAACCTAAAGCTTCCCAAAATAAAATAAATATTTCCCAAATAAAAACGTTTCACTGGAATGTACCTGGTATTTAAGAAGAAAGGAATTAAAAAAGAACTGAATGCCTTGGGATTATGGGCTTATAAGAAAGAATGAGGAACATGCAATAAATATATGTCCAACGTTCAATAGTGCCGGTTGAGGAAAAATGTATCTCCTTAGGCACTCAACTACATGCCTCATATATTAATCTTCTTTCCCTCTTCTAAGCCCTAAGTTCTAATCCAACTATTTTTAGAAGATGACGTGTCCGTATACATTTTGGATAAACAAGGAAGAAAAGGACCGAATAGGGGCACCACCTTTGTGGAAATTAATCATTTAGCTTGAGGAGGAGGTCTCAGATGGCAGAGCAAAACATTGAGTTATTTTTCAAGTACCTACTCGCAAAGCAGTAATTCCCAGATTTTTTCAGCGATAAATCTAATTCTTAATGCTCCCTGACCTTGGGTTTAATATATTACGATGTTTATAACTTCCAACAAAAGGAAAGAAAAATATTATAAAACTTCTTTTCAACATAAAAAAATGGAAGCTTTAGAATGCCTTAAACGTAATACCTGTGTAAAGGCTAACTTCAAATTAACATTGACATGCGTTGCCAACAGATAGATTATCAACAATCGGCCGTACAAAAATATGCATATTACACCAGCAATATCTAACAATTGTCGCACTAATCTTATGAATGGAACAAATATATATATATATACAATTAAATACTTACTACAATGCTAAATTTATACTTTTGTGTCAAACAGAGTTTTAATATTATACTGAGTAAACTACAATGATTTCATTAAATGAAGATATCATTTGAGAAAACTCTCTCCCATTATCACAGTGTGCTGACGACTACGTCATCATTACGTGAGACTACACATAAGTCACGCACGAGTAATTCGCAAGCATTGATTACCTTAAGCATAATTTATTCAAACCACAGTTAAGTCATTGTAAGTGTGTTTTGTATTTTTGCTTCTGCGTATAAATATAATCTTAACGAACTTGATTTATAGTCGGCTACTAAAACTGATTCTGCTAACTTCTTTCCCTTTGACTCATTCCTCATCTTCAGACCACACAGTTCAATCAGTAGTTTTAGAATAGTCAATTATTAACTTATGTGTTTCACCGCGTAATACCTGTGTAAAGGCTAACTTCGAATAACATTGACATGCGTGTCTGCAATACAATATTCTGTAGCAGTATAATTATAAAACACAGGAGACTATTTTGAATGTACAGTTGGATTCAAATGTATTGCAAAGAATCTAGCGGCGCCACTTACGCTTCTCAAGGATATCGATTTTCACTTACGGTGCTGTTATTCTTTGCTATGCAACGCTATCTATTCAGCTGTTTATTTGCCCGTATTTAAATTGTAACAGTTGAGCAATTGCTTGTTTTTTGCTAACTTGTTATTACATAATATGATCAGCTCGAATAACAATGACATGCTGCGACGTTTTGATTAATTGAAATACCAAACTTTATTATTAAACACAGATCGTTCCTGGCATACAATATACCTACGGCAAATACTACGTAATCTATCATTTAGAGTAACAGTTGTGATTAATAAATAATAGTTATTCATGCACAAATCGTAAATCCAAACCAAAACAAAAGTTTGATAACAAATTAGCACAAAATAGGCAATTGCTCAATTATTACCATTTGAATACGTGCAAATAAACAGATGAATAGATAGAGTTGCATAGCGAAGAATAACAGTGCCGTTAGTGAAACTCATCTTCCTTGAGAAGCGTAAGTGGCGCCGCTCGATTCTTTGCTATACATTTGAATCCGACTGCACAATTTCTTGTGTAGTTGTGCAAATATACATCCAAGTGATGGGGAGGGGGGGGGGGAGAATTAAACGAGGGGATTGGTTGAAAGTAAGAGAAGAGTGGAGGGGGAAGATCATGACTTTATTCTGAAAGGTTAGAATATCAATGATATGGCGGAGGAGGGGCGGGAGGGAGATAGTGAAAGACAAAGACCATGACGCAAGCTAAATATTGTTCATAACGTAAATAAACTCAAAAGTTTATGTGACGTCGTGCCATTACCCTAATAAAAAAAAGGAGTCGCATTGTTTTATTCAATCTTCGAGAGCCTTTGTTATTCTCAGTTGCTCTTTGTTATGTGTATGGCAGTTTCGGTTCCATTAGATATTAATTATATTTTTTTGATGTTTTAAAGGAAATCTCTTTTTTTAATTGTTAAATGTTAGTTTTTTGGAAGAGGTTGTTCAGATGTTGTTGATTAAAGAAAGAAAAGGGAAATGTTGTGAGATCTGAGGATCGGAGATGTATCGTGGTCTCAAATAAAGATGTGTCAGGAACTTTGGAATATGAATACTTAATTGAAAAATGGGTCACGACATTCCAGTTATTGAAATCAGCGGTGAATGTGAGTGAAACGTTAGGCCATTAACCATGCTAGAGTCATTTATCACAGACTTTTCAATTTCATAGTGTGCCAGGAAATCTAGTTTTTTTTTAAATTTAAGGCCGCTTTACACGGTACAAATTATTGTACAAAGGAACTCTTGCGTGAGGAAAATTGTACCTTGTAAAGTGAAAAAATTGTATGATTGTCGGAATGACTTAACGGGAAATAGAACCTGCTCTATTTTCATTCAGTTTCTTGTACATTCTATGATTCATTCGTTTGTACAATAAAATGTACCGTGTAAAGCGGCCGACACTGTACACACAAAATGTCTTATTTAAAATCACTCATGTGGTTACAGTACAATTAATATTTTGCAAACAGACACTACGTTTACCAATCGATCTCAGATCGCTATGAAATCCGACCGATCTAAACATTCTAAGCCAGCAGACTCGGATCGCATTGTCCGCCAATGCGAAATGGATTGAAATTTCGATTTGAGTCAGTTCATGTTTTTTTAATATCTTAGACTGGCATAGAAAGCGGTCCGAGTGAGCCCGCTACTCATATCGATCCCACTATCCCGTTGCGTTTATCATACCGAGCTGAATCGGCCAAATAATCGATCTGAGTTCAATTGACAAATGTAGTGTAGTGATAGAAGAAACATCTCTAGTAATAAAAAAATTTCTACAGTCCTTAACTCTTAATGCAAATTTCCGTCCGGATTCTTTATATTCAAACTTACAGGGCTACAGTGGATTTTAATTTTTGTAATTCACGTTTGCGAGTGAATGTTACTGTCTTTATATGAGTAATCTAACGAGTGTTTGTGTGTGGCAATCTATTATTCTGTAGGCTTGATCTTGTCATCATCGGTTGTTCAATTCTAAGATTGGTGGACTGCAGTCCTCCACCCTTCCCTGTTTAATGCCAGATCCCTTGCCTCCTGGAATCTCTTCCTATGCATATACGTTTCTCTTCATTTGGCCCATGATTTTATTACTGAGTCTTCCTCCTGTTCTTGTTATGTTCTTTATAAACCCAGTGTGTCTCAGGGTGTGTCCAATCCATCGTGTTCCGTATGGTCCTCTTCCCTTCTACTCTTCCGAGAACTTCATCATTTCTTATTTTTTCCGCCCATTTTATCTTCAGCACCCTCATCAAGCACCAGGTTTCATAGGCGTCTAGTCTTTTCTGGTCAGCTTTTCCAATGCTTTATGTTCCATGGTCCATGCTTCTGGTCCATAGTTCATGCTTTAGATCCATAGAGTGCCACGCTCCACACGTACTTTATCCTGTATTTTAGTGAATAAAAATGCTTACAAACATTAGTCATCATCATCAGTATTATTCAATCCGAAGTTATGTTTTTAGCTGCTCGCAATTTTATTCGTCCTCCACCTGACCTCATTCCTACATAATCATTCGCTAAGACTACCTTGCGATTTTCTTTCTTTATCCCACTCTTGGTCTTCCTGCGTATTTTTTTTGCATTTTTTCTTCCAATATTGTTTTCATCTCTTGTGTCGCAAAATGTGCCCAAATGTGTCTTCTTCACAGAGTTTTCATTGTGCTTCCTTTCTTTCAAATCCTTCATAAAAATTCTCTACGTGAGTGTATCAGTCCATTTGCCTTAGGTAAGACAGCTTGGAGATTGATAAAAATATCAAAATACTTCACTCAGGGAATACTAAACTCATGCACTTGCTGTGACGTGTATAGGTTGCATAAAACTTTGTAAAACCCTGAAATTGTATCTTGTTAAATATTTTCTGAGTGATATTTTTCATATATGCTAACTGCAGATAGACTTAAAAAGCTATAGACGAAGCATAATTCAATAAGTTCAGCATATAAAACCTACACGACACAGGATTAAAAAAAACAAGGATTTATTAAGCGTATAATAGGATGGTCCTAGAATGTAAAGATAATAGAGAGGTGTTGCTCCGCTCTGGTTGGACCATCTCTCGAATACGCCGCTAGCATTTGGCACCCTGAATAGAAACGTTTTACCAAAAAATAAATAAAATGCATAGGACAGCCACGCACTTCGTTAAAAAATGTTACCGACAAACATAAAGTGTTATACAGACTTTTGATGGAGCAGGTTGAGAGCCGCTAGAGATTCAAAAGGCTACACGCTAGGCTAAAGTTGCTTCAGAAATTCAGAAGAGGCGTGTCAAAGAAACACAGTGAATATCATTTTGACGCCGTACTAAATTTCTAAGTCCGGCAGAAGCGTAAAAATAAGAGGGATAGATTGATAGATTGTCAAACAGATACATACATACCCATCACGCCATTCCCTTTCAGGGTAGGCACAGTCAAAATGTTTCACTCATTAATACATAATTGTACACCTAACTCTGCTTCAATAATTTCCTCCACACTGACCTATCCTTGCAAACTTCTTTTGCCTCATTTACCCCCATACACTGTGTCATACACGCTCTCCTGTTTTTAAAACTCCTAATATTCCTCCTCCTAAGAATTTCCTCAACCACAACTTTCTCGGCCTACATCTACCTCTCGCACCATTCATTCTACTCTCATATATCTGTTTCGTTATTCGACTCTCAATCATTCTCTCAACATGCCTAAACCAACGAAGCACACTCCTTTCATACACGTCCATTACTGGAGCATTTAACCCACATTCATTCATGACTCACTCATTCCTGACCCTATCCATCCTAACCTTGCCGCAAATACTCTTCATATAACTCATACTCACGGTGTTTAGTCTACTCTTATGTCTATCCTGACATACCCATGTTTCACCACCATATAGCAAACTGGGAAGAAGTACACTTTTGTACACGGCAATTTTCGCTTCCTTAGACAAGCACTCATTCCTTGATATGCTCCACATGCTACCTACCACTTCCCTTCCAGCATTCGCACGTCTCTTTATCTCCACATCTATTTTTTCATCTTTCGCATACATCTTACCTAAGTACACAAAATCTTCCACCTGTTCAATCACTTCACCATTCGCCCTCTTCATACAGTTATTCTCCCCATTCTCCTTATAAAAAACTACCACTTTAGTCTTGCACGCATTTACCTTCAATTCCATTCTCTCCGTTGATTCACAAAACTTATCGAATACTTAAGCGAATAGTCGAACAGATACGTGGAAAAATTAGTTTTTTCCACACATAATCACTTACCATAGTAAAAATAACTTCCACTTAAAACACTCCCATAATGCACTTCAAGATTTTTACTCCCAATACATTATCTTTTACACGTCTGATATACTAACACCCCCAGCCACAAGCCCATGTGGCTGCTCGCAGGATAGTGTGTAGATGTAGATACGGGTGAGTGCTATTTAAAAAAATTATATTTTAAATACAACACTGCTGCCTCTAATAATCCGAGAAGACTTTCTTTGTTGAAGGTAACGAATATACTGAACGAAATATACTGAGAAACATCGCATTTTAGGTGTTCGAAAGCCCCTCTGCCTCTGGGATTGCGTGAATTTCCTTTTGTAAAGCTCTTTGCTATCTGAAAATCAACTTATTTAATTATGAACGGCCAGAGCGGTGCCCTCTCTCTCTTAAATTGGCTGTTTGACTTGCTCGCCCCTTGGACAAACGCTGCTAATTTTTTCAACTCGTCCCTCTGTCCCTGTCGTGTACCGGGGACAAATGGGCTTATTGTTCTTCTGTTTTTCCCCATCACTAGCCGTAAATTCCGAACATCTCCGCCTCTTTTAGTACCTGCGACAACAGAAGTGGAAGTGTTGCTAAATTGGTCGAATATGGCGAGACAGTCTGCAATTAGCTTTCGCTTTCCTTTGGTTCCTTATTTAATCTAATTATTAAGCCGAATCCATGTCTAACTCATTTCTCTCGGTTCCTCCTACCTTTTTTTCTGGAAACTTTTGTATGCTACGTAGGTACACCCAGAAAGTAAGTTCCGTTTGTATTTATTACCACCGCAGCGCTGCGATCGCGGTTTCGCGCATGCGCAGTACTCATAAACCTATTGAGAAGGAGTTGATGCCATTTTTAGTTAGCTGATTGTTGTTTACGCTTCGTTGTGCTTTTTTGAAATGGAGAATGAAATTGTAAATACCGCCGCCGAGGGTTGTCCACCAGCGGTATTGTTCGCTTTAACAGAACTTTGATTGGGAACAATTCAATTTCCCTTCATTGGGCCCGGACCTCGCTCCTAGTGTCTTCCATCTTTTTTGTACCTGAAAACGAGCATTGGTGGCAAGATGCTCAACAATGTCGACGAGATCAAAGAACATGTTGTTACTTGGTTGAGATCACCGGCGGCAACTTTTCACGAAGAGGTAATACAAAAGCTAGTGCCGCGATATGAAAAGTGCCCACAAGGTTGTGGGAGTTGTGTAGAAATTTTTAAAGGTTTTTGAAGTGAAAACTTCTTATGTCGCGTTGAGCACTTTTGTAGATGGGTAAAAGACATTGGACTAGCGTCACCGTCACCGTCACCGCTACTACATATATGTATAATTATGTATATTCTGTATATACACAGTATACTCGCTATATACACAGCACTTGTGGATGGGTACAAACCATTGGACTCGCATCACCGTCACCATTACCGCTTCTAAATATATGTGTAATTGTATATTCTGTATATACACTTTTGTGGATGGGTAAAAGCCATTGGACTCGCGTCACCGTCACCGTCACTGCTGCTAAATATATGTATAATTGTATATTCTGTATATACACAGTATACTCGCTATATACACAGTACTTGTGGATGGGTAAAAACCATTGGACTCGCGTCACCGTCAAATAAGCTATATTATAATTTTATTCATATTACATTATATATATCTAATATACGGTTTAGTTCATTCAATTTGGGTTGCTACAAATATTGTGCCGGATAATATAATAGTCCATACTCGTGCAGGAGAGTGTACTCGATACAAGAATAGTGAAGGTTAGTACAATATAACTCAATTTCTTTTAATACGTTCAATTTGAGTAGCTTATTCGAGTGTTGTGCCATAAAATTAATTTATAAATGTGAAGTGTTTACAATTATATATTGTAGAAATATAAAAAAGGAAACACGTGGAGAAAAATTTTTTATCGCTAGTGTATACATATACATATAGACAGCTGTCTCGTGAACTGTTATGTAGCGCATGCGCGCCTTCTGTGCTTTCAAATCCAGAAATACAGAACAAATTATGCGCGGTAAATTCAAAATGTATGTTTTTATTGGAATTTTTTAAAATTGTTAATTTTGTATTACGATATATAGAAAAATTTGTATTATGCGGTAAATTTGAAATATTCAAAAAATAAATTTGTTAATTTTTTAAAATTTACGCGGTAAATTCAAAAATGATTTTATTATAATTTTATAAAATAAAGTGAAATTTTTCCCTACATTCAAAAATGCTCACGTTATTTCAAGTTTTCACTTCTGTCGGCACTCCCGGAGTGCCTCTTTTTTTTGCAAAAAATGTTTTTTTCTGAACATATACTTGTTTTCTTTGACCTTTCAAACGGAACTTACTTTCTGAATGTACCTCGTATATAAGTGCTAATGTGTTCTTCCGATGAAGTGCGTAAATTTAACCCGGAGGACAAAATTTCCTTCCAGATAATTGAAAAAATATCAAGACTGATTATCAATTCCAGAACTAGCTCTTATTTCATGGTTTAACCCAAGTAATTTAATTGTTCTACTTCCTCCAGTTTGTGTCCGACTCCTCTCAAGACTTTCCCGTAACTACTGGGGCACTACTACTACCCCATAATTAATCTTCATTTAATTTCTCCTCATAAATGAAACTATCTATTCTGACCTAGGATCGAAATGTATTCATCTAATGCAGAATGGCCTTATTTTCATGGACACGCGAAAAGCAGATAACTTAAGCTCACCTTCGGTGTAAGGTTGTGGTTGGTGATACGTGTAATTTTCTTCTTTTAAGTGATGATTTTCGATTTGGTCACGTATCGAAATATTTGGGTCTTTTAACCCTCTCAGTGTCACGGACCGATATATCGGCTTTTGCTCCACGGGCGAAAAGTGCCACGAGTCGATGTATCGGCTCGAGCGTAGACCGGATATAAATGAGAATAAGTTTATACATTTTGTAATAGATAGTAATTCATTTTGGTAAATATTATAACCAAGAAATAATTCCTTTTTGTAAAATTAAAAAAAAAATACATTTATATCTAAAATAGTAACTTCATATTGTGTTTTTTCAGAAAGTGCTGCAAAACTCTTAAATTTACGTTGGCACTTTTCGCTTGTACAACCAAATTTCGGTGGTACTAAAAGGGTTAACTTTTATTTACTTTCTATATCCACCTGAAAGGAATATTTTGTAACTTCTCCAATATTTCCGAACCTCATTTTTTATTTCTTCGATACATTCTACTCTGCGAACCGCCGCATGGGCGTGGGGCAGGGAGTGACACCAGCCGTGTAAATATCGAAGGTATAAGGTTTTGGAAGGTAAAAGGTGTCGTGTATTAGCGGGAGTGTATTAAGTGGAGTTCATTTTTAATTGTGGTCGCTTACAGTGCGCAAAAAGAAGGAGTTTTTGAACCTATCTGTTCGGCAATGTATCTCTCGTATTTTACCGCTCCTGGCAGACCTAAAGATGTAGTGAGGAGTCATGATAATTTTCCCTGGGTCGCTATGAAACTTTGCAGTTTTGCAAACAGTTCTGAATTTCTCAAGCAACCAAAGCCTTGCGTGTAGCCTTCAAATCCCTAGGGGCTCCCGCCTTAATCCATATAAAAGCTGTGAAACACTATATGTTCGCTCGTTGCAGTTTTGAACGAAACACACAGCTTCCCTGTGTATTTAACTAATTATCTGGTTAAATATTTAAAACCAGGGTCCCTAATTCTCTCAGCGTATTCGAGGTATGACCTAATCAGAGGTAAGTAGCACCTCTCTCTTACTTTCTCCTCTGAGGACATTCGTATTATACGCTTAATAGTGGATGAGGAAATGATATTTCTAAAAACTATTGGTTGGATTAAGTTGGTACCTGTTAGCGTCCCATGTTTCAATTCGTCTGAAATTTGTTCTAATCTGAGATTTAGGTGCGCTAGTAATCAGTGAATAATTGTGTGATTATGCCGGCTAATTGAAAAAAAAAAGATTTTACCCAATTGCACTCTAGCTTGTCCTCAAACTGTAAGTGAGCTGTAAACTCGTTTATCACCGATAAATTAATGAAAAAATCAATAGTTCCCATTTAACCTCTGTGCCCCCAATATCCTGCTAAACGTTTTTATTGATTTCACACCCGCGTCCCCAATAATGATAATCTATCTCCCGAGATAAATTTACTTATAGTGGACTGCTTATTGGTTAGGCTGTGTTATTTCCCTTGTGCTTTTTGGAAAATAGTGGAATGCGAAGTGAAGCAGCTTTCGGGCGTTCCTCCGAGTGATGTCCATGGTTGATGACTGTTTCTCCAGTCAGCCTGCTGAAGTCTTCATGTCTGAAGTGGCGATACATTGTTCTGGTCCATCTTATGTTGTGGATGGCGTTAGCATAAATGCGACAGATGAAGTTAAATACCTGGGAGTTACAATAACTTCGAACCTATCGTGGGGGACACATATAAGAAATATTTGTGGCAGAGCCCTGAATAAGCTAGGATTTGTCAAGCGTGTTGTGGGAAGATTTTCGGATGAGAAAGTGAAAGAGAGGTGCTATTTCGCACTCGTCCGGCCACACCTTGAATATGCAGCGAGCATATGGGATCCGGCGGAGAAAGACCTAGTCCATGAACTTAATAAAATACAAAGGAAAGCTGCGCGATTCGTCAAAAACTGCGACGGCCGTACAGAAAGCGTTACACAGATTTTGAAAGATTTAGGGTGGGAGCCGCTAGAGACTCGGAGGCTACGCGCTAGGCTTAGATTGCTTGAGCAATTGAGAATGGATATCTTTCAGAGCGACACGGAGAACATCATATTAGACCCACATTATATTTCCAGGTCCGACAGAATCGATAAATTAAGAGAGATATTTTGCCGAACGGATAGGTATGGGAATTCGTTTTTCCCCCGAACAATTAAGGACTTTAATAAATGCTAGGCGGAATTTTTTTTATTTTTTTTTATTTTAATTTTTTATTTTTTTTTAACGGCTGGTGTCCTAACACCCCCCGCCACACGCCTTTTGAGTTGGCTTGCGGGGTAGTATGTAGATGTAGATGCATTCGAGTCTGACTGGCGGGAATTTCTTTGATTGACTCAATGCTGGTTTCCCGTATTTCTTTTATGAAAATCCTCTTCCAGGGACAAGAGAGATTGTAACCGTCTTCCTGGTTTAAGTTTTCAGGATTCTTTCAATTTGATTCAAAATGATTTCAATGGATTCCAGTAGAAATTTGGGGTAGTAGTGGCTGTCCTGAGATAGAATTTTCGGATTCTCGATGTCCACCTTGTGGTCGAGTTCTGACCGAACGCGATCAGCGACGGTGGAAAGTTGGAACTGCTTCTCCTCCGTTGGTCGTTCGGGCTCTCTTATCCTGAATATTGCGGATCATCTTGTCTGCTCGATGTAGGGTTTTCCACAGGAACATTTCAGTTGGTACACACCCACAAAGAGAACGTGCGAGAGTTTGTCCTTTGGCTTAGGCTGGTGGTCTCCCGTCATTCTGCAGCAGTTGAATCGCCAGTTCAGACCTGAAGACGCCAGAAGGATGATTGGAGAAACAGTTGCCAATCATGGACATGGACAACGCCCAGAAGCTGCTCCACTTTGAAATAAATCCCGCGGAAACATTTGAATCGACTAGTAGATATCGCATTTTCCAATAAACCTTTGATTATTATTGATGTACTACGATAGAGATGTAATCAGTAATTTTCAGGAATTTTCCTTCCTTATCCAAAATCCTTAGAATTTATTACTAATATTACCTTGACCGAACGTCGCGACGTTCGTCGTATCGATGTCACATTATCAGTTTATAACTCTTCCCCGTATGTGCACTCTGTGATACATAACTCACCATTTATGAAAAGAGAAGATAATATCAATGATCGACACTTTTTGCGATTTCTTGATTGTTTTATTTAATAAGGAACTGAATTTAAAGTTACTGGGTGAATTTAGAAGATTGCCTTGTTATTAATTCGAGGGGATAAACGACACGTACACGGTGATAAAGGCCTTACTAACCACCACTTTCACTTGGGTTCTGATGGAACTGGCGACTTTAAAAGACGATTAATTGGCGATAAATTTCACGCGACTGGTATTTGCAGGCTCAGAATTAATAGGTAACTGTTGGTTCTCCGTCGTTTACTGTGATGGCGCCTTCTTTTTAAAGATTCCCATTTTTTCGCAGCGCTAGAATCCGAGTAAATTATGTTTTCTTGCCTTCCACTCACTTTTGTGTAGTGTGCTTAAAATTAGATTTCACAGATAGCTGGGAAGAGGCTTCATTCCAGTTCTAGACAAGTTAGACGATCTTCGCGTGCTCTGAGGATATACTGGGGCTAACCTCAGGTGTTTCAAAGCAACATCTCATCCTCTAACGATAGCTTTTTTCGAGATAGTCTAAGCAAGGTATTTTCCTTGTCATAAGTGAGACCCTATTTGAATTACACTTTTTTATTTCAGTAACTGTAGGAAGCATAAAAACCCTTATACGTACAGTTCTGTCATACGGAAGTGAAACGTGGACAATGACGGCCAAATCTGCTTAACTACTGGATAGCCTAGAAAGAAATATGCTGAGGAGAATCTATGGTCCAGTGAACAGTGAAGGGATATGGAGAATCCGTTGGAACCATGAAATATATGAACTGTACAAAGAACCCAAAATTTCCACACACATTATGCTAACGAGGCTCCAAAAGGCAGGACATATCCAGCGGATGCCAGAGGCAAGGATGGCAAAAACGTCTTCTTTGAGAGTATGGGAGGAAAGGGACCTGTGGGAAAACCAAGAGCAAGGTGGGAATATAACATAAGCAATGATGCAAGAGACCTACTAAGGAAACATTGCTCAGAAACTGGAGAGAGCAGTCAAGAGACCGAGATGGATGGAGACGGAAAATTGACGAGGCCAAGGCTCAACTAGGGCTGTAGCGCCATTGGCGAGAGAGAGAGGGAGAGTAGGAAGCATAAAATAAATATTAAAATTAATGGTGCAACAATATAATTTTAAATTACTGAAATTCTCATTAATAAATTGAAAATGCATGCATAAGTCTTTTACTGGACTTATTTTTTTCACGCGGTACGTGTGAAACTCCTCCACAACGGAAGTTTTTTTCTGCGATTCTGAATAAAGTACTTCGGTGACTATATGATTTATTATAAAAAATGGTCAAGAAAACTGCACTATCTAAATATTTTGACGAGATCTAGACGTTAGAAATCCCTCAATTTTTTAACAATATCCCTTTAAAGTGCATTTATATACAATTTCTCTTATTTAGAAGAATTACGTGGGTGCAAAGGCTTCCGCGGTGCTCCGATCATATAGGCAGCATTTCTTTGGGAGAATTCCACCGCGTTGTTTTCCACAGTTTCCATAATTCCACAGTTTCGCCTGCGTTCAAGCACGCGCCTTCAGGCCGAAGTTATGATGCCGGAGATTGGACGGCTTTATATAGCAAAAACAGTCTGTCAATACCCTGGCGACCTTTCACTTTTTGGCGCCAATTTTTTCCCTTTGCCGCCAATTTTTTCCCTTTGACGTGATTCCGTCCGTTCGTTTGAACAGTCTCTTCCCAAGAGCTGTGGAGGTGACATCCGTCCTCCCGATTGAAATTCAATGGGTGTTTAGAAATCTCGATAGCCTCCCGAATAATTCTCGGGAAATATCGAGATTCTCTGGCGATCACGGTGGTCTCCTCCAATTTGACGGAGTGTCCCGCTTCGGAATTAATGTGTTCTGCCACGGCGGAGAGGTGGAATTGTTTGTTCTTCATTGCCAGACCGTGTTCTTGTAGTGGGCACTTTACGGCTCTCCCCGTCTGCCCGATGTGACCAACAACGCGGTGGAAACCCCTCCAAATAAAATGCTGCCTATATAATTAGAGGAATTATGTTTTGGTATATATTTACTGCGACGAAATATAGTTTGGTCTAATTTTTGAGTGTAAAGATATTTTTGATGATAGCATACAAGTCTTTTTGAGGTCAGTCAAACCAATTTGTTGGTCGGTTAAGATTATATAAGTGATGAATCCTTAAATTGCCGAATGTATTCATGCATAAGTTGATTTCTTCATTTTTGGCAAAAAATATTTACTAAAATCCATCTGTATACATATATTGAAGTGAAAAAATTGCTGTATCATCTTGTTTCGCGTCCGTTATAATATTTACACAATACAATCAACTTTGTGAAATATATTTTTATCATGACACGGAAGTATCAGGTATATTCTTCTGTGGTAGGTTCTAGTTAGAAACTTAGAACGTAAATCAGACATGAAATATTTTCTTGGCTAATGAATACTAAAGATGCATTTGCTTTTATTCTTCCGATAACCAGAATATTTACCCTGAAAAAGTCACCTTATTTACTGGATCGACTATAAGTAGGAGGTATATTTTTCATTGGCCGAAAACGGAAGGAATTTTTCAGCTTATGCTGGAGTGTATTCAGAATGCCTTTTCAAAGAGCCTTCATGATATTCATAAAATTCAATGGAGGTTCATTTATATATCTCTCTTTCCTTTCTCCATGATCCATTCTGCTTTCGTTCTGCGGAGTAAAAAAATCTCTTTGATCTTTAGTCATGAATTTTTTATGTGCTTACATTCCGGGGCCAAGTAAATTTCCTTAAAGCCTTCAGGAAACTGAGCATCTTCAGTTTGCTGGCTGGTATGATTTTCCTGACTTAGCGTGGAGTTTGTCTGAGTTAATTCATTTATCTACCTGTTTAGGATTTCTCTTAAAAATACGCCATAGCTTATAAATATTGGTTTGCATTTATTGTCTTTTTCTGATCCATGCATTTGTTCAACGTAGCGTTTTCATGGTCGTCAATTTTGTAAACAGTTTTAATATCAAAATATTTTGAAAATTAAAAACCATGACGGACTAACGGATTATGTATATTTTATGCTTTACTGTGTTTGACTATTGGAGTGCGTGAAATAGTTTAGCATTGTGCTTTAATATCAAGACAGTGGAAGGACGAACAATTTTTAGCAATTACTAGCAATATGTAATTTTTTTTGCGAAGCCGTGTGAAGGAAGGAATGAGAGAGTTCGCTTTCTGTATAAGCAAGATGAGTGAGAAAGCCTCCTCAGTTGAAAAATAGACACATTTTATAAAAACGTTATGCTTAACACAAACTTCCTTAAGATTAATTTCACGGAAACTACTTAAAACTTTAACGACGGTCGTGAAAAAATATTTATTTATTTTAAAAAAACTTGAAACTTACTGATGAAACTTTTTGTGAGATGTGAAAGTGGCAAGGGTATTTTTTTCCTCTCCAAACTCCACCTAACGACACAGCAACACTGCTTGAGTTGATGGGTTAAGTCATTTAAGTTGATTTATGCGGTACTTTTTCTTTAGGTCTCTCGATATAATTTGTGATCACTCTGCCAGAATTGTATCCACTCCATAAAAAGCATAAATGGGGGTTCTGAGAATAATTTGAAGGTTTGAAGTAATTAGATGATCACGCTGTCAATTATATTTAAATTAATTGAGGGAATTCTAGTTTGGGTAATTTAATTGATAAAACTACAAACCAAGAAACAGTATGCGAAAACATTCGTGTAAGCGTAACACTCTACGGATAGGAATGATGGAACATTGGAGAAGTTGACCAGAAGAGACTAGAAGCCTTCAAAACCCGGTGCTAGAGAAGGATGCTAAAAATCAAATCGACGGACAAAATAAGAAATGACGAGGTGTAAAGAAGATTCGAAGAGGAAAGGACCATATGGAAAACTTTACAGATAAGAAGAACCGGATTGATTGGACACACCCTGAGACACAATGGATGTTCGGAGGTTTGTGGGAATGGAAATTTGTGAAGAATATAATTGAAGTTAAAATAGAGGAAAATCCCCCAGTGGAAGTACTGGATGGTGAATGAATATTTCGAAAACAAAAAAGTGATAAACGTATTATCAGGGATGCTAATGGGAGTAAAAAAATTGAGGGTGAAGACACAGGAATAGTCGGAAACAACACAAGAAAGACCTCTACCATGGTCGAGGCCACTGGAAGATAACCCAATGAGAGATGGGAAAGAAGTTGATGGGGAAGACCAGGACCTGAGGAGTGAATTTAACAGACCATAACAAGTACATAGAAAAACAGAACTTGTGGATTGGAAAGAACAAAGGAGAAATCATCAAAGCGCTCCGAAGTAGAGCCAAAGGCAACTTACACTAAATAATCGAGGATAGCAACCAAAGCGGAATACTTCCAGAGGAATTTCATAGGAGTATAACCAATGAGCTTCTGAAAAAGACAAGTACAAAGATATCTGAATCAGTTTCCATAAGTTCCAGAGATGTTGCATTCATGTCTTACTATACCTCGCCTGATCTGATTTTTTAAAATTATTCCTAGGAGACAATTATTCGTAGATGGGAGCTGATGACTGGGACCTTGGGTAAGGTTGTGAGGCTGGTGAAGATCTTGATATGGAGCGTAGCGTTGTATGGGGCAGAAACGAGAATCCTCAGAAAAAAGGACGAGAATAGGCTGCAAGCATTTGAGATGTGGGTGTGGAGAAGGATGAAGGAGGTGAGGTGGACGGAGAGGAAGACTATCGAGGAAGTGCTTGAGATGGTGGGCGAGGAAAGAAAGCTTCTGAGTGAAATTCGAGATAGGCAGATCAGACGGCTGAAGGATGTAATAAAGGGTGTTGGGTGGCTGAAGAGTGTGATAGAGGGAAGGATGTTGGGCAAGCGGGAAAGGAGAAGAAAGAAGAGTGGACAGGATGGAGAAAGATAGATCGTATGCTGAGGAGAAAAACGCTAGAGCGAGATAGACCCCTGAAAGTGTAGAAAATCGGGTGGAGATTCTCTGACATTCAGCAAAACCAACCTAAACCGGTAGAATACTTTTCAAAGCCCTGCGAATGGCCTCCGAACGTCTAACGTTCCCAGCCCAGTTCTTCCATCAGTTGATTGGATGCGTAATGCAGTGTGAATGATAGGGTGCAGTTTAGCTTGGGCGGGCGGAGGGACGTTTAGGCTGGGCTCCTCGGATCGTCTCTCGATTTGGAGAAGGCTGGCGTTGGTAGTTGGTGTCGTCAAAAGGGAGGGAGAGGAAGACAGGCATGGGAGGGTAAGGGTACTCTCTTCCCCTCTTGTCATGCGGCTGGTGGCAACGGGCACCGTCCGTGGCAGTGTCGGCCCTAATATCGATTCACAACTGTGGGAAGCGGAGGCTTTAGGGCGAGCAGGGGTTAGACGGTGCGCCGCATGTTGAAGCGAGTGGCGATATTTCGATGAGCGTAGAATTTAATGCCGAATGCGCCGACATTGGATTCACCCGCCTGTCATCACTCCGTTTCGGGTGGAAGTGGCTGATCTGTAACAATTTGTGGCGGCACATGTCTTTGCAGTTTTTCAGTTTGATGATTAATTATCATTGTAGTTGGAATATTAATTGTTTTGGTACATCTTCCTGTCTATTCAAATTGATGATAAACTGTTTTGTAATTTTTTAAAAATGTATAAGGGCGAAAAGCATGGGAGTAAGTAGCGAGAAGCCCTGTGACGACCAACGGGGATTGTAGATTGTTTATTAAAAAAATGAATCGACCAGCATGCTTAAAGCAAAATACGCATTTTATTTTGTATGTGCAATTTCCAACACCACAAGTGTTGACCCCGACGGGATATCGACGAAAAAACATCGGAAATTCGAATCGAAAATCGAAAATTCCCGACACTGTATCTTTGAACTTCATGCACCTTCGAAACGAGTTGCATAAATTTCTAATTTTTGTCTAATATCCCTTAAAAAAGTGAAAGTAGCGATTCATTTTTATCGCAAATAATTTACTGCCATTACCATTAAAACTTTATCAATGTCGTAAAAAAAACTCGACAACGATCAACCTCCAACTCCACACACTAAAGTCTTTGCAAATTCTTTCCTTATATGCGGTTCCAATCTGTGAAATGCTTTACCACATGATCTAAAATAAACACCCTAAGTTTATTATCTTTCATAAAATAAATATTTCAAATACCTTCTAAATGTTCAAATTGAGTAATATTTCAAATCATAGTTCATCAGTAGTTTTCAAATTTATTGGTTTTACTTCATTTTTTATTGTTCACTTATGATATATTCCAGTTTAAAAACTTATTTTTTATGTAAACACACTTCAGTTATTGTATGTTTATATTGTATATTGATTGCTTATTTATTTTCTGTCGTATATTATGTAAATTGCGCCTTGTAATCTTTATTATTCTCATTCTTATGAACTAACTGCTCATTGATTTAATACTTAACAAAGCAGTGTACCTTTTTTATGCTCCAAGGGTTTTCCTCAGAGCAAATAAATCTCATCGCATCTTATCAACTCACTCCAATAGTCATTTAACAATGATCTACCACTCATCGCACTTTATGGTCATAATGTTTTTAAGTTAATAGCGCACGTCATTGTGAAAGGATTAGCGTATACAAGTGACATAGTTTTTGTAACATTTTCAGACGAATGGCCATCGCCAAATTTTATCTTCAGTCTAATATTTCGAAACTCGTGGTGAAACCAATGGTAAGAAGCGGCTAAGGCTAAGTAATATGTCTTTCTGGTTTTTAATGTTTTTCCAGTCTTCGCTCAATGAAACTCCATAAGGTATTCATAGTAAATTCGTGTCATCTATGTAATGCTCTGCCTAAAAACATAAAAAATATTTCTTTCCTCACTACTTTCAAAGTAACATATTATAACGTATCACTTTCAGATCATTAATATTGTCTTTATGTATGTAAATCTTATCTTTTCGCGTTTGAAATGTAATCATCTGTATTACTTCGCTGTATACCATGCATATTTGTCAATTGTTTTTATTTGCACTGTATATATCAATTCAAAATTTTATGTTAGCCTATTCCAGACGTTTCCTAACCTATTCCTCCTTTCTGAGGTGGACCCTCAGCAAGGAGGACGAAAATAGGATGCCGGCGTTTCAGATGTGGGTGTGGAGAAGGATGGAGAAGGTGAGGTAGACGGAGAGGAAGACTAACAATGAAGGGTTTGAGAACCATATCAAATACCTCTTCGTTCGTCCTTCTCGCCACCCAGCTCATCCTCTTTATCCCTCTCCAAACCCACATCTCAAATTCGTGTCTCTACGTACATCCTCCCTTCGCAATGACCAAGTCTCCGATCCATACAGCATATTAGAATTTTTACCAGCTTTTTCTTTTCGTCCCTACTCAGAGCTCCCGTCGTTGATTCCCTCTTTGAAATAGATTCTTTAACCATGGCAATTCGAAAACTTATGTCCCTAACACTTATCCCATTCTCCTCCAAAATTCTACCCAGATACTGTAACGCCGTTATTCCTGTTCATCCTGCCTCTGTTAATTATTATTTATATGTTCGTTTTGTGTGTTTTAGCATATTATTTATTTGTTGGTTTCATTAACAACAAAACGTCATTTTGTGAATTTTCATGAGTTTATCGGGGACTTTGGGTAAGGATATGAAGAAGAGACTGGTGAAGATCCTGATATGGAGCGTATCGTTGTATGGGGCAGAAACGTGGACCCTGAGATAGGTGGACGAGAATAGGCTGTAGGCATTTGAGATGTGGATGTGCAGAAGGATAGAGGTTAGGTGGACGGAGAGGACTAACGAGAGAGTGTTTGAAATGGTGGGCGAGGAAAGGAAGCTTCTGAGTGAAAATCGGGATAGGCAGAGTAGATAGCTGAAGGATGTAATAAAGGGTGGTGGGTTGCTGAAGAATGTGATTGAGGGAGGGATGTTGGGCAGGCGGGGAAGAGGAAGAAAGAGAATAGATTTCATGGACTTTATGAAGAAGGGTAGATCGTATGCGGAGGCGAAGAAAGATGTAATGAATAGAAATAGGCACCTGAATTTGTAGAAAACCGGGAGGAGATTCTCTGACATTCGACCAAACCTACCTTTACCGATAGAATATATTTTTTAATTGTTTGTTTCTACGTTGTTTGTTATTTGTTTAAGTTATTGTTTTGGTGGAGTTTGTTTGTTAAAGAAGGATGGAGACACATGTAATGAGTCCGAACGTGTGCACTGAAGTTTCATCTAAAATCGGAATTTCATCGGAAAAATGAATCATATCAAGAGCATTGTGTACCAACTATCTTAATAAATAGCGCTACCACGCAGCAAGGCGATACAGTACCTAAACTTCTCGACTTGCTCTATTTTATGCCCCCCTACCCTTATATTCAGAACGAATAAAACAAAAAATATATTAGCATTCCCAGTGGAAATTGTGGATACAACAAATATTATATAAAGTGCCTATAAACATAGCATGACGGGATAAGGAAGCTGAAAGAGGAGATTTTCTGGGTGGATGGGAGCCTTAGGAGGAGGAATAGTAACGAGATATTCAGTGAACGTGGGAGGGGTATATAGAGAATGCGTGGGAGCAGCTTTGTTATGCTTTCGTCGAGAATAATTACGTTCGCCTTCGTGAAATTTTCAGCGCCATCGAGCTTGCGTTGATAAGAGTATATATATTTTTTTGCAATTCTGAAAGAGAGAGTGGCTTAAAAAGGTTTACTGATGACGTCAAAGGAATTCGACCGTTGGAATTCATTTCCCCGTGTTATTATCACCACCTACGCGATTGTATCATGCAAATTCAAATATAACAAATGGATATGATCAAACATACGTAACGGAGATACAGTTTGATACACGCAAAAAATTCAAAATCTTACGTTTGAAATGGAGAAAATTACTAAAAATATTACAAGGTAACTTCTGAATAAATGTTACATTATTTTCATCCTAGAATTATAATGTATTAACACTAGAACCGCGGACAGGACATTTTTGTCCCGTTACAACTTTCGACGAGCTATACCTCTCATAATACTTTTCGCAAAAATTTCGAAGTGAATATACGTTGAATAGCTCCTCTTACCTTGGAAAATATGAAATTTTATCCTATTCTCAACATCTTAGCGAATTTATAACGAAAAAGCTTACAGTTATAACATAAAATCTTTAGATACAGTAAAATATCTTGGAATAACCTTAACATCTGATATATCGTGGGGATTACACATACAAAACATATGTGGCGCAGCTTTGAAGAAACTAGGTTTTGTTAAACGTGTAATAGGAGGACAGATAATATTATCATCACGTCTCACTACATTTCTAGGACTGACAGATGCGATAAAATAAGAGAGATACTCTGCCGAACAGAACTCAAGCAACACTCGTTCAAACTCGTTCTTTCCGCGCACAATAAGCGACCGCAATAGAAACTGAGCTCCTTCAAATACACTCTCATAGGACATGTCACCATTTCACCTCCAAAACTTTTACATCTTTACAGGGCTGGTGGCCTACCACCCCCTGCCACACGCCCATGCGGCGGCTCGCGGGGTAGTATGTAGATGTAGATGTAGAAAATTTTGAGTCTAATAAATTCAATTTCCGGTTCAGATGCATTTTTTTTAAAGGGGCTATTTTTACATAAGTGGACATAGTACTCCTCACCTCGCTTACCCTGTGACCTCACTTCTGTCACGTCCTACAGCAACCCATTATATGCCTTCCATTATCTCCGCTACGCACCCGCTCTCACCGCTCGCAAAATTCCTCCGGCAACTTCCTTCGCTTCCGTGTTTGGCTTGGCAGCTTCTGGTTTGTCTTCCTCAGAGTCCACATTTCAGAGACTTTACTGGGTGTTCTCTGCTTGCATAACTTTTCCCATTTCGTCCCTCCCGAAATCAAATTGTCCCTTATCTTCTCCTCCACTCACCCACTCTTGTTTCCTTCTAATTTCCTCCCACAATTTCCTATTATCGCTCACCAAGCCTCTTACTTCCTCGTTTATTCAGCTCTCTGTCCGTGCGGCTCTTGCCTCCCTTCTTCAGGGTTATCTCAAATGACTTTGAGCTCATTCTCACGCTTCTCCCTCAAAATATTTGAAGAGGTACATTTTTAACTTTTCTCCGTACTAAATGTTTCATCCTCTATTTCATCAGCGTCTTTGCACGGCTTTTTAGTCACAAATTCTTCTCTTTTAATTAAATTACAGTCTAAGCCACGCATCGTTCATAAATAAGCATTAGATAAGCCTCTGATTGTGACATTAATCTCCACGCTAGGAATAAGAATCTTCTGGTAGTGGGTTACCAAGAAGCGCTTCCATTACTTTCATTATTGGTTATTCGATCCTTAGATTGGTTGACAGTAGCCCTCCTTTCCACTCTAATGCTAGTTTCCTTAACTGCAGGTATATCTTCCTATGTGTATGCTTTCTACTTCATTTGATCCATGAAATAATTCCTGGGTCCTCTTCTGGGGTCTTCTTTTTATTAAAAATATTTTACCCTTTTTATTATAAACATTGTTCCCTTTTTTTATTAAAATATTTACCCTGTATTTTATTAAATATTATTATCTTCCCACTTCCATTGTGCCACTTCCCACTCCCATAAAGCATTGTTTTCATGTTCCTGGAACATGGCGAATAACATTCTTGGAGAATTTGACGCCCTGTATTGCCTCGAGAGACTGTCAAAGATTGAGAGACTATGGAATGTTATTTAATTCTTATTAAGTAAGTAGGAAGAGGAATAGAAACAAGAAGGGTAATTTAATTACTAATTGGTACGCTAGAAGATATAGACGTAGTAGCGAAAACTTGAGGAGGGAAATTGTGCTAGCATCATGCCCTAAGAAATTGAAGGGAGTTGATAGGAGGGGCCTCAGGCAATGATGTAAGGAAGAGGCTGGTGAAAAGTTTGATATAAAGAGTATTGCAGCATCGGGCAGAAATGTGGGCTCTGAGGATGGAAGTCGAAAATAGGCTATAGGTGTTCGAGATGTTGGTGTGAAAGAGAATAGAGAAGGTGCAGTGGAAAGAAAAATGCATTGTATGGTGGTGCAGGAGAAGAAACACCTGGATGGGGTTATAAAGAAGAGAAATAGGTGGTTGAATGAGGTAATGAGGGGCAAAGAACTGGCAATACCGAAGCCTCCCGTTATCGATACCCTCTCATAATCTGAGCAGCACTTCTCTCAAGCATAAGGAGGCTCAGTGGAATATATTAATAAAAATAATAATAATAAATTCATTTTATTATTCTAGGAGTGCACTCCTTTAGAACAAATTAGTGCATAATGTGATGTGCAAGGACAAATAATAAGAAAATAAATCACATACTCCATCAAGAAACAAATAAAGAGTAATTCGTTCATATAAAAATTAGGAATGTCATCATACAACAACCAGAGTAAAAATGAAAACTAAATTACTTCTTCAAACACATAAATTTACCACAGACATATCAATGAATATATGATCCCTTCTGTGCACCTCAAACACTTTTCTAATGTTTTTCTAATAATAACTAATAGTAACTGAGCAAAGGCTGATGCAACATTCTCCGATTTTCGGCGACTTATTCCTTCTTTGCAAACTAAAAATCCAAGTTTACCCTGAAGGGGTGTATCCCTATCTCACCCGACTCAGGGTACTTCCAGGGGAAGTTTACCCTGAGTAGGGTGAGATACTGTAATTTTCATTTGAGGGAAATTACTGTGGTAAATTACGGTGATTTTGGAGTAGTTTTGTATGTATAACTTCATGGCATCCTGTAACCCTTTGAGTGCGGCATGACGAGATTTCACGTCATGGTTGTCTTTACGCTGGAGCTGATGACGTGATATCACGTCATGGAAGCCGTGAGAGTTCCAGCTTGCACTATAGTGCTCGCAGAGTTTCCGTGCACTGGAGAGTTCCTCCAAGCCTAGCTGCCCATGGTAGATGAGCAGCGATTGGCTGCCGGCGTCCAATCCCGTAAACCGGTTCTTAGCTCAGCGCGCGCCGCGTACGAATACTGTAAGTGGCGACTAAAAAGAATCGGCGAAAACAAACGCTATTCCTCGCCGACGCAAGGGTCTTTAGAATAGAAATATTCTGGACGAGAAAGTACTATAGATATCGAGTCAAAACTTGCAAAAACAAAAAAAAAATTAATTCCACTAATGATTTAGTTCTTTTCCCGCGGACTTGACGAGGTGGAGGGGCTTCCGCGTTCCAATGACCCCTAGAGCTGGCCTGGCGGGAGCAACTATATTGCTCCCGGTAGGGGCCCCCATGCCAGATAGGTCGAAGGGTAGGAGCCAGATGAAAGGCAGTATTTTTCGGATTGGTATCACGTAAAATACATCACTGGGAAGTGGGGGTGGGAGTCCCCTCCCGACTATTGTACTACCCGCAAATATGAGTGTCGATCATAGAGAAATGTATTCTGGCAACTACAGAGGTTGGTTTCATGGACAGGATGAAGAGACGAAATACGTAAGCTGAGATGAATATATCAGAAAGAGATTGTGTCAGTAAATAAACCTTTGAGCCTGGTTTGCAGGGGATTTTTAACTGCTCCCATTGAAGCTGACTATGACTGATAGATTACCTGAACAATAATATTTCTACTGGGTAGAGTACGTTTTGATGGACCAATTAAACCCTACTTTTTCATCCTAAAGTTTTTTTTCTATTTTTCTCTTTTCAGATAAGAAAACTATCTGGTTTAAGAAGTCTCGTATAACATTTCTGCTGTTTTCTTTGACTCCTTTGCTTTTCTTGCATCTCACTATAACTCATATAAAACCTCGTTTCGCACAAAACAACTATTGGAGTGAATTGGTTATATTAACAAAGGGTCTGAAAGGAGGGTGAAGGATTTCTTACAGAGGAAGACCATTATTTGTTTAGAAAGTCAAGAACAATTTCTCTTTTTGACTTAGGAGACGATTGTGGAGAGATATGTTTAAGTCAGCTGGTGTGTGAAATGTAAAAAAAATATGCTGTGTACGGATACTGCATTTTCCCTTTTTAACGGGAAAAAATGAATTGAGGAAAAAAGTACACTGATGTTGCGTGTTATGGTATATTTCCTACTTCCCTGGAAAAGTAACTTTATCCACCTCTAAATAGAAGAACTCAAGATTTATTTTCCTTTTAGATTTAGATATACACCTTATAGATTTGATTTAGATCCTTTGTTAATATTAAAAACACGCGATTGATTGTAAGGTTTTTAAGTGTGTTGACGATGCTAACCATTTGCATTGCCTCCAGGCGTCCCTAACTGCGATTAGTCTTTGGTGTTTCAAATGGCAGTTACGTGTGAATCCCTCCGAATAAGTTCTTCTAGCTTTTTCATTAAAAATAAACCTCTTTTCGTCAGCTTATACCATCAACCGGTGCCCCATCCCCTCATTTTGAACCCACTCCGATCTGGGAGTCATTTTCGATTGTAAGCTCATAAATAAAATAAAATTATGCCGACCCTTTTGAAGCGCGAAATAAATGATAATTGGGTCCACTTTTTCAGATTTTTTTTTAAAAAGTGTGGTTTTTCTTCGTTTCAGAATAGCATTCAGACTGGCAGTGTTGTCTCTGGGGCTTTTTTTTGCGAGACTAAGATAAACCTTTCCCGTACAGCGGAGTTGTACAAAAAAGAGCGAAATGTTTCGAAGAGGAATACACTCGGAAAATTGGATATCGGAAAATAGCCCGCGATGCGGCACCAGAATTGACGGAACCGGAGCTGTAAATAAGCCAGCCCCAAGTCTTCGTGAGGTTAAAAAGTTCGCTTTTTTTATTTGTTTTCCCTGGGCTAGGAATAAAATGTTCCGGAGGGTTATTTTTCTTCTGCGGTTGCTTTTCCACTGGAACGTCAAAGCCCTGTCAGCGATAACCCCGTAAATCCGTTGTTACGTCCGGGACTCAGGTCCGACATTTCTTCTCTCCCATTCTCACCACCGACGCAAGAACCCACGTTGTCAATCTACATGTTTAAGTGGAGTGTGTCACCTTATGGTTGTTGTATGTTGTCTATTGTATGGTATGTTGTAATTGTAGACCATCAGAAAAATGGATCATAATAGATAAGGAACTTTCGAAACCTGATATTAAAGGAGGATGCTAAACATCTAACTGACGGATAAAATTAGAAATGAAGGATCACACAGAATAGAAAATATTCAATAGAAAACATCACACTTTAAAGAACAAAATGAATGGGCACTCTATGTTTAGAAAGTTGAGAACAACTTGTCTTGACGACTTAGGCGTCAATTGTGGAGAGATATGTTTAAGTCAGCTGGTGCATGAGATGTAAAAAAAATGCAGTATACGGATATTGAATTTTCCCTTTTTTTACGGGGAAAGTATGGAGAAAATTGAATTGAGGAAAATAGAGGACTGGTGTTGCGTGTTATGGTATATTTCCTACTTCACTGGAAAAAGTAAATTTATCTACCTCTAAATAGAAGAACATGAGATCTAATTTCCCTTTTAGATTCAGATATTGACCTTTTAAATTTGATTTAGATCTTTTGTTCATTAAAAAACATGAGATTGATTGTAAGATCTACCCTTCTTCATCCCGTCCATGAAACCTATTCTCTTTCTTCCCCTTTCCCACTTGCCCAACATCCTCCCCTCTATCACACTCTTCAGCAACCCATCACTCTTTAACACACTTCAGCCATCTACACTTCCTATCCCGGATTTCATTTCGAAGTTTCCTTTACTCGTCCATTCTACATGTTAGATACACTGAGTTTTTGAGGAATATAATTGGAGAGAGAATACGGGGGAAAGTCCCAAGACAAAGGCCAAAAGATAAATACATACACCGAATAAGGAGATAAGTACCTACATTGCACTTAATTCTAGATCCTACTCGTTTTTAATATTAAAATTGTAAACACAGAGTCCACTATCTCCGAAATATTCGCCCTGATACTCTTTTGCCTTCTCTATCCATTTCTGATCTTTACTACCGCAGGCTTGGAAAATATCTTAAAATCATTCTTAACTTCATGTATTTAACTCACAAATATAGTTTCGCCAAATATATTGGCATCCTCGGGGCTTTGAAACACAAAACTACGAGACATGCAGCCAGGTAATTATACAAATATTAGTACAAAAGTTGAAGTAACTAAAATTTACCTACCATTGAAATTGATATTGAACAATTACAAAGTAAATAACAGCTCCGAACAGTAAAGAAATACGCAAACAACCAGCAATTGAATTAATGTAAAAAATTAACAAATTTTGCAAAAAAATATATGTGAATAAAAAAATAAATATAGGTCAAATTTATAATTCACAATTGTCAACGTATAAAGCAAGTATATAATCAAAGTTTACATTAGCATTGATTATATTTAATTTTATTTAAAACAAAATAACACAGAATGCAATAAAAGTTCATTCTATCAAACCAATATAAATTTTATCCAGCTTGCCAATTTCAGTTCTCCTGTTACATGCATTCCATAAGTCATGAAGCCATTTAATCACCACTGGTCGTTCAATCCTAAGATTGGTTGACTGCAGCCCTCCATCCTTCCCTATCTAATGCTAGTTCCCTTATCTCCTGGCATCTCTTCCTATGTACTTTCCTCTTTGATTGTTCTACGAACTTATTCCTGGGTCTTTCTCCAGGGACTTTTCCCTCTATTTTATCTTCAATTATGTTCTTCACAGACCCTTTGTGTCTCTGAGTGTATCCAATCCATCTTGTTCTTCTTTTCTGTGTGGTGTTCCATATGCTCCTCTTTTCTGGTACTCATTGACGTCATCATTTCTTATTTTATCCGTCCATTTTATCCTCAGCATCCTCCTCCAGCACCAGGTTTCAAAGGCTCTTATTCTGTTCTGGTCAGCTATTCCAATGGTCCATGCTTCCGATCCATAAAGTGCTACGCTCCAGACGAATGATTTAAAATAATGTTTCCTGGTTTGTAGTCCCATCTTCTTTGTGCACAACAGTAGTCTTTTTCCCATTAACGCCTTCTTAGCTTGAGTTATTCTTCGCTTGATGTCTATTGTACTTCTTCCGTCCCACGTAATGGTACTTCTGAGATAGGTGAAGGAATCCACTTGCTCTAATTTCTCTCGACTTCTACATTTAGCTTCTCTCTTCTGCATACCAGGATTTTAGTCTTATTTATTTAGATACAGCCCATAACTCTGTTGAATACATATTCGTCATTTCAGCAACTGGTCATTTGACTCGTTCCTTCCCAGACTTCCCAGGGGCTTCAGCCTTTCCATTCCGTGATGCCAGTTTTGTAGTCCTGCCGCATGGACGCCTGTGGGAAGGGACTGTAAAGCCGGGGAACGAGAGGGAAGAGTAAAGGTGATGTCCCACTGACGGACTTTTTGTGCTATTTTTTCTACTGCGCTTTCATTTCACCGTGGTGGCGCGATTACTTAACCCTGTGAGCTGGCCAACCTTTGTCTTCGCCTCAAAGCGTCGCGTGACTCGTTCCTGCGCCGATCACGGAAACCAACTCCCTTTTACACATTTGATCGTTTCGTGACCTGGATACGTTTCTTATACTTCGGGTTGGTTAGCCTCCTCATTTTTATGTTTCGTAAGGTCTTGTGCTCTTACTCCAACGAATATGAGTGTGTTTGTAAATGCTTACCCATAGTTTTGACTATCCGATAAATTTTCGGTGGGGTGTCGGGAAATTTTTTCGGGCGTTTTGGCTCGAACGTCCGCCTTGTGCAAAATTGAGTCGTCATGGTTATTTTAACCGGTTCTTAAGCTCCATGCATATAATTTCGTCGATGATACATTTAAATTACGCCAAGTGTTTTTTTGAACTTCAAATGCTGTCTGCCCTTTGTATTATTCGTGTGAACGGTGTATTTAACGGGAGACATTGCGTTGGATCGCAACGTTTCCCTGGGTTTACTTTTCGGTTTATTCCGATTTGAAAAGACTCTTTCTGCGTATTATAAGGTTTTTTAAAAGTCATATGGAACTAAATTTTTTTATCTTGATTCCATCTGCATGTCCTTATGGGAAAATTCTTTTTGTCATTCAAAAAAATCATCATTTTCAAAGACCCGCGTGGACAATCACTCTAGACCTCAATACGATCTAAGAGAATTGGAGATCCGTTTTTATGAAAATTGACCCAGGGTCTCCATGGGAAAAATGTACTATTGATAACTTCAGGATCTACAGATATAACGTCTCTACTCCACCTTTAGGACTGGTGAAATTATTACAATCATTCAAGACTACCCAAACATGATTTTCCTCAAGTCTTTGACTGTTCTCGAAAATATTTTCTCCTTCGACGCGAGATAGATAATCGGTTTTCTTCTTGCTGATTTAAACATGATGACGAGCGAGTAAAATTAAATTAAAAATACGTTTAATAACATTCCTTTATATTACTTTCACTTAGTCTCATGCCCTAGGTTTTTTATTCGAAACCTCCAGTCCTCTACAATCTAATTTTGTTCAGAATACCTCTCCTCTTCCTTGCTTCTCCATTTTGGTTCCCTCTTTTGCCCTCATAAACATTTCTTCTCTTTTCAAAACGTACTCCATCCATCCCTTTTCTGCTTCCTTTGAACCTCCGCCACCAGCTTCGCCCCCTCTCCAACCACATACAATACCTCCTCACCCGTCCTTCTCGCCACCCAGCTCACCCTCTCCATCCTTCTCCAAACCCACATCTCAAACGTCTCAAGTCTTCGCACATCATACCTTCGCAATGCGATCCATGAAGCGCTGGGCTCCATATCAGGTTTTTCACCAATCGTTCCTTTGCCTACCTTCCAGGAAACCCCCACACAAATTCCCCTCTCTTTGTAAATGTTTTCTAAGCCAGGAAAAGTCTATATCTGATGCCTCTATCACTGAACCCGTTATCCTCGAAAATCCTTCATAGATACGAACATAAACTATTCTTTTTTGGTCCTCCCGCCGGGTGGGACCCATCCTTATATTTGGAAAGTAAAAAACTAGAGTAATAAGTTAACAACAAAACAATGTAACAAAACATAATACAGTAATAAGCTCTACACGTAAATATTAAAGCTTTTCTTTCCAATTCATTAACCTCGTCAGTCCCAAGACATTATTTTTGGAAAATTCTTCATACTTACGCTTTGCTTTGTAAGCCATGTTTGCAGAGTAAATATCTCTGTGAATCAAGGTTTTTAATGATGCTGCCACTTATCAGCAAGCGCTGAACTACCAGTAGTGGCGTTGCCAATATTTTGCGTTGCTGAGCGGAAAAAATTCAAAAATATGTGTAATGTATACAATACGCCAGGACCGAGGGGGTTAAACACGTGCTAGATAGGGAAGAAAGTTGATGACATTTTGTTGAGTAGAAAACGATATTGAGGGAGGAGCTGTGATAAATAATAGGCGGGGATTTCATAAAGAAATACGGTCTCATGATTGCGGGAAATCAGACATTATTACACCTTCTTTTTCTCTCGAAAATATTTTTGAAGTTTATTTCTCCACCAATGTTAATGAGTTCATACGAAGCCTATCTTCTCTTTCTCATTAACTTAACGGAGAGAAACTTTCCCCTTTATATGATCTCCCGAGTGCTGGAAAGCCCTTTTAGCTTCACTGTTATAAATATACGTTACGTACGTGTGTAAATTGCCTGGCTTTCGCTGTAAATCACGTCCCGCGTCACTCGGTGGTAATGCATCACGAGACACGCGTTCGCCGCACTCTGTCCGCGAGGCCCTTGCGCCGGGGGATTTGTTCCATCCTCGCTCGCGACGACCGGGATCAGCACGGGTGGTTGTATCAGGGACGGCGAATGTCGGTGGTGAAATATTTCCCGCGGCTATATATAGATTTCCAGAGCGAAACAACGGAAGAACGAAATTTACGAGCTCTGCCTTCACCTAGGCGACGTGAGAGCGGCGTCTACCAACCCGAAACCAACGTTTTCTCCTGTCACCGGGTTAGAGAGGGTGAAAAATACGAAACTGTGGCTTCCGATGGTGTTTGAAGGATGCTTTTTCACTTTTCCCTCCCGTGTATGGGTGACTGAAGTGAGTAAAAGTCATAGGTTTTTGCGAGAAATCAGCTAATGCTCTCCCTCAGCGCTCGGCTTGGTGGTTTCTTTGGCAAGTAAGTGACGGACTCTTATGGTGGCTAGGGCTGTAATCATGAGCCATTGAGTGTACAATATAAACTCTAATAATACTGCAAACCGAAAAAATAATAGAACCTCGTTTCATGTATGTCTCTCTATGCGGTGGAAGTCACCAACAAACACCAATGGAAATTGCACTGCGAATATATTTCTTATCTTAGCTTTAATTACAGAAGTAACCGACTTTATTTCACCGCAAGGTATTCAAAATTTCAGCGATCGTTATATTTGCCAATGTTTTCCGAAATTTTCATTTGGTGTGGCACGCTGATACTTGTTTGCTACCATCATGGTGATGTACAATGTGTTGTGTTAACGTTTAGAGGAAAATCTATACGTTTGTTGATCAAAAGATTTTGAAATGCATCTCATATGCCATATGGATATGGGTTAAAATAGTACTTAATTGCCGGTAAACCAAATCATTAAGTGCAGTTTTTTTCACTTTTATCTTTAGATATCAATGATGAGAATATGCTAACAACTTTTCACGCAAATATGTGTATATACAAAAATCGGCGTCAGAATATGTAGGAAATACGTCAAAGTGGGCTCGTAGTTAAAGAAGATCATTTCTCTCAGTCAAACCTACCTTGAGCACAAGGACATTAACAAATACGTTGTTTGTGGTGTTGCATACCAGGTTCCTCGTTCGGTTATTAATTGTACTGAAATGATAATGGGAAGCACAATGCTATACGGACCCTTTGGAAGCTTTATTCATAGCTGTAACTCTTTGTATGGATTCAAAAGACCTGTGCGTTATATCCCAGTCTTAGCTGATGCTTTGAGTCGCGGTGGATATTGGTTCCACGAGGTTTAAGCCTTGCTAAGAGCACGGTATGGACTGCCTCAGATACATCATATGCCCGACAGTCCTGAGCAAAACGAATCTTTAAGGTAGTTCGAGCGAGATAGTTTCCTAGTCATAATAGAGACGACATTCGCATTATACGTTTTAATTTCACCAGCTGCATCAATTCACCAGACACATCAATTAAATATTACATTATTAATGGTGAAATAATATAGTTTTATATGACAGAAATGGTAAGTAATTAAATGAAAATGTCTAAAAAAGTCTTTAACTTGATTAATTTTTTTCGCGCGGTGCTTTTGAAACTCCTTCATGGTTTTTTTTGTGATACCCAAGAACTATTGCGGTGAAAATATGATTAATTTTCAAATATAGTTGAGAAAACATACAAACTACACGCTGTTAGTTTTTTACGACATCTAAGTGTTAGAAATTCCTCTTTTCTCTGTGTCCAAATGCTAACTGGTTTTTAACAAATAATGCACTTTGTCGATGCAATGAATTCCACAGATTCCTTCACCGTAAATAGGCTTTAAGTCGACATCAAAGAGTTGGTTAACAGAGGGGTAATCAGAGAACCAATGAGGGGCCATGGGTAGTTTAAAAAAACTCTTAATTGCGTCCGCATCGTACAATACCCGAATCAACACTCCCCGAGACAAGCTCATAGTTCTCCCCGCTTGTCTCCCAGTGTAACCTCGTGATCCCTAGTGGCCGCATCCCATTGGATGATTTAGCCTTCTCTTTAAAAGGAGATTTGAAAGAGAGTTTCTATGCAATGCTGACTTGCTGACTACACTTACACTCGGCGAGAAAGCGTCTCGGGGGCCGTTCAAGTATTACGTTAGACTTTTTTGGGGTGAAGGGGTTGGGATAATCTTACTTTGTCTTATAAAGGGTAGGGGGTCTGGAATCAATGTACGTAAGATTTGTGTCCGTCTTGAAACATTGTATTGTTTCCAAATATCCTATGTTTTTTTTCCCTAATTTCCTGTGATTTTTCACAACATCATCAGCTGTGGTGCGGTTTCACTCTTAATGAAAGCGGTACTCCAACACTGCATAATATACGATATCCGGTGCTCAAAGCTGTACGATGGCTTTTGTGGAAAGATGAAACAGCAGAAAGCGAGCATTTAGCGAAGAGTAGATACAAATAATATTTAACGTCTTACTTTAGACTGAGAGGGAAGGGGGGGGGTTGGAAAAATCTTAGATTGTCTTACATAGGGAGATGGGGTAGGTCAAAATTGGCATTAATCGTCTTATGCAATACTTGAATGGCCCCCTCAATGGGAGGTGGCCAGTCGTGGGTGGAATGTCGGGGGGGTTGGGGGAGGGGAAGTTTGTTTTGTGTGTTTTAATGTTTAGCACGTTTATAGTTAATTTTATGTGTTTTCTCTTATTTCTTATTTTTGTCTTTTAATGTTTTTATTTGTTTATTTTGTATGGTTATTGTTGGTTGTGAGGGAGTTGTTGAATTTTCGAGAGGGGGGATTGTTGGAGAAGAGAGAGAGGAGATAGAAGGTGTACTAGAAAATCCAAAATAAAACGCTAGCCAGAGAAAACACCAATGCATTACAGGGTGGAGAAAAAAAAGTGCAAACGCAGAGATTGAGCAACGGGCAAAGGAAGGTGGGAAGGAGAAGACATGGAGGAGGGGAACACGTATGTGGCCGCCTCTTTCAGGGCTGCAGATACACCATAGATCATACATTTCTCTCAATTCTCCGTAGCAGGTTTGCAGATTTGCCCATCAATGTCCATATTTCACTCCCGCCTACTAAAAAAAACAGAAACGAACGAATCAACCAGAGAATTGGATTCGGTATCCAATTTAAATAGACTGCGGCGAGCCATCCAATTTGCTGGCTGTGGCGGTCATTTAAAATGGATATGCTGGAGTTAAATGTCACTCAAGGATCGAGTAATTTGGACATCTCGTCCAAGAAATGTGGAGAAAGCAAGAAATCAATCGGCTACCATATCTTCAAATGTATATTCTCTCCACAAAATGGATGCCGATCGCTGCATGAGAATTTAGTTTGAATGAGTGAGCAAATATTCCTGCATTTTCTACATCGATTTTTACGACAAAAGATCATCGTTTTACAGGTAAAAATCGAAATTACAAAATATGCATTCAGTGAACGCATGCTTTCAACCAACTGTAATTGAGTGCGTCAAAACAATAGAGCGTCCATGGTAAGGCGCAAGGAGAAAGCGAAAGTAAATATTAAATTAACAAGAAGATTTTTAAAATAGTATTCTACCGGTTAAGGTACATTTTTTGACTGTCAGAGAAACTCCTTCCAGTTTTATACACTTTCAGGGGCGTAACCACCTCAAGTATATCATTTTTCGCATCAGCAAGAGATCTATTCATCCTATCCATCCTATTCTCATTCTTCTCCTTCCCCGACTGCCCAACATCCTTCCCTCTATAACACTCTTGAGCAACCCATAACCCCTTATTATATCCCCCAGCCACCTACTCTGCCAATCTCGAATTTCATTAAGAAGTTTCTTTTCCTCGCCCGCCATCTCAAGGACTTCCTCTTTCGTCCTCCTCTCCATTCACCTCACCTTCATCATCCTTCTCTACACCCATATCTGAAATGCCTGCAGCCTACTATCGTCCTCCTTTCTGAGGGTTCACGTTTCTGCCCCATGCAACGCTACGCTCCGTATTATACAAGAAAATAACTTAAGAGTATTTCAGTAAGGCTTAGGTTTAAGTAAACAATACCAAAAACGTCCGTAGGATAAATTATTGATAAACGAATATCCTCAGCTTACTCTGGTGGAATCACATCTAAAGCAGCGTACGCTTAGAAGCAATGCATTTCCGAATTTATATTGAAAAGTTGCCACTTTTTCTCACTCACAACATTCACAACAATGATCAACAGCAATGCTATTTTCACTAACTGCGAGCTGAAACTGCATTAGTTTGAAAACAATTATATTACCTTCAATGTTTAGTTGGAATTCCGAGTAATTTCTCAATAACTTATAACAAAACTAGACATTCATTGAGGTCGAATGTGTGCGCCTTCTGAATTTATCTGTAGAGCTTTCATGGAAGGACGCCGGATGTTCCAGACATCTTTTGCCTCTCACCCTATGTTTCAATATTTGTTGGGTGTTCTTCCTTCGTACATTCTTTCCTCGTGTTCTCTTTCTTTATTTCTGCTCAGTCGTACCGTTTTGTTGATACCTTGCACGCCGACTTCTATCCTCATTTCCGTATTTTTTCATTTAGTTCTTATATAGTCGGCGGCACTTAGTAAAATTTTTACTTCAAAACATTAAGAAAAGCGAAGTTGTGGCAGTCAAAGGCGAGGATGTGACCAGAACACACTTAATTTTGCCCACAAATTCATAGAAAAAGTCACATCCTTCAATATTCTTGGTACGAAGCCTTCTTTCTGTTACTATGTAGGCATGCACCAGAAAAATTACCAGTTTTGACTTCATCAGAAGTAAAGTAAAAATACGATAAAAAAAGTCCGCAGCAGTCAGAAAATGGCAAATCCTTTAGGAATATACGATACCTGGGCAATTGCAAAGGCAAATGAACCAGTATTACTAACATCTGAAATAACATTTGATCTATGAAGCAATATACTTTTGTTTTGTCACAAGTTCAGTCTGACGAACGAGGAGTTAGTCTGAACGTTCTGATCCTAGCGTTCCCTTAATGTTGGTTATCTCTTGACAGGCCCATTCTATTCCTTACCAATCAGAAGTAATAATGTCAAAAGCGATTTTACCTATTTCTCTCTCAAAAAAGTATTAATTATTAATCCATGTGGGCAATATTTTTAAACGCATGTCAGATTTGACTTTCGAGTTCTTCCATTGAATACATGGCCCCCTTGCATCCGTGAAAATTCTCTTTTCTGCGTCATTTATCATCATTATACGAGAGAGAGATATGGGATACTGTTAAAGCTCTCTGCGCAGGAAATTACGGCACTTGTTTTCCTTTTTGGCGATAAAATATGATGCGCCTTCGATTGAAACCGTTCTCTCCCCGATGCTCGCGAGTTCGCATCGCCGAAAATCCTTTAGGCGGAGGGAAGTAATATCCGAAATCGATCCCTCGACAATTTCGGGAAAATTGAATGGACCGTCGCCCTCACCAGCTCCGAGGATTCACGAAGCAGTCGGGAGAAATTCGTCCTCTTCACGGAGGCCAGTAAGGCGGCTTGCTCTGCATTATTCAATGTTCGAACTACGCCTTGAATATTATCTCTTTAAGCTGAAAGGTAAAAAGAAAAACAGTTCAACGTAAACCCAATACATACCTATGAGACATATAAGAGAAACACAATGCATACCGTGGTGAAGAGCATGAAAAACCCAGAGTCTATACCCTAAGAGCAAATTATAATATTGTTATACTTAAACCAAGCGATGAATATTTTCGCTGATCATTTTTTTTTATCTTCGCCCTAAATTGATTGTTTCCTTACTGTTGAATATAACTGGTGTTGATTAAGAGAGAACTTATTCAAAACTTGTTAAGGAATGATTATTCAAGAACTTGGAGATGGAATGTTTGTTTGAAAGGAACGAGTAAAGGTCTTTTATCTGGATAGGCTGATGATACTAGCGTTGTTTTATTTTGCATTGTGCATGTCAAGCTTTCTTGTAATTAATTCATTATAGATTCTTTCCCTGCAAAAAGGTTCATGCTACATTATTTGGGTATCATAATCTGGTAAAACAACGACTATCTCTGTAAATTGCAGTGATCCTAATGAGATTCTATTGTGTGTTCTGGAGTTATCAATGTTTTTTTCATTTTCTTATTATTTATAATTTTTGTATCCATTAATAGTTTTTGTAAATTTATTTGCAATTTGCGGCACAATTACTGATTTTTTCCTAAATCGGTGTGATTTTGTTGCACAAAAAAGAGTCGGTCAACCCCAAGCAGGATATTATTCTAAGGGGAACCTGTGTCCCTCATTTCAAAATTTTGTAATATTTACCTTAATGTGTATGTACTTATTTGAGGAACAAATAAATAATTATAGGAAGTTTCAGCTCTGAGTACCAAATAACGTACGTATTGTAATGGAGGTATTGTAGATAGGATATTTGAAATGATACCAAGGAAGAAATTCGAGTTTTTCGCTAAAGTTTGCGTGAAAAGACTCCAAAGACGTTATCTAGATGTGAAGATCTTCCATTTGGGCTAATTATAAGCAGATATATCAAAGTTTATTAGTTAAATACTATTTATTTTAACGATATTTAAATCAAACTTGGCGCCTTTTGTCCTAGAGGCTAAATCGCGTTATTACTGAATATAAATCGTTACTTTTTTTCAAGGGAAACTAAGTGATTAACTCTAGGAAACCTTATATATGCGAGCAAGTCACTGTTTCCTCGTTATTTCGTATATTATCTTCTTATGTGCGAAATTACAATGAACATCAAATGCGTACCATTGTAACCATGAAGTTTTCGAGCTCGAAAATTTGAAGTATCCATTCCACATTCCTCGTAGAATACTGTTCTAACCTTATCTGATCGTGTGACATGGCGCCATAAAGATATTTTATTAAGTCGGGCCTAGGATTTCTAGATTAGCGCTTACATATGTGAGCGACTTTAGAGTTTTAGCTTGGAGTTATCAAAGATAAGCGTCACCAGCAGTTGCGAGAACGGGAAGGACATCCATGAATGACTGCCCGAGTAATTTAATCGCCTTTTTGAAAGTTGGAAAGCGGAACTTGCTGCTGCTAGACCCGTAAAAAAGACCTAGAGGAATTTTTTTTTCGGGATATCAAAGTTCTGCGAGCAGCTTTTGATAACATTTTGATGGAGCGACCCCTTGCCCCCTGGAGTGCCAGGACTGCCTAAGCCGCGGTAAGAGCCCTTCATTGGTTCCAGGTTCTTTGACTGCTGATCCGGATTAACAGTTGCGTTCTGGATCGCTCCCCTTCATGTGATCGCTGGTCAGTATCTGATTTGAATCCGTGCCCGAGCATTTTAGAGCCCGTATGAGATTTACCTCATAGCCTCCCCTCCCTTCACCAATGCTGGACGTACGGGTGTTTTAAGATATCGAACTTTTAGACATTGAATTATTGAAGGGCTTACGTCATAAACTTCCGATGAGTGAATGCTCTTTCTAATACTTTGCCGCGCTAATGGCCAGATGCAGGAACGTAACATACGTATACCATAAATTTATGGGACCCATAAGCCATGGAAACCATTAGATTACTGTTGCAGAAACATTCGATAAATTTATTGGTTTCGTAACTTGTGGCATGTAGTTATGAGTTCCATGAGTATCCAAGATGGCGGATGCGTAATGAACCGCTAGGAGACTCAATTAATTGATTGAAGACTTACTTTTAGACAAATGACCGGTTTTTCAAACTCTTTTTGACCAGTTTTTATCTGCATTAGCAATATTTTATAGTAAGCAAACTTTCGTAAATTTTAACCGCCGGTGGAAGATTAGATCAAATATTTGAAGCTATTAATTAATGATAAATGAGTTATGTAAATATTAGATGTGTTCCTGCAAGCCAAATATATTTAGGAGATTTATGAGTGCATTGATATCAAAAAAATTGATTCTATAACAAAAGTTGAAACTACTCTCTCTTTCTCCCAAAACACAGATTTCTCACGTCCTTGACGCAATGGCTGTATTGAGGCTACGAATACTTCGCCGCGCTAATGGCTAGATGCAGGAACGTAACACACGTATACTATAAATTTATGGGACCCATTAGCCATGCCAACCATTCAACAAGTGTAGCAGAAATATTTGATAAATTTATTGGTTTAATAAATTTAGTGGATTAATAAATTTATTGGTTTAAACTTATTGGTTTATAACTTATGGCATGGAGTTATGAATTCCATTAGTAACCAAGATGGCGAATGCGCAGCGAACCGCTTGGAGACTTAATTGTTTGATAAAGCAGTTGTTTTGAGACAGATGTTGAGTTTGTTTACTCTTACTGATTACTAATTTTTATCTGTATCGGCAATAATTTATAGGCTAAACTTTTGTAAATTTTATCCAGCGGTGAAAGATTAGATGAAATATTCGAAGCTATATACTAATGGTAAATAAGTTAAGTAACTATTAGGTGTGTTCCTGCAACCCGAATATATTTATAAGATCTACTAGCGGACCCGACTGACGTCCTGCCCAAACGTTGACTTGCCAGCTATTAGCGGTTTCGGCAAACGTTCTTTCGATATTCGAATTTTCGATAAACTATATACTAAGTGACATTTGACAGTGAGTTTGACATTTCAATCTTTTAGTTTCGTCAGAACAACGCCAAGCTACGACGCAAGAGCGACGACTTGCGTATGTATTGATGCGTACGTCAAATAACACAGAATTCGACATCAGCGCTACCTATGGTACACAACCATAACTATAAATTATTCTCAGATGGTCAATTATTCATGAACTTCTCAGAAGGTTTTAACGGTCAATCATTCATAAACTAATGATTTTTTCCTTTTAAAAATATGGGGGAAGAGGGTAGGAGGGGGGTAATTTTGGGGTTATGGTACCAATACCATCTACCACCTCGAGAGGGCGACGGGCTTCTCGATTTTGACCACCGACAATCGCGCAACCGGGAGCGATGACCTTGTGAAACTGACAGCTCCGCGACTTGTCTTGACAAACCCTCGATGGCTAGGTACAGCTTATCATCCGTCGATATGCTGTTAGGAGAAACGGAATGGACGGCCATATGAGGAGTTGACAACCTCGATGATCTTGTCAGCGAGCTCCGATAGCTTGTCTAGGGGTACCTCCGCCTGGGCAGTTAGGATTCCTTGGACGTGCGGGGGCAATCGCCTCAGCCACAGTTGCCGGAAGAGGTTATCCGGAAGAGCGGTCGTTCCGGCGAGGGAGCGAAGATGCCGCAAGAACTGGGAAGGCTTGCGATCGCCGAGGTCCTCGTCTGACAGTAACTGGCGAACGCGCTGCTCCTCTGAGGCTGACAGACGTGCTATAAGCTTCGATCGTAGAATCGAATAAGGATTCTGAGACGGAGGATTCGTGATTATGTCCTCAACCTCATAGGCCACGCGAGAATCTAAATGTGAGGCAACGTAATGAAACTTCGTTACCTCGCTTGTGATCTCCGACAGCACGAACTGAGATTCCGCCTGTGAAAACCAATGACTCGGTTTCTCGGGCCAAAATGGCGGTAGTTTCACGGCGACGCGACGAACCGCAGGCGGGTTCTGCTCGGTGTCTGTGTGGCTGCGTCTTGAATCGGAATCATTTAGTTGCTGATGGAGCTTGGCGTTTTCTTCAAGTAAGTTGAAGCTCGTTGTCGCGCGGAAAATCCATTTTCACCAAATGTTGACTATTTGTTCTCCTTGTCGGGGTCACCAATGTGGAGATGTGTAAGTGAGAAGATATCCACGTTTATCAAATTAATTTATTAGAGTCTTTATCAATGTCCACTACAATCTCAGTCCTCTGACTTAGTTACATAAACATCAACAAATCGGTCCAGTCGTATAGGAGAAGTTCAGTGACATACACACGTACAGAAGAATTATATATATAAAGATAACTTTATGGATCTCATGAATATTGATTCCATTACATAATTTTCTCGAAACTGGCCGTAATACAGGTATTTTTTAATTAAAGTACTGCGTATTTTCCACCTCCATTGTACTGAGCTATATATGGAAATTACACCATACATAGTGGTAATATGGCAACCTTAACTCATAATTCAATTCAATAGTCTGGAAGAAATGACCCAAGTAACAATGACCAAGTTGATAAATATTATAAATCCTTAGTTAAAATGTATTGCTTTATAAAGTGGTTGCGATATTTTCTGATTTTTGTGACTGAAGGAATATATTTTTAGAGAGAGAGTTTATGCAGGTCAGTTGATAAGCGCACAGCGCACACTAACCAACCAGGCTTCCACATTCAGCAATGACTACTGATCAATTCCACTGATCAAATTTATGAGTATACCTTGGAAAGTTGGGGCTCATATTCAAACTAATTTTGACATCATTATTAATTACCATGGGCTCCCTACGAAAATGGAGAACTTGAGAGTGAGAACACTTGACAATTTCCAACGTGAAGAAAGTAAGGGGAAACATTATACCTTAAAATAGGATCTAGCTGGAATATCGGAGCAGGATTTCGAACGGGAGACCGGAAGCATTTACTCGCCTCGTGGAAGGATTACCGATGGCTTAAGCCCGATATTGGTGGCGAACGAAGAATGCGCTGCCAGGAGGGACGTAATAGGCAGGAAACGGTGTGGGGAAGGAAGATCCCCTGGAGAAAAAAGGGTAAAGGCCTAACAAGGGGAAAGCGGTGAAAGGGAACAAGGTATACGAGTGCTCCTCAGGGTCACTCGTTCGCACACGTTAGCACTCGCTTCATTTCGACTCGCTGACGACGACGGGTTGGGCCCTTAAAAAACCCCGAAAAGAGTTGTTTGATAGGCGAGTAGGAGAGGGTTCTGGGGGAGAAGAAACGGGACCCCGAATTATAATGGAAGGAGATGGGAAAGGATGAACGGGAAGGGGAGGTATGGGGTCACCCGATTTAGTTCAAATAAGGTTCCGTTCGATAGGACTACGTCCTTGCGATACACTTGTTCCAGTGGCCCTAGAGAAAGGAGGTACTTCTTTTTTCCCCCGTCCGTTCACTCCCCCATCCTTTCAACCCTTTTTCTTTTGCTACCTTCATTTTCCCATGTCCTCCCTTCTCTACACCATCTATATTGTAGTGATAGCATCGGACCTTACTTGGTGGAATTCCTTGATATGTTTGAGAGAAGAATTAACACTGCAATTCCATATGGTATTAGATTTATTCATACGACCGGTTTCGCCGCAGTGCAGCATCATCAGCTTAAGAAAAGTGAAAAAGATGTACTGATGATGCTGCTCTTCGGCGAAACCAGTCGTGTGAATAAATCAATTACCATGTGGAATTTCAGCGTTAATTCTTTTATCCCTGATACGTGTTCTAATTAGTAATATGTGCTGGTAAAAGTAAAAAACATTCAATGTTACCCATTTGAATCTTCTGGAATTCAATACTATTTTAACACGTTACCTCAACGGCATTTGAATTATATTTCGAAATAATTCGATGACACAAGTTATTGACACAACCGGTTTCGTCACCTGATGATGCTGCTCTGCGGCGAAACCGGTCGTGTGAATAAATCTATCACCATGTGGAATTGCAGGAATAATTCCTCTATCCCTGACCATCTATTTTCTTTGAAGCGCATTCGTTTGGCGGTTTCTTTAAATGGATTCGTTGGTTAGGGTAATCTACCAGTTATGCCATTCGCAATTAGATTAGAGTACACATTATATAGGTTTTTCATGGGCGAAAGTCACTATATCCATACATAATGTATCAATTCATACCTGCATTACATCTACCTCTCTTAATTCCGTCTATGAAGCCTGTTTTCTTTCTTAACCTTCCCCGCTTACCAATAGGTGCGAGCACTTGAAACCCTGGTCATGACGATTTATCTAAACAAATTTATAAAATACAAAGAAAAACAGCAAACTTAGTTCAAAACTGCTGCGAGGGAACATATAATGTCTCACAGATTTTAGAGGGATTAAGGTTTGGAGCCCCTAGTGGCTCGGAGGCTACACGCTAGGCTTAGGCTGCTTGATAAATTCAGAACTGGTGTGTTTATGAGCAACTAATAGAATATTATCAAGACGTCTTACTACATCTCTGGGGCTGACAGAAGCCATAAAATAAGAGAGATACATTTCCGAGCAGATAGGTACAAAAACTCGTTCCTTCCGCGCACAATAAGCGACCACAATAAAAACTGAGCTCCACTAAATACACTCTCATAATACACGTCACCATTTCACCTCCCAAAACCTTATCCCTTACATTTTTACACGGCTGGTGTCCTAACAGCCCCTGTCACACGTCCATGCGGCGGCTTGCTGGGTGTTATGTAGATTTAGATGGTTTTTTAAGAGCGATTCGTTGATTAAGGTAATCTACCAGTTATGAGATTTTCAATTACATTAGAGTGCACATTATGCTGGTTTTCACGGGCGAAAGCTGCTATATACTTACATAATGTCTTAATTCATACCCGCATGTCATCTATCTCTCTTCATCCATTCAATTAAGTCTGTTTTATTTCTTAACCTTCCCCACTTAGCAATAATCCCGCCCACCATCACGGCTTTCCTCTATCTCTTAATTTCATCACAACTTCTAATCACATAGTCTGCATTCTCCAAATAACCTCCAGAAGTTTTCTCATTCACCGCGCTAAGTAATTACTCGTTTGTCTTAATTCCCATCCACCCCACCAACAACTCAAATACCCGCAGCCTATTCTAGTCCCGTTTTCTCTGAGTCCACGTTCTGCATCATGGGCACGGTTCTATTTATGACGCGGAGTGTATGGCAGAACTTTGTAATATTTTTAAAGTCCTGCCAGTCAGGAGCACACAGAACATGAACCAGGAACACAGAACAGGAAACACAGAATCATGAAAAGAGGCTCGTAGCAATTGGCCAATGACCCATATTAGTAAGTAAGTAAGTTGTAATATACATAGTTGCTGATATTTAAATTCTAACAGGAAAATGGGACTTTTAAAAATGTTTTTTTAAGTATTCTACCAATGAAGGTAGTTTTTAGGAAGGTCAGAGAACCTCCTCCCGGTTTTCTGCAGTTTCAGGGGTCTAACTAACTCTAGCATTCCTTTTTCGCCTCGGCATACGATCTACCCTTTCTCATCCCATCTATATATACCTATGCTCTTATACCTATGCTCTATCTTTCTCTTCCCCGCTTGCCCAACATCCTTCCCTCTATCACACTCTTGAGCAACCTATCGCCCCTGATAACATCCTCCAGCTACTCACTCTGCCTATCCCGTATTTCATTCCGAAGTTTCCTTTCCCCGCCCAACATCTCAAGCACTTCCTTGTTAGATGTTAGTCTTTAAAGAGGCCAAAGTCATCGAATTTCAGGCATTGATACATCTCGTCCAAGCAACATCAATCGACGGAACTCACCGAATGAACGCAAATAGTTGACATTTCCCTCTCGTCGGCTTTTGATTCGCCGATTCTGCGAGCCAGCTTCCTTTTGAATCGTGCGTTCGATTCAGCGATGGGTGGGGACTATAAGTCTGTCTCCCTTTCTCTCGGGACCACCTTGTCATCCATCCCCCTTCCAGTAGTCTCCTAATCCTGCCACAGGGGACTGAAAAACCCCTTTCGTGCTCTATATAGCCGTACCCCGGATGCAGTGACGGGCTGGGTGGTGTTAGGGAGCAGGGACATATCCCGAGCGAACTTCCCCTTCCTCCCTGACGTCCTTCGCCCTCAACTTTTCACTCGGCCTTTCCTCTTGACATTTCTCTCCTTACGCCCCCTCCCAGTAGTCTCTCCTCCCCTTTCGCATAACTCCCTACCCGCCCGTTTCGGAAAGGTCCATCGACGGGCAACATTTCGTCCTTCTTCCTTTCTCGACTTCGTTTCCGTCTTCGGTTTATGTCGTGTGTCGTGGTGCCCCGTATCTCTGATCGCGTCCGTGTTTGCGGGGGAATTTCAATTTCCCCCGCATGCGTTTAGTCTCTCCTCCAGAGGAGACCAAAAAGAGGGCACGAGAATCTTTTCCGAAAAGATATGGAGATTAGAAAACTTAGGAAATGGAATGTGTGTCGGGATCTATACCTACATACTACCCTGCGAGCCGCCGCACAAGCGTGTGGCAGGGGACGTTAGGACACCAGCCGCGTAAAGAAGTAAGGGATAAGATTTTGGGGGGATCGGATTGGTGTGGTGGCTAGAGTACTGGCTAACTATACTGACGGCCAGGGTTCAAATCCCTGCAGAGGAGGATGTTTTTCAGAGGAAACCCGATCCCTACTTTAGTGTCTTGTGGAGGGCACTGCAAGTACAGTACTCCGTCTGTCGGATGAGACGCTAAACCGTGGTCCCTTTGGCGCATTTCGTTAGGAGCAGGCTAATGCCGACGCCGGGTTTCTATCCACCCTTCCTCCCTTACCTATCTCCTATGGCGCAAATGACCTAAGCTGTCGCTTGCCTCCCCAAAAATTCAATCCAATCCAATCGATAAGGTGTGGGGAGGGGAAATGGTGACGTGTATTATGGGAGTGTATTTAGTGGAGCTCAGTTTCTATTGTGGTTGATTGTTGTGCCCAGAGATGTGAAAGGTGCGTACCAAAAACAAAACATCTACGAAATACCGTGCAAGCCACCACTAGAGTGTGTGGCACTGGATGATTCCATACCAGGCATGCGACACACATCCCAGCTGAAATCAGAACCGCTCACGTTCGCCAGGATGCCAGGTGCAGGCCAAAAGCAGTCAGGATGACAATGCGCGGTCAAAACAGAAAGTAGGAGAGTGCTGTGAACGAACATGCTACCATGAACTATACTATTTAAGATCCAACTACTGGTTAGTTTTATTAATGTGACTGATAAATAGTAATACAAGGTAGTAAATCATGCAAGAGCTACGTCTTGGCAGTAATGTCATGCGGTGATAATTGCTAATAATTCAGTTAAGAAATTTAGAACTAATGCAAAACCTCCTTAACTCTGTGAGGGTGAAAGTTTCCCAAAACTGATCTAGTGCGACTATTATGGTCCATTATTGTACACTGAAAAATGGAATTTTTAATCTAATGGTTGTGCAATCTATTTACTTGATTTTATTCCTGTGATCATTGCTACTATAATAATTTGGCTCTAGAAAAATATGTTGAACACCCCGCAACAAAGAAATGCATTAGTGAAGTGAAGAGTAGAGTTTGTGGAGTTGTTTGCTGATATACATTCCTGATTAGAACCAGTCTGAAACCTTGATAATTTAATTCATTGTGCGCTTAAATAATTGCAGTAAAATTGGCGAGATATGTGTTTTAATCCGACGTTTAGCTTGATTGAAGGCTTTCCTTTGCAATATCGGCTAGTTATACAACTTTGCTTAATTATGCATGAAATTTTGCTTGCATTTTAAAATTTCCATTTTCTGTGCCTTGATCTTAATGACTATAATAAATGAAAAAAGAAAGCCGTGTAATTACGAGTGGGGAGAAAATAGGCGTTTGTTATTTTCCTCCGTAACTTTTGCGGAGAATCCGGTGCGCTATGTAACTCCTCTTACATATATCTGGTGGAATTAATCCTTCCAAAACGTTACATTTCATTTTTTTATGGAGAGTTTTTATGAGAAGACACTCCTTAGTTTAAATAGTTTAAAATCTTTTCAAGCCTCAGACATCTTTCCTCGCTTATCGTTGATTATAAATGGTAATAATTTAGTGAAGCGTTTGGTTGTGGTCTTATTCTGATACAGCGAAAATACTCATCACAGCTTTGGCATGTGCCAGTGTGCTAGAAAGAATTATTCATGATAAGTATGATTGTGACCACATTATATTGAGATATCAATTTAAAAATTAAATTAATTGCCATAACTTGAGGAACAATGCTTTCTAGAGCTCAGCGTTGTACGGAGCAGAAACATGGAGCCTCAGGTAGGAGGACGAGAATAAGCAGCAGGAATATGAGTTTTGGGTGCGGAGTAGGATGGTAAAGGTTCAGTGGATGTAAAGAAGTTTTTAGTATGGTGGGCGTAGAAAGTAAACTTATGAATGAAATCCAGGACAGACAGAGTAGGTGGCTAGAGGAAGTAATTAGGGTTGATGGGTTGCTTAAGAATGTGATAGAGGGAAGGATGTTGGGCAAGCGGGGAAGAAGAAGAAAGAGACCAGGTTTAATGGACGGGATGAAGAAGGGTAGATCGAATGCTGAGGTGAAAAACGGTATACTAGAGCAATATAGGCCCCTGGAAATTTTATAAAACTGGGAGGAGATTCTCTGACATTCAACAAAGTCTACTTTAACCGGTAGAATACTTAAAAACATAAATTATTTACTTCGATTAAAAGAAAAAGGTAATAAATTTTGTTTGCATTGCAAGAATATCATCTAACTTCTGCATGAAATAGGCAGAGTAGGTGACTGGAGGATGTAATAAGAGGCCAGGGGTTGCTCAAGAATGTGATGGAGGGAAGGATGTTGGGCAAGCGGGGAAGGGGAAGAAGGAGAATAGGCTCATGGACGGGATAAAGAAGGACAGATCGTATGCTGTGGCGAAAAAGATAATAGTTGAGAAAGATAAGTCCCTGAAAATGTGGAAAACTGGGAGGATATTCTCTGACATTCAACAAAACCTATCTTTACCGGTGGAATACTTAAAATAAAAACGTTACGCCAAATGGCGCAAAACTTCATTCGCAAATCTCTTCTTCGTGAGTGTGTGTCTGTAATCGGGGAATGTAGGATGGTGTACTGGAGAAACGATATAAAAATTACCCCTCCATTCCTCTTTACGTAGAAACTTTTTAGCACGGGAGACTTCCGCGCTAATGAGAGTCCAGTTTTCAGTCTTTTCGGATGGTAAAAAAAGAGAGGCGTACGTAGAATGGGGTTGGGTAAGAGGTTAAACTGTCTCTCCCCCGCACACTCGGTGTCAGTGGGGGGGAATTGTGGGAAGGGACACGGGAGAGGGAGGGAGGAAGGGAGTTTTGGAGGTAATATATCGAACGTGCAATCACCGACCGTATTTCGGAGAGGCGACTGCGGAGCGGGAGTCGCTGGGATGTGGTGGTGCTGGCTCGTCCCCATGCGGTTTGTACCATCGGCGCAATTTGGCGTTCGATACGCTGCGGTTCAATATGACGCGAGGTGCGGGCCCAAGCCACCACTCTCTCTCTCTCTCTCTCTTCTCTATCTCTCGCTGTCTCTCTCTCTCCCTCTCTTCAAACTGCTGGATTTTAAATGCGATCCTGCTCTCGGGAGGCTGGCGATTTGGGTCCGGCGATCCGAAGTGGACGGCAAGGCCGGACGAGTGAGGGAAAGCATTAAGGGGAATGGTTTAACACTAGAACGCCCAGGCGGGTCATTTTGACCCACATGTGATTTCAAATTCATTTTTCAATTTCATTTTCAGTGAGAGCAGTATTTTCTCCCGTGAATTTTTCTTATTTTAACACACGTTTTCGTCCAAAATGTTTCACTTTCCTGTGATGATCCATAAATTAGATTTTTTAGAATTTATCTTAAACGCTCATGCGGGTCATTTTGATCTAGAGATGCATTTGCATGTTGTATCATCACCAAAAAAACAGTAAAATATATGAATTATTATAAACAATAAACAATACATAATATTCTTATGTAAAAATCATGTTTACAAATGTGCTTCATTACGATAATAAAAAAATATATAAGTTGCTTTTAATTTTCCAACTTTGGCCCACAAAAAGTAATTTGAGGTTGTTAATTACGATCAGAATTTGAAAAATTAGAGACAAATACCCAATAATGCGAAAGCTCTTTGAAATTTATTGATCTTTGTCATTTTAGGCTAGAAAAATAAAATAAAATCGAAGACAACGATAAATTGATACAAATGCCGTAAGTCATCCCATAAATCCTCGATAATGAAAAAATTATAAATTTTATATTGTGAAAAAAATCAAAATGTGTAATGAAAAAGAGTGGTGATTCGTAGAAAAAAATACCGATTAAATGTAAACTTAAAAGCGGAAAGGGAGGAATTAATTCATCAATTATTGTGAGTCAAAAATGACCCGATTTGGGCGTTGAATGATGTCGAATAGTCTGGGCGTCCCAGTGGTAAAAACATAGAGCCATTTAAGATTTTAGCCGATATGTAGGTTTCAGGTTCTACGCTCATTGACCTCACTCCCTCCTCATAAATCCTCCGAATTATGGCCGGTTGCGGAAAAGACACAGATTTATTTATTCAAGAAAGTTATGGAGCCCGTATGCCATGTCACTCTTCAAGGAAGAACTTAATGAAGATCTACTTTTGGGTTGTCGCGCTATATGGAAGCGAATCGTGGACTGTAGGGGAAAGTGAAATGAAACGACTGTTATCCTTTGAAGCATGGTGTTACTGGAGGATGCTGTGAGTAAGCTGGACAGAAAGGAAAAAAAAAATAAATCTTTGAAAGAGTTCTAGGGGAAAGAAGAAGTATACTAAGAATCATTTAAGAAAGAAAAGCTTAACTTATTGGGCCTTTTTTAAATCACGATACCGATGTTAATAGAATTATTGAAGGAAATATTTAGGGTACAAATTGCAGAAGAAAGACCCCCACTAGACTACACGAGCCAAATTATGAAAGGAATGCAAATGAGAACGTATTACGACCTGAAACGGAAAGCTGAGAAGAGAGATGAATGGCGGTCTGCTGCCAACCAACTCAAGGGTTGAAACGGAAGAAGAATAAGTCATGCCTACAATTGAATAAGTATTGCGGGGACATTCGATTAATTCGATCGACTTCATGAATGGAGCCATGAATTTCATAAGTAGCCAAGATGACGAACACGCGTTTAACTGCTTAGAGACTTAATTCCGTAATAAAATACTTATAATTAGACGAATACCGAGCCCTTTTTCTCCTGCTGACTAAAAATTGTGTGAATTTGAAATTATACAGAGAATAAACCTTTATAAATTAATAAAAAAATATCTTGTCAGGGTAGAGCAGAGAAAACTCTCGAAGCTATTAACTATTGGTAAATTAGTTATGTAACTAGAAGATATGTTCCTGCCATCCAAATAATTTAATGAGATCCGTGACCTCCTCGGTCCCAGAACTATTGATTCCATAACAAAATGATCTTGCAAGCCGTTATTAGTGCAGAAAGTTTCCCCCTTCCGATCTAGCCTATATACTCTATAGAAAATCTTCAAGTATGTTTTCTATTCCCATCGCCTTATTTCTTCTCATGTGTTGTAGTGCTCTTGAGATTTGATGAGCAAGGCTACCTGGTCCGAAGCCATGTCTGTCGATGACGTCTTCCCCCTCTATATCTAACCTGCTGGGCCTTATTTCCATACCATAGAGCTCCTCGGCGCATTTATTCAATCTCTCTTGGATATCTATTGGCTCCAAGATCTTTGAATTTGTCTTGTCTGTTATTGCTGCAGTTCCCCTTTTCTTACTACCGCTCCTCGATGGCTTTTCTTCCCCTCTAGAGTGATCTTCCCTATTTTTAAATTTTCTTGGAAATCGATCAGTTCTCGTAAAGCTCACGTGACTAAAATATTAAAATAATAATGTTCTTGAATATTTGGTCATTCTTGTATTTATATCAGAACCAACGTTTCGCCAAATATATTGGCATCCTCCGGGCTTTGCAACACAAAACAAAGAGACATAAAGCCAGGTATTTACACAAATATTAGTACAAAAATTGAGGAACCGAATATTTTCCTACCATTGAACTAAATATCGAACAATAACAAAGTAAAAATCAATTCCAAATAGTAAACAAATATGTAAACAACCAACATATAATCAACATAAATAATTTAAACATTTTGCAAAACAAATATACAAATAAATGAATAATTCGAGATTAAATCACTAATTCACCATTTTCAACACATAAAACAAATACTAAGTTAAAGTTAACATTGAGTTGAGAAATGTATAATTTATAAAAATATTTAAATCAATTAAAATTCATTATGTTTTGCGCGGTGCATATTTGTATGGTAATGATGTTACACCGTCTTGTTGGATAGCGCTACAGTCCTTTGCAATAAGAATTGTTATTTACACTTCGAAAAAAAATGATAATTACTGAACTAAAGGCATAGAGAATTCCGCCGGCGTTTAGTAAGCTTTGGCTAGTTTCAACACATCCTCGTAATTTTCAGGTACAAGATGATGATGGCGATGCATGGTAACTATTCCTATTTGAAAATAATTTGGTGGAAGTATACACTGCGTTTTTATGATTTTCCGCCAAGTTTAGCCAGAAACCTACGAAACTTGAGAATATTTTCACTGGTAAAAGAAATTTAATACGCCAAAAGTGATCTAATTATTGATGTTTTAAAATATTACATATGCAGTAGAGTTTAAAACTCCAGACAGAAGTCCTCGTGAACAGAAGTCCTACCCGCGTCGTTTCAGCGAACGATTTCAATTAATGACAACATACTTTTAGCTTTCCGTCAAGCTCTCCCGCTACGTATCTGCATGGAAAATAATTTTTTCCATATCCAAATTCTGGGATATTAGATATTATGAATCCGGCGGCCTCTCTACTCCGGGATATAACTTTGTGTTCATCGATTCTCCATGAAACTCCGCCATAATTTCTCTCCGCGGTCATAGACCAAGTAAAATAGTAATTCATGGATACGATCAATGTATACCAAAACTTACCTGTACGTTGGAATTACTGTGGAATGCCATGATGGCCATTAGAGTAAGCTGAATTATGTTGGAATGGAGAGCCTGTGAATTGTTACCAGTAACATTACAATAGACAGGGTGAGGAGTGGTTGGTTTATGAAAAAAATGTGGGTTATTGGTTCAGTGGTTGACATATATGAAACAAGTGTGTTTTGTTCGCTTGTTGTTTGAATATCGAGAAAATAAATGATTGTAATAAATGGAAACAGATATAAGATTGAGGGGTTAATGCTGTAAGAGGAAGGGGTTGACTGAGAAAAATATAGGTGAATATGCTTGAAGATACTTGAGTAGCCAAGAAAAGAAGTTAAATATTTACATAGATATTTACGAGAGTGAAAAAACAAATCTATGCTTGATGAGCCGTAAAGGTGTTACTTATCAAAGCCTGGAATTGGATAGAACGTCATCTTCAGTGCATAAAATTTTGACTCTGTCGGGGAAAATACGCTCCTGTATCCGTTTTGATATCTTCGTCATTTTTCGACTGTCTAAAGTTCAAGTATTTTTTTATGCGCCCCGAATCGTATTGTTGCCGTTTTTGGGTATTTTTAAATCGCATATCAAATCCATGCCCTCTCCTGCGTTATCATACTGGGCACACAGCCAGGAGCTGGATTGTTTCCCAGCTCCAAGAGAAAAATAAATTGGATGCTCGCGAAAATTTTTCCGGAGGGAATGACGCGGAACGGAGTTGCGGGAAAAAAATAATAAAAACATCGCACCGGCAGAGCGGTGTTTCAACCGAGATATGAATACCGTCGGCGGTATATCACTGGCGGTTTAATTTGGCTCAATAAACAAAACAGTTTCGAGACCTGAGGTAACCCAAGGAATCGCATTATTTTACAATCTATGGTTACGTTACCCAATACGAAGACGAAGGCAATGTGATATGCCGGAAGTAGAAAGTCGGGAATTAGTATGCAGGAAGGGGTGACACAAGCAGGGCAGGGGGAACAGTCCATATATATAGGTAAAATTATGCAATAGGGGATCTAAGTGGTGGAGTAATATTGAATGATGATGCTTTTACTCAGACTCGAGAATTGATGATGGGGACCTCGAACCACATCACAAAGATAAGATTATGTATAACTCTAATTGGGGGCGTAAATTTTATTTTGCTCAGAAGCTAAATTTTAGCTGGTAAACGCGAGCGGAGTGGAAGCTTTTGGGGTGTGGATGAGGATAAAATCGTGCGGGAAAGCTGAATTGTGAGAAATGGGTCCGAGGAAGGGATGAATATGAGAGTAAAAAGATATTTCGTTGGTGGTGTTCGGAGGAGGTAAGGAAAACGGACCAAGTATCGACATGAGAAGACAAATTGAAGAGAGTGGTAGTGAAAAAAATTGAAGAAGGTTAGCTGAGAACATTTTTAACTGTGGAAAAACAGGACGGAGAGTCGTAGTTCTCGGCGACATGAAAGAAAACAGCTGGTATGAATGTCCAAAAATTAGGGCAAATGGTGGTGTCCAGATGATTCAAAGATCCTGCTAAGGATAGGATATAAGCAGAAATACAAAGCCTAAAGAACTAACTGAGAAACTTTATAACTCCTACGAGCAAATATGTAGGGCCATATTCATAGTCGTTACCTGGGTGTCGCCCAGATTTGGGGGAACCCCTTCGCTCAGAAATGGTATTCATAGTCGTAACCCTGGGGACTGCCGTCCCCTAACCCTCCCCCAGGCCGTCGATTTCCTAGGTAAGGCATGAAGATTACCCAAAGCTCCCCTAACGCAGTACTGCTGCCCCCGCGTGAGTCAAATTGATACTACTGTACTAAAGACAGTGCACGATAATATCAACAACTTTCCCTAGTAACATCTTCTGTTTACAAACACGGGTACTTATTGAACCACCCTCGTATTCCTCATCATTCATATTATATAAATATTTAAGTAATATTTTAAACATTCTCTCATATTCCTTCAATCAATTTTCATCAACATCGTGTGACAGGATACTTTATTATTGTTTATATTGTGCTTGGTTACGGTGAAAAATGAGCATCGAAAACTTCGAGAGCCATTCAGCGGAACTGTCCATAAGTATTTTTCCGCGAGATCGTTGCCAAATCTCTTACCCAGGCGTCCCCTGAACGGGTGTTATCCAGGTAAGGTTTATGAATCGCTCAGCGTAGGGGACACCTAGGTGTTACCTGGCTGGGGGATACCCAGGTAACCCCTAGGAATACGACTATGAATACGGGCAGTTGCGTTTCACATTGTTTAGAGACATTAAGTAGGAATTGGAAATATAGAGATTGGGAGATTTGGAGGCTAGACTTAGTCTGCTTGAGAAATTCAGGGCGACTAAGAGAATGTAATTTTGACACCACGCTACATAACTAGGTCAAAAAAGCGATAAAATAAGAGAGAGACATAAAACGGTTATAAAAACAGACACAGATTTAAACTTCTCTATTGTGGCAATTATCATAAGATTATGTACCGGCTTTGCTGGGTTAAAAGGATATGATTGAAAATCCTTTTGATTCTTACGCGAGCAGGAGCCAGTCTACGAATATTATTTTTTCTTCTTCCAATATACGTCCTAATCTTCTTTATACCGTCCATAAAGCTTATTTTCTTTCTTCCCCTTCACAAACTGCATACAATTCTCCCCCATAAGCCGTATGCAGTCCTCGCCCTTTAAAACCTCATCCAGGCGGGAGCCCCTAGAGAATCGGAGGCTACGATGTAGGCATAGGTTGCTAGAGAAATCCAGAACTGGTGTGTTTCAGAGTGACACAGAAAATATCATCATGACGCCTCGCTACAATTCTACGTCTGTCAGAAGTGATAAAATAAGAGAGATGCATTGCCAAACAGATAGGTACAAAAACTTATTCTTTCCATGCGCAATATGCGACCACAATTTAATACCTAGCTCCTCTTAATACACTCCCATAATACACGTCACCATTTCACCTCCGAAAACCTGTTTTATTACATGTTCAAACGACTGGTGTCCTAACGCCTCCTGCCATACGCCCATGCGGCGGCTCGCTGGGTAGTCTTTAGTTCTACATCTACATCTACGTAATACCCTGCGAGCCACCACGAGGGTGTGTGGCAGGGGGTGAAGATCACCAAACATGCACTATTGACATGCAACTAGGATATTTAAGGGAGACATGCTAGAAAATAGGGTCACATGGAGCGAGATGGTTAGTATCTACATAATAAGAAAGGGATTATTGGTTGTTATTACATGCATCATGCACTACAGACTATTCTATCTATATTTCACCTACCTATCCCTTTGCTACGCTGCCTATTGTTCTCTCTTATAGTACGCGGGAAAAATGACATTTTAAATCTATCGGTACGACAATATATCTCTCTAATCTTGTTAATATGATCAAACCTAGCATAATACGTAGGGGTTCTCAATATATATCTAACGTCATCTGTGAACAAATCGGTTTCGAATTTACTTAAAAGGTTTAACCTAAATTTTAACCTGCGTTCTGATAGTAATTCCCATTCTGGTTCTTCTATTAAGCTCGGAACACTTATACCATTATCATAACGGCCTTTAACAAATCTAGCGGATCTCCTTTGCACGCGCTCTAATTCTTTTATCAAACCTTCCTCGTACGGATCCCATATACTAGTGGCATATTCTAAATGAGGCGTGACAAGTGTAAAATAGCTTCTTTTTCGTACTCTCTCATCGCATGCACCTAGAACCCTTTTTATGAATCCTAATCTATGGTTTGCTACACTAGTTATTTCCCTGATGTGTTTCCCCCATGACACGTCTTCATTGATGGTGACGCCTAAGAATTTAATAGATTCTACGTTACATATTTTCCTTTCTTTGATGCAATAATTATTCCGGGGAAAGCCATTCTTTTTCCAAATGTTCATTATCGCGTATTTCTTCAAATTTAATTCTAGCTGCCAACTATCACACCGATCATCAAATCGCATCTAAATCCTTAGCTAAAGACTGGATGTCCTCTTCATTTCTAATTTTCTTTATACACTACTACATACCTAGTTGTGCATCTCTCGCCCTCAACCAAAGTGTAAAATGATCGTAATGACTGAGAATAGAAATCATACACTGATGAAGTTGTCGTCATCCCGCAAATGAGTTCTCTGCCCATCTCACGTCGCTCTAGCTGGTGGCAACCGCTTGGCAAAAGCATGATACAGTGGTAAGCATGCAAGAGATAATTTTGGATATTGCGGTCGAGTTTTCCTCCCGAAATCCTTCCAATTCTCCACCCATTTACTTCTTGTTATAATATCTTTAGTGTTCTTGATCTATTACTACATATTTCTTTTTCCCATAGTTCTTCATGAAAAGTCTTTGCTGCACTCAAAATACATCCACTCTATTATAACTCGTCCTCTCTTTCATTTTTAAGTACTTTTGTCTCTGATCTTCAACCTCAACGCCAGTTTGCAAAAATGACCAGTGTTTTTCTTTATTATAATTCGGATAGATAGAATTCGGATAATAACGGATGGGGTTCAAGAGTGTGATACAGGGAAGGATGTTCGGCAAGCGGGGAAGAGGAAGGAAAATAATAGGTTTCAAGAACGGGACGAAGACGGGTAGATCGTATGCTGAGGTGAAAAAGCATATAATAGAGCAATAAAGGCCCCAAAATTTGTAGAAAACTGGAAGGAGATTATCTGACATTCAATAATAGATCGTATTCTGAGGCGAAGAAGAAAATACTAGAGGTATATTGGCCCCTGACTATGTATAAAACCTTAAGAAGATTCTTTGACATTCAGAAAAACCTAGCTTTACCGGTAGAATTCTAAAAAAATCCTTGAAGACGCCTCATTCGATGTTCATTACAGCTACTTTTTCCCCAACTGAGTTCACTTTTGGAGTCTTTATAATCTCTCTCAGGAGCTTTAAATGCCAACAGTACAGTTGGAAACGCGCTCGTATGAGTGAAATTCTCATGGACTCGGGCCAAAAACTATTTTTCTCTGTTTTTATTATCGGCTTGTCCATCTGTACTCTTTAATCATCTCGTATCTCTCCTCCTCCGGCACTGTGCCCATAGTCTGCCGTATGATATCTGTGAAATTATCCGCCTGTGGACCAACATCCGGTGAGGAAGAGAGAGCATGCATGTGAGCTAGGGAAAGGGGAGGAACCGTCGATGTGTTTTATATCGGGGCGGAAATGAAACCACATCGAATATCTACCCGCTCCTGCGAGACTCATTCCAAACACGGGCGCGTCGTATGCTTTACAGTTTAGTTGGAGGGGGGAGAGAAATGCAGGCGCACTCATTGTCTGCCGCTTTGTACGTATACCGGTCGCGTATTTTTTTTCGCGGAGGAATTATCGCGAGCGATGTCAAATTTTTCGCCTGAAACATCCGCCCTGTGTGCATAATGTTTCGAGCGGATTCGGTATCGGAGCCTGCGTTGTCTATTTAATTTATTACCGTTGGAAACGAGCAGATTTTGCGGTCAGCTGGAAGCGTTTTTGGGAACGGTTCTCCGCGGTGCACCTGTGTTTCGGAAATGAATTGCGACGAATCATTCGATTGTTTTGTCCACCTGATGGGATTTGTGGTGTCAGAGGTTTGTGTTATCGGGGATTTTATAATATAAGTGTTCCATTTTGTGAACCGAAAGGGCCAATCACAATGATAATGTGGGATTACTGTCCCAGTGGTCGAAAGATAGAGTCTTTTCATCTAAATTTAAGTGATCGGTGCGATATTGATTAATATACAGATTTGCGTGAAACTTTTCTAATGCAAAATCATTTTTAACATACGTATAGTTTTTTTATATAAGTTATCTACCGGTTAAAGTAGGTTTTATTGAATATCAGAGAATCTCCTCTCGGTTTTCCACACTTTCTGGGGCCTATCTCGCTCTAGCCTTTTTCCCCTCATCATGCAATCTACCCTTCTTCATCCCGCCCACGAAAACTATTCTCTTTCTTCCCCTTCCCCGCTTGCCCAACATCCTTCCCTCTATTACATTCTTAAGCAAGTCATCACCACATATTATATCCTCAAGCCGCCTACTCTGCCGGTCTTGAATTTCATTCAGAAGTTTCCTTTCCTCGCCCACCATCTCAAGCGCTTTCTCGTTAGTCTTTCTCTCCTCCCACCTCACCTTCTCCATCCTTCTCCACTCCGATATCTTTAATTCCTGCAACAGCCATGAACGCACAGTGAAATCTGCCTCTGCAGCCACCTCCATTAAGCTGCCACATCTCTAAGTGGTCGATATTTTGGGAAAAGAATGAGTTTTTCATGCATATAAGCAATTAAAACTTTATCTCCATTCGGCGATCACCTCCTTGAGAAGCCTTTATCTCATGGATCTCGGTGTCCGTTTAATTCATATTTCGCTGTGTTACGGTTAATAGTTAATACCAAGCGTTATTGGCCGGTGATTAGTTATTTAGTTATTAGAGTCTGTTAAGTGGACCCCTTCCTCATCCCCTTTCTTTGAGCCCCCCCCCACAATTCCCCGAGAGATAAATGGGAATGTGTGTTGTCCCCCTCAAAATTTTTAGAGAAGTTTTACTCTCAAGTCGTTTTTGCCATAAGCAAAATTCAAGAATAAGCGTTATAAAAATGGCGCGAATTTGATTGAGTCACATAGAGGTTTCGAAAGAAAAATGTCAGTTTTTTGTATCAAGTATTAGATTGAATTGTTAAATGAACCTAACTGTGTGTCTCGAATAGCCAAACAAGAATATTACCACGTCTCGGGAAGGAGAGAAGTTGTGGGTAAGGGCACGGATGGATGGTGCTGCTGCTACTGGTGCACGGGGCCCATGGCCAGCGCCTCGACTCCTCGGTTTTGGCTACATGACTAGCTGATGAACGACCTAGAACTGAAATGACCCGACTGACCCGAAAGGGCCCTACTGACCACTGACATTTTGCTCATCGAATACATGCTAAAGAATAGAAGAAAAACGACTATTTCCATCTGAAAGAAATGGGATCTCGACCACAAATATCCTGATCACAACATTAATAATACTGATAGCTACAAAGCTTCCTTCTTTCCACGCACCATTAGTCTTTTTATTATTTTACATTCAAACTTACCTCCTAATCTTCTTGATTCCGTCCAAAACACTCAGTATCGTTATGTGTAACTGAATTTATGCTTGCTTATAAAAATATGAGTTATGATTGATTTTTTTAAATATTAATTGCATATATTAACTATGTAGTAAGCTTCTGCATTCCTAAGTAGTTCCTCGCGGTGTAATCTAAGCTCATGAAGGCTGCATTATTGGTTAATGCGCTCGAAATCTGACAAGAGTCCCGGTCGAATCCGGATACTAACAAATTTCACGCTTAGCCGAGCGTAATCACAGTGAATGCATCATTGTATTCCCTGTTTCTGCCCGAAAATCCGAATCAGTGATCATTGGTGACACTTAATGCGCAGTCATTGCATGTTGAATGAATTTCCATCCATCCTGTTCTCGAACCTAATTAATTGGAGTTCTCCTTCATGGAAGAAGAGATTTTCAGTTGTCCCTTAGGAACAAAGAGACAATTTCCATTGAAAGGTGTGAATTAGTACGGAGAAAATGTAAGCAATTGGCGACATAATGAACAAACCGCTATGGTGGCGGTGAACAGTTCAATCATTTCAGTAGTTAACGGATTTATAGATTGAGTAATAATGTGTTATTGAAAAATGCGCAATAATTTGTCCTCCCCGCGTCAAGATGAAGCCCTCGCATGATAATCCGTAGGTTGTGAGGTTGTTAATTTGAGTCCCTTATAAGTTGGCTGTTAAATTCTAAGATTGATTGACTTCAGCCCTCCACTCTTCCCTATCTAATTCTAGTACCCTTACTTCCTGGTATGTCTTCCTATGAATTTTCCTCTTTGTTTGGTCCATGACATTATCCCTTAGACTTACTCTGGGGACTTTTCCCTCTAGTTTGCCTTCAAATTTGTTCTTCACAAACCCATTGTGTCTAAGGTTGTGTCCAATCCATCATATTCTTCTTCTCCGCATAGTGTACCATATGGTCCTTTCTTCTTATTGAGAATTCGGTCCATTATGTTTAGTAACCTTTGAAGATCATCGCGATTTCAAGTCACGACTGATATCATTTTAATGATTACTCCTGAGCGGAGCATGCTTATTTCTTCTCCGTTCATCTTAATCCCGAGTCCCACCTGGGTGAATATTTTACCAAGCGGGACATGGTGTTTTTATGTTTGTTAGTTGCTGTTATTAATGCTCTATGCCAATGCCTTACTGGCCAATTATGTTGTGTCCTGCAGAGGAACCTAAGTAGATTAAGCTAAAATGGTAAGGATGGATTGTGGATGCAGATTACCGCTGCTAGTGCAGCGAATAAAACAATAATAAAAAAATAGTCCTGTAAAGGGGCGGTGGGTTGCTCAAAAGTGTGCTAGAGGGAAGGATGTTGGGCAAGCGGGGAAGAGGAAGCGGGGCTGAGCATATCCGTTTATCAATGCTTTATCCTGCGGACGTTTTTGGTGTTATTTGCTCAAACCAGAGGCTAGCTGAAATACTCTTTAGTAATCTTTATGTTTGAAGCGGAGAGTAGCGTTGTATGGGGCAGAAACGTGAACCCTCAGAAAGGAGGACAAGAATAGGCTGCAGGCATTTCAGATATGGGTGTGGAGAAGGATGAAGAAGGTGAGGTGGATGAATAGGAGGACAGACGAGGAAGTGCTTGAGGAGGCGGGCGAGGAGAGGAAACTTCTTAATGAAATTCGAGGTAGGCATAGCAGGTGGCTGGAGGATGTAATAAGGGGCGATGGGTTGCTCAAGAGAGTGATAGAGGGAAGGATGTTGGGCAAGTAGGGAAGAAGAAGGAAGAGGTACGTTTCATGGACATGGATGAAGAAGGGTAGATCGTATGCCTAGGTGAAGAAGGATATACTAGAGCAAGATAGGCCGCTGAAAGTGTAGAAAACCGGAAGGAGATTCTTTGACGTTCAACAAAACATGCCTCACATGGTAGAATACTTAAAAAGGATGAGGTTTTCTAGACCCATCCTACGTTAAATTCCGCGATAGCGGCAAGTTATGGAACGTTGCTACTTTCAGACGTGTACGTTATGCTTGATTTCTAGGCCTTCAGGCACCTGTGAATTTAGGTCGTTGCATCACAAAAATAACTCTACTCGATTTGGAAGCGGTTTGTGAATTTTAGGCGTGGAGAATTTACTAGTCTGTCAACTGAAGAATGGCTGTGAGTGAAAGATTGTAGCGCGGTCTGATTTTTTTCTCCGACTGTTTGTATGAAAGACGAGCGAACCCAACTCAATAATTGCGTCTTTTTCTCTCGCTGCTTGTCTACCGTGTACGGCCCATTCCAAAGTTTCCGTGGCTTGTAATTGAGCCTACCATTCGTAATGAATTAGTAGATTATACTACTGTTTAGGATTTGTGCTACCTACCTTCATTTTTTATCCAAAGAGCCTTTTAGTAGACTTCATACTTTTCTCTTTTGGTGATTTATTTTTTTAAAGATAAGCTTTTTATATGATCCATTTCAACATAAAAATTGACAATGGATCCTGCGTTTAGTCGAGACGTAGGTCATTTACGTGCTGCTAAGTGCGCATGTATGTTTTAAATTACTGAAAATTTGCATTTTATCTTTACAGATATCTGCACTCGTACACTGGTTAAAGTTTGACCCTGAATTACTCCTGCATCACCATGAATATTTTTTGCATACTCACGGAACTCTAGTTTCTAGCGGAACGATTTTCGCCATTGGCTAAATACATCTTGTAAAGTGTGTGATAGTAATCTTATTCAAAATGAAAATTAATTATATATATAATAAACCAAGTAATAAAGGATTAAAAGCTTAAGAACAGGCACAGCACAATTTTCGCAGAGTTAAATGACTCACCCAAAATCTCCATTTTACATTTCACGGCAATATCTTGTCAGATAGTCTCGAGTACTCTGAAGTTTATGTGACAAATTTATTTATAACAGTTCAAAGTATTCTTTCTGTGCAAATTTATTTTAATCTCTGAGGTTTTCCTGAGATTACTTAGTTTAGGTTGTACTTGAAAATTATGTACAAAATCCTATCCATGGCCCCAGAAGAGGAAACATTATTTTTTGCTGAATTTCAATGATCCCTTTGTCCTTACCAAATAGACCCATATATATCACATTCATCACGTAAACGCTATTAGGAAATCAACTCTACAAAATACCCCTAATAATATGGTTAAATCTCATCTGGTAAAATTCTCGGTGATTTAAACTAATTATGTTACAAAGAAAGAATATTGTTAAATATTCCCATTAAATTAATTGTAAACACATCATCGCAGCTCGCAAGAGTATCTGTAAATATAAAATTCGAAAGGTAAGGTCTAAAATGAAATGTTTAAGCAATTCATTTAATGCTGCGGAAATTATGCAGTCCCTTCTGTTGTTCTTTAGATCACAAATATTCCTTTCATACGAGCCGTTTTGTATATTTGTCGATTTTATTTTCAAATAATATATTATTATTTATTTTAGTGCTCCCCTTGCGCTAATTTAGAAGGAATTCCACCTATTTAAGTATAAAGCTGCCACCTTTACGCGTCATAAATAACGTAGATAAGGTCCCAGACTGTTTCAAGTAAATTTTGGGTGGGCCATTTTAAGCACGTAATATTATTATGGAGCTGAAATCCACTATAATGTTAATTGTATTGTTTTTTTGTTGTAGAATTGCTATATCAAAGGTATTTAGGGTAATTTTGTACTAGTATTATTATAACGATGCTAAAACCCAATATAATTTTTTAAATTAATTGTTTTTTGTCATAGAATAGCTATGCAAAATGGATTTTGGGTGTGTTATTTTGAACTAGTAACATATTTATGAAGCTTAAACCCAGTATAATTTCTGAAATTAATTGCTTGCTGTCATTAAATAACTATGCAATTTTTTTCTTTTATCATGCTTGGTTTAATGCTTAAACTTCCTCTGTTCCTCTTAATTCGTTGTATTTTTTCATCCCATTACGGACACCCATTACCGAACACATAGGCAAAATGAGTTTGTAGTTTCATGTTGCCCACCACGCACTAAAGTAATGCAGTGTGAGGGAAAGCGATATGGAGCCTGGTTCAATCGGATTCATCTGCTCGCCCCATCCCTTGGTCCCTATGGTCCCCAACACCATTATGGGGGAACGGTTTTGGGAAAGGGATGACGTCAGAGTCTGAGGATTCTGGGATGGGGAGGGGAGTATGGGGAGGAGGAAATGAAGAGCAAGGCCTGAGAAAGCAGGAATCGAGATATTCTCTGTTCCTGCTGGCTTTACCAAAATCCTACGGTGAATTTTGTATGAAAAAAAACACCTCAATGTAAAGGAAATAACGAAACAATGCCCTGGTGAACAGGAATTACATTTAAAAGCTACTGGGGAGCGTGGAATGCGAAGGAAGAGGTTAGGAATTCTGTACGAAGTATAAAGAGGTAGACCGTAATAGGATTCTAAGGGAGACCGTCATTGGAGAACGATGGCGGGACATAGATATCTACATCTATTTATTACCCTGGGAGCCGTCGCACGAGCATGTGGCAGGGAGTGTTAGGACATCAGCCGTGTAAAGGTGTATGGGGTAAGGTTTTAGGAGGTGAAATGGTGACGTATCGGAGTGTATTTAGTGGAGATCAGTTTTTAATGTGGTCTCTTATTGTGCGCGGAAATAACAAGTTTTTGTACCTATCTGTTCGGCGATATATCTATCTTATTTTATCGCTAAAAAAATTTTAAGATGTAAACTTTTACTAAAACCACTCGATTTATTAAACAACGACCCAGGTTTCGATGTGCATTCACATTCTTTTCAAAAAGACCTGAAGATGACGTGAATGCACATCGAAACCTGGGTCGTTGTTTAATAAATCGAGTGGTTTTAGTAAAAGTTTACATCTTAAAATTTTTTAAATGATGGAATACCACCAAGTGAGACTGACGAAAGTGAGCGTTATTTTATCGCATCCGTCAGACCTAGAGATGTAGTGATGCGTCATGATGATATTCTCTACGTCGCTCTGAAACACACAAGTTCCGAAAATCTCAAGCAATCTCAAACCGAGCGTGTAGCCTCCGGAGTCTCCAGGGGCTCCCATCTTAGTCCCTCTAAATGGTGATGAACACTATATGTTCACTCGTTGCAGTTTTTAACGCAGCATGCAGCTTTTCTTTGTATTTTATTATTTTTTTTCGCTACACCTTTATGACCAGGGTCCCAAATGCTCGCGGCGTATTCGAGGTGTGGCCTAATCAAAGCGGAATATCATCACTCTGACTTTTTTATCCGAGAAACTTCCTATTATACGCTGTACAAAACTTAAATATGAGAGAAAATGAAATAGTGTACCAGAATTTGGGATTTTTAAATGAAGGTTTTCTGAAACTCCACCAAAATGCTGGTAAAATACTTAAAAAAATGAACATGGATGGGGACGGGTTAGGGTTAAGTAACAAGCGTCAATGGGCTAGGGGACAAATTTTGAGAAATAGTGTTAAAAATTCTTTACAACATTACATTTCGGTAACTTGTGTCATTCTTCATAGGAACTGATTTTTTTCGAAAGTAATTATCACAAATTCGGTTGTTTCAAACGAGTGCAAAAACGGCAAGAGCAGAGATTGATAGGACTCGATAATAGTTACTTGGGGTATGACTTGTGACGTCATCAGCCCGGCGCCCAATGAAGTATTGTTTCGCGGCGCAATTGGTGGGCTAATAATTTAACAATGAACCTTTGCTTGTCGTTGGCAAATGCATTGTCATTTAGATCTACATCTCTCTCATCTTCATGTCATGTATATTGCATCATCAATCAGTATTTGTGGACAGTTTGAAGTAGAAAACAAGAATTGCATCTATTTGCTAGTAATTTTTTTCCTTGCATGATTTTACCATCATAATAACAGGTTCATTTTTTCTTCTATCCTCAGGTAAGGGATCAGTTTTACTCCAAGCTTCAATAATCGTCTCAGCCGACTACAAGGGATTAGAGATTCAAGCAACGGTACCGTTGTAAGTAGCGTGTATTATTGGCCTTGTAAAGTTCTACATTGTAATCTTTTTGGCCTTTAATTCCAATCAGATTGTTCTCTCAAATTCCAAGAATTTCCCGATTAAAGAACCGCGTTTGGGTGGAGATGGAAAATTTTCATGACCAGAGAGGAACTTGAGCAAGATTTTTCTCCAGGAGCTCTTGAAAATTCTCTGAAATATCTGAGTGCGACATAAGAAGCCTGGGGGCATAAAACGCTTCCGAGAATAGATTTTGAATGGGATAGAGTAGGACATCAAATTTCACGCGAAACATTGAAAATCACCGAGGATTTCGATAACGTTTTTGGCTTTTAGAATGTAAATTATTTGATGCACCTAATCGCCTTTACTGCAACCCTGTATCGTCTTTACTGCCTTGTAAGTGTCTCAAATCCATTCAAACGACCAATCCACCCACCATCTTACACCAGAGATATTTTTATCCGTCTCTAGTCACTACAACCAAACTGTTTTATTTTCAATATTATCATAATATTCCTCAGAGCCATTTTTTTCTCACACCACCCATAAAAGTACCCTGAAAATGCGGATTCAATTTTCAAATTACGTTGTTGTGGCGAGATGGTTACATTCGTTCGGTGACTTTTAATGACTTTTGGGGCAATTTTCTAAGTGTACGGAGATTGAATAAACGCACTTTCATTTCTGCGAAGCAGTCATTGTTGCTTGTTATTGTTCTATTATAATTTTTTGGTAATATAGACTAAAGGTAAAAAGTTTTTAATTTAACATATATCGGTTGTGAAAAAACTCTGTCTTCTATTCTTCCATTCATTAGTTTGTTTCCCTGATGGGTTAAATTTTGGACGGATCTCACGTTCGTTTAGCTCTGTTGCGGTTTGTAACATGAATTTCCTCAGAAAACAAACTAAATCCCCCCTCCAAACTTTTTGATGCCCACGAAATTCCGCAGTTGCAATTATGTTCTCTTGCGAGTGACTCATTAAAGGTAATGCCGTGGTGGGTCTTTGTGGGTGGATGGGTCCTCAAAACTTTTCCCTTTTCCCTAATGACTTTCAAATCCCTAATTGTCAGTTCAAAACTACTATTATCCTCTCCGCTTATTTCCGCTCAGATTTATCCCTATAAATACCTCTTTTCTGATTGTTGTCCCATTGTGTATTTATTAAAATTGAATTCATTTTTAGTTCAGTTTTGTCCATAAATTTTTCCCATCTTCTTTGAACTGAAAATGATATAAGTACATATAATTATTATTTTTTATACGCTACTGTTCTTTCAGGTCTTGTTTTTATGGGTTAGAATATTTAATTGAGCTTTTACCTTAAGGTTTGGGTTTAAAATTACCCAACACTTGGTTGGGCACTCAAAGGGCTAATCATGTAGTAGCTGATTTTGTTGTCCCATACCCTGGTTTTCATTGTTCAAACTAACCGCAGCACATTATTTCATTCATGATCATTAAAATAGCCATGTTATTAGGTTTTATTTAATTGTTGTTCTTGATTTTGTAATTATTTATATCATTCTTAAAACTTAAGTGGAATTTCTACGCTGCGTCCAACGATTTTTAAGCGATGCAGTAGTATTATCATAGGCTGACAGGATATAAATTTAAACTAGGAAACTAATACTAGGGTTCCCTCATTACTCGTGGAGAAAAATTTACGCATTTGTACGCCGGTGATTTAGGAACTGCGAAAAATGTGCGTTTATGAGGCCGTATGGCGAATGAATGAATACTGAACTCATCAAAAGGGGTAAATTTTAATTTAGACGTATTGTACCTTGCATGGCTTCACGATTGCATTCATCCGTCATGGCTTTTACGCCCGCATCCGTGAACATACACGCCGTATTGATGAGGATTGTCGACGGGTCGCGTTGCGTGGGAGGAAAAATGTAGAGGTTGCTGACGCAGATGCAACCCGAATCACTCCAATGCACAGCGGGTCCATGAATATTTAGTGATGAAAGTCCTTATTCATGGTATTGCTAGAATTATGTGTGATGGAGGTATGACTGGCATCTGATTCTCTTGCGTGTGTGTGAATTTTTAAGCCGTGTAGTTTTTTATTTGTCTACATACGTGGCAAAATGAGTCATTCACTAGAGTACATGCGGTTACTACCTGCTATTACTTACCACTGAATTCTGGGAATTTTTATCAAATGCATGGATCGCGACATTGAACAGCTGCATTTAATTAGCGAAGTTCGATCATTATATGGGTGTAAAGTTATCCGTCGTTTAAGGTGCCTAATAAATGCAGGTTCGGTTTGCTTTGGCTGTGGGAATATTTTTTATAATTTCGTTATAATAAAACACATCAATTATTTACTACGCTAAAAAGTAAAGGGTAATAAATTATATGATGCCGCAAGAATGTCATTTCTTCCGACTAACAATTTAATTCATGTACGTCCTGGTTAATTTAATTCATGTAAATCCTGGAATACGGAAGAGAGAAGGTGAATTTAAAAGTGAACCTGAGAGGAGATAAATTAGACCAAGTCGATTTCTTCACCTATCTCGGAGGTATCATCACGAGGGACGAAAGAAGTACAACGGAAATCAAGTGGAGAATAGCCTAAGTTAATAAGGCGCTCATGGGAAAAAGACAACCTCTCTGCTCAAAGAAGATAGGACTACAATCCAGAAAATATTGTACAAAAACATTCGTGTGGAGCGTAGCACTATATGGATCGGAAGCATGGACCATTGGAAGAGCTAACCAGAATAGACTAGAAGCCTTCTAAATCTGGTGTTGGAGGAGGATGATTAAGGTAAAATAGACGGACAAAATAAAAAAATGTTGAGTTTACAGAAGAGTAGAAAGAAGAGGACCATCTGGAACACTATAGATAAAAGAAGTATCTGATGGATTGGACACTTCCTGAGACACAATGAGTCTGTGAAGAACATAATTGAAGGCAAAGTAGAGAGAGAAATCCCCGGATGAAGACCCAGGAATAAGTTCATGGACCAAGTAAAGAGGAAAGTATACATAGGAAGAGATACAAGGAGGTAAGGGAACTAGCATTAGGTAGGGAAGGGTTAAGGATTGCGGTCAACCAATCTTATGACTGTACAACCAGTGATGATGCGTGTTGAATTGATCTCAAAAATGGCATTAACAATTTTGATGAGGCATCATGTCTTGAGAATTTTTAAACTTAGGAAGATCTTTAGACATATTATGATTTTAAGTATAATTCGTTAAATAATCAAATTTGAGTCCAAAGAAGATCTGCGGTCCAAATAATGAAAAGCATACGGAAATTAGTGCGGAACTCATGGTAGAAGATTATATCTTACGATTTCTATATTTTAAGTTAAGGAATAGTTTTAGAAGTTACGCTTTCTTCAGGTTACTGCCGAAACTGGTCGTGTATTCTCTAAATTACTATGGAAGTAACAATGTTTAACTTACTACAATATCAACTTTTCACCAAGTGAAGCGTTCAACTTTAGAATTTAAACTTACTGGTTTGCAGCTAAGCATAATTGAGATCAAATTAATTATTTCAGATGGCACATTCTGTAGCTAGAAAGTTGAGTGTTTGATGGACTTGTGTATAATCAACATAACACCAAAATATGATTTGCCTCTCTCTTTTTTTCATGAATTCAACTATATTACAATCCAATTGGATGAAAAACTCCAGGAATGTTATACTTATAATACTGCATATTCGCAGAATTTCTACTTTCATTGTGATTATTAGAATTGTTGCCTACCAAAATTTGATAGAATAATGAAATAACATAACTGCTCAAGTAGATAAGTGTCGCTATAAAATTAGTCACAATAGTTGAAAAGCCAAAGGAGAGAGAGTGGGGCAGAGATAGGTATTAAAAGTGGGAGGGGTAAAATGGAAAATTATGAGGACGTATCTTGCGATAAAAACCTTACAAAAAAGAATTCGTGTCTTCCCTTTTTCCTTCAATACCCGGAAGGATTAACGTGGACGAATAGGCAGTCTCTCCTGTGGTGTAATATTCTCTTTTAATATTTAACAGTAGACCTTTAACGAACACCTTCCGGAATTTTTTGTGAACCTTTCGTTAAATGAAACATGGTGGCTGTGTCCGTCATTATCGCGTGAAAAATAGCAAAACAATATTTCCTGAAGCCTTCAATAATTATCTCCAGAGCCTGAAACAATTAAAAGATAGTATCAACTCGTGTGGTAAGCAGGCATTTCAAATTGATCGAGTCGAGAGTGTAATGATGGTAACTTATAACTTTGTTTTTATGCATGTTTTTATTTGGAACGACGTCAAAACACGGGTCGCCCCAAATAAATACACGTGGAGAAGTTAATTTATAAGTCATCATCATTATGTTAACAATTTTAATAAAGTTACGCCACCAATAATGTGAGTCTAGTTTTTTTTTTGTTTTTAGATTTTCACAGCGATTAGATGCACTAGTATCAACCATTTACGGGTATACTGATGCGTGGTGAACTCTTTCGTTTCGTTCTGAAAAACGTTTCGTTTCTCCTGCTGGAAACGTCGTCAGGAGACTGAAGAAGATGTATCCATTTCATCTGGTCGGACCGTTGGAATACTGACCATTTCTGTCATGGATTAAAAAAAAATAAAAACCCAATATATAAAAAATCAAATATAAAAACAGAAAATGTGTTAATGATTGATTGTCACACCCATATTTTGGGAAAGGTATCTTTTCCACACACTGCTTGAGTGATAACCATCATCCCTATTAAAATTTATAGTCCGTTTAGATATTTCTACTGCCTCTCTAATTAGTCGTGGATAATAAGCAGATGTTCTTGCAGTGACTTTGGCCTCATCCAGGAGGATCTTGTGCCCTGGTCCCGACATGAAATGATCGGCGATAGCTGAAGTCTGCCATTGTCTCGCCTTTAGCGCACTCTTAAGCTCTTTCAGTCTGGTCTCAATCCAGGTTTTAAATCCATGACAACAGTGGTCAGTATTCCTACGGTCCGACCAGATGAAAACGGATACATTGTCTTCAGTCTCCTGACGACGTTCCCAGCAGGAGAAACGATACATTGAGCCATTAAAGTTAACCACGGAGCAGTATACCGGGAAATGGTTGATGCTAGTGAATTTGAGTCTAGATTGGCAAAAATGGAGAGGATTACACGAGATGGGGAGGAATATCGCGAGAAAAAAATTCGAACGTCCAGAAAATTCCGGGATGAACGCGGATGAATAACTAACATGCTTCGGAAAGGAGGAAGAGGAGGATTCATGCCGGAAGGGACAGAAGGAAGTTTGTATGAAGGGCGAATGAGAGTGGGCGGAAAAACGCTGGGCGAAATGATGTTGTTGGAATTGAGGAAGTAGCTGGTGAACTGTGTGTGGGAAGTGGAGCCAGAATGCGAAAGTTGAGGAAAATGTAATCGGAGGGACTGGTTGAATTGAAATTCAATGAGCTCTTTGTGTTTGGTCACTTTCATCAGTGATACTAATAATTCCATCCCTCGAAATAAATTACACCAGTGAAAAAGTGTACCTTGCTAATCAGTGTAATGGAATGTCTCCTCGGATATTGATAAACGCAGTTAAAAAGTTTCTAATGTGTTGCATTTGTTTTTTAAATCCTTTATAATACTGTAATATAAGGAAAATAAGCATAAAAACCGAGTAATTGACGAATTACATAACACAAAATTTAAAGTTACTTAACACAAATTTTGGACCCAATATCTCAGTGAGCAAGAATTAAAATTCCTTATTTTATAATGATTAAACATTGTGGTTGTTTTTACCAACATCCGTTCAAAATTTCAACTTTCAAAGTGTCTGGAAAAAATTATCATAATATTTTCAGTCCTAAATAGTTGTATTGCTTGTTATCTTTATTAATAATTCGTTTTTTGGCCTAACATTTCTCCTATTGTTTGATTTCTGTGTGTGTTTGTGTATTTTGTATACTGTGCTTCATTTATTTTTTGCATCTGCCTTATTCCTAAATGTACGACAAGGAAAGTGATGGAAAGTAGTGCAAAATATAAGCGATGAATTTCTCCCCTCACGAAAGTAATCTTTTAGTATGCTCCCTTTGTCTTACCTTATTTTCCTTTTTTTTCAGCGGCTACCCATCCTTAAAGTCGCCTAACAATTAACATTTTTTCGCCTGACATTTTTTCTTTAGCATGATACTGAATCGATTCTTGTTTGTCATTCTCTTTTAAAATATCTTGCTTGCAACTTTACAATATTTTTCTTCAACATTCGTATAACTTCAACTATTCTCTCTCGATTTTGTTTAATTGTTCCTGCGTTTCTCTTCTGTTTCTTTCTTATGCTTTCAGTGGTATTTTTATTGGGTTTTGAAGGATATACTGCTTAAAAAATTTATTGCTGAAGCATTAGGGGAGGTGGTTAAAAATGAATTGGTAATAATCCATTAATATTTCTCAAGGGAATTTATCAGGTATAAAACTGGATCAAGCATGTGAAAGCAAACATATTATTCAAATTACCACTACAAAAGTTATTAGACTTGTCGTAGTGACAAATTAAAACCTGTATTTGAATTGAATTTTGCGTTTGTATTATCTTTAATTTCAAATATTTATATGTCACCTCGCACCTTATAGGTCTCGTGATTTTTGGGATAGCGGGTCCATCCACTGATCTGGGTTAAGATTGAAATATAGAACTTGCCTCAAAAAACCGTCGTCAAGAATAGGACAGGACCGAATTTTCTTGATCTCTTCGGCGCGGACATTTTTCTTTCCCGGTTCCTTCTCCGCCTTCGCCTCAGACAAAATATTGGTTCACTGCAGCTCCCAGCATTCCATATTTAATTCTAGTTCCCTCACCTCGTGGGTTCTACAGTAAGACATCGAAGGCTTTTGCTCTTTCCTGGGTAGAATTGGAGGAAAAGTTTCGATATGCTACAATATAACCAATGTCACATCACTTTCTATTACTGCACTATTGCAACACACGCTTTGAATAATATCGATTATATACTGTTTCCTAATGGCAACCAAAAGATTAACGAGGGCTTCTCAGATCGATCCCACTAGCCCATTGCGTTTACCCTACCGAGTTGATCCGGTCAGATCATTCTGAGATCGACTGGCAAACGTAGCGATCAACACTTAGAATAGAGAGGGAATGCTTAAGAGGGTAACAGAGGGGAGAACATTGGAGAAGCGTGGATGAGGAAAGAAACGAAGAAGAATCATAGGCCTGTTCCAATCAGAGATTATGCACGCTTAGTACCCTTATGTACTCTTTTCGAGTGTCATTTTTCGGATGTGACGTCGCATAGCGTGGTTCCAATACGTTAGAGCGCATCATGATTAGGGCGCTAGTGCACAAGGAAGGTAAGCGTATGACACTGTGCCAACGCAACATCAGCACACGGTGATACCGCGCCAATATCGCGGCAACTCTCTTGACAACACTATCACCTCAGTGCGACGCGACAACACTATCACCTCAGTAATGGCGTTTTATGCCACGATATGTTGTAGAAGGACTGGGATATCACTGTCGTCCATTACCGTGTTTTATTTGGTTTCCCTTTCCTCGATAATTCTCTTACCAACTAGTGCTCTCTGCTCTATCTTTATTTCGAATTGCGCTCATCAACTGATATAGTTCTGACTTTGTACACTGGGAGACCTTGGCGCTGGCTACCTTAAGAGCAGAAAAGTGCGTGAAGTGCGGGATAGGGCGCACCCTACGGATTGGAACACGGTCATAGACGCAATCTGGATAGGGAGACAATTTGAGGAATTCAAGCGGTATCTCATAGCGGATCACGTATAGGCGGGAAGACTGAACGATATGTAAGAAATTAGGGGTAGGTTAGAATAAGCACTGTCCATAAACCTACCGATCAGCTGGTAGAATATTTTAATGAATGTAGTGCCTCCCAAAAACATGTAGTCAAATATAAATTACCTGTAAACTCATGTATCCCAGGCCCTGATGACCGATTCATCCTGGTTTCATCAAGGCAAGGTTGCGGAAAACCAAATGAAAGAGGATTTTGACCTCGCGGAATCCGAATCACGACTCTTATGCATGGAAGACCCTTGAGTGTTCTATGACGAGTGACTTTCACGTGAAGCGGCTGCCGGCCGCCGAAAAAAATAAAGTATTTGGCCGTTCTTCTCGGGCTCGGCGAACCTTACGACGCCTCCGCGTTTTTGGAGCGTTCGCAGTTTTTTTGTTGGCAGTCGCCAGTGAAGTGAAAAACCAACTGGGTGAGGAGTGGCATCGGTCTCTGTTGTTTGCGCGGGGATCGGAGAGGCGAAAGAGTCCCGACTTTCCAAGCGGAACCCGCAAGGCAGACGAAAACAGCCGAAAGAAAAACGGGTCCCTGGAATCCTTGCCAAGAGGGGAAGAAGGAAAATATAATTTGTCTATTTTGGCGAAGGTCGAAATCTCTTATAGTTTTCCTCAAATTTGTTTGCTACTAGATTCCACTGTCTCATCTAACCGCAACCGGCATCTTTGAAATGGAGATATTTGTCTTTAAGATTTTTCACTTCGATTTATTCAATTATTCGTTTTCGTTAAGATATCACCGAGGTGATTCCTGTGTCAATTTGTATAAAAAGTAGTTTCTCTGTCTGTCTGCATGCCCACAAATACCCTTCTCACCTAAGAACACTCGTCGTGAGTTCATTTGTTCGCTTTTCGTCATTTTTACTTTGCATGATTTAATCAGAAAGACTTGTTTAACAAAGGTGTAATAGCATATCATCAAGTTACATGATAGGCTTAGTTTGTTTGAAAAATTCAGAACTGGTGTGTTTCAGAGTGACACAGAGAATATTATCATGACGCCTCACTACATTTTTAGGTCTGACAGATGCGATGAAATAAGAGAAATACATTGTTTAACAGATAGGTACAAAAATTCGTTCTTTCCGAGCACAATAAGCGACCTCAATAGAAACTGAGCTCCACTAAATTCGGGTTTTCCCCGCGTTGATTCATCTTTATGGGCAACAGTTCCACTTGCGTTACAGATAGTGTTGTCCTTCAGGACATTTTATCAATAAAAATGAATCAACGCCGGAAAAACCCGAATAAACGGTATCACCGTGAAAACCTCCGTACCATTCTTAATGTTGCCATTGAAGAATCATTAATTTTTTTATTTGACAAAAAGATCACATACAGCATAAAGTCATTTTACAATAAACATATAACAAACAAAAAAGGATACACGTAAAAACATAACAAGGAGAAGGTAGCAAATAATAATGCAACATGGGGGATAGTACAAATAACTTTTTTTGGGAATGGCAAATTGCTAGGATGGCGAAGACGGTGGAAGATAGGGTAAAAGGTCATCAGGAAAAATGGCTCACAGGAAGGGAATTTAAGAGAAGAGAGGCGAAAAATGAGAGAGCGTTTGGAAAGTGATAATCTAGGAATATGGATATGGAGCAATGAGTAAGTTCTGGTATGTCGGGAGGGTATTCTGAAATTTATCAAGAAAACAAGGTCGAGGCAGTCAATGGTTGAGTTCAGTGTGCTATGGATAAGTTTAAGATCGGTTTTTAGGATGATATGATCAAGTTTATTAACAGAGAGTGAGGAAAAGACATCATCAGAGGGTAGATTGTGGAGATTTGGCCCTCTGTTTTTAACAATACGTTCGAATAAGTTAGGGATATGTTGCAGGGATTTAACATTAATAACGAAACATACACATTTTGACCAGTATTAGAAATATCGATAGCGAAATGGAAGGTATCTTTCAGGCCGCTGTACTCAGTACATTTTATTGTACAAACGAATGTATCATAGAATGTACAAAAGCATGAATGGAATTAGAGCATGTTCTATTTCTCATCTTTCGTTCAGACAATCCAAAAATATGCCGTTTTGCACGGTAAAATTTTCGTCGTGAAAGAGTTCCTACATTTGTTTGTTCAATAAAATGTGCCTCATAAAACGTCCGTTCCAGATATAAAATTAAATTTCATCATGATTGCTCTAGAACCTAATAATTATCACTAGCTACTGGTAATTCATCGCAAGTCCATTTTATTTATGAGCAAGGTGTATTGCATCGAGAGAGTGTTGCAAATGGTAGACTAATGATATTCAGAATTACCTGGTCGGTGTCCTAATCTTGATGGTGATAATATAATACGCAGAATGATCAAAAGATAATACAAAGGTTTCGCTGTGTTTAGTACATCGGGTGTCTGCTATCGGGTAGCTCGGGTGTCGCAAATAGGCCACACGCGGAGGTATACCTGCAAGCAGCCACCCATCAGTAAAAATGTCTCTAATATGGAGCATTTGAGATTAGGACTATACAAAAATCTACCTGTCAGATGGGAGAATGCGTAAATAATTTTTGCGTCCTAACCCCTCTGGACTTACATATCCCCGGCGTCGGTTGAGTAGAGGATAGACGTAGATGATGGAAAAATTTTTTGGTCTGTTTTCAAAGGTAATGCAATAAATTTTGGAAGCGTGAATAGTGAAGGGAGAAACTGTTTCAAAAACCTCTTTGGGGAGTCATTTAAATAAAATTTAATCCAACTTTTCCACCCTCATTTTCGGGCAAATGTTCCGGCGTGTATAATGATCGTCAAGGGGCCGATAAACCATTGGCTTTGGCGCATGGTTTCAAAATTACCAGAATTTTAGAACTTCGGTGAACCGTGACTCCAAAATTGTATTTTCCTAGAATCCTCGGTGATAATGTTGAGTTCCAGGCATAACTTGTCTGGAACTACATAGAACCCACGTTGAAAAACGAGCCAGGCGTAGATTTCCGTACTGTGTATACCTATAACCTTCGCTTTAAGGGTTCGAAGCTTATCGCATGCATTTTAAAAGATGGCTACTGGAGTTGGACCAATTTTTCTCATAGAAAAACCCAATTTAGGATTGATTTTTTGACTTTCTAGGATTTCAAAATGTTAACATTCTTTCTACGCTAGTTTGCACTATTTTCTATTTTAATTATTAGCTGAGATATAGTATCATCACTGGCACCATTGCCTGAGCATTTATTACGCTTGGATCTGGCATTCATTTACCAACAAAGACGGCTATATTCATCATTCGGCAGCATTCGTATTCCTTATAAAATACAATTAAATAGAATAATCCACCACTCAAACCCGAATGCTGGTCTTGTGTGGGCTTAGGAAAGAAGGCAATCAGGCTTAAATCAATTCTTCAAGAGGGGAATATAATCATGAGTTGGTTTTATGTTACCTGCATTGGCATTCATTGCCCAAGAAATTCATCGAAATTATTTACCCATATGCCCTTGATTAATTGTAGTCGTAGTTCAGGTTACGTAAAATATTGCATGATATCATCTATTCTAAAATTGCAATTGACACTTAAGCCATGGTAAGTGCTTGATATATTTATGTTGGAATTAAAACTGCATTCGTTTTCGGTTTCAATGGTTCTCGGTAATTTTCGAGATCCTTAAAATTCATTATAAATTATTGTTGCCAAAGACGAAGTATAAATAGACGGATAGGATCTGAAAAGAGGTACAAACTAGAATTCTACGGGATTAGGCCATATGTGGCACTATCTGGAGAAAGAGGTCCACATGGGCGGGTTATTAGAACCTTGGGCTCGCCGGAGAGCGCAGAGGAAACACGGAGGGAATACAATTGAATTGCTATGAGAAAAAAATCTGCCTGGACCGGGAATTGAACTCCGTACCTATGGCTTCTTGGGCCAGGCCTGGGTAGCGTAGTGGCCCGCGCTTTGGGTAGAAAAGCCAATGGTCCTTGGTTCAATTCCCGGTCCGGGCAGAGTTGTTTCTCATGTCAATTTCATTGTATTTCACCGCCGTATTCGCGGTAGGCCTGAATACTCTGTATACAAAAGTGGGAAGTAAATAAGTATTCAACAACTTTCCCATTTTTCCACAGTTCTTGGCTAATCGAGACTTTGCACATTCTAAACCCCGCTCTCCTTTGCCAGCTTGCAGTTCCCGTTGCGTAGCCTCTCCGGATGCAGAGGATGGGAGAAAGGAGATACGTTGTTCATCTGCATGCTCAAGAGGATTCTGAGTGTAGGAGTGCGAGTCTGCGAGTGGCGTGTACACTTATAGGCAATCCTTAGAGACACAACTAATTCTTAAGGAACTCAACAGAGGATGAAGTCGCTCAAGGAAGACCCTAGGGCAAATAAATACATAGGACGTTTAACATCAGAGCTTCGAGGGGATTGAAGATTTCGCTGGGAAAAATACAGAATAGATGGCCGCAGACAATCCATCTTAGGATTGAATGACTAATGATGATGATCAATATTTGTGTATTTTTATGTAACTGCCAATTCAAATGAAACCCTGAGTTTTGGCGAAGTAGCCGAATTGCGAGACCAGGTCGCTCACATTCAAGCAGAAGAAAGGAGACGCTCTCACAGGATTTGACCCATATTCAGTACTTCAGGACGCAGACTCCCTAATAGAAGGAGACAGGACTTTCATTAAGCGCGCATCTCTTGCCAATGTTGCCAAACGGGGTCTTGTTGGCTATAGCATTACCTATTATTTCGCTCGGCTTCTGCAGAAAAATTTCTGTCGGTCTGAGTGGTTTGGGTCAGAGTTCTTAGGATTAAGGTCACGAGTTCGAGTCCCACCTTGCTGAAATTTTCGCGCTGTATATAATTACCTACCACTTTCTTCCTTTTGGTTGATGGAGAGGGTAATAGAGGGGAGAATACTAGGGAAACGTGGAGAGGAAGGAAAAGGACAAAATCTGGATGAAATAAGATGAGGAAACCGATTCGAGGATTTTAAGGGGGATTTAATGGCGGAGTATGGTAGAGGGAAACCAGAACGACATACCAGAAAATAGAACGTTAGAATAAGTACTGTCTAGAAACCTACCAACTAACTGGCGGAATACTGTAATTTAATGGATCAAGTTTAGTGTATCAGGCGATATTTTGTAGAAAGGAAGTACAGATACCATGATCTCTCTATAAAAGTTTTTGTTCACTTTCCACAGAATTTTATTCACCAACCAAGGTCTCGACATAAGCTATGTCTTATGTCATGAGCTATGTACCTTGAAAATGACATAGCTCATGTTGAAACCTTGGTCGGTGAATAATATTGTGTGAAAAGTGAACAAAAACTTTTGTAGTGAGATCACGGCATCTGAAATGAAATGGTTGTTTACATTCATCCATCATTGAATTGTAGCAATGCTTTTCTTTGAATGCAAGTAATCGGGGTCTTGCATGCGTTTATTTTGTTATTTTTAATTAATTACAACATAATAATTAATGTTTTTTATATCTTTACTTCATCTTCAACAATTGATACATAGTGAAGGGATGCAGTTAAATTCATTGAAGTTGTTTCTATCTTTGTACTGAAAGAAATCACCGTATCCTATACCAATGGTACATTATTTCTAAATGAAAAATGAAATAAAATTCGGTTAAACCTTGTAGAGTTCCATGTTAATTAGTCAAAAATAACTTTTAACTACAATGGTCAGTTCACAGATCAATTAATTGCACTCCGGAATATGATTGATATCTGTATTTAAACAAGTTCTGCTCATGATTTCACTTTTTTTATATGTTCTCGAAATGGATTGAACCATACCTGTCCGTTATAACACCATTGGACACGTGTCAAATGATTCTTATTTTCACGCATATTTTTTGCCTCTGCAGCAATGTGTTTGTTTATTTGGGTTTAGCATGAATTATAAATGAGTCGATACATCATTAACTAATTGGTTACTTAAAAAGGAAAAACAGCATAGCCAGTTTTCATTGCAATATTATAGATTCCTCGATTGAGTTTTACCGGGAGGAATTGTGAATGTTGCCGGGAATATTCAAAAATGAATTGTGTTCCGAACACGGGGCTGAGGTTTTCAGGAAGTGATTCGATTGAGGTAGTAGAGCGAAATATCATTTTACCTAGAAATCAATGAATTTTGTCTCATAAAAAATATATCACTCTTCCATTGACAGAAAAAATTCAACCCCTTACCATATTACTTTCCGAGATATTTTCCAAAAAGTACCAGCCCTTTTACATGGGAAATGGTACGTGTATACACTCCAGAGAGACCTTATACTAAAAATGAGGCATTTTCTATACTTAGATCTCGTCAAAAAATCAATCAACAGTGTGTAGTTTGTGTGTTTTCTCAACTATTTTTGAAAATTAATCATATTTTTAATGCAGTAAAATCTTCGGGATCACAATAAACCTTCCGTTTTGATGGAATTTCAAGCGTATCGCGTGAAAATAATGAGTCAAGTTAAAGACTTATTTAGATATTTTCATTTGATTACTTACAATTTCTTTCATGTAAAACTATTTTATGGCACCATAAATGATGCAATATTCAATTTGTGTGTCTGACAGTTGGTGAAATTAAAACGTATATATCGAATGTGGTCTCTATTATGATTTGGGAACTACCTCGCTCGCACTATCTGAAAGGGAACTCGATCGCTCTAAAGATCTCCTGTTAGGGTTGCGGCAGAGAAGGTTGTTTACGTTCAGTGACAAGCGCCGCGATGTAACGCCGGACGATCGACCCTTTTGCCCTTGCAGGATCAGATAAGAATGTCGGGCAGTTACGTCCTAGAAATTACGTTGTCCCCTCGGTCCAAGCCTTGTCAATTTGGAGGAGACGCGACATCATACTACGTTTGGACTGGCCTCGATGAAAATATCTTTGGGGGTCACACGATGAGGTATTTTGCTGATGGGAGAAATTCGCAATGCGGCTATTATTGTCCGGCATTACTTGAAATTGATTCAGAATCGTCCAGTTTTGCTCTGAGTGTTGTAGTAAATCAAACTTGATGTGATCCACAGTTTTATTAAAATAAGTACTACCAGTTTCATCAATCATGACATCATCAGGAACGCTGCATTAACGTTGATCGGAATACATATAATCAGATATAGTGAAACCTGCCTTAAGCAGAGCCTGAGTCAAACGGAAACCTCTATTTTCCGGAAAAAAAGTTGGTCCTGGCGATCTTGATAAGGTTTTACATGCATTTGGTACCCGGTGTTAAACGGAAACTGTCAAACGCGGAAACGGAATCCATTCCCGGGCACGTGAATCTGGGTTAAGCGGAATTGCAAAAAAAATTCCATGCACAACTTTGACAATTGTATGTCTGAGAGAAGATGGTGTGGGTGGGGTGGGTAGAGAGGGGGGGAAGAAGGGAAGGGGAGAGGGTGAACTATTGTGGAAAGTTGGTGTGTCCTCTCCCCTTCCCTTCCTTTCACCCCTCTCAACCTCCCCCCCCACCCCGCCATCTCCCCTCAGACATATACATGGTGGTTGGGGGTCATAACTCCCAAAATATTTCTCCCAATCTAAAACTCTCCATTATTTCTTTTTCCCAAAATACAACACTCCCAATACATTTTATCTCCTAAAATACGAAACTCCCAAACTATATAAAATGTTTTTTCTCCATGTATCTTCCATTGGTACGTTCAATTGATTATAGTTTGTTTGTTTATTTCTACCATAACCATGGCCAAAATTATTGTTAAAGATAATCGCGTATATTTACACACTGATGTTTTTTTGTATTTACGACAAAATAAGGGCAGGAGTATTGTTTATTGGAGGTGTCGAGAGTATCCCGCATGCAAACCTCGAGTGAACACAACTAGAGCTGGCCCTGGAGTACAAAATAAAAAGCAACACTCTGAACATTCGCATGCTCCAGACAGTGAAGCAGTTAGTGCTTTGAAAGTAATCGTCTCCATAAAGCGAAAAGCAGAAGAACATCAAGGAGCTTCGCCAGCACAAATTATGGGAACCCTTCAAGATGTTCCAGCTGGAGTTCTGTCTCAACTACAATAAATACTTGTGACAAAAAATTTTGGAATTTTCAATTCTGGGATTTTTAGGATTTTGGTTAATTTTGTTCTTTGGGAATTTTAGTGGTTAGGAGTAAGTGGCTGGGAATTTTGTATTGGGAGAAATGTTTTGGAAGTTATGACCCCCAATCATATACATATTGTCATGTCCCAAGGAACATTTAAAGGGGTGCGTAGCTCAAGGGATCGCAATATCGAAATGAGGTGGCTCCTCAAGGTTCAATGAACATAGACTCATTTTAAAGTATAAGGTTTATTTCAATTAAGCCTCCAATTGCTTTTACATCTCGACGAGTTGAGCTGGCTACAGGGCAGACAGGCTCTCGAAGGCTGGCTGTGGAGAGTTGGCTCGAAGTTCTGGCGTTGACTTCCTGTCGAAGCTCGTCCGAGCAGGGGTTCCCCGTCAGTGAGTTATTGAACATCGTTGGTTCGACATCTGGGGTTTATATATGATTCTAACCGGATAGAGCTTCCCCCTCCTCCTCAAGAGGGTTTCGACACATCCCTCCCGAATTGCGTCTTACTTGAAAAACATGGTGGTCCCGGGCGAATAAAATGTGTGAAAAATAAGAATAATTGCGCGTACGTCATTTGGAGGTTGAAGAGGACGCACGTACTTTAGACTGGTTTACCCTCTAAGCGGATGTGGCTTAGAGAGCTGCGCAATTGCCAGAGTGTGACTGGATTTTTGTATGGGGGCACTGTAAACATGTGACCACATCTCATGATATGAGATTGGCATGCCCTGGACCACCCTAAGCCCGATAGTGGGTGACGTCAATATTCACCTCTGACACTTAGGGGTGGGGAGACGAGAGTCGAAAGAAAATGAATTCGGGCGAACTTTGTGGAAGGCGTGCAAGTCGGGACACGACAATATTACTTTCTCGTAGCTCTATGTACTTGCCTCCTAATTTGGTCCATGAACTGACTCCTTGGTATTCCTCCTAGGACTCATCTCTCTATTTCTCCTGGAAATCCACCGATTGCATTGTTGCTACGTTGCACCGACTGTGATGAAAGAACTCAAAAAGGTTCAATGAATGACTTTCTATACCAAATAGCCTTTCTTCTCCGTATCGCAGACTTTTGAAAATTTAACAACCTATATCCAAAAAATGTCCTCTCTTCAACATCAGGAACTTTTGTATTGGTAATTTTCGTGTTCCTACCGCGTTGAACCATTTTTATGGACGATCGTTTCGCCGGAATTCAAGTCGACTTCATCGGGTGAGGTTCATTAGGACCTGCTGAAGCCGACTGGAACGCCGGCGAAACGGTCCAATTGAAAGATCAAAATGTAAACTGAAATTATTGCTCATTTAAAAGTTCCTGATTGCTGCAAAAGGCTTCCGCGGTTTTCTTTTGTATTGGTAATTTTCGTGTTCCTACCGCGTTGAACCATTTTTATGGACGACCGTTTCTCCCGAGTTATAGTCGGCTTCATCAGGTAGGGTTCATTAGGACCTGATGAAGCCGACTGGAACGCCGGCGAAACGGCCGTCCATAAAAATGGTTCAACGCGGGGAGAACCCGAAGAATACCAATGCAAAAGAAAACTGCGGAAGCCTTTGCAGTAATCAGGAACTTTTGCATGAGCAATAATTTGAGTTTTCATTTCGATGAAGATGAAATTTTTAGCAGTAAAAGTCCTTGCCGCGACTTTCCCCGTCGGAGCCACGGGATGGCCGGAGGGATGTACATGTTGTGTGTGGGGCGGCTGAGAAACGTTCCGAGTGGGCGCCTGTCCGAGCGAGTGACCTTTCCTGTGAAGAAATGAGGGAAAGGGGGAGGAGGATCTTGAGTGGGCGCGGCTCAAACTCTGCGGGCGCGGCATCGGTGGGAACGCGAGCACATGCGACCCGGCGGCGCAGGCGGCCCGCGCTATTGGAACGGCAGAGCCTTTTAAAAGGTCGCTTATAAGCAGAGCAGTTCATCCCTTTTTCCTGGAGTGTGGGAAGTGAAGCGAGCTTATGTTGGCCGTCACAAATCGCTAGCACTGCTCTATAATATCGGTCAACAAAAACTCTTTATTCCATATGAGCGAAAAAAATTGATTTTGATAGTAATTTTCTTACTTAAACCGTATGTACAGTGAAATCTGTAATACGGTAGTTTGATCTAAATATCATTTCACCCAGAAATGAATTAATTTGGACTCATTTTATCGAAAAATAACTTACTCTTCCAAAGATTCCAAAATACAAGCCCCTTACCCAACTACTTTCCGAGATTTTTGACACGCAATGAGTCAATAGAGCGAAGGTTTCCCAGAGCAAGTCAGTTAATACCGCAGAGGCTCGTTTGCATAACAATCCACGTTCATCTATTGATGTCTTTGCATTGCATTGACCTACTCAATGTTGGTTTGAGGTCTCAGAAATAATTTTTGATAATTTTTCGCGTTCTTACTGGGTCCAAACTGACTTACCATTTCTCAGAAAAAAGAGTTCGTAAGAGCAATTTTGCATACAATTTTGTGAAACTTTCCGCCATAAACCTCATATTTTTGTCTGTTATCTCATTAGTTTTGAATATAATCTTAAGATGGTTCTTCTCCATGTATTGTTTACCAAAGGTTGAAAAATTGGCCCAATTCAAAAAAGTGACAAATTGCTTTCAATCCACTCGGCGTACGCGGTGGGATATGCAATGGGAATATTGCGTGCTTCGTTCGCCAGGGACACCTGAGTAATTCTGCTATAAGTCTGACGTTTTATGAATGAGGACTGTAGCCTTCACGCTTGGATGGGAGTCTTTAGTTTCTTTGATATCCAATTTTCGCTCCTTTGTTGCTTGTCTGGAAAAAATTCCAAAAGTAATGTGTTCCGGGATCGGATTCTTGGAGGTATTTATCTTTGGAATTAAATTAAAATTCTAGCTGAAGAAATTCGTATGGTAACGATCGTCAAACTTTTCCAGTCAAGATCACGCCATGTTTAAAAATTAATACTTTTTGTGGCCTCTTTTCTCTGAGGAAATAAGAAAATGCCAGGAATTTCAATTGGGGTGTGACCTGGTTGTTCATTACATTAGTTTTGAATACAATCTTAAGATGGTTCTTCTCCTTTTACCTCTATTTAAAATTGCCATCAACCACACACATTCACTTGATGATGTCAAAAATAAACTATTTACGATACAAAACACATTAAATCTATTTGGAACAGTGAGCTCTCACAAATATTTCAAACACACAGCCGGATACAATACTGAATGGCCACACAAAACACGCATCCTTAAAAGCGAAATTCAAATGCTAGAAGTCACAGACCTCACACAGGCAAACAACACGCTGACATTTCAATACAAGTATTTTTAATACAAGTTTTAATACAAGATTTATCTCTAAGTTTATCTTAGAAACTAATGCGAGGGCAAGAGACCGGAGGAATTTTAGAGTTAATTATGATACTTAAAGTAAAAAGTGACGTAATTATTATATATATACTTTTGATCATTACTTTTTTATACAAAAACTTCCTATTTCTGGTTTTGGATTAAAATGCAGTACAAGGCCATTAAATCCCAGTTTACAGTCATGAAAAAAACCTATTTATTCCACCAATTTATACTCTTGCATGTTTTAGTACCTTGTAGTGCTATTTATTTATCGCAATAGTAATACTAACCAGTACTTGTATTGTGAGTAGTGTACTGCATGGTAGCATGTTCTTCTATGCATGATGTCCTAGTTTCTGGTCTGACTGCGTACCATTGTCCTGACTGCTTTTGGCGTGCGCCTGGAATCCGGGGGAACGTGAGCGGTTCTGATGTAAACTGGGATGAGTGCGGCATGCCTGGTGAGGAATCACCCCGTGCCACACACCCCAGAGGTGGCTTGAATGGTATTTCGTAGATACCAAAGAAGCCGAAATATCGTCGAAGAAAGAAGAAGTCAAGAAACGTCAAAGAAGCCGTAAATACCCGAAGATGTCGCCACTGCGTCGAAACTAGAAGAACCCGAAAATAAAGCGGAGGAATAAAACTCAGTTTTCCTTTTCCATTAGTTGCAATGAGCTTCCTTAAAGTTGAGCCTGAAACTATTGACATCACCCAGTTCACAGATTAAATATCAAGTTGGATTAGTTCTGTATGATTTAACACTTTCCCGGCGAATAATTTCATTTGGGATGACACGACTGTTCTTTGGCGATCAGGCCAATTTTGGGATCGCTTAACCAAAGAGGCGATAGAGATAAGGTTGGAGAAGAGGAATTTCAACCGGGATAGTGGTTACACGATCAGCAACTCTTGGAATAGAAGTCTGAGAAGAATTCAGAACGTCAGAGCTAAGTCCCCGCTGTTCAACGGTCCTCCACCACAACAATCGGGGCTCGACCAATCCCGCCCCGCCTAGCGCCAAATTAAATGGTCTTTTCAAGCTCGTATCATCTACATCTACATCTACGTAATACCCTGCGAGCCACCACGAGGGTGTGTGGCAGGGGGTGAAGATCACCAATCATGCACTATTGCCATGTAAGTAGGATATATAATGTAGACATGCTAGAAAATAGGGTCATAGTTTATTAGTTTATTTACTACAGTAGATTATTAGTAATTGCAAGTAATTGCAGTAGTTATTGCAAGTAATTGCAGTAGTTATTACAATAGAATATTAGTTACTACGGTATAGTACAGGTTAAAATCTACATAATAAGGAAGGGATTATTGGTAGTTATTACATGCATCATGCACTACAGACTATTCTAACTATGTTTCACCTACCTATCCCTTTTGCTACGTTGCCTATTGTTCTCTCTTATGGTACGCGGGAAAGTAGCCTAGTAGCCTTGAGAAAGGGTAACGAGTCGGAACCCGAAACGTCGGCTGCCTATGACTATCTTACCCGGTGGCGAGCCCGAGAAATGTACACTAAGATTAGTTCTGGTTTAAAAAAAATCTTTTACCATTCAAAGTGGACCATTGTAGCTTCAACGTGATTTCGTGCTTCTTACTTAGTGTTTTACATTACTACCTGCAAGTATGCTCACGCTAGTTCGTCATTTGTGCTACTAAATGCATTTCCATGCTTTCACACTTGCTTGATTGTTGCCCTTGCTCCCGCTTGAATTCAAAGCGGAAGGAAATGCGCACAATTTCTCCGCGGTCTCGTAGAATTTAAAACATGAAATCGCCTCGCAGACTCGTCATTTAGACCGTCTGAAAGGTTTTCATCGACAATTCTTGCCCGACTGAATGTACTGATGTTCTTTGCGCCCGGCATGAATCCGGAACCCGTCTCTACATGAGGTCATGACGTCACGCGATATGAAAAATGACGAGTGTAAGATTGTTTCCGAAGATCAAACGTACGGATGGGGTCGGAAACGAGAAAGCATACGGAAGAATATACCATATGGATCGCTATCAAAAATATAGACTCGTGATTGATCGGTCACTCTTTTGAACAGAACGAATTCATGAGGAACGTAATTGAAGGGAAAATAAAAGGTCTATCTCACGAGAAATATAGTGAGACAAATGCATAGTCTGTTAAAGAGAGGTTTAAAACAGATGAGCTGCTAGGTCGTAAAGGCATTGGAATGGGAAATGGTGGAATTAAGTACTGTTGTCAACCCATCTAAGATAGTTAGTTATAGATTCAAAAGTTGAAGTTTTCACTTGGTGGAAGGTCGACACTGTAGTAGATCATACATTATGTCTTCCACAGTCTTATTATTATGAGTACAACCGGTTTCGGCCGTTACGCCATCATCAGATACACTCAATTACCATCAGATAGTGTGTGGTGAGTTGAGGGGGGGAAAAGGAAGGGAAGGGGAGAGGGTGTACTATTGTGGAAAGCTGGTGTGTCATCCTGGGTTTGGGGGTAAGGTGACTACGAGCAATGAGGAATGAATAATAAGGTAATTTCGTTTAAAAGGAAACCAGAATATTTTAGAAGGCCGATCGTTCTTTGTTCCTGGGTATCCAGATTTGTGCCTTTCTTGGTGCAGAACAAAACTTCCGTGACTGCCGAAACAAGATGTACTTATTAAAATGAAACAGTGGACGACACAAAGTTTGACTTACTACAATAGTTCGTATTAGTTTTGATGAATAATACTTTTGAAATATCGTTGTCTCCAAGCATCAGAACTTACACAAAAAAATTTAAATAAATCGCCTTCAATGGTTCAACAGCACTGTCACCATCGGTGCTATTTTTCAATACCGCAGTGGAAATATAGCATATTAATTTTAAAAATCCGCACTTGATGCAAGGAGCTTCTAAAGGTAGTTTGAGCGAAATATCATTTCGCCTAGAAAACAATACATCTTGTCTCATTTTGAAAAATATATATATTTTTCCCTTCCAAATACACCAAATTATCAGCTCCTTGCCGAACTACTTTCAGAGATATTTGAAGAGGATTCCTAGGCCTTTTACATGGGATATGGTACATGTGTGCACTCCAGAGAGAAATTATTTTTTTAAAATGAACATTTTTTAATACCTAAATCTCGTTAATAAATTAACAGTGTATAGTTTGTATATTTTCTCAACTATTTGTTGAAAATAAATCATGTTGTCACCGGAGTATTAATTTCATAACCGAAAATAACCTTCAGTTGTGAGGGAGTTTTAAACGTACCGTGCGAATTAAAGGAGTTAAGTTGAAGAGTTAAAGAAATATTTTATTTAATTAGATAGAATTTTAGTCTTGTAAAAGTTTATTATTACACCATAAATAATGCAATATTTAATCTATGCTTCCTACAGCTGCTGAAATTAAGGCGAGCAATTCGAATATGATCTCCATTATGAATAGGGAACTATCTCACTCAAACTACCTTAACATTAAGTTTCTCATCCGGTGCACGAAAATTATGAATACTCGTTGGTTTTGTTGAGTCAAACCAGCTGAATAATAATAATAATAAACTCGTTTATTGTTCTAGGAGTGAACTCCTTTGGAACGTAGAAATGAAATACAGTGGTGTGCAAGACAATTAATATGTGAATAAGCCAATCAGGAAACAAAAAAGGGAAGTTGTCATATGAATTGCTAACAATAGACATATACAACATTATCATTTAGCAATGTGGAAAAAGAACTGAATTTCTTCTGCTAACAGAAAAACGAACATTAAACATATCAATATACAAATAACACAACTTTTAAAAAGAAAATTTAGCTTAACAAATGAAAAGAAAAAAAGGAACTGAATTGCTTCTTCTTACGCAGCAATGGACATTAATCACATCAATGAACTGATAAATGAGTTACATGGTCAGCATTCCAGAAAGTAAGTGTGTGATACTACTCTCGGGTTAAGTTTAAACCTGTGTCGATTAGTGCAATAAAAATTGTACTGTGGACTTACTCAGTTTACTTAGCTTCACATAGGGTGAAATTTATTTGGTTGGTTTGTAAAGATGTAGGTAAAAGGTCCATATGTGTCTGCCCGCTTAAAAAAATATATTATAACCGAACTGTGGTCAGCGCCGCTGCGTTATTGTTATTTTCTCAGAGTTTCCGATCGCCCTTTCACGCTTGCAATGACAATTATCTCCGACTCAGATGTTAGTTAGTGGTGGTTTATCTACATTGACCGAACCGATACGTTGAAATCTGTGTCTGATAGTGCAGTAAAATTGTAGTGTTGACTTACAAAGTTTACTTAACTTCACATACGGTGAAATTTAGTTGGTTGGTTTGTCAACATGTGTGCCCACCCGCTTATAAAGAAACCTGTTCATACCACACTTTGATCGCCACCGTTATTGTTATTTTTTCAGAGTTTTCGATCGCCCTGTCACGCTTGCAATGGTCACTCTTTCCGTCCCAGATGCTAGTTACGGTGATCAATCTACCTTGAATGAACCGATAAACTAAAATCTGTGTCGGATAGTGAAATGAAAATTGCACTGTGGACTTAAAAAAGTCCTCTTAGTTTCATATACGGTGAAATTTAGTTGTTTGGTTTGTAAAAATGTAGGTAAAAGTCCATGTGTGCCCGCCCGCTTAAAAATATCTGTTGTGACCGAACTATGGTGGCCGCTTGTATTCCTATTTTCTCAGAGTTTTCGATCGCCCTCTCACGCTCACAATAGCCATTATTCCAGTCCCAAATGTTAGGAGGTGGTGATTAATCTACCTTGAATGAACCGATAAGCCGAAATCTGTGTCAGATAGTGCAATAAAATTGTACTGTTGACTTACAAAGTTTACTTAACTTCGCATGCGGTGAAATTTAGTTGGTTGGTTTGTCAAAATGTAGGTAAAAGCTCCGTGGTCATATATTGAAACAGTAATTTCCACATAAATTTTATTTAAACGACCTATGTTTCGTAGCTGTGCGGCATCATCAGGTATCGCACAGCGACGAAACCTAGGTCGTTTAAACGAAATTAATGTGGAAATTACAAGGTGTTTCAATACGAGGTGTGTTAAAAAAGTAAGGTGATTTTATATTTTTATGAAAAAATATTTGTTTATTATTCAATTTTCAAGTTGCCCCCTTCAAAGTAATCCCCCCCAAATATAATACACTTGTGCCAACGATTTTTCCAATCCTCGAAGCAATTCTGATAAGCACTTTTTGGTATAGCCTTGAGCTCTTCCAGAGATGCAGTCTTTATCTCCTCAATCGTTGCAAATCTCCGTCCTTTCATAGGTCTCTTTAGTTTTGGGAACAGGAAAAAGTCGCAGGGGGCCAAATCCGATGAATATGGTGGCTGAGGCATGATTGTGGTGTTGTTTTTGGACAAAAAATCTCTCACAAGCAACGATGAGTGAGCAGATGTATTATCGTGATGCAAAAGCCATGAATTGTTTTTCCACAATGCCGGACGTTTTCTTCGTATTGATTCTCGCAAACGGCGCATAACTTCAAGATAATACTCCTTATTAACCGTACGACCTTGTGGTAAGAACTCCTGATGCAATACGCCACGGTAATCGAAGAAAACAGTGAGCAAAACCTTGACATTTGATCGAACTTGGCGTGCTTTTTTCGATCTTGGTTCTCCTGGGTACTTCCATTGGGACGATTGGGCTTTGGTTTCGACGTCATAACCATATACCCATGATTCGTCACCAGTTATGATCCTTTTGAGCAAATCAGGATCATCATTGACGTCATTCAGCAGCTCCTGAGCGATGCTCATGCGACGGTTCTTCTGGTCAAAATTAAGCAGTTTCGGAACGAACTTCGCTGACACACGTCTCATGCCCAAAACATCCAAAAAATTGCATGGCACGAGCCAACCGATATGCCAACATCCTCAGAAACTTCTCTAATAGTGAATCGACGATTTTTCAAAACAATATTCTTCACTGCTTCAACTTTTTCATCTGTTGTTGACGTGCTGGGGCGTCCAGAGAGAGGTTCGTTATTGGCATCTTCTCGGGCATCTTGGAAGAGCTTGTACCACTTATAAACATTTATTTTACTCAGAGCAGACTCACCGTATGCCACTGTCAATATTTTAAGTGTTTTGGAGCACTTAATTCCATTTTTTACATAAAATTTGATGCAAATTCTTTGATCCATTTTTTTAATAGCAGAAAATCGCCGAGCACACCAAAACACGTCTAACATTTGTATCTGTCAATAACAAACTAAATATGTTATACTGTTGAAACTGTAAACAAATATTTGGGACATGTGTACCAACACAAGAAAACAAAAAAATCGAAAATAAAATGTATGTTGCCCGGTAAATTTGAAAAGTCACCTTACTTTTTGAACACACCTCGTATATGTATAACCATGATACCCTACCGTAAATTCCTCGCCTGCTAACCCGAGGGTCGCGGGTTCGAGTCCCGCCTGGGTAGAATATTATCTGCCCAGGACATGGGTGTGTGTGTGTTCGCCAATTGATAATGTTGAAACACCCGATGTAAAAGGCCTTTGTTGTGCTGTTTTCGGGGTTGTGAGTATAAGTAAAAAAATCAATAAATGAAGTTATTCCACAAAGTTTCGCCTCAAACCATAATTTTCGTAAAAGCTCCATATGTGCCCGCCCGCTTTAAGAAAAAAAACCTTTTCTGACCGAACTATGATCACCGCCGTTATTGTTATTTTCTCAGAGTTTCCGATCGCCCTTTTACGCTTGCAATGGCCATTATCTCTGTCCCAGATTTTTCTCCGAAAGAAATTGTATCATCGTCCCACGGACTTGACTTCGTGCGCTCGAATTTTCACCAAAAAAAAGTCGGCACATGGGATGGAGCAGCCCGTCTCGTCGTTCACGCCATGTTTGGCTCTGCTGTGGTCAATCAGCCGTATATGCAGGCATCAGGGGTGGTCTGGTAGGACGGACATTGCAAAAAGGTCGCAAAAGGGGGACGCGACGTCGCCTCGTTCGGCCCTGGCCTCATTGGAGCGTCACCGACAGACGGCGGCGCGCTCGCACCAAGTCCCGCTGCTTTGCGGAAACCGGGGCCCGCTTTTGTTTCGTATCTCGTCCGCTCTCCGCGCGTCTTTTTTTTTGGGAGGGGGCCCTCTGGTGCGGTGGACGAGATATCGGCCGTGGTTTGGCTAGGGGTTGACTGTTTCGAAAAGTTCACGTGGGACGGTTTGCGGGAAACGGAAAGAGGACAGAGGAAGCTCCGTAAAAGAGGTGACGTTATTTGTACATGAATTTTCACCATCTTTTTATACACATAGATATTGCAGAATGTTTTTCTGCTTGTTACATTCAGATTGAAAGGACATCGTAACGAGCTGGGACTTTAGTATTCCTTAAATGGTTAATTGCTTAGTAATGTGAGTCAAGATTAAAACTAATTTAAACATTTTTATTTGTTCAGTTTAAAAACTATAAAGGACACATTGAACGCATATTCCCCTAATGGCGTACGAGCATCAGAAGAAACCATAGTCTTTTCAATAGAGTTTTCACATTTACTGCAACCAGCTTTCGTCCCACAGGATACATTGAATGCATATTCCCCCAATGGCGCACAATCATCAGGAAAAACCATAGTCACTTTTATAGAATTTTTGCATTAATCGCCACCAGTTTTCGTCCTACAGTCAAGAGTTTTTGGTAAAACTAGTTGAACTCATCAGATTTAAATGTCGAAACATGATATAGACTTGATGAGGTCCCCATTTCGAATGAATTAACCTATTCGTGATAAAATATAGATTTTGTGAGTGTTGCAAACTTTTTTCTTGCATTTACCTCTCCAATTGACTATATGAATTTCAGAAAAATATTATCCAGAAACTATTTTTTTTGCTTCCAATATTTACCCAACTTAAAAGGATAGTATGCAAACGTGGCATGATGTCACTCACAATATATGCGTTCTTCCGTCGTTGCTACTAAGTAATTTGGCGCATATTTCACAATTTGAATAAAATTCACGCTCCACCGTGTTCCGTTACTACTTTGTTATGACACCTCGGCAGCGATATCGCCGGAGTATTTACATTTGGAAAAATTATATATTATTCTTTGCTGCTTTCACTCATGAAATGGATTACCTGTCGAATACCAAATTTATGATGCCGTGTGGATATTTCACGAATATGTGGTTAATTATCACATTTTTCCAGCCATGGGACCAGACTGCAGCGCTATTTAGCAAGAAATTAAAACATTTCGACTTAAATTACGACGTTAATTTACTAATAGAAAAAAAGTAGTCGGTAAGATACCTATATTTTATTTTTTATTCAATATTCCAGGACTTTCTGCTGCTTATAAATAGCTTTAATGAAAAGCTTGAATAAGCTTTCTCGTTCAAATTGACGTTCTCCAGCAGTAAGCCCGTTTCACCATTGCTTTCTATCATTTATGCTCAGGAAATCGTAAGACAAGCATGGGAGGCTCTTGGGGTGGGAATCAAAGCATGAGGGCATCTTAAAAAGTCAGTTAGATTCCCGGACGATCAGGCGCTAATTAAGGGATCTTTGAAGGTACTGCAGGCTTTGGTAGATGCTTTAGAAATGCAGCGCAGAATATTCGGAATGAAGATAAACCATAAGAAAGTAAACGTTATGAGGTTCTTTTGGACAAAGAAAGCGAAGCTGGTGGTAAACGTTGGAGGACACAAACTCGAGCAAGTAGAGCATTTTAATTGCTTACGGTGCTGCTTGCAGTGCGCTCAAAGACTACGGATATAGTAGCAAATACATGCAGAAAAGAATGGCGCTAGCGAAGGAGGCGTTTAGTAAGAGAAGGAAGCTGATGACTGGGACCGTGGGTGAGAATGTGAAGAAGAGGCTGGTGAAGAGCTTGATGTGCAGCATAGCGTTGTATGGGGCAGAAACGTGGACCTTGAGAATGGAGAACTAGAATAGGCTCCAGGCATTTGAGATGAGGGTGTGGAATAGGATGGAGAAAGTGAGGTGGACGGAGAGGAAGACTGACGAGGAAGTGCTTGAGATGGTGGGCGAGAAAAGGAAACTTCTGAATGAAATTCGAGATGGGCAGTGTAGGTGGCTTTAGAATGTAATAATGGGCGATAGGTTGCTAATAAGTGTGAAAGAGAGGAGGATTTTGGGCAAGAAGGGAAGAGGAAGAAAGAGAATAGGTTTAATGGACAGGATGAAGAAGGTTATATCGTATGCTGAGGCGAAAAAGGAGATGCCAGAGTAAAATGGGCCTACTGAAAGTATTGAAAACTGGGATGAAACCCGCTAATATTTAATAAAACTTACCTTAACCGGTGGAATGCTTAAAATCATCTTATCACCATAAGAGCCCATGTTAAAATATCCACTTTTAAGGCTGATTTACAGTAAAACTCACAGGAAAACCATATTTTATTTCATTTCAGTTTCTAAAATTATTTTCAAAAATGCGATATTCAAATTTTCCGAAAATCTGAAATAAGTGATTCTGAGGCCGGAGCCTCCTTAAGATTTAGTTAGAGGAGTCGTGGTCTCGTAGCGTTGAGTCTAATCAAGATAGAGCTCCGGAAACTTGTGTATTTAACAGGGAAAAGCGAATTGCCTGATTATTGATTAACCGTGTCAAAACGAGACATCTGCTGTATTGATTTCGCAAGAAGGTTATATATACATGAACAAACGTATAGTAGTCCTTCACAATAAGATGCCCCAGGTGGACAAACACAGAAATTGTTGATCGGATTGGTATCCCTTCGCTTGACGTCACTTGTTGAAGTACATTCACCTTGAGGAACTCCACCTCACACTTGTAGGTCATGAACTAGTGTGATCTAGAAATTGGCAGTAACTACGGAAAACAGTTTTTAGTGGTTTTTCATGCCCCTTTTTCTCTTTACTTTTTTCCACGAAATGAGAGCGTTGAAGTTGGTGCAAAAGTCACCGCCGTTCATGATGCTGGATGAAAATTTCAATCCTACACACCATAAGGCCGCGTCACACGGTACATTTTATTGCACAAACGAATGCATGAACTCTTTCATAAGAAACATTGGACCTCCTAAAGCAGAAAATTGCATGGTTGTATGATTTATGGAATAGGAAATAGAGCTTATTCTAATTACAGTCATTTTCTTGAAAAATATATGGTACAATCGTTGGTACAATAAAATGTTCCACCTAAAGTGGACTTTAAGGTAGTTCTTGTACTACTCCGCAAGTGAGATTAATATGCAATTATGAGAAAACAATAAAATCAATATAATTTATCAAATATGAATAAATTGATTCGTTTTCAGTCTGTTATGGAAAGATTATGGAAATTAATTAAATATTGTATTTTTTTAACTTTGAAAAATAATATTTCGATTGACTGATTCTGTATAGCCGTATTTGGAACTTGGCTGCGTATTTTTACGCTTACGCTTAATTTATTAATCTCTCATACAAAATAAATATCCGGTCAGTCTCCCACAAATTGCAATGTTTGCTTTGAATACGTCTAATTACAATGGTTTCAGGCTCAAATTTGTGGAAGTTATTTATGAGTAATGAAAAAGAAAACTTTGTTGGATTCCACCACTTTAAGGTGCAACTAGTTTCGGCGCAGCGGCCTCATCTTCAGGTAACTTGCGTCGTTTTTCAAGTGCCTCGCGGCGGCTTCATCTGCAGATACCTGAAGATGTCGCCAATGCGTCAAAACTAGTATCTTAAAATAAATTGGTGAAATCCATTTTATTTTTCATTATTCATGTCTAATCTCTTTTTATTCGGTGTTTAGGAGATATCTTAAGTATAACTCTTAACTAGATTAAGAAATTACTAATTAAAACTATCCTGCATTCGAATGAATTGGAATGCCTAAAAAGTACATTGAAGACTGTAGAACCTCTCATTTGATTTACTAATACGATCCATATTATCATAAAAAATGCCCCCTTAGCTCTAATACCCTTTTTTTAAATCTCATTTCATTTATTGCCATTTCCTTGACAATCTAAGAATGGGATTTCGTATGTCTGTAATTACGTCTATGATATTTAGAGCACAAGATAATTCATTCAATTTAGACTAACAGTAAGACTAACGGTCATTTTAGACAAATTATTTTTAATTCCGTAACTAAAATGTTTTTACAAAAACTTATAATAAGTAACATTTCGAGGATAGTACGGTATACCATTGGCAGTAAGTGAGCAGGAAATTTATGAAATATGGGCAAATTATTTTCACCTGATAAATGCCGAAACGCGGAAAACTTATATATTAATTTTACTCCATGACAGTTTACAGCTCAGGATCAGATATTTTCTTACATAGAATTAATAAACTTAACAATGGTTTATTGCTCACTGTAGAAACAATCTTTCCAATACCAAAATCACAACTTCTTTGGACGTAAACCTATAAAGCTTTCGGTAGCCTCTAGGAACAACTGTGTTGAGTCTACCTTCACAAAAAGAGGACAAAAAGAGCATATCACTGTAAAGAAAAATAATTTAATGAACACAATTTACACGTTTGAGAAAGAAGTTTTCATGTTCCAAAAATGAAATAAAGTAGTTTTACAGCTTTATCTTCATTGGTCGTTCAATCCTAAGATTTTTTTGACTTTCCACCCTTCCTTATCATATAGAGTAAAGCTGCATTTTCTACTGAGGTTAATATGGTGGTTTCCCTGGCGCCTTCCGTATCGCGGTACCCCGGCCGATTCCGTGAACTTCAGTGTCGCCCGAAGCCGTGGCTGTGGCTATTGATACCGGCTCGATCTTCTTGATCTGCCAACAATGTATTCTGCTGAGACTGTTTGCCTCTCAGTAGTAAGGCCAGTTTGGGTAGGATGTAAATGTTAGATTCCGAGGTTGGAATTTTTTCCCGTCACTTGGTCTGGAATTTGTGACCCTCGGAACGGGATTCCAACCCGCTACCGCCCGGGCCCTCCTTACAGAATGATATTAACCCTTTCGCTGCGGTCAAACTGCAGAGACGTTCCAGTCCCTGTGCGGCGAAAACGTGAACGCTAACCTACGTCGGCACAGAAAGCATGCTTCTCATTGCACCCGCAACTCAATAGTCACTCAAGCTCCCAGGATGGGATTAGTGCAATGTATAACAATGAACTTGGTGAATGGCATTCGCAGAAAAAAAATAGAAAGTACAGAGGCGTGAGTAGGAACAACCACTTGCCAACGGTACGCGGGAGCTACGTTCACAGCAGTCAACCGGGCGAACGTAGCTACTACGTTCAGAGCAGCGAAAGGGTTAAATACAAATTCTGGGTGTCTTCTGGCGGGGTAAATAACCAATAAACAATTATTTTGGTTAAATTTATGCGTTTAGCTTTTATGTTAACTGATAGTACACTTTAGGACCCGTACATAAAGCAAATTGTTGAGAAAATGTATTGTAGTACTACCAGAGTTATTTAATATTCATCTCGTGAATTATAAAGTGTTATTCGCGATAGAGGAAACTGCTTCTTTACCCTCTAACATAAAAAGCGTAAGCACTTCATAAATATATAAACGTCTTAATGACATAACTATCTTAACTTCAGCGTTATTGAAGCTTAAGGAAACAGTTTTGCATTTCATTAGAGTGATCACCAGTCTATCCACATTCTGTCACAACAAGCTTACCGAAATTCTAGAGATTCCAATAGTAAACGCAGCAGCAGTTAGGAATTGAGTTAAATCCTTCATTAATCCGGCTATAATATGATTTTTAATTTGATTGTGATTGAATTAAGATGGGGTAATGCTGGAAATATTATGGTATAACGTGCAAGTATACACATTTCAAGTGGATTGTTCACATTCCCTTAAAATGTAGAACTGTCATTGTCTTGCGACATTAAGGTAGTTTAAGAGAGATAGTTCCCTAATAATATTGGAGACCATATTCGAAGTATACTTTTTAATTTTAGCAGCTATAGGAAGGATGAATTAAATACTGCGTAATTTATAGTGCAATAATATACTTAAAAATATAAGAAGCCTTAGTGAGAGGGAGGGGGGAAGAGAAGACAATACAAGAGATCCTCTCTTCCCCCCCCCTCTCCCCACCTGGTAATGTTTACTATATAAGGCCTGCACATCGGCCTCCATTTACCTGAAGATGATGTGAATGCACATCGAAACCTGGGTCGTTTTTTAATAAATCTAGTGGTTTTAGTCAAATTTGTCATCTTATATTTTTTAATGATGGAATACCACCAAGAGAGACTGACTAAAGTGAGTGATATAAATAATATACTTGTATGTGACTGAAGTTATTGATAATCAAATAAAAGTTTCCACATTAGTGTTTGATGTGACTATTTTTTTCACGAGGTACGTTGGAAAATCCTTCACAACGGAAGGTTTTTTTTTGCGATTCTGAAGAAATACTGCGGTGACATTATGATTTATTTTCCAAAATAGTTGATAAAACATATAAAATACACCCTTTTAATGTTTTGACAAAAACTAGGCTTTTGACGTGCCTCATTTTTTGCAGAAGGTCTCTCTGGAGTGCATACATCTACCATTTCCCGTGTAAAAGTGTTGGTATTTTTCGTCAAAAATCTCGGAAAGTAGTTCCATAAGGGGTTGATATTTTGATATCTTTGGAAGGGTAATATGTTTTTATTCAAAATGAGACCAAATTCATTGATTTCTAGGTGAAATGATTTTCGCTCCAACTACCTAAGTTAGTTTATTTTACGAAGTTCATTCCTTGGCGGCACGCCCTGGAGGTGGCTTAGACGCTGTATGGTAGGGTATGAAGGATATGAGTAATGTGGAGCTGCGTTCATTTTGTTGTGTCCCGGTGTATCCAGGAGGGGGAAACACAAAGCGATATCTTGTTATGCAAACGAGTCCCTGTGGTTTGAATTGACTCGCTCTGGGAAACCTCCTTAACCCCGTTAACACTGCGTGTGGTCCGTTAATTTTCAATTTGATGAAGTCATGGGTCGAGGTCGCAAGTGGACGTACATCAATCATCGGCCTCAGCCGCGATGTTGAAAGTCCGCGAGTTTAATGAAGATCACTTAGGACTAGGGTATGTCGGATAGTCGGGAAAGGAGAAGGAAAACGGGTATGACAAACGAACATGCCAGGACAAATATGTGTTCGCAGGTACTGTTTCAAATATTTGTTCAAAGTTAGGAATGGTTTACTCATAAGTACAACCTCGCTTGAGTTTCTGTCTCCTTGACTCTTCTCATTTTCACTTTGAGTAACATTTGCTGTACTTAATATTAATTTATTGAAGAAGAGATGGAGAGCAGATTTTTGGGCAAACACGGATGAGAGAGAGGAAAAATAGTATTCTTGGAAGGTATGAACAGAAGCAAAATATACGTGGAGTTAAAAATAGATTGTAATTAAAAATGTCAAAAGTTTTGTTTGAGAAGTCATAATCTAGCGAAAAGTTCCTATAATTACTAATGCAAATACTCTTGGACGTCTGGGAACTATTGACAGGACTTTACATGGATCTAACTGCTACTTAGGGTCATACCCTTGTTGACGTAAATGATATTACACTGTTCCAGTTTGCTAATAATGCGGGTGCTTTTAAATTATATACGTCAGATATAATATTTAATCAATTACCTTGAGTATGGTTCTCAGATTTGGAATTGTTAAGGTCCATCCTAAAAAATTCGTAAGTACTCATAGCATTTTAAACACATAAGAGAACACAAAAAACTATATATCATAGAAAAGTGCGAGGCCAAAATTATACCTACCATTACATTGATTTTTATCATTTCCAAGCGAGGTTAGAATATTATATGATAAATACGATTGTGCAAATGGTATAGATAGCCTTTCTGACATTGTCTAAATACCTATCACCAATAAATATTTCTTGTGAAATGAAACCTTGACCTTCCGCTCTTCCCCTGCTATTGCTCTCCATTGGAGGGCATCTCAATGCAAATTTACCCCTCATTGAGCAATCCTTTCCTAGTTCCCCTTCTTCCCCCCACTCACCTGATCCCTACCAACACACCAATAACATAGCACTTCCTTCCCCTTCCTTCACCGGCCTTCACCCACTTCGTGACTATATACTTTTGCAGTTTTCTAATGTATGTAACTGATGATGACTTCATCAGTCGAGACTTAGGTCGTTAATAAAATTTTTGTAGAATTACTAAGTTACCGCATTCATTTTACAATGTTAACCCTCAGACTACCAAGGAAAGGGACACCTTTTCACTACCAAAAGGGGTAACTTGGTTATCCCATTAATTATATAACATAAAAATTATACTATGCCGCGTTGATCCTTTATCACATGTTATATGATACTTAATGACTCTGTTACCGCTAAAGAATATTTGATTTCAGTAATAAACAATATTATATTTGAAAGATATATAAAAACAATATATATATATATATATATATATATATATATATATATATATATAAAATTTTCCAATATCCCACAGATATATCATTAAAATTACTCAAAAACTTAAAAAAAATAAATGAACTTCTTTTTGGAATTGGTAAATGTTACAAAATAGTATTTAATTGTACTGAATGCATACTATGACTTGCTTTATTGGATTTGCTTACGAAAGTGCAAAAATATTTTAGTTACACACTGGGGTAATCTGTTTACCCCAAAAAAATTTTTCTTGGAATTCCCTACAAAGTATTAAAAATACAAAATTATTTTCTTAATTTGGTTCTTAAATTATCCAAGAACAATTATTAGGAAGCACTTACTTCACTAAAAGAATTCAGATGTTCAGGGATTGAAAATTTAACCTGGGCTAATCCCGTTACCCCTCTTGATAGTCTGAGGGTTAAGCAAGTTCCATAAAGTTTTACCTGGCACAACCAGTCCAATAAATATTATTTTGTCGTAAAATCCGAATTTTGTTCGGTATTTTAAGTATGGCATATCTAATATCAACGTTTTCTGGCCCAAACTTGATAAATATTTGGCTCGGCATAAATCGCATGCAAGATCAGATTTTGCTCACTCATTTCATTTGCTTGTAGTACTGAAAAAGGGCTCCACTCGGTGTTTATTTTTATGAACACTCGCTCGCCAAAACAGATACACAGAGCTCTTCGGAGGATTAAACTGGGGTACACTGAGGGATGAAAAGGCAAGAGCGTGGCGTCGGGAGGAGACCGACAGATTTTTCTCTTATACCCCCTATCCTTCATGCCCGCGGTGGATGTGGTGTTTTTCCGAGCCAACACTTTTACGCTGCGATTCCGGAGGCCGTTGGTTATCGATCGATCCTTGGCAGTCTGCGGGACCGCATGCACGGGGCGCTTCCGAGCGAGGAAGCGGTGGTCCTCCTGAGCGCTTTCGTTTGCCGGTGCGATTTGGAGGGACGGGGGAGTTGGGAAAGAGGGGAGGCTGAAGGGGTCCTATTTTTCGGCATAGAATGTAGGAGATTGTGTGTCCAATACAAGTCCAAACGGTGAAATAGGAACGGACTGCATTGTCCTCGCTTGCTTTTTGTGTTTAAAAATAATAATAAATATAAAATTATATTTTTTTTAAAATAGCTTTTATTTAACAAAAAAATCGTCGGGTTGACACACAAGTTTACAATAAATTGCTTACACTACAGAACGTAAAAAGTGATTTAAAAGAGACATATTTCTTTAATATTAATTATATTTTTTTACTTTTTATGACTGAATATTGTATTGTCACCGAAAATAAACCTATGTGCAAAGTTCCAGATCTCTAGCTAGTCAGAAAGGTAGTTGAAAATTGATTGCAAAATTTGAGCCTGACACACAAGTGAAGTCAAATAACCGGCCCCGGTGGCGGCGGGGGTAAAGTCCTCGCCTGATAAACCGAGGGTCGCGGGTTCGAGTCCCACCCAGTGTAAAACCCACCCAGGCGGGATGGATGTATGTCAAGTTCTGTTGGTCCGGTCCCTGGAAAACCTGAGCAGCCTATTGGGATTCCGGGGACATACGGGTCAACAGAATCGTCGGGCAAGCAAAAAAGTATAAAATAAAAGCTATTAAAAAGGGTTATTATGTTTAATTTTCAGTTTCCCCATTTAATTTTTTTCTACTCGAAATATCAGTCCAGAAAAGGTCTTACTAAGCTATTTATATATAGCTTGTTAGCAGGTTCCCATTTTAATACAAACACCCATGCCCTGAGTGGATATAATACCACCCAGGTGGGACTCGAACCCGTGACCCTCAGTTTAGCAGGCGAGGCCTTTTCCGGGTAAAATAAACAATTTTTGCATGTAAATGCATTAAAACAAATTCATTTTAAAAAAAATGTAAGTTATTGGCTCTTTAATTATCAAAATATGGAAGGCATATTTTGTCGAGTAAATATTTTTAAAATATTGGAATATTTTTTCATGTTAATTAGCAATGTATGGTCATTTATTTATTTACTTACGTGATTTTAACCTCAACACAGGTTCTCTCTCTAGGTTACCTAAAGCTACTTTCTTCCCTCCTCAAACTTCATCTTCTTGATTTTATTTTTTGTATATTGTGTGGGAGTAATAAAACATCGTTAGATTATGCGTCCATTACAAGTCCAAGCGGTGAAAAAGGAACGGACTGCGTTGTCCATGGCCCCTCGCTTTGAGTGTATTTAAAGGTGTATGATGTTCAATTTTCAGTTTTCCACATTTAATATATTCTTTCTCTACATGATAACAGTCCAGAATAGGTCCTATTAAGCTATTTATATATAGCATGCCAGCAGGTTCTCATTTGAACACTAACACCCATGCCCTGAGTAATAATTCCACCCTGGCGGAACACGAACCCCCGACTATCAGTTCAGCAGGCGAGGACTTCACCCCGTCGCCACCGGATAAAGTAAGTATTCTATCGTCTTGATAACCAGAAATTTATTTTAATCTCCAACCTTATATTGAGCGTGGCGCTGTATGTGTAGGAGACTCAGGTCATTGCGAAGGGAGGATGGACGTAGACTCGAGGCGTTCGAGATCAGGTTGTGGAGAAGGATGGAGAAGGTGAGCTGGGTGGTGAGAAGGACAAACGAGGAGGTTATTGGACATGGTTGGAGAGGAGAAGAAGCTGGTGGCGAAGGTTCGGAGGAGGTAGAAGAGTTGGGTGGAAGTCGTGATGAAAAGAGAGGGAATGCTGAAGAGAGCAATAGAGGAGAGAATACTTGAAAGTGTGGAAGAGATAAAGAGAGGGAAAAAAGAAGGGGATAGGAAGTTTCTTTTAACGCAGAAAAGTTGATCAGCAGTTCAAATTTCAAATACACTCTTTTTTCTCTCATTTTTTTAATGTTTTTACAAGATAAAATACCCTCCTCTTTCCTACCTCCATTTCCGTTATACTTCTACACACGATTTTTAACGGGTTATTTACAAATACTTGCCCATTGCTCGCATTGAGATTCATGGAATTTGGTAGGAATAGCCAGAGGAGTGCAAGTAGATTTGGGGTGAACGATGCAGTTTTTGAATTTCGAAGAGAGATATACACATTACATCGGCATATGAATTTTACTTACCTCCTTTCTATTGAATGACGTTGAAAATTTAGTGATAAATAATTATCATTCAGAACCCCTGAAGATGGAAAACAAGTCGTTCTCCGAAACGTCGGGAGACATGGACCTGCTCACTCGGTGGAGTATTCGAGAGACATTTATCCAGCATATACGGCGGGAAAACCTAAGATCATACATCGGAAATATATTTATAAATGATAACGACGCGTCAGTCACTTTCCGCCCATCGGAGGAGGATTCATATAGGGTTTGCGAAATGCGTCACTCTCTTTTTTCCGTGCCATCTTTCTCTTCGCTCGACGCTAGTCGTTTTTTCTCGCCTATTTTTTTTTCAAATATTCAATGCGCGCTCCGTTTGTTCCCGCCAAGGACGGAAGGCGCTGGGAACATCGCACCCGGATTCCGTGCTCGACGTGTGCTGCCTTCGCTAGTGTCGTGCTTCCCTTATAGGCACGCACACACACGCGAAAACACGCACACCGCTGAGCACGCCACTGCATTCCGTGCGCGGCGCGTTATGCGACCGGCGTAATCTCATCCTGAATATTTGCCGCGGCGGGAGGGGGGAGTGAGGGTCCCGTTTGCACTGTCCCGCTCCCACGGCACCGCTCCGATTTCTCCCGAGGAATAATCTGCGCAGTTTCCGTGCGCTCAAACTAAGTCCCGCAAACGCTGAAGAAATTAAACCGGCCAGTAAGAGGGAGGGAATGGCTGGTTGATTGAGGAGTTCGTAGTTCGCTACCACGATAGACTATAACGAGAATATTAGAGGCGCCATAACCTCACTCGCACGGAAAATGAGCATTGAAACTTGGTTGGATAATGTGGTTTGTTGTAATAGGTCGCTTAGTGAGAAAATTACATATAAAATGATGATCTGCCGGCTAATGCAATGCTAAGAGGCAATATTGCAGCAGAGCTTTAGGAGATTCGGTATAAAATATTGCTGTAATCATTAATGCTTTTAGTATAAGACCATACAATAATGTTATAGAGTTCTTTCTTATCAGAGGTAATTTAAAACTGGTGGTGGAAGAGGAAGCTAAAGATAAAATGGACGGACAATATAAAAATGATTAAGTGCACAGAAGAATGGGAAAGGAAAGGACCATATGGAATACCATAGAGAAAAGATGGACCAGTAGGATTGGAGACACCATTAGACACAATGGGTTTGTGAAAAATATAATCAAAGGCAAAATAGAGGGAAAAGTCCCCAGTGGTATGTTCAAAGATGGACATATATGAAAGAAACACGAAAATAAATATGGTGAAATCTAAAATTCTAGCATCCGGTAAATATAAGCTGAACGCAGTAGTCTGAGAAAAAGAGAGAAATTAGAGCAGGTGGATTCCTTCACCTATCTCGGGAGTACCGTTCCGTTAGACGGAAGAAATACATTGGTTGTCAAGCGAAGAATAGCCCAAATCAAGAAAGCTCTCATGGTTTAAAGGCAACTGCTGCGTCCAAAAAAGATAAACTCGTAAAATTATGTGAAAATATCCATGAAAGGGCGGGACTCTTATGGATCGGAAGCATAGACCACTGGAAAAGCAGGCCAGAACAGAGTAAATACCTTCGAAACCTGGTGCTGGTGGAAGATACTGAAGATAAAATGGACGGATAAAATAAAAATGATGAAGTTCAAAGGATAATAGAGAAGGAAAGGACTATATGGAACACTACTCAGAAAAATATTAAACACATAGATTGGACACACCCCGAGACAAGGAGTCCGTGAATAAAAACGTAATTGAAAATAAAATAGAGGGAAATTATAATAATAACAACGTTTATTATCGTGGGCTGCTCTTAGCCCCTGGGATAATGAGGTACAATTTATCAAATTAATACAATTTTGAAATTCAAAAAATAGATTAATAATACAGTGATGAAACTCAATATACAAAATCGAATTAATTATACAATGATGACAGGCAAAACAAAAAATAAAAAAAACTCATTCTGAGCTTGAAATTTGTAATACAGCCGTACATATTACTGCAGAGAGCACTACTAGGATAACATTTAAATACATGATTAAGCATGTAAACCGTGAGGAAAAAGGTAATTAATGATAACTGTAATGATTACAAGTATAAAGTTGAATACATTCATGTTCAATGGATTAATTCTTCTTCAATATATATAAGGCATCCAAAGTTTAATGTCCCTAGAGAATAGAGGAGAAATCCAAGAATAATTTCATGGACCAATTTAAGAGGAATTGTACATAGGAAGAGATACAAGGAGGTAAGGGAACAAGCCTTAGATAGGAAAGGGCGGATGGCTGTAGTAAACCAGTCTGAGGATTGAACGACCAATGATCGTGAAAGAACCATGCTTCATTGGCTTGGCTAAACTATGAGAATAGATTAGAGTGATGTAATGTGGCAGTTAAACGAGAGTGAAATGTTTGTTGTTAGTGGATGTGGCAAACCGAGCAAGTAATGGGTGAAAATGGTGGAAGATACACATAAGGGAAGGGATATTTAGAGTCTAAAGAAGTTGAGGGCGTGTATCAGTGTGACCGAAGCAAAAGAGATGCGCAAGGATATGGCGGTATGGAGGACAATCCTGAAGCAAAGTCAGCTTTACAGATCTATCACTGGGAATAAAAGTTTTTCACTGTGTCAAACTCGAAAGTGTATAGCGTGATAGGTATGTAAGCAAGCAATATTGAGATGTGTTTTGGTAAAATAATCCCTCACGATTTTTGTGCTGTAGTTTCAAGCTACTCGTTGGGACAAGGTACTCATATATACGTTATATTCTGTTCTGTAAATAGCAGTGATAGCAGCAGCTAAGTAAAATTCTCTTCAGTAATTCTGAAACATGTAATGCACATTTTTCGCGTGTTTTTAGTGTTACTTATTCAAAATTTTAAAATGTTCCAACTTTCCATAATGGCAGTCGTATAGTTGGAAATTCCTGGCGGAACTATGGAGAAAAAAGGAGGAATTCTGGAAAGAGAGTAGTCTTTTAACCCCGAGGAAAAAGAAGCTTGTAAATTTTATTTGTGGATATAAATTGCATTGAGTTTTCATATCTGAGCTATGATGAAAACATTCAGCTGAGTATTAATATATGTGATGTGCCAGAAAGGTTGTTCGTGTGTAGTGAATAAAAACTGTGACGGCATTTGTACAAAGAGTGGTAGGAGTTTGAAAAAGAGAAAAGATTTTTAAAACGTGTGCTTTGGCTGGATAAGTTTTCTGAATTCCTTTTCATTCTGAACATTCAAGTATTAAAAGATTTTTAACTCTGGGTTTTCTTCCAAGTATATCTAAAATTTTTTCATTCAACATTTCACGATCCATAAAATTGTATTTGTAGGCCAAGGGCGTAACTCTCTCTCCTCTCAAGGTGAGGTGTACATTAACAGAGATGATGATATGTCAGTCACTTATCAAGCTGTTTCACGTGACATAGAAATGGCAGTTTTTCGTCACGTTTTAATTGTATTCTGAATGAATACATCTTTTTCGTCACGGAAATGGAATGCACATTTTATTTGGTTCAGAAGCTTTTCATTTATCATTCGTTCATTCCTTCTCATTTATGAGTAGAGCTTTGTCTATTTCCAGTTTTCTACCTGTATCACATTAATGTGATGGGATTATTTTGAGGGCACGTTTGAAAATATTTTGAAGTTTCAATCTCAGCGGCTGAATATGTAGCGCTGCTCGTAAATGCTGCAAACTTTATTCCGTCTCGTCTCTCATAAAAAAAATAATTTTTAAACGTGAATTCGCAGGTTCCAACTCGTATTGATGCAAGTCCAGAGTGATACAGAAAAATCACGTGATTCTTACCTATTAGGAATTGGTTGCGAACATTTCGTTACCATTTAAAAATCCGTTTTTAAAATGTTCCAATAAAAATTATATTTTATGGTCGTGTAATGAACTGAAATATTTATAAAACTGGTTCAGTTGTACGTAAACATTATCTTCATTGCCTTTCGAGTATTTTGACAGAATTACTAAAAAATCAATATGGAATCAAACCTAGCGTATCAGGCGATATTTTGTATCAATGCAGTACCGGTGCCATGATCTCACGTAAAAAGTTTTTGTTCAATTTCCTCAGAATTTTTCACCGACCAAGCTATATCGACATAAGCTATGTCATTTTCAAAATATGGAATGCCTATTATATCTTTTTCAACTCCTCCTACACCAAAAATATTATTTTCTCACGTCTTGCTATTCTATGTATCGACAAATTTCAGGACCAGAGCTCTACAAGTTCCATTTATTGAAATTTCATATAGTTTTCCCATTTATCTGACTTTCTGACAGTTGACGAGGCTTGCATTAAATCATTTACTCAACTAATGCTGTGAGTTGAGCTCTATGGTAAATGGCGTTTATTTAGTGAGCTACCTCGCTGTGTATGCAATAGATGACGATAAGAAATATGCTTATATTTACAGCACAATATGACTGCTGAAGTGTTGCTCGAAGTTTTAGTTTAACCAAGCGGTGTGTAGTAACTAGTAACTCGGACGTTTAATGGGCAAATATCTCTGTAGTTCGCTTGAACGTGCAGTCCTCCTTGACTGTCTTTCTCACTATTGTTTGAGCGCTCCGACATGAATGCCGATTGTTTGACTTGCACTGAGCGAGACAAGTGAGTGAATTGTGCCCGAGTATTTTTCTCGGTATCTGGCCGCGCCGCTCTATAATCAAGAGAGACATTGAGTCCAAGCGAAGGGACATACTATTGTCTTTTATTTATATTGTCCGCGAAGGAGATGAAAATTAAGAGGGAGGGAGGTGTCATTTCGCTCTAGTTATGCTCCACTCGAGTACGAGGTGAGCTTATGGGACCCTGCGCTGAAAGATTTCATATGAGAAAAAAGATACACTCAAAAGCCGCGCGTTTCGTTAAACACCGCCACTAGCAAACAAAGAGAGTAACACACTCATGGCTCAGATAAGGAATTAAAAAATTACTAATCTCGCGAGTCCCATGGCAACACAGAGGATATTGATTCAACAATAGCTCTAGAACTGGTCGAAACGGAAAAATAAGTGGAAGATATACACTTTAGAAAATATGAGGTAAGCTGAACAGTTTACCACGTTCGAATGGTGACCGCAGGGAAGGAATACGAGGTACTATAACAATCCGCTCAGATAAATTTCTACTGTACAGTTTCGCCTTTTCCTTTTCATGATATTCCTTTTTATTTCCTTCCGTTTTTTTCATGACTGAGGAACTCTACACCCCTACACAGTACCCCTGTTAGAGCTCGCTGGGTCAATGTATTCTGTCTATATCCCAACGCTAGAAGCCATTATTCCTTTTAGGTTGTCCGTTGATTTCACGAGTCTAGATCTCCTTCTTGTTTCTGAAAAAGGAGAATGAATATATGCTTGAGGTGTTTGAGACGTGAGTACGAATTAAACTGGAGGAAAGTGCGGTAGACGGAAAGGAAGACGCACGGGTAAGTGTATGACATGTTGGGTGAGAAGAGGGCATATCTGGAGGAGATTAAAGTGATTTTAGTAGTTTGAGCGAGATGTTTCCATAATCAGAATGGAGACCATATTCGAGAGATACGTTTTAATTTCAGCAGCTGTCAGAAGCAAGAATTATATTGCAAGATTAATGGTACAAAAATATACTTATATATGAATGAAATTCTGAGTAATTATATGAAAAATATCAATGTCTTTAACTTGACCTATTTTCTTCACACAGTACGTTTAAAACTCCTTCACCACGGAAAGTAATTTATTCATTTTCACTGTCCCGAATACAGCACATTAGGCTATTTGACGTCAGGTGAATAACAGTAACAACGGACGAGACACAGACACCCATGTCCTGGGCAGATAATATTCTACCCAGGCGGGACTTGAACCCGCGACCCTCGGGTTAGCAGGCGAGGAATTTACCCCGCCGCCACCGGGGCCGACGTAATATGCGATTTTGAAAAAAAATAATAAGGTGACAGCTTAATTTAATGTAAAAATTACTTGAGAAAACATACAAAGTACACACTGTCAATTTTATCACGAGATTTGGGTGTTATAATGTCCTCATTTTTTTAAAATTTGGTCTCACTGGGGTGTATACACGTACTATTTCCCATGTAAAATGGTAGATATTTTTTGTCACAAATCTCGGAAAGTAGTTCAGTAATATATATTTATCTTTGGGAGGGTGAGATATTTTTCTTTAAAAATTCATTGATTTCTAGGTGAAAAAAAAGTTACACGCGAACTACCTTGAGAGGCCGGGAGGGTGGCTAGGAAAAGTATTTCGGGGTGAACAAAGGGTTACTGAAGGCCGCGATAGGGGGAATGGTGGACGGTTTTTTTTTCTATGTGCTCGCATGTTAATTTATTTAAGTACCTCTAATGTTAATTACATAGAATTTACAAAAAATGTACAAATTCAATACCTAAAAGATAAAAACAAACTCATATAAAAGCAATAGGTATAATATAAATCTAGTAAAGTGCACGCTATCTAATCAACTTTTCAACTTCACGGTCCCGCTAAGCCATTCGTAGCTTATCAGCAGGGGTCTTTTATGATTTTTCAGTTTTTTTTATTTAACACTAGCACTAACGTTGAGCGGGAACTTATATAAAAGAGAATAGGATGGAATGAAGAGAAAGTAGGGAGTATATTATGCCGAATAATGAAACAAACGTGTGAGAACAAGGACCTTCAGCTTAGATTACGAGAATCCCCTCTTCCATCCCAACCTACCTTTAACATTACATCACCTGAAATAATGAAGTTCAGTAACAACACAATTTTATATCCCTTAGCATAGGAAAACTCATCAGTAAACGATGTTAAAAGGAGCGACAAATTCCCTTCACAGCCTGTTTGTCACAATCTGAGAAGTCAGACCTTATAGTCTCCTTTAAAAGGGTAAATATTTGAAGTGTAGCTAAGAAGGTTGATATTATTTTATTCTGAAGGCTAAGCTTACTAAACTTTAGCACTCGAAGGGAGATAGTGAATTAAGTGAGAAAGCTGATTGAAGAGTTAGTGAGATTGCTGAAGTGTGAGCTTTGAATTTGTATTCAGTACATTCGGTATTTTGAGTTGGATAAGGTAGTTTGAAGGAGATTTTTTTTGTCATTTTAAAGAGTATATTAGATTTTTATATGGGAATTTAATCCTCAAATTTATATTTGTTAAATATTCCTTAATATTTTGATAAAGTGTGGACAGATCACCCTTAAAAAGAGAAATGATGTATTATTAGTTTTATTAAGCTAAAAATACCAAGGTGATATTTTAAGTCTAATATTTGATTGAAAAAATCTCTATATTAATTCGTATAACTCTCAAATATTGCTTTGAATACTGTGGTCATCACATGCTTGAATTCAGGAGAACATTTTTGAAGATTATTATTTCATCATTTCCATCTCTGATTGTGTGATGAGTTCCGACGCACAAACAGATGTTTTCATGTGATTTGTGATCCTAAAGTTTATTTTACGACTTCAAAACTTTCCAAATGTGCCCTCACATGACCCACTACCCACTCCTGTCACCTTTTGAAGAACTCCATCTAGCACACGCCTGGAAGCTTTCCTCGCCGCAGCGAGCAATGCATCACTCCGGCGCCTCGATAGTCGCGGAAGGTGCACTTAATTGCCTCCCTCCACCAATTTTCGTTCCCGCAAGCTTTACGGCCGTCCCTTCGACGCTTTTTTTTTCCGCCACCTCGTTTACTACGTCGACCTTGACCCTTTCGATAAACAGTGGCGACTCACTCACGGCCCGGACGAGCTTCTCTTTCGCCCGCACTCTGTAACTCTCTCGACACCCCAACGAATCCCTCGCCGTCACGCCAACCGATCTCCTTTTCCAAATAAGCGAACTCATCCGGTTTTACCCTGGCTTCCAGGGACGAAGTATATGTAGAGATAGGGCACAATTACTTCTGTTGTATTAAAGTTTGTTCACTGTAGGCTAAGCTATAATGATCGTAGATTAAGAATCAGTTTTACTTTCATGGATTTTAAAGCTAGTAGATGAACTCAAAAGATGCAGCCTTAATTTCGTGCATACCACACGGAAACAAAGGCGGCGACATATGAGGACACGCGGTACACTCCAAAAGAGTGGGTTCTTTCCCTTGGTGTCGAGGATGATCACAAAGAGATTTTCAAAGGAAAATAACAGTTTATTTTATCAAGTATTTTACTGAATAATTAAATGAACCAAATGATACATCTCGAATAGCCAAAAAAGAAGATTACCATGTCTCGGGAAGGAGAGAAGTTGTGGGTAAAGGTATGGATGGATGGTACTCCGGGTACTGATGCACGGGCCTCCTGACCCGAACCTCAACTTCTCGGCATCGGCTACATGACCAGCCGAAGAATTACCTCGAACCCGACTGATCTGAAAGAGCCCTACTGATCACTGACCATTTGCGCCTATCTTTGTGTGATTATATAGGAGAGCCGAGAGAAGGATGTTTTGGTCCAAGTGACGATAGATGAGGTTGGGAAATAGGAAGGTACTGACGTCAAGGAATGTGAAAGATCACTCTTCCGAAACAGTTTTACTTGGCAATTCTGAGCTCTGAAAAATTAAAGTTCAGACGTAAGCAAAGAAAAATCCATCAAATGCATGCTTAAGAATAGGGGTAAAACAACTGTTTCAATCTTGATGAGATAAGAATTCGACCACCATCATCCAGATCACAGCATTAACTTTGTAAAGTTTCTTCATAATGCATTAGAATTATCAGGAGTTTTGTGAATTTTACGCTGAATGTTTATCAGATGACCGGTTTCCTCGAATAGTCGACATCTTCAGGTACATTACGCCGAGCTCTCAGGCATATATGTATATACATAGGTTGTGGTTGAGGGGGAAGACTTGCTCTCTCCCACCTTACTGTTCCAAGCTTCCCCCCCCCCCCAAACCCACCACTTATGAATATATATGCCTGACAGCTTTGAATAATGTACCTGAAGAAAATGACCATTGGACGAAACAGACCGGCACTGGTTGATGGGTAGAAAATATGTAATTCAGTAAGCTACATGAAGAGTTATATGTTATCTAAGACGTAGTGACGTGTTTAAGTGTTATTCCTATGTATCCAATAAGAATTTTATAAATGCTCTATCATAATTTTTACTCCTATCCTCGGGATTAAGGTGGGAGCCCCTAGATACCAGGAGGCTGCACGCTAGGCATAGGCTGCTTGAGAAATTCAGAACCGATGTGTTTCAAAGCGGCACAGAGAGTATTTTCATGGTGCCTCACAACATTTCTAGGCCTGACAGATGCGATAAAATAATAGAGACACTGCCGAACGGATAGGTACAAAAATTCGTTCTTCCCGCGCGCAGTAAGCGACCACAAGAAAAAATTGAACTCCACTAAATATACTCCTATAATACATGTCACCATTTCATCTCCCAAAAACTCACACCTTTACACGGCTGGTGACCTAACACCCCTTCAAACACGTCCATGCGGAAGCTCGCAGGGTATTATGTAAATATAGATGTAGAGATAGAAGATTACCTGCCTGGGTATTATTTTGGAGGAAAATGGGTTAAAAGGTAAGGAGATTGGATTAAGATCGATTGCAGTGGCTAACAAATCATTTTAAAAGCCCTGCTAAAAATTCTGTATCGTTTCCCTATAAATACTTCTACAGAATTTCTTAGAAGTTCTGTAGATATTCCTTAAAGTATTGAAATGTTATTTTACGGAATTTCCTACGACGTTCTGCAGAATACCTTAGGATGTTCTGTAGAATACCTTAGGACGTTCTGCAGAATACCTAAGGACGTTCTGTGGAGTTCCCTACGACGTTGTGCAGTGTTTCCGTATTTCCGTTGAGTTGCTGAAGTTCTACAGAACAGCTTTTAAGGAGTTATTTTTCTCTGCAGAAAATAACTCTACAGAACATATGATCTGTAGAGTCCATGCTCTCATGTTCCGTACAGATCCTTAGAAAAGGAACTAGTTATGAAGAAAAAGAGCCAATTTCTGTAGAATCCCTTACGTTCTACAGAACAGCTTCTAAGAAATTTTTTAGCAGGGAGAAGGAGGGACTTGATGAAGGACGTGGGGTCTGAGTAGAGATCTAGAATAAAGGTTGGTGAATACTTTGATGTGCAGCGTGGCGCTGTATGGGGCGGAAATCTGGTTATTGAGAAGAAAAGATACATGTAAAACCTAGGTGTTTCAGAATAAACTCCACTTTCTCAGGCGAGATATTGTAGAACAGCATATTGAATAAAAGCTCAAACGATTTCGTACTGTCTACTAGTTTTTATTTCACCTCTTGCTACACGTGTTTCAACTGAACAACAGTCATCCCTAGTCTTGCCTGAGGGTGACTGTTGTTCAGTTGAAACACGTGTAGCAAGAGGTGAAATAAAAACTAGTAGACAGTACGAAATCGTTTGAGCTTTTATTTAGGTGTTTCAGATTTGGAAGAGGCGTAAAATGGATAATACAAAGTAATAAGTCAGTTTCCACCAAAAACCTGACGTTGATTTATACATATTTGGAATGAAGTCAATTTTTTTAGGTATTTAACCGATAAAAGGTAGCTTTTGCTGAAACTATGAGTATCTTCTTCCGGATTTCTGCACTTTCAGGGTCTTATCTTCTTCCATTTTTTCCTTTTTCCTCTGAAAATGATGGGCCCTTCTTCATCCCGTTCATGAAACCTATTCCCTTTCTTCCTCTTCCCCGCTAGCCCAATATCCTTCCCTTTATCACACTCTTGAGCAACCCATTGCACTTTATTACTTCCTCCAGCCATCTACCCTGCCTGTTCCAGATTTCATTAAGAAGCTTCCTTAAATCGCCCAGCATACTGAGCACTTCCTCGTTTGTCTTCCTTACTGTACGCCGCATCTTCTCCGCACCCACATCAAGTATCTGCAGCTGTTTATATCCTCACTTCTTAGGGTCCTTATTTCCACACTATACGATGATTCGCTCCGTATCAAGCTCATCACCAGCGTTTTATTCACATCCTTACCCAAGGTCCCCGTTATCAGGTCCCTTCTGTTACTAAACTCTTCCTCGTCTAACTCTATTCTCCTCCTTATGTCTTTGCTAATGTGCCTATTATCTGTAGAGTCCTACCCGAGTGATTAAATTTCTTTCTCTACTGCTTCAATTTCTGTTCTCCCAATTTTTATGACCCAGCAGCATGAAAAAATTCGTCCCTTACTGTTAGGTACTATCAAAATGCTCTCTACTGGAAGGTAATTATAAGCATATCATTTAATTGATTGTCCCTCTTGTACACTTGATTTCACTGATGTACTCCGATTTGCAGCTTCAACGCCTTGTTTGGAAAGCTCCCAAAATATTCGTTCTCTCTTTAAAGCAACTTATCATAAATTGCAAAAAATAAGCATGGAAATTTCGAATTAACCAATATTATCTCTGTATTTCCCATGAGTAAGAGGGATTTATAGTGTAATAATAATGAATACAAGAAATATGACCTATGTCAGCTTAATCCTGAGCCAATGCAATGTTTCCAAGGTTAACGTGTCATTATTGTTTGATTTCCCGGATTCAGGGAACTTCAGTTCAAGCAGGAACTTAGCAAAGCTGTAGCAGAAGCCAGAAAGTGGTCTATTTGTTATGGGTGTTCAGTTGGTTATTGTAATGTTATTCAATGAAGGTAGTGACTCCTAAATTCGTAGCAAATACCTTTTAGGGGCAAAAAGGTCGGTCGGTGAGTGATTTATGGGGGATTAAACTGCTGCAGGCATTCACTCGACTAGAAAGAAACACACAATTACACAAAAAAACTTTGATGGTGCTCACCCAATCAACCGGCTAGCATTTTTATGGACGGGGAGCTGAAACCTCTTTCAAGAGAAAACCAAGTCGGACACACACATGTAAGTGTTTTACTGAGACCACTCTCACGGTAATAAAACTGTAAGAGCAAAATTTTTCATCATTATAATTTTTATTTTCAGTTACATTGGTTATACATTCTTATACAACGCGATCTTGCGTTGATATGTCTGGCAAACAGTTAGTAAGGGATATTTTGGGAAGGTGACCGACAAATGAGATTTTTTGCGCAATTGAGGACAACTGGGATGTTAATTAAAGAAAGAATTTTTTAGAGAGAAGGAAGGTTCACTGTTGGTGAACTTACTTTTCAGCAAAAGGCGCCATGGGAGTCTCGTCCCACTAGGTTGATTCAAGGTACTTACCTCGTGTCAATCAAGTGGAGATCTGAATTACCAGGGAAATGAAATGGTAGAGAAAAAAATGAGTACTAGTTTTCTTACAAGGTATTGGAAAGGTCACTTCATTTAATTTCGTCATTGATTACTTAAGACAGTTTGGGCGAAATATCATTTCCCCTAGAAATCAAAGAATTTTGTTGCATTTTAAGTAAAAATGTCTTACCCTTCCAATGACACAAAAAATTCAACCCCTTACCACACTACTTTTCGAGACATTTACCAAAAGATCTGATGAAAAATTAACAGAGTGTAGTTTTTATGTTTTACAAACTATTTTTTTAATTATCATATTGAAAAATGAGTCAAGTTAAATACTTTTTTCTATGTTACTAGCGAAAGGTACCCGTTGAAATACAGCGGGGATAATGTATTAAAGAAACTTAAATAAATTTCTATTTATACCGCTGAACTCATCTTCCTCCTTAACTGGTGTTTTGTGGAGACGAGGAGGATAAGATTTCTTAAGGAAACTTGATTTTTAACATCCGGAAACCTGCTGATGGGGAATTAGATTAAAAAATGACGAAGTAGCTATAAAAATATTCATAATAATCAGGGTATTTATTTTTTACTGGATAGACACAGGAAGAGACTTCACAATTACAGTCTCATTTGCTCTGTTCTGGGGCCCATGGTCAATAAGGGTCACACCCGCGAATGTGAGAGGTCAAGGATCCAATCATCATTTACCAAGAATAATCCACGAGTCTCTTCTACTGTGTTTGGGATCAAAATATATCAATATTAAAAAGAAGTCCAATTTTCTGACCACGACCATAATCATTTAGGTATGTCAATGGTACAGGGCGTTCGAAACCAGGAAATTTCAGGCTAATGACTTTCGTCAAATGGGGTTTTCTATTTCACTTGGTAGTTTGGCATAGTATTGAGATATATTTTCAATGATATGGATTCCTTTACGTCGGATCAGTTCCTCATTTATCGATCATAGCTAGCGAAGGGTAGGTATCCATTGAAATCCAACGGGGAGTGAGAGAAGTTCGTCAACTCATGAAATTCATTGAATTCTTCGCATTTGCTCATATGGTTTGTAATCAACTGTTGTTCCGTGGAGACGACGAAGAAGAGTTTTTGAGGCACACTGAATATAATCATTCGGGAAAAGGGCTTAAGCAAAAGTCTTCATAATTTTACATAGTAGTAACCAATTAAGCAAATGATATGAATTCTTTAACGCCATATCCTCGTTTATCAACTCTACGCTTCTCAAGCACCTGAAACAAACCAAAACGGCGCAGCGTAAGAAATGCGATTGTTTTTCCCCCTAAACAAAATAATCTATTTAATACCAGTATAAGTAGTAGATCACAATTAGGCCAAAAATCATACAACGATACTTGTTTATTGATAATTTTCTGACCCCAATCATGAGCATTTAGGTGTATAAATGGTATAGGGCGTTCTAAAACTGTGAAACTTAGGCTAATGACCTCGTCAAGTAGGGTTTTCTACATCCCTTGATAATTTGGTACGGTGCAAACACAGAAGTCCAAAGCACATTAGTTCTTTTACGCCGGATCAGCTCCTCATTTATCGACCATTGCAGACAATATTTACCCATTGAAATCCAACGGGGAGTGAGAGAAAGACGCGAACTACCAGAATTATTTGAAAAAATCTCTTCGTTTTTGCTCTTATGGTTGGCAACCAACTGCAGTTTCGTGGAGAAGACGGAGAAGAGTTTCGAGGCATCCTGAATGTAAGAATTCGGTACCTCATGGTGGAAAAGGGTTTTAGCAAAAGTGTTAATAATATTACATATTAGTCGCCTAAAAAGTAAATGACTTGAGTCCTTTATCGCCGTATATGCTCCTCGTTTAGTTACTGTACGCTTCTCAAGCACCTGAAAGAAACCAAAACGGCGAGGCTTGGGAAATTCTATTGATTATTTCTTCAAGGCAAACAATTTAGCTATTTTAGTACCATTATCAGTATTTAGTAGATCACAGTTAAGCCAAAAACCATACGTTAATACTTATCTATTGATAGTTAAGTCGTTATGATACCTCGGATTTTTCCGGCCGTTTTGTGCGTGTCAGTGGACGTGTCCGCGTTCATTCAGCACTCAACTATGGGAATACTGTCAAATATAGAGGCCTGCAGTTTTCTGAAATTCATAAAGGAGGTAAGACTCTATATTTTAGTTGAAAATAAATATTTGTAACTCCCATGATTTGAGAGAAAAAAACACTCAAATTTTGCCTTACCTTTGCTCCCAGGTAAGCTAGAAATCGAAAATTTGGCGCCTAGGAAATTGTAGACACGTTTTTTATGCCCACTTAGTTAATTACAATGTATAAGCTTTAATTTATTTTTGAAGCTGTCACCTATAAAACCATGAGCCCTTGCATGCCTAAAATCATGCCCCAAGTCGCCATTCATGCAAGAAAAATTCTTAGTTACCAAGTAAATAAACTATTGTTGAAATTGGAGAAAAATGGGTTATTTTGGCGTTAAAACTGCAATTATCAAGTGAAATATAATTATAGATGAAAATCGATTAAAAGAATAATAAACTTTTTTTTCCACATAACTGCGAAAATTACAACCGAATACCTCAAGTATAAGTTATTTAAATAAACAAATAAAGAAGCCTCTGCATCTATTCCTATGATTATTTAATGATATAACCATTTTGGGGCCCTAAAAGGCCCTAAAGGTCCTTGTTATATAGCCTATGCGTGAACCAGATACATCAAGTATCTTCCTGCCAAATTTTGTTTCAATCGATTCAGTGGTTTATGAGTGATTGAGTGACAGACAGACACCACTAGATTTTTATATATTTGTAAGATTTGTAATTACTTAGCATTTCTGTCATATTTAATTCTATTTTTTCACCATTAATAATGCAATATTTAATTTATGTATCCTACAGCTGGTTAAATTAAAACTTATAATTAGAATATCGTCTCTGTTATGACTCTGACTTATATGGAATGTTTTGTTTACCTTAGTATATATCTTCGGTTCATATACCATGCGAGCTCATTAAATAAATTTCGAGCATTCTTAATAAATATGCAGTACATATTTTGTTTATCCTCGAAACCCCATAAAACCGACCGACGCACAGTCGTCCAAAGTCCCCAAAACCTGGCCAAGGTAAGAAAAATAAAGTATCTACATAGAGTATCTACACAGATTGCTGGATCGGTGAGAGGAAAGGTTATAAAGTCGAAAGTCACAGCAGTTGGGTAAACATTTGCCCACTTGCGCACACTATTCACATGGACAACGAGCGCCCTACGGCTAACAAGTGCATGGAGCGTGCGTCCATAAGAGCAAACTTATTTTTGAAGTGCTGCCAATTCGTTCTTGGTGAAGAGAATAAATTTCTGGTAGATGGAGTCTCCAGTAGAAAGTTAGTACTACAAGTTGATATTATTTAATTTTTCAATTTTTAAATATATTTTTTAAACAAGGCCGTTTAAAATAATAGTGTTTTTGAGCGAAAATCCGCGCTTCAACTAACCAAAAGTTAATGAATTCCGTATAATTCTGATATAAACGATACATCACATTATTAAAAATTTAATAAAATTAACAGTAGCTTGAAGAATAGCATCTAAAATCCTCTAATTCGATAGTTATTATTAAAATAAAGTTCGATTTTGGCCCGAAAAACGAGCTTGGCTTGGAGCATACTACACTCGACTGTATGAATGATTTTGTGAACTTCCCATAATATTCATTTGTTATATATTATTGAACACATGCACCATTTTTTATTGCAGCTCAATTACAATTGCAAATAATAATTAAAGGAATTGCGAATAATTTGCCCAAAATATTTTGGCGTACTCCGACTAGACTGGTTTTATATAACCTCAAAAGCACATGTACAACTAATTGCATCAAGGCCATTCTTTTTTCAATTAAAAAATTTTTTGCAAAAAGTTTGCTAAAATATATTTTTTGCAATTGTCTGCGGATTTGGTTTTAGCACATTCAAATACATAAGTATGCAAACTTTTATCAAAATTGGAATACTATTTCTCATGGTGACCAACTTTCGGGGCATATTGACCACTATGCGACGTCACCCGGACCTATGACCTCCCGTAGAACTTACGTTTATCCGACATCACACGAGCTTACTCCTCTCCTAATACGTGACGTCACTCACGGGCGACCCTTCTGTCCGGTGAAGTCTGGAATCCCGATTTAATGAAGGCCGTAGCTCGGACGTTGGATTAAGCCTCGGTTCGAACGTAACGCTCCCCCATAGGAAACATATCTGACGCACGATATTGGACTATTAACAATATTTTGTTTGTTGCCATTGCTTTTGCATTAACTATCTGATGGTAGACCCAATACAAGCTTAACCTTGGGGTCAACTATTTTGTACTGCACTGTAATACCTGAAATTAATTAAATTATTATTATTAATAGCTAGATGAATTGAAATGGGATGGCCTTGTAGTGTTGAATCATTCTAGAGGATTCTTCTAGAGGAGCGCTTTAGTTGGAACTTGTCGAAAAAGTTTTCTGGACTACCGCACTAAACATTCCTCGTCCATTTCGCAGGATTTCGAAAGTTAATGAGCCTGCGTCTTCAAGTCGTCCGATCCCTGGCGATGGAAAATGTTTCGAGGGCTGAAATCGTCGGGCGAGCGATGCCGGGATCCCAATTCGGCACAACCCTAAAAAGGCACTCCTATGCAAAGAGGTTTAGAGTGGGAGACGCCCATCCATTCGAGTATCAAGGCTTTCAAAAGAACTTTTTTTTATCAATTCAAAGGGAGGAGCAGGAGACTGGAGGAAAGTGCGTCACATCCGAAAGGTCCGATACCCGAATTCAATCCCCACCCAGCCAGTGAACTAGTTGGGGCGGTGCTTAAATTTTTCAAAAGCCCCTCTCGCATTCGCTTTAAGTCTCGCGATGTTGGAATGGCACGCGTGACGTCACGGACGTTTTATTCGCGTGCATGCACGCACGCACGCGACTTTTGCTTTTTATTTTCACCCGCGGGGAGGCGCCACGTGAGCAGTGAGGAAGCATTTCAATGAAGGGGGTCGGGGTGGGGGTATTTAGAAGGGGGGTGGGAGAGAGAGTAGGCAGTGAGAGACTGGAATAATTCACGGAAAGCGACGAATATCGAGCGAGAGATGAATATACATATAAAGAGAGGAACAAAAGTTAAAAGCAATCGCTTTTTTTTTCGCCGGGCACGCGACATTTCCGTTCCGCCCGGTCCCCTTCTTGGGAGGACTAGCCGAAGCTCTCGGTCTTTTGTTTTGACACGCGTAACACAGAATTTTCCATGGCAAAATTTTACGAAAAAAAAGAACAGTTGTACTAATAATGATTAGTGACTTCCGGGAAAAAAAAACGAAGCTCTCTGTTGCTCCGAGGAGAGGACGGTCGCACGGGAAATCAAACGTGTTTCAACGAAAATTAGGAGTTTTAAAAATAATTATTCTCTTTCAGAGACACACAACGGGTGGAATACCGAGAAAACACAATTAAGGAGTTGAAAAAATACAGCAAATTTTCTCTTAGGACCCAAATGACATCGAGGAAAATGCTGAAAATGTAAATGATTTATTGATTTGCGAAAAAAAGGAACTGTTTGAGTGCTTGGAGAAAGCGTTTCAAGAATTGAAGAAATGCGATGAGGTTTCATGGAGTGAAATTTACTCCCTCAGGCGTCGCTTCGTGGAAGTATTTTCTACTTGAATCCATATTATAACAATTTTTTTACTTTTACTGAACTACGCGTTTTGCAGCTTGCTGAATCCTCAGGTACAATTGTTTACATGTTATTTATTGATAGTTACGATCGTAACCAAAGCCAATAATCTGGGGATTTGGAAAGATAGTTTGTTTTTGGGTGTAAAGGCAGAGGAACATAGGTTAGGGGCTTGTAAAAAGGGAATTTTTTTGGAATGGAGAGGGAAGGAGTGCGGAAAAAGAAACTCGTTTCAAAGGTTGCTTGGCTCTTTGATAACTTCCATTTTCTCCAATTTGCAATCCATTTATAAATTTCCCCCGCCTTTCCACCCAAAAATCAGTTTGTTCTCCAAACCCAACCCCTCAGCTTATTGGCGTTGGTTACTATCGTAACTATCAACATATAGCATGTAAACAATTGTACCCGAGGATGCAGCAAGCTGCGAAACGCGTAATACATTAAGAAATATTTGTGGAAAAGTACAAGGATTGTTTCAACTTGGATTCAAGTATTTCATGGATTGCTTAGGGCCCAACTATGTCATCGAGGTAAATATTGGCTACATCATTAGAAATAAATGGCTTTTGCAGTAACAAACATTTCCATTTGATTTCCCGTCCGCGGTTTACTCTGAAAAAGATGGAAAGTAATATCAATAATAATGTTTTATTACTCCGGCAGAGAATGCTTACAAGATAATATCTTTGTTAAATCGGGGAGTAACATTAGGTGGCCATGAAAGTAAACCTGAATTATGGCTATCACCGTTTACAGAATGGGTCATGATCACATAAGTAAGGGAAATACGGAATTTTGAAGTAACAGTACATGTATGAAATAATATAACAGTTATAAGAAAAAATCCTCAAGACTTTCTGTAGTAGAGAACCAAGATTGTATATTTTTTAAATTATATTTAGAAATTTTTAATTATATGAAAGAGTTATTAAATTATACAATTTAAGGTCGATGTGAGAGAGCTCTTAAGAATGCGTAATTATGAATAAATGATGAAGATCATATGATAGGCGAGATTCACAGATGAAGAAGTCCCATAAAGGGTAGGAAAGAAAAAAATATGCGTTTAAAGCTCTGAAAAGAGGTTTTAAAATATTTGCATCACCCTGAAAGCATGCTGAAAACACCGAAGGAGCTAAAAATGGGGTGAAATACTTCGTACTAGGATTAAGTAGATCATAACACAAATTAATATAATTTGTAAGTAAGGAAAACACTTGTTGAAGTAGCATTTTGTCGACCCTATGGCATTATTGGATCATCATGTAAGAATTCATCTGCGCAAAAATATCGTTTCTGACGATCAGGTGCTGATTAGCCGATCTTTGAAGGGATAATAAGCTTAATTGATGCTTTAGAACTTGAATGCGGGAAATACGAAATAAAGACAAACCATAAGAAAACAACGATAAAGAGGTTCTCTCGGGCAAAGTAAGCGAGGCTGGTAATAAAAGTGGCAGGACATTAATTCGAGCAACTTGCGAATTTTCACTTCTCGGGCGGTAAGCTAGAATAAAATTGACAATATAGCGAAGACAAATGGAGGAGAATAGCGTTAGTCAAGGAAGCGTTTAGTAATATAACGGAGCTGATAATGGGGATCTTGGATAAGGACGTGAAGAAGAGGCTGGAGAAGAGCTTGATGTGCAGCTTTGCGCGGTTTGGAGCAGAAATGTGGGTCTTCAGAAAAGAGGACGAGAATAGGCCGCAGGCGTTTGAGAAGAGGGTGTGGAGAAAGGTGAATAAGGCGAGGTGGACGGAGAGAAACACGACCGGGGAAGTGCTTGGTATGGTGAGCGAGGAAAGGAAACTTCTGAATAAAATCCGTGGTAGGCAGAGTAGGTGGCAAGAGTAGGTAATACGAGCCCAAATGAAGGAGCGATGGATTGCTCAGGACAGTGATAGAAGGAATGGATGTTGAGCAAGCTGGGAAGGGGAAGGAAGTGAATAGGTTTTATTGACGGGATGAAGAAGGTTTGCTCGTATGCAAAGGATACTAGGGATAGATAAGACCTCGAAAGTGTAGAATACTAGGATGATTTTCTCTTATTAAAAAACAACTACCTTTTACCGGTAGAATGCTTAACAAATAACTGTAAGCGGTCACCTTCAGAGTCCGTCGAGGGTCAATTATAGGAACGACACTTCTTCGAAAAAAAATGCGTTTATTCTTCTTTTATTCACAATTACCACCTTCACAACCTCATCTCCAACTCGCCTTCCCAAGACTGCCGCTCATCCCCTTTTTCTTCTTCCTCGTGACCCAGAAACCATGGCTTGGCGTCCCCATGTGACCATCCTGTGTCCATCTCATTGGTCACCGACTGCAAATTGCCCAAGGCTCCAAGACCCCTATCTAAATGAAGCCCAGTGAGCTCAGCAATATTAAAAACTAGATAGCAGCCTCCATAGATGAGCACCCACACCATGGCCCGAGGAACCCACTGAGTTCATTTCACTAATCTAAATGACCTCATGTCATTCCTTCCTTGAGGAGCAAATCAGCAGGTAGATCTAATGGAATGGCTCAGCCCAGCCATGGTCTCAGTTCTCTCAGTAGTTTCACTTACATAACCATAAATGTATTCGAAATTCAGTCGGCTGAGACTTCAACTTGACCTGAGATTGTTTGGGCTGGACGAGGCAATAACGCGCCTTTTTCCCCCAACCTATGCAGAAAATTTAAATGCATTGAGAGAGCCCTAATGTCGGGTTACAATAAGACAAAGGCTAGAGATAGCCCTCCATTGAGGGAAACATTTTGGTGAGGTTCGTTCGCAGGCCTTCTGGTAATTTCACCCGTGATGATACGGGGTCCTTAGCGTTCTTTTAATCTCTATAACAGCAAGGAGGTGCAAAGAAATCCATTTTTGAAATAATCTGATTTGATAATTGATAATTGTCAGCACTGTTTACTCTTCTGCAAATTTTGTTGATGATTGTTGGAAATGTTGTCTTATACTGCAGAGCTGCGCCGCAATGAAATTTCGTAAACTATATACAATATTGTTTTAATTATTCAATATAAAATCACGCGTGAAAGTGTTTGTATTGCTACTAAATCAAAATAAATATCATTTAAATTTCGCCCGGGTCCTGATTTCGCGTCGGTTTTTACGCTTCGATGTGCTACTTTGATGAGATTATTCCCGCATTATCGAATATAATGGTTACTCAGCTTATTAAAATTTATGGCAACATTACACTTTGCCATTAGATTTCATCTTTGGCCACGGATTTTATCATTTATACGTCATAAACTCATCGATACTGCCGCATTATTAAAACAACTTAGAAATTTTAAATGGTCGATTTACTGATAGGAAGACATGTCAATCTGTTAGAGACTTCAAATCGTATTTTTTTCGGCCCAGTATTTTCAAAAGCAGTTCACTAAGCAAAATTCTGGAGTGACCTAGTGGCTATTTTGGTATTGGTCGCCAAACTGATTTCCGCGTTTTGATTATATTTTTCGAAAAGCGCTTTAGTTCACGACTTTCTGCTGCTTGTGTTGCAACATCCTTACGACATTATATTTGAGATACGGTCTTAATTGGCTAGCCTTAGTTGTTCCGCTAATGATTCCTTGGCGAAATAAATTAAACGAGATTTTCATGGACTAATCGTGGACCATCAGATAGGAGGACGAGAACTGGTGCAGGAATTTGAGATGTGGGTGTGACGAAGGATGGAGAAGGTGAGGAAACCTAGTGAAGATGGGTATTGACTGTCGAGTTGCCTTGTAGTCAGCATTGAAAGGGAACATTGAAATGGATTCATTGCGATGGCATGTCATTCTCAAATTGTGACATCGTATTTTGAGTGATTAAGTTGTCAGGGTGCAGTTTATGTTCCATCTGAAAAACGTAAGGCGTAATGAGTAGGAGAGATAGTTACTTTAGCTCACAAAAAATTATTGACTACACCAGAAGTAGTATGAGGCACATGGATACTCCGTTGATATACAGTTCATCCTTACCTTCTACTAATTCAATTTCCCTATTATTTCACCATTTCATAGATGGTATGACCCTGTCACACGCCGGTGTAGCGGCTTGAGTACTTGGTAGATTGAGTGTAAATTTATGCGACCGGTTGATTGAAAAAGTCAATTTTGCCTTGTCTTCAAATTTTAATTGCATTCAGGGAGATTAGTAATTCGTGTGTATCCCGCAAATAAATTCTCTCTTTTAGCATTGTATCGACATGCGGTAGCATTTTGTGAATTGGGCACGTCAATTCAATTCCTCGATGTAATATTTCACTTTATTTGAAGGGATTCCAATTTATTTTAAGGGATGTGTTCGAGCGCTTCTACCGGATACTTTTCTTTGCCCTTTTAATTTTTAGAGTTCCTCGTACTTTAAGGCCTCCCCTCCGTCCAGTGCTTCCCTAGAACCCAAGTCATCGTCTTTTGTGCCCTCCTCGTCCCCGTCCAATTTGGCAACGCCTCATCAATTAAAATTATTAACATTAACAAATAATAAAATTTTTACATATTATGCATCACAGAGGATAAATTAATTACAAATATATTAATAAGTTTTTCCTTGGCTTTAATTTTTTGATTCCGTGCAAATTGTAGGACTGGATAATGTTTAAACATTTCCATTCATTAACAACAAAATATGCATTTTAAAAAATGTCGCTTGCCATTTTGTATCTTTATCAACTCTCGCAACCTTTGGAGAGAAGTCAGTGCTGTAGATTTCGCAGTTTTACCTAGGCTGAGTTACAAAGTTCATGAAGTTGACAAAACTGCTAAGTTTAGGTATTGCGGTGTCGATTATTGCAGTAGCGTGTTTCCATTTTTGGTTTTATCATATAATAAAAATATTAATGAAATTAAAATAAAATTATCTTAAAACTGGTGTATAAATTATTGCACTATCATTTACACGAATCAAGATATAAATTCTCAAAGTACAGTGGCACATCATTTTATCGCCGACCCTCGTGGCGAACGAGGGCGTAGTCCAATCTCTGAAGTTAAATATCACCGTTGTTTATGCACTGTTCACAACCAAACTTGTTTCTGAGGTAAGACAAAAGACTAACGTGTCAAACTAGAAAAAATTCAAATTTAAAAATGGCTGTATTTTTGTTTTTAAAATTTAAACATTTAAAATTTAAACTATTTCAATAAAATTTAATATATTTACAAAAATGATAACACACTGTTGCTCGACACTCTCGTGCAAACAAAATAAGACGTCAAAAATTTCTTAAGCTATTTTTTTGAGGAGATATAGCAAAAGGAAAAAAGGTCTAAGTGCAAAATGGTCGAAACTTTGACCGTCTCTAGATCTGCCAAAAAAGTTTTTTTTTCAAAAACGCTTCTATGCTTTTTCATTTAACGCCAGATGGAACCCAGACAGAAATTTTGGGTCGAACCTGAGACACCAAGGGTCAACTCACTGCCGATCTGACGTGGAATGACCCATGTATAAATGTTCAAACAGAAAGGTAGATAGAAAGTGCATAGGAACACACAAAGTATACGAACACGTTATACATACACACAAAATATGCGAGCATCATATGAAATAAAATATATATTTGTTCATTATTAATGAAAAAGAGATATGCGCTAACCAATTACCCACCCAATTCCCACCGCAATGTGATCTAGATATGTTAACATGGAAAATTGGTAATTATCCCCATTTGCATCGCCAGCAGTTATTTGGCGATGACACTCTCGAGTTAAATTGCATGAGTAAATTTGTAAGGGAAGCGAGGGCAGGGCCTCTAGATATTTGAACGGACTTTTAGGAATGGCCGTGCATGTCCAAGTGGGGAGTACTATGTCCGCTAGGGGAAGTTTTCGAGCTCGGGCGCGTTGGCTACGGCCGAAGCTAACTCTGCCGTCGCCGCTGCCCCGCTTTGTTTTAAAATTAATGCGCTCCCTACGCTGGGGCCCTCTGGCGGCTCCCTCCTGCGTCCCCTGCTTACTTTTGCAAAACCTCAATCCAGCCTTGTAAATTTCTCTCCTTCCTCTCTCTCTCTCATTCGACGAGAGCGTGGCCCAGACATTGGAGAATAACGTTTAATGTCGCGTAATGTTTTGTGGAAAACCGCTCTATAAATGCGCTAAAATCAACCCCGGAATGCGGAATAGAGAAGCTGAATGCGTAAGTTATACAGAGAGGAGAGAAATTAGAGCTATTAGATTCCTTCACCAGTCTTGGAAGTATCCTCACTTAGGTCGGAAGAAGTGCAGCGGACATCAAGCGAAGAATAGCCATAACTAAGAAAGCGTCCACGGTAGAAAGACAACTGCTGTGTTCACTGAAGATAATACTACAAACTAAGAAACGACATGTAAAAAAATTCATGTAAAAGGAATAACTTTGTGTTCCACTATAGATGTGGAAAACTAAGTTATTCATCATTTCACTATGATGGAATCCCATCAAGTTACTTCCAATATCATTTTTTCTATACAGACGTGGAACGTGGCACAAAATGGATCGGAGACGTGGACCATAGGAAAAGTAGAGGAGAAAAGAGTGAAACCTGCTGCTTTATAACAAAACTGCTGTGTTCAAAGAATGTTGAAGTAAAAACTAGAAAATAGTATGTGAAATATTCATGTTAAGCGTAGAATAGACTGTCGGCCCCGGTGGCGGCGGTAAGGTCCTCGCCTGCCAACCCAAGGGTCGCGGGTTCGAGTCCCGCCTGGGTAAAATATTTTCTGCCCAGGACATGGGTGTTTGTGTCTCGTCTGTTGTTACTGTTATTCACCCGACATAAATTGGCCCTCTGTGCTGTATTCGGGGTAGTGAGGATAAAATTTAAATTAATTAAATTAAGCCTTTGAAACCTGGTGCTGGAGGAGGATGCTCAAGATAAAATGGATGGACAAAATAAGAAATGATGAAGTGTACAGAAGAGGAAAGAACCATAGAGAAAAGATCTAATAAAGAAAAAAGAGAATAAAGAAAGAGCAAGATGGATTATAGACACTCTGAGGCCCAATGGGTTTGTGAAGAATATTATCGAAGGTAAAAAAAGAGGAAAAAGTCCCCAGAGCAAGACACAGGAATAATTTTACAGACCAAATGAAGTGAAAAGTACACAAAAAGAGCTACCAGGGAGTAAGGGAACTAGCATTTTATGAGGAAAGATTTAGAGCTGGAGTCATCTAACATTGGGAATGAACGACCAATGAATGATGAGATGCGTAAGAGGAAACTGACCTAAATATTGAGAGACTTTAAGGGCACCGGGATTCACCGTTTTACTTTTATGGAGTCACCTGCAAGTGAACATACTTACGGTATTCCACCGAGAAAAATCATTTGCCTTTACTTGTAATCGATTCAGTATCTCTCGATTTTGCACCGCGTTATCGAAATCGAGGGATTCGGATTCGAGCCCCGTTCAAGGTGACAACAAGGTACAGTAAACTATTGTACTTCATGAACGGTGGATATTTATTTCACAAGCAAACGCCTCAAGTTACTTTAACCCTAAAAAAATTATATTTTTTAAACAATAATCTTGGGTTTTTAACTCTCCAAGGTGGGAGTATGAATAGTAATGACTATCCGTCCATTTTGTGATAAGCCTCTTAACTCTCTATACACCGATTTTTTCGTCCATTATATGCAGTCATTTCACAAGTTACCCAACTTACGGGAGAAGCAGGAGCTTAAAGTTACGAATAAGAGATGTTTTCGTTGCCAAGCTGTACAATTGATGTCACAGATGGATATAGACTTAAAGAAACCTAATCAGAGACAAAAAGAAAAACTCTTCTTTATGTTACCTATAGGTCACTCAGCGTGCTAGACGGTTAATGATAGTTAAGAGTATACATACGAATTTGTATACGTTGAGGATATTTCAAAAGGGACCTTGGCCACCGAGGCCAGTAACACAATTTTCTCAGCCCACATTTATGGGCCCGTAGTTCGCAAGTGGAATCTTCCCCTCCTCTCTTATGGGTTTAAAACCGTGCCCTTTCGACCCCTCTAGACACTGTCTGCCCTGCCCCGTTACTTCCGGTGGGAATAAAAAGAACTGGAGTTTTTTTTTTTACTCTCGCTCCCCTCTTGAAAACCACCCACCCTCTTTTTCGGAGAGGGAGGGTGGTGGGGCCATTATGTCTCTGGCGGAGTTCTTCCCCTCGTCCACTCGACTCTCTCTCTCTCAGTCGGGAGACGGAGAGAGAGAACTCTCGGTGGCTTCACGCATGCGAGCCCCTTCATATCCTCCCGGTGCTGGCTCTTCCCCTCCCCCCTCCCGCTCTCTTTCCCTCCCTCTCTCTTCTGCCCCTCCCCCCTTTTAATATTTCAAGGCGCTCGCCACTTTCGCCTTCTCCTCTTCCCCGCCTCCAGACAACCCTTTCACTCCCCCGTCTCCTTACCCTCCGATTCTCCCCTACCGCCTCTGCATCTCGTCTCGGGCATCCCTCCGCCAAACAATTCCCTACTTCGCTGAAAACACTTGCACTTGTACAACCACGTGCTCACCTCACTACGTTCCTCTTTAGAGGGATCAATTTCCTAACTCATACCTTCAGATTTAGTGGCAAACTGCGGAGGTAACCAGCGATTATATGTGAACTTCTACTGAGGAAAAAAATTATTCGCGAAAAATTATCCGTTATAATAAACTCCGGAAGTTACAAATGATTATACATATGCAAAATTTTACAGAGGAAAAAATCATTCGCCCTGTTTGGGAGAATCAGTTTCCTAATTCTTACCTTCAGATATTTAAAAAAAACTCCGGAAGTTACAAATTATTATGTGTGCAAAATTCTACAGAGGAAAAAATCATCCGCCTAGTTTGGGTGAATCAGTTTCCTAATTTTTACCTTCAGATATTTAAAAAAAACTCCAGAAGTTACAAATGATTATGTGTACGCAATTCTACAGAGAGAAAAATCATCCACCTTGTTAAAGAGAGTCAATTTATATAAATACATAAAATTATATTCTGACCTTCAGATGTTATACAAACTCCGGAGATTACCAGTGCGAAATTCTACTGAGAAGAACCATCCGCCCTGTTCTGGGGATTCAATTACCTTATTATTACTATCTGATATTATAACAAACTGCGGAGATGACCAGCAATTATATGTGAACTCTTACAGAGGAAAAATTATCCGCCGTGTTATAACAAACTCCATAGATTACAAATAATTATGTGTGCGAAATTCTACAGAGGAAAAATTATCCGCCCTGTTTGGGGGAATCAGTTTCCTAATTCCTACCTACAGATATTAAAAATAACTCTGGAAGTTACAAATTATTATGTGTGTAAAATTATACGGAGAAAAAATCATCCTCCTTGTTTATGAGAATCGATTTATAATAAATACATAAAAATAAATTCTGACCTTCAGATATTATACAAACTCCGGAGATTACCAGTTACTATACGTGCAAAATTCTACAGAGGAAAAATCATCTGCCCTGTTCGGGGGATTCAATTTCCTAATTCTCACCTCCTGATATTATAACGAACTCTGTATATTATTAGTGATTAAATTTACTAACTTTGTAACTTTTACATGCCGCAGAATATTTCAAACTTCAACACGATCCTGGTTTCGATGGCAAAGCATCATCTTCGGACGTCTATGCAAGTATATCATTCCCTTCTATATACTACCAGTAGAAGGAAAGGGGAGAGGAAAAATTTGTCCGTGAGGACATATTTGGGAGAACGGGAAGGTTAAGCAATGGCTGATAGGATAGGGGAATCGTGAAGAAGCAAACATTCATTTACAAGGTTAGAATCTGGGTCACCACATCTTTGTAAAATTTCGAGCATTTCTGAAGCATTTAGCTCACGTCGATTTTCTGTTGAATGCAGCACATTCACTTTAAAATCGCTGCCGTGGTTACAGGTTAAAAGCTGTTTGGCAAAGCTGCTCCTTTTTAATCGCCTGATTATGATGCTTAGCCATCGAAAGCCGGATCGTGTTGAATTGTGAAATATTCTGTGGTCTGTAAAAGTTACAGAGTCAATACATCTGGAAAATAACTAACCATCTTTTATCTGCAGTACAGTTTTAGCTCTTCAAAAGTCTGCTTAGGCAGCCCTTTTACTTACAATAGAGGAATGGTAGAGAATCGGATGGATTTTATTGCTAGCACCGGTAGTAACTAGTATTCAGTGTGCGATATTCTACGGAGGAAAATTCATCCATTTTCTCCGGAACTTGAACTGCCATCCCTCGATTTCTGGCTGAGTGTTTAGCCAGTTAAACGGCCGAGAAATTCTATTCCCCAGTGTATTTTTATGAGCTGTAAGTGACAAGGTGTTCCAGACTGCTGGACACACAATAATACAAGCAGTCGCAAGTCGTGCGCTTAGCGCCGCAGCCCGAGAGGAAACGCCGAACTTGGAACATTAAGAGGTGTTCGCTCTTTAGGCTATTTTTTTGTAAACCGCAAATAACCACGGACTTGGGCTTGCACGTTGCATTTTATGTCCGGCAGTTTTATCCCTATGAGACCTCGGACATCCACATGGGAAAAAAGGACGCCTCGGTAGCTTTACGATGTAAAGCATTCAGCCGGAAATTATCGAATCGGGTTCGGGTACCGGTACGGTCGAATATTATTTCCTCTGTGGAATTTCTCACACATGTGCATTACGAGTGACTCCGCAAAGTTAATCCGTGGCTAGTCCCGGTACACTCAAAATTTACCGATTATAATCCATAGGAGTAGTCTCCCAACTGAGAAGTTTTTTTTCTAGACTTCTGGAGTCAATAGAAATGAGAGATTATTCTTATTATTATTCTTAATATTACAATTCTAAAATTAAACCCTAACTGCTGCTTCCTAGTAGAAAAATATTGAAGAAAGGCTATCATTTCTCACTCACAAAAATCTAATTGCGGGAATACTTAGAACACCTGAGTATGGTGTGGAAAAAAAAGCTGACCTTTTTCGCTTTTCTAGCCAAAAGCTCAATTATTTCAGTGATTTTCCATGGGATACTGCATTTTCAATCTAATAAATACCTTTAAACCATGACAGGAATTCAGGGGGTATAAGGTATATCGAATAATTTGGTGCGGCTGCAATTTCACCTGCCGATAACGACCATATAAGTTCTATTTTTAAAGCCTGTTTAGGTGGTAAATTTTGTACATATTTGTCAACAAATTTCTAGTATCTGATACAGATTTTGCGGCAAATGCCATTGAAATACGTTCAATGATTCCTGAGATATTGTTATCAGTTTGTGGGAGGACTAGTGGAAATTGCTTTTTATGAATTCTTAGAGATTCCCCAGAAGAATGATCCTTCTTTTACTTGCCAATTTCTGGAAGTTACCATTCGTCGGTTGGCTAATAGGCAAGGGTGACCGACAACTGAGGACAATGGCACAATCAGGGATCAGGGACACCTTACAGCACATCTTTTGCGACCAACTCTCCGTGCCTTTTGGCTCAGAACCCTGTATTCAATCAATATTTTAATTCATTACATTGCTCTAGTCTACTACATAAGAAAATATTGTTGATGGACACTTCCCACAAAAGTCATCAAAAAATGCCATACCTATACTGTGGGTGGAGTAAACATAAAATCTTCAGCTACAGTAAAATATCTTGGAATTACCCTTACTTCTGCTATATTGTGGGGAACACGAAAAACATATGCGGTATAGTATTAAAGAAACTAGGTTTTATTAATCGTATAATAGGAAGGCCCTTGCATGAAAAAGTGAAAGAAAGATGCTACTTCGCCCTGGTTAGGCCGCACCTCGAATACACCACGAGCATTGGGGACCCTGGTCATAACGATTTTACCAAAAAAATTACACAATGCAAAGAAAAGGAGCACGCTTTGTTAAAAACTGCTACAATCATGCATGTAGTGTCTCACTTCTTTTAGAGGGATCAAGATGGGAGCCTCTAGAGACTCGGAGGCTACACGCTAGGCTTAAGTTGCTTGAGATATTCAGAACTGGTTTATTTCAGAGCGACATAGAGAATACTATCATGACTCCTCACTACGTCTCTAGGTCTGGCAGAAGCGATAAAATAAGAGAGATACACTGCCAAACAGATTGGTACAAAAACTCGTCCTTTCCGCGCACAATAAGTGACCATAATTAAACTAAGATCTACTTAATGCACTTCCATAATACAGGTCATCAATTCGACTCCCAAAACCTAATCCCTTACATTTTTACACGGCTGGTGTCCTAACACTCCCTACCACACGCCCATGTGGCGGCTCCCTGGGTTGTATGTAGATGTAAAGGTGGATGTAGATGTAGGTTGTGATAAATATTATTAATGCTCGTAATCCAGGGAATATAAGAACTAATTATCAATTTAATCGGATAAGAAATGTTTTTTGTCCGCTGACAATCCTATGAAGCACACACCATGAATTGACAAGTTCGCGTTTAAGTACTATGCAGAAAAGTTGGAAAGATTTGGTTACTTGCTCATAAAAATAACCATTTTAGATGTAAATGTTCAAGAGGTCTAAAGCGAGCTGTTTGGTAGTACAGAAGAGGAGTTGTTTAAGGAGATTAGAAAGAAGCAGTTTGAGAGAAGATTGAGGCTATTCGAGAAAATTGGATTCTGAAGGCCATGCTAGGCTAGTGGAAAACTAAGGTAAGTAGGAACTAAGAAGGGATGGGATGAGCATTTTAGATGGCATGGATAAGCTAGGAGTCTAACGAATCCCATTAAGATGGAATAAGGAATGAGATACTTCCGGCGAAACAACCGCAAACTTGTACCGCTGCCGTTTAATTATCATCAATTTTTTTAGTAATGAAAATAAAACCAAGTATGTACAGCAGTTTTGCTAATTAAAGTTTTTCTCCCCTAAAATTCAGCATTCATTACCGTTGGGAGGTTTACCTTTGGAGATTTCCGTTTAAGGTGTATTTTTCAGGTAACACGGGAATAATTTTTTTGTAAGATGAAGAAATACACTTCCAAAAGAAAAAAAATCCGTGATTACATGCCAATGCCTTAAACAGTCATATTGCTGTGACTTATTGTACCTGACTCATGTAGTTGCCTTATTTGTTAGACAAGGGCCAAAATTGGCTTTTTTCGACATCGGCGGTACATGCAGAATAATTGGCCGGCCACTCCATCATTCATTAAGCCAGTAGTTATCGTGACATACTCATTTTCTCTATGTAGCAGTTAAAGCAATCGATGTACAAATTTAATTAATTAGGACTACACAGCAGGGAACAAAATGTGAAAATATTCCTGTGGAGCATATCACCCTATGGATCGGAAGCATGGGCCATTGGAAAAGCTGGCCAGAAAAGACCAGAATCCTTCGAAACCTGGTGCTGGAGGAGTATTCTGAAGATAAAATGGGTGGACAAAATGAGAAATGATGAAGTGCACAGAAGAGTAGAAGAGGGAATGTCGATATGAACCACCATACAGAAAAGAAAAATAAGATGAATTGGAAACACCCTGAGACACAATGGGTTACTGTAGAATATAATTGAAGGTAAAATAAAGGGAAAGGTCCCCAGAGGAGGATCCAGGAATAAGTTCTTGGACCAAATAAAGAGAAAAGTGCATAGAAAGAGATACCAGTATGTAAGGGAGCTAGCATTAGATAGGGGAAGGGTGGAAGGCTGTAGTCAACCAATGTAAGGATTGAATTACCAGTGATGATGAATTTTATTAATTTTTGGCGGATCAATCCTTGGCTCATGTTTGTTGAAACAACTTAAATTTGGGCAGTCTTGCCGATTGAGGGGAGATAAAGTATCGACCCCTAATTCCGATCGATTGTCGGCGATGACGGAAAATTATGCTGAATTATAATTTGATAATCTTAATTTTGTTCATTAACTGAATTTAAAATTTAGCCTGAGTTATGGCAGATGTAAAAAGAGATGGAAGTTTCCAACTCCCGTTGTACATTGCACACCGAAGATCTCTTCGCCTCTAGTTCGACTCATTTCCTCAAATATAGTAGCACTTGACCCACTTCTGAATGCGCTCAATTCCTCTTAAACCGAGAGCCTAGCGCGAACTTTAATCCTATTTGACCGGGGAATCACGCCATTGTTTACTTGGTGAAAAGAATTTACGATCCTGCACCACACAAGTCGCGGTAGGGAATTGGATACGTTCCAAAACTATGCGGCGCATATATATGTTTAGTTACGCCGTGAGTTAAGCGTTCCCCTAGGTCGTTCAGCGCCGCTTTTCTCCACGGATTGGGTCGGAAGGTAAATGGGAAAATTGCTCGCAGGTGGTGAAGAATTGGGAGTAGATATCTCGCGCTAGATCCTGACAAAATGTGCAAACGGGCATAGACCTAAGCGCCAGAGTGGTCAGAAAATAAGGAACTGTTATTGGAGTGCTTCCTTCATGGCTTCCCGTTTAGAACACTCTTATCCACTTCCCTTCTAATAGCGTGTTTAATGTGTTTTTCTGTCTCCGTGATTCGAAGCTTCTCCACTCTACATACATGGGTCAAATTATGGCTCCTGTGTAAAGGGGTTGTGACCAACTCTGTATTCGGAGGCTTCTTGGTGAAAATTCATGATCAAAAACATGGTGAAAAAGGACATGCATCATAAATTTTTATCATTTTATAAATTGAATTGTTTTCCAACCGACTTCATCGTGAAGGCTTCATCTATCGGGTGAGGCAACTTTAATCTTTTCACTCAAAATTGGTCAATAACAAATGTTACGCTAAATATAATAATATCCTCTGGAAGATTGCCTGGCGATGACCAGAGACTAGATTTCGCCTGTGCGGAGTGAAATAGGTCGCTAACAGGTAAATTTATGGCGATAAGAACAAAACTATGATACTGCTTTAGTGTCTTATGCCATCTCACAGACATTATGTTTAGCTATTTTTACGTTCGTTTTTTTTGTTAATTACGGGGATATGGCAGTGGAAGATGGTGATTTATGATTCAGAAAGACGAATATTCCACACTGAGAACTGGCTATAGACGCTCCAAACATTGAATCTGAATTTATAGGACATTCTGTAGGGACTCGAAGTATGCGAGTCGATTTTGTTCTCCTATTTCCTAGGAAAAATAAAATTTCCTTTACAAGCAAGTGAATTGGAACGTTCCTAGCTTTTGTGCCGTGATTCATCCTATTTTTACTCAAAGAATGGGAAGGAATTGTGTATATTTTACAGTTTGATCGCCCAAAAGTTAATCCATTTGCTCAAGATATTTTTTTACAATACACATTTTATGCTATTTACGTATTATGCCTTAATGCGCCTATGGTTATGTTACAATGTAAAGGTTCCCCATGGTTATTACTCGTCGATTGGTCGGACTAGGGTTGGTTGAAATGGCTATTTAAGATTCGGGAGCCATTGTTCGTTATGCAACAATGATAGATGGCCAGCTTCCGCTAACCTATTGAGTGAGCACATTGTAAGTTCAAGTTCTTTTTGGTTTGTTTTTCTTGAACATGGAAGTGAGTTTCTGCTTGGCCGAATGCCAAACCCATTCCTCCGTGTACGCTGTGGACAGAGTATTTTTTTAAGTTGTCGTTCTCCTTCCGTGCAATAAGGATAAAATGTGGGTTCCTATCATCATGTATTGAGTTGTTCAAAACTGAAAATGAACCATTCCAATTTCCTCCATTTCTTCATGTAACATTGTATAGAGCTCAATGCTTAATTCTTTTTGTATAATATTCGAAACTAAACTTAATGATACTCAATCCTATTTTCTTCTGTGGGTTGGCCTATATAGCCAGTTTGGCACCTCAGTCCTTTCATTTTCCGAAATCGTTTTCTGGAAAGGCATCCAGATTGAGTCATTTTGGTCAAAATGCGATGCCATGACCGACTCAAAGAGACTAGAAGCCTTCGAAACCTGGTGCTAGAGAAGGATGCAGAAGACAAAATAGACGGAAAAATAAGATCTTAAGAAGTTTTCAGAAGAGTAGAAGAGTATACGACCGTATGGAACACTATAGAGAAAATAAGAGAAAAATAAATTGGACACACCCTGAGACACCGTGGATTTGTGGAGAACATAATTGAAGGAAAAATAGAGGGTAAAGTCCTCAGAGAAAGACAAAAGAATAAATCATGGGCCAAATGACGAGGACAGTGCATAGGAAGAGATATCAGGAGGTAAGGGAACTAGCGCTAGATAGGGAAGGGTAGAGGACTGCAGTCAACCAATCTTAGGATTAAACGACTAATGAATGAACGACGCCATGCGCGAGGTGGAAGATGAATCGACTACATTTACGTGCTAATTTTTGCAACTGTATACTGGGCCTTGTTTTATGAAGGCCGAGTAATATTTTGCGACCTATCTGTGTTTTCAGCGCCAAAATAAATAGCGCATATGTGCAGGAAAGGTTATTTTTACAACATGATTTAAATATTACTTAGGCGGCAGACTTCCGAATGTTGCTATTATATTTTTGTTATCATACCAGATAACTTACATTTCTGCTTTTGGCAGTAAGGAAAAGCCTCCTCTGGTGATAAACTTGTTTAGATTCGCGGACGTTGGTTAGTCAATATTTGAAGGGATTACAAGCTTTTGTAAATGCTTTAGAAAAGCAGTAGGGAAATTAGGATTGTGAATACATTATAAGAAAAAACAAAATTTCTGAGATTCTCTCTGGCAAAGAAAGCGAGGCGGGTCATAAAAGTAGGAGGTTACAAACTCGAGCAAGTAGACTTAGGTAGTACGCTTGGAAAAACTGGGAATAGGATGAATGACATAAGGAGGAGAATAGTATTAGCTAAAGAGGATATTCAGCAATAAAATGGAGCTCATTTCGAGGGTGTTGGGTAAGAACTTGCTGAATAGGCTGGTGAAGAGTTTGACATAGATTTAAGCGTGGTTGGGACAAAAACGTGGACCCTCAGAAAGGAGGACGTGAATCGGCTGCTGGCATTTGGGACGTGGCTGTGGAGAAGGATGGAGTGGGTGAGGTGGATACAAAGGAAGATGAACGAGTAAGTACTCAGTATGCTGTGTGAGGAAAGGAAACTTCTCAATGAAATTCGAGATAGGCAGAGTAGGCGCCTGGAGGATGTAATAATGGGATACTGAATAATGGCATGGGTTGCTCAAGAGTGTGATAGTGGGAAGGATGTTGGGCATGTGTGGAAGAGGAAGAAAGAGAATAGGTTTTATGGACGTGATGAAGAAGGGAGCATAGTATTTAGAGGGAAATAGGAAAAAGTGGAGGTAGATAGTAGTCTGAAAGTGTAGAAAGCCGGGAGAAAATTTTCACTAAAGCCCACTTTTACCGGTAAAATACTCAAATAACGTCTCCTATTGGTCGAGAGTGATTTTATGTATGTACCTTTGATAGTCAATGAAGCATACCCATTACCATTAGCATATTTAGCGTAAGATAGGAATGAATGTAGAAAACTCAACTTACTTAGGTTACAGCATTTTACAGTGGAAGGAGATAAAGGGTATAATGTTGAGCAAGCGCTTAAGCGGAAGTAGGAAAAAAGAGTTTTGAGCTAAATTAAGGACAGAGCTAAAATGGTCTTTTATCTTGGAAAAATATTTTTGTGGTGGAGCATTCATGGAAACTCTTTGACAGGGAAGTTTCTTGTAGAATTCTTCTTCATTTCAGTGATACAACAATAATTGTTTTTAATAATTATTGTTATAATATTAACAATAATTGTTAATAATAGAATAATCTCATTGCGATTGTAATAATACTGTAATTATAACAATAAAATCAGGTCATTATTTTTAACATACGCTGTATTATTAATCAACTAGCTGTTGATTCTTTTCAGTGGTCTGATGGGTATTATTTTTTTTCAAATCTCCATAAGGCCGTAGTTACGATGTTGCCGATGGCCGTTGGAAAACTAACTTAGTGCTAAGTAGTTTTCTAACTGCACAACAAGAATTCTTCCCGTTCGTACCTCAATAGTTTACCATTAAGCAATTTGCTTTTGTTAAGTGTACAGTTAAAAATAATTAGCCATGTTTCCAAGTGGTGGGAAAGCAGAGCATAAGTGTGGCAACAGTGTTCCCCATGAGGTATTTTCTGTCATCGTAATGTGGGACTCACACTAGCGATTTTCATAGCTACTTTTCTACTTCAGCGCTAACTGTTTTAGGATAATAATAATAATAATGTCGTCTTTATTTATTTGAGCGATATTAGGCCAATACAGTCCTCTCTTTCATATAACTCATTTCACAAACACCCATGTCCTGGGCGGATAACTTTCTACCCAGGCGGGACTCGAACCCGCGACCCTCGGGTTAGCAGGCGGGGACTTTACTCCGCCGCCACCGGGGCCAACATGTGTCCCCGTGCAATAGGATGTGCAAATCCATCCATGGAATACCTACAATGGCGTCGGTGAAAGAAAGTGAGGTAACTAGCTCTTAACCTCGAGCTCTGCTGCACATCATTGTCTTATCGAATTTACTTATCCCCGATTTTTCATTCCAGTATCGACGTTTTTCACTCGTTCCCTTCTCTCTTTCACTCGCTCGAGTCCAGAAACTACTTGAGCCTTTCTTTTGTAATGTGCTTGGTCCTTGTATTCACTTCCAACCTCCCCCCCCCCACCAATATCTCCACTGTCTTGCCAACCTCACCCCTTAGCCTTCCCCTCTTGTGAGGGGAAGGGTTGGGTATTTTTTGACTGAGTCCGCAGGTTTTTTCAAGTGCGTAGAGGGGCAAATTTTGCTCTCTCCCAACCCTCATTCCTTTTGTTATTCACATATACCCTTGTGCTTCATGAAAGAGTCAATTTTTTATCTGTGTTATTTGTTTATTTTTATACCTCACCGTAGCAGGTGGATCAGTCTTATTTGTTGTGTCGAGAAATGAAAAAAAGTTAGCGCAGCAGAAAACTAACTAGAAAAAGAATTGAGATAGCTTAGATAATGCCCTTTCTCAGGAGAAAATAGATGGCATGCCATGTCAAAATGTAGAGTAAAGACTTTTTTTTCCTTGAAAGTTTAACACGACTTTGATTTTACTTGTTACAGTTTAATCAGGTAAGTGTATCATGTTTACAGTGCCATCTATAGAGATGTGGCAGGAGTAGTGGGAAAGGGGGGTGAACGGAATACACCCCAACCCCCTCCCTAATAAAGGCAATGTGCACTTGATATACTTTCCTAAATATGCTATAGCAATCAAAATCAAATCAAAACCTGATGATGCTGTAACAATCGTAATTTAGATCATAATCATTGAAATTTATGGAGAGGGCACTTGTTATGCTGACCAGTGCTAGAAGCTGAAGGCAGTCATCGTTGATCCTCATTTTCTTGTAGAACATGCAGGCTAACGCACTAATTTTGCAATTTTAATATTTTATATCGATAACTTACTAGAAATTAGCATGCACTTCCTTTTTAATGTGGAATCACCTTACTTATTTTGTTTATTTAAATTAAAAATCACCCGCTTTCCCGATGAAAAATATTGTTAAATCGAGTAGAATCTATAGCACAAAGCAGCCAACATGTGTCTCAAAAGTTACTTGCGTTAAATTTCAAACAGACGGTTGATATTCTAGCTTTGCATCCACTAATTTGTCCATTCCATCGTGCTATCCATAGGAAAGTAAGGAGAGAGCAGGATTAAACAATATGGTTGTTATTTTGGTTGTCAGGCTTCATTTTGATGACGTAGTGTCCTCTCCATACACTACAATTGTGGTTATAAATATTGTACTCGTGGATGAGCTCAGTTTTGTGAAATATCGATGATGATTTGTTTCCATACAATATCGCCAAATCTTAAGAAATTGTGAGTGTGACCATTTTTCCATTTTGAACTTATCTTTACCAGTTCAATAACTCTGGAAAGGATTACTAATATATAATCATTCATTCTTAGCCGTTGCAGTAATTAAGTAAGTCTTTTCTCGCGCCATTTTCTCCATTGGTATCTTAGGCTTTTTCGTAGAGGATACCAGACAAAACGATATTTGTGAGATTACATGATTTTTATCGCATGTTTCTGCATATGTATACGAACAAACATGTTGTTGGACTTAATTTGGAGACTTTCTCATTCATCGATGGTCACCGTTCAAATATCTAGAGTTTTTTTTGTTGCCTTTTATCATTTTTTGTTATTCTCTGTGATAAAAATGTTGTTATATTCAAAAATTATGGTTGCTACTGTCAAGAAAAATCTTGAATTACTGGAAAATACATGGACATTGGTAATGGGCCAGGGAAACCTGAAAAATGACGAAAAATGATGAATTAGTCAGGAAATTTGCAAAATGTATGCGAAAATTGTTTTCTTTTAGTAAGGAGAACCATTAAAGACTCTGTCTGTTGGTGTATGGACTTTAATTTATATTCCTCGTCTGAAAGAGGTGTTTTCGGCTAGTCATTACGCTCCTAGATAATATTCTTATTCTTAAAACTCGTGCTGAGGAAGATGAGATATATGTTCCTCCTCTGATTAAGGTAAGGTAAATCCATGCTTTATGCGTGGAAAAGGCTAAAGATTAATTTAACCTTAAAGAGAAATCCGATTTTCCTCCATAGCAATAGTGGAGGTTTTCTGTTTGCTTGAAAATTTTATCTTCTTACGGAGCATCTGTCTCATTGTTTTCAAAATATTCCTTTTCTCATTTTTTTCTTTCGGCACCTCCTCCTTTTTCACTGTATCTCTCCATTTGACCTTTCTCCTTAGCCACATTTCAAATCACTCTAAATATCTCTTCTCATTCCTCCTGACTGCCAATTTTTCTGCTCCTTAAAGCACTACACTTCAACTAAAAAACTTTGCTAATATTTTACTCATGTCTGTTGTAGTGATTCTATTGTTTCGCTTTCTTTAAAATGAACTCCAATTAGTGAGAAATGTGCGTATAAATTTGTACCCGGAACAATTTTAATTTTGGTTTGGGAAACCTGAAAAAGACGCGGAATTTCATGACCGCTGCTCTGCAGCAGCCCCGACACGTGAGTTTTACTCTGCGAGAATCGCAATATTTGTAATACACAGTAAGTGGTTTATAGAGTTCTAGGGCGTCGTAAAATTTTCAACCTCCATTACTTACGGTCGTTTTGTCACTCTATTTCGGCACTTCTTCCCCTCAACTCTGTTCAAATTCCCTCAATCCAGCTCATCCTAGGCCTTCGTATTTTTCCTTTAACAATAGGAACCCAGAACAGGGATTTTTTTGTTACCTTCGCATCAACTTCGTTTATTATTGTGTTTTATCTTCGACACGTTTTTGTTTCATATATTACGCCTAAAATTTCCCTACTCCTGTTGTTCCGTACCACTTTCATTTGGAGAACTCTCCAGAAATTCATGTTAACACTCATAGATTTTTTTGTGATTTTTCGTTGGGTGTCCATACTTCGCTACTAAATGTCGCCATTGGCTTTACTTTGATTATGAAGCTTCTAAGCTTATATATCTTTCACGTTATTTTGCCCCAATAGAATATTGTTGTCACGGCCATTCTACCCTGTGTGCATTGCACAAGTCATGTTTTCCAGAGTTGGCAGTCATTCGTCAAAATGACCCTTCATTTGTATCTATTTCTTGACATCAGGGTAAGATAAGGTTATAATGTTTTATTTGCTCAGGGTACAACACCACTAAGGGCCATAAAGTGAATACGTGACGTGATGCACTAACGCACAGTAAAATTAAAGAGGGAAATAGAGAGGAATATTAAATAAATAAATATGCATAGATAGGTTCCCAGGCCTCGGACACAATTTTGTCAGAAATCATGGAATTAGATGTGGTTATGCTGAAAATTGAAGGTTTTCTGGTCATTACATATACCATTTTTCAAATGGGAACAGAGGTATGAGATACAAGTAAGACAATCTGTACACATGCAACAATCCAAGGCAAATAACAGAGCTACTTGAAAAGCAAGTCATCATCATTGGTTGTTCAATCCTAAGATTGGTTGACTGCAACCCTCTACCTTTCCCTATCTAATGCTAGTTTCCTTACCTCCTGGTATCTCTTCCAACGTACTTTCCTCATAATTTGGTCCATGAATTCCTTGGTCTTCCTCTGTGGACTTTTCCCTCTATTTTTCCGTCAAAGCAAGTAGTGTTACACTTTAGTTTAAAATACACTAAGAGACCTCCTGCATTTAACAAGGCTAGTCAACGAGTTCCATACTGCAGTTGAGCTTATTACACAAAACAGGTGATATTTGGTCGTAAGATGGGTGGGGCAGTACAGTTGGAGGATTTGCTTCTTTTCGACATACTCCGAGATAGTAGGGTACTGTGAAATAGGTCGAGGAGATAGCTTCTGCTCCCGCTGGGAAAATAAAGTGTAAATAAACGTGGAGAACATGTACCGTCGTATAGTTTCCAGATTCAACCAGGCCTATTGTGCTCTATAAGGAGAAATATGCTCGTTACGTCTGATATTAAAGATAAATCAAATGAAAGAGTTTAGTAAGCGCTCAGTTCTCTCTTTTTTCTCATTATTCAGGTCACTGAAGACCAATCAAAGTGTGGGAAAACTAAAGTCGTGATTACTTGTAACACCAGAGTGGTGACGCAGGGTTTTACAGACAGACAATACAATCTTTCTGGTGACACAAGCAAAGTCTGAAATTTTGTTGCTAAAGATCTTCAGCAGCTTCCCATTTTACAATATTCCTCCATTATACGACCCAAATAATTACATCGTGTTAGTACATCGCTACAGATAGTTATTATCTGTCACATAGACTGAGTGTGAGTTTGAGGATGTCACCACTCCTGTCTTTAAATATAACCTGCTTCGTTGTACTATGTAAATTATAATATGCCACATATGTGAGTAAGTAACAACGGATAAAAATGGGAATGGATATTTTTTTAAATTAAAATACCATGTGGTGGCTGTTTTTCTCAAAGGAATACAAACAATGACCTAATTTACCTATTAAATTGTTAGGCTCGATTGAATAAAAGCATAAATATTTTCTCTGGTTGTACCAAAAGTTACTAATAAATGTTTTAAATTACGCGATTGAATGCTGATATTTAGAGACAATTCAAGAAAATACCGATATCATCTATTTAAAAATTTCAATCCCTGCAAATTTTACTGTTAAAAAAAAACCTGTATATTTTTAGGGTTTTTCGTGTTTTCTATACCAGATCTGGGCATACATTAGGGAACCTAGAAGTTTTTGCTGATAGGTTTAAGTCCAGAAACTTAGTTGCAAAATCTCGACCCTACAAGGAGTTTTTCAAACGCTCATACGAATTTTTTGCTCCAAATTTTCCACTTTGTACCAATAAAAATATCTTCTGAAACAAACATGCGTTCTTAAACATTTGAAGAAAAGGCTACTACAGCAATATTCAGTGGATTATTTTTTAAAATAGGAAAATTAAATGCTTAAATAATGTAATGAGGAACACAAGAGGTATTTGTTTCATTTTATATATTTTCCCTTTCATAACAAATTGTAATGCATTGGTTTTTCTAAAAAAATATGATATGTACGGATTCCTCTCCTTAAGATAGACTTTTTTTTGTATTTTGAAGTTTGCCTGATGGTTAATTTTTTCCAGTTACCTCTACAAAACATGTTATTTGTTCATGAGTTATACTAAATTCGTGTAAGTTACTCTTTCCATTTTTTTTCTGTCGTTATAGTGTATTTATTTTGTTGGTAAATTACTGAATTAATAATTTTTTTTAAATTCCATAGCCCTAATCGATCTAGGAGACCGACATCACCACGCATGACCGAATAATTCACGTCACTACCGGAGGGTAGAGTAGATAAAGAGACTTCTTTCACTCAGTTTCATCCCAATGAAGACGGTTGTTATTTTGTCGAGCCCATGACTTCTTGAAACTTCAACCTAAAAAAGGATTTCTCGCCTAATTTTTCCACACCCTATGCTATTCCTCTCTTCTCCCTCGCCGAATCGCACGGGTGAAATAAAGTTCAAATGCCAACCAACGCACGTTCCCTCCGCTTATGTTATATTTCTCTCCGTTCTTTTATTATTTATTGTTTATTTTTTCATTTTTGTGAGCCACTCCCCGTTTCTCACTCTTTTCTCTCTCAAAAAAAGTATTATTATTTTTTTACCTTAATTACTTTTGTCTCGTCTCTTTTGGTCCCCTCCTACTTTTTACCCACCTTGCTTTTCCTCTCTTTCTTCGGACCACAAATTTGCCGAGAGTTTTAATCATTTAACGTTTTTTTTTATATTTTTTGGAAAAAGAACATTATTTTTCGTTCCCTCGTTCCTCTACACCTGCAACAACTGCCGTTCACGGCGCGTCGTTGTGCTTTTGTTTTCTGTCTCTTTTCCTCTCTCTCTCTCTCTTTCTCCCTCTCTCTTCGTACATAATTCGTCGCTTTATCGCGGGAGGAAATTTCTCGTTTGGTATTCCTTCATTTTTTCATTTTATTTTACTACTCCGCGACGTCCGTTTAATTTTTAAGTGCTCTCGTTAATTGGCCGCCTTTTGGTTCGTTTCCCCGCTCCGTGGAATAAACTTCTCTCCCCCTTACCTGCGCGCGGTGCGTTGTAGGCTTTGGAAGACATCTTTCACTAGCGATGTTCCCTCATCTTTCTGATTTAGCTCCGCCGTTCGTTCCAAAAGGCCGGTAGTTCTCGCAGCGGTTGATGTTGTTGAAACGGGCGCACTAGGTCCGCTTTTTTTTGCTCCGCGCGATGCCATGTTTCATATCTGGGCCGTTTTGATTTGTTCTACCCAGCTCATTTTTTTCCACGTTTTTTGTAATACACGCACCGGAAGAACTGGATACGTGAAACTTGGAAGCACAGTACGGAGTTACTTTGGGTAATTGAATTAGCGTGATGTTACGAACTCTCTGGTTCAATCATTGAAGGAAATAGTGCATAAGAAAGATAACTCATCTTGCACGTGCGTTTAACAGCCTTGCTCATGAATTAGCTCATTTCAAATGAACAGCAATCTTCATCATGTCACCAGTGGTGTCCTCATTAAATTTTTTATTAGGTTAACTGCCCGAAACGACAAATTAGCGACTGTTGTAGCTCTTAAATGTAAAATGTATTTTTCAAGCTCCTGAGAGCCGATTTGAATTAATGTCTCTCATTAGCGCATATATAATCTTTTTAATGAAGCTATTACACTTTAAAATACTATTTATAAAATCCTAATCATGCGTTACATCTCATTTAAAGTAATTTACAGGTATAACAAAAACTTTTTTTCTGGGTTAGTGGAAATTATAGCCGTAATTACCTAAGAAAAGCCAATGCATTGATTCCTGAAATTAAGACGGCAATTCACCTTTTACATCCCGTAAATAGCGTCCTTTTGCTTTATTCATAGTCGCATTCAAAATAAGCCAACATTATAATCTTGATAGTGTTTCTGGGAGATTTTTTACTGAAGATTTTCTGCCCATTTCCACTAAAAAAACAAATGGTGATTGTACAACCTAGAAATAGCATCGAGCAAAGGAATCTATATGTCTATCAACGATTTGCTAACTGGACTGGAAACGACGGACTAGCGAGCCCTTGAACTTTTAAACGTAAATTGTTTTAGCCAACCTCGGTAGCGTTTAAAGTTTCAAGTTAGCGCAATTCCTTTTAAATTGATATATACTTGAAACCAGTATTAATAATATCCTAATCAAGTTTTACACCTCATTCAAAGTAATTTGGAGGAATCATTTTCCAGAATGCATAAAATAATAGCATTTTTGATAATTACTGGAAAACGATTTTTATAAGGGTTGCTTACCCTATTATTTTGTGTTTATTAAAATTAAGATGTTTATTACTTTCAACAAAGAAAAGAAAAATTTGTACCACTTCTTTTGAACATGAAAGAATGGATGGCTTTAGTTAGTCTTAAAGGTAATACCAGTGTAAGAACTCTCTCTAATTAACATATATATGCCTAGCAAATAGATAGATAATCTACAATTGGTCATACGAAAAATATACATATTGCAACAACAATCTGTAACAATAGATTCACTATTCTTATAAATGGTTAAAACATGTATATACTATTAAACACACAATAGAATGCTTAATTTATACTTCTGTGTCAAACAGAGTTTCAATATTATACTGAGTAAACAGCCATGATTTCACAAAAATAAAGAAATGTTTTGAGAACTTTCTCTCTTTTTATATTTTCAGGCAACAAATTGAATGTCTTTTGTTCCACATATACAATTATGACCTTTTATATGGTGTTATGTTAGGTTTAGAAAGGCGCACATTGATTTTTCTCCTAAAATTATAAGAAAGCCTTTCCGAAGACGAGGATTACGAATAGCCGATTCGAATATACAGTGATCTTAATATCTTATTATACCAGATCTTATATCTTATACACCACAAAAATTCATAATTTACAACTTTCGACGCATCTGTTGAAAGCTACAAAAAGAGCAGCTGTAAAAGTAAGGGACGCACCGTGAAATGCATGTATTGCGCCAAGTACTTATGAAAAGAAACTTCAATGCAGACGCCAAAAATACTCCTGACTTATGAACACGATCAGATATAAGCATAAGTCGTGCTGTTTCTGAATGTTTCGCAATATTCTGGGAACGGACGGTATTTTTACATCCTTTCCATTGCATTGGAAAGGTTCGCTATAACTTTCCCAGCAGGAAGATTAGGACTCCAATAAAACTTTATAATCCAAGCGTTATGTGTTCATCCCATTTTCATTTCCTCCGCTTCTCTTTCGCCAATTCACTTTCAAAGCTGCGGGGAATTCAGAAAGAAAATTGCCGCTTTTACTCTTTTTTATACCATGCTCGCGTGTTTACGGGGTAATTCGATTCCAAGGCAGCGGAAATGAGATGGTCGGTATGAGAGGTAAAAATCATAAAAAGTTTAGTTTTTTCTATCCATTTGTTTCTACAAGTATCTTAAAACCAGATTAAAAAATCAAAGAGGAAGTGATGAAGAAATGCGAAACCGAATAGGAAAAGGCAAAAACGCAATAAAGCAATTACACTTGTAGCACGTATTTCCTTCGTTATAGTTCTACTTTGTATTTTGCCCCAGCTTGCTCGTCGGAAAAGAAAATACATGAAACGTAGTAGGTTTAGAGATACGGTTGCAATTTACTTAACAAAATGAAATATTCAATTTACAGACAATTTGAATTGTGAAAATAATTACTTAATTCCTAAGGTCATGACCAACTGTATATTCTAATTTACACACAAATTTGGCATATGAATAATTATTCCTTCTTTTAAGTATATTGTCCAATTATTTGCCACACTTCTCCACTTGAACTTTTCACAACATCCAGTCACAAACTTAATTCTTGGCCAATTAAAAACCTCTTGCCTTATGGCTTCTTGTATCTTATATGAAAATAAAAGTTTATAGTTACAACCCAATTATTCGACGACACAGGTTGGCTTGTCCCTCTGTGGTCTGGAAATTCCTCTCAGCCTGCGTGGTGTTCGTCCTTGGCGGGCCCTCAGCTCTAGGGTCTCGTCCTGTTGTAAGATCTCCCGTTCCTCTCCTTAATTCCAGCTCCTTTGTCAATTCTCCTTTTCTACGTGGGCTATGTCTCGCACGATGCCACACTCTGGAACTTTCCTCTACCAAAACTTGCGTGCTGTCCTGGCACGACCGTACACTCCGACGGTTTTATCTACAAAAATCCCTGCGTGCTGTCCTGGCACGACCGTACACTCCGACGGTTTCCTCTACACTCTCAAGATCCTTTTGTTGCCGACGCTTCCACTCCCTCGGTCTATTGTTTATTCTCAATTCACAATATGGCGGGTCCCTTATTGTTATAATAAGCCATGAGGTAGTTAAAGAAAAAATGGCGAGGCCAGCGTTTTGTTACACACTCAATACTTTGGAACAAAACCATCACAAATGCAGTTAAGCGAAAAATTTACAAAACAATAGTAGAGATCATTGCCACATATAGGGCAGAGATATGAAAGCTTAAAATAAGAAATGAAGGAAAGTTAAGAGCGATGGAAATGGACTATTGGAGACGCAGCTGCTGTATATCGAAAATAGATAAGGTCAGAAATCAAACGATTCGAGAAAAAATAGGTACTACTATGAATATCATAGACACAATTGTAAATAGACGTCTCAGCTGGTATGGACACTTAAGAAGAATGCCGGAGGAACGATGGCCATCCAGGATATGACATTGGAAACCTTACCAAAGGAGACGAAAAGGGAGACCGAAACTCTCTTGGGAGGACGGAGTTAAACGAGCCATGGATGACATACACATGCAGGAAACAGGTTGGCTGGATAAAGGAAGGTGGAGGCTTGAATGCAAGAGACGCCGCATGGTGTAATCCCGCTAGCAAAATTAGTTAGCTTAAAATAGTTTCAACCATTGGGGTTGATGGAGAGGGTGCTTGGTATGCTGGCCAATGCTAGAAGCTGAAGGAAGTCCGCCGTCTTCTTTGACCCTCATTTTCCTACAGCAATTTATCAACTAAGACACTGATTTTGCAATTCTACTATGTTCTCCGTCGATAATACTACATCATATAAGGTTCAATCTCCTTGATCTGCGCTATCAATGCCTTATGCTTAGACTGCTGCCTCTAAGTAGGGAGTCAAATTCGGGTAGCGTACAAAAGGTACGTGTGCGCTTTCGGGTGGGCAAGCCAGGAAAAATTTTTCCATCGCTTGGTCACGAACCTGCAACCCTCGGATTAGGAATCAAACACACTATTACTGGTCCAAAACGGACCTATAAGCTAAGCCCATCTGATAGGTTAAAACTCACCAAAACCTCCACGCTTTCGTCGTTGCACCACGTGATTCATTAGTTACCGAGTTAGGTATTATTTCGAGTGGTTCCAACACAACCCCTCTGGCACAAAGGTCTATCCTTTAGTGGCATGTTACTATGAGACAAGCATATAAAAATTGAGCAAATTTTCTTATTACCTTAACCATCTTGTACCTTATAATGGCTCTGTGAACTGAAATGCGCCGCACTCATTGAAATATCTTGTGGAAAAGTGAAATTGTTATTTCTGTTATGATATGACCAATTTCCACGATATCTCGCCTCAATCTGTTGAAGTCAAATTTTATTCCTTCGGACACCCGCACTCACGCGGATAGTAATGATTGGAGAGGCAAATCATTATTATCAGTTTCAATTGACTCATATTCGTGGTCTTTCCTAGCTATTTCGACTGCCTTTTCGTATCTGACGTCTCTTGCTCCGAAAATTTAGGAGAGGAAGAATTCTCTGCGAGGGGGCATCTCAAGCCGCCCGGCATAAAAAGTAACAACTTTCTCACCAAGAGTTGAGCAGGGGTTTCTGGAACACCTGCTGTGTAAAGGCTGAGGTTTTGGGAGGTAAAATGGTTACGTGAATTAAGGAAGTGTATTTAGTGCAGCTCCATTTTTACTAAGATCACTTCTTGTGAGTGGACAGAAAGAATGCTTGTACTTCGGCAATGTATCTCTCTTTCTTCATTATTTCTATCCAACCTGGGAATGTAGTATGGTGTCTAAACGATATTCTCTGTGTCGTTGTAAAATTTGTCACTTCTGAATTTCTGAAAAACTGAAGAAAACTTATCCCAGCGTGTAGTCTCTGAGTCTCTAGCGGCTCCCAACCTAATCTCTCTAAAATTTGAGAAACACAATATGTTCTTTTGTAGCTGTTTTGAATGAAGAGCGCAGTTTTCCTTTCTTTTACTTATTGTTTTGATTAAACCATTCAGTTCATAGTCCCAAATGCTCGTGGTGTAATGGAGGTATGACCAAACCAGTGGCCTACCCTTCCCTATCTGACGCTAGTTTCTTTACTCCTCGGCAATTCTTTTTTTGCTCATGACTCTTTATTTGGTCAATGTATTTTGGCCTTCTATTTTAGCTCCGGATTATTTTTCCGGGAGGTATCCAATCACGGCATAATTTTTGAATGCAAGAGTTCACTTTCTAAGGAAATTATTGTGACGATCTCTCGTTACCTTCAACGTTGCAGTACTCCAGTTGACTCCGTGAACTTCACTCTTACGTGAAGCTGTGGCTGTTGATATCGGATCGATCCTTTTGATCTGCGCAAACAGTGCAACTTATCCCTTCTTTCTGACCTGAAAATGAACTTTAGCGTAAAAGTGATATTCTCTGTGTTATTATAAAATAAACCTCTTCTAAATTTCTGAAAAACTGAAGTAAACTATGCCTAGCGCGTTTTCTCTGAGTCTATCTCGCATGAATAGCATGAATTGCCAAGTAGCAGTGCATTATGCGGAGTCTACTGTCTCTGAATAGTGAAACCGAGTAGTTTAAGGAGCATGTTGAATATTTTCGCAGTCTCTTTCAAATTAACCCTACAGTAGTGACGTAAATTATCGGGACATACATAGACACGTCGTCTTCTGGACCGACTATGATTTTGGAGTTTTTGAAAAGAAGATATCAGTTTTTTCTTGAATGATACCCAAACAGCAGCATTCGAACGTGAATTAAAAAATATTTACTCAAAATTTTCACCATGAAAAGAAAAGGTTCTTAGGTTTGTTTTCAATCTATACCTACTAATGACTAGAGCATTGTTTTTCTCCGTAAGAGAAAAATTACCGTTACAAGAAATGGGCTCATACTAAAGGATTCATTTCTATAATATGTCAGAAATCACTTATCCACATTTTTATCGATTCATATTTCATAGAGCACATTAAAATATGTACAATTTGAAGACACAACTGGTGTTGCACGGTCTGTGGGGTTGAAAGCAGCTAAAAGTAGCGATATGCTCACAATAAGTGATTTTTTGGCTTATATATCGGAGGAGCAGTTTTTTTTTTTTAAGTATATGAATGCCTTTATTTGCATTAAAAAAACTTGGTCCTTCTAAGCCATAAATAGGAACCTACAAAAAAGCATGAAAAACAAAATTTCATACTTCGCCTGAGTCACAATAAAGATTGTATTGTCGGTCTGAGAGACCGGGCGTCACCACTGTAGGGTTAACCTGGATGATATTCTCCAAAATTGCAAAAATATTTATTGTTGAATAAATAATGACAATACCAACGATGTTGAAATCCACAGAGTTATTATTGCATTCATATACTATGTACTCTCACATGACTGATACCTCAGTTATTTAATAAGAATATCTATAATAGTTCTTTATTTCACGAGGATCAGGTTGGTGTGGTGACTAGAGTACTGGCTAATCATACGGACGGCCAGGATTCAAATCCCTGCATAGGGATGTTTTTCAGAGGAAATCCGGTACCTACGTGAGTGACTTGTGGAGGGCACTTCAAGTACAGTACTCCGTCTGTCGGATGAGACGTTAAACCGTGGTCCCCTTGGCGTCTTTCCTTAAGAGCAGGCTAATGCCGACGCTGGGTTTCTACCCACCCTTCCTCACTTACCTATCCCCTATGGCGCAAATGGTCTAAGCTGTCGGTCGCCTCCCTAAAAATCCAATCCAATCCCTTAATTTCACCAATTATTTTTGCGCGGTACGGTTGAAATTCCTTCACGGTGGTTTTTTGGGATTCTGAAAGCAAATACTGCAGTGAACAACTTAAAAGAAGTAATTGAGAAAACATATAATAAGGCTTCACTTGTGTAATTTCTGACGAGGTCTAGGTGTTATAATTTCTAATTTTTTAAAATAAAGTCTCTCGGAAGTGCTGAATCGCTGCATATCCCATTGGAAAACGGCATCTATTAGTTCACATGCACAGGAGTGGTACAGGAGTAGGCGACCGATGTCTTGGTATCCTTGGAGACTTGATACATGTTCCTTTAAAGTGTGACCTGATTCCTTGATTTCCAGGGCGAAGTTATGTCTCCTCAAAGTGCCATTACTATGCCACTCATTCATATTTTGCGGCATTGTCTAGTAATTTGACTATAAATAATTTTGCGTCACCTTCAAGTACGCAATAGCGTTGAAACTAGTTGTACCAATGAAGAACTCTGTGGATTAAAAAAAATAGGTGGTATTGTCATTATTTATTCAATAATGGACTTCCACAAGGTTAGGTGTGATAGGATTGAATTCATTTTTGTCGTTACCTAGGCCACCCCGGCCGCTACCGTTGAGGGTATCGTATCCAAGTCGTACCACCCACGAAATATTCCCCCCCCCACTTTTTAGGTTTCTCTCTTTTCTCCTAAAAAAACACAACCCACTGGCGCGGCGTCCCGGACCGCCTCCTCTCGTCCACTCCATCTTTTCCTCCTTTTGTGCGCTTGATTTATGCCTCTCCGTCAGCGGCGCGGAATATTCTTTTTTTGCGGCTTTATCGCCGGTAAGGCTGGTGGGAGAGGCAACAAATGCGAGAGGAGGCGGACATAAATTGCCTCAAAAACCTCGACGCTCTCCCTTCTCCTCCTCCCTCTCCGCCACCATTAGTTTAATTCGCACGTTAAGCTCCTTTTAATTAAACATCCCCCAGGTGGAGTGAGAGAGAGGGAAAGTTGGTATGTGTGTGTGTGTGTGTGTGTATATATTTTTCGTCAATCTTTTTTCACTCTCTCCACCGGGATGACTTGATGGTTCGGAGCCATTATTTTGGGATGGAAAAACAAAATTTTGGTGTCCCTTTGCATTCTCTCCAACCACCCTCTTCCTCCTTCATCTCTCTTATTCACGCTCTAATCCCCCGGGCCGGTTCTCATTGTTTTTTTTTTCTGGTCGTGCTTAACTGGAGGTATTAGTAGCTGCTCATGTATATATCTTTTATTTCATCTCATGCGCATTTTCTAGCTTTCTCTCTGCTCGCTCCTTGAACACTTTGGCTTTCCTATTTTGTTAATTAGTGCTAAGTCGGTGAAATTAAGTTTTAGTAACTCAATTTTCAAGGAACTAGCCGCGCAGTTACTTCAACGGAGTCACCCGCTAGTGATCTCACAATTGTGTGATCACTAGCGGGTGATTCCGTTTTTAAGTAACTGCGCAGCTCGCTCTGTAGTTCTTTAAAAATGTCAAAAGTAAACACCTATGTGTTAAAAGTTGGGCTTTACCCCGTGGACAATGGCGCTTAGCGCTCGCATACAGGTACCTCTGGCATCATATGCACGGCATCTGTGAGGAAAACTTGTTCCTTAAGGGCATGAGATTCAAAGTGGAAGAGGACGCCTGGGTAGCTTAATTGATTAAAGCACTCGGCTCAAAATCGAGGGACCTGGGTTTGATTCCCAGTCCAGGCGAATGATTTTTCCACTGTGAATTTCACACAATTTTTAGTAACTCAAGTTTAAACACCGGGACAAGTAATAATCGGATTGAGATAATTTTGGAGTTAAGATTGATCTAAATTGGGCTGTATACCTCTGTTTAAATGGTTCTTTTTGTTTGGGCTTCTGCCTCAGCCTAGGAGAGATCTTCGTCCCCCCCCCCCCTTCGTTACCCGTCCCTGACAATAGCGGCACCGCCTACACTGTGGGATATGCATTGCAAAGGGTTCTGGAAGATTATCGCAGCGGCGTCATAATACACGATTCTCAACATTATGATGACCCTGCATAGAGATGAAGGATTCTCAATTCACAATATGCGCCATCACCTGATTTTCGACAACTTCACTTTTCTACCGCGGTTGAAATAGCTATGTACAAAGCAAAGAGCGCAAAGTTACCACACTAAATTTAAGTATTTATCCATCTTCTAGTGGCTTCCGCTAACAGATTTGCTCAAGGCATTAAGGCAGAGTCGTAAAATAGAAGCGTATACACCTCTCTGGAAGATGGACCAAATAAAAATTGGCTTTCTCAACTCCACTTGTAGTTTATTAGCACGACCTGGGTTTCTACACTTCTTGTCATTTTCAGGTCCAAATATAGAATCAGTCACACTAACAAAGTCGTTTTATTTGGTCTATAATGGATAACTTCCACAAAGTATAGCCTGCAATCATTTTCTCTCTGTGGAAGAGTTTTTGGCCATAGTTCTAAGCCTCCTGAAAAGAGGTCTTTGACGAGTGTTTCACCAGTTAGATATTCAGTCTCTGCCGATGTTTGAAAGGATGACTCACTTATCTTCTTTTTAAGGAATTTTGGATCAGGTGGTGGAAACCAGAGAATCTTTCTATGCTATTGGAAAATCGCGTAATTGAGATGACTGGAATATTTTCTTCCCAATCCCGAAGGCCCAAAATCCATTACCGAGAGTAATGGACATTTTTCACCAAATATTTTCTCTCTACTCGGATGCATTGCGCCCTTTTGCACTCTAAAAGATCGTTCAAATGTGGACCCTTTGGTGTTTATCGTCATGCATGGACTAAAAATGTCAGATTTTTCTCAGTACTTTCTGATATTTTGCCTATTAATCCTTCATTTATTATCATTCTCACCCTGGATTCTAAATATCAATAGCTATTTTATATGTAAAAAAACATATCCCCAATTACTTGGTTTCAACAACCAACAAAATTCATTCTGAACACGCCAAAGTATAAACATTCACTACATATGATAAGAATTTAATCAACAAAAAACGTTATCATAATGAAAAGTAAAGAAAACTTTGTAATTCCACTTTGTAATTTATTGTACGACCTAGATTTCGACGTGGCACGTCATCACCTGGTGATGACGTGCCACGAGAGCCACCAGATGACGACGTGCCACGTCGAAACCTAGGTTGTACAATAAATATTTATGTGGAATTACAAAGTTTTCTTTACTTTTCATTATGTTAAGTCGATTCCATGAAGTCATGCCCGAGACATCGAAGAAACGTTAACTTAAATGATAAACTTCACACAATCTTGAGTTATTACCCGTTAAGTATACTAGATTCACAGTTCAACCAGTCGAAATATAAGGAAATAATGCAGAAACCGTCATTCGTCAATTGTGATATTTCTGCTTTCTCATAAAAACTGATTCGCCAATCGCATCACGAAGCATATGTTACTTCATCGTGGATAAGGTCACACTTAAAACGGAAAGGGTGTTATAAGGAAATCTTACGGAAAAAAGAAGCGGTGTTTCATGTATTTGTTTCTTTTTTTATTAGCTAATGGCCATTGAAGGACACGATTCCAATCTGCCGAAGTAACGTGATTCTGAGCGGTCTTTTTGCTTTGTCGCTTCGAGTCCGAAGAAAAAGTCATAAAATGGAACACGAGTTTACGTGAAACCGTTGGAGGACATTACAATTTCTTTTAACGCCACCGGAGACAAAAGCTACCAAACTCGAAAACGGTGGATTTAATATGATGAATATTACCTACAGTGAATGTCAGATGATATGTTACCTGCCGGTTGATTAGTACCAAAACTATCTTCGTAACAGATAAATATCGACTGAATCCGGCGCTTCAAAGTACTGTTGTCTTAGGGTAAATAAAAATTGCAGTATTAAGTAAATTTAGGCTTAACACTGCCGTTTTTAAAAATTATGTTATAACACTTTTGGTTAATGTTTCATCGGACAAAACGTAAACTGAAACTTTTATCTCGTCCCAAAAACCAGCAATTATGATTATTCAAGCCTACTGTACTACTTAAGCAGGATTTGATATCATGATGTTTTTACCGATTAAGCGAAAGGGATAATTACGTTCAGGCTTTAAACTTTTAACAATATATTTTAAATGTCTAATTTTGAAATACATTGTAGAAAAAAATCTTAGAAAACCACTTCGTTTGCTAGGAAAATTAGCAAATGTGGTAATGAGCTGAAGTTTCCCTTGGCAACGTTGTATATCACTGTACGTCGGCTAAGTGCTACAAAGAAAACCGGAAGTATGTTACTTACACCCAAATACTCTTGTTAAAATATGAAAATAAGTGAAACGAAGACTAAAGTCCTAGTACGCGTAAGAGAGAAGCTGAATGGAGAAGTCTCCCTGAGAGGAGAGAAATTAGAGCAAGTGGATCACTTCAGTTAGCTTAGAAGTACCATCACGTGGAACGGAAGAAGTACAATGGACGTCAAGCGAAGAATAGCCCAAGGTGAGAAGATTTTCATGGGATAAAGATAACTGCTGTGCTCAAAGAAGATAGGACTACAAACCAGAAAACAGTATGTGGAAACATTCGCGTGGAGCGTGGCAATCTATGGATTGGAAGCGTGGACCATTGAAAAAGCTGACCATATCAGACTTGAAGCCTTCAAAATCTGGTGGTGAAGGAAGATATTGAAGCAGAATGAACCAAAAAAATAATAAATTATGACTCATGCAGAATAATAGAAGAGGCAAGGACCATTAGGAACACCATAGAGAAAAGAGGGACACGATAAATTGGACATACCCTGAGACACAATGAATTAGTGAAGAACATAATGTAAGACAAAATAAAAGGACAGGTCCCCAGAGTAAGATGCAGGAATAAGTTCAGGGAAAAATAAAGAGGAAAGAACATAGGAAGCATACCAGGAGGTAAAGAAACTAGTATTAGATCAAAAAGAGTGGACGGCTACAGTAAACCAATCGTAGTATTGAACAATGAATGATGAGGAGTGGGGAGGAATTTGGGGAATCATTGAGTTTCTGAAAGTCAAAATTGAAGACGATTTAGAGGGAAAAGTCCCCAGAGGAAGGCCCAGGAAGAAAAGAATGGACCAAATAAAGAGGAAAGAACACAGGAAGAGGTACAAGAAGGTAAGGGATACTAGATAGGGATGGGTGGAGGGCTGCAGTCAAACAATCATAGGATTGATCGACCAATGAATGAATGCCTTGCGTTGAATTATCGATGGCCTTAAATATATAATGCGCCTCAGTTCCTAGTGCATTTTGTACAAGTTTATGTGGAAAGAGTTATATGGAGAGATTCCATTGTGCTACCATTAATACAGTGCATTTTACCGTAAAAACTTTAAACTAAATATCTTTGTTGGACGTGATATTTTTACACCTAATATTATTTTTATACCATTTGATAGTAGCAATCTTACATGAGAATATATGTTTAAATCAGAGTAGATTATTGGGCACTCCTGAAATAAAAAAGATTCCTTCTTAAATACAAGTAGGTACGTTTACTTTTTCTTCTCTTTTCAAATTGAAAGATTTCCCACCAAACTGTGAACAAGCATATAAAATTGACATGCCAAGTAAGCCATTATTGCATATAAGGACCCCAGAAGTCAAGGGATCTAAGTAAAAAAATCGCTGTTTTGAGAAAACTTAAGTCGAAGCTGAAAATATTTGGTACAACCCACTAAGTAGTTAAGAGGCATAACCTTAGATATCATCACCTGTCAAGAAAATGACTTGGATCCCTTTACCACCTAAAAGATTAATATTTTCACATCCCATTCCTGTACCTAACTTTTTTTTTAATGTCACTTAGACCCCTTGACAACTGGGTTCCATATATGAAGTCACATTCCATCAGACAAGCGTTGCACTAGCATGGATCTCACACTTTAATTTCACTTGCATCTAAATCAGACTGCCCAGGCAAACGAGCCCTTACAACGGGCTCGTATAAATATTCCAACGTATCGATTACAGGTGTGGGGAAGCAAAGGCCGTTATGCTAATGTGGGAGGATAGGTTGCCCTTCGTTCTCTTGAATTTTTAAGCACCGGAAAAATCAAAAGCAAAGAAATATCCCATTTATTAGGCTGCAGAGATCAGGCCGAAACCCAGAAAGCGTGCTGGGTTTTTTTAATTCGGGAATTATTTGGACTCGCGCATGCAGGCGCGCATAGCTGAGTGAATTTTTAAGTGTTGGGTTGAAGAGGGCGGTTTATTTCCTTATCCCACCTTATCTAACTTATTATACGGAGGAAGAGTTCTGTTAAACTTATTTTAGAGTTTTGTCGCAGAGTCTTTGAGTTGTTTTTTTCTCGCTGAATGGAATGCGATACCCTCCAAACCTCATTTAATTTTATTTATTTATTTATCTAAGTATTCTACCGGTTAAGGTAGGATTTGTGTAATGCCATTGAATCTCCTCCCAGTTTTCAAATCTTTTAGAGGACTATCTCGGCCCTGTGTGTCCTTTTTCCCCTCAGCATACGATCTACCCTTTATCATCCTGTCCTTATTCTAAACCTATTCTCTTTTTTCCTTTTCCCTGCTCACCCAACATCCTTCCCTGTATCACATTCTTGTGCAATCCATCGAGCCTTCTCACATCTTCCAGCCAGCCTTCTACTCCGCCGATCTCAAGTTTCATTCAGAAACTTTATTTATGTATTTTTTATTTATTTTATATCTTTTCACTGGCCAATACACAGAGCAATTGGCCAATTGAAATTGGGCGCGTAATACAACAACATAATTTCTCATGCTACTATTCTTTGAGTGGTGAAATCAACTCAGGTGGGTCTTTAACTCGCAATCCTTGCTTTGGCAGACGAGGTCTTCGTCATTATATAAAGCCCCCTTACATGAACGTTATCTATTTACTGGGCTATTGTATCGTGAGAATACTAGGAGATATATTGAGTAATAATTGTTTTAAATTACTTTTCCTTTTATAATCTTCAAACGATATATATATATATATATATATAACAGAAAAAGGAAATAAATTTAGAAATATAAGCTAGCAACAAGGCGTTGAGGTTGGGGATGGATAGATAGGTATATCAGTGGACACTCACAGAAAGGCGATCCATGGCGACGCCGGTGTCCACTGCTCTCGGAAGCTTTCGGGTGAGAACCCTTCCTCAGCGGGAGAAAATCACAACTGAAGAGTGTCACACTGGAGTTGAGGGTAGAGGGTCTGCTTAGGAGGGTGGTTGGTTTTTGAGGGAAGTGATTGGTTGGAAGGAAGTGAGGGAGGGAGGAATAATGGGAGGGGATACGGAGAAAGCTAGCGGAGGTTAAGCCCGGGAGTACACATACATCTTAGGATTGAAATATATGATTGTTCCCAATGGCGGAGCTCCATGATAGATGTGTCAGGTGGGAGGGCGCGAATGATTTTTACTTGGAAGCAGTCGTTGAAGGGGAGGTTATGAGAATTGGCGTGCTCCGCTACAGGCAGCTTCAATTGTTGTGTCACGCTGCTCCTGTGGTTATTGATTCGTACATTGAGAGGTGTGCTTGTGAGGCCAACGTAGAAGGCCTGGCAGTGCTTACAGGTGAGGAGGTAAATTACATTACTCGAGGAACAGGTTCCCCGAGTAAGTATCTGATACGTTATATTTGTGACAGGGGTCGTGAAAGTTCGGGAGAAAGGGTTGAGTGGGCAGGTGAGACAACGGGGCTTACTGCAAGGATTTGATCCAACGAGAGGGGGATTGGCCACACTACCCTCCAGTGAGGTTTGTCGGATCTCGCGGATCCGGAGACTATTTTGGAGATTGGGAGGGCGACGAAAGGAGAGCACGGGAGGTCTTCGAATAAAAGAAGAAGTAGAGGGGGAAGAGGCGAGAATTGAGTGTGCTGACTTGAGAAGGTTTTTCAGTGCAGCATCTAGACCCGGATGAAAGGTGGTTACAAAGATTTGTTCATCAGGATAAAGATGATCGTCCGGTTGAGGCGTGGAAGGCGGTCTCCTTGAGGGCTCAACCGCCCTGATGAACTGCTCCCTCACCAGGTGGAGGGGATATCCCCGGCTCACGAACGCTATTTCCAGGTCTTTCAAATAACGAAATAAATGAAAATCGTCGGAGCAAATACGTCGACCTCGACGAGCCAGAGAAAATGGGAGGGAGCGTTTGCAGTGATCGGGATGACAGCTATCCCAATGCAAGTACTGCTGCAGGTTGGAGGGTTTCTTGTGAACGGATGTGCTAATTTTGTTATTCTTTAAGTGAATATCTACATCGAGAAAAGTGATTGAAGAAGTTGAAAAGTGATGAGTGAAAGAAAGGAATGGATGTGAATTAATTTTTTTAATAAAATGATTAAGTGTTGTGCTCCCGTGGGTCCAAATTATAAAAATATCGTCTATATAACGAAGCCAGACGAGTGGCTGCAGTGGGGAAGAAGATAATAGATTTTCTTCCCACCGCCCGAGGAAGCAGGAGGCGTAAGAGGGTGCCATTCTCGTGCCCATAGCGGTGCCTTTAACTTGAAGAAAATGACGCCCGCCAAAAACGAAATTGTTCTTGGTGAGCACCATCCTCATCAGTTTCAAAAGGAAGGGGGTAGAGGGGCGTGAGCCAACGGGTCTTCCGTTGAAAAGTTCCCTTGCAGCAGCCAGACCTTCTATGTGGGGAATATTTGTGTAAAGGGAGCACACGTCAACTGTTAGGAGAATAGCGCCAGGTGGAAGTGACGAGGGGAGGGATTTAAGGCGGCTCAGAAAATGCTGGGTGTCCTGAATAAATGACGGTAGGCGCCGGACAAATGGTTGGAGGTGTGAATCAAGGAGAGCAGAGATTCTCTCAGTGGGTGAGCCGTAACTGGAGACGATGGGACGGCCGGGGACACCAGTTTTATGAATTTTAGGGAGTAAGTAGAAAGTAGGGGTGCGGGGATTTGGAGGAATTAAGAGGGCGAGCTCTTTTTTTGAGAGGCCCTCCTTGGGGCCCTCAGAACGTAAGAGTTTTGATATAGAGTTTAGATGCTTAGGGGTTCTATCCGAGGTCATTAATTTGTAGAAGGTGGTGTCATTTAGTTGCCGATTGGCTTCCTCCTCGTACCTCAGGCGGTCCATGACTACCGTAGTGGAGCCTTTGTCCGCTGGAAGAATTATGATTTCCTCGTTACGCCTTAAGGAAATCAGAGCGTGTAACTCATCCCGCGAAATATTCTTAGCGGACGATAGGGAATCCACGAAGTCTTGGGAAGATAGTTGGGAGGAAATATGGTTAAGATATAATTCAAGCGGGTGGTTGGCAGGGAGGGCGGGCGGGCAGAAACTGGAGGGTTCTTTAAATTTCGCGAGAGAATTCTGGGGTGGTAGAGTATCATCCTCTGAGGTATCACAAGGGGTGACGTTACCATGAGAGAAGTGGAATTTTAGACGAATATTACGCGCAAAAGCGTGAAATTCCGAAAGAAGGCGAAAGTGGTCAAATTTGGGGGTGGGACAAAAGGAAAGGCCCTTGGAGAGGAGAGAAGATTCTGAGGGTGAAAGAGTGTGGGAGGACAAATTGACAACAGGCTCCTTCGAGGGCTGCTCGCATGGCTTGGGCATATGGTTACCAGATGTCCGGAAAGCTCGGGGTCTTGGGGGCAGTTTATGACTCTTAAACTGGTGTGGGAGGGGGGTGGGAAGACCCAGTTGGTCGGCTAAGCAGGGCCTTTCTGCAAAAAGGGGGGCATTTGGGTGGACGACTGCTCCAAGAGAGAAAGGGAGGGCAAGACCTAACCTTAAATGCTGGACGCACAAATTTGAGAGTTTCTTATTGAGAGCTGCCCGGTGCGAACGTTTTTGTAATGTTGCACGGGAAAAATAACTCTTTGTATCAATTCCTCTCAAGTGAATAGCTTGTTTTAGCTGGTTAACTTTAAAAGAGTGAAAATTTGCCAACGTGCGGTACTGAGTAAGGACCGCACGGGTAAATGACATGGAGAAGTTATACTTGAGTATTGCAAGCGAATGGCGGCAATCAGGGTTTAGACCAGAGAGTGGTAATTGAACCGTGAGGCCATTGGGAGGGATACCCAGGCCAAGACATGAGTTAAGAAACTCAATATGGCAAGTTAGGGATGTCAGTTTGCCGAGGTGATATCTCAGTTGATTAGTGGTCTCCATAGTGACACAGAAAATATCGTTGTAAAAAGAAAAAGGAAAGAGTGTACACCACAGTAAGGAAAGAGTTGCGAGTTGAGTTGTGAATAAAAAGAAGTAAGAAATTGCATATAAATATATAACAGAAAAAGGAAATAAATTTAGAAATATAAGCTAGCAACAAGGCGTTGAGGTTGGGGATGGATAGATAGGTATATCAGTGGACACTCACAGAAAGGCGATCCATGGCGACGCCGGTGTCCACTGCTCTCGGAAGCTTTCGGGTGAGAACCCTTCCTCAGCGGGAGAAAATCACAACTGAAGAGTGTCACACTGGAGTTGAGGGTAGAGGGTCTGCTTAGGAGGGTGGTTGGTTTTTGAGGGAAGTGATTGGTTGGAAGGAAGTGAGGGAGGGAGGAATAATGGGAGGGGATACGGAGAAAGCTAGCGGAGGTTAAGCCCGGGAGTACACATACATCTTAGGATTGAAATATATGATTGTTCCCAATGGCGGAGCTCCATGATAGATGTGTCAGGTGGGAGGGCGCGAATGATTTTTACTTGGAAGCAGTCGTTGAAGGGGAGGTTATGAGAATTGGCGTGCTCCGCTACAGGCAGCTTCAATTGTTGTGTCACGCTGCTCCTTCGCCTTTCTGTGAGTGTCCACTGATATACCTATCCATCCCCAACCTCAACGCCTTGTTGCTAGCTTATATATATATATATATATATATATATATATATATATATATATATATATATATATATATATATATATATGTATGTATATATATAAGCTAGCAACAAGGCGTTGAGGTTGGGGATGGATAGATAGGTATATCAGTGGACACTCACAGAAAGGCGATCCATGGCGACGCCGGTGTCCACTGCTCTCGGAAGCTTTCGGGTGAGACCCTTCCTCAGCGGGAGAAAATCACAACTGAAGAGTGTCACACTGGAGTTGAGGGTAGAGGGTCTGCTTAGGAGGGTGGTTGGTTTTTGAGGGAAGTGATTGGTTGGAAGGAAGTGAGGGAGGGAGGAATAAGGGGAGGGGATACGGAGAAAGCCAGCGGAGGTTAAGCCCGGGAGTACACATACATCTTAGGATTGAAATATATGATTGTTCCCAATGGCGGAGCTCCATGATAGATGTGTCATCCCCAACCTCAACGCCTTGTTGCTAGCTTATATTTCTAAATTTATTTCCTTTTTCTGTTATATATATATAACAGAAAAAGGAAATAAATTTAGAAATATAAGCTAGCAACAAGGCGTTGAGGTTGGGGATGACACATCTATATATATATATATATATATATATATATATATATATATATATATATATATATATATATAAAAGAGTTAAATTTATCGACTAAATTGGTGGAGGTTTATTTCCGTTTCACTCGTAATTACTAAGTCCGTTAATTGTGTTTACCCCGCAATTTTACCACCTTGGAGAAAACGTCATTCTACCATTTTTTTCACAATATTAGTACATTGACCCCTACCTCAGTGTAATTGGAACAATGTCTCTGGGAACCTATGTCTGATATTGCAGACTTCGCAGTGATATTGCATTGTGTAAGCTGTGCTCGAGTGCTCTTCAACGCTGCTGCAGCGCCCCGAGTGGATCCCGGATCCCGGAAGCAATTCAGGGGCTCGTAACGTTGGAAGCAGTCGTAATTTGAAAGATATTTCAGTACAAGGGATAAATTTAGGGCTATTTGGCGAATTATTATGTCGGGGTATGCTGTAAGTCTAGCTGATTCATGCCTTTTTCACTATTTTATGAGTTTCCAATCTCTTTTTTGCACAACTATTTTTACTGTAAGTGTTGGACATGATTATAGAAGAGAAGTAGCTAGTGGCGGAGATATGCAGGAGGCAGAATAGATGGATGGAAGACGCATTGAAGGTGGAGGGAATGGCGAATAGGGCAATTGAGGGGAGAACACTAGGGAAGTGCAGTAGAGGAAGAGAGAGGATTAGAATTCTGGACGAAATTAAAAGCGGGAGACGACATGAGGAATTTACGAGGGATTTAATGGCGGGCCATCCATAGGAGTGAAAACGGATAAGTACCATCCAAAAACCTATCAGCTGGTGGAATACTTAATGATGATGATTTTTACCGTAACGGAAACGGAAAGCCAATACATTAATTGATAATGAAAAGATCATTTCCTTACAAAATATCAAAATCTTTGAAGAGAATTTTTCACCGTTATATTCAAAATATTTCGTACGCTAATACTGCATTCAACTAAGTTTCAGGAGTACAATAACGTATTCTATTTTACATAATAGTATTTTCTTCATAATTAAGTGGATAAAGAAGGACTTGGTGAGAAATAATTTTAAAAATGCTTTTAAGAGGCAATACTTCCCTTTTTAGTCTCAGAGATATTTCCGGTTAAATAGTTGTATTAATGCTGCTGGTGCCTCGTTCTTTATGCTGCTCTACGTTCTCCAGGTTTGTGGATACAGTTCCCTTCTCTTTCCTATAATATTCCTTGTTTGCTTCGAAGTTAAAGAAGACATGAATTCATTTTAGACTGTATCAGAGCTGGTGAAACTTGAATTAAAAATTTACTAGTTTGAATAAAAACCTTAGTATGTCGTAGAATTATGTGTGAGGTAAAATTGTTAGGGTGAGTTTGAAACGATTGTTATTTAAATACACATGTTAGACACACATGCTTGGCATTGTTTTATCCCATTTTTAATGTGTTTCATATTTCGAGAATAGGGATAACCGTTAAAAAAAAAGTATTCCGAGAATAAGCTTTAGTGTTTTATTGATTGGTATTTAGCTGACGATATTTCTTTGGGATTTTGAGAATTCGGCAATTTTAAAAATATTTTTTATCTTTTTTTGTAAATTTCGGGGCATTCTTTAAGACTTTTTTAATTGACGTTATCGAATATTCTGTGATTTCATTTTTCTCAATCAATCTTCCACAGCGGAAATAATAAAACTGGCTTTAACATGCAAGCTTTAACAACAGTTTTTCTTAAAAAAAACAAGACATTACGAACTATTTGCCTTAAAATATCCTAAACTTATGAATGCATGATAAATTGCGACTTTAAGCAATTTTTTCTGTCACCGTGCTATTTTTTTAGAAGTAATATTGCGTTTTTTTGTTGATTAAAAAGAACTAAGAGAGTGCTTAGTAAAAAAAATCCCACTTGCAAGGATTGTGAATGGAGATATCGCTAGGCGCACGCGCGTAATTAAAAAAATATCTTTTGAAAGGATCAGCGCTTTCCCTGACTGGTCACATTGTGTTAATTTCGTTGAGTGTATTGAACTGGGAGAGTGCTCAGTGAAAACACCCCTCGCCAATATTTTGTTGAGTACATCGAACCGGGAGAGTTCTGTGTAAAAATACACCTTGCCAATATTGTGAATGAAAATATTGCGAGCCGTGCTTCTATTAATTAAAAAAACTTTGAATAGGAACAGCGATCGCCCTGGTAGTAGTATTGGGTTGATTTCGTTGATTTTATTGAACTTAGTACTTAGTAAAAATACTTTCTTTCCTTCCCTTTCTAGGATTGTGAATGGAAACATAACGAGGTGTGCCTCGATTAATTAAAAATCTTTAGATGGGAACAGAAATTTTCCTTACTAGTAATACTGTGTTAATTTTGTTAATTAGATTGAACTGGGAGAGTTCATAGTAAGAATATACCCTTGCCAATATTATGAATGGAAACATTGTGCTTTTACTAATTTAAAAAAAAAACTTCGAATGGAATCAGCGATTACCCTGACTACAATAGGCTCACGTCCCTAAATGCCCCATAGTCATATCAAGGAGGTATTCCAGGAGGTAATGAAAGCGTCGCTGTCATGACGCAATTTCAACCAAAGCCATTTTTTTCTTCCTTCTCCCTCTTTTTAATTCATTCGTCGGACTCTCTCTCTTTGTGAATTGCCCATTCAGCTCCCTTTCCCAACGACAAGGACCGACACTCATTTTTTTTCCGCCCTGCCGTCCCTCCGCTACCAATCTTTGTTTTCCTCGGTTTCATTACCTTTTTATTCATGCTTCAGCCTGGCCACCGCCGATAGCCGAGCGTCAACTACGCCGTTCGCCAGCCGGCCAATCAGGGCGCGCTCGGAAGGATGCGTCCCACGCGCGGGAATCGCCGTCTTCCCACGCCTTGTTTCGAGCATAGTTGCACTAAATTAAGGAGCCGCATCATACCCGCTCGACCGGTTGCATTTTCATCATTTCCAGATCCAATTAAGCATTAAAATCTTGTGTAATCAAATTGAAATTTTCAGGACATAAATAATACTCTTGTGCTAAGGTAGACTTTTATACCATATGTTTAATCTCGTTGCATAAATAACTTCCGGGAACTTGGCCACATAGAGGGTGTATTTTTTTTTACAAAATTTATAGCAATATTTTAAAAAATCGTTAAAATAGATGTATCAATTCTTCCTCTATCAGAATTCGTTAAAAGTTCTAATTTTTTAGGGTAATCTAATGGTAATGTTTATCCCGAATGCAAGGGACTAAAAATCCTCTAGACTTTTGCGGGCGCAGACCTTAATCTTCCTACGCAACTTCACTTATCATCTCATCATAAGTCATAATTCTCCTCAACGCGTTCAGTTAGCCAATTATTTTTCCTTCCTTTCACCGCTCACCCAACATCATTCCCTTTATCGCAGGTTTTGACACCTGAACGCCCGTTCCCGTCTTCCTACTCTGCCTCCTACTAATCCCCTCCAAAATTTCACCACTTCACGCACCACTCCAAGCACTATAAATAGCTAATGAAAATATTACAAGAACTGTCTTAAATTGGATCTCGAAAGTTTGTGGTAAAAAAACACTTTAAATTTTTGGGGCCATTTATACTAGATAACAGGTAATTCGAAACTGTCTCTTAAAATTCACTAGGTTCCTATAACTGATTGGCTTCTTTAGGTTACCTATAATTCTAGTTGAGCCGATATATCGGTTGATGTAAAGACCTTTTGTTCCAGTTTTTACATCAACATTTTTATTTATTTATATAACTGAATTTAATATAAACGTCTAAATAAAAGTAATGAGATTCTCTAGGGCAAAGAACACGAGGCTGGTCATTAAAGTTGGAGAACACAGACTCGGGAAAGTAGGGCATTTCAATTAATTAGGTAGTACGCCAGAGGGTAAACGGACATAGCAGCCAAGACATAAGGAGGGAAAAAGTGCTAGCTACGGAGGCGTTTAATAACAGAAGGGAGTTGATGACGGGGACCTTGGGTATGAAGATGAGGCTGTTGAAAAGCTTGATATTGAGGGTAGCATTTTGTGGGGCAGAAACGTGGACGCTCAAAAGGGGGACAAGAATAGGCTGCAAGCATTTTAGATGTGGATGAGGAGAAGGATGAAGAAGGTGAACTGGACGGAGAGGAAGACTAGCGAGGAACTGCTTGACATGGCGGGCGAGGAAAGGAAGCTTCTTAATAAAATTCGAGATTGGCAGAGTAGGTGGCTGGAGGATCTAAAAAGGGGCGATGGGTTGCTCAAGAATGTGATAGAGGGAAGGATGTTGGGTTAGCGGGAAAGAGGAAGAAAGAGAATGGGTTTTATGGACAGGATGAAGAAGGGTAGATCGTATGCTGAGGCGAAAAAGGATATTCTAGAGCGAGATAGGTCCCTGTAAGTTGAGTAAACCGGGAGGAGAATCTCTGACATTCTACAAAACCTACCTGAACCAGTAGTATACTTTAAAAATATAGTATTGGAAAACTTTCTTGATATACTAAATCAATAGGAAAATGTGCAAAAGATTTCGAGTCAATATATGAAATTTCCGGAAAAATGAAGCAAGAATTTTCTATCGGTGGAAAAGGCACACGACACGAGTGCGAAAGGGCACGGTAGAAATTTCAGCTTAAGCAGGGGAAGAACCCTGAAAATGCGGGAGATGGAACAACCCTGTGAGGGCGGTCGGATAAAAGGGAAGGGTTCTGAGTCGGAATGAGAAGACGAGAATGGATTCCAGGTGGGGTGGTCGGGGTGGAGGACGCCCACTGTCCGGACGGCCGGTCAATATATGGTGAGGATGTAGTATTTCGCCCGGCGCGACCTGGCCGGGCACCATCAAATCCGTCCTCCGATTCATCTCCCTTCCCCCCCCCCCCACTCACGGAGGGCTAAACCTATTCATCTCTCGCGTCGTCATCTTCCCAAAACTTCCTCTCCGTCCATTCCAGTGTTTCCGCCAGGGAATTCCTTCCAGACCGCTCACGGAGTTTCAGCAATATCTAGTTTCCAATTCTCGGGTAAAAGCGGTCGGAAAAATGGCGAAAAACTCCCCGAAATCCAATAATGATAATATTTTTTGTAGTTTAAGAATTCCTCAAATACAGTAGGGAAACAGCGAAGTTAAAATGGTCGTATTTTTCTTAGACGAAGGGATCATTTTATCAGGAGATTTACCTGTCGTAAAACTCTTGACGTTCTCATTTTTTAAACGTATGTCTCCTCATGGTTCATTTTGCGTCTACGTTTTGTGTAAGGAGCCTCTCCTTCCCTGTTTATGACTCCTAACATAGTGGTCTATTTCCTCGGTTATTCCGCACTTAATTTAGTTCTTCTTTGGATATGGAGTTTTCGTAATGTACTAGAGCATTTTTTCTTGAGTTTTATACATCTTTAATGAATGAAAGCTCTACGAATAACTGGCCAATTGTATTTAAAAATAAGTTTTAAACAGCATTAGTGACATCATTGATGAACTCTGCTTATTTTATGTACCATTTACACCAAAATTTTGTTCTCTTCACGTAATATGGATCTTTATCATTCGGCGTTTTCAGGGTAACTGGAAAATGTCCGGAGTACCCTCCGTCCAGGATCACTGCCATAAGTTACAGGGATCTCTAACGAAATAATCTATTCGTCTTGTTAGCTATGGATTTTTCCAACTGGTTACACTAAGCATGGGGTTCAAGTTTCCAACGTTTTGCTTACGTTAATTATCAACTTTAAGAGCTTATATCATTTTTTATCGAATGACTAACGCAGATTTTGTGAGTACCGCTCTTCATATTGATGTTGGCCGATAACATTTCCTTATTTTGACCGTCATGCTGATAAAAATTATGAAAAATTTTGATGACAACTTTGTGATTTTTTATTTGAACATACTCAAATTAACAAAACATATATGTCCCTGTTAGTACCAGTATTACTCTTTATCCTAGGGGTTATCTATAGGCATACTTATATTTAAATTAAGGAGAGTTAAATCCTCTAAATATCTACTAGCGCAATTCATCCTAAGGAAGTACGGAAAGATACTCAGTCGCACGCGAAATATTTGGCATCAGAGGAGACCTATAATACGTTCTATGCGACTACCCTGATCGCCTCAACCGAGTTATCGAGTTTCTTAAACAAATTAAAATATTCAACGTATTATAATACTAATTTCCAAACATTGCATGTAACAAATGATGTGGTACTAAGTCACTCGCACGGGTGCATATACACCAGGGTTGAAATTCGCTATGAAAAAATCATTTGACTTGACCGGTATTCGAACCTGTATCTCCCAAAATGTAACTGGCTAACACACCTGACCGGCAATTGGGAGGTCCGGGTTTGAATCCCGATTAAGTCAAATGATTTTTTTCATAGCGAATTTCAACCCTGGTCTATTATAATACGGCACCAATACAAGCTCCTTTTAACCAATGTAACTATAAATAATAATTTGTTTTTACACTATAATATTTCAATTAGAACAGTTTTAGCCGTGGATATGATGTTGCGCAAATGACCTTTGCCATCGGCGCACCCTAATTTAAAGTACTATTACTACTGATCAATCTACCTCTCATAGTCCTAGTTAGGTATCCCAATCTATTATATTATATTCACTTTCCCGCTTACACAGCATTCTCTCTTTTATCTCGCCATTCAGAAAACCTTACATTAAACTTTACACCGCTTCTCATTACCTATGCCATCCACCTATTCTGCCTCCTCCTAATCCCCTCCAGAAGTTTACTCTCCTTTCCCAACATATCGAGAACTTCCTCTTTACTTTTCTCTCCCGTCCGCCTCACATTTCCCAATCTTCTCGGCAACCACACACCAAACGCCCGTTTCTGAGTCCTCGTTTATTTGAATAAAGAAGACGGTGTACAGCACAGTCAAAATTCTCCATTCCCTAGCTCATAAAGTTTAAAAAACGTAGTGAAATTACAAGCGCTGATTTCCTCGCTCAACCTTTCCTCCTCTCTTTGCCTTCGTTTGCGTCCCTTTTATACCATCCCCTCATCCAGTGTGCCCTCACAGCGTCCACCGAGACACTCTTGCTCCATTTACTTCACTTTTTGACTGATTTTCAAATTGGCGACTTACGGACGTCCGATTCTCTCTCTTTATTTTCCTCGCACAAGCGCGCCACCTGTCGGAAACACTCCCGTTGTCATCCCACTCCTTTTATTCTCCGCTGCTTTCTTTTTTCCATCCCTGCGTCATGAAAAAAAATATACGTATACATCGTTTGGGAAAACAACACTGGAGTTCGCCATCGGCTTTCGAATGTGACAGGCAAATCCATCCACCTCTTTCGGCGCAGGGGAGTGAATGCTTTCGGAAGCGCTCGCATTGAGATTGAATGCCCGTCCTTCTTTTAGGCAGTGTTAAAAATTCTATTTTCGTAATTGTTTTATTTGGGAGAGATGAAGCGCTTTCTCACATTTCATTAATAGAGCACAAATATTGCCATTATTTGCCCTCTACCAGCTAACAAGGAATTTATATAAGAGAGCGCATTGGCACACACTTTGTGGAACATATGGATTTCCATATTTGAATATAAACACGTGCACGATTTCCAGACTTTAATTCTCTTCACCGACCATGGTTTTGTCACATAATTCCATCGTCAGGGTACATTCATCTCTCGCGCCCAGTACCTATATATGTATGTATGTACATCGTTCGTTCATATACTCAGACCGCTCAGCGGCAATTACACACATAAATGTTTATACAGAAAGGTAGAAAGAAAGTGGATAGGAACACACAACATTGACGAACACAATGGTGGTGTGAAGACGTAATGATAGCCGATTCCAAGCAGAAAAAATTCGACTGGACCGGGAATCGAACCACGGACCTTTGGATCCATCCGTGTGTATATATATGTATTTATATATATATACGTCCTCTACGTCTCTACGTTCTTGCGACCAAGGTGCTAGTGGCACCGAAGTATCACGAAACTCTGTGTGTTCATTTTTTTGTGTTTCTCTGTGTTTATCGATTGCCTTCCTGTGGCAAACCGTTTATATATATATATATATATATATATATATATATATATATATATATATATATATATATATATATATATATATATATATATATATATATTCTATCACTGATGAAGGTGCGGGCGACCCACCGAAAATTTTAAACTCGTGAGTTTCCTTTTTATATGTTTTATGTTTAGTGTCACCTTGTGACGAAGTTATATATATATATATATATATATATATATATATATATATATATATATATATATATATATATATATATATATATATATATACATATATATAAGTTTGCCAGAGGAAGGCAGACGACAAACACAGAAAACAAAAAAATGATGAACACACTTACAAAGTTTCTTGATATTTCGGTGCCACTAGCACCTTGGTCGCAAGAGCGAAGACTAAGAAGGAAGGGAGGACTGAGGTGGTAGGAAGGGAGGACTGAGGCGGAAGGAAGGGAGGGAGGGGAGGGACAGGGGAAGGGGAGGAGGGGGAGGGAGAGGAAAGGTGGGGGCGGGAGGCGGGAAGTGGAAGAAATTCGAAAGGAAGAAGTAGTATGGGCAGAGGTGATAGAAGAAGTTAGTGGGATTTATTGAGTCCTGGCGGAGAGAAAGCCTGGAATAAGTAAATGCAAGAGGACTCAAGATCTTTGATTTGGAGTGGGGAGGAGGAAGGGGGAAGGGAGGCGAGAATGCCAACCTTAAAAATATTATTAAAGGTGGAGTTGTGGGAAGAAATCAAAGATCTTGAGTCCTCTTGCATTTACTTATTCCAGGCTTTCTCTCCGCCAGGACTCAATAAATCCCACTAACTTCTTCTATCACCTCTGCCCATACTACTTCTTCCTTTCGAATTTCTTCCACTTCCCGCCTCCCGCCCCCACATTTCCTCTCCCTCCCCCTCCTCCCCTTCCCCTGTCCCTCCCCTCCCTCCCTTCCTTCCGCCTCAGTCCTCCCTTCCTTCTCAGTCTTCGCTCTTGCGACCAAGGTGCTAGTGGCACCGAAATATCAAGAAACTTTGTAAGTGTGTTCATCATTTTTTGTTTTCTGTGTTTGCCGTCTGCCTTCCTCTGGCAAACTTTTATATATTCGTCACTTAAGTGATCCTAAGTGCAGTTATATATATATATATATTACATTGGGCCATTCTAGTGAAAAAATACCCCCACCTATTTCCCACCAATTCTATCCATCACCAACATGACACCCGAAGAAAAAGTAACACCCATAAACTGGGGTGTAGATTGTCTGTTTGCCCTAAAAGTTCCTTTTATTGCAGCATCTATCATTTTCAAAAAGCTGCCTGGTGAGATTAAAACCATCTCTTCCCCCAATACATTTAAAAGAGGCCTAAAAATTACCTACTTCTTGACTGTTTTTATACAGTGAATGACTTCCTAAATGAGAGGAATGCCTAAGTGTTTTGGAATTTTATACGTATTCAAAACTGACATTTATTATGACTATGACTGCACTCTATGCCTTTATTGGGCAATGGAATGAAAATTAATTTTTATTTTTATGTTGTATTACTTCAAATATAACAGCCTCTTATATATTTACAAATTGAGGTGGAAAAGAGATGGAGAAAAGTGGTGGGAGGGGATAGGAGGATAGCAAGTGACGGTTGGAACAGAGAAGAGAGGAGAGGAAGAGGAAGGTTTTGGGAAAGGTTGAGAATTGGTGAGGAGGGGCGTGGCTCCGTGAGAGTGTTCAGTATTGTGCGAGGGGCAAACCCGTATGTCATTGGTTGGGAAGTATGGGGTTTGGGAGAGGTGAAAAGGCAACAGAAACATCTTTACATGGTTGAGATTTGCTGTTATATATTTCGAACTGTTCAAAAAACTTTAATTTATAACATATTAATATATAACATATATAGTTTTGGACATGCAATGTTGGACTTCCGTGTCAAAATCACTAAAATTGTTAAAATTAGAAAAGTGCTTGGCAAAACGTGATGCATCCTTATTATTTATGTAGCAAAGTTAATGCTCTTTCACCCTGGTATGAATACTACGACCAGTCTGTCCAATGAACTGTACACCACATTCATCACAGACAAGCCTATAAACGCCACTTTCGTCTAAGTTGTCATATTTTTCTTTCGAGTTAAAAAAAATTTTGCCGATTAAGACTATGAGCATAAAATGTGCTGAAAAAAATGGTTGGTGAAGAAAATAAAAGCGTGAAAATTGTACAAATGTTTATTTTCGAATATGGGAGGAATTTATACATTGGCTTTAAGAGGGAAAGGAACATGTAGAATATTATGTGACGGTGTCCGAAGAGTTTCAACGGGAAAGGTAAGCATGGCATTAAGTGGGCGTATAAAAAAGTATCGAGCAAAAATATGTAGCATTCATTATGGCGAGAGTTTGTTGACGAGTTTATTGCGCAAGTTACTTGTAGCGAGCGACTTTTGACGTACAAAATGACGTATATAAGGCTCTGGGAGTGCATTTGGAGGACTTTTGCAAGTTTCAGCTCATCGCTTGCGATAGCGTATTTACGCCAATGTTAATAGTGATCAAGCTCTCTCTGAACTATCTTGGCAATAATATTCTGTTAGAGTGAAGCTGTTACAAAAATGTGTGTTTTGACAGCTAGCTGTTACAAAAATATTTCGAATAAATTACTTTCAGTTGTAAACCCATTTCTTAGCCACACATGAGGAGGTCGGAATAAACAGTACCCGTCTTAATTCTCAGTCATTACGTTACATTGAGCACTTTAATCTAAGATCCTTGGGCGTAGGTTTACATCAAATTTCAAGCTATCCGGGACTAGCCACGGAGTTCCAGTTTTACGGAGTCACCCGCAATGCACGCACGTGCGAATTTTCTTAGAGAAAAAAAACATCCGCCTTGACCGGGATTCGAACCCGGATCCCTCGATTTCCGGCCGAGTGCTTTGTTCCGATGATTTTATTTTATAACAATATCATATTAAAATACATTCATTAGCATACAGGACAAAAAAAGATCCGCTCCAAAGACATACATTTATAATACATTTTTGTTTAAAGTATTTTTTAGACACACACATGAATATATTTAACATATTTTGGTTTTTTAATCTCTTTTTTACAAACAATACTATTAAAAGACGTTGAGCAGCCATGCCTTTTCATGCTCTGAGGAGGGTAACTGTTTATTTACTATTTTAATTTTATCGATTAAAGCCGATTTTATATTTTTCTGACCTGTTTGACTTTCCACAAAAGTTGCTATTAGTTCTGTTAAGATTATACTTTTCTTGGCAGGAAATAATTTAAAATTTAGTGTTAGCAGATTCTTTTCTTCAATATTTCCATCTCCGAATGTGTCGAAGTCTCTAAAAATGTTTTTAATTATTTCCCATTCCCTGTTTAGCCAGTTAAGCTACCGAGGCGTCCTCTTCCCCTGTGGATTTTTGTGACCTTTACTGGACTAGATGTTCTCGACTGCTGGACATACAATGTAACAATCAGTCACTACTGAGCGCTTAGCGCTTACAAGTGGAACTCCGTGGCTAGTCCCGGATAGCTTGAAATTTGTCAAATAAGAGTGAACGCCTCTCGTGTTCAAAGTTCGATCTTTCCTCGTGGGCAGTGGCAGTGGGATCCGGGTTCGAATCACGGTCAAGGCGCATAATTTTTTCTCTGTGGAAATTCGCACGTAGGTTTCAATTTCAAGTCTATGGAGCACTTTCCTAGTAAAGAAAAATTTCTATTGTTGGAATAGCGTACAATTGGCGATTTTTGCGACGTAAACTGAAATTTTAGGCAAAAAATTAGTTGAGAAAATCTATGGTAATAATCAAAAACTCACAGTCATCCAGTGTCATAAATTTCAAGCTGGTATTATGACAGCATTTACTTTAATTAAGACTTTAAAAAATCTACTCCACCGAAACGAATGTCTTTCTAATAGAAGTAAAATTTGGCTAATAAACGGACCATATAGAGAAGCTATTGCGCTTTTCTGATCCATTCATCAATTTTCGTGGTTATCAATAAAAATGCTTTGTTTATTGCTTTTCGAATCCTTTTGACGAGTAATCAATTATAATGAACAACATCTCATCCATCTTCGTAGAGACTATATGTGTACATTTTAAACGAGTCAGAGTGTGTTTAGCTCCATATAAAATATGATAGAGAGCATTTTCCACGCTTTAGAACATCATAATCAGGTGCTAGGACTGAATAAATCTATCGAGTGTCGCCTACTGCTGCTCTGTCTTACAGTTTATGTTCCTTCTGAGCTTACAAACGTTAGATATGCCCTCAATCATTTTCTAAGAGTTCACGTATTCTACAACATCAACCATCAATCCATAGATTAGTTTGCGTTTCTTTTCAAAACCAGTTTATGAAGAATGTCACCTCGTACGGTTAGTATATATGTATCTAACTGTCAAGTTTCAAGAATGCACATATTGTTATTGGGGTGGTGATTAGGAAAAGTTAGCCCATACATTATAATTTTGATTAAGGCATTGATTAAGGTCAGCACACTGCGGCATAAAATATAAATATTACGAGTGTATTTGGGAAAGAGGTCTGAAGCTTTTGTTAGAAAAGACTGGTGAACCATGGCGTAAAAAATAACTTGCCGGTATGCTTTTCCAAATAAGTTTGAGTCAATGCTAATTATACTTGAATTATACTTACCAGTCCATAAAATGTGAGTTAAATAGGTTTTGTACTCTGTGCTGTACAGTCATCCTTATATATGTATTGCCCAATAGTGCTTCTGTACCAGAAGTGTAGCAATTATTTATGCTAAACTTGTAAGCCATGCTTGTTAAATTCTCATTAAAATAACTAGTTGATATATTTAAGTAAATGAGTATGAGTGTCATGGTACATAGCCTGGTGCATAATTGCACGGTGTATAAGTGGATACCGATTTAAAATAACCTTATGAGTGAGGCATGACGTGATATCATGTCATGGTTGTCTTTATGCTGGTGCTGATGACGTTAATTCACGTCAGGGGTACCGTGAGTGTTCCAGCTATCACAAAGGAACTTTCACCAGGCCCCCTAGTGAAAGCTGGAACACTAACGGTACCCTTGACATGATATTACGTCATCAACACCAGCGTAAAACAATCATGACGTGATATCACGTGATTCCGCACTCAGAGAGTTAATTGTTCATTTTCTTTTATGTTTATTATTCATTACCTCATATTTTCAGGTAAGCATTGTATTGTGTGAAAGGAAAATATAAAATTGAATAAAGATCCGTCTATAAATGTCGGCTGGGAGTAAGATTCTTACTCGGAATAATGGGAAACTAACAGCAATGAAATGTTCAAATAAGAATATAAAAAGTCAATCATTGCAAATGAACATTAACATGGAATGTTACGCATTGAGATATTGCCATGTATCTGAAAACCCATAATAGTATCAAAATACTTCCTGTGGTTTAAACAAGGAGATTGATATAAATGTACTTCCTGTGTTTTATTTGTGTAACGTAAATAGGTAATTCAATGAAGATGAGAGTCTTGAGAAGTCATAGAGAGGGAGTGATAGTTTTATCCTTTAATTGGTTCCAGATATTGTGTGTACATCAGACGGAGCAAAAAATCTACTTGAAATACCAGGCTCTCGTCATAAATCAGTACCTTAAATAGAATGAATATTTATTTACTTGCTTGTTTCTCTTCATTTTTCCTTCTTTTTTTAACATTTTTATCTTTCTGTCTTCCTCCCGCAGGAGTTTAATTCCTTGGGAGCAATCGTCGTCTGCAGTGTCGACAGAGCAAAATTGGAGGGAAGAGGTGACGCACGCCGAGGGGCTATCCCAAGATCCCCGGGAACAATGTTGCTGCCTTCCTCCTCTTTAAGTGGACCACGGTAAATCTTCATTTGCTCTCCTCTCCATCTCTCAGTCTCTCCACATGTGCATGTCACCCTACCCCTCCTTACTTTTCTAGCACTGTCCCCGCAAGGTCACCTCCGCTCCCAAGCGTCTTGACGTTCTCTAGCCTTCGTGAAGTCTTTATTTTATCATTTCCCTTACATCCTGCCCTTATCAGGGTCGCGACCGGGTCAAGGTGGAGGAAAGAACCGTGACTTCCATCGTTGACTAAGAATAGTAAGGTTGATTATTTACGTTCTCATTTTTATTTTTTTGTGGCAAGTTAAAGTAACGTTTTGTGTTTATTTCTCGTATTTCATGTTTAACACATCATTTGATTTTAGTTTAGCTCTCCTTGCTTAGATGTATCCGACAAAATTTTTTCAAGCACTTTTTCATTCTGTTCAAATAGAATTGGCTTATTTTATTTATAAAGATTTGTATAATCAAATATTATTTTTTCTGGCAGCAATCGAAATAGTGTTGGCCAACTCCCACAGAGCCGCTGAAGAACAAGGCATCAAGTTATAAATTAACGAAATCATGAAAAATATTTGCTTTTTTGCAGTACTTCTTTTATCAAAGCCCAGTCTAAGTAAACGTTATCGATATTGATAATTTTAATATGCTCCAATTAAAGATATTCTTAACTGTTTTGTTATGTTTCTCTAAAAAGCCGTCATCATTTTGTAATTTGCACGTTACCTCTAAAAACTCCTAAGAACACTATTCAACATTAGCTTGGATGAGGAAAAAGTTTCCAACTGAGACGTCAGATTGATTTTTCATTAATCATTGAGAAGGATGACTGTTATTCCGTAGTCAAATCAGAATGAATAAATCACTTGAGCATTTGGTAACAGTTTTTTTATATTAATAAAAGCTTGATACGATGCAGTTGAGAGACCTGGCTTGAATTTTTTGCGGAATAAATTGAACTTATCTCCGTTGTAATTCACTATATACGTGTAACACAGGTCCAAGATGCTCGAATATGGATTGAGTGAGGATGGGTGTCTATATTTTGACCACAATGCTTGGTAATAATTACCTACCGAGATCATAAAGAGGAAATTACTCGAGGGTTTAATAAAAAAATGTGGTCCTCTAAATTTTCACGCCGTACGTAAAGATTGTAGCATTGCAAAATGTTTAATGTTTTTATTCCAGAGCAAATGGGACATTTCCCAAGACGATAACGAATTATTAATGGGGTCGTTATGCTTGAACGGATTCAACGATAGAAGTTTTTTTATGCATATATATGACAAGGCCGCTGGTCGTTTTCTTTTACCGAGGGCGTGTTACACTCTAACTGAGATATCACTCTATTTATGTTATGCCGACGAATTGTTTGGGCAAAGGTCTTTGCGTCTTCACGAGTTTATGAGTGCATACACGTTCAGGAATGGCGCTTTCGAGCGCGGCTGCTATCGGACGACGACGCCCTGCCTCGCCATAACATTTCAGCGTCTACCACTGCTCGAGTGTTTATCGCTTCGATCTTCTCTGCCTCCCTAGCTCATTTCGATTATACTCGTCGCGACCCCTGTCATCCTAATTTGACCATTCCCTCATATCGCTTTAGGGTAATCTTTTTTGCCATCTATTTATTTCGGGTGTCCGTGTGTCCGTGATAATTTTAGGTGTATGAAGATATTTTTGTTTTCATAATCACTTTTTTTGCAGTCATCCAAATCTTTTAATAATCCATTTTATTCGATTTAGTAATGTTCAGTATATTTTTAAACCCATATCAGGCTCTTGTTAACCTTTTATAAACATGCTAACGCTATTTTTGACGAGTGATTGATTGACCTTTTAAATGTTAAAACGCTTGAAATACTTTTACAAATGATGAAAAATCTATAAAACATGTTCCGTCTCTAAAATATGTACACACTTCTGTCATCATTTTGTGGCTTAATATGGTAATGTTAGGATATAACTTTATATGAAGCTTTTTGTATTTTAATCGCCAGTTTAAATTTGAAGATGACGAGTAAGCAGATCGATTTTTTCCGTTTTAAAGTTGATATAATTGGAAAGTGCCTAGTGTTGAGAGAATGAAGTAGAAATTTGTGAATTTTTGTTTCTCAGCGTCTGTATTTGTCAATTGAGAGCAATTATTTTCATACAGTTAGTAATATTATTGATGTAATCAACAATCATTTATCTGAAATTTGTGTGAAACATTTTATAATTTGTCTTCATGACCTAAGCGAATCGTGAAATGAATCATTGGCGCGTTTGGTTAATCGCTATTATTTATTTTAATTTTTCATAATATAATGTTATTAATTTTAAAAAGTTATTGTTAATTTAGTTGCTGTAAAGCGATTCTAGCTGGTTGCGCGTGGGGGGTGAGTTGTCTGAGAAGATAAGAGTTGATTTTTGAGAATGGTAGGATGTTATTTAGGATGTGCAACAGATCCCCGCTATATGGTTGCTTTGTATTGTACAGCAAATAAAGAAATGCTGCATAGTGGATGGCAGAATTCATTGAATATGCTCCGATGTTACAGATTAGAACGCAAATCCTATAATCTTGTGGCGAGGTTGAAATATCAACCAACGAGCGTAATTTAAAAGAATTTTGCAATTCACTACGAAGCGGTTTGTCTATTTTTTTTGCGACGTATGTATAGAAAATGTCTGACGTGAGTCTTCAGCACATCTCATCTTACTCCTTCAATCGTTCCTGAAAATCTTTTCCTCTATCAACAAACACTTAACAACCGACCAGCAAGAAGCAGGTGCAAAAATTTAATAACACTCTTAAAGAGTTGCAAAAATATACCAAGAAAAAAATTCCAAAATCATTGCACCAGAGCATCAAATTCTATTTACAAGCAAGGAGAAAATCTCCAATTCTTTATTCTACTTTAACCGTTGATCAAGCTGAAAATACTGTAAGTACTGTACTGAAAGGAATTCTTTGCCGTTTGAGTGTAGGCTATGACATGGAAGCCACCGTGTGACAAGAATTTTAAAGCGCTTAGTTGATGACTAACGGTAAATTGTGTTTGAAATGCCGATATATGCTTCTTGAGTGCTTCCTGCGAGAGAGTATTTGCTTCAAAGCTTGGAGAAAGAGATTGAAAACTACTTAAGTGTGAAAAAATGCACAAGGCTTCATTTTTTCCAAATTCCATAAATTATCACCATACCATAAAACTTTAATTTTTCACTTCTTACCGATTGAGGTAAAGTTGATTGGTTGGCACTCCAAATAATTAGTGTTACCAAGGGAACCCCATCGTTAAAGGAACAATCAGCATGGTATTAACAGCATGTAAAATGATTCAATTTTCCGCATCTTATCAAATGCTGTAAATTCTGTGCAGATAAAGTCTCAAACTTAGTGGTTTGACCATATGCTGTACCTCTACAAATCATTATAGCTGTAAGCTACACATGTTAAATTGCTCCCCCAAGGGAGAATGTCAAGTCCAAAAATGGTTGATTTAGAGCGTCAAGCTAGTTTACAACCACGATCGTTCGATTAGATACATCCGCAGTGCCATTGCTACGGGTCTTTGTAACCATTTCCACTACATGGGCGCCATTTATGTGCCTAATGAATTATACTGCCATAGTTCACCCGAAGAAATCACTGATTATGCGGCGCAAGTCGTCTTTAGGATACAAATGCACTGCCAATTCCACTTAACCGTTGAGTCACCTACGCTATGCTCATAGGAACTATACCAAAATAAAAGCAAAAATGGTGGACTTGCTTACGTTGCCAAGATCTGAATTGAAGGAAAAATACTATCAATATGGAACGACCTTGGTTTTTTACCGTATTACTCTTACGAGTTGAATCTCAAAGTGAAACTTTTTACTCATTGCAGTACTTCTTAATATCGTATTACTCTATATGCCAAATATTTTTATTTGTTCCTCCAACCAGGGGTAACAAGTCTACATATGATTGGTTTTGATCACGAAAATAATTTTGTTTGCTTTTAAATAAGAATAGGTTGATTCCACACTTATGGTGACAATTTGGAATATTCTTTTACTTTACTACTTTCAGTACAAAAACACTCATACCTGAGACTTTCCATCTTCGCATAGTTTTCTCGAGTCGATAATCAGTGTTTTTTAAGGAAAAAATGGTTGACTTCAAGATCTATTTCAACAATGAAGATAATTAAAAGCTTTTAAATAAACATTTTTCCAGTATATCTCCTCAGTCGCAGTAAGTTCTTGAGATATCATGGATGGAGTAAACATGAATATTATCGAAAATTCGCATGCGCCATCTTGAAAAAATGGCTGCCGTGAGAAAACGAGTTGGGATAAAATTTTTTGAAATCGTCACATTTAACTACCAATACATGTGTGTATACGTGTGCAAGAAACATTTTATTCGCAAATGATCATGCAACTATCACTGGATCATTTTAATTGTAACAATCCTAAATTTAATTTTAAAAAAATGATATTTACTCTGATGAAAATGTGAAAGTATTTATCCTAGCAGGTAGACTACCCACTTTTTGTTTGCAACATGCAGGTTGCGTCATGAATTATATTAGGCGTCCCAGACGTCGCTTATCTTAACTCCACATGGCTCACGTAAGACCTGGCTCTTACGGGACGGAACTAGATATTTTCTCAGTCATGAAAGTATTTTTTTTCATTATAATTATCTCTTCCTGCTAGTAATAGTTGTGTTTTGATTGTAAGAATGCGGAAGTTTTAGAACAATCCCGTCAATTGTGAGGTCGCTCTAATTTAAGCCATAAACCTTCAATTATCAGCTTCTAATAGTAAAAGAGCATGTTGATAATCTGGATATTTTTGAATTGATTTGAACTAGGCTGTGTTATTGGTTATTTCTTCAGACAGGGAGAAGCTCGCACAATCTTTCTGCTTCATGCATCGCTTCCCATATAAGTATATTTAATTACCTTTGATTGAAAATTTTCGTGAATTTTCATGATCAGTCGGATAGAATATACCAGAGAAAGGAAATTTGCTGACGAGTATTTTTTGCTATACGCATGCATAGCTGACTGGTCTATATTCACTTCCACTTCGTGAGTGAACATTCCATCAGAATATATTAAGCAGTATAGGTAGGCTGAAGTAATAGCATTTCCATTAATCCCTACTACTTAAGATAATGAAGGGCAAAATCAGTGTCAATAGTCGCCATCTCTCTTGCAAAGATGCCAATGAAGGCAATATTTAACTTTCCACTTGGCGGTGAGAGCAATGTACTTGAAATTTCCTCCACATGGCATTAAACTGAAGATAGACATTGCAATGAAAAATGTCCCACTCACTCGAGATTTGAACCCGGATCCAACGAAATGGGAATCCAGTACTCTAGTGTCTCACCAAACCAATATTCTGCGTCTTTTGCCACCCTGTCATACTCCATAGTATTTTTAAAGCTCCCTTCCGAGATTTTCTCACTTACATTCCCTTTACCGTACATTTTATCATATGTTATAGACCCACGCATGTCGCCGCATGGATAATGTTCCATTTAGTGCCCACATTTTTATTTAGCTCGTCCTCAAAGTTAAGCCGAATTTTCAGCACAAATTTGGCCATAATTTTGCCACGGACATTTTCGCTCGCGGACATCGTCGCGAGCCGGACATAACGCGAGATTTTCTAAGTGCAGTAGGGAGATTTCAAAGTGCGCACTGTCGGCGATATTGCGCGACAAGAACAAGGTGCTTTACTTTTATAGTGAATTCGCATCTGGTGTCCTCTTTTCGGAACTTTGTGGCAATAGTGCTCCTCTGCGCCGCCGTCTCAACCAATGGTTGGACGTACAGTTCCCCTACTTCCCCCTTCTCCGCTGATCCAGAGCTACCTCCCCTTCTTTTGACTGCGCTGACCGGACGTTTCATCGCAGCGGCCCTCTCCTCTGCCAGCCACCGAAGTATGTACTTCGTCAGCCGGAATCACTCGTCAAGTTTCGGCAGCTAGCCTGCGGGCCTCATTGCCGTGTAATCATAATTGTAATTTAGTACATTAAATATAGCGTGACTGTTGGAAATCAATCCGTTTTGGTCATTTTTGACTCCTTTCCCGCTGTGTCAATTCGTCTTTCCGCGACGTTCGTCGCAAGTGCCCACATTGTTTTTTTTAGCTCGCCCTCAAAGTTTCTCCACTCTATCTTCTTCTCAATGATTATCAATTCTGTGTACTTTACGTGAAACATATTTACTTATTTCCGTCTCATGCCTTTCTCCATCTTTAAATCCCTTAACATTGCGTCCGTATAATTCCCTCTTCTGAGTAAGAAAAAGGTACATTCAACTTAATACTTGCGTCTTATTTTAAGCACTTATATAGTAGGCCCATGCCTCTCTAAGGAATAAATGATCATGAATCTGAGTTGAGATTGATAAAAGTAGAGATAGAGAAGTGGTTCATGGCCAGAAGAGTAAATTGGAAGGTAGTGCCATTAAGAGGGTATACAATGTGGGTCTATGATATCAGATTTTTGCATAGGCCGTATTGGCCTTGAAAACAATCAAATTCGCGTTAAAGCTAAGCTATTTGTAAACAATGTTGTAATTTGAACGTAAGTGCTGTTCAAGAAAGATATTTTGAATCAAATATAAGAAATGTTGCCCATTTTATACTAAATGTATTTCATGCTAAAGGACCCAATGATAAGCCATTTTTTGCTATAGGTTTAGATAAAACTTTTGCTATTTGTTTGCAAAAAACCAAAATTCGTATGCCTTAATATATAATTTTTCTCTCCGCGGTAATTCTTTACATTACTAACCACCACAGTTTTAGTTTCCATGTGACACTTGTTTTAGCAAATGCAAAAAAATCTTTGTCTAGAGTTCCAAATTCTCTCGGTGTTTTCGAGGTGTGGCCAAATCCGAGCAGTGTAGCATCTCTCTTTTTTTTTCATCGGTGGACCGTCCATTTATATTTTAAATTCTTCCAATATGCCATTATTACTCCATAATCAGCCTTAATCGAATCTTTGTTGGAGATGAAAATGGTCTCCTGCGTGAACTATATGAGATAACATTGAGCTTAAGTTTGGCAGCGGAACTTTCCATAAAGCCCTTAATGGTTACTAATTGTGGAACTCAAAGTAACTCTACTTATTGAACGTATGATCTTTATTATTCTTCCCTTCTTCAATATGCATATTTTTTGTTTCTCTACAAACTCTCGATTCTTCAAAGTATACCTTTTCGAACAATAAAATAAGCGGAATCGACATCGAGAAAAATTGCTCACTTTATAGAATAGGAAAGGTGAACGGGAGTATATTCAGGACTTTCACTCTCACCACTGCCGTATCGGGCGAAGCCATTACTCTTCCACGTCACGAGGTGGCGGACTTGTCTGACGGAAGCGTAGGGGGAGGGTCACTCCATTCAACCTCTCCTCTTCTCCCTCTCCGCCCTCCCCTAAAGATGACCCTCCCCATCCATCCCTCTCCTCTCGCATCCGTCCCTTCGGCAACCGCAGCCCGTTTTCCGACACCCCCACACTTGCCGTCCATTCTCTCCGTCTCTCCCGTCCGAACAAGAGCATGTCTGAGCACCAAAGGTGTGTACATATCGCTTTAACCCCCGTCCTGTATACCCATCGGCCGGCATTTGTCATTCATTTCCCTCCGCCGCATGGCAGAGTACGTTTAGTGAGGGCGGAGACCCGAAAACTGAGGTCGTTTTCATCGCTAAGTATAGCAGAATAGATTGTTGATGGATTGTTTAGGTAAATTTGAGCCAAATTTTGTTTTTACGTAGAGATCAATCAAATCATTTATAAACAAGTCTCACCTTTTCAAAGATAGAAAACACCAGCCTCCTGCCAAACTTCTTTCCGAAATTTTTACCGAAAAAAATACAGGCCATTTTACATGAAAAATGGTGCCTATAGAGACTCCTGAAGGATATTGTTTAAAGAACAGAGTAATTAAAAACATCTACATTTTGTCAAAAAACTAACAGTGCGTAGTTTGCATGTCTGATCAACTCTATTTGAAAATAAATTATATTGTCACCACAGCAATTTTTTCGTAGTCGGAAAAACCTTCCATTGTGAAAGAGTTATAAAAAGTTTTATGTAGATATTTTTTATTAACTATTTAGTATTTCAGTGGATTAAAAGTAAGTTATAGTTTAAAGTAGTTTAATAAATAAACCGCTGAGTCACCAAGGTATTTTTTTAAGAATCAACGATTTACCCTCCGATGTGAAAGATTTATAATGCCCCAAGTGAAATAAAAATTATCCTGTTATAGTTTCATACAGATATTATTATTTAATTACTGGTGTCATCTGTCATGTCAAGGATAGTATAGCAACATTTAATTAACAATGCTAACTTCATAGTTTCTACAGCTGCTGAAAATGAAACGTCAAATTGAAATATGGTCTCCATCACGACTGAGGAAATAAGGCAAGCTTCCTAAAGGGGACCTTTATTTTAGGTAAGCTGTCGATAATCACGAATCCGCCATTCTGGCAACTTATGCGACTCATTACTCCATGATATGATACTCCATAAGATATGAAACCAATTATTTTAACAAATGTTTAAGAAACAGTTGTTGATTGGTTGTCATGGTTTATGGGTCCCAAAGCATTCTGGAATATGCTTTACGCATTCCTTTCCCCTTTTCATACAAATTAATATTTTACCTTTGAGGCATTTATTTTTTTAAAGATTTTTTATAACCATGGCGGTAAAAAAAACACAGAGTGCATGAGCTACGTAGCTACAACAGTGTAACCATACCTAGACCTAAAAAAGACATTTTTAAGCAGAGTTACTTATTCCAGGGCCCGATTTACATGGAGCATTTCCTGAATTTGTTGACAATTTAAAAAATGAATGTAAATATTGTAGAAGTGTACAGTATTGGTGAAATGCTATTGATTATTTTTCAACGTTATTTTTACAATGTGTGAAACGATATAGCGCACAGCATTGCTAATAATCTTAGTATTGAATATTTGTTTATTATTGATGTGAAAATGTTTGCTAAGTTTAATTCTCTATGTTTATTCGTTTACCAGCAATTTATTTAAATGCACTGTCACTGTGAATAATAAAACAATGGCACAAATACAATGTCATTGTTACTTATGATACAACACATTCAAATTATTTTCGTAAATTAAGAACGTGTTAATACCCCAATAACAGAGTTCTCCAAAGGGGTACCTCTATTTCCTATATTTAAGATAAATATCTATGTCAAATGTATATAATGTAAATGTTATGTCATTTATTATTATTATTAATTTCTCTCCCTTTTTCACTCCTCAGTCTTGCTGGGTTGTTCAGAGGTACGGGTAATTTACCAAGTACTCCCAGCAAAAATTCATTTAGTTGTTTCACCAATGGTTACCATTATTCCTAGGGCCCAAAATATACCTGTATAGTGCATTACCTGAAGTTATCGTTAATACAAACGAATAAATGTAATTATTGTAGAAGTGTTAAAGTATGTTTTTTCCCATTGATGATTTATCAACTTTATTTTAACTTTGTCTGAAATAATGCCTCAAAGGTAAAATAATCACATGTTTGAAAAGTGAAAGTTATTATTACTAATATCTGTTTATTTTTTAAGCACTCCCAGAAAAAATTCATTCAGTTCTTTTATCAAAATTTAAGAATTTCCATGCTATATGTCATGTTGCTATAATGACAGTCTTCTGAATGTGGATATATGCGTTTTACTTCAATTGTATTATTATTATACATGTGTGTAATTAAAAAGCAGTACCTGTACTGTGGGTGGAGTAAACATAAAATCTTCAGATACTGTAAAATATCTTGGAATTACCTTAACTTCCGATATATTGAGGGGATTACACATACAGAACATATATGGCGCAGAATTAGAGACACTAGGTTTTTTATCGGAAGGTTATAGGATAAAAGAGTCAAAAACGAGAAGCTACTAGGCTCTGGTTAGGCTACAACTCGAATACGCCGCGAGCATTTGGGACCCTGATCAAATAGGTTTAACCAAAAAATTAATAAAATACAAAGGAAATCAGCGCGCTTCGCTAAAAACTCCTACGAGCGTACATATGGTGTCTCACAAATTTTAGAGGGATAAAGGTGGGATCCCCTAGCGACTCGGAGGCTACACGCTAGGCATAGGTTGCTTAATAAATTCAGAACTGATATTTTTCTGAGCGACGTAGAGAATATTATCATGACTCCTCACTACATCTCTATGTCTGACAGATGCGATGAAATAAGAGAGATACACTCCCAAACAGAGAGGTACGAAAGATCATCCTTTCTGCGAACAATAAGCGACCACAATAAAAACTGAGCTCCACTAAATACACTCCTGTAATTCATGTCACCATTTCATCTCCAAGAAACTTAAACATTTACACGGCTGGTGAGCTAACACCCCATTCCGAACGCCCATGCGGCGGCTCGTGGGGTATTATGTAGATGTGTCGTCCCAGCAACTGGCCAAAAACGACTCACGATCCGCGCTACAACCACCATAATAGTCATCGCAGCACCAAAGACATGAGTGATAAAGATAAGGCGGCACTTTCTTCTGCGGCCGACCGTTGTCTTGGACCTTTAGTTTGCTTGACCCGCTGCGGTGGGCGGGGTTTAACCCGTTGTAAAGAACCCGTGTCTTTCTTTTTTTCACCTTCCTTCCTTTCATTCTGGTACTGGTTACGCAGCTTTGCGCCCACATACGGAGCGAGACGATCAATTTTCCGAGCCGGCACGTGACCAGCACGCTGAAGAGATGATAATGAAAACTCTCGTTTGGCATCGTGCGGCCCAATTGCCGTGTATGTGGAGGTGCGATTTCAACCGGCGGAAGCGTCCATCTGTCCTCCTCCCAAGGTCGTTCGAATGTGAGAAGGAGGAGGGTCGTTGTGCGGCCTGTACTTTCACCAGCTCATGAATAATTCATCCACCTCGTCTCTTTGACTGAATTGACTAGATACGGCGTACATGCCAGGTTGGAATTCCTTTCATCGCTATCTAAAAAAATCTTCGGTGCATTGGAGTGAATCTATGAGTGGAAAAAAAACTCTACCGGAACAAGTTTGTGTTTTCTTACGACCATTCTTCAAGTGTGAGCGTGTGATTGTTCCTGCAATAAATCAGTAGCAATCCCTAACACCAGAACGCCACAGACTTTCTCCCACCCGGCCCTAACTCCACACTTTTGCAATGCGGTAAAATAAATAATGCCTGCCAACCTAAGGATCGCGGGTTTGAGTCTCACTTGGGTAGGATTTATATCTACCAAGGAATGGCTGTGTATGTTCTTGAGTGTAATCTTTCAAAAAATGTCGAATGCTATGCGGTTTTCAGGAAAATGTGAAAACATAAAAGTTAATGCAAATATCCATTGAAGTAATTCCATAGTAGTAGAAGGAAAATGACTTGGCCATCTTGTTTCTTTCTTTTTGTTTTGATTTAATTATTGAAAACTGACTCATTGATCGTTCACTTAAAATTCCATTATTTTGGTAGCTTATTCAGACGTCCAGTTTTCTTCGGTTTGGAAAATATTAAAAATTTTCTCCCTCCCGGCCCTAACTCCACACTTTTGCAATGCGGTAAAATAAATAATGCCTGCCAACCTAAGGATCGCGGGTTTGAATCTCACTTGGGTAGGATTTATATCTCCCAAGGAATGGCTGAGTATGTTCTTGAGTGTAATCTTTCAAAAAAATGTCGAATGCTACGCGGTTTTCAGGAAAATGTGAAAACATAAAAGTTAATGCAAATATCCATTGAAGTAATTCCATAGTAGTAGAAGGAAAATGACTTGGCCATCTTGTTTCATTCTTTTTGTTTTGATTTAATTATTGAAAACTGACTCATTGATCGTTCACTTAAAATTCTATTATTTTGGTAGCTTATTCAGACGTCCAGTTTTCTTCGGTTTGGAAAATACGAGAATGTAAACTTGAAAGTCTTCTTTGAAGTTTGAAGTAAATTTTTTGCCTCGTAATGGATTGTGTGATGAAGATTGTTGCTTCTGGCTGGACTTCATGGAAAAATCGTGGACCCAAACTAATTTTTATAGTTTTATTTAAAAAAATTTCTATATTAACGTTATAATATATGTATAATATATGTATAATCTATTTTTAGGTACATATTACACACTTAAGGTGACAGGTGGAGAAGCCAATGATAATGTGTGTTACGATAGCTTTAATTTTTTTACTATTTTATGGAAATAGCAGTGAAGGAGAGCGCTGAGAAGAAGACGGAAAGAATATAATTTTAATGGAAAAGTAGTGTGAGATACTGTGACGGAAGGCGTTTTTCATTAACTCCTAAATTAAAACATATTTCACTCTTTCGTGGACAAAATTCTCTGATGAAGCGAAGATCTCAATGATTTCTCCTGTAATTTTGCATGATCCTCTCACCTTTAGTCGAAAAAAACCGTACTTTTTGTGAAAAGTGTACTTTTTCCTCTGTATATGACGTGCTAAACGTCCGAATGAATAATTGTATTTTTTTCACAAGCTCTCGTAATATCTTTCAGTAACACCTTTCTTTTGCCAAAAAAATATGTTACATCATATTATATACCTGAGGTTAAAATAGAGAGGCTAATGATAGCGTGCGACACCTAGACTTGAAAAATATATTTTAAATATTTTTAGAGAAAGAGCAGTGAAGTAATGAACTGGCACTCAACGCCAATAATATAATTTAAATGGAAAAAATACCGAGATACTGTGACTGGAGGCATGTTTCATAAGCTTTTGAACGCAAAAATATTTTACTATTTCTTGAACAAATTTTTTATTCAATAATTGTGAGTCAAGTGGAGAAATCGGTAGCGGCGCTGTTGACTTTTGATGACGCGAGGATCTCGAAGATGTCTCCTGTAGGTTTGCATGCTTCCAACCCGTACGGACGCGGAAAATCCCATATTTTTTATGAAAAGCGAACGTTTTCTTCGGTATGTTGCGTGCTGAACGTCCGAAAAAAAATATTTTTTTTTCTCACACGTTCTTGTTGTATCTCTCAGCCTCACCTTTTTAATTGCCGACAAAACATGTCACTCACGTTTTTTTTCCGCATTTTACCCTATCGCATTGTCTTGATTGTTTAAGATTGTCAGTTAGAAATTGGATTTCTTTTAGTCTCCCGTTTATTCTGGCCTCACTAAATCAGATAACAATGTTGTTGGTGGAGCCTTGGCGACCGCCTACCCTCAAACGGGTAGGACACTCTGACACCCCGAGAATTCTTTGTTCGTAAGTAATAAGACAAAATATCGTTTGGCGTATGATTTATTTTTTATCTGAGATTTTATTGTACCTGGATTTCTTTAATGTAATATAGATAAGATTTATTTGAAGGAGGACTTTTATTTCCAATTACTGTAACCTTTCGGTCTAAAGAAATAAAATTTATCTTATTGTTCTTGAGCGAAGCGCTCATATTTCAGAGACAGATCATCCATCGCTGAATGACCACATACTGTTGTCTATAAATATATGATTGTTTTGCACGGTATTTATAATTTGGAAACCTTTCCAAAATGAAAGCATACTAAAAAAATGTGAGACTATTTACTACAAATCACCTTATCTTTGACTGGCGGACTACCGCGATTGTGGAAAACCGTCGTCCAATCCATTTTTGTAAATTTCGTGTTCGATATCTTGTGCCGCAGCTGGCTTCAATAGCGGCCTATTTTATGTATTCTTACAGGAACACCACAAAGCTTTTTCCATTTGGTTGATAAACCTTTGAAGTGGCAATCAAACATTTGACCTCGAAGTAGTTGGTCAGAGCTTTTTCCCTGTGTGTGGCCGGCTACAGTGTCCAGCAAACCAATTTTTTCTCCAAAAAATAAAGGAAAACATGAATTTATCGTTAATACTCTATGAATGTTATTTGAAACCGAAGAAAATTGCACTGAAAAGCATTTTGGAAGAATGTGGTTGTAATGGGAGTATACATGGACTATTTGAGACATTGATATAGTAAAGTATGGTTTTCTGGGAATGAAGGATGAGTAGAGTGAACCCTGTAGGTAGCAATTTCCATTCCAAAGTATACATTATATTGTACCAAAGTTATGCTCAGATTTACCGTGAAATATTCCTTACATCACACCGTGAAATATTCTTTCACGGGAAAAAGACAACTGCTGATCTCAAGGAAGATAGGTATACAGTCCAGGAAACAGTATATGAAAACATTAGTAAAAACGGCGGGACTCTATAGATCGGAAGCATGGACCATTGTAAAAGCTGACCTGAAAAGACTTAGCCTTCAAAATCTGGTACTGGAGGAGGAAGCTGAAAATAAAGTGGACGGAGAAAATTAGAAATTATGAAGTGTACAGAAGAGTAGTGGAGGAAAGGAACCTAATGAACAAGATAGTGAAAAAAAGAATCAGATTGATTGAACACACCTTGAGACAAAATGGGTTTCTAAAGAACATGATTGATTGAAGGTAAAATGGGAAGCAAGGTGCCCAGAGGAAGACCGAGGAATAAGTTCATGGAACAAATAAAGAGGAAAGTACATGCGAAGAGACACCACGAGGCAAAGGAACTATAATAAGATAGAGAAGGGTGGATGGCTGCAGTCAACCAATCTTGGGATTGAACAACCAATGAATGGATCTTTCACTTCCGTCAGGTTACGAGCCCGTGCCCTCATGATGGGAAGCCTGAGCTCTATCTACTTCACCCACCCGATGCCATTTTAAAGGAATATTATTACTGATAAATCTTGACAAGCAAACAAACACTGTGAATCTAATCGCAAAGTACTGTCATTTTCTCCCGCTAAAGCTTCAACAAGTTGGAAGATGTTTATCTCTCTAATAGAGAGTCATTTTTCACGTATGGAACGCGCTCTGAGTGAGAGCCCTTTGCTGTTTTCTGACCTCATTGAGTGAGTGTGCCTTCTAGTTAATATGTCGCTGTAAAATATTAAATTCTGTTTAAACAGGTAATGGAAAAATATTGGAACTTTCGGTTGATTCAGACAATTTTTGATGAGATATATGAACTTAAAAAACGTTATCTCTGAGCCGTAACGGAAAATACAAAACAAATCGACGGATTTCATTTTAGTAAATTTCCAATAAAGTTCCAATAAAAATTAATGCAAAAACATGCATAATTTATAAATTATTAATAAATAATTAAGACATATATTACTAAAATTAAAAGATAAATAATTTTGTTCTCTTTTACCAGCCTTTTTCCCTTGATACCCTATTATACTCACACTTCTTGAAGTGAGAGAAATGGGCACTAGACCAGGGCTATTTAAAGAATTATCTGGTTGAGAGAAGCCACCTCTAATACTCTATTGAGTAAGAAACGTCTGCAAAAGAGAAAAACATTCCCGTCCCTTAAAATGCCGTTTCTTTAATTTCGACTATACTCCAGAAACAGCCAAAGCTTCTAAAGTTTCCTAATTTCATTAGTCCGAGGTTGTAAATTAACGTGTTTTTTTCCATAAGAAACGGTCTATTGATGACTTATCTTTAAAATAGAGCATTCCGTTTCATTTTCTAGTATTTTGTAGGGTCAAAATAAATAAAATAAAATTTTATAACCTCGCAGGTTATTATCTCTGTGAACGGAATAGGGAGGCGGTTTCCCTTATTCGTTTCCCGCAGTGGAAAGCACAGCGTGCTAAAAAATTGAAAGTAATGACTGCGCCACGGAGAAAGTGTTCTAGAACACGAGTAGTAATTCAACGGTTTACACCCTTTCCTTTTACGTTTATGCTTGCCCTCGACAGAGATTTTTACGGCCGTCCCAATCTCTCCTCAGCATCGCTCGACTATTCATGGGCTGAAGCTGAAGGAAAGCAGTTTCTGGATCAAGCCCGAGCTTACGTACTTCGAAGTCGTCGACTTGATAAATTTTGCTTTTCGCCGGCTGAGCCCACGTCCGTCAGAGAAAGCACTGTCTGTTCTGCGAAGGCTCAATCTCGTGCCGGGTTGGTGTCACCAAATAATCCTGAGAGAAACCCAGCATATTTTTTCGAGACCACTCGCTCTATTTCATTCTTAGGCTAGTCTTTTCGTTTCGAGATTTTTCCGGATGAATGTGAGCGGTGAAATTTCCAACGCTACTGCCTCCATGGAAATTGAGATAAGCATCGTACAATTTTGCCGCGTCTTCTAACTTCGGGAGCGGATAACTTAAATTGCCGAAAATAAGTGCTGTAACAGTTTAATGTGCCAACCATTGAGATCGATGGAGAGGGCGCTTGTGGTTGTGAACAATGCTTGATGCTATGATGTGCGCATGGCCTGTTCGCCATCTTTTTTAAACCCAATTTTCTTTCAGGCTGACTGGCTGAAACACTAAGTATAAAATTTTACGTTATCTCAAGGGTTTTTTGCCTTGAATTTCAAACAAGTGGCGGTAATTCATGCTATATATTCAAAGAAAAGTTTGGAAAGAACAGGGAAAACAAATTTGGTCATTATATAGCTTTCAGGCTTCAGTTTGATAACGTAATGCCCTCTCTATCTAACTAAATGGTGCCTAATTAATATCAGAGTGGTCATAGCCTACATCTCTAGAGTAGATAATAAAGAAGATTAGGAGATGTGAAGACTGTTGAATTTCTACGGGAAGAATGATAAAATTATAAATACAGCATAGAGTTTCAAGAATCCTACTGTGTGACATTCAAAATACGTATAACATGCAGAAGTCAATGACCAGGTTGCAGGAAGAGGTTGGGTTGATAAGATTTTAGCTCAAATTACACCATAATTCCGTTATGTCGATCGTTTAATTCCAGCCATCAGTTAACTCTTCGAGCTTAAATTCTCATTTTGAGCCTTGCCTTGAATTCCGAGTTAGTAAAAAATTATATCGTTGAAGTAGAGCAAATATTTACAATTTCCTAGCCAAAAACTCTTGTAATAAATAAATTCTGAATGCTGCTATTGATGGGCGCCAACGTGCCGTTTGCAGGCAAATTTAATTAGCTATTGGCACATGACAATTGATACCCTTAAACACAAAGTTGCAAACTCACTCAAAACCTGTACATACATAAATAAAACTGAATTGCATGGAAAGAACAATTCACTTAAAATCTCTTTTATCCCCCATGTCTGTTCGTTGTTCACTCGTTGGTTTTTCACACCCCCACGAAATACAATTACACTTTTAAGAAGATCAATACAAAACAAGACATTTTTTATAGGATAATAGGTCCTCTTAAGGAAGTCCGAGCAATAGAGTTCCCTAGTCATAATAGAGGCCATATTCGAATTATACGTTTTAATTATACCATCTGTAGAACACATCAATAAAATACTGCATTATTAATGGTGACAAAATATTGTTTTATATGACAGAAATGGTAAGTAATTAAATAAAAATATCTAAATAAGTCTAACTTGACTCATTTGTTTCGCGCGGTGCGTTTGAAACTCCTTCAAAACGGAAGGTTTTTTGTGATACCCAAGAACCTACTGTAGTGACAATATGATTGATTTTCAAAAATAGTTTAGAAAACATACAAACTACACGCAGTTTTTTTACGACTTCTAAGTGTTACAAATGTCTCATTTTGTAAATTATGTCTTTCTGGAGTGTACACACGTACCATTTCCCATGTAAAAGGGCTGGTATTATTTGGCAATTATCTCGGAAAGTAATGTGGTAAGGGGTAGAATTATTTGTGTCATTGGATAGGTGAGATATTTTTCATTAAAATGAAATCAAATTCATTGATTTCTAAGTAAAATGATTTTTTTCTCAAACTACCTTAATACTTATGGTAAAGTGCCATTGCTGTGCTCCTTGTGGCGATTGATTTTCGCTTCCTTCCTGCTCGTCCTTTCCGCAACCCCTCGTCCTCCTGAGTTGTTGCAGCGCTAGATGATACGTCCCCTCCTTTGATCTACATGCTGTCTACAGTGAACCACTGCCGAATTATTCTCAGCGGCTTTTCCGGACTCCCACAACTCTAAATAAAAAAAATTTCGCTGTCGAAAACTTTCATCGACGCACCAGAAAAACTCAATGCTTCACTTGGCCGTGACAACAATTAACGAGTGGTCAGTTATTATGACCGGAAGCAACTTCAGAAAAACAATACCTAAAGTCGTAATGAGATGAAATAAAATCATCTTGTATAATCCACACAGACTTTAATTGGTAAAACCCGACCGGCTTCAACACTTCCGTGTCATTCTCAAGGGGGATAATACCCCCTCTCCCCCTTGGTATCACCTGTATTTCTCGGTATTATTTGGTATTATCCCCCTTGAGAATGACACGGAAGTGTTGAAACCGGTCGGGATTTACCAATTAAAGTTTCTGTGGATTATACAAGATGATTTTATTTCATCTCATTATGTCAAAATTCCACAAAGTAAGCTCGGAAACCATTGAAGATACCTAAAGTCCTCCACGGTGCGCGCTTTATATAGCCGAGCGTGGGCTGCATTGTTACATGTTCTAGTACATTTGAGCTTATGATATTGTCGCTGAACGGTTAGCTTCTCGAAAGTTCTATGCATTGTTTGACGATTTTGTTTTGGCCGTTTACATTCCCTGAGATGGCAAAATTTGTTAGAAATTAGTATTGAAAATATATGCTTTATCACAAAAAACAGCCGTAAAAGTGTGTAATTCTATCAAATTGACTGCGGAGAACACGAATATACTAATAATAATCCCCCAAAAAAAGTGTCGGCGCGAATACGTTACACTCCATTAAGAAAAACGAAGCGTGTGCGAAAATTAAATGCATTCCCAACGAAGTTAATTAATTTTCAATCGTCCGATGGTAAGAATTTAAAACCAAAATCATGAGTACAAGTAGTTTTAAACAGCATTTAAAAAACACATGCACTGAATTAAATGCTTTTCTCATTAAAAAATAAGATTTTCTAGTAAAAAGTTTCGACATAGAGGATTATGGGGACCCTTGAGTGTTTCTATTATAACCTATCAATATTTCTTGGCTTAAAGTAGCGTATGTGCCAAAATTTCCTGGAATAATTCCAAGGGTTTGAAAGTCTAGAGCGATGTAGAAGAATTTCAGGTTTATAGAGCTAGGTTAAAGGCCGTATGCCACTCTTTAGAGGAAAAACAGGCCATACTCCTGCTACACACCATAAATTTAGACCTCAAGGTATTATGTATACGATGATAGCACCACTTTTCTTTCAGCATTCGCATGTCTCTTCATCTCCTCATCTATCTTTCCATCTTTCGCAAACATCTTAAGATGATCTGATAAGAAGATCACGTACACGAAATCATCTATTTGTTCAATTACTTCACCATTCGCCCTCATTCTCCCCCATTCACCACGAGTTATTATTATAGGGTAATGAAAAACTTTATATCATCCACGTTTAATGAATACACGAAAAATTAACCTAAAGCAACCATTGTGGATTCGGTTATTGAAGTTCTTTTATTGTCATTCCCACATCTAATCTCCGACTGATCTATTTTGATAGGCGCTGTCTAGTTCACAAGGTCTGAAATGAATTGAAAGCCGTCTTTGCCTGACATCGATGTATTAACGCTCAAACTCAACTCAAACGAGGCGTGTAGTATGCAAAGTGACCCTTGTAACAGATTGACTTAGTCCCAATTCAGGAAGCAATTATTTGCTATCTCCACGGTAAGGAGAGAGAACCGCAGCTCCGGAAACAGCCAGCATTTTGTCGAGTGGTGCCATTTGGACAATCCGCATCACTTCCTTACGGAAGACTGAATGGCCCTTGATGAGTCGGCTCGCCGACAAACTTGGCGAGTCCTGTAGTTGCCTCAAAAGTTACCGAGCTAGTTACACCGACTCCCCGTCTCTCTCGATGCGTACACGTAAATGGTACGGACTTATACGGAGCGCTTTTCCTTCTATCCAAGCTGCAAAAACGAACGGATTTAACGGCAGGACCCGGGGAGATTTAAGCAAGATGGCATCGTTTGAAAATGCAAATTGATGAAACGATTTCCATAAATCCGCTCGGCATTACACTCTGTGAGTCCCTTCGAAGTTCTGAGGATTAATACCCATTGAAACCGTGGTGTGTGTTGATGCAAATGCCCCGGACTAAAATTTACCGTTAAACTATTCGTGTAGTTTCCATTTTGAATATTTCCGTTACTTTTTTGCTGATTGCAATAAAAAAAGTGGAAAAAATACTCTACATAAAATATAGTAGATATGAAAGATGCGGTAATGTGGGCAACATTTCGTTCCAAGGAGTCCAAGGAGATAGATATGGCTGGAGATGTAATGAAAAATTGCGACCGCAGTCTAACAGCCGATTTTGAAAGGTTTTTGCTGTGCTAATTTTTGAAAGGAAACAAACTGAGGAGAGTGATTTGAAAATTAAAAAAATAAATGGAATTAGTTATTCAGAACTAGAAAAAAGTAATAAATTTTTAATGAAAACAAACATAACTTTTTCCTTTTGATGACGATGTTCGCTCAAAGACAGACATCGGCTGGTTACATCGGAGCATCCAAGCTCAAAAAAAGTGACGACTCGCACTTTAACGATTTATTCAAAAAGAAAAATAGGTAACATGCAAAATGAACACTGAATCAATGTAGCCGGAAAATTACCCGCACCAGGTACACACACAGACACACATGCGAAGGATCAACCACCCGCGCGCCACACAGTCACCGAGACATTCCTCTGAGAAGCTCACACTTCACTCTCCGGCTTCACGCACTGACCCCGAGACACGCTTCGCCAGACCCAAACTCAGCCCTGACGGAGGATGGGTCTCTAACGGCGCAAGGAGAAACAAGCCACAAAAAACCCCCAGGCGGATGACACAAATGCATAAGTTCCAACACCTTTAGTTCCCCTTGTTAAAAAAATTCAACATTTTAAGTTTGGGATTCTGACCTCTAGAACCCACCACTTGGCTGTGTCATACAGGGAATCATCATATTTTTTCCTTCTTTATACTTTACTGCTGCCTTCCCTACTAAACTGCCGTATGCCACTTCTTTTATGGTCTATTGCTCTCCTATTTACTTTTCCATTTTTATCTAGGTGACTTATTCACCCTTAAATGTCTCAGAGGAACTCCCCGCTGTTTTCATTCATTTTTCAGTATTTGACTTGTCCATCAATTGCGAACATTCAGATATTTTATAAGTCGATTTTGTTCTCTTTTTCTTATTTTCAAAACAAGGCAGCGTATAATTGACTTAATTGAGGGATAAAATAAGCAAGTGGAGACGTAAATTTCATAACAAAATATTTGATGCACTAGTCGATCACGCAACGGTTAGGAGGAAGCATACCATAAACATATTGTTTAGCAAAGCTCGGAATATTTTCACTGAGTGGAATGAAGAAGGAAGGCGGAAATGCGTAGATTTGAGACTTTTGAAAGTTGAGAAAGAAAGAAAGGACATGACGTGGCTGAAGAGAAATAAAACTAAGTTCTGCGTATTTTATGGGGGAGAGGAAACTGTAGGAGTTATGACGTCAAAGAGAGAAAAAAGAAGGAGATATTAAGACGAAATACGGCGAAAAAATCCCAAAGATATAAGTAAGACGCGGGCGTGTATGAAAATTTAAGGACATAGTGCAGAGTAGACAGAGCATAGGGTGAGCAGAATATAAGCAATCTCTAGGGTAACGTGAAATGGCGTTTCTGTAGGCACTCAAAAGAACTTCATATCCCTATGTGAATAAACCTGCTGTCCTAATGAAAATAGTTCTACTTTTTGTAGGGAACAAAAACTGAGTTGAGAATAAATATGCCAATGTGAGAATTAATTAAATATTTCGGTGAAAACTTTATATAGTTATTCCAAATCTTAATTATCATTTTTTAAATTTTTTGTAGCTCAGAAAAATTTTACAACAACTCCAAATTTAAGGCGATTTGTTAACGTGAGTTTTTATCCAGTCTTTAGAGTGAAAAATACACTGCTAATTTACTCATTTACATCGCTTTGACAACTGAGGAAGCTTTAGGCTACCTGATCAGTAATAACCCGCGACCCTAGCCAACCCTAGGGTTGCGGGTTCGAGTCCCGCCTGGGTAGAATATTTTCTGCCCAGGACATGGGCATTTGTGTCTCGTCCGTTGTTACTGTTATTCACCCGACGTAAATTGGCCCATTGTGCTGTATTCGGGATAGTGAAGATAAATAAATAAATAAAATAACAGCGCATATTTATGAAATATCCTTTGCAGGAGTCATTTATTCGAGAGCCTATTTTAATTTATAACCCTATGTTGACATACTTTCATAGCTACGGCTTTTAGGAAAAATGACTTTGGAGAGAGGCTTTGAAAACTTACAGATTTTTTCATTCGCTTTCCCCTTTTGTGAAAACCGGCATACTTTCCACACTTTTTAAACATATTATCGACCTAGATTGCGACAGTGTCCACCATTTTTTATTGTGTCTACTAGCGTGGCTACCAAAACCTCGGTAAAGTAGTCGCGTAAATGAAGTGTTACAAGGCTGTGTGTGCCTATATCTTTTCATCCTAATGGACTTGCCTCTTTTCCACCTAGTGATACCTAAATGTAACAAAGTTTGATATAAAATTTCACCAATGGCCACAGTTATCGACTAAAAGTCATATCATCATAGTTATTAACAACAGTCCCCTTTTCTTGCGCTCCCCGATAGCATTTCTTCAACGGTAATGGATTTCACTTCCTTTCTCTCCCCTTCATTCCCAACATGCACCCACCTCTCCCACCCCTCCCCAACCCACCATTGACTTAAATACCCTCTCTTCCCTCTTTCACACCCTTCTGTCATTGTTTCCTTATTCCTCTCCTCCTTTTCTTCATTTTCTTACTTATATAACGTCTTTCCTCATTCTTTTTACATTCAACCTTGTGTTGTTAGTGTATTTTCCCTTCAATTAAAAGAAAATGGACACCATATGGCCAAAATACGCGTATCAAACAATGATTACGGCCATTGGAGAAATTTTACACCTAACGTTGTTACATTGCGAGGCCGTTGAGCTTAAGTTTCCTTGATATTGACGCCTATGGATCTTTACTGCATTTAAATGTGGTCCACTAACATCTTCAGGTTTTTACTCGAGACCCCATAGGGTACCACCACGAGCTTCTCCGGCTATAGGATGTTGCGGACAATGTCACAATGGATCTAGATCTTTTGTATACTTAGTGGCGTAATTAATAGCTCTCGCTTAAGTTTTTGGGACGGTGAAGAGATTTGCTTGGGCTATGGAACTTGGAAAATTCGGCGATACGGGGAAACAATGTAGTTTGGTGGAGGGCGAGGTAATATTTTGAACTGTGGCCAACGCAAGCCATTGAGGATATGAATTATCGCACCCTTGTCTACCGTCATCTCGTTCATTAAACCTATCCTCATCATGAGCTCCCTTCTATTACTAAATGCTTCCTTTGCAAATACCATACTATTTCGTATGTCTTTGTTTCCTTTTTCATGAAAGTTGGGAAAAAATTCTTGGATCACATTCCACTTAAGTACATCTATTTATTTTCGTGGAAAATAAACAGACGTAGTGTATTAAAAATCATGCATGAGTTATTTATTAATCGTTTCGTATCAATTGAAGAATTGTAAGGGCTTGGATTTATGGCGCGAAATTAAATAAAAAACTGATATAAATTCGTTTTTTTAAATTGATATTTTATCTTGATATTCATTAGGAACCGTTATAATAATACGAAACTAATAGGGGATCGGGTTGGTGTGGTGGCTAGAGTACTCGTCTACCACACGGGAGGCCAGGGTTCAAGTCCCTGCAGAGGCGGATGTTTTTCAGAGGAAACCCGATCCCTACTTGAGTGCCTTGTGGAGGGGACTTCAAGTATAGTACTCCGTCTGTCAGATGAGACGTTAAGCCGTGGTCCCCTTGGCGCCTTTCGATAAGAGAAGGCTAATGCCGGGTTGCTATCCACCCTTTCTCCCTTACTTATCCCCTATGGCGCAAATGACCTTAGCCGTCGGTCGCCTCCCCAAATATCCTATCCAATTCATGAAACTTATATATTCGCTTTAAGGTGAAAATCAATACATATGTCTTTGAATTATTTCGAAATATAATTCAAGTGCCGTTGAGGTAACGTATTAAAATAGTATTGAATGCCAAAAGATTTAAATGGGAAACATCGAATTTTCTTGCTTTTACTTGCAAATCTTACTAATTAGAACATGTATCAGGGATGGAAGCATTAACACTGCGATTCCACATGGTAATAGATATATTCATGCGACCGGTTTCGCCGCAGAGCAGCATCATCAGTGCATTTTTTTCACTTTTCTTAAGCTGATGATGCTTCTCTGCGGCGAAACCGGTCGTGCAAATAAATCTATTGCCATGTGGAATCGCAGTGTTAATTCTTCTATCTCTGATATCAAGGAATTCTACGAAGTAAAGCCCAAAACTATCATCTAGAACGCTGTAATGGTTATCATATCCAGTGCTTCACAGGTGCCAGTCGTTTGCATGTTTATCAGCGTTTGTTGCGTGGCGTGTTTGGCTGGAAGGTTTTGGGTTTTGGCTTGAACTGGTTCGGTCGGTTGACGGCTCTGCGGGAGGGGTTTTAACTAGGAGTATTGTTGCGGTTTAAGCGTGAAGTAGTGGGAGAGGGTATGTCGAGCCTGGGTGTAAAAGTGAGTGGTTGTGAAAGTGCGTGTAAGGAAAAAGAAGTGGGAGAATGTGTGTGTGTGAGGTGGTGTTCTTGCAGGTGCAATTCAGTGTTAAAGTTACCGGTTGGTATCCACAACAAGCATTATTAACCCCTAGAAGGGGAGCACGAAACTGAAGATATACGTACTCCGGCAGACCGCACGGCGTCTACCCGAAAAGTGAGCCAGGAGGAAACCTAATCCTAATTTTTTGGGCAACGGGCTCCTCCGGTTCTCAAAGATGCGGTAAGTTTTCGCAAAAGCGAGACAGACGGGAACTCGTCTCACGTTGATGGGGTAACCTAACATATACGAGTACTTCGGGGAGGCGGAGGCCCAATTGAGGTCCTTTTGACCTCAATCCGCCTCATGGTGTCGGCATCGAAGGGACTGTTGGCTTGCTAACCTTCCCTTCCCATCCCTTCCCATCCCTTTCCATCTCTTTCCTTCCCTTTGCTTCCTTTCCCTTGGAGATAAGCAAAAGTTTCTAGTCCGAGGGGGAAGTTGTAATCCTGTGAGAGCCGGAACACCTGAAGATTTGCGATTAGCAAATTGTATTATAGTGTCAATGTACAGCTATGATGTTTGTTGAGTGTTTTGTCACAGCTTGTATCCACGTAAAAAAATGCTGAGAAACTCAATGTAATATCTCAAATATAATAAATGTTACAACGCGTATGATATTTTTCGCGCAAGTTAGTAAACAAATACACAAAACAATGCCAGAAAGTTCCGTGGTGATTTAATTCTCTTGCTTTGCGTATGTGTGCCTCATGCATCTTTTGCGAAGCTGTTTGGTTCCCCTTCCTCTCTCCCTCTGTTCCCAGATGTGTCCCTCTGTTTCCCTACCTCCTTTCCCTCCACCACCTCTTCTGCTACCCCCACCCCTATTCGCTGCGCAGGTGTCCGCCAAGGAATTATGCGAGATCCAAGAGCAAAGATCACATTATTCCACTGTTGAGCAACTCCGAGACGTCTGTTCAACCATTAATGCTTCCTACGTCTGAAATCAGAGTGCATAGGATTTCAAAATGTCGGCGAGTTGGGCTGGTAGGATGTCGCTTTTAGGTCGCGTCTTTCCTCTCAAAGCGTGCAGGCCTGTGCATTAGTGATCGTCTCTGCGTTTCGGGGTCATGGTGCTATGATGTCAGGTGGGCACGTGCGCGCAGAAGGGGTGGATTTGAATTAAATATAACATAACGTGGGACGAGGGCGGGAGGAAGGTATGAGTCGGAAATGTGGAGTGGGAGGAGTGAATTTATTCAACTCTGGTACCGGAATTCCTGGAAAGGCAAACAACGAGTTATTAGCGCGTTGTGGAACACGATATTCTAGCTTTAATGTAGAGCTAATTATGAAAATTTGCTCGGCTTTTTCAAATTATACTAATAAATTTTAATGTCATTTTTACAACATGCTGCTCGAACGAAAATTAATTAGGGAAATGAGCCGAGGCTTTTCAAAATTATGACAAATAAAAGTGGACATAGAAATAGCCTAATTCGACTCTACAGCATGAGTAACGGATTTTACATGAAACAAATTTCGTAGTTTTAAATGCCCTCATTGTGCGAAAATTTCTTACGATGTGCAGTTTTCTGTTTTTTATAATTTTTGTATAAATTAATGATAACTTTGCAGTGCAGTCGCATCGAGTGTCTTCAGGTAAGATAAAAAAACTGAGCATGGGCTGTCATTAAGAAATACACTTTTCTCTTTTGCTTTGTAGTGGAGAGAAGTAATTACCTAGCATCTAATCCACGTTAACAAAAACAGGTCTAAACGCTAAAAATACGGAGGAATAAGGGTTGTTTTGGAAATGTTAGGGTAAAGTAACCGATAGTCTCGCACCGTTATGTAGTCCAAAAAAAAATATTCCTCAAAGCCATCAAATCATATATGGTACGCATGAGCTCGTGGTTGCCAAATTGAAAAGTGATTTCTGATAACCTTTTTAGCCTTCATGTCTTTAATAAAATACCTATATTCTGGAGGACAATGAATTTATTGGTAGGGATATTAGATATAATATTGCCATGGCTAACATGGCATTTCCTAAGAATAGGGAATTGATGATGGGAGATCTGAGTAGAGACGTTAAGGAAAGGTTGATGAAATGTGTAATTTTTCGAGTGGTGCTGAATGGGTCGGTGACTTGGTCATTTCGGTCACAAGGAAGGAAGTACGTAGACTTGAGGTATTTCAGATGTGGGTGTAGAGAAGGATGAAGAGGGTGGGCTGGGAGGCGAGAAGGTCGAATGAGGAGGTTTTTTATATGTTTTGAGATGAGAGAAAGCTAGTGGCGATGGTTCCCAGGAGATAGTTATGATGGATGAAGGACGTACTGATAAGAGATGGAATGCTGGAAAGGGTAATAGAGGGAAGAACCCTGGATATGCCTATACGAGGGAAAATGATAGGAATTCTAGAATGAATTAGAAGAGGGAGGCGATACGAAAAATACAAGAGGGATCTCTCGATCTATAGGAGTGAACATTGATTAGGAAGTGATTTCAATAGACCTACTAATCGGCTGGTGGAATATTCATTTGAATGAAATGAATTCCCTTTATGTTTTTAATGAAATATTTAAGACTCAATTTCACACTTCCTGAACCAACCGATTCATTTTAGCGCAATAATTTTCTCTGAAGTCCGTGATAATATGCTTGAGTGACGCCAATTTTCGCATTCCTCCGTAATTTTTCGCATTCATTTCTCTATTTAATATTGTTTAAATTATTCCTTTTTGCAGAAATATGTGCTCTAGACGATTGTCTCTTCTTAGCCTAGTTACGCGTATAATTTATCTAGGATAATAGTTTAGTGTACTTGATTTATTCATTCCAAACAGAATGTTTTCAAGAGACACCATCGTGTGCGTTACGTTTCGTGTGGTCCCTTTACTCTTTTGTCAAGAGTAGCCATTTCTGGAGCAATCATTATAGTTCCCGCCAGTTCAGCTCTACGGCTCAATACTACGCCTAAGCTCTTTCACTTTATGAAGTCCATAGTCCACGGGGAGGAACGGAGAGGAGGACGATCGAAGGAAAGGCTCGGCGGTTCAGAGGGAAAACTGCTGGAGAATATTAAGAGTATGCGCGCTAAGTGGCTGAAAGCGGTAATATGAGGCAAATGGATATGGAAGATCGGATTAGATAGTAGGATGATGAAAAATCGGGGAAGAAGAAGAAAAAAATAGATAGAAGAAAAGAATAGGAATAGAAAGAATACATCATGGATGGGATTTGGTGAGCTAGAACGTATACATTGCCAAATATAAAATCTTGAGAGGAAAAGGTGCCTGGTTCTCAAAAAGTCTTAGATATTTTTACCCTCTTCCATATACTTTTGACCGTACAGGTGAAATAACTCTGGTAAAATAAAAAAATTACTTCTTGTCCATCGTCTTTCTTCCACAAATATTCCCTTTTCTCTTCTCTCTGAATCGTCTCACCTCCCTTTTGCATCCTTTCTTCCCAGTGGAGAAAATTGCGTTCCTTTTTATAGCAGCGGGTAGAACGAGGGTGGAGTAAGACCGAGCAAAATGGTGCACAACGACCTTCTCTCTAATGAGAGGAGGAATTCTTGCGTTGCGTTGGGATGAAGAGGGGGATTGTGGGAGGAGTGTGCGGGTATTGGTGGGCGAGGGAAGGTTTGGAACACCCGGGAAGCGTGGTGGCGTGCGGGAAGAAGATGGGGCGGCAAAACTGTCGTTAGGGGGGAAGGGATCACAATTGGGATGGATGAGGAATTGGGGGGTGGGGCACAAGGGACGGGGAAATATGGGGAATGAGCGTATATGGGGTATTGCGGTTGACCGCGGTCCGGTTCGTGTTGGAATGGTATCTCCCATCTATGTCGCCTACTTCGCCGCCGCTGATGCATTCTTCCTTATCGGTTGACCGTTGACCCGGCAACTTATCAATTATCTCACCTTCATCACTTCATTGGAAGTGTCTCAGACAGTTGAGGATACATGCAACGCCTTAATTTCTCTAAAATGTAGTGCCTTTAACAAATTTCGAATTAAGAAGGCATTTGATTAGGTTCCTCACAAAAAACTCCTTCATAAATTGCAATCCTGCAGAGCTATTAAAAAATAGTGAATTAGATAGAAGAATAGAAGTGATAGAACGTTCTCAGTGGTTGAAAAGAAAAAAGTTGTTGATGGTTTTAGCTCTGATATGGTAGAATTCACATTCGGAGTTCCTCAAGGCAGCGTGATTGGCCCTCTTTATTCACTATTTATATTAATGACCTTAGTTCTCGAGGTAGCAGTACATTAAGATTATATGCAGACGATACAGTTCTCTACCGTAAAATAAGCAAAGACGCGGAACTTAAAGTTCTGTCACCTGACCTTATCAACGTTCATTCGTGGTTTTGGGTTAGAATTAAATATCAGTACATGAACCACAGCTCACTTCCTGCGAATGTCATCAGCACACAAATGCCATACCGATAATAACTACAGTAGTTACAAGTCATAATTAAATAGCTGCAAAGACTCAACGCTCTCAGCCACTGACACAATAGCCAGGGCCTGCGACCATTACTGTAAACATGGGGAGACCAGGGTAAGCGAGCAAGAAGAGGAAGGGGTAGATATTTAAGAGTGTAAGTGATACTAAAGACAACGCAATTACGCATAATTGCACGTGTTTCGGCCACTCCTTGAATAATTACAGATATACCAAGGCACCTTGAATTAACCTCCTCGGCCCTGGCGTATTGTATACAATACACAAACGTTTGAATTTTTTCCCGCTCATCAACCCAAAATATTGGCAATACCACTTGCTGATAAGTGCCAGCATCATTAAGAAGCTTGAGTGGCAGAGATATTAACTCTGAAAACATGGCTTAGAACGCAAAACGTAAGTATGAAGAATTTTCCAAAAATAATGCTGGATATGTCTCGGGACTGAGAAGGTTTAGTGCTGTACAACATTGGAAATGACAATAAAGCATTATCAAACCGGAGATTTTTTGGAAAATGTTAAAAATCATACTAAAGAGATTGCAATAAAAGTAAAACTTTTCCTGAGTATATTTAAAACAATAAGTGCATAGCGGTGGTTATTTCTTCTAGCGGAGGTAGTCCAAAAGATAACCTCGGGAATTCAAGTAACATTTTTAAAATGGGATAAAAACTTTAATTAATGTCAGCAGTGACCACGTTTACTTAAAGGACATGAAAAATGAATTATTCGCAAAAGAATTTTTTTCTGCAAGAAAAAATATGAATGTGAGAGAATATCAAATATCAAAACTAGTCGATAAGAATACCTTGGGCGTTCTAGGGCCAAACGCTTACTTTGCTAAAGCATGAACTTCATCGGAAATTCTTCGCAGAAATCCATCAAAATTGCCATTTAAATGCGAGGCTTGGAAGTGTTCGTGGAAAACGATTAGTTAGCCACCAGATACCCACGAAATAAACGGGAAATTAATTAATGGTAGCTCACATCATCAATCAGCTTTAAAGGTGGCCCAATGGGTTACATTAAAGCGGAAATATCAGAAGAGCGGTCATGAAGACCCGCAAACCGACTCAGTTCATCTATTCGTGGAATTAGAGTGAACGAACCTGCAATGTTTCATGACACCATAGTTTATAGTCTACTCAATGCATGTAGAACTTTTGCTACACCCCTTAACAATAGCATTATAGTATAGAAAAGTAAGTAAAGAAATATTCATCGTATTTGGACATTCGTCGTCCACTAAGAACATACAAAAAGCACAATATAATAATGGAGGGCATACAATACTTATTAAATTATTTTGGAAAGGTGGGAACAAGAAATTATCCCTCGATATATCTTGGGGTGAGTGTTTCTTTTTGTTTCTTCTCTAGGACATAAAGATGGCGAAAAAGATTTTCTTAAAAAATTTTCTCAGTGAGGTGTTTTCATTTATGTCATTAGGAATACTGTTCCATAAACATGCCCCAGCAATACGAAATGATCTTTTGGTAAGTTTTCCTTCTATGATGGGGGGTTGTTAAATAGTTGGGAGCTATTCTGGTTGTTACATCTCACTTCTTCTGCCATATGGGGAAAAATTGCAACAAATACCCAGTTTGATCATGTTTGAAAAGACATAACAATAACGCAAAAACTACACAAGGAATACGTGTGAAGGAGTTTCAGGTGTAACTTTGTGGAAATATTCAATATCCATACTGGTAAGAATTAAAAGACGATTGTAAAATTGTCCTTGGCAGGCAGACCTTGAGAATGACATAAAGTGTTGAAATCATGGTCGGTGCTTATTAAAATTGCGTGAAATTTTACTGTCGTCTTTTCATTCTTACCAGTATGGATAAGGAATACATTCTTGTATAAGAATATCATCATCATCTGGTGTTCTGCCTGCTGGCAGGTCCCGTACACCACTGCTGTCTTCATCCGCTTCTGTCCCGAGCTTCTTTCTTTGCTTCATCATAGCTGATGTTCTTCACCTGATCCACCAATTTAATTCTTCTCCTTCCTCTCTTTTTCTTTCCTTCAATGGAACCCTCAAGTGCCACAGTTATTATACTTTTCCCTCTCATCACATGGCCCAGCCAGTTTCCTTTCCTTTTCCTTATTTCCTTTAGGAGCGATCTTCCTTCTTTTACTTTGCTCAAAACCTCTTCATTTCTCATCTTATCTACCCATCTTACTTCTTCCATCCTTCTCCACACCCACATTTCATAAGCTTCTATTCTATTACTTTCCCTCTTACCTAATGTCCACGCTTCACATCCATACATGAAAACGCTCCATGAATAACATTTAGCTAGTCTCTTTCTCAGCTCCAGATCCAGGCTTTTATTGCATAGCAAGTTTTTCTTCTGGCTGAAGGCCTCTTTTGCCATTGCTATCCTTGCTTTTATTTCTGCAATACTTCTCCAGTCGTCCGTCACCATCGTTCCTAGGCACCGGTAGCTTTTCTCTCTTCCTATTACACCTTCATTTATTTTCACACTCGTATAATTTTCACAGTTTGCTGGCATCACCTTTGTCTTTCCTAGGTTAAGAATATATAAAACATATAATATTTAGCGCAATTACCATTCCAATTGATTGCTTTCATTAGAACAAAGTGGAATGGACATCAGAGGAGGAGGCCGAGGAATTTATCTCTGTAAGCGCCATGAGGCAAGTAAATATGTCAAATGCAGTGAAACCTGCATTTAACGGCTAACACCGGACCCATGAAATAATGGCCACTTGAGGAGGGGGCCCGCAAAAGGGATGGAAACTACTTTGCTTTTATGAGATATCCAGTTCATCCGTTCCCGAAAAAATCGGTCGCTTAGAGAGAGTTGGCCGCGGAGGTATGTTTTACAGTACGTGAGTTGTGAAAGTATTAAAAAAAACTATGAAAGTGTGAGAAAAAAAGGTATTGAATATTTTGAAAATTTAGAGATTTTATATTCTAGATATGATAAAAAATTAAGTGTGTAGTTTTCATGTTACTTTTTTTATAATAAATCATATTTTCACTACGGTAATTTTTCAAGATCACAAAAAAGTCTTCCGTTGTTCTGGAGTGAAAAACAAGCCGGGTTTAAAAAAGAGTCTATTAAAATGCTATAATTCATTCATTTCAGTATTCTAACTGCTGATTGGTTGGTTTTTGGACAGTTATTATCCTAAAGACACATCGTTTCAACACGGCTCCCATATATACCCGCCAATAAAGACTTATATAGATATTTTCATTTAATTATTTAGAATTTCAATCATAAAACAGTATTTGAGTGCGCGTCCTGCAGTTGCCAAATATTGTTTTGAAATATCAATGTATTAAATATTGTGATACACACCTTTAAACCATCAGTTTGAGGTTTTTCATGAATCGATACTGTTTCTTGTGACTAAGTGTACAGATTTATGTGGTAAAGAGCGTCATATCACCAATCACGATTTTTGTTACGGCGTGTTTGGAGCGGAGAGAGGAAGATTTAAATCCTAGTATTCGGAAGAGAGAAGCTGAATGTAGAAGACACGCTGAGAGGAAATGAATAAGAACAAGTGGATTCTGTCATCTATCTCGGAAGTACCATCCTATGGGACGGAGGAAATACATGGGACATTATGTGGAGGATTGCCAAAGCTTAGAAGGCGTTCATGGATAAAATACAGCTGCTGTGGTCAAAGAAGATAAGACAAAAAACTAGGAAACGGTATTTGAAAACATTCCTTTGGAGTGTAGCACTCCATGGATCGGAAGCATGGATCATTGAAAAAGCTGACCAAAAGAGACAAGAAGCCTTCGAAATCTGGTGCAGAAGGAGGATGCTAAAAATAAAATGGACGGAAAAAATAAGAAATGAACTGTACAGAAGAGTAGAAGAGGAAATAAACATATGGAACACCATACAGAAATGAAGAACCAGATGCACACCCTGAGTCACAATGGGTTTTGTCAAGAGCATAATTAAAGGCAAATTAGTGGGAAAAGTCCCCAGAGGAAGATCCAGGAATAAGTTCATGGACCAAATAAAGAGGAAAGTACATAGGAAGAGATACAAGGAGGTAAGGGAACTAGCATTAGACAGGCAAAGGTAGAGGAGGGCTGTAGTCAACCATTCTTAGAAGTGAACTGCCACTCATGAAGGGCGGAGAGAAATTTTGGGAGTCATTGAGGTCCTCAGTCAGCGGCCGAAAGCTCCAGCCGCTATGCTGCATGGTCGCCTTTAGTTGATAGCTTTTAGAGAAACTGGAGAATGTGAATGCTCGCCTTGGATAAAATCTTGGCATTAATGAGGAAAAATGTGTTTTCCCACCCGTCATGGCTTCCTGGGGAAATGAAATGCTTCGGGCAGGAGCGAATCTTGAAAAATCTTGGCACTTTTACCCACGGTCTCGACTTGGCGTCCCTTGGGGAATCTTTCGATGAAGGGATATGAGGGGTCGTGGACGAGGATCGGAGAAAGGGAGTTGGCGCGAGAATTTCTCTTGAAAACATGGCGCCAAACCGTGAGAGATGGATAGTATTTTTGAAGTTGCGAAAAGCGGGGAGAAAAACTTATTTTTGGAAGGTAAGTAGGGGAGGGATTATATAATGAAAAAGATAGATTGCGGACAACCATAACTTGGAAAATTTCCTAGCTGCTAAGGTTGGTTGGTTATTTTACTAATCTAAAAAAATTTTTTTATGCATTTTGCCGTTTCAAAAAATTTGCAATCTTCCTTATACTCTATTAGATCCGATAAAAACCTCTCGGTCAAAGATCTGTCGCTTATTACTAAGCGCCCCATAATTCATGTGCCACGTTATCAAATGTATCTTCATTTATTATTTTCATTGTTTTTTCATTATTTCATTTATAATGATTGTTTGTTGCGGTATCTATATCTTTTTTGTTATTTGTTGTATTTTTTTGTTGATGTCTTTACAATTGACTTCTAGCTTTATTTTATGTTTTTGTCCTTATCACATGAATTTAGTTATTATTCATATAATAGAGGGACTCAACTCCTTGGAGATCATTTGGTGATTCCTCACAACAATTTAATGTGTGTGGTAATGTTTTCATGGTTTACTTAAAATGTAATATGTTTATTGATCTTAGAATACATCACGTCCTAGATCAATAAATTTATTTCATTCACTTATCAAATTACGATAGAATTTGCGTTTCCTTGACGACGCTTACCGATGGAAATGATTCGGTACCCTTTGGTTACTATTAACTACTACTCGTCCTCCGTCGTCCTTTGTCTTTAGTGCTAATCATTCCACCGGGCACTTTATTCTGACGATCATGTTTTTAGAACAGGAATTTTGTTGCCGCAGCAGGTCTTAAACGCCTGCTAATTTTAATGCTGATCGAGGAAGTGGCTAAATTAAAATCAAGAATTTTTCCTTAATTTTATTGCGGAAGGAAGTACAGTCTGGTGGGACACCTCCTCGCTGGATCCTGCTCTCCACACAATTCCTTGCTTCAATGTCCTTACTCCCTCGCGTCGAAACCTCTCTCGCTCCTCACGATCAGCTGTTCTTGCGTCGGAGGTAGCGCCACGTAGCGTCGACTGTTTGAATCACGGCGGGGGGGAGTATGAAAGGCCAACAGTTTTAATCGAAAGTATTTTCTCACAGCCTTCTACATAGAATCTTATTTTATCACATATATCGGACAACCACTGTACTTCCGCTTGCATGTCCATTTTTCTTTTAGGTTGATATCGTCGGACCTGCATTTTATCATTACTTTGTATGCTTAAGTTAGTTTGAGCAAAACGTCATTTTCTCCATAAATCAATTCAGTCAACGATTCAGTCTAGTTTTCTCGGAAAAATATCTCACCCTGCCTATGATACCAATAAATCATCTCTTTTCCACACTATTTTCCAACATGTCTGCCAGCCAGAAGGAAATCCAGCTATTTTACCAGGGAAATGGTTCGAGTATGCACTCAAGAGAGGTATTATTTTCAAAATGAAGAATTTCTAACGATTAGATGCCGGTTAAAAAAAATAACAGCGCGTAGTTGTTATTTTTTATGTACAATTATTAAAAGTAAATCATATTGTCACCGCAGTCTTTTTTTTAGATTCACAAAAAACCTTCCGTTGTAAAGGAGTTTATACTTATCTTGCAAATGAAAAAATGAGTCACGTTACATCTACATATCTCTGCATCTACTTGGTACCCTGCGAGCCACCGCATGGGCATGTGACTGGTGGTGTTGGTTCACCAGCCGTGTAAAGATTTAAGTTTTTGGGAGATGAAATGGTGACATGTATTATAGGAGTGAGTTTAGTGGAGATTACTTTTTATTGTGGTCACTTATTGTGCGCGGAAAGAACGAGTTTTTGTTCCTATATATTCGGCAGTGTCTCTCTCTTATTTTGTCGCATGTGTCAGACCTAGAGATGTAGTGAGGAATCATGATAATGTTCTCTGTGTTGCCCTGAAAAATGTCAGTTCTGAATTTCTCAAGCAACTTAAGCCTAGCGTGTGGCCTCCAAGTCTCTAGGGGCTCCCAACTTAATCCTTCTAAAAGTTATGAGGCACTATGTTTACGCTTGTAGCAGTTTTTAACGAAGCGCGCTGCTTTCCTTTTCATTATATTAATTTTTTTGGTAAAATCTTTATGACCAGGGCCCCAAATGTTCGCGGTGTATTCAAGGTGTGGCCTAACCATTCTTCATATTGTCATCGTAGTCTTATTTTCAGAATCACAAAAAACATTTTTTTGTAAAGAAGTTTATACTTATCGCGCGAATAAAAAGGGAGTCAAGTTAATGACTTATAGGGACATTTTTATTTCATTTATTAGAACTTAAGTCGCCTAGAAGTATGGTATTGCACCATCAATTATGCAATATTTATTTCATGCTTACCAGAGCTGCTGAATTTTAAACATATGATTCGAATACGGCCTCGATTATGACTAGATAACTATCTCGCTCAAACTACCTTTTAATTACAAATAAAGAATAAATCTCCAATGGCCGTAATAATTGGCACTACTCGTCAAAAATAAAGAAATAAAAGTTTACTGTGTTGGTTTAACGAAAGCGTCAGTGACCAACACCAGCCTCTCAACCAGAATACCCTCCTGTGATGGTTTACGGGAAAGTGACTTTCTCGCCAGTGACCAACACAGACACACACACACACCCCCAAAAAAAAGATCCTTCGCAAGGGCTAATGAGACCCCGCTAAGAATGCCAGGTTATTCACACATTCACTCTCACAAACGCTCAAAATCACTCACTCACACACACAAATGGGCCCAACTTCTGGGAGAACCTTGCTCAAAAAAAAAGAGCGTGGTCAAAATACACACACAAACACGGATGAGGGTGAGCGTTGGATACGCGTATTTCGGCCACAAGTTGGCCCTCTTCAGCGAGTTGAAGGGAAAAAACACTAGCAACACAAGGTTGAAAGTGTAACATACTGAGGACGGTCGTTGTATAAATACGAAAAAGGATAAAAGGGAGGAAAGGGAGCTTGGGGATTTATTTTTTAGTTGTATTTTGTAAGAGGCCGTAAAGCTCAAGTTTCCTCGATTTACCTTATAGTTGTTGGAGCACGGAATTTCTTTTCAAGGACGCTGAAAGAAATTCTTGGATCACACCTCATTTAACACTAGGACGCTCGTACTTTTCAGCATCATTCAACGCCCTAAGCGGGTAATTTTGACCCATCGTAATTAATGAAGTAATTTCTCAATTTGCACGATAAATTTTCCATTTTTACAGTTTTTCTACAAACTGCAACTCTTTTTTTTCCATAAATTGATATTTTTACATTAGAACAATAATAATTTTGACAGTATTGATGATTTATTGATATATCTACTTACGGCATTAGTATCAGTTAATAATTATTTCAATTTTTTTAAATTTTCCTTTCATGAAATGGCATAGTTCAATAAATTACGAAGACCTTTCACATTATTTTATACTTATCTATAACTTTTCAAAATTTGGTTGCTATTAATAAGGAAAGTGCACTACAGTGCAAACATATGTCTGGATCAAAACGACCCGTATGGGCGTTCAAGGTAAATTCTAAAAAAAAAATAATTAATGGATTATTCCAGGGAGGTGAAAATTTGTGGACATAAAATCATGTTGAAATGAATAAAAGTCACGGAAGGAAATCCTGCTCTCATTCAAAATGGAATAAAGAAATTAATTTAAATTCATGTTTGGGTCAAAATGACCCACCGTGGGCGTTCTAGTGTTAAGTATAGTTACCTATAATTTTCAAATAATAATACGTGTTGCACTATAGATGAATCTGGAGTTACACTTTTAAATTTTGCCTCAAAGAATTACGTCTTGGGTTCACGTCACGAAAAGTCATAATATGATTAAAAAATCGTGTTTCAATGTTACATAATGTGGTGATATTTAATAGGAGCTATTTTAATTGGACGAAACATATGTTGTGAATTTAAGGAGAAACTCAGTAGAATGAATTGAATTATTTCGAAATAAATGTCAAGGTACATGGTGCCACGTGTTGAATTAGCGTTGAATTGTCAATGTATCAATTCGGTGACATTAAAAAAAAAAATTTATCTGTATTTATTACTGATAAGTACACGTGTGCAAAGTATCACGCAAATTATTTCATCAACGGAAGTCCTTCCGAAGACCATGTAAGACTTATTTTTAGATGCTAGTTCCCTCTTTCCAATTGGGCCCTCGAGATTCTGAAATTCACATGTACCAGTCTCTACTCATCTCGATTAACTGAATCCTAGTAATAGACCATGCTCGTAGAAGCACCCTGGTCTTTTTTCCTCTCATAGGTTTTCTCACATTATCCCCACAATGCAGCCAAAGCTATTATTCCCCAAAAATTAATTTTGCTGTCTCTTGTTCCTCCGGCGATTTTCCTCGTTGCTAATTTGGACTCGCGTGAAATTAAAGCTAGAATTTCTTAAGGATTTCATCTCATTGCGCTATCATCTTCCGTGATGGGATTGAAATAGAACCTATGATTCCACTCCGAACTGCTATCTGTAATATTGGTGGCATTAAAGACAAAAATGAATACATTCCATGGATTTATTACCACTCGATAAAAACTATGGACTCTAAAATAATCAAAACGCCGTATTTTCATTTACCGCGTATTCTACACCCACATACACACTAACCTGCGAGCCGCCGGATGGGCGTGTGGAAGGGGGTGTTAGGACACCAGCCGTGTAAAGATGTAGGGGATAAGATTTTGGAAGGTTAAGTGGTGACGTGTACTATGGGAGTGTAATTAGTGGAACTCAGTTTTTATTATGATCGCTTATTGTGCGCGGGAAGAACGAGTTTATGTCCATATATGTCGGGAAATGTATCTCTCTGTTATTTTATCGTTTCTGTCAGAACTAAAGATGTAGTGAGGTGCCATGATTATCTTCTGTGTGTCACTCTGTGACTCATCAGCTCTGAATTTCTCAAGGAATATTGTTTGATACTACGTCAAAATTGCTTACAATTGAGAGAATTCATTACAATGCACCATGTTGGATTACTTGAATTGGGGTCATATGCCCTGAGCATCTTCTTCCCTTTTTAATTGTCTGCAATATTCGGCGTGGAAAGCAAGCGGAAAGTCAGGATCAATTGTTAGCGGCCTCTCCTTGCTATTGATTCGACAATTCTGGAGGAAAAATTTTAGTTCTTTAAATTCGTAATGCGTTACAACTTGTAGCGATTTTTAAAATAAGATTAGCTTTATTGTATGTGATTGAGGTGACCCCAAAAAATGTCCAAATATTTTTATCTGATACTTTTGGCTAAGTGTGCTTTGTTATGCTAATGTTTACTTTCGTCGCTATCTGTCCCAATAATTGCCCATTAGTCTCGCTGAAACAAATCTTTTAAAGGTCTCCACGTTTAAAAGGCCATTTTTATCCCGCAATTTGTCGTTTATCACTTAATCAAATTTAAATTCCTGCCGCGGTTTACTATATAAATGTGTTACGAGACTCTTATTCCAATCATCTGGGTTGGAATTTATTAAGCGAGAGTTCTTTTATTCGCCGTGAATTCTATTTGGTAACTCTGCTGTTCACGCAAATATTCTATTTAAAAATGGAAGCAAGTCCTTCCCACTCGTGCAAATTAAGGTCAAGGAATTCCGTGCGGTTGACGTAAAAGTTCAGAGTACTTTTCGTGAATATTTTTTTATTTAAGAGACGCTGCAAACTTTTTCCCGCTTGCGGCTTGGAATAATAAGAGACAGGGAACAATTGTGTGGCTTATTCCAAAAATCTTCTGCTTTCCGCGATTTAATTTTCGTTATAATCAGGTTTTTTTAGACCAGTTGGAAGCGCCAGATAAGGGAATACATTTTTCTTCACCCCATGGCGATTAGGAGCGATTGATTTGTGCATTATCGTTATCAAAGGTTCTAATGAGTGTTTTTTTCACGGAGGTGCCTCAACTAAAAAAATGCCATCGAGTTTAACGATGAAAGGATCACTGGGATTGAAATTCATTGTAGCTCTTTGAGTTTTATCCCCCCTGCAAAGAGGTATTTATATAATGGTCTGATGAATTTTTAGCTTATGTCAGAATGATCAGAAAAAAATGCCATGACAAATGGCCAGTTATGAGCAAAATAAGCCTGTAAACTGTTTTGCGATACATACGACGTATCTCACCACTTAACGAAAATGAATATAACCTGGATAAATTTAGTAGTGAAGGCAATTTCAAGTTACAGGCTGAACTCTGTGGAATGTGATGCACGAAATACAATGTTTCTTTGTGTTTTCCACACCGTTTTATTATCAAAGATTATGGTTTCAATAAAATTATGTCATTGTTGAGGCACTATTTATTTCTCGAATTATCCACATATACACACCAATGGCGGAATGGGGAAGGCGAGGAAGAGTGGGTGGGGAGAAGAAAACGAGAGTGTTGGTTTAAAGTACATTTACAAGTATTTCACTAAGAATTCAAAACAAGTAAAGCCAGAGACAGCGTCTTATAGCAAAACAAAGTGACGTCATGATTTAGTCAAATGTACTTTCTCTTGTGAAACGGAGCTTGATATTGCGCGTAGCGTTGTTTGAAGCAGAAAAGTGTACACCCAGAAAGGAGGACGAGAATAGGCCGCAGGCATTTGAGATGTGGGTGTGGAGAAGGATGGAGATGGTGAGGTGGACGGAGAGAACGAGTAAGGAGGAAGTGCTTGAGATGGTGGAAGAGGAGAGGGAAATTTCTCAGTTAAATTCGAAATCGGCAGAGTAGGTGGCTGGAGGATGCAATAAGGGGTCTAAGAGTTTGATAGAGGGAAGGATGTTGGGCAAGTGGGGAAATTGAAGAAGGAGAAAAGGTTTCTTGGACGGGATGAAGAAGGGTAGATCGTATGCTGAGGCGAAAAAGGATAGGTATACTAGAGCGAGGTAGGCCCCTGAAAGTTTAGTAAACCGGGAGAAGATTCTTTGACATTCAGCAAATTGTACCTTTACCAGTAGAATCCTTAAATAATAATTATCAAAGGTTAGCGCTCCAGTTTTGTGTAACACGCATAAAGTTTTTCGCTGTAAATCCAGGGAAATGAAAGAGAAAAAAGTCCTTTTCGTCAAATTTATCAAGATCCTATTTTAAAATTAGATTAAAATTATTATAGTCGCCCTAAGTATGCGATTATTAGTGTATTAGAGACTAACAGCTATTTTTGTTCGCGTGTGGCTCATTGGCTCTCGTTCATGAATTCTTATGAAATTTGTGCATTCAGTTTATTACTAAAATTAGCCAATAGAGGCTCAAGTATCCATCTAATTCAATGATCCCATGAATGCTTGATAATTCTGTTGAAAACTGATTTTTTTCTAAACTACGCGTTGATCTTTTGCGTAGCGCTGCTAATCATTTTAACCCCGAGTATTTGAGGCTGAATTTTAATGTCTAGAAAATAGACCACTCTCTGCCCACCATGTAATCTAAACTCAAATTTTTGGTAATGGCTTTGAATATGAGGACACATTCATCTGCTGAAATCAAACTCTGATGAATAATATGTCCATTGACAAATAAAAAGCTTCAAAAAATACTTGAGAAATTATACGTGGGAGCTTGAAATTTAATAACACAAACTTTTTAAGGTAGTTTGAGAGAATGAATGTCATTTCACCTGTAATTCAATGAATTTGTTCTCTTTTTTTAAGGAAAATATCTCATTCGTCCAAAGACACCAAAATATCTGTCCCTTACCGCACTACTTTCTAAGGATTTGTACAAAAAATGCCAGCCATTTTACTTGGGAAATGGCGAGTAAATGCGCTCCAGAGGCAGAGAGAGCAATTATTTAAAAACATGAGGAATTTATGACACCTAGATTTAGTCAAAAATTACCATGGCATAATTTTTATGTTTTCTCATCTATTTTTGTAAATAAATCATATTGTCACCGTAGTAAATTTTCTGGGTCACAATGAACTTTCCTTTGTGTAGGAGTTTTAAACTTACCACGTGAAAAAATGAGTCAAGTTAAAGACTTGCATAGATATTTTATTTAATTAATTAGAATTTTTTATTATTTAAAAAAAATGAGGAATTTCTAAAACCTAGATCTAGTCAAAAAAGTAACTGGGCCTAGTTTTTATGTTTCCTCATCTGTTTTTGTAAATAAATCATGTTGTCACCATAGTAGTTTTTTTTTTGTCACAATAAACTTTCCTTTGCGAAGGATTTTTTTAACGTACCGCGCAAAAACAATGAGTCAAGTTAGAGACTTGCATAGATGTGTTTATTTAATTAATGAGAATTTTGTTCATAGAAAACTTTACTATTGCATCATTAATGATGCGATATTCAATTTATGCTTCCCACAGCTGCTGAGATTCAAATGTATTACTCGAATATGGTCTCCTTTACGACTCGGAAACTATCTCGCTCAAACTACCAAAAGGTTTCAAAACTGTAACGACTCATTCTTTTCATGGGATACGGGTAAAAACTCTTCTTTAATTACTTACGTCTCTTACAGGTTGCAGTTAATTACAACAACACATCTTCGTTCAAGGTCAAATTAAAAAGCTACTATGTCATAATAGGCTTTAAATTAATTTGTTTCCTCGCGTAACCAAGGTGAAATTAAAATGTAAACTATACATTTGTGGTGAACGTTATCTTGACTTTTTTAAATCACATACTTCTGTGATAATATCTTCCAAGAAAATCCATGAGCCAACCATCTTAGTCTTACTCATCTTAAATCTTTTCTTATCTCCCGCTCAGAACTCAAATTTCTTGCCATTATGACTAAAAAAATTCTTCCTCTATATCTATTCTTGTGGAGAAACTATTTAGTTATCATTATAATGAGCATATATGCCTCTAACCTATATTAGTATTTTACAATAGTAACCTTTTCATGTGCAAAATGATCTTTGAAATCATTTTTTTTCTTATCTTTCTCTGATTGATATCAGATTTTCCAATTTTCACATTTAGTGTAATTTATAGGGTGCAGACAAACTATTGTTTTTTGGCCAGGATTTTATTTGTTTTGAATTAAAGCTGAATTTTAAATGTATTTCCCGTTTTGCTCTTATGTGGACACCTAGAGCACAATAAAACGTTATTCTAGTTTTTATATTATATCGCCTAAAAAATTGTGTGAGACACTGCAGAGATGCACGAATATATTTTTTGTTCAGTTTTTGTTAAAAAATTATTAGTTAAAAATGACATGCCTGTCACCTAATGCAACGCAAAAATTTGGAAAATGTGATATACACAATGCCGCTACGTTGCTTCACGTTGTTACATGCCCTTAACTTCATCCTCTTTGATTGTGTAGCCTCCATACTTCAATAATTTTTGCCTGAAGACTAGCTCAGCAAACGTTACGCCCATTTGGCTGTAATCATTTCGGTACTGAACATGGAGGCTTTGCTGCATGGCATTCGATTGCGCGGAATTTCTGCAAACGAAGCACATAGGTCTTCATTGAACGCGTCCGTTTTCCGCGATGCAATGGATGTTCAGCATTCAAGCACCTTCCGTCTTTTTTTTATTCTTTCTGCCTCCGAGCGGCGATGACTTGGCTCGAACACGCGGGGTGCAATATAGCGGAAAATTGAGTGCATCTAATGACGGCCTCACTAATGAGAGCTCTCGGGAGGAAGCGGAGGGAATACAAGGGGATCGTCAGCGGATGACTCGGTATGTCTCATCGTTAGGCTCTTGTTTTTAGAGAGGTGCTCAGAGTATGTAGAGACTAGAAACACCCTCAGAAGAGAAAGAGAATGTTTTTCCACGGCTCATGTCGTCAAATGTGGACAGGCTGTAGATGTAGACTGTACAGTTTGCTGTTTTGTTTCGTATTAAAGTAAATAAATACCAATGAGAAAATAAACCATGTACTTCTCTTTCAATTTCCAGCAAAATATTACCAAATATAGCTTCGTCACCACAGTTATTTAACTGATTTTTGTCTGGGTATCGTTGGAACGTTGTTTGTACAAACTTGAGCTAGTAGAGCATTTTAATTTTATAGGCCGCGCGCTGGAAGAAAATGGAAACAGTAGCAGAGCCAAAAATAGGAGAATAGTCATAGCTTAGGAGACGTTTAGCAATAGGAGAGAGCTGATTACGGGGACCATGGTAAGGATGTGAAGAAGATGGTGGTGGTGAGCTTGTTATGGAGCGTAGCGTTGTATGGAGATGAAAAGTGGGCCCTAAGAAGTGAAGAAGAAAAAGAAGTACGGAGAAGGATGGAGAGAGATGAAGAAGAGATGGACTGATGGTGGATATTCTTGCTGTACATACGCTAATTGTTCATTCCTTCGTGATACCCAAAGGAAAGTATGGAAAGAGAAGAGATATGCAATATGGCGGATATTTCGGGCTTCAGCATTATGACGTAGTGTCCTCTCCATCTATTATAAAATTCAAATAAAATAAAATAAATAATGACAATTACGATGTTAATATCGGTTGCCAGGCTACAATTGGCATCTACAGTTTGATGACGTAATGCCCTCTCCATCAACTTCAATGTTCTGGCCCCTCTTGAAATTCATTTCCCGGTTACAGGACGCCGTCTCTAGTGAGTATATGGTGCAAGAAGAGGAGAGAAAGAGACAAGAGAAAGAAAAAAATTGAATGGCGCGGGGCGAAAGCGTGGAATCCGCCGCTCGCGGTGAAAATTGACGGGAAATGCCTCGCAATCATCTCTTTCGACGTGGAAGTGTGGTGCGCGGGGCGAGGACGGGGTTCACGGCACGGTGGTGGGGGGGAGTGGCGGGGGGTGAGTAGGGAGAATTTGGCATCTGCACACTTGACGGTGAGACGAGTCGATAAACGATGGGCGAGCGGTATGGCGGCGAAATGGGCCGCCCATGAGTTCCGGAGGCGAATTCTCGATAAGGGTATGTAGCTCGACCGTGTGCACCCTTGAAAAACCCGGGGAACGCCGCTATGTAATGGCCTGCGACGGCGCGTGGAACTAAGCTAAGAATACTGGAGTAATAATGCAAGTACTAAAGGGAGTTATTGTTGAGTCGACGGCCATGATCGTTAGCTACGTACTCAGATTATTTGAAATAATCAATAGTTACGCACATTACGAAGAGAAAGCGAGTAGCAAATTATTCATTTCATTTGAGTATTCCTCCAGCTGATCTGTAGGTTTTGGGACAGTGCTCATTCTTACGTCCTAGTTTCTAGAATAATGCTCCGTTTTCCTTCCTGTGCGTGATGCTTCCTGTGTCTCCTTTTCTTCGTGTCCACCATCACATTACTCTTCACTTCCTTCTTTCATCATCCTCTTCTTATTCCGTATAGAATTCTCTTCAACTTCCTTCCTGTTCCACGCTTTCCCATTGTTTTCCCCTCTATTACTCTCTTCAGCATTTCCTCACTTTTCATAACGTCCTCAATCCATCTCTTCTTCCTCCTCCAAACCTCCACCACTAGCTTCCTCTTCACCTCAACCATATTCAATACTTATTCCATTACTTCTCCCAACCGCCTAATCTCACTCCTCCTCACCCTTCTCAGATATTGTTCCTCCTCACCTACCATAGTACGTAGCACCTCCTTATTGGTCTGCCATTCCTTCCCCTGCACGTCTTCCTTTCTCCTCCACGATCACATTCCAAACTTCTGCAGTCAATTCTCGTCTTCTTTACCAATAGTCTCCACTTCCGCCCCATACATCACAATACTCCATATCAAGCTCTTTTATAGTCTCTTCTTTATAATGCATGTTTTAAAAACAGTGCCTATGTTACATGAAACGTTTTCTCCTAGATACAGGGGAAGTTACCGAAGGTTTGCATGCTCTTTCTCTTTTTATTATCTCTCGATAGAAAATGGAATATAAAATGTTTAACACATATTTCAAATATATTATGTACGTTACATATTCAAATATTTTATATTTCAAATTGTTTTGAATAATTTATATTCAAAGTATACTTAAATATATTTTGAACCGCACTGTTCCGTACATTTTGCATGCAATTACTGATGCAAGATTTTTCTTTTAAAGAGAGCAAGTGACGTGACGATGAAGGTAATTTTTAAAATTCCTTTGCTAAGTTTTGGCCGAATCACTGAAACCGTGCTGAAAAATTCTCTAGTACATCAGTCGGCTTCTTTAGTTGAAGATTTTTTAAAGGTGTATTCATCTGGCTACGATTGGTTTCAGTGGGCATAGGGACGATTTAATTCGTTCTTATTCCACGAAATGTACCTTTTGTTAAAAATAATTTGATATCAGCCGTCGGTCTCCTATCCCCGATGACATTGTGTTTGAATACAAGCTGATTAGATTAGGCGCAGAATGCTTTCTTCAGAGCATTAATTCCACATTCTGAGTTCCCTTTCTTCCACAGTATAACTAAGGAGTCTTGACAGTTACAGAGACTACATAAGAGCGGGTTACAAACTAATATGAGACCAAGGCAATTGGTAGGAGAAATTAATGATGCATATGTATAATATTTTCTAGGACGCATCATACCTTGTATCCCTTCACATAATCACTGGTCCATCCTAAGTCAATCCTGTCGCTTTACTTGCCAATATTATCCCCATATCAAACTCGTACCACGCACTACAAATATACCAACAAAAATAAGAATTAAAAATTCTAAAGAGACTAAGGTTATTGGTATACATCTACATCTACATAACACCCTCCGAGCCGCCGCATCAGTTCTGAATTTATCAAGCAACCTAAGCCTAGCGTGTAGCCTTCGAGTCTCTAGGGGCTCCCACATTAATCCCTGTAAAAGTTGTGAGACATTATATGTACGTTCTAATCAGTTTTTTACCAAACGCGCTGCTTTCCTTTGGATTTCATTAATTTTTTTGCTTTAATCTTTATGACCTGGGTCCCAAATTCTCGCGGCGTATTAGAGGTGTGGCCTAACCAGAGCGAAGTAGCATCTCTCTTTCACATTTTCATCCGAGGACCTTCCAATTATACGTTTCACAAAACCTAGTGGTTTTTAATGCGGTGCCACGTATGTTTTGTATGTGTAGCCTCAGCCACATGTGTATACCATGTGGCTGAGGAAATATAGACTAAGTGAAGCTGCGCACCTGAATCCCTGGAGAAATATGGAACGAGAAAATTAATCATCAGAGCCAGGAGAAAATCTGCATTCTTCGATTTGGTGGCCGCCTCGTATCCGGGAGTGTTTTCTGTTGAAGTAGACGTCATTCTTTTTCCTCGCCGTCGACATTCTGATTTCCCTTGATGCGTTGTTCCTGTACATATGCGTACTCAGTGGAAATTAACACATACGCCTTGCTTCACCGCATACCGATAACGTTGCAGTGGAAATACATCCAGCCTCCTCGGTTTTAACTATGCATGACCAGATCTTCGACCATATGATATCGTACAAATGGATGCACAGTTTGAATATGACCATTTATGTCTTTTTTGTTAGCTGGTTTCCACATGATTTCCATACTTTGGCTGAACACATTGCTGATTATTTAGTAATTATGAGGGGCGACCGGCAAATCGAGTCAAAAGGTCATTGGGAATTAGTGGATTAAATGCTTGGCAAGGGACGAAGTATTTAGGAAATGGCAGAAGGGTGGAGATAGAGATGCGGCATTTGTCTTGGCCCTCTATTGAACTCAAAGGGTCATCAGTTTCACGTTCAAATCGATGTACGGAGACCTAAGCACCATAGCTACGCTTGCGAGAGTATTTGCGTTACAATACAAAGGAAAGCAGCGCGCTTCGTTAAAAACTGCTACAAGCGTACATATAGTGTCTCACAACTTTTCGAGGGATTTAGGTGTAAGCCCCCAGGGACTAGGAGGCTACACGCTAGGCTTAGGTTGCTTAAGAAATTCAAAACTGATATTTTTCAGAGCGACACAGAGAATGTTATCATGACTCCTCCCTACATCTCTAGGTCTGACAGATGCGATCAAATAACAGAGATACACTGCCGAATATATAGGAACAAAAACTCGTTCTTTCCGCAGCAATAAGCAATCACAATAAAAATTAAGCTCACTAAATACACTCCTGCAATACATGTCACAGTTTCATCTCCCAAAAACTTACGTCTTTAAATGGCCGGTGACCTAACACCCGCTGCCACACACTCATGCGATAATGCATCAGGGATGAAATAAGAGAGGTATATTTCCGAACAGATAGGTACAAAAATTGTTCTTTCCGCGCACTGTAAGCGACCACAATAAAAACTGAGCTCTACTAAATACACTCCCATAATACACGTCACCATTTCACCTCCATAAACCTTATCTCTTACATTTTTACGCGGCTGGTGTCCTAACACCCCTGACCACACTCCCATATGGTGGCTTGCAAGGTATTATGTAGATGTAGATGCGTTTCCACACGGCGTAGCCAATCAGAAGCGAGGAACCAACGCAGGCTCCGCTGTCGTTGGAGTCGACTGTTCTTCAACTTTCGACGCAGTCCGCGATTCCGCAGCTGAATTTGGTAGAGAGAACAGACAATTTCTGCCTGTTATTTGATGAAAACATGATTTGTTACCAAGTAATTGCATTTCACCGTAGTATTGTGTTCCACAATTGAATTTTGGCGGAGGGGTGGGTTCAAAGCCGTTTCGAGTACGTTATTGAACGAACCCGGGACAATCACCCCCATATACGAGACATCAAGGACGTGAAACATAGAGATCCACCCTTTTGACCGCAACGGTTTTGGTTCTTTACGGGCGAACAATGCCGATGAAGTCTTATTGAGTTTTCAGCCATTTCAGGGGGGTGCTTTTCGGCCAACGTTTCAAGTACTTTCTCTTCCATCGTCGTCAGGGCTAAATTTCCTGACCCGGCTGAAAATCTGAAATGATTTCATCAGTTTCTGACTGTATTTTTCCATTTCAGCCATTTCAGGAGGGCATTTGCAGCTAAAGTTTCAAGTACTTTTTCTTCCATGGTTATCGGGGGTAAATTTCCTGAATAGACTGAAAATCTGAAATAATTTCATCAGTTTCCAACTGTAGCTCTATTCATATTCTTACATATCTCAAAAGCGTTGTTTCATCGCCATTACTTCTCCTCGCAAGCAACAATTTCTGAATACCTACTCCACCATAAACCGGAATGATTTGTTAGAAAGAACACGTCAGGGTGTTCTCCCGTCTTCTTTTTTTATTTCCGTTGCTGCCACTGTTATGAATGCTAGGTCTGTGAGTGGCGCGACACTCTGCAAAATAGCAATGAAAAAAACGGATGCATGAAATGGCTTAACTCTCCACGTAGCTCCAGTTAGAGTGAGCGATTGCTCTGAGAATATCCGCCATTGCTGGGATGTGATCACAAAGCCTCGGATTCGGATACTTAGTTACTTAGTTCCCTTCGCCCTCGGTCCGTAGTACCCTTGCAAACATCTTCAAAGAATCTCCTCTACAATTTATTCTTTTGTTTGAACTTTTTTGACGCCACACTCCAAGTCTAGGTCCGACAGAAGTGATAAAATAGAGATCCATTTCCAAGCAGATAGGTGCAAAAACTTGTTCTTTCCACGCCCAGTATGTGGCCGTAATAAAAACTATCCTCCACTCAAAACACCCATTACACACTTCACCATTTCATCTCCAAAACCTGATCCCTTACACCTCTATACTGCTGGTGTCCCTAGGCCCCTGCCACACGCCCATTTGCCGGCCCCCAGGGTAGTAGTATGTAGATGTAGATGTAGATGGAAATTTCATCTATGAAGCAATTGCAGCCACCTGACTGAACGAACACGATTGTAATAAAATTATTTTTCCGAGGAAATGATGATATAATTGTTTTGCATGACTGACCTCCTCCTCCGCGTCTCGTCCGGAACTGTGAGCAATATTTCCCTCAGATGAGGCAACATTTCAGATTTGATCAATCCCATTCTGCAAGAGAGATATAGGACTTTCTCCGGGTGTTCATCACAATGACCCATCCATGACTTCAACGTGGACATGTCTCTTTCTATATGGGATGGAAGGTTTTTTCCTTTCTCAAAATTTGAGTCAAAATTCAGCGTTGATAATATAATTCGGTTATGTGATGAACTTTTCTGACTCACATCAGTTACGCAGATGAGTGACATAGTCATATAGAATTCAGATTCATTTCCAAACAGATAGCTGCGAAAATTTCTTCTTTCCACGCCCAGTATGTGGCCGTAATAAAAACTGTCCTCCACTGAAAACACCTCCATTGCGCACGTTACCATTTCATGTCCAAAACCTGATCCCTTACACCTCTATACTGCCGGAGTCCCAAGGCCCCTGCCACACATTGCCGTAATCAGCTGAGTTCAATTTTTCTCTCTGTAGAGATCTGAGTAGAGAGACAAAATAAGGCTAGGGAAAACTGTAATGTTAAGTGTGGCGCTGTATGGCTCGGAAACTTGGTCATTGCGAAGGGAGGATGTACGTAGACGTTTGAGATGTGAGTGTGGAGAAGGATGAAGAGGGTGAGCTGGGTGGTGAGAAGGACAAACGAGCAGGTTTTGGATATTGCTGAAAAGGAGAAAAGGCTGATGACAGCGGTAAAGAGGGGGCAGGAGAGATGGATGGAGGACGTACTGAAAAGAGAGGAATTGCTGAAGAGGGTTAAAGATGGGGAAGCGAGGAAGAGCTCGGAAGAGTTTTGAAATCCGGGATGAAACAAGAAGAAGTCGATATGTGGTTTTTAAGAGGGATCTTATGGCGGATCACGTATACGAAGGAAAACAGAACGATATATCAGAATTTAGGACGTCAGAATAAGTGCTGTTGAGATACCTACCAATTATTTGGTATGAAAATGACAAAAGGGATTAGTGGTGCATGATTATCACATGTAGCGTCTGGTGTGATGACTAGATAATTATGTGAATTCTAAATCCTGTGAATCATGAGTGTACCAACCTGTCAACCTATCTCAAGTGTTTTACTATTAAGAGCAAATCACACTGCACGTTTTGATCATTTTGCTTTTAAAATAAACAGGATAACAATGTACTTTTTCTAAACCCATATTATCACACCCGAAGTAGAGCTAAGACATAGGGGGTTGAAAGCGGGTTTAAATAAAAATTTCTCAAGGGGAACACATGTCAATGGCTTTCTGCGAGGTAAATAGCCAAAGCTGCAAGGTTTTAAATTTCTGACCCTTGCCCTGAGTTTCTGTGCGGCATTGCTTGGAAATCTCCTTAAATAATTGATTTAACGGTCCATTTTTAGATCACGTAGTCGTGTTTGAGCTTGATTGAAATTATGACGTTCTCAAAATATATGTTAAAATGTCCTCACCCGAAATGAGCTTAGTTCACGGTGGGCTCACGTTAATGTTTAATGGTATTGTAATCCTTTACTATGCACTAGCTGACCCGTGCAAATATTTCGCACAGTATGCGGCTTCTTCCTGTTCCTTTCTTCTTTCTTCCTGTTCTTCTACCCGTCGAATATTTCGCACAGTATGCAGCTTCTTCCTGTTTCTTCCTTTTTTCTTCCTGTTCTTTTACCTGTCGAATATTTCGCACAGTATGCAGCTTTTCCCTGTTTCTTCCTTTTTCTTCCTGTTCTTCTACCTGTTTCTTCCCATCGACTATTATATGTTATTTATGTTTGTGTTAAAGATGCATAACGCAAACGGTAAACGGTCACACTGATTGCATGTAGAATGTAAACAAGCTAACTAAACGATATTTTAATAGATGGCGCCTCCTGCAGTCTTTTAAGTACGTAACCATAGCCAAGATATTAGTTAATTATATTGTCAACAAATGGCACTGTTAATTTTTATCATCTTTTAACAAAAAATTTTAACAAAAAATTTTTTTAACAAAAATTTAATCTTTAACTATTTGTCTATTTTTCGTCAATAGCGGGGAACATAAGCTTTAAAATCATGTTTGAATCATTAATTTTGAAGAAGAATTATGGGAGTTATGGCGTTGTGACAAAAAACACCTTTGAGAAATAATATATATATGATGTTAGGGAGATGCTAATTCCCCAGCTCATTGATATATTTAAAACCCGACACATTATACAGCTGAAAAGGAAAAGTTTGTTCGTCAGAATTTATCATTTGCTAATTTTGTTGGAAACTAATATGTTTGAAAATATATGGTATGTTCCAATTTAGCATTAATAATCAAAGTTACTATCTCAGGAAACTCGCGGCATACAAATCCCACGTTCAATCTTATCCATAGCCGACGAGATTAAAAGAGTTTTCCGAAACCATAGAATAAAGCCATAGAAAAACGTTTTCTTGAAAATGTAATCGTGAAGCAAAGGAGCCCGTTTCCACGGGTTGTCACAAATAATTGTACCCTGTCTTTAACTAGAGTACATAGGTATGCTACGTTAAAGCAATTTGGATTAAAATTTTCAGAAAAAGAGCACGTTGCCTCGGCCTGTCACAAATAATTTCACTTCTGTTGAGCCTCCTTACTTCGCAAGAGGACGAAGCTTCGGTTTTTTCTGCATACGTTTACGTTCTTTTACTACGCCCTTCTCTCTCGAGCGTTCCCTTGCCCCAATTTCCTCGCGCGGCTGGTGAAGATCTCGACTTTACGTCACCCCTCCTGTTCGCGGAGGTTGAGCACACAAAATACTCGGGCGGCGTGTCTCCCATCCACCCACCTTCCCTCCCTCGCGCCCGAATGGACCGTTCCGGGTGGGGAGGGAAGGGTAAGGAGTCCCTCCTTCCCATACCCTTTCCCCCTTCCCCCTCCACTGTTCCCATTCTTCCCCTTTAGGATTCCACAGAGACCCTTTACCCCTTCCTCATTCCTCCGCGTTCCGATACCCTGGTTCCCCCACCTCACACTCTGAATTCAAAATCTCTGCTGCCTCACCCTTGCTATGGGGATATTAAATTTTATAAACATTTAAACATTTTATTTAACAACAATTTAATTTTTTCAAGGAAAAATGTTTTCACGAAAGATGTGCTCTAAAAGCATATCTTTCTTTCATCCCAACTAGCGATCATCGCTCTATAAATCAAATTCCTGCAGTTCCTCACTTCATTCTCATCCCTACTAACCGCACTATTCCTTCATGGGGCTCCATTTAGGTAAATTGAGAGATTTATCTGGTGTACTATACCCGTATATAGCAAGAGTAATACGTTGCCTTTGCGGAAACATTGTACCAGTTAGTTTGATTGCCAAAAGTCCATGATGAAGCACCCGTAGCTGGTTCTATAATTTTTGCCGGTGTTCTTCGTAAGTTACGGAATTATGGATTATTTGGAGTATTTTCTATAATTTATATCTAAGTGATTCATTTTAATTTTGATATAGTTGATATAGGACTCCAAGGAGGGTTTTTTATTGTATTTGTTTACATCAAGTTGATTTTAACTCATATATTGCTTATTCATTTGCGGGTATATATGGATTGTACTTGGAGTATTAATAGCTATATCATATTGCGGATAAAATGGTGGTTATACTTTAATAACTGTCCTTGGTGTGTGTTTTTCTATTTTGATTTAGAGCTTCTCTATCTTCTAGATAGATACTATATCCTTGCTCCTTGATACTTCTCTCCGTTAATTTATCTCTCTTTCTTTGTTTTCATTGGCTGTCATGTCTTCAAATCTATTTTGTCTTCAAATTTGGGAAATATAATGAATTCATGGTAAAGCGTTTTGAATTATCGTAATCTTCGTTCTCTCTCCACTTTCGTTGGGTATTCTGCTATCTGAAGGATAGCTTTTTGATAGCCTCTACCTCTTTACGCATTTGTTTTAATTTATATATTCTATCTTGAATTTCCCATCCCCTCTGCTTCTTTTAATATAATAATAATAATAACTTTTATTCCATACAAAATACATTTACATCGGTAGTAAAAACTTAAGAAATATGAGAGAATATAGGTACTTGAGAGGAAAACCTGTTTCGGGGTCACCATAATGAATATTTTTACAAAGGCATATCAGGTGCTAATTATTCATTATCATTTACATTATAATAAGTGATACGGTGATAAAATTGTTTATCAATTTTGTGCGTTAGTTTAATTGAAAACACCACATACAGAGAATTAATACTCACATTAGTCTTCAAAAGTCATATCCTGGTCCCTCCTTGCCTACGATTGGCGTGCAATCTTTCCTCTGAATTCCTTTTTGACATACTTTTACCTCTGAGCACCTTCATTTAACTTCACCAAAACTTAGCAACTATTTTATTTCCTCCCTCGTCACATCCATCTCTGTGTCGTTCGTCTTCTCTGACATCCAGCAAGCCCTCTACAGTGATCCAGCACCCTGATTATCTCATGATTCTCATCAACTTAATTAACCCAACAAAGGAGAAGCATAATGCGTGGAACGACATTATTTTTCTTGAATGTGAGTTATGCTTGGTTTGATTACTGAGTAAACCGGAGCGGAATCATATAAAATCCATGAAAAAAATTTATGAGCACTCATTATCGGGACTATCCACTTTGAGTGCAAAATTATCTCGATTTATCAATACAGAAGGGCAAAATAGATCGCAGGAATACTGCAATAACTTTGGTGCGTTCTTGTTGGAGAGAAACCAACTGCTCGTCCGGTAGGGAAAATGCTGAAGAATGTAAATCTCCTCTAACCAAAAGAAACTTACGAATGCAGTCTGGAATGAATGCTGATTGACAGGCCTGGAGTGACACTCTGGTGGAGAAAGTTATTTTTAGGGTCAAAAAGATGCTAGAGGCAGTGTCCCCGATAGTTGAAGCCAAATAATTGAGTTGAACAATTTGTCCTTTTTTATCTGATTTGAGTTACGCGGCACTGGAACGTAATGCCTGTGTTTCGTTAGAAATGAATTTTAATTATATTTCTTTGGTATAACTACCTTTTTTTAGATTTTATGTCCATAATTGACGGTTTAGGGCGTAACTTGGTGAAAAAAACTCCATGATTTGAGATTGAAAAACAATGTTAACTCCAAATAAGATCTTACATTGAATTTATAAAATGTTCAACCTATAATTATTATACATATAGGAACTAAATTGATGAAATACTCGAAAGCAATGAAGACGAGGCTGGTAATTAAAGTGGGTGGGCCAACATTGGAGCCGGTAGCGCTATTTTATTGCTTGGGTAGCAATTATAAGGACAATAGGCAGAGTCAAATCGAAAGAAGAAGCTCTTATTTGTGGAAGGCTGCCATGATTAATAACAACTGAAAGCTTCAGTTGTTATTAATAGGCATAGTAGCAAGGATGTTAGAAGCTGTGATACGCTGGCGGAAGAAGCGTCCAGCAATGGGACTGAGCGTATGGCGATAATCTTACCGAAGATTATAAGGATGAGGTTGTCGGAAAATCTTATATGCAGTTATGCGCTACACGGTGCAGAAAATGTACTCCAGGAAAAGAAGACAAGAATAGGTGGAAGCCATTTGAGATGTGGAAGTGTAGAAGATTGGTGTAAAGTGATGACTTGTAGAACTGGTAGAACACTGAACTCATGTCTCTAAATTCGGAGTATAGCTTTCGTGGACGGTTAGTGTTCATTTTGTACAACATCTAAAAAAACTTTAAAAAGCGTTATTTGGACTAAACGACTATTGTTCCGAAAGAAATTAAGTGTCAAACGAAGAGAAATTTACGGGCCAGGTCACTATTGCCTCGTTGTCTTCTTCTTAGTGCCGCTCCTCTCCAAATCCTGGCCCCACAGGAATCGTTCCTTCTCCCTCCCCGGCTTCCCCCGCTTCCTTCGCCCGCCAATTCGACCCCGTCGGCCTCCCTGCCGCTTCCTCGTTCATCACGGTTGTAGTCCTTCCTCCCCTCTCTTTCTGTCGTCGTCCTTTTTAAAGGATTATCTTCTCGTACACTGTCTTTTCTCTGAGTCGGAACTTAACATGGTTCTTCCTCCTTTAAGAGATAGGGAGTTCATTTGCGCTCTACCCTTTCTCAGTCTTTTGTTCATTTATTTTCAGTTCTATTTGCTTTTCTTCGTTTGTTTTCATTTAAGTTGAGATCTCCTATTCAGTTTTGGTATCCTATCAAGAAATCAGTTTGCCCATGTCCATAATCTCCCATACTCCGAACGCTCTGCTTTGAAGTTTCCTTCGCCATCTCCTTTCCTATTTAAAATCTTCAGTTGCTTTGTTGTTTTTCATCCTCTTTCGTTTATTTTTTATATTATATATTATATAAATATTATATATTTTTATATTGTATACATTTTTTAAATTATATGCATAATTAAACAAGGTATGTCACGTAAAAAAATGAGCTCGAAAAAAGGTGACGCACATAAAAAGTTTAAACAATAAAATGTTTACTATTAAAATGTTTAAAAAACAATACTTTAACTGCAATATTCCATTCAAATTTAGTTAGATCAAATCTCTTAGCTTAGAAATAAGCTATTATACGTCTTTCTACGTTGATTCTTCCCTGAGATATGTAATTGCGAAAATCTAACGGCAGTAAAAATCGCCATTTTGAAAAACAGCCGTTATTCAGCTGTTTTATAAATTTTCACCAAGTGCTCGAAATAGTATCCATTATTCCACTAGGCAAATGTATCCTGAAATTTTTGTCAAAATCTAAGAGGTCAGGGATCAACTTTGGTCCGAAGTGGCGTGGAATTACACAGATGCATCTTTTATTCCTTTTCGGCATTTAACTAATCAATCTAAACAATCAGGTGGTCCATGAAAAGTCTTGTTCACAATTTTCCTGACCCAGAGAGGTCATCTCTAAAGTTTCCTTCTAAATGCATCAGTTTTCAAACTTAAATTACTTTGAGGCCATTTTTCTCCTTTACTCCTCTGGAGCGAAATCCTTATTCCTATCGTACTTGGCTCACAATGACTATGGGCTTCATCCTTTTGTCACTCATTTAAATTGATAATTCTACTAGCTGATTGGTTGGTTTTGGGGCAGTACTTATCCTAAATGGATAATAGATCAATGTGGTTAAGATGCTCCAGTAATAGCCACATATAAAAAGAGTGTGCTTCGTTGGTTTGACCATGTTGAGAGAATGGGTGAGAGTCGAATAACGAAACAGATATATAAGAGTGAAACGAATGGTGCGAGAGGTAGAGGTAGGCCGAGAAAGTTGTGGTCGAGGCAATTCTTATGAGGAATATTAAGAGTCTTAAAAACAGGAGGGCGTGTATGATGCAGTGTATGGGGGTAAATGAGGCAAAAGAGGTTTGCAAGGATAGCTCAGTATGGAGGAAATAATTGAAGCAGAGTTAGGTATACAAATATGTATTTATGAGAGAAACTTTGTGAATGTGCCTACCACGGAAGGGAACAGCGTGATTGATATGTATGTATGTAATTATCCTAACGTCCTATTTTATGGCATATTCTTCTGTTTTTTTTTCCCTTCTATGGATGACCCAACATTAGATCTCCTTTGAATTTTTCATTTCATCTACCCCTTATTTCGTCCATAATTTCTATCCTCATCCTCGCTTCCCCAGTGTTCTTCCCTCTATTAACCTCTTCAGCATTCCCTCTCCTTTCAAACGTCCTCCATCCATTACTTCTGTCTCCTCCGAACCTCCAGACTCCTATCCTCTTCAGTCATATCCAAAACCTGCTCATTCGTCCCTCTTGCCTCCCAATCACCCTCTCAATCCTTTTCCACGCCCACATCTCAAATGCCTTAAATCAACGTACATCCCTCCTTTGCAATAACTAAATCTCCAACCCATATAACGCCACGCTCCACATTATAATTTTCATCAGTCTTTTATTTACGTCTTTATTCATACCACCCTCATCAGCGCCGTTCTTTCTCTTTGAGCACTATCTTTACTAAATTGTTCCCTCTAATCCATTATTACACTCACATTTGCAGCTGTCGCCGGCTCCTGCTCCACTCTCCTAACGTATATAGCACATCTGGTGTTCTGCCTGCTGGCAGGTCCCGTACACCACTGCTGTCTCCATCCGCTTCTGTCCCGAGCTTCCTTCTTTGCTTCATCAAAGCTAATGTTCTTCACCTGATCCACCAATTTAATTCTTCTCCTTCCTCTCTTTTTCTTTCCTTCAATTGAACCCTCAAGTGCCGCAGTTATTATACTTTTCCCTCTCATCACATGGCCCAACCAGTTTCCTTTCCTTTTCCTTATTTGCTTTATAAGCGATCTTCCTTCTTTTACTTTGCTCAAAACCTCTTCATTTCTCATCTTATCTACCCATCTTACTTCTTCCATCCTTCTCCACACCCACATTGCATAAGCTTCTATTCTATTCCTTTCCCTCTTACCTAATGTCCACGCTTCACATCCATACATGAAAACGCTCCATAAATAACATAACGTATATAACACAAGTTAATTTACTTTCTAATCATTGAGGTAGATTGGAAGGACACTTACTATGCTGGCCAATTCTACCGGGTGCGGAATTATAACTTCCTTTCTTCAAAACGTAATAAAACACATTTCATGAATGAGAAACTTTTTCATGGGCATGAAAAATGCCAGAAATAGGCTAATTCAGTGTATGGACAATTGGGGGCGTCACATACCTGATATGATTTTCTAAACTGTCAAACGCCAAACTTTAGGTATGTACCTACATCATCATAAAAAATAAATTATTTATTATTCATAAAATGCGTTTTATTACGTTTTGAAAAGAGAAGTTATAATGCCGCACCCTGCAGAAGCTGAATCCAGTCCGCTGCCTTCATAAACCCTCATTTCCCTACACTGCTTGCGGGCTAACGCACGAATTTTACAATTTTACCATGTTTTTTATCTATATCTTACTAATAATCTGCATTAATCTATTTCTTTAATATGTATCTTCCTTGCATACATTGCTTATTTATTTAAATTAACTAAAATCTCCATTCCCGATGAAGCCTATGGAAATATGCTCGAATTCATGGCGCTAAGTAATCAGTGAATGTATCATGAGTTACTTGCCTTCAGTGTGTAACAGATGTTTGATATTCTGGCTTTATATCCGCTCACTGGTCCATTCGTGCGTCTTGCTTTCTATAGGATAGTAAGGAGAGAGTATAGTTGATCAATATAAAATGGAAACTCGAAGCTTCACGTGGTGGAAGGACGTAATAATCATAATAATCAAGATAAGAATTTGTGACTTCCACAATTTATGGAATACTAGCGTTCGGTTTCGGCTGTCACGCCATCATCAGGTACATAACTCTCTAGTCAGTTCTCTATATATCTTACATAGGATCATGGGAAATATTCAGTTTGGAGGGGGGGTTGGTTGGGAGCGGTGCGTAGTAGTTGGTGGGATAAGGAGAAGGAGAGCTGTGGGATGAATCATATGGTATGATAAGGAAATTTGAAGGTACTGGGAGGGTGTTTATAAGGCTAGTGGGGAGGCAAAGTAATATGTAACAGAGGGGATGGGGTGGGGAATACGACGTCGTTAAGTAAGTATTGGGTATCTTCAAGGTTTATCAGCCGTTGCTCCAAGGCATCCATCTTCCGTCCCTTCCCGGAGAAATGGAATTTATGTGGTATGAAGTCACTCCGATGACCCGTCTCCAGAAGAACTGACTAGAGAGTTTTGTACCTGATGATGACGTGACAGTCAAAACCGGTCGCAAGTGTCCAATAAATTGTGGAAATCACGATCGTTTATCCTGTTTATTATTGATTAATGTAGTTGTTATTTCGGTTGACAGGCTTAAGTTTTATGACGTATTGCCCTCTATATTAAACCTCCACAAAAACCAAAGTACGGAAATAGAAATCAGTGGCACCAAGAAAGAAGCAAATATAAGAAGAGGTGTTAGACAAGGTTGCCCAATATCGCCTTACTTGTTTAACTTATACATAGAAGAAGCAATGTCTGAAATAAAAACAAAGACAAGAGGAATTAAAATATATGGCAAATAAATTCATTGCATTTGATTTACAGACGACATAGCTCTAGGAGCTGACTCAGAGAAGGAATTAAGTCGAATTCTTAAGATTCTAAATAATATTTTATTAAAATTGAAACTTAAAATAAACATCAAGAAAACAAAAATCATGGTTGTAGAAAGAAAGAGAAGAGAAAAGATAACGGATATATGTATAGACGGAGTGAGACTGGAGGAAGTGACAGAGTTCTGCTACTTGGGTAGCATATTAGAGAATCATAACAACTGCTCCTCAGTGGTCAAAAGAAGAATAACGTTAGCCAAGAAAACCTTTCAATTAAAGAAAAGTCTCCCAGTAAATAACAGCATTAGTATCGAGACTAGGAAGAAATTCCTGAAAAGCTTTGTATGGAGTGTGTTAACATATGGATGCGAGACATGGACACTAAGGAAGAGTGAAATGACCAAACTTGAAGCTGCAGAAATGTGGTTTTGGAGGAGGATCACAAAAACTAGGTGGACCGACAGGTAAACTAATGAGCAAGTACTAAATGAAGTCCATACAGAAAGAGAACTATTGGAAACAATTAAAACAAGAAATGCAAAGCTCATCGGACACTTTCTCAGGCACGACAACTTCATACAAAATATTATGGAAGAAAACATTCTAGGCAAAAGACAGAGAGGACGACAAAGAACTTCATACCTAAAAGTATTGGCGATGGAAATGGGATGCACCCCGTACAATGAAATGAAGAGGAAGGCTGAAAAAAGAGATTGTTGGAAGTCGTGGCTGCAACAACAAGGATAACCTTTAGAAGAGAAAAAGCCCTCTATATCTACTTTAATGTTTTTCAATAATCATTCGCATTACCAATAGCGTTCTCATCCTCCATTTTCCATTCTTTCTGAAGTGTTGCAAACTTGGTCGTTGAATCCAATAAGTGTGAAAATAGTATCCTTTTAACAATAATCAATATCGAACGCTATAGATTTGCAAGAAGCGATGTTACAAGTAACTACTCATCCACTCGACAGTTGAACTCTACAGTGAATAACTGTGTGAGCTACATTACCTTAGATGCAGTAACCTATGCACTACACCATATGTGAAGCTAATCTTTTCTTTGCCTTTGGTCCTCTGATTTAAAAAAAGTTCTTGTTTTCCATTTGTCATTTTAACAATTAATCAAACTACAGTTTCAAGCCATCCTATCCCTCACGGCATATAAAACGCTATTATATATTCTACCATCCTATTTACATAGATTAGTTTCCTATTTTGAAGATCTTGTCGGCCTTACAAAGCACTTATCAGTGTGGATATATTCAACCTGTAATTTTTTTGGCCAAGTAAATCAGAATTATACCAGCGCGTTTGCCTTAAGCGTGTACATATCTTTGTCACCTTTTTGATATTTTTGTACAGCTTTTCATTTTATAAATTTCTCTGTCATAAACATGGTATTAATGACCTATTAAATACATGGAATTCAGGTTTAATTGAGGTTTATGCGTGAGAACTTATTGGACGTCTTTGTCTCCTTCACGTCCTAATACAGGCCATAATGAACGTAACGTGTTTCATTACAGACCTTAATGATTATTTGCGTCTATGAAATCTCGCACGAGCTATCTGTGAATTTTTTTCTGGAAAAAAATAGGATGGAGTTAGGAATGTGTGGTTGGTGTAAAAACGTAGATTGGATTCTCTAGTAATGAGCATGTATGAAAGAAGCGCGCTTTGCTAATTTTGGTCATTTTTATACGTTGCACCAAAGTCGAATGACGAAGCAGATATTTGATAAAGGAGTGAATAGTGTCAGAGGATAAGGTAGACCGCGACAGTCATGATTGATGACTCTAATGAATAGCAATATTAGCGGTTGTGGGACTGGTGCTGGAAAATTATACTGAGAATCAAATGGACAGACTAGACGGATAAATGATGAAGTTTACTGAAAAGTCGAAGAAGGGACTTTATGGAACACTTTACGGAAAAGAAGAACCAGATAGATTGGACACAGCCAAAGGCAAAGTGAGTTTTTTTAAGAACTTAATTGAAGGAAACACGGAGAGAAAGGTCGCCAGGGAAGATCCAGGAATAAGTTCATGGACAAAGTAAAGACTATAGAAAGAATCACCAAGATAAATAGGAACTAGCATTGGATAGGAAGGGGTAAAGGAGTGCAGTCAACCAATTTTAGGATTGAACAACCATTGATGATGATGGGGAACAAGAGAGCGTACATGTATCAACGCATGAGTGTAACTAATATAATAGATGTATATGGAAGGACAGGAATGTATGGAGGGACATTTTTAACCCTTTGTTTACTGACGGGACTTTAAAGTCCCACAATAAAGAATTGCTATTATTGAGAAAGTATATTAATTCATATGTATTTTAAGTTATTAGACAATTGAAGCAATGATTGCAGTAATAGAAACTGCTATTAGTTTTTAATTTTATTTCAAAAGTAATTTATAAAAATTTTTTACTTGTTTGTGGGTAGCCGAAAATCATGCAAATTTCAGGAACCATGGTAGTACCACATATGTTCCCCAAATTTTTAAGGAATTAATGTGTGCAGAAAGCTGTCAATTTTTATTTACATAGTACTTTCCTTCTATTATTTATTGAAATTAACTGAAAGGGTGAATTTTAGAATTAAATATATTTTTTATAAAAATTTTCTCTTGGGACTTATAAGTCCCGTCAGGCACGAAGTGATGAAATGTATGTAGCAGCTTGCGAAATGATGATTGGTGTGTTTCAACTGAACAAACTTTGAATGACATATTTATAGATTTCTTTGCAGTGTTAAATAGAAGGCTTTGTAAATTCGTCACTTCATGGCATTAGCCACTTTTTATTTATATTAGAAGTACTTTCGGAGGATTGCATAAAATGTTGAAAATGGAAATTTTCTGAAATAAAAAATGATAAAACCAACTACTATCTCTACGCTTTCAGGATAAAAATTATTGGTTTAGATTAATATTTTTTACAATTAACCTCCTTGAAAGTGATTGCATTTTATAAGGTCCTCATTAACTTTATACACGATCCAAAATATTTATTTATTTATTTATTGATCTTCACTACCTCAATACAGCACAATGGGCCAATTTACGTCAGGTGAATAACAGTAACAACGGACGACACACAAACACCCATGTCCTGGGCAGAAAGTATTCTACCCAGGCGGTACTCGAACCCACGACCCTAGGGCTAACGAGGACTTTACCCCTCCGCCACCAGGGCCGACTAAGTAAATATCCGAAATATCCATCGATAAGGTAATATAATCCAATGAAGCCCATAAAAAGAGGCTATAAACTCTGGTGCCGCTCTGATATGTCTGGATGTACATATGAATTTGAGGTATACCAAGGAAAACATACTAATGAAACTTTGTGCCCAGAACTAGGACTAGGTGGACCTGTTGTGAATAAAGTTACACAATCAGTGATGGGAAAAAACTATGTTGTTCTGATGGATAATTATTTCACATCAGTTCTGCTATATGAATTTCTCGAGTATCATGGTATTTTTGCATGTGGAACGGTACGATCAAATAGAGTAGGCCTTTCTGTATTGTTACTAGATAAAGACTTGAAAAGGGGCGAGCTTGATCATAGGATCTCTGACGCTGGAATTATTTATATCAAATGGAAAGATAACAGAGCTGTACACCTTCCTGATTTTCATGGTAACGAGGTGTGTCAGTTGAGCAGGACACAGAAAGATGGTGCGAAAATAGAGGTAATACCCCAAAAATAGTAGATGATTATAAACAGTACATGGGTGGGGTTGACAAAGGGGATAGGTGCTTCGATCAATTTATGAAATCGACAGAAAATCGAAGAAGTGGCGGCATAGATTATTCTACGCTTTTATGGAAATGGCTCTTGGTAATTCCTACGTTGTTTTCCGTGAAATAAATGACAAACTACCTTTCTATGAATACAAGCGACAGGAGTTGAATTACATTTTATTGATGATGAAGCTAATGTTTATTAGCTCGGACAAGTAAATCTCTTGTGTTTTCCTTGATTTTTATGGCAAAAAATGTACCAAAGGATTAAAAGCAATATTTATTGGTTTATGTGTAAAATTATGGTTTCATCTTTTAATATTTTCAAATAAAAAAGATAATTGATCCATATTTGAAAGACTTGCGCCATACCGCTACCCATCATGAAAATCTGCTTTTCAGCCCTGACGGGACTTTAAAGTCCCTTGACATAATTTTTGCAATAATAACAACAATATTGAAATTTTCTGCAAAAAAGTTATTGATTCGTCATATTCTTGATATAGGACCGCAGAAAAAAAATATTCTGCAACAGTTAAATACAAAAATCATAATTCAGTAAACAAAGGGTTAAAGTATAATCAGCTTTAAAGTCTTCATCATCATCTGTCATCAATCCAAAGATTGGTTTGACGCATCCCTCCACTCATTTCTACCGTCAGATAATCTCGTCATATTTACATGTTTCTTCAATTTCATTACATTGATCACATGTTGTATAGATCTCAAACGAGGCCTTCCTCTGCCATTCTCCCCACTGACCTGTCCCTTTGACAATTTTTTCATCAAGCCATCATGTCTCATGATGTGGCCGATTAAGTTGTCCCGTTTTCTTCTTAGGGTTTTCAGAAGACTTTTCTTTTCCCCCACTCTTCTGAGGACTTCCTCATTACTCACTCCGTCTATCCATTTAATTTTCATCATTCTTCTGTAGTTCTGCATTTCGAAGGCTTCCACCCTTTTCTTCTCTGCAGCAGTCATCGTCCATGTCTCACTGTCGTAGAGAAACATGCTCCAGATATAAGTTCTGATTAATTGTTTCCAGCTGTAAGTAGATTCTTTTTTTTTGTAGAATGCCCTCTTCGTGTGCGCTATTCTACTCACTATTACCTTCTTGCATCGTCCATTGCTGGTTACTCGGCTTCCCAGATAACAGTACTCTGGCACTTCATCAAGTCTCTCTTTTCCTAGTTTCACATGGGTCTTGGCCTCTTCTCTCCTGCTGCATACTAATATCTTTGTTTTCTTCTTTAAGTCTTTAAAGTCTTATCACGGAGAATTACACACATTTGACCTTCTCTACCCTGATATTTAACAGGATGATGGCTCTATGTGTATTTATATCTGTTTGGATATGTTCATGGATATGCTGATGTTCATTTTGCGATCGCTGTTTGCTTGACCTTTTCTTGCCATCTCCTCTGCGAGGCTTTGAAATGATGAGGATATTTTTTTTTATTCCTCGGGCGGGTCGAAGATTCTACCGAGAGGGAACAGGGTTGGTTATTTTCATCGGCGTGGGACAGCTGAGGTCATCTTCTCCTTTGAGTAAGTTTGAATTATAAAGGGAGGATTATTTGTGGAATGGAGGAAGAACGGAGAGAAACCTGGCGTCAGTGTTGAGTATCTTTAAGGCGGCGCATCACAGCCCCTCGACCGGACGACTTTCTCATGATATCCAACCCCAGTTTTTTTATTCAAGACATATATCTTCAACTTGAATTTTTCAGAATATAGATAATGACCTTTGCAAATGGAGACCTGTTTTTCAAATATGAAAATTTTATCAGTGTGCATCAATAAACTGCCGGTAAAACGGTAAGATATTGAGTACATTTTACAAAAATTATCATCTGTATTGAAAAATCTTAAAAAAAAAAGAGAGATGCATCAATCCTTCTTCTATCACAATGGTTTCAGCCGTCATAATCATGAGATAAAATCTGTAATCGGTTCATTTCGGCAAGATACCTTATACGTTTTCGGCGATAATATGCGCCAATGGTAACGTTAATGATAAAGTGTCGAGAGAAACACGGCGAGATGCCGGCGTCGTCATTGGCCTACACTTTTAGAAAGGCGCCAAGAGGACCAATGTTTGACGTTTGATGACAGACATGAGTACTTCACTTGAAGTGCCTTCCACAAGATACGTAGCTGGGGATCAGATTTCCTCTGGAAAACATCGTCCCCCTTCCCGATCTAATGATAGTTCCATCACTTCCCGGCAGTTCATCCTTAGTACTGTGTTCTTTATTTGGTCCACGAACAAATTCCAGGGTCTTCGTGTGGGGGCTTTTCCCTCGAGAGTATCAAAAGTTAATCATTGGTCGTTCAATTCTAATATTGGATGACTGCAGCATTTCACCCTTCCCTATGTAATGCTAGTTCCCTTACCTCCCAGCATCTCTTCCTATGTACTGCTTTACACTAGTTAGTCCATTCATTCGTACTATCCAAAGTAAAGTAAGGTAAGAGCAGAAATAAGCAATCTGGTTGCTGTTTCGGTTTTCAGGCTACAGTTTGATGACGTAATAGCCTCTCAACCTACCTCAATGAATTCATCCAATCAGTAAACACGTCTGTTGCCATTTTGGTGTGGGAATCACGTGACCAAATAACCGATAAAGGTGGATTTTGCATAAATCATACAATCATGAAAATAGATTATTTTGTACTTTTCTAAGTTAAATTAATATATTTCATCTACGCTATCATCTTGGACGAAATATAAATTCAACTTTCTCGCCACCGTAACAATGTTACTCCCAGAATTGAGAGGTTGCGCATTCATTACAGAATTTCTCAAGCGTTTCTTCGACTAAATGTTTATGGCTAAAAATATTAAGTTAAAAAAGACTAGGTTAGGAAATCTACATCATCTACATCTACACAAGCGAGCCGCCGCATGGGCGTGTGGCAGGGGGTGCTAGGTCAACAGACGTGTAAAGATGCAAGTTTTTTTTAGATGAAATGGTAACATGTATTATAGGAGTGTATTTAGTGTAGCTCAGATTTTATTGTGGTCTCTTATTGTTTGCGAAAAGAACGAGTTTTTGAAGCTATCTGTTCGGCAGTGTATCTCTCTTATTTTATTGCATCTGTCATACCTAGAGATGTAGTGAGGAGTCATGATTAAATTTTCTGTGCCGCTCGGAAAAATATCAATTCTGAATTTCTCAAGCTAGCTAAGCCTAGCGTGTAGCCTCCGAGTCTCTAGGGGCTCCCACCTTAATCCGTCTAAAAGTTGTGAGACACTATATGTACACTCGTAGCAGTTTTTAGCGAAGCGCGCTGCTTACCTTTGTATTATATTAACTCTTTGGTTAAATCTTTATGTCCAGTGTCCCAAATGCTCGAGGCGTATTAGAGGTGTGACCTAACCAGACCAAAGTAGCATCTCTCTATGACTTGTTCATCCGAGGACCTTAAGCAATTAATTAAGAAAATAAATAAATTAAGAAATAAAATTAAATTCTTTCCCGACTAAAGTTGAATGTAAATTCCCTTCCGGTCACATAATAAATTCAAACTTCTTAAGACGATAAGCGACTCACCCATCCAAATGTCAACGAAGATGAAAGATTTGACCCGGTATATATCCGGAGAAGAATTTGACTTCAAATGACTCGATTAATTCTACACTTTTTTGAATTTCTATCAACTGAACATGATTTTTGTAGTCTTCACAAGGGAAATACGCATCTTGAGTATTGTACATTTTGTCTAAACCCAGGATGGTTGCTGTGTAATAAAAAAAGTGGAAATAACTAAGTATTATCTCACTTGTCGGTATTGCCGGTTTTGCATAGCAAGGATTATTTGGGTTTTGGACGTTCATAGTGTCTTTTCAAGCTTTCAAACTATCTAACCTGAACGCCTGGGTTCGGAAGTAGTGATCGAGAACTTTTGGAGGACTTTGGATCTCCATGCTGTCTCGTGCGTACAATACTCAGCCCGTTGAATGGAATATTTGGCTATTGTCCTTTTGACACCTATCGGTAAGAGAAGGCCGATGGCATTAGAGGTTTTTTTCTGCCTTATCCCGATTCCCCTTGACAATTCATCCCTTTCCCGTAATACTAATCTAGAATATAAGGATTAACTTTGCGATTCCACATTGTAAAAGATTTATTTACTTTGGTAAATTTTTAAATAGGTTTTAAATTCCGTTGTCTCGGGCGTGACTTCGTGGAATTTGCTCAGCGTTGTAAATGAAAAGTAATACTTAGTTATTCCACGTAGGTTTATTGTCCTGTCAATAAACATATGTGGAATAACTAAGTGAAACCATCGTTTACTAATCTAGATCTACCTCTTATATTACAACTACTACAGACGCAAATCTCATTTCAGATCGATCCCTCGTCACCTCTACAGATAGCTCATAGTCAAATTTAAATGCGTGTACACACCTATATTTCAAGAATATCGTTTCAAGAATATCGGGCGCCACAAATATTTGTTAAAGTAAAGCAATAGCTTATACTTTTCAGGACTAATTGTGGTGAATATATGTTGGTAGTGGTTTTTTAATTTAAGTTATAATGGCACGGTAGTACTGCTATGAGTATACAGAAACCCCCAGAAAATTTAAAAGAACTTGGAAAATTTAGCATAGACAGCAAGCACGTCGTGGACGAAGAGTGCGGTGCCATGCCGTGCCATTTTCACTTACCTTCTGATGGAATGTAAGCATTTCTCACTAAAAATAATGCAGAGCACGAATATTCCGAATATTTCAACTTTTAATCAAAAAAGCCTCAAATTGTAAAACAATATCGTCGAAGAACGTCGTGGACGAAGAGTGCGGTGCCATGCCGTGCCATTTTCACTTACCTTCTGATGGCATGTAAGCGTTTATCACTAAAAATAATGCAGAGCACGAATATTCCGAATATTTCAACTTTTAATCAAAATAGCCTCAAATTGGAATACAATATCTGCTTGGCTGAACCTCAGGAGATTTGACAAAAAATCCGAAAAAAAAATTCCCTCGTTATATTGAGCAAAAAAGGCAACTTATCAGACCCAAAGCTCATTGATATCTGAAAAAATGTTCTGGGCGATCACTGGACACATCTGAAAGACGCAAATGGGAATAAAACCGAACACAATATAAGCATAATATTTCCTGTATTTGTGTGTTGAAGTCTTTAATATCCAATGAAGGGGTTAGTACTTTCCCACCTTGGAGTTTCACACGTGAGGGTCTTGAAAATGGAATGAGTGAGTTCGGAAGGGTGGACGCAGGTGTCGTTGATATCAAGCGACGTTTTGTGATTTTTTATTAAGAATTATGGTCTATGTAATTCTTGTTGAGTCACGCTCAGATAAGAACGACTGTCGGGTTTACCACGCCTAAGCACGGACCGCTTCTTCCTCGGAATCCGAATAAAGTTTGCATGCTGGGTGCAAAATTATTAATGTATCTCCATGACGCTTCTGGCTCCAAGTTTTATAATTCATGACTTGAGATTCTCTTTTTGGCACGTGGTGGCCGTGGGTTATTCAAGAAAATATCTTCCCGTGGATTTTGAGGTTTTAACTTATAAGACCCGTAATTATTTAAATCCATATATATGTTTACCCTCATTTACCCATGATTTTATTGTTGCACTGCCAATAAACAGGTGGGTACAACGACTGAAATAATTAAAATATTAAATGGATTTGTCAAGATTATTCTCAACTGATAATTTTTTTCTGTTTTATGTAGACATATGCTTGAAATTACGAGGAATGTCTGAAATAAATTTCACGCCTATTTGTGTTTTTTGATTTTTAACATCTCCTTTCTTTAGTTCTTATAATTGAATATCTTTTCGGTCAATACTTTGTTAACTTGTGTACAGAAAATTACTGGATTCAACTGAAATTCACTGGAATAGAACAAAGTACTCAAATTTATACGGTCTAATTAACGTGCCAGATAATTTTATATTGTAGTTGCTGGTTGGATTATCTTTTTACTATCATACGCACTGGTGTACGAAAATGTGACTGAGTCTCATTTCAAAGGCTACTTCTGAATATGAAAAATATTCCCGACCACTCCTTCGGTGACTCAAAAATCGGTGAACAATCTCTATGCTGTGGTTTCCAGTACACCTCATGACTCTTTTGCCATGTATCACATTTCTCCCATGGTTATGTTTTAAAATGCGTGAAGGTTTTTCCGAAGTGATAAGGAGATCGGATTAGTGTCAGATACAGATCAGGCTTTCCCGGCGAATGCTTCGGATGTACACCTTTCGCTTTTCCAAACAGATGATGATGATTTGTGGCGCCGAGGTTTTGAAGGCATAGTCTGTTGTCGTTCTCAGGGTGAATGTTTTTGGCAGGAACTGACAAGAAAAAGAGTGGGAAAAGAGCCGACCATGAGAAACTTAAACTCTATGAAATAGTGTATTTCAGCGACAACTTCCTCTCCAAAACATTCATCTTGAGGATGGGGGCAGACTACGCCTTAGAAACCTCGGTGCAAAAAACCACTTTCACCCGAAACCCGAGAGCTGTACATACAGAGATCGGGTTAGTATTGTCGTCTATGATCGAGTTATAGGGGGATTGGGTTGGCGTGGTGGCTAGAGTACCTACTGGCTAACCAAAATGGACGGCCTGGGTTCAGATCCCTGCAGAGGAGGATGTTTTTCAGAGAAAACCCGAGCTTGTGGATCTCATGTGAATGAGACCATCCCCTTGGCGCCTTTTATTAAGAGTAGGCTAATGCTAACGTTGGGTTTCTCTCCATCCTTCCTCCCTTACCTGTCCCATATGGCGAAAATGACCTTAGCTATACGTACGTTGCCTACCCAAGTATCCAAGCCAATCGAGATACAGTTGGGGTTCTGAAATTTTCGTATGTGGTCCTCCGGATGTAAACATCTGTTACTCTTATTTTCACGCATATATCAGAAGTCTGCTTTGTTATTTTAATCATAGTTTTTATTCCATTGACAAAGAAGAGGGAAAGAAAGGCGGGCCTTTAGAGTAATGTCCACAGTTGTTGAAAACTATGTGTCTAGTTTTGAAAAGGAAACGAGATAATTAACAGGAAAAGACTTCAGAAGTCAGTTCTAGACATTAGCAGGACATAAAAACTTACTACTCATTTGATGTAATACTACTGATGAACATAATAAGCAATAAACCATAAACATTTTTATAAACAATGTGTCAACAAAATCTGCATATTAAATAATGCATCTCTTAAAATTTTACTTGTAATTTGCTGAGAGTATTTGAAACTCGAGTGCTCTCTTTTAAAATCCTTATTTTATAAAATGACTGAATGTGTTGTTGATAAAAGATTAACAGATTTTAAATCAGGTTTTTAAATACAAAATGAGAATCTCATGCACGGCACATTTCATTAATTATCTAGGCTTAACATCTGTTTCTTAAAATCTGTCAAATGAATGAGGGAAAATAAAATAAGACGAAAAACGAGGGAAACAAGTATGATTAAAAAGGGACGTGATGAAACGACGAGACAAAAAAAGTTGACGAGAAAAGAAAACGGTGAGGTAATCAGCAAAATTAAATTTGCCAGTAGTTGCGTCTGCATATAGGTGAGGTGGGGGTGGAAAGTAAACTACCCGGAACGAAAATTTGGACCAGTGATTTACTGAGGGAGAGACCGGGTTATATACGGGAATGGAGAGTAAGGATGAGGACTAAGGATGAAATGAACGGCCCTGCCGTGGGGGAAGGAAAAGAGATTCAGAGGAAGAGAATGGAATTTGGAAAAATGGAAGGGGAAAGATTGGAAAAAGATTTCTGGAGCTAGATGGGCATTTGGCACCTAATGGCACTCTGTTGGGTGTTTGGAAAGGAAAATAAGTATGCGCAAAAAAACTTGATATGGCAGAGCGGGATAGGGCGAATCCCTATGGATCACCCGAAAGAACAGAAGATCACGATGGATTGGGCCTGTCATGAGGTGCAATGAATTTGTTACGAAGACAATTGAACTGGAAAGAGAAGGCTTTCATCCCACGAGGAAGCCCGGGTGAATAGATGACACAGTCCGAAAGGAAAATATGGGTTATGTTTGTGCTGAGGGAGTAGGTACCTAATATAAGAATTAGACCGGGATAGTTGGATCTTTGCCGAAGAAAACTGTATTACCTTTAAGGTGGTTCTGGCTTGACTACGTGAATCAAGGCAAATACTGAGTTACTTATTATTATTTATTCAGTTTAGAAAACCTTGCTGTCACTGTTGAAGTATATTAACACTTGAATACCAAAAGACAAAAGGAAAGGACCATATGGAACACCATATAGAAAAGAAGAACATGACACACTCTGAGGCACATAGGGTTTGTGAGGAACATAATTGAAGGTAAAATAGAGAAAAAGTCCCCAGAAGAAGACCCAGGTATAAGTTCATGTACCAAATAAAGAGGAAAGTATACAGGAAGAGATACCAGGAGGTAAGGGAACTAGCATTTGATATGGAAGGGCGGAAGGCTGCAGTAAACCAATCTTATGATTGAAAAACCAATGAGAAGTTAGAAATTTATCAAATTAATAACCAAAGGATTGGAATAATATTGATACAGGTAGAAAATAACATGTAACTCACCAATGGTGCTTCAGAGAATTTTTAGTATTCTTAGTTGCTGCAGTGTTTCTCATATTTACGCAAGTACCACATTCAAGGCTGATCAGAGATGACGCGAAGCTGTGGCCAATCTTAGGATTGAACGACCAATGTACCAATGATTATTATAATGGATCCTCATAAATATGAATGTATCCCTCCGAATAAGTAACACGCTTTTCAATACGATATTTGTATACATTTCTAATTCCACGCCATAGACCCAAGTCATAACAACTCTTTAATCGAGACAAAAATTATAAAATAACTCTTGCTACAACATGTAGTTAGTATTGAGACTAGGAAGAAATCCCTAAAAAGCTTTGTTTTGAGTGTGCTAACATATGGATGCGAGACATGGACACTAAGAAAGAGTGAAATGACCAAACTTAAGGAGGTTCCTCTGCCGCTCGGTGCGTCAAAAGCCGGTAAAAAATCCATCTTCTTAAGTGTTTTAAGAAGTCGATTAAAAAAACGTTACCTTACGTAGTCACCTATAGTATTCAAACAAGTACTTAAAAACTTTGTGAATAAGTTGTATCGAAGCACTTAAAAGTGGGAAACAATTTTTAAAACTCATCAGTAGCTTATTTTGATCTCGGTTTCTGGCTGGCAACTCGTTGAAACGTTTAATTGCTCTGACAATAAATTTGAGCTCACCACCGCTATTTCGTGATCTTAAATGTGTTCCATAATTTAAAAATAAGTTTAAAAATATTTACATGGAAATGTAACTCCTTATTTAAATATAATGGGTAAAAATCAAGTGTTAGAACGACTTGGCAACAGTTGTAAGTGCAACATTGCTCAATTACTGCGTTCACTTGTTTTCCTGCTCTCGTGTTGGCGTGTGTTTGAGTTTGTTAGTGATCTCTTTCCAGGAAATCGTTAATATTATACATATATATTAGTATAATACATTACTGTATTTATGTATTCATTTATATAAATACCCGTGAGTATTATAACATATCTTCAGATAACTTTCGTTTCCAATTAGCTATCAATTTCCTGCCATGCCGAGGGAACCCGGACAACATTACCGGAACAACGACAATTTCTAATACTTTTTTGTCAATGTATTAAATTTAGCGTCAATGCACAAAAAATCCAGCTCCACAAAGTTCATTGCAAATTCCCGTCTGCTCGAAAATCACTCGTTTCGTCACGGCACAGCAGCACAGCGTTGCCGATGTGGAATCAACCTGCAGCGCCACATGTTAGTAACTACGTGATTTCTGCTATTTTTGTTGCAAAAATATGTTAATATCATTTAAACCAACGTGGTAAGGGTATATTTTTTTAATACTATCATGATTCTTATACTGTGGCGCACCTTATATCAGTTTTCTGTCAAAACGACATTTATATTCGAATAGTAATCTGCATTTCTTCTACTCATAGGCAAGCATTGCCATAAGATCCTATAGAAATCATCTCAGTTTTAAATGCAATTTCTGAAAAATATAGCGTGGAAAGCCTAATTCTTTTCAACGGCAATCGATAGAGTGCAATAAGAAGGGCTTATTTTGAAACTTTTATGAAAATGACATTTACTTCGTTTTTCGGTGGAACCTCCTTAAAGCTGCAGAAATGTGGTTTTGGAGGAGGATTACAAAAACTAGGTGGATCAACAGAAAAACTAATGAGCAAGTACTAAATGAAGTCCATCCAGAAAGAGAACTATTGGAAACAATTAAAACAAGAAAAGCAAAGGTCATCGGACACTTTCTCAGGCACGACAACTTCATACAAAATATTATGGAAGGAAAAATTCTAAGCAAAATACAGAGAGGACGACCGAGAACCTCATACCTAAAAGTATTGGCGATGGAAATGAGATGCACCTCGTACAATGTAATGAAGAGGAAGGCTGAAAATCAGATTGTTGGAAGTCGTGGCTGCAACAACAAGAATAACCTTTTGAAGAGAAGAAGACAACAGGTATGGTTATTTTCACCATATAAATAGATGTGTTCAGGCGCAGTTTGCTCGGAGAATGATTTTTCGACTTACTTGAAAAGTTATGAAAATGTGCACTCAGCGACTCAAGATTCGCTCTCCAACCGCCTTGAGAGAATATAGGAGATAAGATTGAGGCGGGAGATTGATCCGTGGGTTGAAGGAGAGCGATTACTTCATCAGGGATTCCTCTTTCCTCCGAAGCCATCTGCCACCCCTCGACAAGAATGCGGGAATTTAAAAGGACGGGGGGGGGGGATGATATTCAATGGGGGCTGGGAGGTCTTCTTTTTAAGGGAAGCAAGATTACGTTGAAGGGGTAGCTTTGAAGGGCCGGGGGAGGGTGTTTGAGATGGGGTGTTGGGGTGCGAAGAATAGAGGCCAATGGAGCTGGATTAAATCCTTAACGGTTTTGGATGTCGATGGAAGGTCAGGGTTTTAGTTGTGCCCTGCTCACTGGGGGAACAGCACACAGAATGGGTCTCCGAAGATAGAATGCGGGTGATGAGTTTCTTTTGTTCTGCACAGGGTCAAGGGTTCGCCGGAGGAGAAGGTATTGTTGTTGTTGCAAAATATAATTCTTCTTCCAGAACGGAATAAAAATTATCGTGAATAAATCTGTAAAAAGCTCGAGTACTCTCGATATGCATTATGGAAATTTTTATTGGATACCTCGAGGAGAGGAAGGATTTATGCGAGGCTCAAGATTTTGAATGAAAGCGGAGAATCGTTTCGTTTAATGCTCTCTCCTCTCTCCGCTTCGTCTCATAAATCTTTGAATTATTTTTCCTTTCAAGGTAATGAACCCGCACGCCGAACAAAAGATCTGGAAACACTTTTGGGCAAACTCTGGTATTACATTTTGAGTTGGGCGAAACCACCTAGAGGAGGTATCTTTGTTTCAAGACAATGCATTGCTGAGTCATCCTAGTTATTACCTCGCGTTTAATTTAGTAAGTGTGGACTATTTATGCAAAATATATGTACAACCATGTAAAGTTCGAAACCTGGTGTCAGAGGAGGATGCTGAAGATAAAATGGACGGACAAAATAAGAAATGATGAAGTGTACAGAAGAGTAGAAAAGGAATGGACCACATGGAACACCATGCAGAAAAGAAGACCAAGATGGATTGGAACACATTCCGAAACACAATGGGTTTGTGAAGAATTTCATTGAAGGAAAAATAGAGGGAAAAGTCCCCAGAGGAAGACCCAGAAATATATTCTTGGACCGAACAAAGAGAATGGTACATAGGAAGAGATACCAGGAGGTAAAGGAACTAGCATTAGATAGGTAAGGGTGGAGGACTGCAGTCAACCAATCTTAGGATTGATCAACCAGTGAAATGAAGTGTGCTATTAGGAGCTAAATTTTTAGAATATATTATTAAATATTCGAGGAAGGATTCTTTTTAGATAATTCACTGACATTACACTGAGGGGTAAGTGGTCTTGTTCCTTAAATTGAATGATTGGTGACTAACTTTAAATATCCTAGGACGTAGAGCTCTTTAACCGGGTAATAGTAATCACTTGGTTGGAAACTCGACTGATCTACATCCTAAGCATTCGCATGAAAAGCCTGAAATCTCATTTTAAATATCCTGTCGTGAAGTTACAGCGTGTTTGCTGAAATTTGACCTCTTATGTTTAAGTTTTAGTGATTGCGATCGACAGGTTTCTGAATAATTCTCATTCGACTCAATAAATAGGTATGTATTTCCGCCAGTTTTGTACTATATTACACCGCTTGGTAATATTGTATCCTGTTAATGGTTGAAAATTATTCTGGATAGTAATGATGAAATTCGATCGGCGAAACATAAAATCGCGTGCATAGCCAAAATTGTTCATTTTATTCATCAGAGTACTCCAAAAAAATTGCTAGATAATCTTAAATTGTTACCGTTGAGCAAATTTATCGATATAAGCTTGATTCCGGTGTACTGAATTCTCGCCGTCCAGACTCGTTCCTTAATTGACGATTAAAAAGTACTAACGTAACTGTTTTGATAAAAGCGATGTCCAATGAGTGTCGGGTGCTTCAATGAAAGACAATATGAAGAGCCTTTTCAGACACGTCGTCGAAAAAAAACAGAAATGTGATAGCACCTAATTCGATTGCCAGCTCAGCTCTGGATCAATTAAATCCAATTTCTAGCTCCATTGATAATTGATAGAGCTTGTTTGAGGACTCGGAAGTTCTCGGCAATAAGCTTTATTCCTTGTTCAAATTACACTAGCTCATACGATAGCGGATGTATGGAAGATGAGCAGTGCGGGAAATGAAGTTATATGAACCGAATTAATCACACGAATGAATTTATGAAGAGAGTTCCGCTTACGGGTGCGCTATGCAATTTTTTTGCCGTGATCGTTCGCAAAATTGAATTAAGCTATACCCAAACAAGCCTCTACTGCAGAACTAATTAGTTAACATTTGATTGAAACCCATGTGCACGGAGTGTCAAATGTCAATTCGTAGTGAACACACCACGAGCGCAATCATAAAGGGAGATAATTTGTTTCGATAGGGCGAAAATTCAACGTTACGTAGGATGCATGCATGAAACTGCCGTTATGAGCTAGTGTACAGTACACGAGAATGGACTAAAAAATATGGTCAAATACGACATACAGAGAAAATACGCTCTCTATTGTAAAACTTCTCGTTTCCTCATGTGGAAGTTAAAAAACTGAAGGCTGAGATGTTATATACTCTAAGGTAAAAAATTATAATTCATAACATGTTTTACGTACCAAAATTTGAATATGCATCGGGAAAACGGGCGAGGAATGAGAGGGAATGGCGCTGACTGCAGGAAGGGAAAATTAAACCTCTGAATCCTTTCCTAACTAATGCCAATTTCCTTTCATACTGGTAACTCCACCATTGCACTTTCCTCTTTATTCCGTCCATGAACTTATTCTTGGGTCTTTCTTCCTGTTTTGTGCGATTTTTCCCCCTGTATTTTCTTCAACTATGTTCTTCAGAAACCCATTTTGCCTAAGGTTGTGTCCAATCCATCTGGTTCAACCTTTCCGTAAAGTGTTCCATTAGGGTAGTGCGAGCGAGATAGTTCCCTAATCATAATAGAGACCATATTCGATATATACTTACGTGTTAATTTCACCAACTCCGAGACACACGAATTAAATATTGCATTATTAATGGTGTAATAAAATAGTTTTATATGACAGGAAATTGTAAGTAATTAAAATAAAATATCTAAATAAGTATTTAACTTGACTCATTTTTTTCACGCGGTACGCTTGTGACTCCATCAAAACGGAAGGTTTATTGTGATCCCGAAGAATTTACTGCGGTGACTATATGATTAATTTTCAAAAATAGTCGAGAAAACACACAAACTACACACTGTTGATTTTTTTGACGAGATCTAAGTGTAGGAAATTCCTCGTTTGTTAAATAAGGTCTCTCTGGAGGGCATAAGTAAATGGGCTGGTATTTTTTTGGCAAATATCTCGGAAAGTAATGTGGTGAAGGGTTGAAGTTTTGATGTGAAAGGAAGGGTGATAAATTTTTCCTTAACCCTCTTAGTGCCACCGAAATTTGGTGGTATCAGCAAAAAGTGCCAGCATGAATTTGGGAGTTTTGTAGCACCTTATGAAAAAAAAACAATATGAAGTTACTATTTTAGATATGTATGTACTTTTTTATATTTTTTGCTAAAAATGAATTAATTGTTGTTTATAATATTCTGATACATTTAATAAAGGATAAATGTAATTATTACAACAAAATTAGTTTGAAAAATAATTTGTGCTCTAGCCGATATATCGGCCTGTGGCACTAAGAGGGTTAAAATGAGATCAAATTCATTTATTTATAGGTACAATGATGTTTCGCTCAAATCACCTTATATCCTTTCTTCTTCTACTTTTCAGTAAACTTCATCACCTATCCGTCTTTTCCTTCCATTTTATGTTCAGCATAATCCTTCAGCATCAGTCTGAGGACTGTTTCTATTCCTACTCATTTGAGTAATTACTCACGACTTTCTCCGTCTACCAATTCCTCTGACACTATTCACACCTCTATCAATAATCTGACGGTAACGGATTAAGACGGCTCAGTTACTTAAAAAATGAACTACAGTTGAAATTCCAGAATTCACGGAGAGGTGCGAGAAGTCGCTTACTGGAAAAAACCTCGTAAAGGTGAAAAATTATTGGCGAAAAAGCCTAGAAGAGGAGGAACGAATCCTGAAATGAAATTTGAAAAGAGGAAGCTCAGAAATAGTCTCTCTGGTGTGCATATCAGATGTTATATAATGTTATAAAATTACTTATAATATGTTCAGAAAAATTACCCTCACTATATGGCAATATGGTAATAATATGAAAAAAAATTGACAGTATCTTGCCCAGCGAATGAGCTTGCGTCTTAAGGCAGGGACACAATCAACGTGTACGTGTGACGCGAGACGTTAACGGGACAACGGGAGACGGGGAACGCAAGTCAGCGGACACAATCGACGTTAACGCGGCCCGGAGTAACAATTGACTAACGCAGGCGCAGCTAAGAGATCAGTTCTAAACAAGTGAGAAAGTAAATAAGTTGTCTTCGCCAAGAGCTATCTTCAGGAATTGGATGTATCTGCCGACAGATGGCTCCCATTCCCGGATTCTCAGGACTATTCTGATTGGTTTTCCGTGTACGGGACACGGGAAGAGATGAAAGTTGCCCATCTCTCGCGTACACGTACTCCCCGTACACGTTGATTGTGTCCGTTCGCTATACTTTCCCGCCAGCCATCTTTACGCGTGTTCCCGTTAACGGCTCACGTTACACGTACACGTTGATTGTGTCCCAGCCTTTAGATGACGAAGTTATGCTCTCGGCCCGTAAGACGCAGGTTGAGTTTAGGGCACATTTTGGACTAAAAAGTCTAGAAGAGGAGGAACAATCCTGAAATAAAATTTGAAAAGAGGAAGCTCAGAAATTCAGACTCCATTTTGGAGTCTTATGGATACGGGTAATACGGTATATGAAAGTGACTTTATTTTAAACGTTAGAAATTTGTGTAATGACCGACGGGACCTGGATTCGCGGGAACGATTGGAAATTTTAAAAAGCAAAAATGACCTTGCTACTACTCTTATAAGTGCCTTTGCTCAGCCAACTCAACACTCTTGACCTTTTTTGGGGAAACTGCTCCCCTGCCACAAATCCATGATTTCCCAGCCCCTTTTCATGACGCCACCGATATTTTATGTCACTGAGGTAAATGGAGAGGGCTTTTACTATTGTAGCTTGTACCAGAGTTTGTAGCAAGGGGGTGGCCTATGAGCCATCTATGTTAACGCCGATTTTCCTCCATCGCTTAAGGGCTATAAAGAACGCTTAAATTTTACTACTTTTTCCATGGATGACTTGAAAATAAAGCTGTATATATTTCATCTTTGATCTGCATTTTCCTAACATATATCTTTTTATCTATTTTAGTTATTAATAATATGCATTCCTAGTAAAAAATATGGGTAAATAGAATAGAATCCATAGCACTAAAGAGATGATTTATATCCCAAAAGTTAATTGCCTTAAATTTCAAACAGATGGTAGATATTCGTGTTATACATACGCTAATTCTTCCCTTCCGTCGCTCTATCCATATGAAAATTAGTAGAGAGCAGGGATGATTAATACGGTTGTTATTTTGGTTATCAGGCCACAAATTGAGGACGTAATTCCCTCTCCATTTATGCCAATACGAAAGTTTTCGACCGTATTCTGTCCGGGTTTTTGCCGCGTCGATCCATTTTTGGGGGACAACAGTTTCGCCTGCCTTCCAGCTGGCTTCGTCAGGTCCTAAATAAAATGCAGATCATTTTCTTAACGGTATTAGTCAGGTGAGCGCTCATTGGCCGGATGGGAATTCGAAAACGATTGTTGGAAGAGCCGTTTAAACGTTGAGGCTAGCGGATAGCGATAGGTTCTCTATTCAAGTTCCCTGTGCTCTTCGCTATTTCGATAGCTTTCCTTATTAGCCGAGGGAAATACTTATTTTCTCTCGCGAATTTAATTTTAACGGGTGTAAGATCATCGCCAGAGAAAATAAGTATTTCCCTCGGCTAATAAGGGAAGCTATCGAAATAGCGAAGAGCACAGGGAACTTGAATAGAGAACCTATCGCTATCCGCTAGCCTCAACGTTTAAACGGCTCTTCCAACAATCGTTTTCGAATTCCCATCCGGCCAATGAGCGCTCACCTGATTAATACCGTTAAGAAAATGATCTGCATTTCATTTAGGACCTGACGAAGCCAGCTGGAAGGCAGGCGAAACTGTTGTCCCCCAAAAATGGATCGACGCGGCAAAAACCCGGACAGAATACGGTCATTAAATAACCGCGGAAGCCTCCGTACCGAAAGTTTTCGAGTTCCTGGCACATGAGGATTATGAGTATTCATTGAAATGCGAGTCGTACGAATGTTGTATATCTGTTGTTCTGTACAAAACTTTGAATAAATACTTTTTTACTTTCATGTATGCCCAACGTTGTATCGCTCCGAAACTTGGTCCATCAGAAAAGAGGATGGGAATGCGTAAGGACATTTCCAGATGTGGGCTTAGTGAACAATGAAAAGGATGAGCTGAGTGTGGAGGAAGACGAGCAAGTTGCTGCAGATAATGAAGAATGAAAGAAAGGATGGAGACATATGGGGTAGGGTCTCTTTAAGAAAATGATGCAAGGGAGAATTTGAGGTATAAGAAAATGAGGTGGTCAAAGAGCCAGACTTTCAGACACTGTGATTGTGGGAATGAGGCATGAATGGTTAGGAATGAAGATAATGTGGGAGAATGCGGTGATAAATGGGGAGTTGGGAGTGGAGTGGACAAGAAAGCTATCTAATATGGTGCAAATAAAAGGACTCTTTAGTAATTTCAGCTCTCTATATAACTCTCTCACTGCTGCAAACGTATTTGTACTTTCGCAAGGTAGGCTGCTGCGAACATACTTTTACGCTCCGGCCCTGTGGGGCACTTTGTGGCTATTCTATACACCTTGAATATTTTGCAATACACCATAAAATTAAAATTTTTTAAATGTTTCTTAGTTTTCAAGTAATTTATAAACAGAAATTATGTCTCGATTTTTTCTTGTAACTTCTTAATCGAGGAAGAGTTACGCGCGGGTGATCCACTTTTCAGCCGCATGGTAAGCCTCATGATTAGGAGACCTGGACACAGTGAAAGGGCTTATATAATTCGACCATAGTTTCGACTCGTTGCGTCATTATCAAGGCAAAACAACGTGTGGAAACCATAGTCGAATTTTACTGAATAGAGAGTGGAAATTATATCAGACTTCTGTGGTTCGCACCATCATGGATATCTAACATTTTCACTGAGCAACGCCTGAAACACTTTCATGCTACAAGTACAAACTTAGTAAACTGTTCAAGTTTTTCGTTACGTTGGAAAAGCCCTCCAGGACCACTTAGAGAAAAAAATGTGTGCTGTAACTAAGGTGGATTTGTGTAACGATTTGCTAAATTCCTAGGCTGAAAGAGAAGTTAAGATTCATTAATTGCTCAATCCTAAAATTAATTGACTGCCGCCCTCCACCTTCCCTATCTAATGCTGGTTCCCCTACCTCCTGGTCTCTTCCTATGTACCTTTCTCTTTTTTGGTCAATGAACTTATTCGTGGGTCATCTTTTGGAGATTTTTCCCTCTATTTTTCCTTCAACTAAATTCTCCACAAACCTATTGTGTCTCAGGCTGTGTCCAATTATTCTTTTTCTTCTTTCCTCTATAGTGTTCCATATGGTCCATGCCTCATCCACTCTTCTGTACACTTCATCATTTTTTATTTTGTCCGTCCATTTTATCTTCAGCGACCTCCTCCAGCACCAGGATTCGAAGGCTTTTAGTCTGCTCTGATCAGCTTTTCCAATGGACTATGCTTCCGATCCGTGGAGTGCTACGCTCCCCACGAATGTTTTTACATATTATATCCTGGTTTGTAGTCCTGTCTTCTTTGAGCACAGCAGTTGTTTTTCCCATGCACGCCTTCTTAGCTTGGGCTACTCTCCCCTTGATGCCCATGGTACTTCTCCCATCCCACGTGATGGCACTCTCGAGGTAGAACACAAGATTGTACTTAAATTACAACAAACAGTACAGTTTTTAGAGCATGACCGAAGTGCAGTTACCAGAGCACAGACAGAGTGCAGTGCCTTATAACGCACTCAAAGTACAGGGGTACCCCCGCATTACATTAACCACAGTACATTCAGGAGGATTGGAACTGCGCTGAATGCTGATTGTAGTAGAGCTTATGCTTAATGTCAGTCCACCCGCAGATGACGTTTTTTTCCTCTACGGCAACTATTATTCGATGGTAGAATACCTTTGATGAATGCAAAGTATTTCTTTAATTTAGACCTCCTTTTTAATCAAAGTTACCCTCAGGTGGATGGTGTCATAACACCACCAACGTCTTCGTACAAGCTCTCAACGTGCGAGGCAGGTGTAGACATAAGATGAAAGGTTCATCGAGAACCGCGAACGACTTCCATGATATTAAAGGGGAGAGGTCTAGAAGAGCAAGACAATAAGGGAAAAGATATGAAGAGGTATTTGCAGTATGCCGAGGGCAGAATATGATGGAAAGAGGGTGGAATGTCGGAATGTCGTGTGTGTATATATATATGTCGTGTGTGTATGTATATATATATATATATATATATATATATAAATATATAACAGAAAAAGGAAATAAATTTAGAAATATAAGCTAGCAACAAGGCGTTGAGGTTGGGGATGGATAGATAGGTATATCAGTGGACACTCACAGAAAGGCGATCCATGGCGACGCCGGTGTCCACTGGACAGTCAGTCTGCCAGTGGACACCGGCGTCGCCATGGATCGCCTTTCTGTGAGTGTCCACTGATATACCTATCTATCCATCCCCAACCTCAACGCCTTGTTGCTAGCTTATATATATATATATATATATATATATATATATATATATATATATATATATATATATATATATATATATATATATATATATATATATATATATATATATATATATATATATATATATATATATATTACAGAAAAAGGAAATAAATTTAGAAATATAAGCTAGCAACAAGGGGTTGAGGTTGGGGATGGATAGATAGGTATATCAGTGGACACTCACAGAAAGGCGATCCATGGCGACACCGGTGTCCACTGCTCTCGGAAGCTTTCGGATGAGAACCCTTCCTCAGCGGGAGAAAATCACAACGAGAGTTGTGATTATATCTATCTATCCATCCCCAACCTCAACCCCTTGTTGCTAGCTTATATATATATATATATATATATATATATATATATATATATATATAATCTTGTAAGGGTGCTGAGCGGCTTACTTCGGGGATGGGGTATTTCGGTGCGATCCGAGACGGTTACGCGAGGCACATGCATACGCATAGATGGAAAAATGATTTCATAAGGACGAAAATTGAGACCGTCGGGGAAAGGGGCGGCTGCTCTTTCCTCCGACTCCCGTTTATCATATGAATGCCACGGATGCCTCTGAAGGATGAGACCGCGAGTATAATGAAAGGTGTATGAATAAAAGACTTCTAAACAAAAATTCAGAGATACTTAAGTTTTCATGCATTCTTTATTCGAGAAAGTCAGTAAAAGTGGTATAATGGAATAACTAATGTGATATAAACTTGAATGAGGACTCTCTTGATGAAACAAACTCGAGCTTCCTAGCAGTGTCACAAAGTTGCCAAATTTTCTCGGAAGTATTACAAAAACGAACATTAACGAAGAGTTGGCGTAGCAAAATTTTAATTATCTAGGTAGTACGCTAGAGGAAAACGGGCATAGTAATAAAGATTTATGGAAGAGAATAGCGCTAGCTAATGAGGCGTTTATTAAAAGAAGGAAGCTTTTGACGGGGATCTTGGATAAGGATGAAAAGAAGAGGCTTGTGAATGGCTTGATATGGAGCTTAGCGTTGTTTGGGGCAGAAACGTGGATCTTCAGAAAGGAGGATGAGAATAGACTGTAGGCATCTGAGATGTGGGTATGGAGAAGGTAAGGTGGACGGAAAGAAAGACTGACGAGGAAGTGCTTGAGATGGTGGGCGAGGAAAGGAAGCTTCTGGATGAAATCAGGGATAGGCTGGGTAGGTGTCTGAAGGATGTAATGTGGGGCGATGGGTTCCTCAAGAGAGTGATAGGGGGATGGATGTTGAGCAAGTGGGGAAGAGGAGGAAAGAGAATAAGTTTTGTGGACGGGGTGAAGAAGTGTAGGTCGCTTGTTGAGGCGGAAAAGAATATACTAGATCGGCACCTGAAAGTATATAAAATCGGAAGGAGATTCTTGGACACTCTACAAAATCTACCTTAACCGGTGGAATACTAAAATGAATAAATATAATTTTGCAAATCATGGTGAACCTCCTTGTGCAGGAACACTGTTCCATCCTTCCCGTAATTGCCATTATCTAATACTCAAACCGCTTCCGAATAGGATCGCCCTTAGTTACTGTTGTAGCGTAAAAACAGGAACACTTTTCTCTCAAACACCTTTATTTTCTTCAGAAGCTCTCAAGTACACTTCTTGGTCCCAGCTCTATAAGTCAACAATCCCCACCTTATTTATCAACAACCTCATGACAACCACATAAACGAAAACATAATTAAACTACAAAATAAACTTATATAAAATATAAACGTCAGACGTTACACTGTCCTTTGAACGACCTCCATCAATTAATACTAGTGATTGAAAGCACCTGTCAAAATTTAAGGATAAAGATCACGTCTTTACTCTCATGAGCACCATTATATGATATCTATTACGCCAAGGCTTGCGTTATGGACTTGCGCAATTGCTCCCATGGATGCAGGGCGTTTGAGACATTTTTTGCAGGATAAAGGAGAAAGTGAGACTAACTGAAAAGGCTTAGTATGGGGAATGAAGGGAAAACATTTCTAGAGGAGATTAGTCAGAGTTGTAGCGGGCGATTGGGACGGATATCTACCTATTTATACGAAATACCGTGAAAGATACCTATTGAGAGTATGTCATGGGGTGATTCCACAATAAGCGTGCTGGACTCTTTCCAGTTCTAGGTCCTCAAACGCTTCCTTGACCACTGGCCGTGGACTACAAAGCATTCCGGAGAGCAATGCACGATAAATCAGGAACAATGAGACCGATTCATTTATGTTTTCTATATACTCGAAAGCGGCGGAATACTTCGATAAATTCTCATCAACCAAGACTGCCGTTGTCACAAATGGTGAATTATGGAATCGAATAGAAGGAGAACAAAAAAGAAGAGAAGTTGTAGGAAAAGACTAATCTGATAATCAAGAAAAACGTAGAAAAATACTTTTCTATGGCAAGATATCGTCATCAAAAGCAGACAAATAGTAATTTTTTACATAATTTCCTTAAAAAAATTCTGAAAAGTAAATTAAAGCTTAAATTTAACAACATAAGAATAAAAAAAATATTTTGTAATAATGAGGGTTGACGTTTCTTAAATATCCTAGTGTGATTGTGAATTTTTTTTACAGTGAATAGTACCCTGTTCAACTGTTGTTTGTTTGTGAACAGGGAATATTATATTCATTTAACATTGATATTACACGTTCTAACGCTCAGTGCGTAGGTTAGATACTTTTATGTATTAGTGTTGCTATTGAAAGCACTCGATCACAGCAAGCTGTGTTCACCAAGAAGTTTATTGAACAACTCCTCGCAACGCACATACATAGATGCACAGATACTTAGCAACGCACTTCAATATATAAAAACAAAAGAATATACAGCATACAACTGAGTCTTACACTATTGATATGAATGTATGTAGTGTGGCGGGCTCGCATGGCGAAGATTCGGGAAGTGGTCCCGTCGCGTCCGAGGAAAGACAACAGAGTCAGGGTCGCCGAGCATTCGACAGGCCGTCGGCCGAAGGAATGTTCCAGAAGGATGGCTCCTAAAAAATGCGGGGCTAAGCCGTGAACGGGGTTGTGTCAACGGGAACGGGAGTGTGTCTGTTTTACCCAACTGTGTTGTCGCTCAGGCTCGTCCCAAATAAATCTACTTCTTCCAGAGAAGTAGCGCGAGTAGATTATTTTCAACCCACGATACATCGACAAGACACTGATCCATGCCGAAAATATGGGGTAATTAGGGGCCGGACGATGTCGAAGGTCGTGAGAGAGGTAAGTATATTGTTAAGCGCGGAAGGGTAAGAAAGTTAATTGACTGAATGGAGGGGATAAAAATAGGTAGAACGCCCTCCGAAATGAAGGAAGAAATATTACTGATAGATAGGGCCATACTCATGTAAAAAAAGATGTCTCATTTTCGATTAAATCTACCGGTTGGTTATTTAATAATAGTAATTTATTGTTTGGGCCTGTATTACCCAGAGTATAGAAATATGTACTGTAACGTTGTAAATATAGACTCATTGTCAACTTTGGGTCATAAACAATATCCACATGGAAGGCCGTCGCTAGGGACGCCAATTGGATGTAAACAGTTAACAATAGGGAAAAGCGGGACGCGAGAAGGTAACAATAAGTGGAGGGAGAAGGGACCTGCCGTTGGGAGCAGACGGACGCGGGGTGTGCGAAAGGCGTGATAGTTTTTATATCCCGTATCGAGGAGTGAAAAGGGATCTGCCGTGAGCAGCAGACTGCGCCCGCGGAAGAATAGGACCTTATGGTTTGTGTCCCGCCGTGAGCGTGGAAAGGTTCGCGTGAACAAGAGGAAAGACGAGAGGCCAGAGATTGGGAGTGCCGCGAGCCTGAGAGAGAGGAGGGTGACCTTGGCGCGGTGTTGGATAAGTGGAAGAAATTTTGATTAATGAGATTGCATGAAGCTTGGTGCACGCTGGACCAATTATTAGAGTTGACCTTGGGTTATATATGTATACATGTGTGTATAGTTGTATGTAAATTGGGCCCAATAACCTTTTGAATTGAATATATCCTTATAAACTTAAGACTGAAATTGGTGCACGCAAATTATTTTGTGTTTTAAAATATCTTTATAAACTTAAGACTGAAATTGGTGTTCGCGTTTTAATTGTGTTTTACAGTACCTAATCCTGTCCTACATCTAACATTATTTTCGGTTTTTTACATCATTTCATTCATTGTCCGAGTGGAGCTAATCAAACCTTGACCTTTCTCACACCATTGCTGTGGTGCAAGCTGTGAATGATACGGAAAACGCCCAGTGATAAAAAATGAAATGCCTCAGGGATACGTATCTAATAACCAAAATGTGGGCTTCACAGCTGTCAATTCCATTAATGGAAGTGATGCTGGAAGCAGAAGAATTAATCATCAATCATGTAAAGCAACTACGTTGCCTCATAAACTCGAGGTGACAGCGGAAGGGCCCAGGTGACTAGTTGATTAATTTAATCGTAGGGAATGCAGAATTGAAGGCATTGATCCGAAACACTGAACACGATTGGTCCGTTTTTGGGATGTCAGGCTCAGACAGGTAGTGGAGGACTTATTCTCTTGGTTTCGCTTTTTGAAAATCGTATCTTTTCCAATTATGACAAATAAAGTGCGTCGCGATCAGATGAATGGACAGAAGTTGGATTATCTGCTACCATGACATGAATTCCAATATGTTGATGTAAAAATTAGAGCAGTGAAGCGTATAAAAGCTTTAGTGGATAATTACCGTATTTTCTATCAATTTTTAATGAATAAAGAAATTAGCTAACTGGGTATGCTTAAAACAGTAAATGAACGGCTGCTGAAATAACTTAAAATGTAATTAATAAATTTAATAGCTAATATTCATTCTACCCAAATACTTAATGCTCGATCGCCATGAAAAGTTCAGTGTAAAATTTACTCATAACCCGTTTCAACCGTCTTCTCTGCCTCCTCCTGAAGATACTATTCCTTACCAACAAGAATTTACCTTGCCTTTTTTCCATTGAGATCTCTACCATACTTCTCCATCCTCAAATCATAAGAGCATATAGCGTATCTTAATCCACTTTTCTTTGCATCGTCATTTGTTTATTACATAAAATAGAGGTTATAAAAAAATATTGTATTGGTCTGCGATAGCTCTCCACCTCTCCCTATCCTCTGCCATCCTCTTCATTTCCGATAATCGTCCACATCCCATGTTCTCCAGTATCTGCTTCCAATGCTCCATTCCAGGTCCTCCTCCTAAACGTTTTCCCCTCTATCATCCCATCATTAATCATCTTCGTCAATCCCTCATGCCATAGTAGATCACCTATTTGTCTGCTCATCTTCTCTTTACTGTTCTCCTCCGTCTCCGTTCTTCCTTCACTTATCTCAGTACCTCTTGGTTCATTACGCGTTATGTTTGGCTTATATCGCACATTCTTTTATAACTCCGCCTCTCAATAGCCTTCTCCGTTTATGCCACAGCTCATGTCCCGTCGCTATGCAGAAACGCACTTCACACAAAGGGGTCAACTCGATTTTTCCTCAATACTATATGGGCTGGGTTTAAAGAGTTTTTTCTTACTATTAACGGCAATATTTACTCTAAATATTCCACGCCGTGTTTTTTTTGGAACTCCTTATATCTGAAGTTATTTTGGTTCTTAATCATTCAAACTTTTTCTCATGTTTCAGCATATCTCAGTCCAATATAATCCTCGAATCCTGATCTCCTCCTCTGTTAGCAACTAGGACTTTCTATAACACCCTTAATCCATTAAAAATCGTCGCCAGATCTCTCTTCGCTTTCTTGTATGTACATGGTTTTTGTCGTTCATTCTCCTCATGCCAAACATCTCTTGAGCATACAGTATTCGCATGATGCCGAAACTCATATAGGAAGAACTTTCATGAGTGAAGGGAGGAAAAGAATGGGCAAAATGAAAGGCTGAGTAAAGGTGAGGTATATGTAGTACAGATACTATGATAAGTGTAAGTAATTGGGGTTAAATGACGAAAACTCATGACAAACAACCTCATTCTTGAGTTTTGGCCATAAAATACATTTCTCAATGCCTACGTTTTGCTAGAGTTTTTGGCCTCTTCAGGGCATTGAAATCAGTAAATATGAGCCGTCAAACAAAGCAAATGTCAACTCTGGTTAGCAAAGAAATTAGGTAATAATTCCGTCATGAAACTTTTAGTTTCTCTTCTCCTTGGCGCTGTGAGAGAGATTTTCTATGTATTACGATTCATGTTCACTGATTTGAATGCCCTTGGAGATGCCAAAATATTTGGCAAAACGTCGGCGTTGAGAAATATTGACCCTTAACTCATGATTATCGTTCTTAAACTCACATGTTTAAATGGTCAAGAAAGTCCACATTGATTACTGGAGAATAACAATACAGTCACTAGCGTTATGTCATCGTATTGATATTGATATGGTGCAGAAACGTGGACCCTCGGAAAGGAGGACGAGAATTGGCAGCAGGCATTTGAGATGTGGGTGTGGAAAAGGATGGAGAAGGTGAAGTGGACCGAGAGGGAGACTAACGAGGAAGTGCTTGAGATTGTGGGCGAGGAAAGTAAACTTCTGAATGAAATCCGGGTTAGGCAGGGTAGATGGCTGAAGGATTTAATAAGGGGTGATAGATTTCTGAAGAGTGTGATAGAGGAAAGGATATTGGGCAAGCGGGGAAGGGGAAGAAAGAGAATAGGATTCATGGACGTGATAAAGAAGGGTAGATCGTATACTGAAGCGAAAAAGGATATACTAGCGCGAGATATGGCCCTGAGAGTTTAGAAAACCGGAAGGAGATTCTCTGACATTCAATAAAACCTACCCATAACCCGAAAGAACACATAAAAATAGGTGTTTGGACATTTTCACGAAGGCCATATATGCCATTTTCATTATTGTATCTATAATTTCATATTCAGGACTCACATCACATAATTTAAACGGTAGTGAAAAACTTATTTGCAATGGAAGGTATACTTTTGGCTTCACATTATTTCATGGCATATATTTTTCTGCGAATTCTAATCGTGTAGAAAACCGGGAAGAGAGTATCGACATTCAATAAAACCTACCTTGGCCGGTAGAACCCTTTAAAAAAACATCGTCAACGGTGCAACGTCAAATAAAGACATCACTGCTAAAATGCGATGGACGGAAAGATTGCTGCCGAGTCAAGTAGGGAAGTAAAAATGCGAAGAGTACCTCAACTCCTCCTAGTTGGAGATGAGAGCGGAATTGATGGACGGAATGCGAAAGGGAGACGCCGGGAAAGTGAGAAAGTAATGGGGGGCCGTAGTAATATAATGGCCCGTGGTGAGAGGCTGGTGTTATGACGTGGGCGGCGATAAGAAAGAGAACGGAGCCTTCCTCATTGACTCATCAAGGAAGACCACGGAACCCACCGCTGAAAGCCTTCTTTTCCACTCTCTCTCTCTCTCCATCTCGCTCACCCAATTTTAACTTCCCACTCACCGGCCGGTGCTCTTGAGTGCCTTTATTAAGGGGCGCAGGAGAGAGTGAGAGGGCGTTTAAGTGCTCCTCAAGACATTTTACTCCGCCGCCCAAGGTTTCGATTCCCTTCTCTGATGGGGCAGTAGTTGTTTTTTTTTACGCTGGAGCGAAATCTATTTCGGGCTTTCAAGTACTGCTCTCAGTTCCCTCTCTTGGATGACCTTGTCGCCTCTGTCTTGTCCTCTGCCTTACTTTGTTGACGCGAACGAGCGGACTCTTTTTCGCCAACCGACCTGTGAATTTTTGCGAACCATCCTATGGAGGAAAAAATGTGTCCGTCTTTCCTGGGATTCGAACTAAAAACTGAACTCCACCAAATTCACTCACATAATACAGGTGGGGGCCCCTAGAGACTCAGAGGTTACATGCTAGGTTTAGGTTGCTTGAGAAATTCAGAACTGGCGTGTTCCAAAGCAACACATAGAATATTATCATGACGCCAGACTACATTTCTAGGTCTTTCAGAAGCGATAAAATGAGAGAAATACATTTCCAAACAGATAGGTACAATAACTCGTCCTTTCCGCGCACAATAAGCAACCAAAATAAAAACTGACCTCCGCTAAATACTTTCCCAAAATACACGTCACCATGTCACCTCCCAGAACCTTATTCCGTACCACTCTACACGGCTGGTGTCCTAACACCTTCTGCCACACGCCCATGCGGCAGCTAGCAGGGTATTTTATAGATGTAAATGAATCATCCCCCCACATATCCCTTGCAATGGCTCGGATGATTTTTCCTATGCGGTATTTTGAGCACTTCTGTGCAATTTTGGATAAATTTGAACTCATTATTCAGAGAATAATAAACAGAGGAATATCTATCACCAAATATCCTACCTCGGGATTGATATGATGGATGACTTTGGGACATGGGGTTCAAAACTTTCAAATGCTGTGGAACGGTGAAGGAAGGTTGTTAAACGCGAAGAGTCAGAAAAGTTTACTAATAGCTATCAGTATGAGCCGGGTATAGATACTATTACTGCTCTCGTAAGGCGAAACTATCACTCTTGAAATGCGCTTGATGGAGGATAATCACCAAATATCCTACCTCTGATCTTTATGGTTGAAGATTTTTGGACATGGGCTTTGAAACTTTCAAATGATGCGAAACGGGGAAGGAAGGTTGTTTGCTGTTAAGAGTCAGAAAACTTTACTATTAGCTCTCAATATGAGCGCTTCGAAGAGTGGAATGATATACCACAACCTGCCCTCCCGTTTAGTTAAATCTCATAATGAGACCTCAAGATAGGCTCTTGGGTGAAGTCATAGCGACAAGTGATTTCAACCACTTCCCTTGGGGGTTGGCTTTGTGTCTTTTCACGAAGTAGTTCGGTTGCTCTGTCTCACTCTCTCTAATTGCACTCTTCCTTCCGTCTTTTTCCTTTTCCCACTTAAATTTCAACCCCCCTTATAGCCACATAGATTTTGGCCAGAATCTTTTGCGAGAGCTACACCCTCAGAATCCCACGAATGGCTGAAATAGTTCTATATTTCCCGGAAAGGAACGTCTGACTGAGACAGGAATACGGTGTCATTGTAGCCTTTTCCAGGTGCCGTTTACCATTTTGGTATTTAAGAGAAATTGTTATAAATTTAATATTCTGATTTGTAAGCCCAAAGTATAATTTGGTATCTCATATTTTTCTCTAAGTTTACAGTGGTAGCGAAACGTGGTGAAAGTTGCGCGGATGAGCATTTACAGTGGAAGATTCATTTTCCAATGAACTGACTCCACACCGGGAGTTAGGTGGTCTCCGTGTTCATCCATCGGTGTTTTCAAAGTCTAAAATACTTATTTCCAACTTTATATTCTTCCATGGCCCACCTTTCCGAAATGCACAGTGACGGATGTCAACTTGGTGGAAATTATTTCTGATTTCTATTTATAGAGCGTAGTAAGAATTTGAAGATTTTACCTATTAAGATCAAATGAACGAAAATCAACCTATTATCAAGGGTGATACTCCACCAGCCTTACGTGAGTATCAGTTATATTTATCACTTTACAGCCATGTATATTCTCACTTAATAATGATAATTTAATTTTCTTTTAAAAATAATTTAAAAGAGAGGCTAACATTCCGGGCCAGAAATAACTGTGCTTTTGAACACTCGTTTTTTTCCACGTTTAACAAGTAGTAAATATTGTTCGGCGAATTGTGTGAGAAGCCATATTTTCTGATGTTGAAATATCATATAGTGAGAATTTAGACCATCCGTAGTAGAATTGCATTTTTAATTTAATCATTTGGAATTTTTTGACTCGTTGGCATATATATTTTCCCCTTTATTTTCGGTTATGGAAAAATTTGCTATGAGTAATCGGATTTTTCAACATTTTCAACTTGGTACTCTTGCGTATTACACAAGATTTATGATTGCCATTTAGGCAGCTAAATCGGCAGATTTAGGGTGGACGCCATCTTGAAGTGTGTCCCAATTCGTTAGGCATCATGGGGGAGCGGATTTGGGTGCCTTTCTCGGGGGTGAAATTTAGGGTAGATGGAGTTTATCCTAAATCCGCCTCTATATTGACTTTCCCATCATGCAAAGCGCTGCATGCGTCGTACAAGGAAAATCGTACACAAGGAAGTAGTTGAAAAGTGGCAAACATGGCCGGAAAGTATTTTGTCTGTAAGTGAAAGAATTCTCTAATATTTCGCAACCCAACACCCGACTACAAAAGAATAATTCTACTTATTACACTTTTAAAAAAACGAATTTAACCCCCAGAACATCTACACTAACTTAAATACCCCGAAAACTAAAAACTAACGAATCTCCAAACAACGAAATGGATGAAAATAATTTTATTTCACTTCCCAAATCTCACAACGCATACGAAGGTAACCAAAGGTGCCAAAAATGTCTTAATTACAGGTTTCATTTGTTTCATTCAGTCCTTTATTAATTACTCATATGTTTTTCATTCGTTTTCAGCTCGGTAGACGGCAACACTAGCGAAGGATGTCCCAAATCAAGCTCCCCTAGCGAAAGGCCTCTAAATATTTAGGTAGCTAACGGCATCCTCCCTAATGCCTAACGAATTGGGACACGGCTATACTTTTTATCCGTAGGAAAGTTGCAAATAAGGTATCACAAACGGGGCGATAGCTTGAATTAATGAAGCTTCAGCGCTATCAACCCCACCTCCATCAGCCTCTCGTCGACTGGTCTCTCGCATGAATTGACTCTTCGCCACCGATCTCAAAGGGGTGCTTGATCATAATGCAACTGGTCTCAGAGGTGTCTTTAGCACGCATCATTGCAATACCCTGGGTACTTTCCACAGCGGCGTTAATCACGTGGAAGTTAAGTGCTTTAAACATTTGGCAGCTCAAACTGAATGTAGTTGAGAGGTGAAACAGTCAATTTACTTGGTTACTTTTTGGAGATGGCTGATGACCTTCAATATTTTCGCATTCAAGTGAAGGTGGATCCGTTTTTAATGGAAAGTATTATTTGATAAGTGTATGGAGAGTCGGACACTTGTTTGTTGCGAAGGGAGGATGCACGTAGACTGAAGGCGTTTGAGATGTGGGTGTGGAGAATGATGGAGAGGATGAGCTGGGTGGCTAGAAGGACGAACGAGGAGATATTGATATTGTTAGAGGAAATCGGTGGCGAAGGTTTTGAGGAGGCTAAATAGATGAATGGAGGACGTTTAGAGGGGAGAACACTGGGGAAGCGAGGAAGAGGATAAGAATTGTGGACGGAATAAGTATAAGAAGACGATATGAGGAATTGAGGGGGGATCTAATTGTGAATCACGAATTGGAGAGAAATCGGAACTATATGCTACAAATTAGGACATTAGAATATGTGCTGTCCAAAAACCAGTTATTCAGCTAGTTGAATACTCAAATGAGATATAATTAGGGAGGGCGGAGATGAACCCTGTGCTAGCATTAGCATAGGTACTCAGAGCGAAAGGAGCCAAGAGGTCCACAATTCAACGATCACTCCGATGGATGAAACGCTGTACGTCTGTACTGGAAGTCCTCCCCACAAATCACCAGGTAGAGTATAGTATTAGCAATGAGTACAGCAGAAATTCCTGCACTGCGTGCCTTCCCGTTTCAACTCATCGCAAAGTGAGACCTACAGGTGAAATTTAGGTAAAAGTGATTCCAAGGACTAATTTTAATCACTTGGTTTGCGCATGTGTACCCCATGGAATTTTAGCGAACAGATTGGGTCCCATGCCTTCTTTTTCCCTTCACTCCCTCCATCTCGACCTCCCCTCCTCGCTGCACAGGTCTGAACCAGCAGCATTTGTGAAAGCTATATGACCGTTTCACTGAAAAGCTTCCGCCACCACCGGAAAGCGAGTCTGGGCCCCTGGATGGAAAAATATTCCAGCTTTCACTCGAATCCGATACTCATTGGATCTCATCTATTCAAAAATTCCTGTCATTTATTATGTTTTACCCTGTGAGTCCTAGATCTCTGGATAGGCCCTATATTGATTTATTTCAAATCTGCCCCGTCTCAGCACCAAACTGCCAGAGGTTATTGTTGGTCCCGAACATTTTCCCTCATTTTATTTAAATAATGCTTTCTGCCCCCCTTTGTGTCATTCCAATCATAGGTATTGATGACACCTTATATTTACTTAATGCGATAGATGGAAGATTATTAGGCAAGCGGGGTAGAGGAAGAAGAAAAATAGGTTTCATGGACAGGATAAAGAAGGGTAGATCGTATGCTGAGGCGAAAAAGGATATACTAGAGGAAGATAGGCCCCTGAAAGTGTAGAAAACTGGGAGGAGATTCTTTGACATCCAAGAAAACCTACACTAACCGGTAGAATATTATTTAAAAATCGCCAATTCCGAAATAAATCGAGCTATAGCATTTTGCAAGGATCTCAGTTACAGAGTGGCTCATTTTTTAATTTTTTAATCGGAATTTGGATTACAACCTCTCAAATTGTGCTCAGGGTAATAAAAATACCATATGAATTTGAATACATATGTTGTCAAACAGACATTGTTCAAGTGGTATAAATACAATGACGCACAATCTTTCCAATTGGAGGAGAAAAACATTTTCTGTGGGTAACGTGCCAATTTAAAGTTCTTTGGGGCCAAAAGTCACTCCATTTTGACGAATGTGCCAGAGTTTTTTTGGCTCTGCAGGGCTTTTGACTAGGCGCGTCATCATGGAAAAAATTTTTCGCCTCCAATCGGGAAAATTGAATGTCAACTAATCGAGCTGATTTTTTTTGGGTATCCTCTCTACTCCTCAAAGCATAATTTGAAAGGTTGAAACCAGAAATCCGAGAAAAACTAAAAAATAAGACAAAACGTAATGTCTACACCTACATATTACCCTACGAGACGCCGCATGGGTGTGTGGCAAGGGGTGTTAGGATACCAGCCGCGTAAAGAAGTAAGGGATAAGGGTTTTGGGAGGTGATACTCTGACGTGTATTATGGAAGTATATTTAGTGGAGCTCAGTTTTAATTGAGTTCACTTATTGTGCGCGAGAAGAACGAGTTCTTATACCTAGCTGTTTGGCAATGTATCTCTCTTATTTTATCACGTCTGTCAGACCTAGAGATGTAGTGAGGCGTCATTATAATATTCTCTGTGTCTCTCTTAAACACACCAGTTCTGAATTTCTCAAGCAACCTAAGCCTAGCGTGTAGCCTCCGAGTCTCTAGGGGCTCCCACTTTAATCTCTGTATAAGTCGTGGAACACCATATGTTCGGTTGTAGCAGATTTTTTATGAAGCGCGCAGCTTTAATTTGTGTTTTATTATTTTTTTGGTTAAATCTTTATGGCCAGAGTCCCAAATGCTCGCGGAGTATTCGAGGTGTGACCTAACCAGAGCGAAGCAGTTTTTCTCTTGGACTTTTTCATTCAAGGACCTTCCTATTATTATGCGTTTTATTCCTATTATTTATTTTTTTTATTCCTATGCGTTTTATAAATATTTATGCGTTTATTCCTATTATGCGTTTAACAAATTCTAGTTTCTTTAATGCTGTGCCGCATATGTTGTGCATGTGTGTTCCCTACGATTTATCAGAAGTTAAGGTAATTCCAAGGTATTAAACGTTATCTGAAGATTTTATGTGTACTTCACCCACAGTGTAGGGATGGCATTTGTGTGAAGACTTTCGCAGAAAGAGAACTGTAGTGCGTTTGCTGATATTTAATTCTAACCCCCACTCCTGGCACCATGAATGAACGTTGTTAAGGTCCGATGACATAACTTCAACGTCCACGTCTTCACATATTTCACGGTATATAACTGTATCGTCTGCAAATAAACTTGATTTACTGCTAACTCAAGAACTTAGGTCATTAATATAAGAAATGAATAACAGAGGGCCGATCACGCTTCTTTGAGGAACACCGGATGTGACTTCAACCTTATCAAAGTTTAAACCATCTCTAACAGCTATTTGTCTTCGATCATTGAAAAAGTCCTTTATCTTATTCATATCCCTAATCATTAAAGGGACCATATTCGAATTATACGTTTTCATTTCTGCAGCTGTAGAAATTATGAATTGAATATTGTATGATTAATTTTACAGTAAGATTCGTTGATGTAAATTTGAGTTCAGACAATCTTTTTCTTCGTTTATTTCTTTCATCGTGCATTTTCGTCTCTCTCTTCCGAAGTGAAGTCGTTTGACGTATTCGGAAACAGTGTCCCCTCGAGAGATTATGCGTACTGCTATCACCGATCTGCAGGCGTCATAATCATTGTTAGATACGGGATATGTATTGAGAAAGCTCGGGTTTTGCGCCGGAGCCATAGCTTCGTATGAGTAAGGTGTAGGCGTGACGTCCTTAGTGTGCAGGTGGTGGTGTGATATAATCCCTGATGCGAGTGGTTCCCAACGTATCCATGCAGGTGGATAGGGTGGTGGAGATCCGGCATGCATGAGAAACATCATTCTTAATTCACTCCCGACGCCGAGCTCCCGAATGCGCAGAATGTTGAGGGAGGTGTAACGGAGGGGGAGAGATGGGGGTAAATATTTCAATGGGCTTGTGGGCGAGGAGGATTGGGCGGCGTTTCAGCCCCGCGTGTTTATCGTCCAAGTTGGCCAGATTTGGTGTCGACCTTGGAACCAAGGTATTGTTCTCCTATTCCACCTCTGCACTGCGGATGGGTTTCAAAGAAGCTGCCCTTCTTGCCGTTGTTAATTTCGGACAATATTGACCCAATCTCCGATTATCATATAGAGCAGAGTTACCTAACATCTATTTTTCCAATAGCTCCTACCTCCTTCATGTCTATTTAGGTTTTCTAAATCGCCCCAATGAAGTTTTAAATTGGAAAATACGAGGTGCCATCCATTAATACCGCCTGATTGGTTGGTGTATGGACAGTACTTATTCTAGCTCTTACTACACCACAGAAATAAAACACAAAAACACGGCCAGAGTATCAATACATCAGTATCATCAACAGGTGCAACCTAAGGTCGTGAACTTTTATTATATATAGGAGGAAAAAGGGTCGACCTTTGCACCTGATGATGATACTAGTGTATTGAAACCCAGGTCGTGTTTTGTGTTTCATCTCTGTGGTGTAGTAAAAGTTACAATTAAATATAGATGTGGGAATATACCACAAAGTTACCGAAGATATTGTTTTATAAGCACTTATTCTGATTTCCCAATTTGTGGCATTTCGTTCTGTTTTCCCTCGTATGCGTGATCCACCATTAGATCCCTCATAAATTCCTCGCATCTTTTTCCTCTTCATATTTCGCACAGATTTTTGATCATCCTCCTTCTTTTTCCACGCATCCCCAATTCTCCACCGTCTATTACCCTCTTTAACATCTCCTCTCTTTTCAAAGCGTCCTTAAGCCATCTCTCCTGCTTTCTCCAAAGCTCCACCAATAGCTTCCTCTCCTCTGCAACGTTATCCAGTACATCCTGGTTCGTCCTTTAGTTCTCAAAATCCTCACGTTGCGTATGAAAGTGCTAATACTACAAAAAGCCACCGATTGGCACTTTATACATCCTCCGTGCTCTGGTAAGCCAAGCGGTTTAACTTTTTTGATGAAAGGATCTATCATTTATGAAAACTATTACATCGTAACAAGTTGCTTGCGGTGACGAATGTGGGGGAGTCGGGGTTTAGTTTTGCTTCAAACTACCGGGAAAAGCGTCACGGAAACGCATAAAATATTGAGGCCAGCATAAAGAAACGATGGATTTACTTAAAGCAAAGCCTATGTATGGTTTATACGCTTTAATTATGGTTGAGTGTTGAATAATTATGATGAACGTTCAGGTCGACCCTCAGCCAGTATGACGACGAAACATTTCGCTGCTGACCGAGCTACGCTCATGAAAGGTCACAAACGGGCCATTATTCTACATTATGGGACTATCGTGTGGCACATGCCAGGAGATTTGTCCAACGTTCTCAACATGAATCGCATGGCGGCGAAGTTCGTGCCGCGGATGCTAAGGGATGAACAGAAACGCCGTCGCGTGTTAGTCTGCAGGAACCTAAAGCGACTGATTCAAAAGACTCAGGATTCCTTGCAATCGTTGTCACAGGTGATGAAAGTGTTTTTTACATGCTTGCGACCCTGAAAGCAAACAGCAATCTTCTCAATTAAAGAGTCCGTCTCCACCCCACTCAAATAAACTCGAAAAGTCAAGAGCTGTGTCAAATCGATGCTCCTCTGTTTCTTCGACATTGAAGGATTTATCCATTAAGAGTATATCCTTCCTGGTACGACGGTGAATACGTTGGTCTGCTTTGATATCCTGAGATAGTTGAGGGTCAAGGTAAGGAGAGAACCTCCGGAAAAATGGCGTGTGGGTAATTGGCTCATTCATCACCGCAAAGTAAGACCACATGCTGCTTATATCGTGCCAAAAAATTTCTTCGTATTTTCTCCTCGATGAAATGCAAGATGAAAAGACAGGAGGCAATTGAGGAAATCACTTCGGAATCGCTGGTGACGCTTAACCCGCTCACAAAAAATATTTTTATAATGATTTCTATAATTTTAAAATGTGCTGGAAGCGGTGAATGCATTTTAAATAGGAAGGCTTCGATGGTGATAAAGATGAATATGGTTCAGGTCTGGTGTAATTTAATCTCTGGAAGAATTTTGTGAACTTTTGGGTAGCAGCTTACGTATACTCTCTTTCTTCAATGGGGTCATAGTGCCTGATACTTCCTTGCCATATATTCACTCTTAGGCTTTGACGCCAGTAATTTTAATGTCACCTATTAATAGAGCCGAGGCTTCGAGGTTTTAGAAATCTCTGACTTTAATTCCATGGCTTTCTGCCCTCTAAATTCTAATGTTCGCCTCCAAGAGGAAAACTTAACCCCTGTTACAAATCCTTGATATTAACATATTATAATTTCACTTAGAGGAAATTGATAATTTAACGAATCTTGCATGAGTAGTCATCGTTTAGTGACGGCGTTTGTTGAAGACGTTACTTCCGGTGTAATAACTTTGAGGCTGCCTAGGCTGTTCAAAAGCATATGAGTATAACGAGAGTGCCAATGACAATTACTTTTCTTCCCAATTCGAAAATTCCTAGTTTTATGTGCCATACTTGGTATGGTGTCCGAGAGCTTAGGGTTAATGCCTAAGGCTTAATGAAAATTCTGTTGAAGAAGTTGAAAAAAATCTTGCCTGTTTCCCATGTCTGTCACGGAGGGTGGTCGCCAAAATCAGTCAATCCTTTCCCCTGAATTTATAATAGGATAGAATATTTACTGATTGTTCTGGGGTCACGCCCCTTAAGTCCAAATAAATAAATAAATAAATAAAACATAGTAATGTGATTTGGAGAACAAAATAAATAGTATAGATGGCAAAGAAGAATGTCGTAAGGTTGTGTGAAACATTAAACTTTTAAATAGAAATTGCACTCTGCAAATAATCATCAGTTTGCAAGTGTGCGAGGTGAAGTGCGAATTATTACATATAATGAGGATATAAATTCAGCAAACAAGTTCATGAAATAAAGATACAACTACAAGATTAAGAATCGTAAAGTAATTCATTTTAATATTTCATTTTGAATGTTAAGAGAGAGAGAGAGAGAGGGGTTATTTTTAATATGCTTTGGTGGATTATTCTTCAGACGACACGCTGTTATGATAAATGAATTTTGGAGCATAGTTGACGTGTGACTAGGAAAGTATATATTCTCTGATTCAAATGTTTCATATTCAAAGGCCTTGATATGTACCATTTTCTCTCTTTTATATGATCACTGTGCATAATGTTTTACCTGGAGACGAATGTACTGCTATAAAGACTGCAGGGCTGATGCTCTAGTAACCTAAAAGGATAATTTTTTGGAATATCAAAGGGATCTATTTTTCGTGTACTTTTAAATTTTTATTCAGAACGGCATTCGTGAGCCATAATCCTGCCTCAAAGAATTTTGCTCTCCATGACGAGTCGTTAAAAGTTAATTAGTTTTTATGTTTCAGGTAATTACCTTTGCCAAATTAATGCGCAGCGCGCAGCTTCCCCTCGTATTTGGAGTTGAGACGAATTCCTGAGCCTCACTATCTTAGCTTACAGCTTAGAGCTCCGCTTCGTCAGCTACAGTAGGAAAAAAAATGGCAATCGCAGGAGGTCAGGGTATTAGACTGGCTCCTTTGATCGTCGGGGGAGGTGGGTATGGGATTATTCTTTTATTGGTCACCATTAAAAGGGGAAATAAAAAAAGGAGAGAAGGCAGCAGAATCCTCTTTTTCTCGTCCTCGACGGAATCTGGCGATGGTTGAGGCTGTCTTTTGTGTATCCCTCCTCCCGGTCATGGAGGCAACTTACACGGACGGGATTGCTTTTTTAACGGTGCCCCTCGAAAGTAGTAAAGGCGCATCTCGCGGAGATCAACAGGGGAAGATATATCGGAGACCCTGGTGGGAAGATGAAGAGGGGGTGTGGCAGAAGCCAGAGAGAAGCGAGAACGGCGGGGTGGGATTGTGGGTGGCGTGGGATCGGTCTGGAGGAAAGGAGAAGGATTACTGTCTGCAAAAAAAGCAAGATACCTGAGTTTGAGATGCTCTATCTTCCAAACGAGGAAACCGATTTCAATGCAGTAAAATTCATAAAAGAGCTTGTTTATTTCTACATTGGATGATGTTCTTTTCAAAATCCCCCGCTTGTTTGTATTTCCTGTACTTAATTTTTTCTCAAAAAATTACCCATTTTTTGCGCGTAAAATCCAGTTGTCCAACTTTGAGCGCTTGGGATATCCATAATTTTCGTTCCAACAACTTGCGATTTTAATATCAGAAAGCCAAATTTATTCCTAACTGTTTGCAGAAAACAAATTGTTTATATCTCTAAAATTAAACATTTTACTGTAGACAACGAAAACCTCTGCTAACTTCGAAACTAATGGCTCCATTGAAAGTAGGGGCGGGATGAGTTAAAGGTGAACTGAGGTCGTCCTCCGATAAGGCTCCTCTAGCAGCACTTTCTAGTCCCTCTCCCCCGCTTCTATTGAGGCTGCTCCTTCATTTTTTTCTTTCGTTCGAGTTTTTTTTCTCTCCCTCTCTCATTCCTTCGATCCTTCCTGAGAGATGAAAGCATCGAGGGATTCTGAGGGACTGGGGCCGAAGGAATTGGTGAGGAAGGACGCTAAATTGCCGCCGTCTCCTCCTCCTCCTCTGTGATCTCCTCGACAAGAGGATGAAGCGGCCTAAATCTGGTCCAAGTGGGTTCGCCTCCGGTGCGATTCGAAAAGCCGTCTGGTATCGCGCGCGGACAAAATACGCAGCCTTTGTACACAGACCGTTGGCAGATGGGATCTATTATTATACATTTGAACCGTGGTATTTATAAACTCATCAATTTTTTTTTTATCTCAAGGATACCTTGGTCAATTGGGAAATACACAGGCAAACTTTCAAAGATATTTATTTAGCACCAAAGAAATCAATCAAGAAGGAGTTCCATTTAACTTCGCCTGATGCCATTGAACCTGTGAAGTATTGTGTTTTAGAACTCAATAAAATTGCAATAATTATGTAATTTACTCTGACCAATTTGGGTAATATTATTGATTTTTGACCAAATAATCCCTAAGGTGAACAAGGGTGTTTTGCTGTCCACTTAATAGATACTGGAGGGGTACAGTCCGTGGTGTGAGATCGTCAAATAAAGGATACCTTCTTAATTTTGAAATTGTGTGGAAATTAACTTGATCAGGTAGAAGGATTTAGTCAATGGAGTAGTATTCATTGCGAAAGTGGAGATGAATATCATACGCAAACGATGATTTTAGTTAAATAAGGTAACGATACTGGAACTTATTTGGGCATGTTCAGAAGATTTTGCTTAGCTGTACCTCTTAGTATGGAGAAGAAATATAGATACATAGATAAATATGAGAATGCATTAGTTTTGTAAGATGTGAGCATGAGAAAGAATTGTAAAAAAACTCCTTAATAATGGGAAAGAAAGAGTGTGAAGTATTGTAAAATGGGATAGAAATTTCAAGGGAAGTTGAGGAGTACAAATGAGGTGTTTAAAAGAGTATACGATATGACGGTGTATGCAAGAGGCAGGGAAATTGACTTTTGACTGGAAATTAAAAAGATTTTTGACGGAATTAAGGAGAGATATGGAAGTTATGATGGCCATAAAGCCCGCTTTACGCGATGGTTACATCAGTGCTGAAAATTGATCTGGTCTTAGCATGATTAAAATCGTACCATATAAAGTGTGTGATATCACGATAGACGATATCGTTGCCGATAACAGATTCAAGTTCGATTACCAGTGCTGAAAAGAGAAATATGTGCGATAATTATTTTCCGTCCAATTCTTGGATCCAACGACCAATCACAAGCGAGCAGACGAGTCCAGCATTAGAGAATACCGATGGTGGAGTTGCAGTCTATCTAAATAATCTTCGGGAGAACTATGTGAACTATATTAGGGAAAAATTTTTTCTTGAGGCAATCGGAACTGATTTTCTGAATATTGCTTAAAATGATTTACAAACGGCAAAGTACATTTGCCAAAACAATATGGCACGATGTATTTACATACCGTACTTCAGCAAATTTCCGGAGAGCGCTACTTCACTTTGAAATCAGCAGCGTTCAAAGCTTACTGTGCTCTGTAAACGCAGTCTACGAAGGATCTAATTCGATTTAAGCCCTAAGTTTAATTCCGAATTATCTACATAGCTCTCTATACTAAATTCAGTGCTAAAACAAACTTTGCGTAAAACGATCTTAAAAGTCAGCGCACACATATCCTCCCGCCTCCGTCCGGCTTCCTTCCGTTTTTTTCCGAAGAGAGCGCATACTACATCGTCCGCCAAAACCGAACGACAATGGATTTGGGGCCGCAGTCTCCGGGAGAAGACGGACGAAAACCAGCGAATACTATTCCTCCCGGCCTCCGTCCACCTCCAACCGCCCGTCCGCATCCGCCAAATATTCTCGACCGAGAATTCCGGGCGGAGCGGACGGTGGCGGACGGAGGCCGGAGAGAATAGTATGCGCCAACTCACGGAATAACCCGTATTTCAGTTAGCCATATATTTTGGGAGGGAGGAAGCGGACGGAAGTGGGAGGATGAGTGTACGTTGTGCTTAAGAGAGGCTCCAGCGGGCAAACGGAGTGATTTTTAGGAGGTATATCTTAAATCCCAACGGTTGGTAATTTTTTGGAAGTGACCGACAGTTCAGGTCGCGGGAAATTATTTTTTTTTGGTAAAAAAACGGATTATTAAAGCATTAAAGCACAGCAGATACATCAGTCTACTCATAACAAATGAATGGAAGGGATACTCAGTTAAGTTTTCCTACCTACAGACAGTCTTGACTTGACTTTCATTTAATTTATACTGGGTTGGATGAGGCGCCCCTTCGTCTATCTTCCTCCAACACAGTGTTCTGTACTTGGACAGTTCTTCGCATAGCTCCCAAGTAGATATTGGGATTTCCTTTACCAGGATTTAAATCTGGTTCGTAGTCACAGGAAGCCAGTTTTCCAGCCACCAATTCTCACGGATCGAGGGAATCTGGAGATTCGAAGGTATTAAGACCAGGAAATGTCCAGGACTGTCAAATATGGTAATTTTCTGAGGTTTTTCTGCAATGGAGTAAAAAGAACCCCTCACATTTGTTTTTTTAGGCTATTCACTTTTATTCTTAAAGACGAAGCTTGCAATCGGGAGAGAAAGCTAAATATTTTTTAAATATATGAAAATAACTTTTATATCGGCGATTCATTGCTGGGCATTGAAAAGAACCACATTTATTAACCTAGTCAAAGCAGTCAAAGTACATCAAAACATTTCATTGTATCTTTTCAGCGTTATAAAAAATTATGACAGCTTGAAATAAAGAAAATTACCAATATAATGCAGATTTGGTTTCCTGTAATAATGCGAGCATGAGGATATGTCTATAGTCACGCACAGAATTGGAAATCTTTTTCCTCAGTCGAATTTGGATATAAAATATTTTCCACAAACGATCTTACAGTGTGTGTCTCTTTAGGCATATTGAATAACCTTTTTAAAACTTTGATTGGTTGTGACCCATATAAGCTGAAGCAACTGCATCCACTCGCCGCTTTGTATCAGAGTATAAGTTTTCCTTTTGATTTTCAGATGTGAAATATCGTACATAATTTTTTTCTCGTCGAAATTCAGAAAAGTCAGCTAACAGATACAAACAATTCAGTTATATTTTACGACGGCCAAAGCAAATGCATCAAATCTAGAGAATTCAAATGCGATATGGTACTTTTTCACAGTTTTTATTTCAGGTCGACCGGTTTCGTCACATAGGCGACATCATCAGGTCGCCTATGTGACGAAACCGGTCGACCTGTAATAAAAACTGTGAAAAAGTACCATATCGCATTTGAATTCTTTAGAATGGATTTTCACAAAGTTAAGCCAGAATTAATCGAGTTTATCATATCTAGGATAATCTATTCGTTGAATATATCTTCTTCGGCTCGGACCTTTTGGAAGTTGAGGTCATCCTTGGAGATTGCAAATCTTGATACCTCGCCTAAAATTTATTTGACTGACTTGAATGAAGCGTTTCATAACATTGTAGCAGGCAAGTTAACATTGAATAACAATAGGATATAATTTGAAGAGTAACGCTGGAGTTAATGTTTTATGTTAAATTTGTCTCTTCTTACTCTCGAAGTTTTCCTTACACATCTAATCTCTCTCGCTCTTCGTCAGACCTCTTTCGTGGTTCCCTCATTTCATTTTTACCTCCGTCGTTCTTCGATTATATCACCTCTCTATAGCGCCTAACTTCTTTTGAACTGCAGTTGTTATTGTTCAGATTTCACTGCCATCTAGTGACAAATCTCGCTCGAGCAATCTTAAAAGCTGTGACAGGAAAAATAATCTCAGGAGCGGGGGAAATCATAGAAAATTTTGAACTCAACCCTCTATGGACGAGCGAGTCAAATTTGTTACGTTTCAAAATCATTGACATATCTGCTTTCTAAGAGGCTTTTTCATCTAGTTGCAGCGCTAGACAGAATCTTAACGCTTCGGATTTAGTGTGTGGAAAGTTGCGTCTCTTTCGGTGGTTTGTCAAACGATTTGAATAGATGAATGTGTGACACTATTCACTGACTACAACGTGCCTGGTGGTGCTCTGAAATAATCAGTTTCAGCTGCCATATGAATAAAAATTGGGAAAGTTTAAAAAAGGTACGTTATGAACGTAATGTTGAAGTATACCCTATGTAAATATTTTTATGCAAAGAATTATTTAAATTATATGCATACAATACTAATAAGTCACATTCCAAAATAAATATTATCATCAAATAAATTGTAATTTTTTCAATTGCTTAAATGGTACTTTAAAAAAAATAATATAGTAGCCCTATTTTTCTCATGCTGATGTTTCATAATTCCGTCTAAAGAGGGTTAATAGTTGATACGCAGAGATCTAGGAAAGTAGATGAGACTAAAAATTAAATCGTGCGTTAAATTGGGTGTTCGCTGTTGAAGGACGACCCTCCTCAATCCCATCTTTAACTGTCAGAATACCCATGATTCTTGAGAGCTTTCGGTCGTTTTCTAGCTCGTCTCGATCCGGAAATTCCTCCTCGAAAACTCTTCCTCCCCTCGAAAAATAAGACGAGCAGTTGCGGAACCCGAATACGAGAGCCATGGTTGTTTGTTCAGGCGTTTGGACCGTAATGAAAACCCGCGCTGTCAACGACAGCGCCTTAAACCGAGCGCGTCGCAAGGTTTCGGATGTGGACCTTGACGCCACGAGACTGGTACGGTCGGGAGGGTAGGGAGGTATGTTCCAAATACACAATGGTTTTCCCTTCTGTGGCTCGAGCGTGCTCCATCGCCGTCTCTTCCGTTTCCTCCAGCTGCGGTTGAAGGGCTCCGATCTCCCCATTCGGCAAACATTCTCCCCCCCCCCCTGCCCGCTCCCAAAGACCCTCCCCCAAGTGGACCGGCTCATTTGCTGCGGGATGCTGTACCGGACTTCGGTATCCGGTCAGAGAGGGAAGTTAATGAGGGATGTTGTGTTTATCCGACCGATATGTGGTTTGCACCAAGTGATGTGAGTGGTTGTCCCATAATAGTGACGACTGAGGGTACTGACCGCCGTGGACTTGTGACGAATTGCGGAGTCGTCGACCCTGGACCAGTGACTAATGGCAGAGTCACGGACCCTACTCTCGTGTATCTGATAGGGGAGGCTATTGACGAGAGACTAAAGTCACCATGCATGGTACGAGGGTAGCCTTTTGAGTGTCGTGAATGAAGAAAACTATAAGAGGTACAATAACGCAATTTTTTTAATTGTTTTTCAAAGTACTCTCCGCGATAGTCAATGCACTTTTGCATTCGATGGAACCAGTCGTTATAGCATTTATTCCATTCCGAAGTAGGGGTAGTCAAAATGGCTGTTTATAGGCATCGACCGCTTCTTCAGACGTCTGGAAGCGCTTTCCTCGTAGCATATTCTTGATTCTGGGGAATGTGAAAAAATCATTGGGGCTTAAGTCCGGGCTGTATGGAGGATGATCAAGAACTTCAACGTTTTGCTGTTCCAAAAACGACTTTGTGACTCGAGCGGTGTGTGAGCTTGCATTGTCGTGATGGAGGGTAATGCGTCTATTTGGGTTATCTTTCCGAAGCTCGGCGATCACTTCTGGCAAACAAATGGTCATATACCATTGAGCATTAACTGTTCTCTGATTTTCAAGAGCAATCGTTGCTACATGCCCTGATTTGGCTACGAACGATGCGACCATTTTCTTGGCAACGCTGCGAGAGCGAACAACTTTTGTCGGTTTGAGTTCACTTTGGAAGACCCATACTGAAGATTGGCGTTTTGATTCAGGCTCGTAGCTATAGATCCATGATTCATCACCACTTACGATATTGTGAACGTGCTTTGATGCTCCTGAGTTGAATCGTTGCTGAGTATTTCGACACCATTTGACTCGAGCTGCTTTCTGTTCTTCTGTGAGGAGGTGCGGTATCCAGCGGAAAACCAACTTTTTATCACCTAACTCTTCGTGTAAGATCTTTTGAACTGAGGTCCCTGAGATATCCAATGATGCTTAAATCTCACGGTATGAAACATGACGATCTTCCAGAACCATGTTACGTACAGCATCCACGTTTTCTTGAGTGACGGCGGTTTTTGGTCGCCCTTCACGCGGTTCGTCACTGAGGCTAGAGCGTCCTCGCTGAAACTCTGCATACCAGCGATAAAAGGTTGTCTTTGATGGTGCTTCTTCGCCAAAAACAACAAAAAGATCTGTGACGCATTCTTGCTGGGTGAGGCTTCGTCGAAAGTTATAGAAAATTATCGTGCGGTACTGTTCATGACTTAATTCCATCTCGTACAGCGACTTGGGAACTTTGACACGCCACCGTTTTAATACTATCAGGCCGATCTTAATGAAACTTTGCATGGGCATTAACCAACTCAAAATGTTGTTTATAAATACCATTTATAGTTGCTAGGTGATAAGGAACGTTCTATTCCCGACACTTAAAAGGCTACCTTCGTAACGGCAGTTGGAGACTTACAGTCGCGCGAAGCAGTTTGGCTGGTCTCCTCTGGTGGAAGCGCCAAATGAAAGGGCTGCGTTTTTTTGTGAATTTGTTACTCTCTTATTAAAACCTGTAGTTGAAACCAGGTCGGACTTTCTGCTCCGATTTCTCCCAATGCCCACCTTAATCAAGTCTCCCATCCCCTCCCACTCCACTCACCTTCCCTCTTTTCCTCTTCCTCCACGCTTCCCAATGCTTCTGTCATGGGCTATACATCTACCGAAGAACGCCGCACCAGATTATGTCAAAGGGTGATTGAACGCGTCATGGCAGTAAATAAATCTTTAGGAGACTATTTTTTAAGTATTATACCCGTTGAGGTAGGTTTTTCTGAATAACAGAGAATCTCCTCCCGTTTTTTTGCACTTTCAGGGGCCATGTATGTACTTATTCGCCTCAGAATACGATCTACACTTCTTCATGCTGTCCATAAAAACCTATTCTCTTTCTTACCCTTCCCCGCTTGCCCAACATCCTTCCCTCTATCACCCTCTAGATCAACCCATCGTCCCCTATTATCTCCTCCAGCCACCTACTCTGCCAATCTCAAATTTTACGAAGAAGTTTCCTTTCCACTTCCACTATCTCAAGCACTTTCTCCTTTGTCTTCTTCTCCTAGACGAGCTAGAAAACGACATAACCTTTTCCATCCTTCTCCACACCCACATATCAAACGCCTGCAGCCTATTCTCGTCCTCCTTTCTGTGGGTCCACGTTTCTGCTCCATATAACGCTACGCACCGTAACAAGCTCTTCACCAGCCTCTTTGTAGGAGATTACCAAGGGCTTTCTATTCAGGATGAATATACTAGTCAACTTCCATCAAGTACAGCCTGATACAGTTAAATTTATCCCTGTTACCCGTTAGGTTGCCGCTTGACTAAGTTCACTGGGTAACTTCAAATTTTCGTCGATATCCCAAGCTAAGACGCAAGGATGCTACAGGAAGCAAAGGGTCCACGGCGTGTATAATTAGCAAACTTCCTGTCTTGCCGTCCTTAATTTATTTTACGTCATGTCCGACGTCTCTTTGGTGGTCCACTTCCGCAGTATCGCATATGCAGCAGTTTCTTTCCTTTAAACTCTTATGTACGAGGTCCATCTGTGCTACAATATCCTTTTTCCCACCCTGTTCCATCTTTAGGGGAACTTGGCCGTTGAAGAACCTAAATACTCTAAATACTAGGAAAAATGTAGGGAATACAAATGTGCATAACGAATCGTGAGATTCGGAGCCAGAAATCCAAAGATTTGTAGGCATCCAAAGGTTTGTCACCATTAGCATTCCCATCCATAGTTTCCCTGTAGATTTGTAGAGCTCCTTTGAATCCAATCGCTTTAAAATCTTAATTGTTTGGAACAAGCGACATTGCATGCAAAATATGCAGAATTTGACAGGCAATATGGCATGGCTTTGACAGGCATGGGTCTGCAGCACAATGCTCGCTTTAAACCTTTATTCTGGATTGCGGTCGGTCTTTTAAGTGAAGAGCGCAAGAGGGAAGGTTAAAATACATTAAAATAATGCGATTGTTGTATTGCGTCTTGATCTTTTTTTTGCAATGTACATATCAAAGGGAAATCAAATGGTAGCATTAGTCTGCGTGGTTTTCGTGGGTCGTATTTCCCGTGTTGTCCTTAATGAGATTCTGCGGTTGATACCGTAGTAGTCGATTTTTAATCGATATCAACGTACATCGGTTATCTCAGAGTCTTTCGATATGATTTATCGCTATTTAGGAATGGGTTGGGTCAATTCTCAGTTTCACTGGTTTTTGAGCTTAGAAATGAAGCCAAACCGAAACGAAAGATAACATAAGGACTGCAATTCTAGGCAATGAAACCAGGTAAAATAAATGTAAACCTTTTAAGAGGTGTTCATTCATTAAAACCTGGTAAAATATTGTACGTCCTAACTGTAAATGTAAACTAAAAATACAGTCTGATGCTTTGCATCATTTCATAGTTTAGAAATTAAATAATTCATAATTTAAAGTCACTTATAAATTGTACTAAAATTGGACAAAACTAATCGTGAAATTGGATTATATGAATGAGAAACTATAAATAATTTTTCATCATCTCGAGTAAGTTCTCTCTTCTCCAAAACTCCCATCTCGATTTTATGTCATTTCTAATTGATGGGAGGCCGGCTTTGGCTTTTTTATAATCGACATTGAAGTTAAGGTTTATCAATGCATAATTTTATGCGCAATATTTCTTACTGTCGTCCTCCTGCTACATCCGTTAGTGGTGCAAGTTCTCGCTAGAAATCAGAGGTAAACCACTTAATTTAAATATTAAATTCATTCCTTCCATTGTAATTTTATCTACAGGCTATTATTTTAGTTTTTCACGATTTTGCCTACTCGTTGCAAATATTTAAGACGTGTTCTCGAGATAATATTGCCGCTGAAAAATGAACAAGATTTGTGTAATGATGCCCACATCTTCATCTCCCAAGAGTATTTTAAATATGCTGGAAAAAATAATTTTTAGTTTTAATTACTCAGGTAGCTCCAAGGGTAGAATTTCGACTCAAATGATAATATATACACTTTGGGTGTTGGATTTTAAATTGAAGATTCCCTCAGAAAAACTGAGGATTGTACATACCTGGACTGTGGAAGAAGACTCTCTTAAATATAGGCATATGAACTTTTATCACAATCAAAATTTATTTTGGCACTTTTTGATCACATGTATGTGTACCAGAAAGACTGCAACCATACCGTATTGTCATGAAAGTTCTCTCTAGTAATCAAAGGTATTCCACTGGATGAAAGGTATTTTTTAAATATTTATTTCACCCCTTCCATTTCTCTTTCATCCAAAGGCTATTATTTTAGTTTTGCAGGATTTTTTCTACTGCCTGCCGTTCAATAATGATATTCCATGGACGTCCTCGCACGTCCATCTTCCTTCTCAAAAAATATAGGAGGACGTATCATCATGTCGATAGCACTCAAAATGTTATGCGTTGTATATGCTATTTCAATACATTGCAGCATGAAAATCTGTAACAATACTGTTTCTTTTCGATTTAAAATCGATTTTCTCACAACGCATCGCACGAAAGTTCAAATGCCCTTCCGACACTGTAAGTTGTATTTCATTTAAAGGAAAATTTGAGAGCTGTAAATTTTACGAGAAACAAAAGACTCTCCATCAGAATTTTCTGTTTCCTGTGGAATGAGTGAAGCGTGCAATTTTGGAGTTTTCCACTCTGTGTGAAAATGTAAATTTCAAAGGCCACTTTAGCGATGCTAATGAGGCGTAAACTAAAAAATTAAGCATTTTTTTTATGTATTGAGGAATACATATCGGACGTTGGTGAGTTAAAAAATATCTGGCTGCACCAATTCCTCTCCGCTTTTCAATCGTCTTTTAATCGTGCATTTATAGCTCTCGAACGAACTCCCGGATTTTTTTTTCTTATCGATGCTTCAGCGTATGAAATATTAATGCTGCCGCTGCAGTTATTACGAATCTGTTTTTGTCCTAGTTACGCTGCTTCTCCTCATTGGGGGAATATTCCAAACCATTAGCGATTTGAAGTCCTCGTTACGCGTGGTACTTGTAATTTCCTCGTTAAAATTACAATAATAGTGATATTTATTTACTGTTCGGGGTACTAATTCCCAACGACCAAGGTTCTGTCACCACTATTACAGTGTCTCAATCCAAACATAACAAAGATTTAACTATCAATTAGTAAAAGATAGTTATAATATTTTATTCAGGTTTTATGTCACCCCATTGGCAATAAATTTCAAAATACCATGCAGCTGAAAAACATATCATTAACTAAAATATCATATTTGACAACACTAGAAAATCAGGACACTTCCATATTACCAGAATTTGTACAGGATACCTTATCCCTTAACATGATAAAAAAGTGAACAAAAATGCTAACAGTATTTAAGTTAAAAATTAAGCTTTATTCATCGGGTTGGAAATGAATTCACATATTAACCCTTTATTTTAAATGGACCAAGTTCTTGTTGATTTTCACTTGCTCAGAGTACTCCATGGCTCACATAAGGTCAAACATTCTGCCTTGCCGTAGCTATAGTTATTTCATTTCCGAGCTCATTGAAGAGTTGGTTATGATGGCAGAACTGCAAACGTTAGTGTATTCCTCTCCCCTTCAAGGGAATTTTTCTCGATAGCCTGCTATGTAATTCCATTTGCAAGCATTACCTTTGCCTTGCCATTAATTTTCAAACTGGTGAAATAAAATTGGTAGACTTCAGAGAATCTAGTTGAAGCTTCAGACTGCTTAATAGAATTGCTGACTCTCACGAAAATTGGCGCTAAAAAATAAAAAACCTCATGCGAATGAAAATGCGGAAATAATGCAAATTAATTTGCAAGGTTTCCGGCGAGCTTTCTAGAACGTGACTGATATCCAATGTAATTAAATAGAGTACATATAATTCTTAACGCTTCATTGCAATCGAATATTTTTGGCAGTAGATGACTTATGATGGTGAAACCAGTCGCTAATATTAACAAAGAGAGATGGAATACAAATTTTGGTGTTACAATGCAAAAGTACTTACTCTATTTTTAACATCTCGTAAAATCATAAACGTTTGTCCGAAGTTATACAATAATGTTATATTCTCTCTTGATTGACTGGGTTATGAACTCCATAATCATGAATTTCTTCTTCTGCTACATCATTCATCATCATTGGTTGTTAAATTCTAAGATTGGTTGACTGCAACCCTCCATTCTTCCGTATCATATGCTAGTTCCCTTACTTCCTGGTATCTCTTCCTATGGACTCTTTGTTTGGTCCATGAAATTTCTCCTGGGTCTTCTTATGAGGACCTTTATCTCTTTTGACCTTCAATTATGTTCTTCACAAACACACTATGTCTGCGAGTGTGTCCAATCCATACTCTCTGTCGGTTGACTGGTTGATGAACTCCATAATCTTGAATTTATTTTTCTGCTACATCATTCATCATCATTGGCTGTTAAATCCTGAGATTGGACCTTGATAATGACTTAACTTGAGTCGAAACCTAGGTTGAAATAATAAAAACCGTTTTGGAATATTAAAAAGAGAATTTATTTACAAATCATCTTAAAAACTATCCATATTGTTCTTCTTTTCTGTATAGCATTCCATGTGGTCATTTCCTCTTCTATTCTTCTATAAACTTCATCATTTCTTATTTTTTCCGTCCATTTTATCTTCACCATTCTTCTCCAGCACCAGGTTTCGAAGATTTCTTGTGTTTTTCTGGTCACTTTTTCCAAAGGCCCATATTTACGATCTATAGAGTTGGACGATCCACACTAATGTTTTCTCATGCCGTTTCTTGGTTTGTAGTCCTATCTTTTTTGAGGTCAGCATTTATCGTTTTCCCATGAACGTCTTCGTAGCTTGGGCTATTTTCCCCTTGATGTCCGTTGTACTTCTTCCATCACACGTGATGGTACTTCCGAGATAGGTGAAGGAATCCACTTGCTCAAATTTCTCTCCTCTCAGTATGACTTCTGCATTCAGTTTCTCTCTTCCGCATACAAGGATTTTCTTCTTCGTCTTATTTATTTTTATATTGCATTCTTGGGAAACTTCTCCTACAGTCTATATGTATTCTTATCACTTCGCCCAGTTTAAACTATTTCATATGCCCAATGATACATCATTTATCATTCCGTTGTCTAAACTCTTATTTGCGTATTGAAAGTGAACTTTCCATCTTTGCACTGTTGCTGTGGACAATGGCCCATTGTTGTCCACACTCTTGTTCATATTGTTCCCGAGTGTCTTTCAGCATTTTTTACGTTAGTACAAGAAAAATTAAAGAAAAGACATGGTTGAAAAAAGAAGGGGAAATGGCTGACGATCAACCGCTGTTGCGGAATTACTTTTGTTATGCCGTGATTGTATATTTCGTTGAGTGATGATTGCTTTACTAACGTGCAAAGAATGCTCAAAAAATTTGATTGGAACACGCGTTACTTAATAAAAAAACTGTGAATATCCATTGTTAACGAGCAAACTTCATTGTTTGCACACTTTCATAACTGTTTGGCGTAACGGGCGTTTGCCTTTTGTGAGCAAAAATAAATTGTGGAAACAGCCAAGTATTATCTTTAATAATGGATCTCAAAACATGTGACGAAAGTTGTATGAAATTTAAATTTGACTCTTCAATTGTTTTGCAACTCCTTGAAAGAATTGTTGGGTTAGTATGGAAATTAAAATTGATCAATTTATCTCCCGATTGCTTTTTATAGTATCAGGATTGCTCTTACAGCGTGAAATGTTCAAGAAAACAATTCATAATCCCTCATGAGTCGTCATGCAATTAATCAGCTATCTAATCAGTCTCTTGTGAGGATTTATTTCTCTTCAAGCAAGCCCGCGCTGTGACTTTGTGCATCAATCAAAGCTTTTTGGGAAATTGATTTATGACCTAAGTCAATTTTCAATTTGGATTTTGACCCAATTAACTGATCCCGTGCATTTGATGCTAAAAGACATTATTCGTTTAGAGATAAGGAAAAGATGTTTCATTTATAATAGAGCAGGGAAATTTATTTATACCTTATAAGAAACATATTCTCACGATACTAAATTATCACGTGACATCTCGTGTAAGGAATAGCGACCCAGGATTTTCGCTAAATTTAGACATTTGAAACTGAATGTATTCATCGGGTAATCACTCCTTCCTCAACATCCTTGGTAAGTCGGTTGGATATACATTTTAAAGTTCACGATTTCAATATTTGAATGTAAAAAATCGGGACCAGTACGCGACTGTTTTTGAGTGAGTAAATTGAAATATTGTGACCTTAGCGACATTTCCTTTTTAGACTCGTGTAAAATAAGCAAACTGGGAAACTCTACTCTTCCATCGAATTAATTTTGTATGTTCTTCGTCATTGCAGGAATTCTGACTGCGAGGCGTCTTGACTCCAAGTGGAAACGGATCCGTTATTTTCTCCGAGGAAGAAGAGGATGGCAGAGTGAGTAGCAAGTCTGATTTTTTTAATTTTCCTTCTCCTTTAATGATTTGATGCTCCCGTTTTCATCGCTCTGCTTCTCGCAATGCGTTGGAAGCGGACAAGGTCGCAGATTTCTTTAGGTGGCCGTGTTGTTTCTTGGCCATCCAAGGAGTTCCTTTAATTAGAATAGTCTGGAACCCGGCGATATGTCTCTTCTTGAGTCGAGGACATTGCTGAATGCTGAAATGTTTTAATTACCGATTTCCATTCTTCTCATCCTGCCCCCCGGGGAAGCCTCATTGTAAAAGACCTGCTAATTAGTAGTAAGACGTCATGGGAAACGACGAATGTATACCAAGCTTTGCGAGCGAGAATCCGCTAATTTCTGCGCACCGAAATTCAATTTGAGCCTTTAAAAGATGATATATGCTTCTACTTCTGTCATTGGGTCGTTCGGGCTGAGAGCCTTATTGTGTTTCTCTTTGTGAAAGAAGAAACTCTTAATGATTTATTGCCAAAGGCTGGTCGCGTACATTATCCACTAACTTATCATTAATTTGGGATGAATTAAATCTTGTTCGGATGACGAAAATTAACGCCTGCGATGTGTCATAAGTTCATGGAATTGAGTCAATGAACTTTTGTCACTCATAATAATTAGTGTGTGGAAAAAAGTCTTTCAGCTTTTATATAATTGTAACATATCTTGGCGAAATACGTTAAGTGAAGGGATTTTGTATTACTTTTTTGGGGACTTTTTCGGCACTCCGAGACTTCTTTGAAAAAACCAATTCGTAAAATCATATTTTATTCTTTTATAAAACTTGTATAACTCATAGTTGCATTCAAATCAATTGATTTTGGCGTTCAGTTGTGGAACGACGAGAAGGAGTAACGCATAATAAAAACTATGTACAGTTTCACTATGCTTTAATGCTGTCTGCCGTTTTATAATGTTCTCCAACTTTGATCACAGCTTTAAACTCTGACTTCTTTCTTGCTAGCCCTCCCTCCGCCTCTTGATGTCATCCTCATCTGCTCTTCCATCTGCTTCCTCATTGGCCTTTTTATAAACAGGAGTCGGGTTGGCGTGGTGGTTAGAGTACTGGCAAACCATACGGACGGCCAGGGCTCAAATCCCTGCAGAAGAGAATGTTTTTCTGAGGAAATCCGATCCTTACTCGAGTTGCTTGTGGAGGGCGCTTAAGTGCAGTACTGTCGGATGACACGTTAAGCCGTGGTCCCCTTGGCGCCTTTCGTTAAGAGGAGGCTAATGCCGACGCCGGGTTTCTATCTACCATATCTCCCTTACCTGTCCCCTATGGCTCAAATGACCTTAGCTGTCGGTCGCCTCCCCAAATATCCAATCCAATCATTCTCTGAACCCGTCAACTTCCATTACTCATCTCCTCCTCAAAAGTGTTTCCCCTTCCCCACCCCCTCTTACATGAGTTAGTATAAAAGGTTCGTATTTGTAATTTTTCCTTCTGCTTGTCTTGAAAATGATACTATAGACTTTGAAACGGGTAAACAGCATTAAAATACAGTGGAACTGTACATCATTTTTATAAAGAGTTATTCAAAGTTACGTTGACTAAATGAAAAGCCATGGCATTGAAAGCTGACAGCTTGTGACTGAGATGGTGAAATGAATAATTTTGGATAACTGCACCAGTAAAAGTTGGTTTTGTATAGATAGAAAATGATGGTTACTATCTGAGAGGATAGTCAAATCATTATTTGAACCTACCTCGACGGTAGATTTTACTCCAGCATGTAAGTTATTTTATATCGCTACGAAATGAACGAGCTGTCAAGACCTACCTAGCCACCAGCAAACGAAATAATTTACAGATCGGAACTAATATAAGAATGTTAACAAAGGATGGTGTTATAATGTAAAAGTTTGCGCTCTCAAAAAATTCACAAGTATATAGACTAAAATTGGTGGTATATGCCTAAATTGAAGGAATGAAGTTATGGGTTTATTCATTAAATTGCCCTTTGCATTAAAATTACTTTGCCTTACACGAAAATTCTTAAGATTTTTAAATTCAAAATTATCGGCATTAGCGTGGTCTTGGTTCCTTTCAAGCTATATCGACCCCTTCCATGGAAGGGACAGAATTAAATAGATTTCCAAACATTGCTTGTAACAAATAATGTGGTACGAAGTCACTCGCACGGGTGCATATACACCAGGGTTGAAATTCGCTATGAAAAAATCATTTTGAGTTGACCGGGATTCGAACCCGGATCTCCCAATTTCCAGTCAGGTGTGTTAGCCAGTCACACAGCTAACACACCTGACCAGCAATTGGGATATCCGGGTTCGAATCCCGGTCAAGTCAAATGATTTTTTCATAGCGAATTTCAACCCTGGTGAGAATTAAATAGGTTAGTAACATCAAAGGATACCATCTGGCATCCTTCGAAGTGTTTAAATTGGAGAGCGTTTTAGCTAATTCTACAGTTTTTTAACACCATTCTTTGTTTAAAAACCCGAGTATTTTATAAGCCCAACTATGGATAATTTATGACAAGGGCCCGTGAAATGTGATGCAAATTGGGTTTGGCGATCACTTTTATGGATTTTTTAGGACACCGTGTAAGTTAGACGGTGAAGGATTCATATTTACTTGAGCACATCTGCCATGCTTGGTAAAAATTGTTTTGTTGATGTTAAAAACTTGTTTTAAATCAGCTTAGTACCTTTTAATATGGACCGTCGATAGGGAAATGTACTTTTTACTGACCAATAACCCGTCACACTTCTCAATATAAGAACATTTGTTTAACAAGACTGGACTATTTCCTATATGTTTCCTATATGAAGGAGTACAACTTGATTATGTTGATGAAGTGAACGATCTCGGTGTTGTTATAAATAGAACCTTGACTTGAAACTCACATATTCATAGTATTTCCAATAAAGTTTCGAAAACACTTTATCAGCTGAAGCAATTCAGACACCTAATACCTTTTCCGCTACGCCAAAAGCTGGTAACCTCTTTAGTTTTACCACACATAGATTACTGCTCGCTGGTGTTCACGAATGTATCAAAAGAACAAATTGCCATTCTACAAAGATTACAGAATTGTTGTATACGACATATATATATATATATATATATATATATATATATATATATATATATATATATATATATATATATATATATATATATATATATATATATATGATATCTCACGCGATGAACATGTCAGCCCGTATTATGAGATGTAAAATTGGTTAAAAATTGAAGAAAGAAGTATGCTGCAAATGGACGTATTTGTTTTATAAAAAAATAAAATGTAAAGATTCCATTGTATTTATATGACCAATATGTATATAATAAGGACAAAAAAGCGAATGGCTAGAAATAATTCGAACTTAATAATACCATGCCATAGAAAAACTACTTATAATAAATCATTTTATGTATCATCGTGTAAAATGTGGAATTCTCTTCCTCAGAATATAAAGACGTTGACATCAGTGTATGCATTCAAGAGAGCTCTGAAAGAGTATTTATGTTCTAAATATTAGTCTATAAAATATAGCATTTACTTATTTCTTTGTTTTATTTTTTTATAAATTGTGTAATATTAGTGGCTGTTTATACAAAGCATTGTAAGTGTTATGCCTTTAATTTTTTATGCAATTTTTCCAGAGACAATACCAACCTCTAATATCATATCTCCTGCATGTCGTTATGTAGCTATTACTTTATTACTTTACGTTGTTTGTAAATCTTTTCAGCAGCTTAAAATATAAACAAATGTAAATTCCATCTACTTGTGATCCATGGGATTATATGGTCCCAGAGTAAATAAACTTTCTCTTACCTCTTATCTCTCTTATATCCGCTTTTGTAAACACAATATTGCTCACATCAGTTGCATCTCTTATTCTGAAGCAACTTGTTCAGCTGTAATGACGCCCGGATTTGAAAATCTCGTAGGTTGGGAGGAACGAAGTTGAATATCGTCTCAGCTGCTCGATAGCTGGTGATTTCTTGTAAAGTCACACAGCTCGTATTTAAATTTTTTCGTCTTTATTTCACCTATAATATCTATTTCAATGATATATTAAGCTTTTAAAGGGTGGCAGCGTAAGATTTTTACCTGGAGAATCCTTTGCGAATTAACGCAGAGACTGGATTATTCCGCTTCGCGGGGCTAATGAGTTGCAAGCAACGGACTCCTCCGCTGGTGAAATCGTCAACTACTTCACTTCCACTATGTTTCACTACCGCCGCACGTTTCTATTTGCTTGTCCTCCTCCTCTCCTGATGAAACACAAATTATATCCAAGTCCTCCTCTCTTGAAAACCTCCTCCTTCTGGAATTTATTTCCAAATGAAAAAGAAATATTATCATAAAGGAATTAAAAATTCGTTTAAAATAAACCTGTACGAGTATTAAAGAAAAAAGCTAAGGAGTTGTATCTACCCTGATTTTTATTATTCTTAAATATGAGATCTTACTATCAAGTAATGATATATACGTTTTCATCCCAAGTTTGTGTACATTTTCCAAACGCGACACAGAGCTAAATCGACCCAGTTTCTTTATACTAATTAAAATCCTTTGTTTTATGCATGTCACATAACTTTTTCTGCATTTTAATTTTATATCTTTGTTTGACCTGAGGGTACTTCTCTCAGGCCAAAAAATATCTCTTGATCTTCCTAATGTACCTTCTCCAATCTTTTCCTAGCCTCCCGTATTTTCATAAATAGACTAGTCCCACCTGCGCAGCAGACTTTGAATTGTAGGCTATTTCACGGAATATAAACAAATACAGCGATACATCCGCCTTAAAACGACGTATAACCCTTTACGCTATTTTTTTAAAAACTTACCGTTCGTTTAATCCGAAGCGTTCCCACTCGCCGTCCTTGACCTTGCACGAAGAAGAGCAGAGGGAGCTCATATGACACTCATTTAAAGACGAACTATATGACGGATGGAGAAGGCGTGCTGCGGCGAATTTTTGACGTGAGAGAATTAAAAGTAATGCCTTCCTCGATCTTAATACGTGTGTGTTGTGCGTTTTATGCATTCTTTTTTCGACTTTTCTTTCCTCCTCCTCGTCCTTTGGCGTCGCGCGAATGGGGCTCGAAAAAGGCCTTTTGTCTTCCCGCGAGCACTCTTCCCTTACGCCTTTCTCCCCCCCCCCCCAGACCACGCCCCCTTTCCCCTCCTCATTTTCCCGCGGCTTTTCCCGGCTCTCTTGCGGCGTGGGCCCTCTTCCTTCTCCTCCGGAATCCCCTGAGGCGACCGAGTGGGGCCGTTGAAGGAGGCCGCTGAAGAGGAGACGGGGATGAGAGACGGCACTATGTTAGTGAGGGCCTCGAGGGCGGCGTGAAAGGAAAAATAATAAGGCCGAGAGAGAGAATGGGGAATTAAAGAGGGAAGGAGGAGCGATAACAGCTCTCACAGTAGCTCGTGGCATGCGCATCTGCGCCTAATAATAGCCTGGGAGCCACCGAAGAAGATTATGGCGGGAATGGGGAGGAGGGGGGAGACCCCAGTGGTAAAATGGGAAGGGATGGAAGATATGGAAGGCGAGGGAACAAAGGTGAATTGGACGTCAACTTATTTTTCAATTTCGTCGTGATTTTTTGGCCTCAGCATACGTCCTACACTCTTTCATCCTGCCCAGGAAACCTATTCTGTTTCTTCCTCTTCCCCGCATCCCAATATCCTTCCCTCGACTACATTCTTGAGCAATTCCTTGCCCCTTATTACATCTTCCAGCCGCCTACTCTGCCGATCTCGAAGTTCATTCAAAAGTTTTCTTTCCTCATCCACCTTCTCGAGCATTTCCTTGCTAGTCTTCCTCTCCGTCCACCTCACGGACCCTCCACCTTCCTCCATTGACTTCTCCATCCTTCTCCACACCCACATCTCAGATACCTCACTACATCTCTAGGTCTGACAAAGGCGATAAAAGAAGAGATACATTGCGGAACAAAATGACACAAAAACAAGTTCTTTCCGCGCACAATAAGCAACCTCTAAACACTGAGCTGAAGACAGAAAATAATACTAACGAGGAAGTTCTTGAGATGGTGAAGACGCATACGCAGCATAAATTTCACCGTCCACCTAACCTTCTCCACATCCACATCTCAAATGCCTGCTGCCTATTCTCGTCCAGCCTTTCTGAGGGTCTACATTTCTGCACCACAAACGCTACGCTTTATATCAAGCTCTTCGATAGCCTCTTCTTTACATCCTTATCCAAGATCCCCGTCATGAGGTCCTTTTTATTACCAAACGCCTCCTTAGCTAGCGCTATTCTCTTCCGTATGTATTTGATACTATGCCCGTTTTTTTCAAGCGCACAAAGTAATTAAACTGTTCTATTTGCTTGGGTTTGTGTCCTCCAAATTTATCAGCCTCGCTTTCCTTGTCCTAGAGAATTTCATTATTTTTGTTTTTTTTGTCAAAATGTGGTCAAAATCAATGTGTATGGCAACTTTGATAATGATTGCTGTGCATTCAAAACTTCGGTTGTTAATGAATATTGAAAGTGTGGAATGTACTAAGATTTTTTTCGTCCTGTCTTGTGTATAATTATGTTTTAATAATTGCTATCAAAAATCGTTGTTTATGTAATATCCTCCTTGTCATAGTGGAAATGGCGGGGCTGGAAATATTCATGTAACCTTAGAACTCGGACTGTGATTCTCTAGTGGCTCCCAACCAAGCCTTTTCATCTGCTATGTAACACTGATTAAACCCGAAATCATCATTAAACAAAGGCGACCCAGCAAAAAGTATTCAGTATATGCGTGCACTCCACATGAACGCAATTTGTATTATTAACTAGGCATCAGCTGGCCTAATGGCAAACAAAACTTCCCAAATGGACAATACAGGACTTTCCCAAATCCCACGAGAGCAATTTGCTGCGGAGAGGTTAATTTTAAAAAAATAAGTACGCCCCTCTACATTTTAACGGCTGTGGATAAACATCGCCGGGAGGAAAACAACCAGCTGTGGCCACTCAGTGAAGGATTAAGTTCGAAAAATAATTTGTCTCCTCCGTCGCATTTTTGTGACTAATGAGAGTGAAATACGCCCAAATTCACCAAAAGCAACATAGAAATAATATACTGTTCTATTTTGGTAGAGTTCCTGATTAGGATTATTCATAGAGAATGACCAAAATTCATGCCTAGCTAAGGGTGTAGAAAAAACACGAAAAGTAATACAATTACGGGAACGTAAAGTAATCAAGCAAATAACATGCTATAAAAAAACTAGAGAAAAATTGTAGATTTCATATTCGCAGATCCGCTTTGGAAAGGTATATGTCAGGGTGAATAAAAATATGCTGTGGAAGGTTTTGAAAGACTTTGGCGTAAATGAGCAGATATTGAATGGTATGAAGGCGATGTAGACATCAGTGAGGCAAGTGTGAGAGATAATGGGGTGTTGAGCAATTAGTTTGAAATTATTTGGGGTTGCAAACAGGGATTAGTTATGTCGCCGTGGATATTCAATTTTTTGAATGAATGTGCAAAACCTGCATGCTGGTAAATCAGAGGTGTAACGGTCGGAGGTATAAATTTTCGTGTTCTACAGTACGCAGATGATGCAGTATTGCCATCTGTGAGCCCACTGGATTATCTTCTATGACACAACGTGGAGGGAGGATTTGAGGATTAATGCGTCTGAGACCAAAGTAGTTGCTTTCTGTGGGGAGAGTATAAAATATGATCGTGTGATGAGGGTAAATGCTGAAGTAATTGAATCACCAGACGATTTTACAATCTTGCCCAAAAATACGTGAAAGATATAATAATAGATGAGGAGGCTATACACGCCTGATCGTTCGCGAATCCTACCGCCTTTATTAGATGCTCTCCTACTTTCATTCCCACTTCAAGTTGTTCCCATGCTTGACTTACCATTACCTCAGCATAAATAGAGCCGTGTTCTCCCCTGTATTACCCTCCTCAGCATTTCATCTTTTTTCTATATGTCCTACATTTATCTCTTCTATCTCTTGCAAACCTCCATCAATAGCTCTCTCCTTTCCCCAAACATATCCAAAACCTCCTCGTTCGTCCTTCTCGCCACCCAGCTTATCTTATCCTCCCTTCTCCACGCCAAAAATATATGTACTAAAATGGGAAAAATACCTTCCACGTTAATAGGCGTATGGCGTAAATGATCACAAGCTTAAAATTAACAATATTTAATTTGACAAAACACATGGCATTAAATAGAACAATAACTCAGTGGCGACCGAAGGACCACCGAGCTTCTCGCAAGGGGTTGATTTCGGGTGGAGGTACATCTACATCTACATCTACATACTACCCCGCAAGCCGCCTCAAAAGGCGTGTGGCGGGGGGTGTTAGGACACCAGCCGTCAACAAAAAAAAATCAAAGTTCCGCCTAGCATTTATTAAAGTCCTTAATTGTTCGGGGGAAAAACGAATTCCCATACCTATCCGTTCGGCAAAATATCTCCCTTAATTTATCGATTCTGTCGGACCTGGAAATATAATGTGGTTCTAATATGATGTTCTCCGTATCTCTCTGAAAGATATTCATTCTCAATTGCTCAAGCAATCTAAGCCTAGCGCGTAGCCTCCGAGTCTCTAGCGGCTCCCACCCTAAATCTTTCAAAATCTGTGTAACGCTTTCTGTACGGCCGTAGCAGTTTTTCACGAATCGCGCAGCTTTCCTTTGTATTTTATCAAGTTCATGGACTAGGTCTTTCTCCGCCGGATCCCATATGCTCGCTGCATATTCAAGCGTCGACGGCCTTCTGCAACAGCTGGGGAGAGTGCATTGGAGAGCGGGGTGAAGAGACGGATCACGACTGCTCTGCATACGTGGACTAGAGGAAAGGAGAAGAGAGAGAGAGAGAGACCTTGCGAGAACCAGGTAACCGCCGAGTCCGCGCTAATCCAGTCCTTAGAGAGTGGAAGGCGGGGAAGGGCGATGACAGCTCCACCACGAACACATTAGAAAAAAAATAAGTAGGAGAAGGTTGGATAAAGTGCAAAGTGTAGTGAATGGGCTCATGAAGAGTGTGCTGGTATTGACGATGTATATGACGACCCATATAAATGTGATTTTTGTGACTAGAGTAAATATTGATTGTTTGAAAAAAGAATATTTAGGCCTACTAGACCCGTCGATCTATTCTAAAACCGAGTACCCCGTTTTATCAGACCGGTCTGATAAAACGAGGTACTTGACATAGTGATAGTAAATATTAATTATCTTTGTTTCGGTTCATTAGCATTTTTTTATCTAGTCGTTAACTTCAAGAAGAAAGATGAAGCACTTGTCCGTTAAAAATAAATAGAGAAATATTATTTAGTTTATGAGATATGGTAATTTATTTGTTGAGTACCCCATTTTATCCACTTTTCCCCTACATTAATAGTCTGGGCGGCCTACATAAACACCGAAAAAGATGCTTAAATTCCTTATTTATATACTCCAATTTTTACTATAACAAAAACAGAGTAAAAAATCGATAACGTATTTTACTTTCCTATTCCCTTTCCTCACTTCCCTCCTATTACTACAGCCTATTTCCCTCCACTGTTCGTTTAGGATAAATTGTCTAATGGCTCCCATATGTGTTGATACGGACATGATCTCGAATTGAGAATCCTTCTGCTCAACCCCTTCAATTGGACGAGCTGACTCCTTGACGCGGTGCTCCGCGCATCCGTCTTTTTGGGGGAGGGCTGTACCGAGTGGAAAGGTAATTTGGGAGGTAGGGTGAGGGGCTTTACAAGGCGTCGTATTTTAGTTCTCTCCACCCCAATCTCTCTTTCTCTCTCCCTCTCATCTCTTGTTTTCTCCTCTCCCCTTTCACTTAAATCCTCCTTTTGTCTTCTGCGGTCCCCTTCTCTCTCTCTCTTCCTCTCTCTGCTTACCTTCTCTCTGTCTCTTTCTTTCGTCGCGTTCGACCGACCCTCCACTTCCCCACCTCATCCCCCCAACGAGTGCTCCCGCCCATCAACAGGGGAAGTAATTAATTCCGGGGATTCGGTGTCACAGATCCGGGAGAGTGTACTGGGGCAGGAGGGGGGGGGGAGGGACGTAAACGAGGAATGAAAGTGAGGCGTCAAGCAGGGGGTGGGTGGCGTGCTAGGGTTTCGGTCCCTATGCGGGCAAAGGGACTCTATTTTCAACTACTCCTATTCTAGACGGTGTGGGACGTCACCGCGCCATTCTTCCTGATGTCGAAGACCGCTTTTGTTCTAAGTGACTCAAGTTACCCAAAGATGTACTAGAAATGGGGGTGTTTATGGATGGACTAAGTTGTGAGTTACCGAAGATTTGCAGACAAGTCGTTACACTCATTTCCTGCAAAATATGACAAAAACTAACTTTTTAATAACTCTCAAATTGCAATTTGATGTTATTGGCCAAAGTTGATACTTCTCGAGTATAAATCATTTAAAAAAATATATTTTGTTAAACACAAAGGTTCGTTTATACACCACTGGATTACAGAGTGTACAAGGTTACACAACAGTACTCTGGGTAGATTCATAAAAGTTCTTAAAACAGGTTTTATTGGATGAATTTGCTGAAAATATGTACTTGTAACTGAGTGATGTAAAGATAAGGTCAGCGAAAAGATTAACGCGGAGTGTAACGTTGTCCGGTTCGGAAACGTGGACTATTATGAATCAGAACGATAACTGTCCGCAAGAGTTTACGTTGTGAGTGCGGAGGACAATGACGATAGCACTACGGAGATGAAGGAAGAAGAACGAGGACGCAGATTTCGAAAGCCTCTGGTCCACATGCGTCACATGAACGACCACATGGTTTACTTTTGTAATTTTTTTATAAATTCAGTGAGATTAACAGACAACAATGCATTGGTTTGTCAGTTAACCAAGGGGTTACAGTCAATGCTGAATGCGTTAAACGTGCAATGCGAAAGGTATGGGATGAAGATAAACCGTAAGAAGATGGAAGTAATGACATTTTCCAGAAGGGAGAAGACGGGTCTGAATATAATGGCGGGCGGACACAAATTAGAGCAAGCACAACAGTTTACGTATCTGGGGAGTATTTTGGAGGAAAATGGGAAAATTGTTGAAGACATAAATTGTGGAATTTTCATTGCTAAAGAAGCATTTTCTAAGAAGAGGGAATTGATGATGGGGCGTCTTAGTAGAGACGCAAAGAAAAGGTTGGTGACAACTCTGATTTAGAGCGTGGCGCTGAATGGGTCGGAGATTAGGCAATTGCGAAGGGAGGATGTACGTAGGCTTGAGGCGTTTGATATGTGGGTGTGGAGAAGGATGGAGGGGGTGAGCTGGGTGGCGAGAAGGACGAACGAGGAGGTATTGGGCATGGTTGGTGAGGAGTGGGAGTTAGTGGCGGATGTTCAGAGGAGACAGAAGAGATGGATGGAGGACACATTGAAAGGGAATGTTGGAGAGAATAAAAGAGGGGATAGCAATGGGAAAGCGCGGTAGAGGACGGAAGAGGATAGGAATTCTGGACGAAATTAAGAGTGGGAGACGATATGAGAAATTCAAGAGGGACCTATTAGAGGAACACGTGCAGGAAGGAAAACTGAGTGATAAGCAAGAAGTTTGGACGTTAGAATAAGCACTGACCGAAAACTTACCAATCAGCTGATAGAAAAATGAATTTAGCTCTTTAAGATCGTCATATGAGCGGAGTAAGCGATGAATAGGAAAGAAAATGTACGAATCCTGGGCGGCACAAAGACAGGCGGAAGATGAGAAGTGCCAAATGTAGGGCTGGGACTTTTTTGCGAGGGTAAGGTCAGAGGAGTGATGAAATCGTTAATAGATACTATCACTGCCAATGAATCAGAGACTTACTGCTAATGATGCGTAGTCAAATTAATGATGTATCCCCTCCATTTTGGTAATTATCTTATATACATTGCATTTGGCGGTCTACTCAAAATATAATCCGCATAATTAACAAAAATATGAAAGAAGTTCGCAAGCGTACTGCAAAAATACTACGAACTAGTAGGTAATGTAACCAAACTGGTGGATGGACTAAGTTGTAAGTTACCAAAGATTCGCAGACAAGTCGTTACACTCATTTCCTGCAAAAGGCGACAAAAACTAAATTTTTAATAACTCTCAAATTTAAATTTGATGTTATTGGCCAAAGTTGATATTTTTCGAGCATAAATCATTTAAAAAAATATATTTTGTTAAACACAAAGGTTCGTTTATACACCACTGGATTATAGGGTGTACAAGGCTACACAGCAGTACTCTGGGTAGCTTCATAAAATTCTTAAAACAGGTTTAATTGGATGAATTTGCTGAAAATATGAACTTTTAAGTTTCGGACCACGCGAGTCTTAGGATTACGCGGAGGGCATCATTTCAACCCCGTGCTGCATCTCTCCAACTCTAATAAATTTACTTAATTTTTCATCCATTAGAGTATTCTACCAGCTGATTGTATAGTTATTGGACAGAGTCCTTACGTCCTAATTTCTGGCATGTCATTCAGTTTTTCCTCATATACGTGACCCGCAAATTGGTTCCTCTTGAATTCCTCATATCGCCTTCCCCTTCCTATCTCGTCCAGAATACCTATCCTCTTCCTTGCTTTTTAGGGTTCTCCCCTCTATTGCTCTCTTCAGCATTCCATCTCTTTTCAATACGTCCTCCATTCATATCTTCTGCCTCCTACAAACCACCACCACTAGCTTCCTCTCCTCTCCAACCATATTCAAAACCTCCTCGTTCGTCCTTCTCGCCACCCAGCTCCCTTTATCCGCCCTTCTCCTCACCAGCAATAGATGTACAAAATGGGAAAATACTATCCACAGTAATAGGCGCATAACTTCCTTCTTTCTATTCTCCATTGGTGACTACGACAAAAAGAGAGCAAAACATATCATCATCATTGGTGATTCAATCTTAAGATGGGTTGACTGCAGCTCTCCTCTCTTCCCCATCCATTACTAGTACCCTTACCTCCTGGTATATCTTCCTATGTACTTTCCCCTTTATTTGATCCATGGACTTATTCCTTAGTCTTCATCTGGGGGGTTTTCCCTATATTTTGCCTTCAATTATGTTCTTTACTAATCCACTGTGTCTCAGTGTGTGTCCAATCCATGTGGTTTTTCTTTTCTCTACGGTATTCCATATGGTCCTCTCCACCTCTATTCTGCGACGAACGTCGCGGAAAAACGAATTGACACAGTGGGAAAGGAGTCAAAATGACCAATACGGAATGATTTCCAACAGTTACACTATATTTAATATACTAAATTACAATTAGGATTACACGACAACGAGGCCCGCAGGCTAGCTGCTGAAACTTGACGAACGATGCCTGCTGACGAGGTACACACTTCGGTGGCTGGCAGAGGAGAGAGCCGCTGCGATGAAACGTCCAGTCAGTGCAGTCAAAAGGAGGGGAGGTAGCTCTGGATCAGTGGAGAAGGGGAAAGTAGGGGAACTGTTCGTCCAGCCATTGGTTGAGACGGCGGCGTAGAGGAGCACCATTGCCACAAAGTTCCGAAAAGAGGCCGCCAGATGCGAATTCACTATAAAAGTAGGGCACCTTGTTCTTGTCGCGCAATATCGCCGACAGTGCGCACTTAGAAATCTCCCTACCGAACTTAGAACATCTCGCGTTATGTCTGGCTCGCGACGATGTCCGCGAGCGAAAGAGTTGTGCCAAAAATTCGGCACAACTCTTCTGTATACTTCATCATATCTTACTTCGTCCGTCCATTTCCTATTCGGCGTTCTCCTCCAGCACCAGGTTTCGAAGGCTTCTAGTATTTTCTGGTCAACTTTTCCAATGGTCCATGCTTCCGATCCATAGAGTGCTACGCTCCACATGATTGTTCTCACACCTCATAGCACATCCATCTTCTTATTTCGTCCCGAATTCCTATCCTCTTCCACGCTTCCCCAGTGTTCACGTTCAGTTTCCTGGTTTGTAGTCCTACCTTGCATGTAATCCTAAATATATCTTTAACGTAGATTTATTTTTCACATGGTATCTGTTCACATATTAAGTGACGTTGGCAGGTTGACCACGTCGCATACTTGATGCTGAGATGCAAATATAGTGATGGCTCGCTAAAAACCTTAGACCACCAAGGGGCGTAACGAGATTACCCCAGGTAACATTTTCAGTCGACGAATATTTGAATTTTTTTGATAAGTGATGCTTCGTAGTAATTGTTCATGGATGATATTGGGACGTAATTATAAGAGATACTCTTTATTTACTATAATTTGTAGTAGTATTTGGTTTTTTTGGGGTACATCGACGGCTAGGGTCATGTCGCACCCCCCATGATTTAAACAACTTTTTTTCAATCCACACAAATTTTATTATACATGCGACCCGGGTTTCAGCAGCTTCGTGCCATCATCAGGATGGCATCCGGCTGAAACCCGGGTCACATGTTCCATAAAATTTGTGTGGATTGAAACAAAGTTGTTTTAATCATGGCTTTTACGCACTTCCACAAAGTTAAGCCGGAGACAATTACTCATATTGCACCGTTACTATAATTTGTTCGGAAAAAATTCCTTTGGGATAACCAGATTACCCCCGTTGATAACGACAGTATCAAAGCAGTTTCGCAAGTGTATTCATTGAAATAAGTCTTAATTTGCGTTCAGTACAATTTATATAATTTTAAACATTCGCTGATTCCAGAAAGTGGGTTGATTAATTTCTAAATGTTTTGGAGTATTTTAAATGGTGTATCTGGGGGTTTTTGTGCCAATTTTTTCATAATGGAATGCATATTGTTGTTTTGTATCTTTGTAATGAACTTTTTTTTTATTACTGAAAGCAAATATATAGTCTTAATCCTTAATAGCAGTATTGAGGATCATATGAACATGATATTAAGGGTCAATACTGAATTGCATAATTTTTTTATGTCACATGATTAATGGGGTAACCAAGTCACCCCACTTGGTAGTGAAAAAAATGTCAAATACCTTGGTAGTCCGAGGGTTAAGAAAATAAGATTCATCTTGCAACACCGTCATCAATTTCCAGGAATGCATCTTCTCGCCTGTTGTGGGGTTTGGGTGTTCTAATTGAATGAAAAAAAATACTTTGTCCAAATCCATCTATGGATTTTATGTTGACCATTTTCCACTAGCCATCAAACCTCGTGAATCCTCCACAATACAGAGAGATTTATTTGGAGAAATAAAGCGATGAAAGCGAACTTTCATGAAAACAAATTACCACCCTGACACTCGTCGGTCGTATTTTTTTAGTATGTGCGGTTGATTTGTCCCATAAAAAGATATCATATATACGTCACTGGGTGTCATAAAATGTACTATTGCTCATATTCCCGAAAAAATAAAACGAAGGGAAGTTAAAATTATTTGCGCGAGAATTTTCCTGAATGGCGTTGGAATAGAGGACACGCTCGCCAAACCCTTCACTGAAAGCAGTGTGGAACGACTGTACTCAGTGGCCAAATTAATTTCCAGTGAAATCCGACGCATTTAGAGCGCATCCCTTTTGAAGGGATCATTACATTTTTGCCTAATTGGCGCATTTGGACACGTGTTCCGTCGAAAAATTTTGGCTTGATCCAGCAGTGACTACATGTCTGAATTCCCATCCTCAGAGATGCACAGTTGCGGAAATTTTTCACTGAAATCCCGATCCCCATTTCGATGTCATATCGTGAGAGCACTTCAAGATGGAATATTCTATCCTTCAGATGAGACATAAAATTGTGGATTCTTTTAGCCCTGAGAGCCGAGGTCTGGTTTCTTTCCAACCTTTCTCAATGGAGATCAATCATAAATTGTTTGGCTTCCTACGATCCCTAAATATATATTCCCCATGTATATGAATTAAACACAGATATCATAAGTAGCCTTTAAAATTCACATGATTTTTTTTAAAGTCACGTGATACAACTCTGCGTCTCAATTATCTGTTGTCACAGCACGTTATCGCATTTCTGCTCCACGTCAATGCCAACGGTGGAGGATCTAATAAACGACTGTTATCAGAAAAAATTATCCACTCTGGGGGAAATCTTATTAAATCGTGTCGGATTAATATTTGAGAAGACCGTTCTGTGGCGTAATACGACACATTCACAATGGAGTAGTTTTTGAAGCCGCAGAGCGCGGTTAAACTTTAACAAAAACAGTTTTCATGCAACTTAGCTGTTTGCCGACTAAATATGGTACATTCCATCGTACAAAAATGAACCTCTTATCCAAGTACCTTTGAAAACCTCAGCGTTCATTCCCATACTCAAAGTGACCCCACTTCAGTCATTTTACAGGCCTCAGTTTTTGGTCGCCTTCCACAGCACTACTACTACAGAATAGGAGGAAGTAGAAAATTACCTATTCCACTGGGGCACCATCCTTTCCTAGAAGTACATTTCAATCCATCGTATCGAACTAAGGAGGCAAAAGGTAGGGAAAAGGGACACGCGTTTTACCGCTGCTAGAAAAACACGTTGCTAGGGCACGCTCGTAGACTCCTGGGCGAAGCCTTGAGCGGAGAGTGTGTTGTTGGCGCCTTTGAATCCGAGGGCATTGCCTCATTGGTGATAGGAAAGCGAGTGGATTAGTCCAGGGCCTATTAATTTTCTTTTCCTCCGAAGTTAAAAATCCTTCTCCACGCATAGGCGGACGTTTGTCGGTTTATGGGTGGTTCACTCAACAACATCCAACTGCTCGCCCTGCGCACCAAGCTTTGTCGTATATCCATTGAACCAAACTGAGCAGGATTGCCACTCTCTCGCAAAAGTCCCAGGCGCTGCGCTGTGGATGATTTTGGGACATGGGCTACGCAGCGTTCAGTGTCCAGCAAAAGGGGGTAGAATGTAGTTTCGTGTGAAGAGTCAGTCTAAACGCAGTCCGATTTCTACCAACACTCGCGCTTCGAAAGGTCGGATAACTCACCACTACCGGCCGTCCCGTTTCTACTTATTTCACTGTGAGATCGCAATACCAAGTCCTAGTTAAAGTCGTATAGATGTTCCACTTTAGCCACTTTCCCTCTGGCCTCGTGCCTTGTGGATTTTTTTCACAGTGTAATTTGGATCCGTTGCCTCTTCCTATTCCCCTCTGTCCTTACCTTGCATCCCCTCCAACTCTACTTCCCGTCTTTATCGATCATGTCTGTGCCAGAAACTTTGGCGGAAGCTATATAAACTGTTTTTCTTTTTGGAGTATCGCATGTGGACCATGTCTCCAAAGGTTTAACTCGGCACTTCACCGTCTTCCATTCTACCGACCAATTCCATCTCCTGCTCTCGGCCTTATTCGAAAATGAACTCGTTTGTCCTTCGGCTAATATATTAACTTGGCTTTTGGCTGAAGCCTAGCACTAAGACCAATTGTCTGTCTCCATTGTGGAACTAAATGCATTTATCGACTATGATCCCGTATTTAATTCAACCATTTTGGTTTCCGAAGAATTCTGATTGCAGGTCTGAAATAACCTCTGCGCGGGAAATGGCCTTGGGCGTCGGCTCTGTCGATGAGGAAGATGGGGTACTCGTTGGGGTGTGCGCCATGACGAGAGTTAAGCAAGCTATTTTTCATTTTTCACTTCCGCTTATGACGGACGGTCCCTTGTCTCCGAGGGATTAATTGGACGGTTCACCGTTTTTCATTTTATCGGCTATTTCATCTTCAGCCCTCAGCCTTATCCGACAATGAACTCTTTTGTCCATCGACTAATCTGTTCACTTGGCTCTCGGCTCAAGTCTAACGCAAATCCCTATTTTCAGTTTACATTGAGGAACCCGATGCATTTATTGAATATGATCCCGTGATTATTATCACACTTATGGTTTTCGAAACATTCCGATTTCAGCTCTGAAATAGCCTCTTCCGCGTGGGAAATGGCCTTGGGCCTCAGCTCTGTCGACGGGGAAGGTGGGGTACTCGATCAGGTCTGCGCCAGGAACTTTGGCGAGAGTTATGCAAACTGTTTTTCATTTTGCAGTGCCTTTTCAACAAGGGATCAATTGGACGCTCCCCCGTTTTTTTATGTTACCAACCATTATGTCCCCCAGCCCTCGGTCAAATCCATAAATGAACTCATTTGCCCATCGAATGATCTATTTACTTGGCTCTCGGCTAAAGCCTAACACAAATCCCTATTTTCCGTTTACAATGTGGGGCCAGATACATTTATCGACTGTGATTCCGTGTTTATTTTCACTCTTTTGGTTTCCGAAGCATTCTGATTTCAGCTCTGAAATAGCCTCCTCCGCGTGGGAAATGGCCTTGGGCCTCGGCTCTATCGATGGGGAAGATGGGGTACTCGAGGGAACTCGAGCACTGGAAGGGATTTCTTTCGATGGAGTGTGAGTCGGAATGCTGCTTGAAAACGGCGATATTGGAATCGGCTCGAGAGTTGCCACTGGATGTGTTTCAGGCTGGTTGGTGTGGCGTCGAGAGCGAGCGAAAGCAGGAAAGACAAAAGACTGGGAGAGTGAGCGTGTGTGAGCGCACGTTTATTCGGAGGGCCGACTCGACGCTCGTTTATTTATTTTTTCCTGCGCTCCGTTCCGTATCGACGTTGGCCTCCTCCGAGTGGAGATAGAGGGAAACTTACTTCCCCGCCTAGTCCTTCGCTGTGGGAGAAAAGTATTTCAACTCTCACAATCGGGAGAATATCTTTAAGCTGGCTGAGAGCCGGGTTTTCTAAATGCCTGGTAAACCTAGAATGCCATGGAAGAGTCAGTGAAATCGAAAATGGGCTAGGAAAACCGGAAAAAGTCGTGGGAAATGAGAATCTTTTTTCATGTATTCTACCGGTAAAGGTAGGTTTTGTTGAATGTCAGAGAATCTCCTCGCGGTTTTCTATATTTTCAGGGGCCTATATCCCTCTAGTATATCCTTTTTTCGCCTCTGCATACGATCTACCCTTCTTCATCCCGTCAATGAAACCTATTCTCTTTTTTCCCCTTCCCAGATTGCCCAACATTCTTCCCTCTATCACACTCTTGAGCAACCCATCACCCTTTATTATATCCTTCAGCCATCTACCATGCCTATCTCGGATTCCATGCAAAAGTTTCCTTTCCTCGCCCACCATCTCAAGCACTTTCTCGTTAGTCTTCCTTTCCGTCCACCTCGCCTTCTCTATCTTTCTCCACACCCACATCTCAAATGCCTACTGCCTATTCTCGTCCTCCTTTATGAGAGTCCACGTTTCTGCCCCATACAATGCTATGCTCCATATCAAGCGCTTCACCAGCCTCTTCTTCAAATCCATACCCAATGTTCCCGTCATCAACTCCCTTCCATTACGAAATGCCTCTTTAGCTAGCGCTCTTCCCTTCCGTATGTCTTTGCTAAAGTGAATCTAGCCAGTTTGAACGTGGAGGAGAGAGGATAACCTTCTTCCCTGTGACGAGAATGGAGGAACACCAAAAAGAAAAATTTTCGGCATTCCGCGGTGGCAGAGGACGCCTGATCAGAACCTGGCCACGTCATAAACTTTGAAAAATGTAAGATCATCGCTAGAGAAAATAAATATTTCCCTCGGCTAATACAAGAGGCGATTGCAATAGCCAAAAACAAAGAAAATTTCAACAGGGAATACGGATATCTCTCGTCTAAGTTCAAACGTCTTTTACAGCAATTGAATTCAAAGGTCCAGCCGGCCAACCAACGTGCGCCTGACTAGCTTAGGCGTTAGGTGTATAAAGGAACGTGAATCTCTGCAGCTCATTCAGGACCTCACAACGCAAGCTGTAACGTTAGCAAAACTGTTGTCCGTTTACATGAATCAACGTGGAAAAAATCCTAATAAACTGACCTGACTTTTTATTGTTTTACTAACTGCTTTTTCGCCTCGCCTATCGGCCGGGGGAACGCTCGAGGATCTGAAATGAACTGAGATGAGGTCTGGATGATGGTAGTGGAATCACCCCGCGCCATACACCCTAGTGGTGGTTTGCTCGGTATTTGGTGTATGTAGGTTTCCGTACTCGACTCTCACTCAACATTGCCAAACCAGTCGTATGTATACGCTTTAACTAGCGTTAATGCGTACTGCGGCGATAATGTCTACAATAAATGGGTGGCTCAGCGCAGTGGTTGACTTTAGCGTCATCATGGCTCATCAGTATATTAATCAGAGAAGATAGAATTAATATTATGCCAAACAGGAACAAAGGTCGAACTGTGCCTTTTAAGTACTGCAACCACAGCTATTTTTGTAATTTAATATATTTTTAATATTGTGTTAAAGATAGCATTTATTTTCTGAAAATATCGTGAAAGGCGTTTAATCACCTTTGCCTCTAATATATCCAACTATTATTATTATACTGATGGAAAACATATTCAATGCTCTACTAAGTGAAGTGTTCCTTATCGTTTTACATTAGAACACGCAATCAGAACTCTTGATCACCAAGAAAGAGTCGAATTATTAAGTATAGTTTTTTAAAGAGTCAATTCAAAACTCCGTCTGATAATTCTCACTGGAAAGGGTACTTGAAACTTCCTTTAAACATAGTGTTGATTAAAGTCCGCATAGCCCTTTAGTCCCAAACAACCTTATTTCTGCTCTTCCAGCTCCGTTTCAATGCGTGACTAGGATCTTCATCTCCGGTATATGTCAACCCCCTTGGTCTAAATTTCACTGCATTCGCTACAAACTACAGAGGTAATTTAGTACACAGCCACGCGGACTGATTCAAAATTACATTCACTAACTTGACAAATTTCTCCATCATTTAGTTATCTGACTGGACGCTAGAATGGCCGGGGTCAGCTGCATGCCGACTTGGACGCGAGTGGACGATTGAGCGCTTACTCGATCTTTGTGATCTACCACTTTCCTTAGCACTTTTTTAAAAATTTTTTTCCACTTTTTGTAAATGAAGTGCTCTGATAATTTATTTCTGTCAGGTAATGTTCTGAGGTACAAAAAGAGGACGGCAATTTTTTTTTTAAGATTTAGGCATGCATAAATAAAAACATATTTCTTTCGAATTGATAGAGCGGTATCTACACATTTAAAACCAAAAACACTAGGTTATATTGATATGTTGTGGAATAAATACTTTTCCATGAAATAAAAATAGAATTTTTGTGTAATCGAAGCTATAAAACTATATAAACGATACTTTCCCAAGCTATATAAACGGTACTTTCCATTGTGTTAGATAAAATAGGTAAGCATAAATATACCGCACTTCTTGCAAACCCAAGATTGATCTAAAATCTTCCAGATTTATATACCAGCTGCACCATCGAGCCATCATATATCAGGGAGAATTTCCTTGCGGGTTCAAGTGAACTAGATGTTCAAGACTCCAATTTACAGCAAAGCTGTCGTGCCAACTGAGTTTGGTGTGCTAGAAAAACCTTAAACTCGTCGTTTTTGGAGTTACCTTTTTCACTTTCCAGTTTACAGCTTGCCAACAATCAAGTTTCTTGTGTTCCTTACTCTCTCTGCCATTCCTAATATTACTTTTCACTTTCTCAACTATTTGTATAGTTATGATCTTGACACGTTGTGACAACTCGAGAATTTTGCTGTCGTATTTCCTATCATCGTCCAAAATTCCTTTCCTCTTCCCTCGTCTTTTGCGTTGGTTATTCGTTCTCCTCTATATCACCCTGTTCTATGCGTCCTCGCCTCTCTGCGCCTCTATACCACCAGAAAGGTGCGAGAGAAAAGTTTCAACTCCGTACACAGCAAGACCTTGACCTGGGTGGAAGCGTTTAAAGCGAGAATCGGTCTGTGGGTCTGTTCTTTCCTTTCTGGTAAGAAGCATCTTGGAATCGCCGCTAGTTCTCCAGACGCTTTTGTTTGTAATTGGGCCGAGGAAAAGTAGAATGAAAAACTGAATGAAGATATCATGGTATGCCGATTACGAAAAGAAAGGCGCTTCTCTTACCAAATGGACGTTCCATTGTGCCGGAACGGAAGGCTATTCGCAGAGGGACTTCAAAAAAATTGATGGATTTATTTCTACTCGCGCTGAAGCATAACGTAGCTTCTATAGTCTAGCATAATGAGTGTACCTTGAATGTACAAATAAGTGTGTCAATGCTTTATTTTCATATTATTTCACAATTATGCCTTTGAGGTTATAGAAAAGTATTCTATTCTATGGAAGCATAGTTAGTTCCTTTTTGTACACCGCAGATGTTTCATTAGCCTGTTGTGTTTACTGAGGTTTATTAAATATATACGCACATATGGACCTCACCATATTGGTACAAAAATTCGTAATATCACATTATGGTCAAATTTCTTTCCTTTGTTGATGAAGTATAATTATAACTCTGAAACAGTTATCGCGAGAAAATGCAAATTTCCCATTTTCCCTTTGTTTATTTTGCAAGTTTAACTTTGTGAGTGACAAAATTGGCGTTGATGTTTTTCCATTTCAGTGGCTTAAAATAATTCAAATATATATATGTCCAAAAATAACAGATTGCTTCTCTAAAATGGGGAGAATAATATCAAATAGAGAATATGCCATGACTTTGTAAGGTCAGTGAATGAACACTGTAAAGAACTGGAGGCTTACAAAAAGCGTGATAGAGTTTTTTTTAGTTTTGGGAAGAACAATTAGAAAGTTGAGTGAACGTATTATTTTTTTAACATCTATTGAGGTAAGCACGCCTAATAACATCAAAATTATCCTTGTGAGTAACTTTTAAAAAGTTAACTCAAAATTCATGACTGGAATATAATTTTGGAATAAAAGCTGCGAAAAATAAATTTATATGACGTTCCTCCCTCTAAAAAAGGTGAAATGGAGTGCTTTAAATTTTTATTTTTAGAATAAACTGCCACTGCAATTCATTTCTCTCAGAGAGGTAACCAGCTTAGCATGCAAGACGCTGGCTTAACCCTCAGAGTTCATGCCTTCCCTCTTTTCATATGTAAATAGGGTCCTTTCTCTTCCAGCATGAGAAGAAATTAATGATAGCACTATTTCTACCTCTCTTGCATTATAATCACAAAGGGTTTTCCGTCTTAAGGGAGCTAAACCCGAGTAGGCAGAAGCATTTTCCTGCAAAGGCCCTCGCATTGATTTACTCTTTGATAAAAATTTCATCCGTTACTCAGTGGTTCATTTTATTGTCGAAGAAATAACTTGTCTCACTCTACTTTTGGAAGAGGAAAGTTACAATTACATCGCGGAAGCTACTTTCCCTTTGACCTATCTTTACCCAGCTCTTTGCTTTGTACTTTGAAGACGCATTACTATCCCTGAGACTCAGCACCCCGCTTTATTCAATTTGATTGTCAATTTTGCTAAGGTAAGCTTTAAGTGGTATTAATTAATAACCACCTCGAGTGTTACCGGCATAGGCTTTGATCAACCCACGCATTTTCTTTATCAAAGTATACTTCCTATCTCTTTTCATTCGGTCCATTAAACCTATTTTCTTCCTTCTTCTCCCCTTCTCATCCAATTTTCTACCCTCTGCCACTGACCTAAGTACTCCTTCGACCCTCATTGCCTACCTCAGACATCTATTTTGCCTCCTCCTGATTTCATCCAGAAGTTAACTTTCTTTTCCAACTACGAGGTGTGTTCAAAAAGTGAGGTGACTTTTCAAATTTCCCGGGCAACATACATTTTATTTTCGATTATTTTTGTTTTTTTTGTGTTGGTACTCATGTCCCAAATATTTGTTTACATTTTCAACAGTATAACATATTTAGTTTGTTATTGACAGATACAAATTTTAGACGTGTTTTGGTGTGCTCGGCGATTTTCTGCTTTAAAAGAAATGGATCAAAGAATTTGCATCAAATTTTGTGTAAAAAATGGATTAAGTGCTCCAAAACACTTAAAATGTTGACAGTGGCATACGGTGAGTCTGCTCTGAGTAAAAAAATTTTATAAGTGGTACAAACTCTTCCAAGATGCCCGAGAAGATGCCAATGACGAACCTCTCTCTGGACGCCCCAGCACGTCAACAACAGATGAAAACGTTGAAGCAGTGAAGAATATTGTTTTGAAAAATCGTCGAATCACTATTAGAGAAGTTGTTGAGGATGTTGGCATATCGGTTGGCTCGTGCCATGCAATTTTTTCGGATGTTTTGGGCATTAGACGTGTGTCAGCGAAGTTCGTTCCGAAACTGCTTAATCTTGACCAGAAGAACCGTCGCATGAGCATCACTCAGGAGCTGTTAAATGACGTCATGATAATCCTGATTTGCTCAAAAGGTTTATAACTGCTGACGAATCATGGGTATATGGTTATGACGTCGAAACCAAAGCCGAATCGTCCCAATGGAAGTACCCAGGAGAACCAAGATCGAAAAAAGCACGCCAAGTTTGATCAAATGTCAAGGTTTTGCTCACTGTTTTCTTCAATTACCGTGGCGTATTGCATCAGGAGTTCTTACCTCAAGGTCGTACGGTCAATAAAGAGTATTACCTTGAAGTTATGCGCCGTTTGCGAGAATCAATACGAAAAAAACGTCCGGCATTGTGGAAAAACAATTCATGGCTTTTGCATCACAATAATGCACCTGCTCACTCATCGTTGCTTGTGAGAGATATTTTGGCCAAAAACAACACCACAATCATGCCTCAGCCACCATATTCACCGGATTTGGCCCCCTGCGACTTTTTCCTGTTCCCAAAACTGAAGAGACCTATGAAAGGACGGAGATTTGCAACGATTGAGGAGATGAAGACTGCATCGCTGGAAGAGCTCAAGGCTATACCAAAAAGTGCTTATCAGAATTGCTTCGAGGATAGAAAAAAGCGTTGGCACAAGTGTATTATATCTGGGTGGAATTACTTTGAAGGGGACAACTTGAATATTGAAGAATAAATAAATATTTTTTCATAAATATATAAAGTCACCTAACTTTTTGAACACACCTCGTATATTAAGCACTCTCTTTTCCCTCGTTCATGTCATTTTCTCCTCTGTAATCGCAATTTTTCCATCCTTCCCGGTTCCTATATCTCAGACACCTACAGTCTATTCATGTCGCCCTTTTTCTGAATCCACGTTTCCGTATCGTGCAACGCTTCACTCCATGGTATACTCAAGGCCCCCTCATAAGCTTCCTCTTATTTTTAAACGGTTTTTTCGAAAGCGCAGTTTTACTTCCGATGGCACTTCCCAGGCTCTCTTAACTAGTTGAAAACACACGGCGAAGAAGGTTTTCTTATTCCTTTTATTTGAATTATTTATATTAATGTGGAATAGCATTTAATAACAGAGTTATGTAGGTACTGTGTTATTTCAATTTCGAATCGAAAAATAATTCCAGGAGAGAAACACCAACGATAAGCGGCATCAATTTTTGGCGCCATTTTGCAGCAAATAACGAACCGTTGCACTGAAAATGTCAAACGTTCATGTATTGTACAATCGCACAGATAATGTTGAGAAACTGTGTATTTCCTTTGAGTTTACTTACTGGTGTATTCTGAGTTTCATCATCAATCAAATTCAATCTTTCCCCGTGTTTTCAAAAATTCCGTTATCTTGCATTTAATTATAATATATTATTAGAATTTGCCTTCACTTATTCACTGTTCACACTTTTAAAACCATATGAACTTATAAAAATCAGGTAAATACCAAAAAGACTGGGTATGCACTGAAAGAGACGACCTAAGGTAATTATTATGAGGGGAACCCAAAAGTAACCGGACAGAATTCGCTGCTCTCATCAGTTTTGTTGTTTGGGCTTCTCCCACCAGGTGGGAGTTAAATAACCCCTCCTGAGTCAGTATTCCAAGCAAAGTTGCATGAGTATGCTGTAGCAAGCTCCCGAGACAGTTTTTGTGCGACTAGTTTTTTGACACCTTTGATTTTTTGAAATGGCTGATTTTCGAGAACAGCATGCGGCGTTGAAATTTTGTTTGCTGCTCGGTAGAAGTGCATCGGACGCGGCTGATATGTTGTCATAGTCTTACAAAGATCACGCCTTGAAGTTAACTGACGTTTATGAGTGGTATTTGCGATTCAAACGCGGTGACATGTCGATCGAAGACATTCAACGCCCGGGCCGGCCTTCCACGCCCAGAACACGATGAAAACACTCATTGCATTGAAGTTCTGCTTCTGGTTTCCGCGGCGAGCAAGTATTTTTCCCATTTTTTTGGTATTCAGCCGCGTCGTTGTTTTTCCAACAACGTTTCTCCTCCTATGCTGGAGGCGTCTCCAGGTCGAAGATGAAGACCTGACTCTTCGACCTGAAGACGCCTCCAGTTTGATGAAGACCTGACTCTTCGACCTGAAGACTCCTCCAGGATAGGAGGAGAAACGTTGTCGGAAAAACAACGACGCGGCTGAATCCCAAAAAATGGAAAGAATACTCATTGCATTTCTCATTTCTTGGTATTGTTCACTCACAGTACGTCCCTGAGTATCAAGCAGTGAACCAAGTCCTCTAACAGAGTGTTTAGAGGCGGTTGCGTGAGATTATTTGGTTGAAACAGCCCGATTTGTGGCGAGGTGAGGATTGGTTCTTACACCATGACGATGCTCGGGCTCACAGATGCGTGTTCTGTGCGTGATTATTGGGTGAAAACCTGATGATAAGGCTTCCTCACCAGTCCTACTCACCGGATCTTGCACCTTTTGATTTCTTTTTGTTCTCCCAAATGAAAATGGAGATGTAAGGGAAACGTTTTGCAGACATTCCGGAGTCGAAAAGAGAATCGAAGGCGGCGCTGCAAGGCCTCAGAGAGGACGAGTACAAAAGGTGTTTCGCGCAGTGGAAAAAACGTTTGAACCAATGTATTTGGGTAAATGGAGAGTACTTCGAAAGTGACGAAAGTTTGTTATTCGAAAAATAAAATTCTGTATTTTTTTAAAAATGGCATCCGGTTATTTTTTGGTCTCCCCTCGTATTTATATTCTACGTTTTTATTTAGTCTAATTCTAATGTTTCTAGCATTTTTAACTTAAAAATTTGGTTAGAACCTAATACAGCCCGCAATACAACGGTGACGTAAATATTTTTCCCCTTAAGATGACCAATGTCGCTCACGATGACACCAATCATTCCAATAATTTTCAAATGTTTTTTCCATCTAATCAATTTTCTATCTCAAGGGTCTTGCAAAAGCACTACAACGCATTCGTAAAGTTTTAACACAAAACCCGCGAAACAACCGCCTGTTGAACATTTATTCTCACACTAGATGCGCAGATACACTGAAAAGAGACGACCAATTTTTGCTATAATTTAAAGTTTACTCTTCCACTTAAGAGATATGGACGTAAGCACAATATTATTTGCGTTTTTAACAACGCTTAACTGAGGAACTGCACGCCAATCGTTATTTAAGGCCTTGAATGAACGGAAAACGTATCTCTAGTGCTATGGTGCTGTCATCTTTTGGAGGATTGGGTTAGTGTGTACATGGCTTCCTATTCAATTCCCTTATGAACCCGAGTTCAAACCGGGGCAGTAGCTGAGAGCCTTAAGAAGACGCATAACACCCTTTGTTAAGGAATAGTTCTGTCGAAACTCCACAAGATGGCGTCACTCGCACCTGATCGAGGCGTTTTGGCGTGAGAAGTCTCTTACACCAGGATAATTCTCGCCATAAGGCAACAGTCGTCGGAAAGTTGTAGCAAAAACTCCGGCGCGTAAGTACAGGCAGCGCTGACAAGATCTGTGAGAGAAGACTGAACTATTTGCATCACCGTCCGAGGACATCATGGCTGAAAACCATTCAGGTAGCTTGTCAAAAGATACCAATTACAGATTTCATCTTACAACCGTGACCGCTGTTACTTGGCACTTTAACAGAAGAAGGATTGATACATCTCCTTTCGTTTAAGATATTTCAATAATAATAATAGTTTTTGTAAAAATATATCCTACATCTTGCCGTTTTCCCAATGGTTTAATTATGCTCTGGGATAAATTTTTCATATTTCAGATACAAGTCTCCCTTGGAAAAGGTCCATTCTTTATACTATAAAAATTTCAAGTTGATGACGTAAGACTTTAACAAAAATCTGGGGTTGGAAATCATCACAAATTCGAGCGGGAGTGATGCGTCGCCTTAACAGGAATCTAATCCCTACTTGTGTCCCCTTAGGAGACACTTCATACACCATGCACACTCCAGCACCAGATTTTGCAGACTTCTGGTCTATTCTGGTCTTCTTGTCCATGTTTTGGTCTGCTTCTGGTCTCTTCTGGTCCATGCTTCCGATCCACAGAGTGCCACGCACCATTCGAATGTTTTACATACCGTTTCCTACGTCGTATTTCTATCTTTTTTGAGCACAGCAGTTGTATTTGTCCCATGAGCGCATTCTCGGCTTGGGATATTCGTATCTTGATGCCCGTTACATTTCTTCCATCCCACGTGATGGTACTTCTTTAAGAGGCATACATGTATTTATCTACTCTTTTTCTGTACCTGTAAAATTGAATTCCTGAGGAATTGGGATAGCATCGGTCGGATTGACAAGTAAATATATTTTCATCTCCTACAATCTATGTCGAGGAAAAATAAGTATGTGGGAGCAATGGAAAGAATATCGTCTGCTGTTGAGTGCCTTAAATACAAGTATCTTCTTCCAAATTAAAAAAGTATGTAACAAATAAGCATTGGTAATTCAGTCCTAAGATTGGTTGACTGGAGCCCTCCACCCTTTTCTATCTAATGCTAGTTCCCTTGCCCCCTGGTATCTCTTCCTATATACTATCCTCTTTATTTGGTCCATGAACTTATTCCTGAGTCTACCTCTGGGGGCTTTTCTCTCTATAATGCTTTCAATTATGTTCATCACAAATGCATTGTCACTTAGAGTGTGTCCAACGTATCGTGTTCTTCTTTTCTCTATCGTGTTCTATATGATCCTCCCTTTTTCTACTCTTCTCTACACTTCATCATTTCTTATTTTTTCGGGCCATCTTATCTTCACAATCCTCTTCCAGCACCAGGTTTCGAAGGCTTTCAGTCTTTTCTGGTCAGATTTTCCAATGGTAATGCTTCATATCCAAAGAGTGCAACACTTTACATGAATGTTTTTAGAATCACAAGAACAAATATAACAAATGATTCACCTTAAATTAGGTGATAAGCACTCGCCGTTAGAATATTCGTCCCGCTTCACGATGTGAGACATGAACCACAGTGTACTACGAACTCTCATATATCGGGCTTCACCTGAAATTCGTCGCTCCAACTCTTTTGAACTATATACGCTAAGGCTATGCATATTGCGTGAAAATCGATACCGAGGATGTTGAGAAATAATCCCGGACGAGACCCAAACCCGCAATCCTTGGATTAGCGAGCGAGGACATCATTCCGTCGCCGTCGAGGTCACTCAAGAGAAGTCTCATGTGTTTTTGGACCGTCCAAAACGAAAAGTACGGGAAATGACGATGAAATATCAAAGGCCCGTGTATCCTAGGAACAAAAGTTGACCTGAATGCGGAACAAGGGATACCCTTTGTCGTGGAATCCAAGAAAATCCCTGCGCTTCATTCGGGTGATCCTGGCGTTCCCTTAAGCGTTTAAGCGTTGCTGGAATGCGTCAACCTCCCTCGTTCTCCGTCTGTATCTTGTGTCCGTCTTTGGCCACAATATTTCTTCACGATACCCTCACGTTGCCGTAAACAGACCCTGTTAATCTTTTGTCCGATTGCGCTGGCATTTTACACGGCTACCATGCTTCGCCTGTGTGTTTCTTAAAGACTATATGACGTGGTCATCCGTTATGACTCAACTACAGCGTCTAAACAAAACACGTAATTAATTTAAGTCCCCTTTTCATTTCGGTGGCAATTCCATCTTTCTTTTTGTGAATGCTGTTAAATTTGGTGTGCTAAGTTGACACTTTTTTAATTACGGAAAGGGCAGTAATTGAGAAGATGGCGCAGGGAAAAAGCTGCTTTATGAGTGGTTTTACGAGTTAGCTGAGGGGAGAGTAAATTTTTTAAATGCTGAGGGGGGGGGGGTAAAATTTAATTACTCTCCGAAGCGTATTAATTCGCTTCATTTTCCTTTATGGCCACCTTTATTTTGTGCAAAATTCTGAGTGATGAATATTTTTCGTTGCAAATTTCCTCCCCTGTTTCGCTTAACACTTATGCCAACTCTGAGGCGATTAATTCAACCTTGGAAGATGTAAAGTGTTTCCGTTCAGTGATTTTCTTTGTTTTTTACTCCATTTTTGTCTCCAAATTGTGAAATAACCTTCATTTTTAAGGATTTTATTAATATTTTATGCATTCAATTTCTGTCCAGATGCAGACATACTTTCATCAGTCTCGGGAAGTATTTTTCATGAGCGTTTTATGTTCTGAATATATATGGCGACCGTTAAGGTATATGGAGAGGGCGCTACGTCATCAAACTGAAGCCCGACATTCGAAATAACAACCATATTGATTAACCCAGCTCTCTCCTTACTTTCCAACGGATAACACGACGGAATGGATGCATTAACGGATGCCAAGAAATAATTTCAACAATCTGTTTGAAATGTAAGGCAAGTTACTTTTTATAACATATATTGACTGCTTAGTGTTATGAAGTCTATCCAATTTTACAATAGTCTTCTCCGGAAACGCGGATGATTTTGGATTTAACTAAATGAACCAACTACGTCGGGAGAATTCACATTAAATATGTAAGTGCATGCTGATTTCTAGTAAGTTATCGAAGGGAAACATAGTAAAATTGCAAATTTAGTGCGTTAGCCCGCAAGCGCTATAGGAGAATGAGAGTCAATGAAGGTGGCGGAGTGGTTTCAGCTATGAGAATTGGCCTGCGTAGCAAGGGCCCTCTTCATATACCTCAATGATGGCTACCCTCAAGATTAAATACGGATTCTTCTTTTATAAATATTGCCGTTGCCTGGATACCGGCAGACCACTTTCTTGGTCTGGCGTGGTGGAATAAAAATTCAGATGCACACGCTATAGTTAATGTCGTTTTCAGTTGGTGGGGAGCAAATTATTCTCTCTCATCTTTCCTAATATTTGCCTTGGAAAGAATTTTTTAAAACTTGATATGATTAAACTCCACTTTCTCAGGCGAGATATCGTAGAACAGCATAATGAGTAATGAAGCTCAAGTGATTTCGTACTGTCTATGAATTTTATTTCACCTCTTGCTACACGTGTTTCGACTGACTAGCAGTCATCAAGACTAGAAGTCTTGCCTGATGATGACTGCTCGTCAGTCAAAAGACGTGTAGCAAGAGGTGAAATAAAATTAGTAGACAGAACGAAATCATTTGAGCTTCATTACTCTTGATATGATCGGCTTTTTATCTTCTTTTTTCTCCTATTGCATCACGTTTTGAGAAAAAAATGACTCTTGCTCCTGTAAAGGAGTGTCTTCAATGGTTTGCGAGTTAACCTAGTGGTTCATTTGAAATTGAGTTCATATTGAGATGAAATTAGAACACTTTGTAAAAATCCACACCAACTATAATGGTATAAGCCCGACCGTTTCAACACTTTCGTGTCATTCTCAAGGGACAATTCATTCAGTTAGCCTCCAGTAAAGGAGACTGACTGAATGAATTCAATGTTGACAGCAGAAGGAATTGTGAGTGTTGCACAAATGAAATAACGTTTTCCACTGAGAGGGAATAAAGGGAGAATATTGGAAGTGTCGGAGAGAAAAAAGTGAAATAGGAACTCTGGTAAGGATGAGGAGTGGAAAACAATGCACACCACTTAAAGGAATATTGTATCTGCTTTTGAATATACGGTAGGATGTTTTTGTTAGGAACATTTTCATTGGGATATTCATTGTAAAATAACCCATGGTTTTTGTTAAGGAAACACCGTACATTATGTCCGTAATATTATGAGTATGATTGTCATTGGACTAAGAAACGTATTTATTCATTAGTTTTGGGAATTCTTTCGGTAAATGTCGGTTATGATGGAACTCAGAGAATATTCTTACATTTTTTTTAGACTTTCGTAGTTCTATCTACGCACAAAACCAAATTCAAGACTGTGATTAGGGAAGGATTTTGGGAAAACGGGAAAGTGGAAGACAGAGAATACATTTTATGAACGGGATTAAGAAGGATAGATCGCACGCTGAGGCGAAAAACCAGAGGTAGACAGGGCCTTGAAAGTATGAGTAGAAATCCGGGAGGAAATTCTCTGACTTTCAACTGAATCTACCTTTACTAGTCGAATACTTTTTGGAAAATGTGTTTTCCTTCAACTATAACTCTCTGCCTGAACTAGTTTTTAGGTGCATGGACTTTGCTTAATGTCGTTAAATAGGCATATTAATCAAGTCCTACTTTGCCTGCTTGAACTGATTTCCTCTTGCGTCAATTAAACTTTGTTTTACTTGCAAATTACATGGTCACTCGTTAATTTTTTTAAAGCACTTACCAATTTTCTGTGTGTTATGTTTAGGCTTTGGAAAATGTACGGTATAGTCAGGTATTTAGTAAAAATAGAGTATTTTTCTATCCTCCGCGCGTCTGCGTGAACATTTTTGTGTTTTTTATGTTTTATGTTATTTTTTGCGGCAAATGAAACTCTGTTATCATATTACCTCTCTCTGTTTGTTATTCTTTCCTCGCCGCATTCGTAAAATACCCATCACACGAAGCATTCCCTGTTTCTGCCTCTTTTTCTGTTTCTCGTTTTTTTTAAAGAATCTTTTCCCCTATCTTACGATTGGGGTTTCAGTGGACCCAAGCCCTGCGGTCTCCCTTCAACTTTTCCCCATTTTGTTCCAAGATTTTTATTCCCGAGATAAACTGAAGCTAGCCCGTCTCCCGAGTTTTTCTCTCGACCGCAAGGTAATCTCATTTTCCATGAGTTGGACACCTGTTCAAGAAGTAGTTTGAATTTTCTTTTTCTCTGAAGTCCCAACACGTTTGTACTCGGTGTAGTATAAGGTTTCCATGTCTCAAATACAGAAAACGCAAGCTCCATTTCTTAAAAATGAACCGCTATTGTTTTGTATGTTTCTTTGCTACCACATGAAAGGGTTGCATAGATGGAATATGATTAGATGTGAGGATTTTCCTAGGCGAGGAAAGGAAACTTCTGAATAAAATCCGGAATAGGCAGAGTAGGAGGCTGGAGATAGTAACAAGGGTAGAAATGCTGCTTAATACTGTGATAGAAGGAAGTGGAGGAAGGAGAAGAGATTGAACGGGATGAAAAATAATCCATATTTAAAATAAGTATTGTTCTTTTCCATAGTTATTTAAATTATTGCAGTTATTTATATCAGTGGCTTAAAGATGGATGCTTTGGAACAGATGGAAATTATCAGACAGTCAGGCAACTTTTGTAACGAGCTAATTTTTTCCGCACTCCTCCTCTCTCCTTTCCGAAAAAGTTCCCGTCTCATAAGTCTTAGCGTAAGGTCACTATCGTAACAATCAATGAATAAGAGACAAATAAGTGTACCTGAAGATGCAGCAAGCTTACAGTGCAGTACAGTAAGTACAATATTTATTTTCAATATTGATTCGAATATAAAATACTTCCACGCAGTGATGCCTGAAGGTGTGAAGTAAATTAGGGTTGAAGAAGGCTAGATCTTGTGTTGAGGCAAAAAAGGATATACTAGATGCAGATAGGACCCTGAAAGTGCAGATAACCGGAAGGATTTTCTGTTACTTCAAACAAAATCCACGTTTTGCTAGTAGAATACTTAAAAGAATGTATTTTAATCATAGTGGTATGTAGTGCTTATGCCACAAGGCTCAGTTTTAGGCCCTTTTTTTGTTTTTTTTGAACCCAATGATGTAAAAGCGCCGTCCATCACTACCCTCTCGTCAGATGGCCGCGTCTATATTCCGAGGTACTCACCACGAGCAAGGAGGAGTCCCTAATTCGTTACCGCCCATTATTCACTCTCTTCCTCGTCCCACCTCTGCACCTGACTAACCTTTTCTTTTCCTCTTCCCTGTATCTCTTTTTTGTCTCCTTTTCCTCTTCTCTCCTCACCTGCTGTTCCCTCCTTCCATGGTCTTCGCATAAGATAAGTCCTGAGTGCTTTCGCAAATGACTCCGGGCCGAGCTGTCAAAGGGGATGGGAGGGAGGATAAGAGAGAGGTTGTCGGAAGGGTCATTACGGTTTCGGCGTGAAGGGCGTATACATAAGGAGGTAGTCCTCTTCTGCGGAGAAAAATGAGGTGCGGCGCAGGGGGTGGTTTCTTTTGGAGTACCTAGTAGTTTCAGTTCGAACTAGATGTGCTGGAAGGCAAGGAAGCTGAAAAAGCTGTACAGATTATTCCGTTAATTTTGTGTCATTTTTGACCTCTAATTTTAGACTTCTGTTTCAGGCAGGTCTGGCAGGAAATATTGCACAAGGCTAGGAAAATATCATGTGTTTTGCTGAATAAAAAACATATGGTGATCTCCCGCAGGTTTATTTGCTGGAATGATGTGTTTCACCACACTGTGGCATAATCATTTGCGGCGTTCTTTGGTTATATTCGTACATATATAGCCAAGTACATATCGTAGATATTACAAAGTGTTTTTATTCGGCATGAACATAGACAACTTCCACCAAGTATAGCCTGATACTGTTCAATTGATCATGTTTTTCAGCGTAATTGTTTGTGTTTAGCGTAACGTAATCTTTAGTGTCGACATTTTGTAAATTTGACCTTTTGACCCCAGAATAAGGACCCCAAATTCAGATTTTGCCCTTTGTCATTTCAATGTTAAAAACATTTGAGATTAAAAAGAAGTCTGAATATTTTCGTGAAAGGTTGTGAATTGGAATTTTTGGCCACAACATACGCGATGAAACCACTTTCAATTTCAAAAATTCAACCATGACCTCAGAAAGGTCACAGTCAATACCACAGGGGTGATTTAAAGTGAATTATGGCAACAATCGGGTCGAATAATAGGTTTTAAAGGGTGCCCAAGTGGAAGATAATGCCTTTTGATCCATCCTGACTTCCCTTGACCTCCAATAGTTGCGTGGGCGTGAAAGGTCACTGAGGGTAGGCAAGAAAATCAGGGTACCAAATGAGTCGAATCATTGGTTGAAAAGGGTGCATGTATAGTGAAGGCGCAGTTATCGAGGAGAGCCTCGTGTGACCAAAAGTCAAGCAACTTTAGCCGGATATCCTAAGAACATTGCAAATGGCCCTCATTTCCTAAAACATCACTAAGCAAAAATTAAACATTTCTATGCTTCACTGATTGGAACTATATTTCCCGAATAAAATAAATCCTTATTATTTCATTAAATTGATGAATCGGATCGATATATGTTTTCAATATGATGTTCAATGGTGTCATCGTAGTCAACATCTGGTTTGGCCAAATGCCATACAGATGTGGATTAATTTGTTTTGTTTTGCTTTATCACCACTTAAAGGATGTAATAATCTAATATAATTAACCTTTTTTCATATTTTGCCCGGCCCATAAAATTAATGCCATTTGTATTTTTTCACCTCTTAGTCAAGCGAGATATCTCATCAAATGTGAGTCGCAAATGTGTTCCTAATGTTCATATTCGTTTTAACTTGGAACCATCTCAACCATTTCATTGCATATCCTGATTTTAGTTTTCACTCATTTTGTACAACAAACTTCCTTGAAGCCATTTACTCTATAAAAATATTGAATAATTATAATTCTCCTTATTTTACCCCGCAATTGCAAATTTAATGTTAGCTGTTGTTACATGGTCGTAAGTTTTCCACTCTATGTAGAATAACGGTGTACTCAATCTCCGTGCGTGGGGGAAATTGTTTATTAAAGCTTTAATGGCAAATTCTTACTATTATATTTTACAGCATTAACTGATAATATATTTTTCTTAAGACAGATATGTGAAAAATGTACGAGTTTGACCAAGAACTACATCTACTGTTCATTGACTTTCAAAAAGCTTATGACTCAATACATAGAGAAAGCTTTCTAAATCTATTAATCGAGTTTTGGTTTCCAAAAAAGCTCGTTGAACTAATAGGACTATGTGTTACCGATACAGAAGTGAAAATCAAACTAGAAAATAAAATAACTAAACGGTTTCCTGTAAAAACTGGCTTAAGACAAGGGGATGGACTATCACCTATCTTATTCAATATAGTCCTTGAAAAGACCATGAGGGAAGTTGATAAACATAATCATATAGGAGTATTATCGTGTGGAAAGAATATTACCCACTTAGCCTCACTACATCTCTCGGTCTGACGGAAGCAATAAAGTAAGAGAGATACGCTGCCAAACAGATAGGTAGAAAAACTCGTTCTTTCCACGCATTATAAGCGACCATAATAAAAAACTGAGCTCCACTAATTACACTCCCATAATACACGTCACCATTTCACCTCCCAAAACCTTATATATTACGTCTTTACACGGCAGATGTCCTAACAACCCCTGCCACACACCCATGTGGCGGCACGCAGGGTACCATGTAGATGTAGACATCGAAATTGCAGGTTATTAAATGAAAATTTCTAAATAAGTCATCAAATGAGCTCATTTTTTTATTGTGGTACGTTCAAAAATCCTTCAAAACTGAGGGTTTTTTTTTTGTGATCCCGAAGAATCCCGCAGTGGCTATGTTTTATTTTCAAAAATTGATGAGAAAACATGCAAACTACTGTTAATTTTCTTACGAGATTTAGATGCTAGAAACACGTATTTTTTTTTAATCTGGTCTCTCTGGAATGCATACACGTACCAATGTAAAAGGGCAAATATTTTTTTTGGCAAATATCTCGGAAAGTTATGTGATAAAGGGTTGAATTTTGGCTCCTTTGGAAGGGTGAGATATTTTTCATTCAAATGAGACCAAATTCATTGATTTCTAGGTAAAATGATATTTCGCCCAAACTGCATTAATATGCTTTCCCGTTCAAATTTGCGTTATTTATTCTGTGATATGAACAACATTCGTAAGAGCCCATAGTTAAGTTTCCATAATGTTGATAACTTATGACTTTATTTTTCCACGTCTTTTACTGGAAACAACCCTAGTTTCGACGTTCAACGTCGTCATCATGGAACGTTGATAAAGATGACGTTGAACGTCGAAACCCGGGCCTTTCCAAATAAAATGATACGTAACTGCAAAATTATTAATTATCAGCATTATGTAAGCTAATTCTATAAAGTTACGCCTGAAATCACCAATTATTTGATTTCCACTTACAATGTAGGATTAGTGTATAATTGGCTTCAAAAGAAACCTATTCTTTCATCTCAGTTTTAATAAAACGTAATGTAGATGTGCTACGTTTAACTTGTTGAGAATTTCTGGGCTAAATATGCCTAAGCCCAAAACCTCCCTTAAGGTAGTTTGAGCGAAATATCATTTTACCCAGAAATCAATGAATTTGGTGTCATTTTAAAGAAAAATATATCACTCTTCTAATTACACCAAAAATTACCACCACATTAATTTTGGAGATATTTGTCAAAAATTACCAGCCCTTTAATTGAAAAATGGTACGTGTATGCACTCCAGAGAGACCTTATATTAAAAATGAAACATTTATAACACTTAGATGTCGTAACAAAAACTAATAGCGAGTAGTTTGTACGTTTTCTCAACTATATTTGTAAATTAATTGCATTGTCACCGCAATAGGATATCGGGTGCCACAAAAAAACCTTCCGTTTTGAAGGAATTTCAAACGTACCGCGCGATAAAAGGAGTCAAGTTATAGACTTATTTAGATATTTTCGTTTAATTACTCACCATTTCTGTCATATAAAACTATATTATTACATCTATATTAATGCTAAATTTAATTCATGTGCCCTACAGCTGGTGAAATAAAAACGTAAAATCGAATGTGGTCTCAATTATGACTAGGGAACTATCTTGCTCAGACTACCTTAAGGTGGTTGGAGCGCGAATCCTGAGTCATTGAGAGGACATTTTAATAAATTTAAGAGAAAGTCGAAAAAAAATATCGACCACACTTCACTTGAGCTCATCCACTTATACGCAAGAAGAAACCTTACCTGTTGCGGTCTCAATTATGCTAAAATTATACATTCAAATTTTGTCTCAATTAATGCATTGTCATGACTTGGGTTTGCGGTGCGGAATTCGTAATTGGAGCAGAAATTGTATGTAAATATGTGTTTTTTATGCCTTGAAATTGGATCGATATCATTATAATCATATGAAACGTATTTTTTTCGTTTAGGAGAAAATCGATACATACGACATCCAATTATCTTAATTGTCGTAGTTGGGACCATTTGAATGCGCGAGTGATTTTCTGAGTGTTTGTGAGTGTGATTGCTCTGTGTTTGTCCCTGGCTTGGAATTTAATTCCCGTAAACATTCACAGATAGTGTGTTTTTGTTCCTCTGAATGCGGCATGACGTGATATCACGTCATGGTTGTCTTTACGCTGGTGCTAATGACGTGATATCACGTCATGGGTACCGTGAGTATTCCAGCTTTCACTAAGGAACTTTCACTAGGCCCCCTAGAGAAAGCTGTAACACCCACAGTACCCATGACGTGATATCACGTGGTCAGCATCACCGTAAAGACAACAACCATGACGTGATATCACGTCATGCCGCACTCAAACAGTTAACGAAAACGTCGGTTGCCAGCCACAACCTCTCAACCAGAAAACCCCTCTTTAGTGGTTTACGGGAATCTTAATTCCTTGCCAGAGACCACTCACAGACACACACACTCAATCCAGTATGGGATCCTTCACAGGGCTAAAGGGTGCCAGGTTTAAGAATGCCTAGTTTATAACCAACACAGCAAAGAGTTATTTTTTCTCTCTTTTGACGAGGGGTGCCAATTAACTACGGCTATTGAATATTTTTCCTCAATTTGTAATAAGGCTATGTATTAATATAGCCAAGAAACCAAATCAGTGACATGCCATTTGTCCAATTTTATCCAAGCACATTACCAATTAGTGCACTTTTGTGAGCTTTCAAGCGATTACGGAAACAAACCAAAATTACTCCAGCCACATTAAGGTGGCCCTCGTCTGACTATGTGAGTTATAATAAGGAACTAATTACAAAATTTTATTTTCGATTAAAAAAATTCCCTCGTTCTCTGACTAAATTTGTTACCTTTGAAAAACAAAATTTATGCCATTGCATATGCAAATTAACCCACGAATATGTTTTTAAATTCCGCATTTGTGCAGCCCAGTGAGGTTTATGGAGAGGGCGCTTGCTATGCTGGCCAATTTTAGAAGCTATATCCAGTGTGGCATCTTCGTTGTCCTTCATTTTCCTATGGATCTTTTTTTTTCTCACAATATTACAAATTTTTATTACATTAAATGGGATAATACATAGAATCTACAAAAATGTACAAATGTAATGTCTAAAATATAAAAGCAAACTCATTTAAAAGCAATATAATATAAATCTTGTAAAATGCACGCTATTTTATCAACATCACAACTTTATGGCCCTGCTAAGCCATTGCTAGGTTATCAGTAGGTGCCTTTTATAATTTTTCAGTTATTTTTTTATTTAACACTAGCAAAAAATTAGCACTAAGTACTATAGATAAATAATACTAAAGAATTTATAAATAAACAAATATATTTATGTGCATAACAACCATTCCTTTGTCCCTCTCTCAACTTCGCTTATATATTTCGAGCGAATGCACTAATTTTGCAAGAATACGATGTTTTCCATCGATAACTTACTATAACTCAGCATAAATTTACATCTTCAAAGACACAGTATTCAAGTTTGCAGGATTTTTAGAATAAGTGACCCTTAAGTGCACCATCTTGATGTGTGTATGTATTCTTGGAGACTCCCCACTGTCAATATTTATTTATTTATTTTATTGTGTTAATCAATTTTACCGATGTAGGTTTTAAATATAATAACAAATTCCTGGATACACTATTAATTGACCACTTCAGTGCAAAAAAAACGATCTTTCGAAGACAATATTCAAGTTTTCAGGATTTTTAGAATAAGATAGATGATATTTATTCCATGAAATTTTACTACAAATAATTTTCAAAATAGATTAACACATGGTGGTATATATGCACCCCTGTGGTGAAAAACCAGTGTTGGAGTTGCCATCATATAACGTTATCTTGACTTGAAGGAAAAAGATGAAACAAAAAGATACAGCTGGCTGGTGCGGCCAAAAACAGAACATTACAACTTTGATTATTTATAAAGGCAAGAAACAGTATTTTTTTAAAAATCATGTGTTCATTACAAGATTTAAAAAACATTAGTTACCAATGTTCATGAACCAGAGTATTAACATACAAACAAATTTACAAAGTATACATTAATCACTTCACTTTGTAGTTCAATATTTAGAAATATTTTTCAATATTGTCTATAGAAAATAACCAGTGTCCCTTAAGTGTATCATCTTGATGTGTGTATGTGTTCGTGTAGACTCCCCACTGTTTTCCTCCCTTTCCTCCCCGCATCCCCCGAAAACTTTCGTCGGCGTCCAGCTGCGTCGGAGTCGGCGGCGGAGCAGGGAGACCGCCCACCCGGGATTATTTTGTTCCGGTGTGCACGATCACAGACACACGTGCACAAACGCTGCCGCATGATTTAGGTGTGACCCAATTAGATATCGAATCGTGTGAGCCTCGGGCGCGGGGCGTGATTTGTGTGGAAACCCTCATTACGGGGTTGAGTGTCTCTCTTTCCTCAGGGGGGGAAAAGGGTTCGCAAGAAATAAATCAGTTGAAAATTGAGTTGAATACACTGGCCCCTGAGGGAATCTAGTTTTTTTTTATTCAAGCAGAGATGGAATTTTTCGCTGTGTTTATATACTGAACGCCCAATCGAAATGCGAATATCTGTAATTGTGTGTTGTTTTAAGATGACATTATGGCAGTATGCCAGTTGAAATGCAATAATTTTTTTAAAAAAGTATTCCGCCTGTTATGTTAGATTTTGCTGAATATCAGAGAAACTCCTCCCAGTTCTCTACACTTTCAGGGGCCTATCTTGCTCTAGTATATCCTTCTCGCCTCAGAATGCGATATATTCTTCTTCATCCTGTCCATGAAACTTATTTCCTTTCTTCCCCTTCCCCGCTTGGTCAGTATCCTTACATCTATCACATTCTTGAGCTACCCATTTTCCATCATTATTATTACTTTTTTATTACTTCCTCCTCTCTGCATCTCTAGGTCTGACATATGCGATAAAATAATAGACCTACACAGCCGGACAGATAGGTACAAAAACTCGTTCTTTCCGCGAACGATAAGCGAACATATTAAAAATTAAGCTCCACTAAATACACTCCTAAAATTCATGTCACCATTTCATCTCCAAAAATTTTACCTCTTTACACGGCTGGTGACCTACTACCCCCTGCCACACGCCCATGTGGCGGCTCGCGGGGTAATGTTTAGCTGTAGATTACTTCATCCACCTGCTCTGCCGATTTCGAATTTCACTCAAAAGCTTCCTTTCCTCGCCCACCATCTCAAGCACTTCCTCGTTAGTCTTCCTTTCCATCCACCTAGCCTTCTCCATCCTTCTCTACACCCACATCTCAAATGCCTACAGTCTATTCTAGTCCTCCTTTCTGAGGGTCCACGTCTCTGCCTCATACAGCTTTACGCTCCATATCAAGCTCTTCGCCAGCCTTTTTTTCTTCACGCAATAAAGTAATACCTTGTCTTGTTCACCTCTCTTGAGATCGAGATCATGGTTTGGATAGAAATCGTAATTACCAACGGTTACAAAGGCTCCCGTGTTTTTTTTAATATGGACTTTTCGAGTTATTCCCGAATTGCAGAATGTTGGTGATCGAACGTTTCGTCAGCATTCCAGTTTGCATCAGAAAGTCCCTCTTGGTGATGCCGACTGGAATTTAATAAATTCTGTCACTGACTGCTATGCTTCAATCTGGGTAGAACCCGAGAAATTCTGAAGTGCCAATGGTGCTTTCTCGCAATTCTCGCAAAAGTTACTTGTGCAGACCTGCGCGGCAAGGAGGAGAAATAGAATTGAATGGGTTGGGTAAAGTATGGAAGGGAAGAGAGGTTGGGTGTGAGAGAGAGATAGCGATAGAGACAGTCCAGCAAGAAAAAAAAGAATTTACGTTATCAGTGCGGTGAGTTGACGTGAGTGTCGCCGCAATTCTCCGCCACCGCTTTGTCTTTTTCTCACTCGGCTGACGCAGAACTCTTTGTCGACTCGAGTACACGATCATCGTAGCTGCCGATCCATTATTTTGTAGCTCGAATTTGTTGTTAAATTCCATCTCTTCATCTCGACATAACGCAAGTGTGCGGCACAACTTTAAAGAAACTAGGTTTTGTTAAGCGTATAATAGGAAGGTGCTCGGATGAAAAAGTAAAACAGAGATGCTACTTCGCTCTGGTTAGGCCGAACCTCGAATACACTACGAGCATTTGGGACCCTGGTCATAAAGATTTAACCAAAAAATGAACAACATACAAAGAAAAGCAGCACGTTTGTTAAAAACTGCTACGAACGAACATATAATGTCACACAACTGTTAGAGGGATTAAGGTGGGAGACCCTAGAGACTCGGAGGCGGCACGCTTGGCTTAGGCTGCTTAAGATATTCAGACCTGGTGTGTTGTAGAGTGACACAGAGAATATTTTCATGAAGCCTCACTACATTTCTAGGTCTGACAGATAAAATAAGAGAGATACTCTGCCGAGCAGATAGGTATAAAAATTCGTTCTTTCCGCGCACAATAAGCTACCACAATAAAAACTGAGCTCCTTCAAATACACTCCCATAAGACATGTCAACATTTCACATCCAAAAATTGTACATTTTTACACGGCTGGTGACCTACCACCCCCAGTCACACGCCCATTGCGGCGGCTCGCGGGGTAGTACGTAGATGTAGATGTAGAAGTGTAACGTCGTTTCGAAAAATCAAAAATCGCCCTCTCCATTTTGCACCATTGATCGTTCAATCCGAAGATTGGTTGACTGCAGCCTTCCACCCATCCGTATCTAATGCTAGTTTCCTTACCTCATGTTATTTCTTTCTACGTACTTACCTCTTTATTTGGTCCATGAACTTATTCCTGGGTCTTCCTCACGTGTCTTTTCCCTATATTTTGCCTTCAATTATGCTCTTCCTCCATTTTGCAACGGATGTGATATTTAAACTGTGTAAAATGAGTATTTAATTTCAAACGTTTTTACATCCATATGAAGATCTAAAATACGAGGATTTCAAACAGTAATGTTCCATGCATTTTTGTCAAAAATATTTTTTACACAAACAATTTTTTTACACATAAATAAATGATTATTTTTTCTACTGACTCTATTTTTGTCACATAATCTCCTTCAAGTCATATTGCCTTCCTTCAGTGATTTAATAGGACGTGTAAGACCTGTCAGCACCAGTCCTCGCTCTGGTTACAGAGCCAGGTTCTCACTACGACAAACCTCTCCGTTCTATAAAATAGTAGTAAGGAAAAGTACTTAATGTCATCATTCAAAATGGATTAGAAAAGAAGAGAAATTTCAAAGCAATTAACAATCTCTCATGTCATTAGTTTGCGCCAGGCTGGAATTTGTGAGCATAATCTTGCTGTCTGTCCTCTGCAGAGGCCACAAAATTGTCCGGAGCACTCAAATGTAAAATTCAGTGGCGTCGCGATAACCAGAGAAGGCTTTACGACCAAAGGAGATGCGTCTCTCAATTACCGGTTCAACGCATTGATTTCTGATACTAGGGAGTTATGAAAATAGTATAGTGGGTCATTAAGTTTCGGACAAGCCTCGTAGACTAAAAGGATCGTCTTATTAAGAATTGCAATTTAATGACCACAGTACAGTCAATAATTATGATGGGTTACGGACGTCAAAAAATTCTGAAGGTGCTCCAGCGTATACAGAACAATAAAACGTTTCTCAAAGATTCCCTTTTTAAAATAATTAACTATTTCTGCTGTAAACGATATAATTATTATTTTGAGTCATAACAAGAATCGTTATTTAAGAAATAGTTACTCTGAATATATTTTATTATAGTATTGTAAGTCATTGTAATTTGATTTGTTAACGGATGCTACACAATTTATTCCTTTCACCATAAATCACCATAAATTGTTTATTACATTATTAAATCACCTATAATATGTTATATTTATGTACTAAAAAGTATTCAGTTGCATTAATTCCACGTTACATGCATGCTATTTATAATAAATAGTGCTTTTTTTCTTTTTTTATTTCACATTCCTCCTACCGAGTCGTCTTAATTGTGGAGTTCAGAAAGTAGGGTAATTAAAAGAATCATTTTTTATTATACGTAAATTTTTTATTTGTATGACTACAGTATCATTATCAATACATCTTTTGACGAGATCTAAATGGATATATAATGCTAAATGGTGGTTTATCATTTTCGTAAATTCCTCTGTACGGAGTGTCTGTAATTACATTTAAAATGAAGTGGAATTTCATTCGATCAGCGCCGATTACGACGTCGGCGCTGCCACCGCTGGGTCTGAAGAAAGACGGCCGCTGACGTCATGACGTCGCCTCTAGCGATGAGTTTCTAAAATCGCCCTCAACAGCAACCCTATCTTGAGGTCTCCCAGGAGGAGGAAACAAGCTATCTCACGAAAAGCGCACAGCGTACATCCACGCAAGGAAAGTGGTCGAAGTCATTCATCGCTCTGAATTTACTGAGGACTGTCCCTTGAGGTCTCATTCTAAGATAAGTCGAAACAGGTCGGCAGGTAGTGGTGAGTCTTTTCAATTCTTGAAGCGCTTTTGATGTTAGGATTTCTAACTTTCTAATTCTTTGCAAAAAAAAAAACCTTCCTTTTCGTAGTATCGTATTTAGGAAATATTGAAGGCAGCACTAAACCGTCCACCAACGCCTGAACTTTTCGGATTTCCACACGATCACTTTCGTTTCTTGTCACATTTCACTCAACAACGTTCCTAGCACAGTTGCTTTCGGAATCATTGACAGAAATATAAAGAGTTTGAGAAGTTTTTTTAAAGTGGGTTCCTCTTGGCTTGCAGTTATAAAAGTGGGGTGGAAAAATATAGAGAAGGTATGATTTTATCCGCGAATAGTCTGTATCGTGCGTCGTTTCGTAAGTGGTCCTTTATCTCTGAAATTTAAGTTGTTGGATGGCGTTCTCCAGTCTTTCCATGAAAATGAGAGGCTAGCGTTGCTTTATACTCAAGACTGAGCAAAATAAATCATTCGTGGATAGGCGGGACAGTCCATCACGCTATTATTTCTAGACTACCCCGGAAAAGTCTGGACTTCGAGGAATATATCATACTTTGAGTTTTGTAGAAGAAATGTTTTTATGAGGTGGTTAGGGATATTGAGGGCAACGTGACCCGATAAATGTGATGGGCCTCACATAATACATGCATGAGTCTTTCTCACTGCTATTGTTTGAAAAACATGGTGACCTACTTTTTCTGCAGGAATCTTAATTTTTATATGCCAGAAAAACCAAAAATGCTATGAAAAACATTCTGATCAATATTTTTACGCGTCATTTAATAACCAAACGGTATTACCGTGGCGGTGGTAATGTTTTTTGTTCAATAGATTCGATTTCCCGTCAGTAAATAATTTATTTATTGTTTATTACAATCATTAAGTAGTAAGAAAATATTCTCCTAAGCTTGTTGTTGAGTGCCATTGCTCATCATGCTTTTAAAATATCTTTGTTTGACTTTTTCGCATCTGTGGTTAGGATATTCACTGATATTTGGACCAAATACCCTCGGATCTGTCACCAAAGGTTTTACACACTCTACTTACAAGTTCCTCATAAACCAAAACCGCAATATGTTAAGTGTTAAACTGAGCGTGGACTGTTATCTGATTAGATGTTGCTTTTTAAACCGCTGGACTATAACTTTTTCGGTCAACCCCCTATGACTATTGGAAATAATTTTTTTGCGGACAGTATGAAGAATTGTTGTATGACTTCACATTTTAATTAGTCTCTTCTCTCACTTCTTTTTTAACCACAGATATGCTGTTTATGATTTATTTTTCACTGTTATTTATTAACCTTTATTCTATTTATTAATTCATTTCTTTTAAGGAGCGTCTGAAGAAATTGCAACTTGGCTGTTTCCACATGAGGTTTTATTGTTACCGACCATGGTTTCGTTACAGAGTAACATATCAAACAACCTTGATAATGTTACTCTGTAACGAAACCATAGTCGGTAACAATAAATCCTCATGTGGAAACAGCCAAGTTGTACTTTCTTCAGACGCTCCTACTATGAAGGATTTGCACGAAGTCACGCCCGCTACCATTACTCATTTATTTTAAATTTGTTTTTTTTTATGTTTTTAATTTATTTTACATCTAATATTATAATATATCAATCACCATTTCCTTTTTTCATGTATATTTAATGCATTATTAAAGTCACCTTAGCTTTATCTGTCTGTAGATATTCGTCGGTTTTCCACACTTCTCTTAATACTTGGGTATTTCCCTGCAGTGGGTTTTCTCGTCAAGGATATCATCTCCTTATTTTCTTCCGTTTATCTTACATATTAATATGTCTTCATCCATATCCATACAATTATTTCATGTACGTATCTAATGAGAGGTTTCATTGGAAGAAGGGACTGCCTCAGTCTCAATCTCACCCCAATATTATTAATTTATATTTTAGAGACCCCTCCAGATTTCTTAATCAGTTAATATCTATAAATTTGCAAATTATACCACAATCGTGAAACGCGGCGTACTTCAGATCAGTATGCTCACATTAATTAAGGTAAATCAACGGTTTCAAATAGACATTATTCGAAGTGCAGCTTTCTATTTTCACGTTGCATTAAGATATGGTATTCGAATATTACAAGTATGTTTATAAAAAACGTATTTCAACATCCTCTACAGTTGTTTTACTTGTGCCGGTATTATTTAATGAAACCTTTTACTGTTTTTATTTCATTCAATCGGCACAATATTTCTTATCAGTAAAAGTTGAAAATCACCTTTTACCGAGGTAAATCAGGAGTTCCAAAAACTTGAAACGTAGGAATCATGAACAGAACTAATGACTTGAATTGATATGCAAAATATTAGGTTGAAAAGATAAAATGTATGTTTGGCGGATCATGACCATAAGTAATCTCGGAAGAACCATCACATTGGATGGAATAAGTGCAACGGATATCAAGTGGAGAATAGCCCAAGCAATGAAGGCGTTCATAAGAAAAAGACAACTGATGTGCTCAAAGAAGATATACCTATAAACCAGGAAACACTACATGAAAGTATTCGTGTATAGCGTAGCACTCTGTGGATTGGAAGCATGAGCCATTGCAAAAGCTGAAGAAAAAAGGCTAGCAAACTACAAAACCTGGTACTGGAAGAGGATGCTGAAGATAAAATGGACGAACAAAATAAGAAATTATGAAGTGTACAGAAGAGTCGATGAGGAGAGGAACATATGGAACACCATAGGGATAAGAACATGAAGGATTGGACACACCCTGAGACACAATGGGCTTGTGGAGAACATCATTGAAGGTAAAATGAAGGGAAAAGTCCCCAGAGGAAGACCCAGGTGTAAGTCCGTGGACCAAGTAAAGAAGAAAGTACATAGGAAGAGATATCAGGAGGTAAAGGAACTAGCATTAGATAGGGAAGGATAGAGGGCTGCAGTAAAAAAAAACAATTTTAGCATTGAACAACTGATGAATGAGTGATGAACATAAGTTAGAGACCTCCTTTTCAAATAAATCCCTGTGATTACCGATTCAGCGTTTTTTACTGCAAATTTGTTGAGCCCACGAGGGCACGCTTGCAAATACTTTCGCCCGAAACTGGGACGGAGTTGGAGATATTAATTCCTCTATATCTCAGATTCCCAAACCGTAAGACCGCAGCTCAGAAGGTATTTATATCTTCCGGTTATGGGCTTGAATTATGCGTCTCACGGGAGACTAAATCATTAACAGTTCTTCCGCTAAGTTTTGGGAAAAACGGTCAATGGACCGGAACCAAAATCCTTTGGCGTTGAGGTTACGGCGGAGTATCAATCCCATTGCTCTCCCTAATAATCTCCTCTGAGCCTGGCCGGAAACTAAAAGCTTATATTAATTTCCGAGCTGTTATGACCCGTAACATTGATGATGACTGCATGCCTTGACCATATTGAAATTACTAAACCGTAATTGGTTGAAGAGTAGTGGACCAATAGAAGGCATGATTATGCATAAATTCTTGAGACTCGGGCGATATTTTGTGAAACCGGAATGTCACAGATAAATAAAAATATAGCAAACCCCTCGGGTACATTTTGCTAGTAGCATTTGCTCCTTTTTATTATATCAGACATATTTATGTTAATTATATGTTACACGTTACTTCTGACAGAATATGGGGTGTGCAGTGTGGGTTTAGACCTTAGAGAGGATGAGGTGACCAACATTTTGTGCTGCAACGAGTGATAAAAAATATATAGGCGTCCGAAATAAAGTGTATTGTACATTTGTTGATTTAGAGAAGGCATATGACAGGGTAAATAGAAAGAAGTTGTGGAAGGTTTTGAAGGACCATGGATGAGAATCGAATAACGAAACAGATGAATAAGATTGAATTGATGGTGCGAGAGGTAGAGGTAGGCCAAGAAAGTTGTGGTTAAGGAAATTTTTAGTAGGAGGAAAATTACGAGTCTTAAAAACAGGATGGCGTGTATGAAGCAGTGTATGAGGGTAAATGAGGCAGAAGAGATTTGCAAGGATAGATCAGTATGGAGGAAATAATTTATGCAGAGTTACGTGTACGAACGTGTATTTATGAGTGAAACTTTGTGACTGTGTCAACCCTGGAATAGAATGGCGTGATTGGTATGTATGTATGTATATGTTACATGTGGATCATAAAATTCTTACGATTGAGAGTATTATTTTTTTGGGTTTTTGGCCAAAAATGTATGTCGTCATTTGCATAATGGTTGCCGAAAAATGAAAGAGGCTCTTAAATATCCTTATGATTTTTTTATTCCATCAGTTCCCCCAGCCAAGGATAAATGGTGCTTTGCGTAAAGGAAATCAGACGGCTTAAGATTTTTATTTTTAACCAGTAATTTTTTTAGCATTCAATCCGTGGAATGGTACTGCAAGAAGGTAGGATTCTATTTTGACGTACCCAAGTACTCGTGCGCAACGCAGTTTTTTTGCAAAGCCGACCATTCAATTCCGAAGACGAGGACATGTTTATGCATTTCAGTGGAAAACCCGATGAATACGCCGCAGTCGCTGTATTGCTGTTTTTTTGTCCCGGTTGCTTAGCTTGAAAACATTTTTTTTGCTTGCATCTCAACCAATTTACCCATATTTTTGGCTCTGTCGTGCACTTAGCCTTTCACCAATATTTCTTCGTTCGTGAACTTTATCAACGCTCATTTATATATTCTTCCTCGAAGATTTTTTTCCCTTTTTAGTTCAAATTTTCCTCTTCCGTTGCAAACGGTCGGAGTACGTCGCATGTGCCGATCGTCTATTTCGAGTATACATGTTGGTCCCGACTCACAGTGTTAACATTGATCCATCGCTATTTCTCTAAAAGCCTTAAGTCGAATGCAGAAACATTTTATCGGACACAATGGCGCCTGGGAGAGACTATGGGTTCCACGACAAGCTATTATATTATCCTTTTTTCATGACTCCACTTTATTCAAATTCACTTTATTCACTGTTTTTTCACTCTACGTCAGTCTATACAAAACGATTAGATTGCCTGAGCATGCGTTACGTACACACGTTAGCTCCATAAATAGGCCATAAGCATTAGCGAGGACGGTGAGCATAGGGTAGGAGGATTGGCCATAATTCTAGGATCTTTCTGGAAAGGCACGAGAGCCCTCTTCCAGTGCGGGGTTGGTCTTAAAGGGGCTCAGAAGCACTCAAAATTTCCCTCGGATCCGCGGTTGGTCAAATGAAGAGAAAAACGAGTCCCTAGTGAGACCATTAGGGCCTCCATTATAGGCAAAAGCCGAGGAGAACGAAGCTTACTGCTCAAGGAAGTGATGGTCTTATATGAAATCAATAACTTGGAAAATAGCCTTAATGAGTCTACCTAAGTCTTCCTTGGGAGTTTCCATTCCGTGAATGGGCCATTTTCCGTATTTTAAATGAAAACGTTCGCAGCTGCTTCATCGGTCATCAACCTAAATTTACACCTCGTGAAATATTTATGTGCATTAAACCGTCATTAGTCTTTAAAGAAGAATCTTTCGCTGGCTTTATAAACCCATTCAATTTCCTGCGTTTTTCATATAAGTTCAGTAAAAGTTAGTAGAGGCTAGGTTTACTAAAACATTTACATCCCTCTTGGAAGATTGAAAAATGCAATGTATACAATCTACTTTAAACTTATTCTCGACGTTTCTAGCATAAATTAATTGTAATCCGACGATTTGTTTTCAGCATTTTGGGAAGCACGGCTACTTGCGCTCAGTGAGTAGTGAAGATACGTGAAAGGCCGTTGTGATAGTCTCGTTAATTTTACTGATCTTTTGCAACAGCTTGGATGGAAATTGTTCTCAGACCGTCGATTGAAAATCAGACTCAATCTTTTATATGAATTCATAACCGAATTATTTTCCGACGAAGTTTTCAATATCTTACGAACTCCAACATGCTACGGAAGAACAGATCACGAGAATAAAATAAGGAAAATAGATTGTTGGACGAAAATATTTAAAATATCGTTACTCCTGTGATCGATAAGAGACCATAATGGCTGCGCTTAGACTTTTAAGTAGGTTAGTTGAAAGGTAGTGTGGCTGATTTATTCATATTCATCCTAATGTATGTTCCTAAATCTGCCAAGTAATACTAGCACCATGATTTGCATATTCCCTGCATGAATTTTTGTCACGTTTTCACAGTCACATTATAGATTATTATAATAGTTTCTGTAGCATTTGTAGCATACCTATAGTGCAGTGCTTGTTGGTGAAAGAAAATTTCTACTCTTTAGTTCATGTTGGTGATGTGTGCCTCCTGCCAAACACCCTTGTGGGGGTAATAGGTAGCTTTAGTGAAGACATTGTTTCTTAAATCAAAACTAAATGACAAATGTATTTTTTTCTGTTCATTCATTGCTTACGAGCCTGATATTTTAAGTTGAAACTTATATTTAATTTGTTGAAGTATCGTCTCTATGCATGGAGTAAGGGTACTTACATGAATATTAGTAAATATTTTTGTAGTTTCGTCCCAAGGAATTGATAACAGATTCTCTAGTAACTGTTTTATTCAAATGCGAAGTATCAAGTCCTTTATATTTATGCATTTGCTGATTGCTGCTCGATTTCTCGGCTGGCATTCTAACTTTTTCCCTTCGCGGATATTTTCCGAATAATGTATGCCACTTGACAAGTGCCCCAGATTAAAGGCACCATATTTTTAGCTCTGAACGTCAAAGACCTTGAGTGTTAGGATTGGTCGATATGAAAACGATTGACCGGATTGACGGCTGGAATTTCAGGTCACAAAACGCAGGCGATCAAAATCTAGAAATCTTTAAATGGCGTGTCCTTTTATGTCATCTGTTTTCTAACCGGGATGTGAATTTTTTTCGTCCACGAAAATAATTCCGCCTTGCCTCATGGTTGACTAATCGTGCCACGTGTGATCTCAAAGCCCCCTTTATGCCGCTTCGTGGATGCATTGAAGATTGAAGCGGAAGCCAACACTTCGGCCTTGGGAGGATTGGGAAGAGTGTCGATTAATCAGCTCGGCGGGCTTAAAAAAATCCCGAGTCAATCGTTAGTTTTATATTTCGAGTGAGATGATCCTATTTCTAATGCAAGAGACTGATTCTGGGCTATTTTTGTGGAGTTGAGCCATTTTTAATAAAGAAATGATGTCTTAATGCATATTCATTCTACGCACAATACCATATATGCTTGGTACATCTACAGAGCTGTCATAATTTTCCTTGGATTTTGGTAATTTGAGCGAGATAATATTGAAGTCATATTGGAGATCATATTCAAATTGTAGATTTCAATTTCAGCAGCGTAGGCAGCAAGAATTAAATATTGCTTAATTCAATATACAATAATTTACTTTTATTCGACTGAAATACTAAAAAATTTAATACGAGTTTCTAAATAACTTTTCTTAAAACTCTGTCTCAACGGAAGGTTTTTTTGCTATTTTGAAATTATTGCTGTGGTGACAATATAGTTTATTTTCAAAGTGAGTTGAGCAGACATACAAACTACAAACCTAATTTTTGACGAGATCTAGGTGTTAGGAATTCCTCCTTTTTCATATAAGGTCTCTCGGAAGTGCACACACGTACCATTTCCCATGTAAAAGTGTTGGAATTTTCTCCTAAAACCTCGGAAACTATTTCTGTATGGGGATGATATTATGGTAACTTTTGTAGGGTGAGATATTTTTCTTTAGAATGAGATGAAATTCATTGATATCCAGGTGAAATTATATTTTGCTTAAACTACCTAAAGATTTAAGAGTTTGAAAAATGTTATGTGGCTTCCAATTTTACTGAGAATTTATTAGTATAAACATCAAGGTGGCATTATCCCAATCGTATTTCATATTCAAGACAAATAATGGATATTGGACATCTTGGAAAAATTGAATTCGTTAAGTCACCCAATGGGTCGCTACCCATTTGTATGATGTTCATTCCTCTCTGGCGTCAATCATTCTCCTGATGAAAGTGAGGAAGTGATCGATATCTGCCGCTAAGACACTCCCTGGATCTTTACCCTGTCTTACATTCTCATCTCCTTAGAAGCCTTTGAAACCTTAATAGTATAGATAAAAGCGTACCCTTAAAAAACCATAACTGTATCCTGAATATGGCCATTATTTACTGAAGTAATGGTCGGTGATTAATTACTGTAAATAATTCACTAAGCTATCGTTTTTTTAATGCAATGTTGTCCTCGGTGGAAATCATTAGCAAATGGCGTCTCCGTCCATGCACCCGCCAACCGTTTGCTAGATGTTGGTTGGTTGCCATATACTACGCATTGTATGAATTCTTTGAGCATGCAAATTGCTGATAGAAAAAATACTAAGTACAATGGCTACATTCAATCACCTTTTCCAACTTCAAGGTCTCTCCAATGACGAAGATCCATGAGCTTAGTCAAAGAGTATGAGAATCGTACCAAAAAATATAAAGCTGTGTTTGCACGATGCATGTACCCACGCGGGTATATGCATATGGAAGAAGGTAGGACTATAAACCAGGAAACAGTACTTGAAGACATTCGTGTGGAGCTTAGCACTCTATGGATCGGAAGCATGGACCATTGGAAATGCTGAATTGAAAAGCTTAGAAGCCTTCGAAACCTGGTACTGATAGAGGCTGCTGAAGATGAAATGGACAGACAAAATAAGAAATGATGAAGTGTACAGAAGAGTAGATGAGGAGATGACCATAAGGAACAGCATTGAGATAAAATGAGCAAGATGGATAAGACACACCCTGAGACACAATGGGCTCGTGAAGAACATCGTTGAAAGCAAAATAGAGGTAAGCGTCCCCAGATGAAGAGCGAGGAATAAGTTCATGGACAGAATTAAGAAAAATGTACATGGGATGAGACAGCAGGAGATAAGGGAACTAGCATTTGATAGGGAAGGGTGGAGCGCTGCAGTCAACCAATCTTAGGATAGAACAATCAATGAATGAATGACTGATGAGGAACTTTCGCTGATTAAAATAGGTCTTATGAGGCCTATTGTAACAATGTCCGGAGATGTGATCGAAGGGATAAAACTTACTAACTTTTATTCCATCTGATGGATGTACTTGCTGTGAGACGCTAATGGAGTAACCTTTTTCAAACAGTTGTATTCCGTTTGTGCAGCACTAAATAAACTTCATATGGAACAAACGAATCTCCTCAAATGGTATTTCTAAACCTTCCGTATAATTTAATGCAGAGTGTTGATGTGTCCTCGTACTCCCTTATACCACAGAGAGAGATAGTCTTTTTTCTTATCATGCTCATTCTTTGAACCAATGAAACAAGTTTTCCCATTCATCTACATTTTTACTGCCTCGGCAATAAATTAAATATTCTCAGTATCATCTCTTTTTTTCGAAAATTCCTCGCACACACTCCTATGCATTGTTCACCTGGTATCATCAATGCACGTTGGAAAAATTATTCATCGAAGTATGAAAGAAAGATACTGAATGGGGCATGGTTCAGAGTACATCAGGAGAAAAGCCATGTTATCTCAATTTTTCCCAGTCTTCAAAACACAACCTTTACCTAAAAAAATTGATGCGAGGAAGCCGAATACTTTTTATGCTCTCGCGAGTTTACGACCAGCTTAAGTCAGAGGAATAAAAGTTGCTGCGTTATATCTTGAAAAAGTTCAATATATGTTAAAAATTGGAATAATGTAAGGTTGGGATTATATAGGCCAATAATCGAAATAATTGACACATCCATCTGTAATAGATTCTTTGATGTATTTTGGACAAGCTAAGGAAAATGGAGGTTATATTCTACCAGATACAGAGCCATGTTATGTCTGCAACGTATTTTTAAGCTGAGGTAGTTTGAGCGAAGTATCATTTTACTTAGAAATAAATGAATTTAATCTCTTCCTAAAGAAAAGTATCTCCCACCGCTAAGAATACAAAATATCAGCTCCTCACGGAACTACTTTCCGAGGTATTTGACGAAAAATACCTGCCTTTTACATGGGATATGGTACATATATAAACTTGAGAAAGACCTTTATTTAATTATGAGTAACTAAGTATTACTCCTAGATCTCGTCGAAAAATTCACAGTGTGTAGTTTGTATGTTTTCTCAACTCTTTTTGACAATAAATCATATAGTTACCGAAGTGATTTTTTCAGGATCGTAAAATATCTTTCGTTGAGAAGGGGTTTTAAACGCACCACGTGAAGAAAATGAATCTAAGTTACAGGCTTATAGAGATATTTTTATTAAACTACTTAGAATCTCAGTCGTATAATAGTGCATTATTTTACCATTAGTAATACAATATTTAATTCATACGTTCTACAGCTGTTGAAATTAAAACGTATATTTCGAATATGATTTCCACTATGACTAGGATGCTATCTCGCTAAAACTACCTTGAGTGTCCGTGATTTCCTTCGATTCTCGTCCACAATAGCGAGGCTGGAAGAGACAATTCAGCTTTACGTGACTCGGTCCATGGAGGAAAAAAAATACCTCTCACTTTCTTTACCTGCCAAATAACTCTTGGAGAACTACGCCCAATTTTTGGCGCCGTCGTGCGTAATTAGTGTGAAATTACTTTTCCCATTTGGCGCGATCCCTCCCGCTAATTTCACGGCCAAGTGCCAGAATCAGCGAAGCGTGCGGAAGGAGCAGGCGGAAGGGTCACCTTCAAAGGTGCAGGAATAGCGGAACTTGGGGAAAGGAAGCATTGGATTGCAAAGGAGAGGAGTGGAGCAGTTTAGCATGGTGCATACATCACGATGTAATTACTCCGGAGTTTCCGTAGATATGAAACATTTGGCCCAAGGCCAAGTGAGAACCTCGCTCAGGACACAATCCTTGTTACGATAACGTCTGGCTGCTTTCGAATTCAACAAGAGAGCAGTGTCGTAAGTTAATGAACCCACATATCAATGAATATTTCCGCCGAGTTATAACTTTGACTCATTCTTTGACTTTGACTCTTTACGAAATACTAAATTCTACTATAGGACCATTAAAAAACATATGAAACGAGATGACAAGGATATGCGTACTCACAGCGCCATGCCAGGTTTAACGCTTGATGTCCTGATTAAGTGCTGCCTGTGTGCGTTGCAACAGTATGTGAAACGTGTGCATGGAAACAGTATGTGAAATTATTCGTGTGGGACGTATCACTCTATGAATCGGAGGTATAGACTATTGGAAAATTTGACCAGAACAGACTAGAAACCTGGTGCTGGAGGAGGATGCTAAAGATTACATAGAGAGACAAAATTAAAAAAATAGGTGTACAGAAGAGTGGAAGAGGAAAGGACCATGTGAAACACAATACAGAAAAGAGGAACAAGATGGATTGGACACACCCTGAGACACAATGAGTTTGTAAAATAACATAATTGAAGGTAAAATAGAGGGGAAAGTCCCCAGAGGAAGACTCATGAATAATTTCATTGACACAATAAAGAAGATAGTATATATGGAAAGATACCAGGTGGTAAGGGAACTGGTATTAAATAGGGAAGGGTGGAGGCTTTAGTCAACCAGTCTTAGGATTTAACTGCCAATGATGATGTGCGCGTTGCATTTTCCTTGAAAACTATATATATTTAATGAGCTTTTACAGATCGAGAAATCAATTAAATTTTTAAGTGGATCTATATTTACCTCGCCTAATCTCTTACTACGGCCGGCTCCCTTTATTCTCATGCTATCATACAGTTTTGAGAGGTACTCAACGCAGATCTACCATATTATCTCGACTGAAACGGGGCATAATTAGATCTCCAATAAATTACTCGAGTACAGTTGATGATAATTTTCTGCACGAGGGTTATTGTTGTTCATTTTTTGTATTCAGCTTCAAAGAAGGACGTCAGTCAATAAAGAACGAGTTTGGCTAAAAGTATTGCCTTAAGCGTTACGAAAGAAACATGCAGGCTTTCATTCCCTTCGCTGAAAACAGTAGGTTTTTTTAGTGGTATTCCTGTGATTATTCATCATTTTCCTGTATTTTTTCGTTCAGTTTGTCATTTTACTTCAATTTTTATCATTGCAAAATCAAGAGGTCGAGTAAACTCGTGGCCCACGGTTGCCACGCCAAGTAATAGCTGTTTTAGTTATCATTTCTCAGCACGCAACAGTATCCGAATTTTGCTACGGCCAGACGTGTCTGCACGCAACAGTAAGCCCCCGAGTCCATTATTGATTTTATTGAACTGGCTTATTCTGTTTCTCCGCGTTTCTCCGTAACTATTTTTGGAACAATTCCCACGTAAATTTGTACCTTCACTTTTCAGACCATTTGTCCACTCGCAATAATTTGATACATTCGTTCTGAGAGTCTGTAAAACCACATTAAGTGGGAATTTCATCAAATTACACCTCTCAAAAATTTTTCTCATCCTCCACTCCCTACCATTTAGTGAATCTGCCATCAAACATTCCCTTTGCTTGATAAAATCGAAGATTATAATCTAAGATTTAAATCTGATTATGCCTGTCCTATCAATGAACATCATTTCTATATTTCGTCAGATTTCAAGAGTCAGTCATTTTCATCCCACCTTTTTTTCTTCAAACTAAAAAAAACCTTTCATCCTTAGCAAGTCTTTTATAGTACTTACATATTTCCCCATTCTGTTGACGGTACGGTATAAAGAACGATATTGCCATACTTCTGCGCCTACGAAATACCGTGAAACCCGCCACTAGAGTGTAAGGCAAGAGGTGATTCCACACCAGGCATGCAGCAATCATCCAAATTCTGATCCTATCTCCGCTCCCCGGCCGCTGGGCGCAGACTGAAAGCAGGCAGGAGAACATATCGCTGTCGGACCAGAAACTAGGACATTGCTACGGAGATGAGCATGTTACCATGCAGTACAGTAAAGATACAAATACTGGTTAGTATTATCAATTCGATAGAATAGTACCACAACATAATAATTATGCAGAAAGCTAAATCATGCCGGAAATTTAGTGTGGAGTGAGTTTTTAATAACAATGGCTAGTTACTGATCTATCGTAACGTTATGGTGTTTTTTTGTACATGAAAATAATAAATTCTAAATCCTTTGGATTTGCACTGTATTTCCTTAATCTAATGCCTGTATTCTACCATAATGCCTGTTGGCTCGAGTCAAATATGTTGAACGTCCGGTCTAGCTAATAGTCTAAATATAACTTTTGTAAATGATTTAACAGATATTTTATGTAAATTACAATATAAATGCAATACTTATCTAAATAACAAACCTATTTAACGTTTTCATCAATCAAACAAACAAAATAGAAAATATGTAAGGTATGTGGTAATAAAACCATTTATCTCTGCAAAAAGTGCCAGAGCGCCCTTCATCCTGAGTATTTCCAGTAATATCACACCTGAAATTTTTTAGTGCTAAAAATTAAAGCATAACATTTTTTTTACTATAAATACATTGTAAAAAACATAAAAATTTACTTATTTGAAATCTTTTCTCTATTCCTATATTATTTTGAAGTTTGTTGGCCATAATTATCAATAAATACCGCCAAAATCCCTATTTGAAGCAGTTTTAAAGGCTAAAATCAAGTGACACGGTTACTGCTTAGTGGACATTTTAGTTTCCAGCAAAAAATATTGTTCCGCTTTCAGAATATTTTTTTAATGATTTCTTTCCGAAATTATGAGCGTTTGAGAGGAACGTCCTAAAATTTAATAAAAAATTACTTTTTTCAACTTATCTGGGCATTATTGGGTTAAATAGAATGCAGCATAATTAATGTAACATCCTAAGGAGTAAATGTCACATTGGAAGTGCTCAGGTTTCCCTCCGGGCGAGTCGTTATATTTTCACCCACATTCAGAGGTGCGACACGGGCCCCGTCATCAGCTAACCTTGATAACGACAGCCGTATCGGATAACGAAACTTGGGAGAAAATGGAACAGCTAACCTAGACGGAACCCCAAGAACATTTCATTCAGCTTATTCACCGGGAAAGCACCAAAGCACCACATCTTTCATCACATGATGTGCTCTCTATATAGCACTCAAGTTGGGATCGTTCATTCATCCTTGGTCGTTCAGTCCTAAGATTAGTTGACTGCAGCCCTCCACCCTTCCCTATCTAATGCTAGTTCCCTTACCTCCTGGTATCCATTTCTATGTACTTTCCACTATATTTGGTTCATGAACTTATTTCTGGGTCTTCCTCTGGGGACTTTTCCCTCTATTTTGCCTTCAATTATATTCTTCAAAAACCCATTGTGTTTCAGGGTGTGTCCAATTCATCTTGGTTTTCTTTTCTGTATGGTGTTTCATATGGTCCTTTCCTTTTTTACTCTTCTGTACACTTCATCATTTCTGATTTTGTCCGTCCATTTTATCTCCAGCATTCTCCTCCAGTACCAGGTTTCGAAGGCTTCTAGTCTTTTCTGGTCAGCTTTTCCAATGGTCCATGCTTCCAATCCATAGAGTGCTACGCTCTACTCGAATGTTTTCATGTACTGTTTCCTGGTCTGTGGTCCTATCTTCTTTGAGCAGAGTTGTTGTCTTTTTACCATGAATGCCTTCTTAGCTTGGGCTATTCTCAACTTGATATCCGCTGTAATTCTTCCGTCCCACGTGATGGTACAACGGACATCAAACGGAGAATAAATAATAATAAACGGAGAATCCCAAGTTAATAAATCTTTCATGGGAAAAAACAACAGCTGTTCTCTAAGGAGATAGGACTACAGACCAGGAAACAGTACGTGAAAACATTTGTGTGGAGCGTAGCACTATGTGGATCGGAAGGATTGACCATGGACCATTGGGATAGATATAGCGCAAATACTCTCTACCACAGCCAGGAATAGAGTAAAAACCCGTCAGTATAGGATGCCAGTGATGTAAGACACTTCCCAAAATCAACCCCCGCTGAACAGGATTTTTTTATCTCGTTGCTATTGTCAGTGGTGTGTCTTTCGTCACGCGGCACATCGCATTTTGCACTCAATTTCGTTAAATCCCTCCCCGTTCTATCTCTCTCTCAACTTAAGAGGAGTCTTTGAGCAGCCGCAGCCTCCTTCGCGGGCATCCCATTGGTTTCCTTTTTTTTGTCGGTGAACCCGAGACGAGATCTCGCTCGAGGCAAGGCGTCTTCTGGGGAGGATTGGATGAATGAGCTGCGTTGCATGAATAAAACAGCAGGGACTGGTCCCGCGAGTGGGAAAGGATGGGGATTTGAGCGGGCGCCGAAAAGGAGGGGGTTGGTTTATTTGGTCGATGAGGCGAGGGTGGGGGAAAGGGGACGAAAATCGGTTTGGTTAGGTGAAGTGAGAACCACCCTCCCATCCTGAGGAGTTGGATTCAAATCCCGAACGAGAGGAAGATATTTCCTCGTAATGGGCGTTCTTGATTCGATCGTTAGTTGTCGAAATGAATGTGTACTTTGCGTATGAATTTTTTTCTACGTGGGGAGGACCAAAATAGGCTGTAATTATTTGAGATGAGGGCATGGAGAAGAATGGAGAAGGTGAGGTGGACGGAAAGGAAGACTAACGAAAAAGTGCTTGAGATGGTAGGTGATGAAAGGAATCTTCTGAATGAATTCCGGGATAGGCAGAGTAGATGGCTGGAGGATGTAAATATAGGGGCGACGGGTTGTTCAAGAGAGTGATAGAGGGAAGGATGTTAGACAAGCGTGGAAGGGAAAAAATGAAAATAGGTTTCATGGACGAGATGAAGAAGGGTAGATCGTATGCTGAGGCGAAAAAGGATATTCTTGAGCAAGATAGGCTTCTGAAAGTGTAGAAAACCGGGAAGAGATTCTCTAACATTCGACAAAACCTACCTTAACCGGTATAATACAGGGTGGGGCAGAATGGACTCCCTGATTTGACGGGTGAATTGTAAAAAAACAAACAAAGATAGTTTTAAAACGTTTTTATTTCCCAAAACTACATTCAATGCCATTTTATGTTCATTTGGATTTGGAAATTAGTTCTTCCAGGTGACGACCTTGGCGAGCGATGCACATATTGAGTCGTTCAAAAAAGTTTTCGAAAACTCTTCTCAGCATATCTTCTGATATTCCAGCGATGACATCTGTAATTGCCTCCTTAAGAGCTTCCAAGGTCCTTGGTCGAACTTTGTAAACCTCAGCTTTGAGATATCCCCAAAGAAAAAAATCGCATTTTTAAAGGACACTTTCATTCACTCATGTGCACAGCTCGGGTTTTCATTCGTCTCAGACCCTGGGACCCTAGGTGGCGCTCCTCAAAACAAAATGGAAGCAGATTTGATTTGCAATGGACGATACAAGATCTTCTGTCAAAAGGAATTCATAGAGGAAACGCCATTCACATGGATTGGAATCGAACCTTGACCCCTTCATTTTGCGTTGAGTGCTCGAACTTATTAAGCTTCCCAGGCGTCTTCTGCCATTAGGAATTTCACACAATTGTATGACCACCAGTGATTGACAACGTTAAAGTTACTGCCAGGCCGATTCCACAGTTCTTTCATTATTTACATTGAAAGAAATTTAGTTTCCTATGGCTAATCGCAGTAACTAAAGCCTTTGACTTATCCTATTCCGAAAGATAATGGCGTAATGGGTATGTATAATCGTATGAGTGAATTTGCCAAATGAATGTGTACCTACTTTGAATGTTCCCATCATTTTGATTTGACAATCATTTTCACGGTAAATGAAATTATTGATTATGAAAATGAATTTCAAAACCACGACGGGAAGTAAACAGTGTGGAGCGTAATAAGAATAAATTCATGCAATAAAATTTCGCCGCAATTCTTCGCTTGCGCCCGTATTACCTTTGTGTTGATTTTCATAAAGGCATTATATAGGCGAGAAGTAAATTCTTGGACTTATCCTACTCCGGAAGGTAATGGCCTGAGGGATTTGTATAATCGCGTAATTGATTCTGCGAAATGAATGTGTAAATATATATTCCACACTTTCTTATTCCTGACCTTGATTTCGACTCTCAGTTTCATTGCCAAGGAACATTGATAATGACAATGAATGTAGAAACCAAGGATGTAAGAAAAAAGTGTGGGGTGTACGAAGTATACATTCAGTTTGAGACGCGTAAAAATTCCATAAAGTTTCGCCGAAAATCTTGGCTTGCAACCATAGTTGCTGTCTTAATGTCCATAAAAATGTCAAGCATGTTTAATGTAAACATCAAGGTTATGCTATACTCAATAGCGATTAGTTTTAATGCGTTATTGGAATGAACTTGATAACTATACGCAAAAAAAGGCAGGCCATTAAAAATACATTCGTGAAAAAAATTGCATATTCTGTGCCTTTATTTTTATTTTCAATAAGTTACTAATTTTACGATCCAAGGTTCTTTGGGTCAGGATGGATGGACTCAGGATGGATGAACTGGAGGGAGACAACCGGGGTGCTGTGCGGTAAGCGGATCGGAAAGAGTACAAGGTGAAGGATTTTTAAATCAGTTGTGAGACCAGCCCTGATCTACTGTTGCGAGACATGGCTCATGAAGAAGAGGCAAGAAAAGAAAATGGACGAAGTGGAAATGAGGATTTTGCGATGGGTTATGTAAAAGACAAGGCGGTGCAGGGTGAGGAATGGGTAGTTTAAAGAGCAGGGAAGGATAGTTGAGGCTTCGAAGAAAGTACAAGAGCGAGGATTACAGTGGTATGGGCATGTGATGAGAGGGGAAGAGGGGCATGTCATGGGGGGAATGATGAACCTGCAGGTGTACGGCAATCGATCCAGTGGAAGACCCAGAAGGAGATGAAGAGATTGCATCATGGATGACCTGCGGGAGAAGGAGCTAACACCTGGGGACACGAAGGACCGGACAGAGTGGAAGAGAAGATTGAGGAACAGCGACCCCTAGTCTCTAGGGATAAATCTGAAGAGAAAGAAGAAGATAGAAGAAGAATAGGTTTCTAATTCCATCAGCAAAAGCTAAATTTAAAAAAAAAAACGAATAAATATAAATTTGTGATTTAGCATTTGTTTTGACTCACATAGTCAAGCCAGACACACGTTAAATTTGCTCTTTGGGGTAAAATTAGTAAGCAAGGCATCCTCGGGGTGATTCAAGTTCGGGACATCTTGGCGGTCTCCAAGGACGCTAAAAGTGCCCGAGTTATCTTCATAGAAGACCCACATGGCTACTTACATCCCTGCTACAATTTTACAATCGACATGGTCGTTAAGATCTTGTGAATTAATTTCCGTTCGTAAAACTTGTTTTCAGTAGGTGCGTTAAATGCGCCATTTACGCGAAAATTCTTTGGTAGGACAATGCCAATGATGGGTTTTCCTCTACCATTCCTCGTCTCACCAAATCATTAATCCTTCACTTACGAGCCAACTCATCAATCTTCCATTGCGGAAATGACCTCGGGTTCATGTCTCTACCCTAAATATCTATCCAGCCAGCCAAGATCATGGTATGGGGGTCGACGAAGAATGAGCGATTACGGGAAGAAAGAAACTTGACGGCTGGGATGCGGAGGAATGTGTTGCGATAACGCCTCGGCTGAGCGAATCGAACTTGGTACTATTCAAAGGAGTCAGATAAAAATTTCCGAACGCTCGCGGTGAAAAATCACGTCATTCATGTATTTTTCGCTCTATGAACAAGACGGTGTTTTGTTGCATACCCAAGTTTTAGAGACAGCTTATAAATTTTAAGATCAGTAAATCCAATTTGTTTCATTTTTTTGCCAAAGTAAAGTGAGACATCGCCCAGTCTTTTATACGGCACCCAATTGATAGAGCCCATTTTAAGCCTCTTTCTAAAGAACTGGAAGTACTAACGCTGCAATTCATATATATATTTCATATTTTAGCGTATGTGCATCATAAATTGAATGACTTTGAAAATAAAAACAATGTTTTTCACACTTATGACGCAAGAGGTTGACAAGTTCTTCGTGTCAAGCATCATTTTTTTCTATTGGCTGTTCAATCATAAATTTGATTGACTGAAATCCTCCACCCTTCCCTATCTACTAGTAGTTCTCTTACCTTCTGGTATCTCTTCTTATGTCCTTTCCTCTTCATTTGGTCCATGAACTTATTCCTGGGTCTTCCTCTGGGGACTTTACCCTCTATTTTTCCTTTATTTTTGTTCTTCACAAACCCATTGTGTCTCAGGGCGAGACCTATAATATAATAAAAATGATTTCAAACAGCGTAAACGCTATGGGCGTGCAACTGTGTAACAAGTAACCTTATCGTATAAAGGTGTTACATAATGCCCACCGATAAAAAAATGAGCTATAATATCATTTGATTGGAATAGGCTACCTCGACCTTTAGGAATTTCCTGAGCGATGACTAACTCCTCTGTTTATATCTAATATCTGTATATATCTCATTCTGTTACTATATGATATTTGAGACGTTTGCTATGCCTTTATTACGTAAGTCTACTTGATAAAATAAAATGATAATGCTGATGACCTACGATGCATTCAGGAAGTAGTTGTTTCATTGAGGAGGCGATCGATAAATGACAGCTACATCTACATAATACCCCGCGAGCCGTCGAATGGGCGTGTGGCAGGGGGTGGTAGGTCACCAGCCGCGTAATGATGTAAGTTTTAAGGAGATGAAATGGTGACATGTATTATAGGAGTGTATTTAGTGGAGCTCAATTTTTATTGTGGTCGCTTATTTTTCGCGGAAAGAACGAGTTTTTGTCCCTATCTGTTCGGCAGTGTATCTCTCTTATTTTATCGCATCTGTCAGACCTAGATATGTAATGCGGAGTCATGATAATATTCTGTGTGTCACTCTGAAAAATATCAGTTCTGAATTTCTCAAGCAACCTAAGCCTAGCATGTAGCCTCCGAGTAGCTAGGGGCTCCCATCTCAATCCCTCATAAAATTGTGAGACACTATATGTACGCTCGTAGCAGTTTTTAACAAAGCGCGCTGCTTTCCTTTCTATTTTAATTTTTTTCGTTTAATCTTTATGACCAGGGTCCCAATTTCTCGCGGCGTATTCGAGGTGTGGCCTAACCAGAGCGAAGTAGTACCCATCTCTCTCTGACTTTTTCAACCGAGGACCTTCCTTTTATACGTTTAACAAAACCTAGTTTCTTTAATGCTGTGCAACATATGTTTTGTATGTGTAATATCAACAATATATCATTCGCACTGTTACGAAATATTTTTTGGTTGCCTGCTATTTGTATCCGGGCTCTAAGGATCGGATATATATTTTAAATTTTTTATATTTTATTTACACAATATGTCTTTTATATTATTTTCCAAAATTTACTCCCTCTCTTGGTCTGTCATATTCTAATCCGGTACTGTTTTTTCATTTGTTTTATTCTTCTGATACACTGACCCGAACTTGCATAGCATCCAAATTGCATTTATTTAAACTTTCAATGATAGTTTCGTACAATTTCCAATATTACACATAGTGATCTCGTCTCTCCCTGGAATTTAAGACGCTTAGCACATGGTTATGGATTTTAAAAATAATGCAGTTTTAGTCTTTCATTCTTTAGAATGTTAAAATTTTTAATGGATAATTAACTTCTTACTCAAAATCAATAGGCAAGTTTCAGTGTTCACTAAAAGTAAGTTTCAGTGTCAAAGAATATCGGAAGATATTAGTCAGCCAGTTGATATGAGACCAATATCCCCCATGTAATGTTCATGCCACCCAGGGAAATTCGTGCGGTTGAAAAGGATTGCTTAAGATTTCCTTCAAGAATATTCTTCCTCTTCCTTCGTTGCATTAGTTCTTCTCTCTCAGCTTGTGTCAGCTCATATACACGCATTTTAATTTTTTTTTATTCCGTCCTTCTTTTGTCTGTCTTGTTCTAATTCGGGATGATTTTTTTCACTCGTTTCTTTTTTCTTACGGAACGAAAGATTATGACTGTTGGAATGTAACTACTAGTGGTAATTAGCACCTGCAACTGTCGTAATTGGCCGGCGCGACCTATCGGCGCATGTCGCCCGCTTACTCTGTTTGATTTCTTTTTTGGGAACGCGGCATAAGAAGTCTTTCGACTGGTATCAGGTGTGTTTTAAAAGCGCACATTTTTGCAGTAACATTTCAATTAAATTAATTTACATTCAAATTTAAGACGTAATACTGGTTCAACTTGTAATAGAGAACATTGCCTGATAGAAGAAAGTTACATATGCCCTAAGAATCGGCTTGTTTCTTGGAATTACTCCCGCTGTAGTTGGGATAAACGACTTTAAGTGAGCGAACTGAAATGAAAAAAATCAGAAAATCTATGATAAACACATGTCAGGGAAACTCTGATCAAAACTCTTTATGGAAGAACTGGTGATAAAGCAATCTCTGGGGCCCATTCAATTGCTTGATTTGAGATTGGGCTGTGTTATTTCATCGTCTTCCTTAGCGTTCAGTCAATAATGGTCCTAAAATAGTTCTCACCTCCAGACCTACCCTAAAATCAACATAGCGTTCCAAGCTGAACCTCTCACAAAGTAAAAACAAATACATTTTAGTATCCCATCAAAAAATATTCATACATCCCATCTTCCTGCAAGGCCCGTTCATCCTGATGCATTTTTTTATTCAATTTCATTAAATTTGTCTTTCATGTTTATAGCGTTAAAATTTTGAATGTATAGAATGGAGAAATAATGGAAGAAGATCATTACAGTATTTTTTGTGCACGTAGCCAAATATTTTTCCGCAAACTAGCCATACATTTTTTCTTGGCTATTTTTTGTTTGTAGTCGCATATGAATACATACGTTACATGATTTCATATTAGTAATCCCGGTGAATAGGTAAAGATAAGTAATGCCCAGCTCAGTTTAAAACTCTAAGATATCTTCCAAGAGTACTCTGTGTGTCTGATGAAATGAATGAACGTAATGTTATAATGTCAACTTTTTACTACAAATGCCATATTTGACCCAAGAAAATTTGGAATATATTGTGTTTCATTTCCTAATTTTTTCTCGTAATTGGCATAATTTTAAAATCTTCATCAAGATTCCTCGAGTTACCATGCACTAACTTAAAAATTATTTTAAAGGAAAGGCTTTTTTTTAGAATTGTCTCCTACTCAAATGTAAAATTTACATAGACTTTTTGATATAACTTCTTCGGATACTTTTCCGGATATTTTATGTTTTTTGCCCGTACTAGATTAAAATTTAAGACGTAATACTGGTTCAACTTGTAATAGAGAACATTGCCTGATAGAAGAAAGATGAAGTTTTGAATCTTAAGTCTTTTTCAACGGATTAATTTCCAGTGGAATTGGCATAGTTTCATTTTGTTTTTACTTACATTAAATCTAAATGGTCTCTCCTCTGAATTCAGCATCCAACTTTCCCTCCTCAATTAAGTTAACCTTAACCATCAGGTTTCCGCGAAATTTGTTCATTTGCCTCATATCATTATCGATTTATAATGCGTTTTGTTACTCCGACGATGTACTATTAAAAGGGTAAGAGCGCACCAAAAAGAGCTAGTCGACGTATCAGGGTGATATTTTGAAGATGGATGGTTTTAGCGGCAGGGGCGTAAGATGTAGAATTGCCTTGGCTAAATAAACGTTTTAAAAGAGGAGGGACTTGATGAATGAGGGTATGAGCATAAACGTAAGGAAAAGGCCGGTACAAACTATAATTTGGAGCTTGGCGCTGTATGGATCGGAGACTTGGTCATTGCGAAGGAAGGATGCATGTAGATTGAATTGTTTGAGATGTGGGTGTGGATCAGGAAGGAGAGGGTGAGCTGAGTGGCGAGAAGGACAAATGAAGAGGGTATTTTGTTAGCGAGGAGAGGAAGATAGAAGTGGAGGCTCGGAGGAGGAAGAGGAGACGAAGGGACGACGTATTGAAAGGAGAGGGAATGCTGAAGGGGATGGATGGATTGGATATTTGGGGAGGCGATCGACAGTTAAGGTCATTTTCACCATAGGGGATAGGTAAGGGAGGAAGGGGGGATAGAAACCCAGCGTCGGCATTAGCCTGCTCCTAACGAAAGGCGCCAAGGGGACCACGGTTTAACGTTTCACCCGACAGACGGAGTTCTGTACTTGAAGTGCCCTCCACAAGACACTCGAGTAGCGATCGGGTTTCCTCCGGAAAATATCCTCCTCTGCAGAGATGTGATGTTGAAGAGATTTACCGAGGGAGAACACTGGAGAGGCATGAAAGAGGGTGGAAGAGGATAGGAATTCTGTACGATAAGAATATGGAGACGTTTTGAGGAATTCAAGAGGGATCTAATAGCAGGCCATCCATAGGAATGAAAACAGTAAGATATACCAGAAATTTGGACGTTATAATAAGTACTGTCTACAAATTTACCATTCAGCTGGTAGAATACTTGAAAATAATGTTTCTTCTCTCCCGAAAGGTGCTTCATTCTGTTGACGTGCTCTCTTAGCATTGAGGCTGCCATTGTAATATGAAGACGGGAATAGACGCTCGAAATGTTGGCTTGGAGGAGAATGGGGAATGTGAGGTCGAGGACAAAGAAGAATTACGGAAAAGGGCTTTGAATTGGAGGCCAAAATGTCTCTTTATAACGTCAAAAATGTTATGATAATACTCCTACTTAAAGACGCCCCCAGGATGGGACTTATAACGCTTTCACAGAATCAACAAAACGCGGTGATACCCGTTAGTAGAATGTGGCATGTTGTGGTGTTAGTAAAATGTGAGAAAAAAAATTTATCCCCTCTTCAGCCGTCGCGTGAAGTCGTGTTCCCTAGATTAATTCATTCGAGTCGCTACCGTCGAGGGCCCAGGATTACCCTTCATTCACTTTAATATTACGCTGCCGATCGTCAAACGCCTTCGGTGGCTGTCCGTGTTTGGAAGTTGAATTGTCGCATTCCTAAGGACGATAAGCCCCACTCCCCCTCGAGAAAGCTTGATTCAAAGCGGAGCCCACCATAGCGACAGCTTGAGCTTATCGACGCCGCGGGAATAGGAGAGGGTACCGGAGGGACGGGAGGCAGGCCGTCATGTCTCTCACGCCAACCGCTCGGGGATGTTTGTCGGGGTTTGTGTCACGGAGGTACAAACCAAACTAATCCCCTCAACCTCTGTGCCACTTCCATTTTCCCTTGTAAAGGAACTGAAGAACTTAAGCGATGATGTAGCGGCGCTGCAGAGAGATCTGTACTTCTTTTAGAGAATGTCTCAAGTGCCATTTGATGGAATCGTTTTGAGTCCCACTTGTTAATAAAAATACCAGGTTATATTCATCAGTTTGAATTCCTTATAACTCACTGTGGTTCCGGAAGAGTACCTTAAGAGCCGACTTAGCGATAGCTTCCATGTGATATGAAGTCTAATTTACAAATTCTGAAGACAGGAGCTATTTTGTGAAACCGTAACATCAATGATACTACAAAAATAGAGCTAATTCTAATTAGTCAAACTTACCCTTTCTCTCAAATTGTTCAATTTTTTCTAATAAACCCGCTTTGATATTCGATTTTCAACCACTCTCTGGACACGACCAAACTAAAAAGCAAGCCCCTTTCCTACATGTCCATTACTAATGGGGTATCCATTTGATTTTTTTCATCAACCTTTCATGCCACATCTCTTCTGGTTTCATCGCAAAAAAATCTCAGATGTGCCCAATTCCCACTGAATATAGGCTTCTCTCTATACACTTATCATGGTATGGTGGTGAAGTTTTAGAGATAGGTTGCGTCTCGAGCATTTTCAGCCCGATGTTTCTCCCCCGTTGCAGCGAGCATCTTCAGAGGTGAAGTTTCACCATTATTACTTCACAATTACTTCACCCCCTAAGACGCTTGCTATAATACGGGTAAAACATAGGGCAAAAAAATGCTCAAGACGCAGCCTACCCCTCAAAATTTCACCACAACCAATCAAAAATTGCAAGAGCCTACACTAAAGAATTATTAAAGAATACCATTTCGCTAATATACAAGGAAGTGGGTAGGTGATGGTTTCAGGCGAAACTTTGTGGAATTACTTCATGATTCTAGACTGAAACACTCTTTCTCTCGGTAAAACTTTCCCACGGTCTCCCCTCACCTCAAATTCGTGCCTCTCAACTTGCATTGCATCCTCCGATTCTTCGAACCCAATACTTAAGCAATATCGGCCCTCGATACGTGACGAACACCGTGGTGGAGAGGGGGAGAGAGGTGTCTTTTTCATGGTAATAATCACTAAACTTCAAAAATGTGTACACTTTCCCTCTTGAAACACATTGTAATTTCCACATTGTTATTTTCACATGAGATATTTTCACGACCTAGGTTTCGTTGCCGTGCGACATCATCAGGTGATGGAATCCCTCTGAAAGTACCATTTGTGCTGCTCTCTCCTGATCCAGGCTCGTTTTCCTACTTCCGTTGCATACATCCCGCCTCAGGAGGAATATTTACACTGAAGTTGGACGTATCAAGGCACTATAGTGCTCGAGAGTTTCTGTGCACTGAAGAGTTCCTCCATTCCTAGCTGCCCATGGTAGATGAGCAGCGATTGGTTGCCGGCGTCCAATCCCGTAAACCGGTTCTTAGCTCAGTGCGCTCCGCGTACGAATACTGTAAGTGGCGACCCAAAAGAATCGGCGAAAACGAACGCTATGCCTCGCCGACACGAGGGCCTTTAGGATATAAATACTCTGGACGAGAAACTACTATACTATATATATATATATATATATATATATATATATATATATATATACTACTACTACTATAGATATCGAGTCAAAACTTGTAGTGATTACAATAGTCATCGCAGTGAGGTTAGAGAGTAATACCTATCGGCGCAGGTCACCGTGATTACACGATAAATAAACAAAACTTTAAGTCAGTATTAAAACAGTATTCGCACGCGACGCGCACTGAGCTAAGAACCGGTTTACGGGATTGGACGCCGGCAGCCAATCGCTGCTCATCTACCATAGGCAGCTAGGCTTGGAGGAACTCCCCAGTGCACAGAAACTCTGCGAGCACTATAGTTTGTTTGATTGTCTATTTTGGTTGAATAGTTGATTGTCTAGTTTGACTGAATAGTTGATTTTCCAGTTTGACTGACACTTATTGACTAGTTTGTTCATCCTGATGATGTCGCACAGCGACGAAACCCAGGTCTTGAAAATGAAAATCTCATGTGAAAATTACAATGTGTTTCTAGAGGGAAGGTGCACACATTTTTGAAGTTCAGTGGTGATTATCATGAAAAAGACACCTCTCTCTCTCTCTCCACCACGGTTCGTCACGTATCGAGGGCCGATATTGCATGAGTATCGGGTTCGAACAGTCGGAGGATGCAATGCAAGTTGAGAAGCACGAATTTGAGGTGAGGGGAGACCGTGGGAAAGTTTCGGAGGTGGTGAGTCTCCGTTTGGGATTTCGCCGACTGAGTGGTGGAATTCGGATGATGGCATGAGGAGGACGAAGGCAGGGATATTGGGGAAATGTGTTGGACTGGGGTGGTGAAGGGGGGCGGAGGGAGTTCCCCCGGGCGACGCGACAACGTGGGATTGGGAGATCCGAGGGCGCATGAGGAATTAATCATTAACGGCTGATCTCGATTCTGCGGCGAAACGGTGAGTGGAGGTGACGAATGTCTTGGTTCCCTTCCGCGACGAATTTGAATTCGACGCTATGCACGTGTTACACAACGCCATAATCGATCTCTTAACCTATTCTCCCGACTATAATTTCATCTTCCAAGGTTCTCCTTATTTCTCCTTGCTTTTGCATCGTCGTCTCCCGTCAGAACTTGACTTGAAATTGAGTGTATTTCAACGTTATTGACAACTTCTGACGTTTCCTGTCCCGATTTTAACTTTTTTAGGCACAATTTTGAGTTACTACATAATTAAACTAAAGAAACTTGGTACAAGTTTATACACCAAGTTTCTTTTTATGTATATTCACTTCATTTTGACAAAATTGTACTTCATGGTTTCATTATTTATTTTCTTGTTGCCCACTGTAATCGATTGAAGGCTTTAATCGACCAAAGTATGAGTGTAAGTAGTGGGAATATAGTGATTGAATGAAGTTCCTCAATATTTTTCATGCTTTTAAATTCGAGATTGGCAGAGAAAGTAGCTGGAGGATGTAATAAGGGACTAGAGGTTGCTCAGGAGTGTGATAGTGGGAAGGATGTTGTGCAAGCGGGGAAGGGAAAGAAAGAGAATAGGTTTCATCGATGGAATGAATAAGGGTAGATAGTATTCTGAGTCAAAAAAGGATGTACTAGAGGGAGATAGGCCCCTTAAAGTGTAGAAAATCGGTATGAGATTCTACGACATTCAAAAAAACCTACCTTGCCGGGTAGAATACTTGAAAATAAAGTATTACTGGCAGGGCTTACTGATTTGGTCAAGATTCGAACCTGGAACTTCCAAATGCCGGTCAGGTGCATTAGCCATTCACGTCACCAAATCATGTTAGTTTCAGAAAAATTTTACCGGTGCTTTATATGTACTAAATACATTCTAACTAAGTGAAAAATAAGTAAGTACTCTTCTCCAGCCGACAATGTAGCAGAGGAAACGGGGCCGTACTTGATTTAGGCCAGTGACCTGGTTTCTAACCTGGGTAGTTGAAATGATTTTCTCATGATAAATTACATCTCTTGCTTGCATATTGTGGCGACTATGTGTGTTAATGCGTACCTTTTTATTTTTTGTATTTTTCGGCGATTTTTAAATCATCAAAAGATAGTCGTTCTTCAGCGACGTTTTTGCTTTCCTCCTTCTTTATTTATCCTAATCGGCAGTGGCTTGTAAAACACGACCAATTCTTCCATCTTTCTTCCAAATCACATCTCTAGTGCCTCCAGTCTACGATCCTCTTCATTCGGCGATAGATTACCTAAACTCGGGGTTCCCAACCGGTGGTACGCGTACCACTGGTGGTACGCGGGAACGTTTCAGGTGGTTCGCGTGGGTGATACGAGCGATAGGCTAGTGAGGGCCTCTAATTTGCAATAGTCGTTTAATTGTTTCTTTTATTATAAAAATGTTATTAATATACATATATCTCAATATATTTTTCAATAAAAATTAGCAAGAAAAAAATGAAAATAAATCTATATATGTTTATTGTTGTCTTGATGAAAGGTTGAAAAACCCGGAATTCAGGTGCATTATTAATTAAAGATGAAGTTTTCTCTGTAATTTAATTGAAATAAAACAAGCCATTGGGCACTTTTCCGACAGTAAATATGTTTCTATAAACATATAGGCCTGTTGGTACTCCAAAATTTCTACAAATTTCAAGTGGTACTCAGTGGCTAAAAGGTTGGGAACCCCTGCTCTAAACTATTTAACACTATACAAGGATTTTTAATCATTTTTTCAATGCGATCGCTACATTTTTCTATCCTTGCCTTTGTAATAATTTTTCTTGGTTAATGAAATTCTTCGTTTAGTGAGCTGGCTGCAATAACCATTCTCATAATGATTACTGCCGGTATATGTAACATTTACCCATAATATAGTTAATGGCGTTCGTAAATTAGATTATAATAAGATTCGTGAATATTCGGCCATTAATATAGTTAACTCACAGCCAACAATCAAAAATAAGAATATATTGCATTAATTGTTGTAAACTCAATTATAGTCGAAAATGCTTCCAAATCTTAAGAGCAACATAGTTCATTCTATTTCTTGTATAGACTGTGAATGTATTTATATCGAACAGACATCACAGAATCTCAAAGAAAGATTCAATCGGCATAGGTCTTCAGTAGAATTATCCAATCAAACTTGTGACCTTGTTATTCAATTAAAAATAATCATAGTTTTGATTTTAAAAAATGTATAAATTGTTGATTATGAGCCGTGCCTGCAGATAAGACAATTCAAAGAAATGGTACATATTATAAAAAGCACTAATTCTTGTAAAATAAGAACGGACATTGACAAGCTTAGTAGAATTTATATTGGATTGATAGGATGAACCCTTATGGATTTCCGTTTTTTGTTATTGTTTTTATAAAAAAACGAATGACATCAATGCTAATGTTAACTTTGATGTTCGATTTGTTTTTATGTGTTTACATTGTGAATTATTAATTTTATCTCTATTTGCGTATTTATTAAATGAATTTTGCAAAATATGCAAATGATTGTTAATTTAATTATTGATGTTAATTTAATTGTTAGTTGTTTGGAGTTATTATTTACTTTGTTACTGTTCAATATTAAGCTCAATAGTTGTTAAGTTTTGATTCCTCAACTTGTGTACTAATATTTGCATAATTATCTGGCTGTATGTCTTATCTATGCTTTGTTTTGTGTTAACAAGCCCTGAAGATGCAAATATATTTGGCAAAACGTTGGCTGTTTGCTAAATATATTTATGACCAAACATTCCAGAATCTTATTATTATCTATATTTTGTTGGTCGAGAAAGTTATCATTGATTCGTGAATTAGATCGTTAGAATGTTGGAAATAAATTTTCCGCATCCAAACCCGTCTTACAGCGGCGGAATACACGAAATGAATGGATAAGTTGGTCCGGAAAGGAGAAAAAGTTGGCCGGCATGTGTGCTTTGGACCCAAACCCTTACTTTATACCCTGGGCCACTCGCTCATACGAACGAAGACGAATTACTTTCATGGACGTTCCCTCGGGAAAGGGCGAAGTTTGTATGTGGGCGCATGAGCGTCTCCTGGTAGCGTCCTCCTGTGGACTCCGCCGTCGTTTTTGGCGCGGTGACAGAAGAAGAAGAGGCCCGAGGGTATTTTTTTCAGCGGGAACCATTGGGACTAGGCATTTGAGCCTATCTTCACCATTTCTCGGTGTCCTTGGGTCGATTTCTGAAAGTGTCACAGTGATTGCACTGAAATGAAGCGGATTTGACTAGGTACTTTAACTTTAATGTTTTCGGTTGGGATGAATTAAAGTGTCACAATCGGATGCACTAATTAAGGTTTTTCGCGGTTTTTTTATCCTAATGTCAAAATTTCGTTTGGTTAATAATATTGTAATACATTAAACTCCCGTTTATCCGAATCGCGTTTATCCGAAATCCGCTTTATCCGAACAAAATATTCCAACTTCCCCTACCCGATCTTCATCCAATGAATACCATGGGAATGCCAACAGGAGGAGGCGACTTATCCCGAAATCGTTTGTTTCCAACGTTGGAGAAATATTGCCGCAACAAAAGTTTCTCAAGCGAAAAAACAAAAAAACTTTACAGACTTTTTGACCAAAAAATAAATTCTAATGGAAAGTCCTAGAACTTCAAGGTTTAATAGTTAAAAGTTTTTTGTTTTTTTACTTTAAAGTTTGTGCATTAAAAAACCACTGTTTTCTCCGTGCTCTTGACAAACTTTCCGTATCTTTGAGTAAACTCTAATATTTTAATAATTTTGTAGTTTATTTTTTCATAATTAAAATTCCTGTTTTTTCCCGCTGCTAAATGAGGTGGATTTTTTCTGTGTGAACGCAAAATAAACGAGCTTTTCTATTCAGCATTTAAAATATTTGACTTTTCAATCATACTTTGGCGCCTTTTCAACTCGTCAACAAAAATTTTTCAATCAAAAACATGTAGGCTTGTTCACAACCATATTAATAGCATTTTATGTACGCACGTTTTACGATAATATTTCGCAGTATTGATGCAATTCGGGGTGTTTCACGTGGGACTTCGGTTTATCCGAAATTTTCATTATCCGAACCGGCCGCCGTCCCGATCATTTCGGATAAACGGGAGTTTACTGTATATTATTAACCGGATAATGGGATAAGTACATACCGGATAATAACCGGGTAATGGGGATAGTAAATAAGGGCATCTTCGTTGGGTTGTTGACAAATAATATTATTTTCTTAAGAAGTCGATGACAAATAATACTGTTTTCTTAATAAGTTCGGTGATTAATCTTATGTACGGCCATCCTTGTAAAAATTTCAACATCCATTAAAATAATGAAAGGATATATTGAGGGGTTGATATCAGAGTTAGATCGCGTACAGCGAAGAGGAGCTAGGTTTGTGAAACGATGCTACGATAAGTTGGCTAGTGTGTCTGGACTGTTAGAAGAATTAGGATGGGAATCGCTATGACAGCGTAGATTAAATTATAGGCTTAACCTTCTAACTAAATTTCAAGAAAATCATTTCTCTGACGACGTAAAAAACATACTATTAACCCCCTCGTACTACGGCAGATTAGATCGCGCCAATAAAATTAGAGATCTAGATTGTAGAACCGATAGGTAAAAAATTTCATTTGTTCCGCGTACCATTCGGGACCATAACAGCTGTGATCGTCGTCATAAATAGTTCGAATTGTGACTATAGGCAGACAGTAAATCTTTTTCTTTATATTCTCTACGTTCTTATTTATGCATGATGTAAATATTGATGTTCTTATTTATGCATGATATTTTGAATATGTAGTAGTAGTCCTTGTACCCCTCGCACGTTGGAACGATTGACGATAGAATGTTTCTTGGGTAGTAGATTGCTAATTGGCGCGTTGCATGTGTGGTACGCTGGTTTCAATGTGGCTTCGGTGCTCTACCGTATCATTTATGCATGCCTAGTGTGGAAGTACCCCCTGCCACACACCCTTTGGGTGGCTTGCAGGGTGTGACGTAGATGTAGAAGTAGAGTGAGATAGGTCCCTGAAAGAGAGGAAAACCGGGAGGATATTCTTTGGCATTCAACAAAGCCTACCCGAACCGGTGGAACACTTTTAAAAATAATGAAAAAAATCATGAATTAATTTCATCCATTGTGTAAATATTGCAGAATGGAGAAAGTGCACTGGACGAAAAGGAAGGCGAACGATAAAGTGCGAGTGCGAGTGCGAGTGCGAGTATGGTGGGCGAGGAAGGGAAACTTCTGAATAAAATCTGGGATAGGCAGAGTAGGTGGCTAGGGAGAGTAATAATGGAAGATGGGTTGCCCAAGAGTGTGATGAAACGTAAATTTAAGCCTGGTCTAATTAAGTCTTCATTATTTTAATGATAACAACATGTTGGCTTCGCCCAAACATGATGAAAACTGCCGTTGATTATAACAGACAAGGCCCGTTGAACATACAGGTTGCTTAAATTGGAGTTGATTACAATTTACCGGAATGGTTGATAGCGCCGGCGTTGATTCTGTTACTTCACTGACGCCTTCACAGACAATCCCGAATATTTCCCCACAATCCCCACAAATGTATTGAAATGTTGTTGACAAATAATACTCTTTTCATAATAAGTTCAGTGATTTATCTTTTGTACGACCACCCTTGTAATAATTTCAACATTATTAATTAAAATAATAAATACATCAACTCTCCTAAAAATACTCACTGAATAAAATATAGCCGTCATATGATGTCCGTGACTTATACAAATGACTAGCCAATAGCAGTGCAAATCGGGAAATCGCATTGATTAAGTGTTTTGAGGTAGCTAGCATATTCTTTGGACAATAACCTGCCGGCAGGTTATTATGCTGGGTAACTATAGTCCCTAATAAATGTTTTTTCTTTAAATAGTTAACGAATTCGTAAAAAGTATTTATTTACAGTGTGAGATTTCTACCGCGGAGCAATTAGAGCAAGGCATTATCCATTTTGGGCCCATTTTCAGATTGTTACCAATCAGGCAGTAATCACGCTAACGGAAAATGACATTATTTTCTTCTCTTTAACTCTCCGGTTATCTTTAATCCCGATGTTTTAAAGCGCACATTCTAGGGTAAAAGGTCTTAAAATAACGGAAAGCGACTGTTCAGCTGTGTAACGAAATGAGCAGCACACAAGAGTGAGTTTAATTCATTCTTGGTATTTTTTGAGCCACAAGTGTAACTTAAATGCGCTTTTGGTATTTTTCTTTAATTCAACCCTTTGATTTGCGGAAATTGGTAGAAATAAACGTAAAAAAATACCGCTATTGAAAATACCGAAAAAAGTGCTATTTGGGTCGAAAATTTGGCTTGGGTACACAATTTAATGCGTATATAAACTCTTCTAAAAACATTTTTCCTTAATTGCTCCTGTAATTTGAATGCTCACTTCAATTTGGCGAAATTTTGGAATTGAAATCATAATGAGCATTTAAATTTAACTATTTCCCCACGATTCATTAATCGCCAAGCGCCTGGGATTTACTTGCACTCGGAGCTGCAGTGAAATGAAATTTTCTCTTATTTTTTTGTCAATTCGAGGGTTTTGAAATGTGATCAGGGCTAAAACTTTTTTGATTTCGAGATCGGGAAACTGTGTACTAAGCCGTTCCTGACGAAAGTCGATACCTAATAACTAGTGCAAAATGAAATGAATGGAATAGCAAAAAACGACATTTAAAAAAAGAACATAAATACGAACTTTTACCTAATTAATAAACTTTTTTGATAAAAACTCGCCTATAAAAAGATTTAATTGGCTAGATATTTATACTAACTCAAAAATTCAATTTTCCTTGGTATTTCTGCATCTCACACTAAAAAACATTCCAATAGCATTGGATTCGTGGTTGTAATTAAAGATTAATTTATTAGTCTGTGGAGTATTGCTACTCCATATTATGTTGAATTTCTACATCTACATACTGCCTTGCAAGCCGTCGCATTGGCGTGTTCCAGGATGGTTCCAGGATGTTAGGACACCAGCCGTGCAAAGATGTAAGGGATAAGGTTTTGGGAGGAGAAACGGTGACGCGAATTATGGGAGTGTATTTAGTGGAGCTCATTTTTTATGTGGTCGCTTATTGTGCACGGAGAAAACGAGTTTATGCACCAATGTGTTCGGCTATGTAGCTTTCTTATTTCTCGCTTCTGTCAGACCTAGAGATATAGTTAGGCATTATGATTATATTATCTGTGTCGCTCTAAAACATACCAGTTCTGATACGGAATCGCCTAAATTTTTATATATAATCGCCTGAATCCTCCAAACTTGTAGGAATTTTATCCACTTTATCATCCCATTAACAAAACATGAATTTAATGTTCAATTTTAACTCATTAAATTACTATTTTGCCGTCTACATTATATTCAGTGTGCTTGCCCTTTCCTTTAACTAGCAAAGTGGGGTGATTTTTGTTTTGTTTCTGTCGTGGTTAAAGCTGAGCAAAAGTTAACGTGTCCAAAATGGATGGTGTGTTTGGTTTTAAAAATTCACTCTAAAACCCCAGGGGTCATCCTTTATTGACGCGTCGAAATGTTTGCACTAATCTGTTAAATAATGGAGAAGATGAGGAATGCTATTTAATTATGCGTGCAAATTGCTCCGCTATCGCAACATCATGTTGTCCCTCGTGGTGCTAGGGTATGAATAATCCAAGAGCGTCAGGCGATCGCGGGATTTCGGTCGACGATTTTCACAGTTTAATTATAATTTGAATCCCGGCTCGATCCCGCGGGAGATTCAGGGACAAAAGTCTTGCCTTTAGACCCAGCTTGTTTTAAGGGATAATCCCCGTGAAAGCTCATCAGACATGGCGTTTTACATAGCACGAAAAACTGTTTTGGGATACAGCGGCTAATTGTTTCGCATCTAGTCTCTTTTGGGAGAAAATAAAGTAGGTGAATGAGTAAAAACGGTAGCGGGAAAACCATCATTTTGTGTTGAGTATCATCATCAGAGTTAAAACACAAGTCAATAAATTTCTGCAACTCCACAAATATTGTAAATTTTGAGACTACCATGTTTTCCACATTGGACACACTCTGGGACATAATGAGTTTGTGAAAAATATAATTGAAGGTAAATTTGAGGGAAAAGTTCCCAAAGGGAGAGCCAGGAATAAGTTCTTAGACCAATTAAAGAGGAAATTACATAGGAAGAACAATCTGGAGGTAAAAGGAACTAGCATTAGATAGGGAAGGATGGAGGGCTGCAGTCAACCAATCTTAGGATTGAACGACCTATGATGATGGTTTCGATGGAATGTATCTTGCAGTATTTTTTGGCACATATCATGAAGGTTTTCCCTTTACCAAGCCTGAGACTATCATCTTAAAATACAATTTCCATTAAAGGTGGTGTCAAATTTATAGGAAAGGACGTTTAGAAGGGGTTGAAGGGAAGGAACCTGGGAATGGAGAGTGGATTAGACCTTAGAGTTATTCCAACAGTTATAACGATGTTCTCCGAGAGTGACATTCATTCCGGATGAAATTCGGGAAATTCAACATCGGAGGAGTAGGTGGCTGGAGGATGTAATAAGGGGCGATGGGTTTCTCAAGTATATGATAAAGGGAAGAATGTTGGGCAAGCGAGGAAGAAGAAGAAAGAGAATAGGTTTAATGGACAGGATGGAGATAGGTAGGTCGTATGCTGAGGCGAAAACAGAAATTCAACAAAGCCTACCTTAACCGGTAAAATACTTAATAAAAAATAATAATGGTGTTTTGAAATCGAGACCAGTTAGAGTGTTGAAAATAGAGTGGAATATTTCCAAGTAGTTTTAAACTTCTTGTGTGTTTCAGTTAAATCACATTACATATATACCTATATTCTGGAATGCTCCATCAATACTAATCGTGCCATTGAGAGAATGAATGGTCGAATGAATAAAAGTTGTCATTTTTCATCGGACCTTAACAACGTTCATTTCATTCGTGGTGCCAGGATTGGGGGTTAGAATTAAATGTCAGCAAATGAACCACAGTTCACTTCCTCCGAAAGTCATCACAAAAGTGCCATACCCATACTGTAGGTGGAGTAAACATAAAATCATCAGATACAGTAAAATATCATGGAATTGCCTTAAAATCTGATATATCGTGGGGATTATACATACAGAACATATGTGGCGCAGCATAAAAGAAACTAGGTTTTGTTAAACGTATAATAGGAAGATCCTCGGATGAAAAAGACAATGAGATATGCTACTTCGCTCTGGATAGGCCACACCTCGTATACGCCGCGAGCATTTGGGTCTCTAGTCATAAAGATTTAACCAAAAAAATTAATAAAATACAAAGGGAAGCAGCGCGCTTCGTTGAAAACTGCTGCGAGCGTACATATAGTGTCTCACAACTTTTAGAGGGATTAGGGTGGGAGCCCCTAGAGACTCGGAGGCTACACGCTAGGCTTAGGTTGCTTGACAAATTCAGAACTGATGTTTTTCTGAGCGACGCAGAAAATATTATCATGACTCCTCACTACATCTCTAGGTCTGACAGATGCGATGAAATAAGAGAAATTCACGGCCGGACAGATAGGTACAAAAACTCGTTCTTTCCGCGAACAAGAAGCGACCACAATAATGATTGAGCTCCACTAAATACACTCCTATAATACATGTCACCATTTCATCTCCAAAAAAACTTACACCTTTACACGGCTGGTGACCTAACACCCCCTGTCACATGCCCAGGCGGCGGCTCGCTAGGTATTATGTGGATGTAGATGTTGAAACCCTCGGGTAGTGTAGTATAGAGTAATGAGTGTTAAAGGTATAACCTCTTGAGGCCTTGGGTAATGTGTCGGAAGAGAGCAAATCTCGAAAGGAATGATCTTCCGGCCATCATTCCTTTGCTCGACCGCATTTCTTCCTCAACTCCCGCCCCCGCTCATTCCCTTCGCCTTCTTCCTTGCTCTCTCATTCAAGTTCCTTCCCCTCTCTTGATCTCTAGTCCTTAAGGAATCCGACTTCGTTCTTCCGGGATCGCCATCCCTCGTCCTTTGCGAAGGCTTTGCAGCTCCCTCCGGCTTTTTGGAGAACGTCGTTCGATTTTCTCGGAAATCGAGTCGCTTAATGCGCTTCCTGTCTCTCTTTGTACAGAATCCGCTTAGGGCCTTGCCCATAGCAAGTTATTGGGCATTTCTTCTGTGATATAAGAGTGACCGTAGGCGTTTATCCCCAAAAAGAGATTGCGCATTAATGGTGTAATTTTATACGAACTTTAGGTTTAACTACTCGTAGATTTTCTTGTAAAGCAATGTAACTATACGTGGTAGACCAAAATGAGTTTGAACTAGTAATAAATACAAGCAGGTGCAAAGAATTTAGATGGAATCTATTTCGGGTTATTAATGTGGGGAGCGATTTACCTTTTCCATTGTTTTGCTTCCTCGGCAGTGTCATTTTGGTTGGTTGATATTAGTAATTCAAGAGAAAGATATTACTGGCGAGTCGAGTCACTCAATAACCTCCAATGGAATTATCACATTACCAAGAAGACTAAGTACAAGTTTCTCAAATAACTTGAACGGTTTACGATGACGTAAGAACGAGAGAAATAAACACAAGAAATACTGAAGACCACAAACTTGAAGTAGTAGTCCTGGTGGCGGCAGTGTACAATTTTTATGTATCAACCCGAAGGTACAAGTTTGAACCCCGGCTGAATTTAGGATTTTCCCCACCCTAGGTATGTTTGTGTATAATTATCCATTTTTTTCCAGTACAATGCCTGAGATAAAATGTGCCCTTCAGGTTGTTTTTACATATGCTCTCGAATACTGGTAGTGTACATATGAAATCACTGAAGAGACCCTCAGTCAGTCATAACTGTCAAAAGTAAAGAAAAGTAAAGCTCTTTGGACGCTTTTCCTCCATTAAACACGATGAATATCTATACGTAACGTCCTATTAGTCAAGCGTAAAAGAGGAAGGTCCTCGGATGAAAAAGTAAAAGAGAGATCCTAATTCACTCTGGTTTGGCCACACCTTGAATACGCCGCGAGCATTTGGGATCCTGGTCATTACAATTTAACCAAAAAAATTAACAAAATGCAAAGAAAAGCAGCACGCTTCGTTAAAAACTGCTACGAACGAACATATAGTGTTTAAAAACTGAGGATTTCACAACAGAGGGATTAAGGTGGGAGCCCCTAGATGCTCGGAGGCTGCACGCTAGGCTTAGACTGCTTGAGAAATTCAGAACTGGTGTGTTTCAGAGCGACGCAGAGAATATTATCATGACGCCTCACTACATACATTTCTAGGCCTGACAGATGCGATAAAATAAGAGAAATTCACTGCCGAACAGATAGGTACAAAAACTCGTTCTTTCCGAGCACAATAAGCGACCACAATAAAAACTGAGCTCCTCTAAATACACTCCCATAATACATGTCACCATTACACCTCCCAAAAACTTATATCTTTAAACGGCTGGTGACCTGCCATCCCCTGCCAAACTTCCATGCGGCGGCCCGCGAGGTAGTATGTAGATGTAACTTCTTGGGGTAAAAAGTCTACGCAAGAAACATGGATGGTGACGCAAAACGTGATGTAAAAATTTCATTTTCAGTGAAATGAGATCTAGTTTTCAAACAGGAATATAGAGGATGGTAGGAAATTTCGATTTATAGTACAAGCGTAAAGATTTGCCTCAATGAAATTATGTGTTTCCTGTCAGACCATACCAAATCCGATAGATAAGTCTTGGCATAACTAGTGGAAACAACAAGACTTCGCAAGACTTGTGGAATGAAGTCTTATCTAGGGAAAGCACTGACCTGGCAGGAAGAGCGGAACCGATCTGTTTCGTTCATCTTGAGCAGTTTTGGGCACTAATATGTGTTTTAAGGTAGTGCGAGCGAGATAGTCCCCAAATCATAATAGAGAATTATAAATAGTTCATTAATATAGTTTTACATGACGGAAGTTGTAAGTAATTAAATGAAAATATCTAATTAAATCTTTAACTTGACCCATTTTTTCACGCGGTACATTTGTAACTCCATCAAAACGGAAGGTTTATTGTGATCCCGAAGAATTTACTGCGGTGATGATATGATTAATTTTCAGAAATAGTTGAGAATACATAAAAGCTATACACTGTTGATTTTTTGACGAGATCTAAGTGTTATAAATTCCATATTTGTTAAATCTGATCTCTCTGTAGTGCATACACATAGCATTTCCCACATAAAAGGGCTGGTATTTTTTGGCAAATGTCTTGGAAAGCAATGTTGTAAGGGGTTGAATTTTTTGTGTCAATGGAAGGTTGAACTATTTTTCTTTATAATGAGAACAAATTCATTGATTTCTCGGTGAAATGATATTTCGCTCAAACTACCTTAACGGCGATATTTTACTGTGACCAATCTTTTACTTCTTATAGGTTCTGTTTTTCAGAGTAATTTATTGAATTTTATCGATTCCGTGTGGCAGAAAGTAGAGTGCACTGATGTTACTTCGATTCTTAGTCTTCGCCCTGAGTTCGATTTCGTGTAAGCTACAAACCACTGCTCTTGAATATATCAATTTCATATACGATGCTTTCCTCGAACTGGGGTGGTTTTTACGTTCTGTCATTCGCTGTATCATTATCCAAAACATAAACCTCTCCCTAAGGTCAATGCTCACATATTCTGTTTAAAGAATGCTGTCCATAAATGAAAATTTATGATTTAAAAACACGACATTATATGAAGAATGACGTTTACTTTTGCTCTCGTGGATGCTATTAAAATTCAACCAAAAAAATTGATAAAGTACAAAGAAAAGCTGCACGTTTCGTTAATAACTGATACGGGTAAACATAGTTTGCCTCACAACTTTTAGGTGGATTATGGTGGGAGCCTCTAGAGACTCGGAGGCTACACGCTAGGCTTAGCTTGCTTGAGAAATTCAGTACTCGTTTGTTTCAGAGCGACACAGAGAATATTATCATGACTCCTAACTGCATCTCTAGGTCTGACAGAAGCGATAAAATAAGAGAGATGCATTGCCAAACAGATAGGTACAATAACTCGTTCTTTCCACGCACAGTAAGCGACCACAATAAAAATTGAGCTCCACTAAATACACTCCTGTAATACATGTCACCACTCCATCTCCCAAAAACTTACATCTTTACACGGCTGGTGACCTAACACCCCCTGCTACACGCCTATGCGACAGCTCTAAGGGTATTATGTAGATGTAGATGTAGAGAACTAGGATCGCACCTCAGTACCTGATAGTGTTCAACCGGAAATATTTGCCGACCATGTAGGACACCGGGACAGGCCCTCCACTCGTTATGTATGGTAAGCTCATGTATAGCTATTACAGCGTTTCGCTGGTTGACATTTCTACACTCCCCCTGTGGCTTTATATGCTTATGCGTCCCATTTCTGCGAGGCGAATGACCCACGCCAACCGTCTTCGTGGGCGATTGTGCCCGGCCGGGAAAGCCACGGGAAAGCACACATCCGTCACAATGCGGGCTTGGCCCAAATCAAACGGTGCTTCGTGTGCGTGGGGACAGGGAAGGGAAGGCGTTGTGAGGAGTTGGAATCCTTTGGGAGACCCCAACTGTTTTGTGTGGTCTGCCATAGAAGTGACCCTACGCCCATTGTTTTCTTTTCCATCCCCAGCCAATACCCCGCATAATATCAACCCTGACGACCGCACCATTATTCGAGGGCAAATTTGCTCGACAATTCGTGAGTCGTTACAAATGAGAATCTTGCCAATCAGAAAAGGGAATTTAGTCTTTCAAAATTTGAATTAGGAGCCGCAGGTTCGAGCATGTCTATTACTTTGAAAAATTGATCACTTGGTTGGTACTTGGAAGAAAATGGGCGTAGGAGCATTATTAACGTAATTTACCTAAATACTTTGTTGTATGGTAAAGAAACATAGTTATGTCTGGATATACATCAGAGCAGGCTAAACGCCGTGGGTATGAGTTATCTGAGGAGTGTTTGCGGCAAAATTAGGATGAATAGGGTCAGGAATCAGTGGGTAATAAATGAATGTGGGTTTGATGCTCCAGTAATGGACATATACAGGTCCTGTATGAAAGGAGTGTGCTTCATCGGTCTGGCTATGTTGAGAGAATGGATGGAATCGAATAACTAAACAGATATATGAGTGTAATGGATGGTGCGAGAGGTAGAGGTAGTCCAAGAAAGGTGTGGTTGAATATAGTTGATGAAATTCTTAGGAGGAATGTTAGGAGTCTTAAAAACAGGAAGGCGTGTATGAAGCAGTGTATGGGGGTAAATGAGGCAAATGAGGTTTGTAAGGATAGGTCAGTATGGAGGAAATTATTGAAGCAGATTTAGGTGTACAAATATATATTTGTAAGTGCAACGTTGAAGCTGTTCATACCCCGGAAGCGAACGGCGTGATTGGTATGTATGTATTTCTTCATAATTTACTGCTCAAATTCCGCATTTTGACCAAAACTCGAGCGAAATTCCACTAAAATCTAACACTAAACTAAACCGTAGTTTAATTGAAAATTACGGCAAAGTAAATATTCGTTGTATTGTTTTAAGCGTTTTCACACAACTCAGTGCAATTTCCCCCTGTACATTGGACGCATTTTGTGGAAGCGCTCCACATTTGCCCAGTATAAGGGTAGTTTTTTCGAATGGAACTTTGTTTTTGCCTATTCTATACTTTCTAAAGCTTAAAATTCGTCCGTCGCCCACACACAAAATCCCGGGTTTTTTTTAACCTTCTTCACAATAAAATTAATGCGACCGAAGCAAATTCCAGCGTTAATTATCGCCGGGACGCGTTCGGTCGTGCGATGGAAAAAAAATTAAAGCCATTAAATCTTTCGTAGTCGTTAGCCTTTTATTCTACGTTTTTCACAATCCGATGTTTAATTTGTTTGTCTGCGCGTGTTTAACCTGCTTTGTTTATGGTTAATTAGGCGCGATTGAGTGTTTATTCGCGTGAATTACTCGCGTCAAAATACCAATTCAAGCTCTTTCGTGGTATTGACAAGTTTCGAATGCAATATGTCCATACTGTGGACATTTAGCGGCTGATTTCATTGCCTTTTTTTAAAATATCATTTCATTCAAAGGTTTGTATTTTTAACGTTGTAGGAGTGCGTTTATGACATAACTCCGCTTCATATTTGACACGATTAATATACGTGCATGGAGATAGATATTGCGTGTCAAATACCCTTGACATAAACTATATGCAAAGAGAACCATAATTTGCTGAGATCACCATCATATTCTCCTGCATGATAAAAAGAATCTCAAGTTTGTCGAGAATATTCACTTGGAAATGTTAGCTGGATGTATGAATAAACTCCACTTTCTCCGGCGAGATGTTGTAGAACAGCATAATGAATAATGAAGCTCAAATGATATCGTACGGTCTACCAAATTTATTTCAAACTCTTACTACACGTGTTTCAACTGTCTAGCAGTCATCATCAGGCAAGACTAATTCAACATAAAACAGACATGAGCACGAGGCATATGAAATGAGAACGAATTTTTTTGTCATTCTCCTATTTTTGACACCATTGAAACATAACTTTACCTCCTCCAACAAATCACCCTCTCCCCTCCCCCCCCTTTCCATTTTTCTCCCACCTGTCCTTCCATCCTTCTCCCAGTGTGACGCAAGTATGGTGTTTCACGCAATGTATAAGCTCATGTCTATTTATGTTGATCTAGATGACCCGAGCGAATATTTCGCACAGTATGCAGCTTCTTCCTGTTTCTTCCTTCTTTCTTCCTGTTCTTCTACCTGTCGAATATTTCGCACAGTATGCAGCTTCTTCCTGTTTCTTCCTGTTCTTTTACCTGTTTCTCCCCATGGACAATTATATGTTATTTATGTTTGTGTTAGAGATACATAACGTAAACGTAAACAGTAAATGGTCACACTGATTGCATGTAGAATGTAAACAATCTAACTAAACGATGTGTTAATAGGTGGCGCCTCCTACAGTCTTTTAAGCACGTAACCATTGCCGACATATTAGTTGATTATATTGTCAGCAGATGGCGTTGCATCATTTTTTTGACAAAAACTTTAATTTTAAACAACTTGTCTATTTTTCATCAATATTGGGTAACATAAGCTTTAAAACGATGTTTGAATCATTAATTTTGATGAATAATTATGGGAGTTATGGCGTTGCGACAAAAAACACCTTTGAGAAATAATATATACGGATGATGATGTGTGGAGTCGATATACCTCGAGCGAGTAATCGACATGGAAAAATCGAAAATTTTAAGTCAAATTAATGGGTAAATAGTGAAATTGGAGATTGAGATTGTATTTTTCGTCAGAAGCTGGTGATTCAACGTTTAAAATGATACTTCATTTATCACTGTAGGTACAGTATTAACGGACCATATACGGAATGACAGAGAAAGACTTTTGAGAAATAATATATGTTGAATTAGTCTTGCCTGATGATGACTGCTAGACAGTTGAAACACGTGTAGTAATAGTTTGAAATAAATTTGGTAGACAGTACGATATCGTTTGAGCTTCATTGGATGTATTAAGATTCGTATATATCATTGACTCGCATTGCATAAAAATATTTCATGGTTCATATTTTGCACAGCAGTATGTACACAGTGAACAACAGCAGGTCCTCTAATGGCTATTTAATGAAATTTAATTAAGTTGTGTCGGAGGAATCTTCGAGAGGATTTTGGAAACGACAATTGACATCGGGAAGGTTCCAGAGCCTTGGTAACGGGTGGTTTTTGATTGGGGAGATGAATCAACGTGGATGATTCGAGAAAAGAGTCTCTTGCGGGTGACTTTGAATGTTACACTGTGTACACTTTTGTTGAACTAAATGTGTTAAGAGTGCTCCGTATAATGAATAGTTATTTTTACACCAACGCACGTAACATTATCATGAGTTGTAAATTAAGTTCAAATCCCAGGGTAGCTTCATCTGTGACAAATGTTATCCATGATGATGTACGAAATCCGTTCTGTGAATTGCCTACGTATTTGACACGAGAATCTCCACTTTTTCTCTAATTTAAGTAAGTAAGTAAGTAAGTAGTTTATTGGTCCCGGAGACATAAAAAACATATGTATAGGACAAGTCAAGGAGAAGAAAAAATAATAATAATAAATAAATAAATCCTCACCTCCAAAGGAAACACAATACATAAATACAAATCCTCACCTCCAAAGAAAAACACAATACATAAATACAATCACTTATTCAAGAACTCATCGACTGAGTAAAAAACGTTGTTCAATAGAAGTTCTTTCAATTTCCTTTTAAAAACAGGAAGTCTACGAGTCTGTTTGATCTCACTAGGGAGACTGTTGTACAACATGCAACCTGCATGTGACGGTTGCCTTGTGAAGGACACTAAATTGTGAGACACCACTTTAAAATCATCATTTCTTCTGGTATTGTATGAATGAACGTCATTGTTCAAAGGCAGTCCAAGAGCCAGATGATGCTCTTTAACATACATAATTGTATAGAAAATATATATGTACATGGGAATGTTAAGATGTTAAGTTCTTTAAAATACAATCTGCAGCTACTGCGTTTATTTAAACCGACCAAAATTCTTTTGGCCCACTTCTGTAGTTTAAACAGTCTTGTTGTTCGCTAGGAATGTCCCCTTGCACAGACTCCATATTTTAGTTTACTAAAAACACATGCATATTAACTCACGCCATAGTAAATGCTGATTTATGATGTTGCAATATGTGAGGAGATAAATGAGAAAAATGGGAGATAAAAATTTGAATATTTAGCTCGAATACAAAATTTTGCCTCGAATATCAGAATCGAATATCGAATAACGTAGGCATTCAATTTTCACGTATCATATTTAAGACTACAATTTTAAGATAAGTTTTCAATGTTCATTCGGATGTAATATTATTTAGCAAATTAACCATAATTCTCAAACTATTCAATAATAAAGAAATTTATTTTCGGTAACCTTGTGTTGTATGATGAGTTTAAATAATTCAAACTTGTTAAATCACTTGCGTAAATTTTAGTGAAAATATAAAAAAAATCATCAATAACCGAATATAGATTTCGGCAAAGTGAGTATTAATGCCATTTACCGCCAAAATTTCTAAAGATTTAAGATCAATATTTTGAATTCAGAATTTCATTCCAAACCTAGGACTACTTTTGGGAATGCAAACGCTTTACCATAAATAGTCCATCCGAATAGAATATATTCATCCACAGACGTTACGCCTTAAAAGACGAAGGTCATTTGAAAGTTTTTTGTCAAATTGCAATTACTGGCTTGATTTTTTTAGAGTTATTACGAGTATGAAAACCAATCAAACGTCTTCTTTTACAATCCAGGTAAGTGTGTAAAAACCTCATTTTATCTGAGAGGACATTTAATTTTACGCACGGAGGCCCGAAGCCTGTGGTGGGCTCTGCTGTCTCTCATTCCCACCTCTTGCAGTGGCCATGGGAAACGAGACGGGGTTTGCTGAGGACTCTTCACGACCCCGAGACGTTCTCTCAGCGCTTACTTTTCGGCATCCCCCCCAAAATACCAGGGATTAGCCTCAGTACGCCTACAACCATCATTAGGGGATGCAGATAATGATGTTGTTTTATTTTGAACCTTCTTTTGTATATGCAATACGTCCCCCACATTCTACTCCTTTACCGTATTTTCCAACTCTCAACCGATGACTGTCCACCTTTCTCTCCTTTCCTCTCCCCTCCCCCTTCATCTGCCACCCCGGGTTACGGATAGGATAGGATTTTGGGGAGGCAACCGACAGCTAAGGTCATTTGTGCCATCGGAGATAGGTAAGGGAGGAGGGGTGAATAGAAACCCGGCGTCGGCATTAGCCTGCTCTTAACGAAAACTGCCAAGATGTGCCGAATTTTCAGCACAAATTTGGCCATAATTTCGCCGCGGACATTTTCACTCGCGGACAAGTGCGGTAGGGAGATTTCAAAGTGCGCACTGTCGGTGATATTGCGCGTTGTCGGCGATATTGCGCGACAAGAACAAGGTGCCCTACTTTTATAGTGAACTCGCATCTGGCGGCCTCTTTTCGGAATTTTGTGGCAAGAGTGATCCTCTACGCCGCCGTCTCAACCAATGGCTGGACGAACAGTTCCCCTACTTCCCCCTTCTCCACTGATCCAGAGCTACCTCCCCTCCTTTGACTGCGCTGAACGGACGCCTCATCGCAGCGGCTCTCTCCCCTGCCGGCCACCGAAGTGTGTACCTCGTCAGCAGGCGTCGTTCGTCAAGTTTCGGCAGCTAGCCTGCGGGCCTCGTTGTTGTGTAATCCTATTTGTAATTTAGTATATTAAATATAGTGTGACTGTTGGAAATCATTCCGTATTGGTCATTTTGACTCCTTTCCCACTGTGTCAATTCGTTTTTCCGCGACGTTCGTCGCAAAGGGGACCACGGTTTAACGTCTCATCCAACAGACGAAGTACTGAACTTAAGCGCCCTCCACAAGGCACTCAAGTAGGGATCGAGTTTCCTCTGAAAAACATCCTCCACTGCAGGGATTTGAACCCTGGCTGCCCGTATGGTTAGCCAGTACTCTAGCGACCACACCAACCCGATCCCCCCGCCACCTCCTATTACCACCCCCTACTTCCCATCTCCCCGTATAAACTTTTGCATACGTGACATACATCGGCATCTGGATTCTTAAGAATGTAATAAGCGTAAAACAATGTAGGAACCCCGCCAATTATAAAACTGGTAGGTGAGACTAAGGCTTATAACTCGTCGGGTCAAAATGACCCGGGTGGGCCTTCACTGTAATATTTTAAAATCGGACTGAAAATGATATGGTATAGAGAAAATATTTTACCCCCAGCTAAATAATGTCATTCCATGAATAGTCACGGTGTATTTTACCATTATTCCAAAATTTATAAACGTAGTGGCACTTTGAATGTCTTTCAGGGTCAAATTGACCCGTACGGGCCTCCGTGTGTTAAAGCCCTGCGCGCAAAGTGTTAAGAAGGATCAGGAAACAAATCCAAAATCAAAAATTACTTGCGTGAAACTTTTTAAAAATACGTTTTCATCAATATTTTCAATTGATATTTTCTGTTTCGTGTGATGATTTAGTCTTGGAGAGTGTTCGTTGCATTCCCAATCTCCGCAAAAGTATCAAGGCTCAGACGTAAATCATGCGTTTACGTTCTTTCTCCTAGTTCAGGGCTACTTCCACTGCGACCATATTTCCAAAGGGATGCCTAATGGATGATCGGTAATGCCACCAGCACGTGAAGTTCCAGAAATTCTCGCTGCACCGCAGAAGTGTGCCTTCGAAGCCTTGACCCAGAATGCACCGCCGTAAAAGCATTCTCCCGCACAGATTAATTACACGTTGTTGACTGCAGGACGCGACATCGCCCCTGTCGAACAGTCGGACTTCGACGTAAAACTTGGCGGAAGAAAAATAATAAAGGAAAGAAATCGATCGTTATGGATGGTTTCCGAGCGTATTTTTTTCCGTCTCTCTCTCTCTCTCTCTCTCCGCGAGCGAAATAAAGAAATGATGGAAGCAAAGGCAGAGGTACTACATCCTGGCTCTTTCATTGATTTACCTCTCGACACGGGTGATCCCCATGTTTTTCTCCGCTCCAGTTCTCTTTGAATGGTTGAGTAAATCACTCTCCCGCGCCACGATAGCAGACAGTGCTGCGAACCCGAGAAAAAGGTAGTTTTTATCGCGGAAACGACGGCCCATCGAACATCTCGTATACACTTTGAGAGCTTGGCACCATCTTCTGATTCTTTAACGTAAGAAATCAATAAATGGTGCTTTCATAGCCGATTGAATGGCTTTTTTAAAGGTGATTTAGCTCCAAGACAACATACGGCACTGCTGACTGGGGTACGTACGTTGCCAATTTCTTTTGCCTCGATGAGTCAGCCGCAACGTGGCATGTTGCAAAAACACCGATGGCCGGACTTCCCGCCCGATAATAAAATTACATAAATTACGAAGAAACCCGTCGGTCATTTATCTGAAAGATGTCACTTAGAAACAATTGTATTTACTATTGTATCGAAGATAAGGAATTTATGTTTACTAGTAACTATAGTCCCCAGTATCTGTAAGCCCCATTTTTAAATGGTAAATATTTGTGCTCAAAAGGCATCTACACATAGTTATTACCAGGCAAGACACCACAACGGTGTTTGGGTTGGGGTAACCCTGGAAGGAAGCAGGAAGGAGGGGGATAACATTGCTTGATTTTATCCGGAGTTTCCATGCATTCAAAGGTTTCCTTCTCGCCGATTTGCTTGATGGTAGTACTGACTCTTTTTTGCCATCACTCAATCGCTAATTCTTTCGATGAGGGTCCTTTAATACCAGTTTTTCATTACAATTATATTTTCAATTCAATATTTTAACAGCTGATTTGTAGGTTTTAGGACAGTACTTATTCTCACGTCCGAATTTCTGGCAAATTGTTCTGTTTTTCCTCCCCTGTTTTCCGCCATTACATCATTATCATCATCATCATCGGCGCTACAGCCCATGTGGGGCCTTGGCCTTCTTCACAGCTTCCTTCCATTCTTCCTTGTCTTCCGCTACTTTTCTCCGCCTCCGGACCCCCAGCTTCCTCAAATCCTCTTCTACATCCTCCACCCACCTTTTCCTTGGTCTTCTTTTACTCCTTCTTCCTTCTGGTTTTCCTTCTAAAACTTTTTTCACTACTCTTTCCCCACCCATTCTTTGTACATGCTGTGCCCATCTAGTCCTCGATTTCTTAATCTCTGTTAATATTCCATCTTCCCCATACATCTGCTGAAATTCCTCATTCCTTCTAATCATACATTGTCCTTCTTCATTGGCTGGTCCATATATCTTCCAAAACGTTTTCTTTCCCACCTCTGTAACAAATTCTCTTCTCTCACCGTCAACGTCCACGCCTCCGAACCATAGGTGACTATTGGCCTGATGTCAGTTTTGTAGATTCTTTTCTTTGTATTTCTGCTAACTTTGTATTTCTGCTTTGAATACTTTTTTGTATAAAATAGTATACTCGATTTCCTGCTTCAATTCTCCCTTCAATCTCTTTTGCAATAGAGTTATCATTTGTGACTGTTGTCCCCAAATATTTAAAGTGCTCTACTATCTCTATTTGGTTGAATATTTTATCTCTGTCTTCTCCTCTTTCCACTAGTTTTTTTGACAGAACCATACATTTGGATTTTTTTTGTAAATATTCAAACCCATTGTTTCAGCTGCTTCCACAAGATGCACAAATGTATCCTCGTTTTCTCGACTATTTCTTGATAGTATCACCAGGTCATCAACATATGCAATTAATTGATTCATCCCATTAAAAATCGTTCCTTCCGGATTATTCGCAACAAAAACCCTCTGAAATTCCTTACATCATCTCTCTCTTTTCATTTTGTCCAAAATTCCTCTCCTTTTCCTCCCTCTTCCACGCTTCCCTGGGGTTCTCCCCACTATTGCCATCTTCAGCATTCCCTCTCCTTTCAAAACGTCTTCCATCCACCTCTTTTATCTCCTCCGAACCTCCACCACTAACTTTCTCTCCTCTCCAACCATATCCAATACTTCCTCGTTCGTCCTACTCGCCACCCAGCTCATCCTCTCCATACTTCTCTACTTATTCACCTCTACGTCTCAAACGCCTCAAGTCGATGTTCATTTTTTCGAGACTTTACTTTTAAGTTGGGTATTTTTATTAGCAGCTAGTCCACTGTTTTACCTTTATTTAATTATATACTTCCTTCTATATTTAGCCCTATATTTACTTCTTTATTTTATTATATACTTCTTCCGTCTCCCTTCTCCATACTTCTCCACCTCTACGTCTCAAACGCCTCAAGTCGACGTTCATTTTTTTCGAGACTTTACTTTTAAATTGGGTCTTTTTATTAGAAGTTAGTCCACTGTTTTACCTTTATTTAATTGTATACTTCCTTCTATATTTAGCCCTATATCTACTTCTTTATTTAATTATATACTTCTTCCGTCTTCCTTCTTCATACTTCTCCACCTCTACGTCTCAAACGCCTCAAGTCGACGTTCATTTTTTTCTAGACTTTACTTTTAAATTGGGTCTTTTTATTAGCAGCTAGTCCACTGTTTTACCTTTATTTAATTATATACTTCCGTGCTACTCAATTCATTAAATATTTATTAAGAAGGAAAAAATAAATTACGTAATACATTAGAGGTAGATGCCTTTTTAGCACAAATAGTACGTGCTTTAGGTAAAACATGTACTATTACCAACACAGTCTTAAAGGAGAAATCGGGTAGGGACCAATAGATCAAAAACAATTCAGCTTCCACCGGTGTTTCGAAATTGGAATACTTCACAAAATTCCACGGTCGAATTTTCTTTAATGGCCTATAATGAATGTGGTTACAGTTATTTATGGTTTTCTTCCCACTGTATTCTGGATGCAGTACTTGGCTGAACATTTTACGTTTTCCGAATCGTTGTTTTACTCAGTGCCTAATTGTACTCATGCTGAGCTATGATAAGACTCCTGAAGGTATAACGGAAAGAGTGACCGCGGGGAAAAATTACCGATAATGGCCAAGGATCGAATACATTATATATTCCGAGAAAGATAGTTCCCTAGTCATAATGGAGACCATTTTCGAATTATAGGTTTGAAATTTCACCAGTTGCAGGACACATGAATTAAATATTGCATTTTTAATGGTGCAATAATATACTTTTTATGACAGAAATGGCAAGTAATTGAATGAAGATATCTAAATAAGTATTTAACTTGACTCATTTTTCGCGCCGTGCGTTTGAAACTCCTTCAAAACGGAAGGTTTTTTGTGATACCTAAGAACTTATTGCGGTAAAAAAATATGATTAATTTTTATAAGATAGTTGAGAAAACATACAGCTACACGCTGTTAGTTATTTTACGACATCTAAGTGTTATAAATGCTTCATTTATAATATAAGGCCACTCTGGAGTCCATACACGTACCATTTCCCATGTAAAAGGGGTGGTATTTTCTGGCAAATATCTCCGAAAGTAATGCGGCAAGGGGTCGAATTTTTGGTGTCATTCGAAGAATGAGATATTTTTCTTTAGAAATGAGTTCAAATTCATTGATTTTTAAGGGAAATGATATTTCACTGAACTACATTTTTAAAAATTGTTCAACAATAAAGCGACTAGGTAAAAAGATCATGAAGTGGAGTGATATAACAGGTAAATCATCTAACGGTTGCTGACTGCTGTTAATTACCTCTAGGAAATACTTTTCTCAACTGAGGATAATTACATCACTGATATGATGTAGTCAAACGACATGAAAGTAAATTGCGGAAAGAACGAACCGGAAGTATTGATTATTTTTGGCACCTAAGAGCTGATTATCGCTCTCAATTTGCATCAGTTTCCGCCGTATGATATTTTTTCGAGACCGCAGTGGCTTTAAAAAAAAACAAATGCAATGCTATTATCGTAAGATGGAATTTTCAAGAGGTGAACTTTTGAGAAAAATACTCATTCCGACTCATAAATTTCGCATTATTTCGCTGTAAAAGTTGGCCGCGTCCACCCCCTCATAAAATTTGCGAAACTCATATTTCAGAAACGAAATGCGGCGAAAATCTTCTGTCTCGCAATGTCAACTCCTGCGTAAAAAAAAACTCCGGTCCGGATGAAGAAATTTGAAATCACCGCTGGCGAGATTGGAATATTCATCCGTCTCCTCTCGTTCTCAATTTCCATCCGGACGATTTTTTTTCCTTCTCGAGGGAGAAAAATCAATGCGGTTCTTTTCTTATAAGCATATATATATATATATATATATATATATATATATATATATATATATATATATATATGTTTTAATACATACCCGTCAACTTTTGTGATTGATTTTTAAATATTTCATCCACCTCTCCGTATCTTACTGCGTGGGGAAAGTTCCTGACGGTAGCCAGGTACCCCCCACCCCTCCCAACCGGGAAGTTGACGAAGTTTTCACGAGGCGGAGCGGGGCGCGCGGGAGAGAAGTGTACTAATCTTTCCAGGAGTTTCAAGCAATCTTTTACGGAGTCCCTCCGGGAAACGGTGACGTGCCTCCATCAACCAAACGAAAGATATTTTTGCGCATTGGCTGCTGTACTAATTCTGAAGATATATCTGTCGGCAAGCCGAAGTCATGTATGCCTACCTCCGTACTCAAAAAAAAGAGACGACGAGGAGTTTTTTCTGAATCGAAAAGTTTTTTTCTGAAAATTTCGCGGAATTGGCCGGGTTCCATGATGCTGAGAGCAAAAATAAGATACCTTAGGATCATTTTCTTTCTTTTTTTGAATATATCATTGAAAATAGGCCTCTCATTTCACAAACATTTATTTGAAAACTTTGTGCTGCGGGTGTTTGATTTCTGCTCAAAGTTTGCGACACACGAAAATGAATTTGTTGTCACTGAATAGAACTAACTAGACTGAGGCGAGACGGTCAACAAAAATTGAATAAAGACAAACACAGCCTTTGAAATGAAATACTTCTCCCACAATGGAGTGTGTGTGTGTGTGTGTGTGTATATATATATATATATATATATATATATATATATATATATATATATATATATATATATATATATATATATATATACACACACACCCAATTGGGCGAAATACCGTGATACAATTTTGTTGCGTTCTTGAACAAAGTCCATTTGATGAGTGCAGCAGTGAGGTCCCTTTTGGTGGCCCGGGAAATTCAGGGTGCCATGTGGTGAAGTCGATTCGACCAAGCGAGAGGCCCCTTCCTCGCCGTGCAGGTCTGAACACGAAAAGCAGGTGAAGTCTCGGAGAAAGGATGATGGTGAAGAGAGTGGAAGTAGTGTTGCCTGCGGCGATTGGCTAAGATATCCCAGTATTGCTAGTTCACGATTCAGGGCATTGTTATCGGGGGCCATATTAGCATTCAGAGTATAAAAATGATCCACTAGAACAACAGCGGCCAAGCGATGAGGGAATCAGATCCTGGCAGTTCGTGACTTAAAGGCTATAAGTTACTTCGAAGGCTAGTAGTTACGAGAGGGCTATGCTAAAATGTGGCAGAAGTTGCTATCCTGGATAATCATTTTTTTATTCTTTATGTAGGTAATGATATGGTTTCCCCTTGAGGCACCAACTTTTTGAAGGCACTTTATATGCTGGGCGGAGAGGATTGCGTACGATTGCCGCTGGGAGCCAAAAACTAAGGTGGAAGGGGAAAATTCTACCATTGGCTACTCACTCTATGACGTCCATTTGCCATGAGTCCCTAAAAAAAAGTATAAAATCTCTTATGATAGCCTTTTGCAAGCGTTATCTTCACTTCGTGGTCACACTCCATGAAGAAGAAACGACTATTTTACTATTTATTCACTTCTATTGGACCACACAATGAACGAACTTAGAGGCGTTTTGTTGTTTTTGCCCTTTCTCACCCCCATATCTCCATTTTTCTTCCTGAATGGGCTCTTTTTCTTTCATCCGATCGAGTGGTTCCGGACTTATTGCCTTTTTCCGGTTCTTTAACCATCCAATCGTTAATTTTGTTGGAAATGTTATCCATTCCGAGCATCCTCTTGTGATTACCCTGCTTTTTTCAGGTCCTCTGTAACTGGAAATTTGGCTTTATTTATTTTAATAGCTCTTCATACCATTTTATTTACCTCGTCTTCTTTAAAAAGAAGTAATTTAGTGTAGTATACCTATGTCTAAAGTAATTTTCAAGGTCCCTTTCTTTTTTTTTAGAATAAATCAGAGTGATGTACTAACCTCAAAATTTTTTTCATTATCAACTTCTCCCATAGGCAATCATCTTCCCAGACCCCATCATATACTCTGCGGTCTTCCCCTTTCTGCATTCTCTCCTTCCATACTGCATACCTGTATGACTCTTACGTCTCGTTTACGTAGTTACATTGAAGATTCATTCAATACTTCCTGCAGAAAGCGTACCTATAGTGTAACGTATGCTTTTTTATTTACATCATATACAGTACATTAACCTCCTTGTCCTCCAAAGCCAGAGGCTTGTCTAGAGGGGCCATTTTAGATGCTCTAATATTAGTACAACATTTAGGATAGTTTTAAGTCGATATAGAGAAATATTTCATGTGGGATTTAGTTGACTATTGTCTCATCTCAAGAAATTAAATTTTATAAATTGCTCTGATATACACATAAAATGACATGGAAGTCAATAGAGCATTAAAATAACAGTAAAATAACTATTAAATAATAAAATAGCATTGTAACATAAATATACCGTTCAGTATTTTTTTTCACAATGTTACATTCAGTATTTTAATGAATGGAAAACAAGTACTTTGTTATGATTCCACACTTTATTTAAAGCAACACGATCTAGGCATTGGCATATCATTCTATCATCAGGATAGCACTTTCCCACAATTTTTTTATTGTCAGCACTACACATTTCGACTCACAGAGTCATCATCAGGTACAAGACTGATGATGGCATGATATACCGAAACCTAGGTCGTATTGCTTTTAATAAAGTGTGAAATCATAATTAATTACTTGTTTTTTATTCATTATGAAGGATTTCCACCGAGTAACGCCAGAGACAGTGTTTTATATTCTACTAGCTGACCCGACAGACGATTTCCTGCCCAAACGTTGGCTTGCCTGCTATAAGCGGGTTCAGCACACGTTTTTTCGATATAAGAATTTTCGATAAACTATATACTAAGTGACATTTGACATTGAGTTTGACATTTCAATCTTTTCGTTTCGTCAAAACAACGCCAAGGTACGACGCAAGAGCGACTACTTGCGCATGTATTGATACGTACGTAAAATAACACAGAATTTGACATCAACGCCACCTATAGTACACAAACCTAACTATAAATTATGCTCAGATGGTCAATTATTCATGAACTTCTCAGGTTTTAGCGGTCAATTATTCATGAACTTAAGATTTGTTCATTTTAAAAATATTGGGGATTGTGGGAGGAGGTGAAATTTTGGGGTAATATGTTCTGATATGCGAAAAGTCTTCTTAAAATGTTAAAAGAATTCTTTGAACCCGATCGCAGGGCCACCTTCCGGGTCCAATTGTAAATCTAAACCATCCAGGGACCCACACAAACACAAACAAAAAATTTCATCAAAATTGGTCCAGCCGTTTAGGAGTTCAGTGACATACACACGTACATAAGAATTATATATATAAAGATAGGATTTTTCTTCAACATCCCATCAGCTCTTACGTTGGTAACATTCCCCTCCAAGTACCCAGCAAGCATCAGGTTTCATTGCCGAAATTATGCTCGGAGGCACGGGAGGCGTCGGGCAGTTTTCGCAGGAACGTGCGTCGCCCATCGGAGGTGGCTACGATGCGTTAGGGTCATGCGTTCCAAGTATTAGGAGTGACCCCAGGATGATGGCCGTCTGTATGCGAGTCGCATGTGTGCCACCTGTGCCGCGCAGACAGGATAGCACTTAATGCTCTTTTTTAGCAGCAAGCCCGCAACTCCAACGAGGGCACCTATAATCCACCTCTTTTGCATCTGTAATCATTACAGGCGTAACCGAAAAATCTAAAACGATCGTTCGAGGTGGTCGAGAAAAAATATTTCAGGCATTGACGCCTCCAGTCAGCTGGAGGCGGAAAAGAGTTCCGCCAGACTGTACATTTGTCGTTTGTCCACGACGGACGTGATCCAGGGACCTGTGAGCACAGGTGTTTACTCAATGACAACATGGTGTCGGAGGTGAAAGTATAATACCCGCAGGGCCTCATTGTGCCGAGCAAAACACCGTGTCCTGGCGTAGTAATAGCAGCCGGAAGGAAGGGGTCTCCGGCTGGACTCGGCACGCCCAGCATCTCGCGTCCGTAACCTCCGCCTCGAATATGTGGTGGCAGTACGAGAGTGAGATAATTACGCAATTCCGGCCCACGAGGACGAAACCCCCGATCTCGGGCTTTAGACCGGCACAGCGTAGGAAAGCAGCAAGCATAAGCTCCTTCTATAGCCGATACTTTTGAGTAATTGCAAGTGAGATCATTATGAGCCCTCATATCAGAGATTTTTCAATTTGTTTTTCTTACTTAGGCATTCATGAGCTAAGCTCAAATAAATGTTTTCAGATTTTTCCGAGCAAATATGATCTCTGTATAAATGTTTGATGAATCTATTTTTTTAAACGCCTTCTCAAAATGTTGACATAGTTGCAAAGGTACTTCTTAGACTTATCAGTTTATTTTTAAAAAATAAGAAACTGTGTGTAACACAATTATATAGAACTATAAGTCCAACTTGGGAATTTTGGATAGATTTACCGTATGGTTGCCGAGACATTGCTTATTAAAATTGAACTTTTTTACAGTATAATAAATGACAAGCAACGAAATGCAAATACTAAGTTTCTCACAACTAAAGGAAATACTCAAGGTGCCACCAAAAAACTGAATAAAAGAGATTAAACATATTTAAAAGGAACCACAAAATTTCTGGACGATTGAGCGCATATTTATTTTGAACGAGTGATCGAGTAAAATTTAAACGTTAGAGTAAAAATACACAGCCAAGAATAGCCAATACGATATGGCTGTATTTCACGAATATATTGAAATATCATTTTTCTAAGTTTTAATAAATCGATATATTTCGACAAAACTCAGGATTTGTTTGATTCTTAAAATGCACATCTCTCATGTCTCATTTAAATCTCATTTTCTAATATATTGTAATTGATAGATTAGATCGATTTTTTGCTTCGAATACTTAAAGTTTCCCATTATTTGCGTGATAGGCTAAGATCTACCGTAAAATCATGTTCTAATAGAAACATCTAGCTATGGGATTATTGATACACGCCTTGAGCAAGGTCTTCTACTGGACTTATTTCGTTTCAAGCCTCAGGACTTCTGCCTTTATTGAAGATATGAATGTATCACGTGATAGAATAGTGTTGTGATTGAGGCTTCCGCGGGGCTTGGAGGTAGATTCTTTTGTTTTTCAGGGTTTCCGCCGCGTTGTTTGGACGATATTCCGCCGGCTATCCTGCAGGCTTCATCACATTTCCTTACGTGTCATTTGAACCTGAGGAACCCTCCAGGATAGCCGGAAAAATATCACCATCTAGATGGAACAACGTGGCGAAAACCCTGGAAAACCGAAGAATCAACCTTCATGGAATAGTGTTTTTTGTATAAGTAACGAAACTTTTAATGGAAAAAAGTGTTTCGTCAGTTCTTAAAAGTTCAACCTTTGTACTAATAATGTAACATAAGATAAATCTGCCTTAAACAATCAATAAGTACCTGCACAATCTTCAGTACTCGTTTGAAAATATTTAAAAACAAGTTTTATTAAAACTCTTATTTCATCAGATCACTAATTTTTCCAATCCTGCTCCAATAATGGCTCCGCAATAATAGATCCGCTGATGAATACCTGTCCGCCAAAGGTATGCATTAATTAAGTTCTGGCTCTACCTATTGTTTAATAAATAAATAAATATTAAGGCAGAGGGTTAGTTATCCCCAATATGCAGTATAATATACTAGTAACTGTCTCCAGCATGCATTACTCTCTACGTATTCTTCCAATGATACATGAACTATTCGTAGTAATGTATTTTTAAACTATATGAACAAGATGAAAAAAAAACACTAATACGAATATTTTATGTGGCATTGGTAGAATACGTATAGAGAAATGCATGCAGGAGGCAGTTACTGGTACATTATACTGCATATTGGTGGTAACTAACCCTCTGCCCTAATATTAATTTATGAAGCAGTGTATGGGGGTGAATGAGGCAAAAGAGGTTTGCAAGGATAGGTCAGTATGATGGAAATTATTGAAGCAGAGTTAGGTGTCCAAATATGTATTTACGAGTGAAACTTTGTGACTGTGCCTATCCCGGAAGAGAAAGGGGTGATTGGTATGTATCTGGATAAACAAGATAACAAAGATGAACGAGAGTAATGTAGGAATCATCCTTAACCATCTACTGCCCACATGGACGAATTCGTCCACTAATACGAACATGCTTCTATATTGGACACTCCAAGTTTACTCCAAAAGGTCACAAACAATTGAAAAATGGTAAATGCCGTCAGACGCAGGTAGAATACAACTATCAGACGAAATCATCCGTTTGGGAATTGAAAGACGCGTGTCCAATATAGAAGCATGTTCGTATTAGTGGACGAATTCGTCCATGTGGGCAGTAGAGGGTTAACGTGATAATAATATTACGTTGCGGATTAAGGAAAAAGCATTGGAGAGTAAATCAAGTTACGCTACCTGTCGACTAACGCACTTCAAAGTCTCGTTGGCTGATATATTGGTCTCTTATCAATCGCGGGAAAAATTACATTTTTAACCTGTACGTTCTGCAGTCAATTTCTCTACTTTTATTCTCAAGATATAATATACTGAAGTAGATTGGAGCTTTTAAGATGTTAATAACTTCGTCAGACAATATATTGGTAGGGATTTTACATAAACGATTATGTTGTTTGCTAGCACCGAGAAAATTAGCGTCACGCTGGGCTCTTAACTCTGATGTTTGATTCATACATGCCTCTGAGGTGAGTTCAATGTGAGCTCTTTCAAAGCCGATACTACCGCCGCACGGGTTATTACCTTGATGGAATATAATTGACAAATTGGGGAGATGTATCCGTATGCTGGTGATTTTTTTCCAGGAAATGACATTAAATCAATCATCTACGTATCCGAACCGACATTTGAGAGATCCGATTGAACGCCACGTTCCATTAAGCGAAGTATCGATCATTGGTGATGTGGTATTCCTCTTTCGTCACAGTCAGGACTCTTTCCGAATCTCTACTTTTTAAGGGAAAGTTTTCGTCGAATATCTTTGCAACTATTTCCCTAGCCTAACTCACCATGCGACCATTTTGAATTGGAATGTTGAATGAAGTATCTCTTTGCCGTCCTAATTGTTAATTTGATCTAATTAGGGTCCGTACTCTGTGCGAGAATTTTTCTGTAATACCTTGTCGGCAGAGTGAGCGATTCGAGAAATATGTGGAAAAATTTTGATACATTATTTATTCGGAAGGCTCATCTTTCCCATTCATTTTTTGATAGCAACTTTTTCCCAAAAAAGGTTTAGTTGAATGTCAGAGAATCTCTTCCCGATTTTCTACACCTTCAGGGGCCTATCTCGAACTAGTATATCCTATTTAGTCTCAGCATACGATTTACCCTACTTCATCCGGTCCGTGAGGCCTATTCTCTTTCTTCCCCTTCCCTGTTTGTCCAACCTCCTTCCCTCTATCACATCCTTGAGCAACCCATAGCCCCTTAGGACTCCCTCCAGCCACTCTCCAGATCTCCAATTTTAAATTTTCTCGAAAAAATACTAGAACATATTTCTTATTACTCTACAATATACCCAATTCAGTTCTCAGCGTGGACAGTGATTTAATGTGGAAAACCTCCTCTTACATTTGTTGCTAGTATTTCAAGCCTACAGTTAAAATGTAATTATGTATACCACTTTTTTCTTTTTAGGTAAAGGCTCACCTTACCTCCTCCCTTTTTTTCCTCTTCCATTCTCTCCAGGTTCCTACTTTCGACGGTGGCGTTCAGCCATTCCTTTTCTCTGATTACTTTTCTTTTCAACTGCTCTGCCTCATCATCATCACCAGGAACTTTCTTTCCTCACCTACATTACCAAATATTTATCGTATATCTATCCTTTGAGCTTTCTCCATCCTTCGCATGTCTATCTTACTATACTTTTTTCCCTTTGGATAACATTTCGTATCCATATTACGCCACTTCCATTCATACTACATTCATTACTGCCACATTATCCATTCATATCTTCGCATGGATGAAAAACCTTTTTCGTCTGTAATGTCTTTGCCTAGAGGAAATTAGAGGGAAAAGTCCCCAGAGGAAGACCCAGGAATAAGTTTATGGACCAAATAAAGAAAGGAGTACATAGGAAAAGATACCAGGAGGTAAGGGAACTGGCATTGGATAGGGAAGGGTGGAGGGCTGCAGTCAACAAATCTTTGGATTGAACGACCAATAAATCTTTGCCTGAGGCTCAAGTCATCTGGAACTTCTAATTGTGCCTGCCTGTTCTCATGAATACTTACGCATTACGCTGTTACCTTTTGGGGTATGCACATTTTAAAAAAAAAGTTAATTCTCGGTAAACGCCTATTTAGCTACTTCAGTTCTTACAGCCCTATCTTGCAAACCTCTTTCACATCACATACATTCAAGCATTGGTTCGTAGAGAGTGCTAATATCCCTTCTCTTAAGAGAATTCTTCATTACAATGATCAATGACTTTCTCAGTGTACACCTTCCTCTCACTTCGTTAATTCCCATATCATAAATCTGCCTCAGTATACGATAATCACCCTTTCCCTCAACGTAGCCAAACCACAAGCACTTTCCTTTCATCCATGCCTATTAACATTCCACCCATTATAATCACCCACTCATTCCTAGCCTTCTCCCTCTGCTTTTAAATCAAGCCGCTGAAAGTCCATTTCATTTGCATATTTTTTCATTCTTCAAAGTTATGTTACGGAATGAACATTGGCATACCCCACGTTGCTCTCTTCACTATTTTTTCCATATATTTACTCTCTGTTCTTGCATTGGTTTAGTTCTCTCCCGTAGGCAATTGTGTCTTCCACCAATCCTTTAAATACATGATAATAATGTTTTATTACTCTGGCAGAGAATGGTTGCAACATAATATCGGGGAGTAACCTTTGGTAGCCATGAAGGTAAACCTGAATTAAGACTACCATTATTTACAGAATTGGTTATGCCCACTAATACAAAGGAAATAGGGCATTTTGAAATAACAGTAGATACATGTATCATATAATATTACAGATATAAGAGAACATCCTCTAGACTATTTTAGTAAGCAACCAAATCGTATATTTTTTATTGTTGTCTTTCGAATTTTTTAATAAAAACATGAAACAGGTATGAAATTATATAATTTAGGTCCTATTTACTCCAAATATCGTTTGAATAACGTCATATTCGTCTTGGGTAAGGAAATATGTGCTTTACGTAGGCTTTAGGGAATATTGTTCAATAATTTCCCAGTATTACCACTTTTTATGCAAATTCGACCTAAAACTTTTTAAGGGAAGAGATGTCTTAAGGAGGGCAACCCAAGTCAAATGTTACCTCTATATATGTTTTTATCTGTCATTCGCCCTTTTCTTCTCTATATTTACTACTTACTTCATCCGTTACGCTACTTAACCAGCTCTAATACAAGTCCTTTCACTTTGATGGCCACTTCAATTTTGTACCGTGAATGTCCATCCCATTTTTCTGGAAATATCACCTTGCAGACATAATCTGCAATGCGACTATCAACAACTGTAATCTATTGGCTAAAATTAATATTCTATTTTTAAAACCATATCAATTATAAATAAAAGGTTCCAACAATGCCTTTTTTATATTCATTCATTCCATTATGTGCAAAATATTTTTTTTTAATACCGCGTATTCAGTCTTCTATGCCCCACACCGGAAATTAATCTTGCCTACGTAAATATATGTATTTTTTACAACGTTCAACGACTTTTACCAATCATTGGGTAATGTTTTTTGTGTGAGTATTTATAATGAATTGGTTGCTGGTTGGCGAGTGAAAAATTGAATCGATTCCTACCGGAGAGCTGTATTTCATCCGGAGTTTGTGGTTTTTTCGTTTGAAGATTTAGCATTCAAAATGTCAAAATAATGAATTTTCGGTTAATTTTTCGGAAATTTCATCAAAAATAAACAGTAATGTTATACTCTTCATTTTAACTCATATCATGGGCTCCGAAATATTTGTTATTTGTAGGGGAATGCCAATGGACCAAAGGAGACTTTATTTGTCGCATAAAAAATATAAAAATATGCTTCGCCGTTTTTTAGAGACAGATATCAATATCTGTTCTCGATGGCAATATTCAACGCACAAACATTTTTACTTACTTGTTAATATTGCTCTTTTCAGGTGTTCTCGTCGCGTGTTTAGTTTTTCTGACAACAGTTTCTCCCCTCTTCCTGGGGGCGTCTTCAGGTCCGTTGGACATTTTGTAATTGCAAAAACATTACAAACAAAAAAAAACATTACAAAATGTCTAACGGACCTGAAGACGCCCCCAGGAAGAGGGGAGAACCTGTTGTCAGAAAAACTAAACACGCGACGAGAACACCTGAAAACAGCAATATTAACAAGTATATGAGTCGCGGAAGCCTTCAAAGAAATTTTTACTTACTCTTGCTATCTTAAAATCATATCCTTGTTATCCATTTTCCTCTCATTACCGATGTTTTTCCATTTGTTATGGCTTTGAGCGTCACTAATGACCCATTTTACATACCCGGCTTTCACTGTTTTTTCAATTTACCTCGAACTTCTCCACGAACATCCTTTCTGACATTCATGCTATCGCTCTTTAAATTCCTGGATTCCAAACCTGGTAATTATACGCTCAATTAGTGTTCAAATCATATCATCAAAGTATTAATGCTAACAAATTCCCATCACTTCCTGAATGAAGGTAAAGTTCATGCAAATTCGATGTAAAACTTTATAAGGGAAGAGATGTCTTAAGGAGGGCAACCCAAGTCAAATCTTACCTCTATATAAGTGTTTATCTGTCATTCGCCTTTTTCTTCTCTATTTTTACTACCTACTTCATCCGTTACGCTACTTAACCAGCTGTAATACATGTCGATTGCATTTCTATTTTTGTTATTGTATAGTAGTTTGAATAAAAACATGAAACAGGTATAAAATTATATACTTTAGGTCCTATTTACTCCAAGTATCGTTTGAATAACGTCAGATTCGACTTGGGTAAGGAAATACGTGCTTTACATAGGGTGTAGGGAGACGGATTGATGTTTTTCCATTTGTGGAAATTTTCCAAGTGCTAGAAATGAATAGTAATTTATGAATCTTCCAGAAGTGAGGCCAGATTTTGTCAAGTTAATTAATTAGTTAGTCAATCATAAGTGGTGACAATGGCGCGAGACTAGTGGATAACCTTTTCTGAAAATATTTTTCCAATATAACAGCATTTAGACCTTGGGTAAGGACGTGAGGAAGAGGCTGGTGAAGAGCTGGATATGGAGCGTAGCGTTGTATGGGGAAGTAATGTGTACCCTCAGAATCTTTAGTAATCAATGAAGTTCAAGCACTTCATGTTTCGTAGAATGAGAGATTTAAAAAAAATCATCACTGCAATCAAACCCTTAAAATGCAATTTCGAGCTCTCCAGAAAAAAAAGTTATTTTGAGATGAGAAGGAAAGAAAATATGTGACAATTAATATATTTTCACTTTAAATAAATTTTGAAAACCCGTTATTTTCTTTCCTCCTCATTATGAAGTGGCGCAAAGTAGCGTCATCCACTATTGCATTGATTTAGCGAATTGAGCTGGTGGTTAACGTAGGATGAATTTTTAAATATTGATCTATTAATTTTCGAACGAAATATGGCTAGGGAAAAGTGAAAATGAAAAATTAAGCTCTAAGTACTCATAACAAAAAGAATCCTTAGTACTTTTCTACAGTCACGGATAAAGATAATTATTATGGAAAGGTACCAAGTTTTCTTCACAATATAAATACTAATTTATGAATCTTCCTAGAAGTGAGGCCAGATTTTGTCAAGTTAATTAATTTGTTAGTCAGTCATAAGTGGTGACAATGGCGCGAGACTTGTGGATAACCATTTCTGAAAATATTTTTCCAATATAATACCATTTAGACCTTGTGTAAGGACGTGAAGAAGAGGCTGGTGAACAGCTGGATATAAAGCGTAGTATTGTATGGGGCAGTAACGTGTACCCTCAGAAAGGAGGACGAGAATAGGCTGCAATAATTTGATATGTGGATGTGGAGAAGGATGGAGAGAGTGAGGTGGACGGAGAGAAACACTAACGAGGAAGTGCTAGAAATGGTGGGCGAGGAAAGGAAGCTTCTGAATGAAATCCAGGATAGGTAAAGTAGATGATGAAAAATGTAATAAGGGACGATTGGTTGATCAAGAATGTGATACAGGGAAGGATGCTAGGCAGACGGGGAAGAGGAAGAAAGAGGATAAGTTTTACGAACGAAATGATGAAGGGTGGATCGTATTCTGAGGCGCAAAATAATATACTAAAGCGAGATAGGCCCCTGAAAGTGTAGGTATATAAGATTCTCTGACATTCAACGATACCTACCTTAACCGGTAGAATACTTTTAACAAATACTAATATAAGAGATCAAGAAGTGAAGCCTGGTTTCTACAAGTTTATGAATCCCTTAGTCAATTAAAGTGATAGCAATGGCGCGAGACTTGTGAATGTTGTTTTTTGACGATTTTCTTCCAGTCTTATCACATGAATAGACTAATAATATTTTTATGAAACCGTTTGAAAGACGTTCATGCAATTTATTGTAAATGAGTATATTGTTTTAATATAATGCTCGCAACAAAAGACAAATAGCTGAAATTTTAAGTTTTGAAAACGGATTGCTGTCAACTTAAGCTTTAATCTCCCGCTTATTCTCAGGAGATATGCAACTTTTGCGTAGTTGTGATTTCATTCAATGAGTTTATTATCCGTGCTGAATTCAACAGTCCCACGCCTTCCTTCCAGTGTTACGCATGAAAAATGAATTATCAAGGCACAAAGTATTCAGTGAAGCGAGAAGAGATTCCCTAAGCTATGAAGAGCCTAGGGAATCGTTGCGGACCATGTGTGAAACTGATTGCGTACATAAATTTTTCATATCGATGTGCCCGTCGACGTATTTTCCGGTAAATATTCAAAGGGAGATAAGCTAAGCAGAGAGTTGAGATGGGATCCGCGGGATGTCTGAATCACGAAGGCGGCAAAGGAATAAATCCATGAGATCATGGAGGCGGCAGTCCTACCCTGGAGCGGAATCTTCTTTCGATTTTCCCTTTGGGTGATATTTTTTTGATTTTGAAAGGATAAATCGCTTCAGAAAGAGGGAGATAGAGAGAAGTAGAAAAAAATTTCGGTTCCTCTAGCAGATTTCACAGTTGCCTTGTGTGACTTGATGGGGTTTTGAAATCCACGCCAATAGGAATCCAGCGACACCGTACCTCCAAAGCAACAAAGTACATAGCGTTGCCATCCTTCGGCGTGCGTCGATCAAAGATTTTAACGACCAATCCTAGTGGCATACTTTCGCCGAGGTTTACAACTTGTGTTGCTTACATATTTGTATAACTCTTGCCGTACGTATGAATTGTAAATATTATTTCATAGTTCTTTTTAACAAATATTAGCTTGATTTTCTCCTCACTGATGTTTGTTTAGGAATAAATGTGTGGTATAAACTCATAAAATATTTCAAGTTACCTACTAATATTTACTTTCTTTTGATTTGCAGGAATTACGTCTATTGAAGTACGTTTTTCGTTCCTCCGGGTTTGCATAATTGTGTAATTTATCTCTTTTGGGGTTAGAATTTTAACCTATGAAAAAAAGATATGAATATTACTGCCCTGCTAAGCCAAAATACAGTAATTAACAACTAACACATTTGGAGATTAGAGTTGATTTCGCTATTTTCAGCCATGAGGATTTCGAAAAATTAAGCAAAAAAAAGTATATGTAGGGATTTGCCAGATACTACATCCAGCTTTCACAGTATACAGTATAAATGTGAGTTTTCTAGGCCAGATAACAGTAACCTGAAGTCTTTTTCCCGGTTAATCTGATTACTTTGGTTTTATTTTGATTTATCTTCATTACGCACAAATAATCTAAGTATCAACTACATTGTAATCTCTTCGAAGATAGATTAAATGAAGAATCAAAGACTCGAATGTGAAAGCTTTAGAATACAATTGCTCAGAACCAAAAATGATGCTCTTACTCTTTTAGCTTGGCTGGGCAAATCACGAGTAATTAGTTAATCGTGTTTTTTTGTTTCGACCTAAACAAGAAAATTATACTGACTGCTTAAAATCTAGTGTTGTATTTTAATGTCCACGGTGATTTATAGCGTGCTCACATTATTCTTATCTTTCGATGGCGGTAATGAGAGCGATAGAGTGATTTTCATTCCACTAAATTTTGTCCGATTTATTTAGACACTAGTGTTAATTTATGTATTGCACTCTTCGGCAATGACTGTGAGAAATACCCCTCATGAGCGGTTTGCGCCTAGAATTACGATAACGGCAAAAAGAAAAAAAAACAATTAGCCCACTCCATGGTGCTTAATCGTGTTTTTTTCAGTTTCGAGTTAAACAAGAAAATTATACTGACTGCTTAAAATCTTGTGTTGTATTTTAATGTTCACGGTGATTCATAGCGTGCTCACATTATCCTTATTTTTCGATGGGGCTAATGAGAGCGATAGAGTGATTTTCATTCCACTAAATTTTATCCGATTTATTTAGACACTAGTGTTAATTTATGTATTGCACTCTTCGGCAATGACTGTGAGAAATGCCACTCATGAGCGGTTTGCGCCTAGAATTACGATAACGGCAAAAAGAAAAAAAACAATTAGCCCACTCCATGGTGCTTATTATTAGTAGAGGTATGATAGTGAACGGTGATGAGCTTCGTCATAGATGAGGGCACTGGGACAAAACACTTCCTTTTAGCTAAAAATATATTGGACTCGTTGCGGGAAATATTTTTACTTCTTTTCCGTCGGAATGTTTGACTTTAAATATGTTTTGAATCATGATGAGTAATCAAAATCAATACTGTATGAAGTACAATGTTGTTTCCGGCCAAACTATATGTCTTAATTAATTTAATGGCTCATGCAGTGTTAGTTTATCAATTCAAATTTCATTTTTGTCCGTTTGCGGAACAGAAATTATGTTAATGTATACATTCTCATTCATTCTGTGCGCATACAACCTATCGTCGCTGTGAAAACAAATGATAAATCGCATCGCCAGTGATGATAACTATTTTTCTTTGGCTAACAGAGTATTCTGTTCTATCACAAGCTATGTTTAGCTTGTATCCAATGGATTTAGTTTCATCATATATGACCATTAAAAACGTCATCTGTGGAATTTGATTATTTGGCTCGTTGCGCTTTAGGGAATCTATCTCAGACCCATAATTTGCTAACAAAAACTCTAATTTACATGTATTTTTTTTCGAAACATTAAAAAAAAATTAAGTTTATCAGGTGAAGTTAATGAAGGACCCAAATGACCTAAAGGTTACCTTTTTATGACATGCTGACTGATAAAAATGAAATCAAGTTAAAATTGGTTTTATGCCTAATACATGTTGTTTTAATTTTATACATTTTTCAAATATTGTACCTGATGCATTTTTCGTCATTATAAAATGACACGCTCTTAATTCAATGTATTTGCATTATATCAATGTTAAAATGCGCTTGCGGGTAATTTGTGAGAGTAATTGAATATAAAAACGCTCATTTTCAAAATATGACAATTTGAGTATTAGTTAGATTCCTTTTATGATCTCTAGTGGTCTTTTTCCTGCTGAAACCTAATCCATAATTCATTTAGAGCGTAAGTTATGGCTATAATCTGGGAACATCAACGCAGACATACAAATATTCTCTGACCTAGTATGTTAATCTATATTTTAATCCCATTTCGCATATGGTTTCAGTTACTCGTTGTATGTTTTCCCAGAGAAAAGCTTTTATTCTTGCAATGGGTATTGAAACTTTACGTTTAGATGAATCTTTAATTATCAACTCCAGTTTAATGTTTTGAGTGCCTTGAATTGTTTGCTTTTGACGAGGGACATGGTTATTATTTTGGGGATTAAATTCAAATTCTCTATGCTAAACTATAAAATATGCAAAACGGTTAAGAGAACATTCAAAGTGTCCGCTGCGCAAAGAGGAGACCAGGTAGATAACTAACAATAATAATAAGATCTTTCTTACATCTTGTTAATACAGACAGTTTTGCCTTCCATGTTAGACTAGTTTTGGCTTTTAAATGATGTAGTTTTAGTTTTTAGTGATGTATATGCAGCTGTCGTAAAATAAATCTTGTGCTCTATTAATTATTATTAGTATATATTATATATATATTAGTATATATAGCTATATAATATCTATTAGACGATTAAAAATGTGATCTCTCCTTAAGGATATATCTTCTGATAATCGATTATTTAGTAAATAACTTTTTCATGTTATTTCTTCCATGTGTCGAGTGTGCGTGGATAAGTTTGCTCCAATTGTTTGCTTTGCTTGTTCATAAGTGAGTGATAAATGCGTGTTAATGAAAGAAAGATGTATTATATAAATCTATAAGCGTGTTTGATTTATTTATTTATCCTAGGCCTGCTATTTAATTGCACTTTCTGAGTTTGCTACAATATTAGGTTTCGTACAATTCAAGTTAAACTATAATTACGCAAGTATTCTAATTACTGCATATTAAATAACTCCATAACTACAAAAGATACTTGTTCTTTTATCACTTATTGCGGTCATTTACAACCTGTAGGTCACATATATTGCTCCTCAACTTTGCTGCGAGATACTATCAATGTTTACAATGCGTTTGAGGATAATGTGTGAGAAAATTGGATATAAAAACGAAATTTGAACAATGCGCTTGTCTATGTGCAATTAAATGGAAAAAAGTATAAGATGTGAAGAGATAGTAAGGGAAATGATGTCGAATCTATGCAAATTTGACGAGAAATAAAGATCACATTAAGACGACGTTGCCGGAATAACTATTTAAAGTCCAGTGGTGTCAACCAGGCACGTTACTGTCACCGCGTAGTCAGGGCGAGGATTTCATGAGAGCTCTGCTCTTTCCTATACATTCAGCCTTAACGCCGTTTATATTTTTCTTCTAATTATCCCCAAAATAAGCTCCAGAACTGTTCGCATCCAATATATTTTGATCATCAATTTTCAGATATTTGTAAAAGAAAGAGATTAATGAAGGTAATTCATAGTAAAGGCCTCAACGAAAAGATTTGTGTGTACAGTGAATGATGAATATGTATAGCTCTCTATTGTTCCAAAGCATGGGATTAAAATGAAGAGAGCCAGGGAAGTTTCCGAAACTTGGTCTCACCGGATGGGTGATTTAGTGGTTTAACTGGAAAGTATCATGAGAGCTCTGCTCTTTCCTATACATCCAGCCTTGACGCCGTTTATATTTTTCTTCCAATTACCCCCAAAATAAGCTCCAGAACTGTTGGCATCCAATATATTTTGATTAGCAATTATCAAATATTTGTTAAAGAAAGAGATCAATGAAGGTAATTCCTAGTAAAGGCCTCAACGAAAAGATTTGTGTGTACCTACAGTGAATGATGAATATGTATAGCTCTCTATTGTTCCAAAGCATGGACTTAAAATAAAGAGAGCCTTGCCCAACAGTATGATCCAATGATACAAGGAATAGGAGAGCGAGGAAGAAGAAAAAGAAAATGAGAAAGCATCAATAAAAACATGAACTTAAAACTTAAGGACAGCTATTACTAGGAGACGAAACTTACTAGGAGACTAGTCCAGCTATTACTAGGAGACGAAATACAGCAAAGACCATACAGCCATAAACAATAAGTGGTTTGGTTAAAAAATTTGGGTGATTACCTGACTGGAATGAAATGGAAACTGATGTTTTACATAATGGAGTAGAATACGATATTGACAAATCGGAAGTCGAAGATGGCAGAATTAAAATCGTGCCCATATGGTTGCTAATATGATAACATAGCAATAAAAAAGGTAGTTTTCAATCCCGAGGGGAGGGGAGAGGGGAGACGAGGGGAGAGAGGGGAGAACTTAGTATTTTCGATCCCTCCGTGGGTTCCTCAAGGAAGCCATTTCAACTGCCATAATAATTTCGTCGGATGGGAAGTCAAACAGTAAACCACTGGGTTCCTTTCGGTAAGATATGGTTTATTTTAATGCTGGGTCTCTCTCCATCCAAACAGCATTCTACAAAAACCCCTTATATTTTAACCAAACCACTTATTGTTTATGGCTGTATGGTCTTTGTTGTCTCTCGTCTCCTAGTAATAGCTGGACTAGTAATTGTCCCTAAGTTTTACGTTCATGTTTTTATTGATGCTTTGTCATTTTCTTTTTCTTCTTCCTCGCTCTCCTATTCCTTGTATCATTGGATCATACTGTTGGGCAAGGCTCGAGTGATTCCGAAACTTGGTCTCACCGGATGGGTGATTTAGTGGTTTAACTGGAAAGTTTTTCATTTTTTTTTGTTGTAGAGGAAGCTGGAGAGATCATGCCTGGTATAGAGGAAAACAAATGAGGACGTTATGGATTTGATGGTTGAGATTATCAAACTGATTGTAATGATCAGGAGAGGGTAGCAAATTTGGTTTAACGACGCGTTGAGAGGAATCGATTTTATCAAGAGGAGCGATGATAGTAGAGGACGTCTGTAGAGGACAGCGGAAAATATTAGACGTTGCGATGGAAGGAAAAGTTATGAAGAGCTCAAAAGGACTTACTAATTTTGGAAAATGTGTTATTCTCTGAGAGAAAAGTTCGAGAAAACTCCCAGCTGTTAAACAAGTTACTGGCAGGACTGTCCAACGAACATGAACCGTTCATCTGATTGGTAGAATCTTCACAATGGTAATGATATTGAGGAAATTTAATAATCCTTCTTGTATGTTTATTGTGTCCTCAACTATAATTTGAAATTTATGAATTTCCATTATAAATCCATGCGCAACTAGCTCACAGTTCTCACTTCCAGGGCGTATCAAAAGGAAACTTTCCATCCTCGCCTTTATCTCTCCTATCGAGCAAACAGTTTCGAGCTTCAAAAGATTCCCTTTGAACTGTGGATCTTTTTGATTAAAACACCAATAATGAGTTTCTGTAATGAATATCCGGGACCGAGTCGATCCGAGGCCTCGCCTTTCGTTCTCCAAGATAAATACCTAAAGGAAAATGTTACCATTCCGTGTAGGGAATTATTTCCCCCCCCTCGCCCAAAACGCAATATCAATTTTCGTCGACGGCGGATCCGATGCAGGAGAAGACGGTGGTGAAGGGATGAAAAAAATAGGAAAGAATGTGTCTTTCGTTGAGCCATGTTGTCAAAAGCACGAGTTGTACGTCACTCAGCGTCAAAGCTATGACTGCCGTGAGAAGCTGTTTGATAGATGAAAAAAAACTAATCGAGAATATGCAAAATTCACTGTGAATAAATAAAATTAGCATGTCATGGAAGAAAATTGGCGCTCGCTAGATATTCTTCAATATATATACCACGGATGTCTGCGCAGTTTGCTATCGTAATGTATCACTTCATCTACTGAATGCGTGCTGCATCACAAATCCTGAGAACGTATCTTAAAAGCAGAATAAACCTTGCGGAAGCTTTCACCAGAATTTTTGTCGGAATAGTGTAGTGTAGCGAATATGCACCTTTATGGTTGTTTTCCAGGAAGTTGGATACAAATTCCGCATGACTTAAAAGATCTATTATTCATTTGTCTTTTTCAATTAAATATTATCCTTGAGGGAGCTTTCATCAGAATGTTTGTCTTTTTCGGTAAAATATTATAATACGCTTTCAAAAATGGGAGCTGTACGTCACTCAGCCTCAAAGTTATGACTGCCGTGAACAGTTGTTCGATAGAGGAAAAAATTAATCGAGAATATACGAAATACACTATGAATAAAAATACATTCGCCTGGCATGGAAGACAACTGACATTAGACGTTCTTCAACCTTAGGTCACGGATAGCTGCGCAATTTTATATCGTAATGTATTACTTCATCTACTGAATTCGCGCTACTTCGCGAATCCTGAGAACGTATCTTAAAAGTAGAAGACGACCTTGCGGAAGATTTCACCAGAATTTTTGTCGGAATAGTTTTAGGAATATTCACCTTTAGGCTTGTGAGCCAGGAAGTCGGATATAAATCCCGCGTGCTTTAAAGAATCCGTTATTCATTTATCATTTTCAATAAAATTCCATTTCGTCGAAAAGAATGAGAACCTCTCTACTCCACGTTACTGAAAATCGAGGGAAGTGAGGCTTACGATAGGTGTAATATGGAAAGGTTCGTTGGTTCTTCGGTCGACATTTATATGAATTAGGATAGAGAAAAGGGCCTGCTGGGATAAAGACATGACAGAATTGGTTATTTGTACTTGTTCTGCCCTTAAGAACTGATGGTCGAGATGAAAATTAAGAACACCTGTCTAAAAATACACACACTACTCTGCCTTCTCGCAGTCATACGCACGAACCCTTACTCAGTCGTATCTTACGCAGGAGATATATGCAAAAACAAAATATTGAATGCGTATCTTTTTAACAACCAACCAAGGATGCCTCGGGCAAAGAATATGAGCAAGAATTTCGTATTTGTAACTTCGCTATTCTCCGGATTTTAACGCAAATGTTATTTTTTAAAGTAAATCGCTCTTTTCATGTTTGAAACTTTTTTGCTCCTATTTTTTTTCTTTTTTCCAACCAATTATATGCTTCGCCATAATAAATCATTTTACTATCACTTAGACATTGCACATCGTCAAAGTTTATGATCTTACTCCATTGAGAGTTTGTTATAAACACTTGACGCTTTCATACCATGTTAAGTCCTCGCCGTTTCGTGCCGAGAGTATGAATGTAGTGGTATAAAAAGAAACTCTAATTTTATTTTATGTTATTTCTGGCCTTGTTCCCGCGAATTCCTTTTTTCTCGTATTGGACACTCAAAGTCGATCACCTCGTTTTCCGTGGGCCGCTTCCAGAAAAAGCCCAGGCTGCGGCCAGAGAGCTGAATGGTTAAATCGATAGGTAAGTCGTTTGCGGAAAAAGTCTTCTTATCGAAGTAATAAAGCTGCCAGAATCGATATGTGAATCGAAGGGCATTTTTCCCTCGAGCGCTGCGACGCGACCTAAGCATGTAGAGGGAAGAAAACGTCGCTTTCCTCTTTTGATGGCACGGAAAACGGCATTGTGTGTTGTTTCTTTTTGTTATCTTTATCCTGGGGAGTAAAAATGGGAAAGGAACACTTTTGGTGTCGAAATGAGGCGTGGAAATTGAATGGAAAGAAAGCTACATGATTGTCCCTGTCCAGTGTTTCCGAATTACCCAAAATTTTGGAACTTTAGATAATCAAGACCCGAAAACGTATTTCCCGAGAGCCCGTTGGGATAATCTGAAATAACTATTTTATTTAATCCGTCGGTAATGGTGAATACAACGCTGAGAGACGGAGACGCTTCTGTAATAAGATGGTTGGCGTTACAGATTAAATAATAATGAGATGCTTGAATATTTGGCCATTCGTGTATTTAACTCACAGCCAACGTTTCGCCAAATATACTGGCATCTTCAGGACTTTGTAACAAAAAAAGAGATATATAGCCAGGTATTTATACAAATATTAGTACAAAAGTTGAGGAATCAAACATTGAGCTTAATATTGAACAATAACAAAATAAATAAAAACTCCAAATAGTGAAGAAATATGTATAAAACCAACAATTAAATATATGAATGACCAAACATTCAAGAACCTTATTATTATCTATATTATATTGGTCGAAAGTTGTTTAAAGGTTAAATATGACGTGTCCAGGAATTGCTATGTAAGAGGTAAACGTGATTTTCATGTCTAGTGAGCCTCTTGCTCTGGACAGGGAACAGGGTATCTTCGGCTCTTTTATACAGCATCATCTTTGCGCGTTTTCTAATTTACCTAATGGAGGTTTTTAAATGTGAACAAAATAATTGTTCATGATGGTGCGAATAAAGTAACTCAGTTGTACCTTTTATACTCTTTTCAATTCAAACCGACCATGGTTTTGACACTTCATATCATTATCAACGCGCAATCAAAAACCATCCGTATGATTTATGTGTAACCATAAATCGGCAACAGTTTGCATCAAAAAGAGAGTGGAAATCACAGCTTAGTTACTTTATTCGGACCATAATGGGTATAGAATATTTCCACAAAGTAAAGCCTGAGACTCTTCCATGCGGAAAATCATTGTTATTCGGCTCCAGGAACAGTATAAACTATTTCATGATCATATCTTCTCACGATTCGGGAATGAAAAATCATGAGTTCCCTTCCGGAAACACTGCTTCAGAAATCCTAACCGGAAGACACTAAAAGCCTGTGTTGGAAGCTCCCGGCAGAGGAGGATGTTTTTCTGAGAAAATCCGACCCCTGCTTGAGTGTCTTGTGGAGGGCACTTCAAGTACAGTACTCCGTCTGTCGGATGAGACGTTAAACCCTGATCTCCACGGCGCCTTTCGTTAAGAGCAGGCTAATGCCGACGCCGGGTTTCTATCCACCCCTCCTCCCTTACCTGTCCTTGCTTCCTAGGAGAAGCAACGAGTAATTATTCTATTTTTAGAGGTAGGTTTATTATAAAACGTCGCCTCCGAGAATGGACACACACAAATCATTAGTCTTGGTGCGTGATTTGGTTGAAAAAATCTACCTCTAAAAATTGAATTGTTACTCGTTGCTCCTCCTAGCAATTGACTCTGCCACATTTTTCTCGACCACGGCGCAAATGACCTTAGCTGTCGGTCGCCTCCCCAAAATCCAATCCAACTCGCCTGTGTTGGAAGCGGTCACTTAATTCACTCCACTTTTGGGAAAGAAAAACTTTCCTCGAACACGATCGAACGACAAATGAAACGACATTCCCTCGGAGGATAATTTTGTCCTCATTTGAATTTCAAGCAGAAAATTTACCCCCTTCGTACCCGTTGGCGAGAAAGAAAAATCATGAAGGCAAAGGTGACGAATATTTTCCGTTTCTTTCGTGGAATTCAAACTCATCCACAGACTACATATAGAGAGAAGTAGAGTGAATTCATGATGCTCACGAAATAAATCAAAGAAAACATATCCGTTCCGTTTTATTCATCACCCAACCCCCTTTAGCCTGGCGGCCAAAATATTATGCGAGGTGACTCGAACGCGAGTTATTTATGCAGGGTGACTACAATACATTTTGATTGTTGCTTTATCGAGTGAATTTTTTAACCTAGGTCACGAAAAGTTGTTTCCACCACATTTCCCTTTGACAGATCGCGGCAAGGTCACTTTTTTTAACCAAAGCACGCCCTAAGACTAATGATTTATGAGTGATCATTCTCGGCGGCGACGTTTTCTAATAAATCTACCCTTAAAATAAAATTACTACTCGCTGCTGCTCCAAGCAATTGACCTTCTTTCGTATTTTTATTGCCTGTCGTTTTTGACACGCCGTCATGAATGTAGGTGTCATTGATAAGCAAGTTCGCCATCGGGATGACGGAAGAGATTAATTTATTTGGGTAATAAATCAACCAATCTTCAACGATGCAATCGTTAAGAGGACCAACGGAGTAATTTCTTTAACACTTATGAGTATATGTTAAACAGTTATAAAAGGCAAAAGTAACCATGGTTTTGCTTTTGATTAAGGAGTGTATTTGCTGTTCTGTGTTTGAAGATCATACCTGAAATTATACAATTAAAACAAAACATTGTCCTTGCGGTTCGTAGAACTTTCGTGTGTTCGGTGCTTAAAATAGCGCAGTTTATTTTTTCTTGTTTTGTTGATATATTGAGATATTTTTTCTTTAAATTTTTTAAGTATTCTACCGGTTAAGGTTGAATTTGTTTGAATGCCAGGGAATTTCCTCCCGGTTTCCTACATTTTCAGGGGCCTATATCGCTCTAGTACATACGCCAATCACCATTGCTCCTCGCAAACACCCATTTTCTAGAGATTATATATAATAAACAGGAATCATTTCCTAGAATGAACACGTCACGGTTTACCACGGCCTTTTCTTCCTTCATCCATTGATGCTGCGGATATAGCAATGGGGTTTGTGATGACGTACATCGCGATGGCAAAAACGGAAACTAACGGATGCGTGAAATTGTACCTCTATACTTTGTTTGACGTCAAGCGCCCGATAGCTTTCCCTGTAAATAACCGAGAAGGCATCTCTAGTCTATGTATGCACCAAGTAAAAAAAAAAGGGGAGGGGAAATCGTGCCGTGAAATGAGATCGCGTAGAAATCCAGGCCAGGGTCCCTTAAGTAAGCGATTTGAGCAAATGGAACGCTCTCGTTTCCTACCCCTTCATGACGCGCTGCTCCTCACAATTCTTCCTTCTTTGGGATAAATTTTTCGCCTTTTGGGCTCCAGGGGAACGCAACCTTATGTTAAAGGGATGAATGGGATTATACTGGACGGGATAAAAAGATCGAAGATGGAATGGGTATGCCTTAACTCTGTTCTTCAAAAACATTCAAGGATGGATATGGATTCGTGACACTTTAAGGACTGCCAACTGTTCTAATTTTTTCCTCTATGCCCACATTTTTTCACGCGTTTTCTACTGGAGTAAGAGAGAGGAGTGCAAGTATTTTTAATGACCGAGATGAACAATGGTCGGACAGGACGTCTGCTGAGATGAAGAAAGAAATAGCGTATGTAGATAGAGGTGTGTGACTATGAATCTCCTAAGAGCCGTTACTTTCTTTCATTAAAACCTACCAAAACCGATAGATTACCCTTATGCTTTTAAGAATTGGTCTAAATTTGGGGCAGTCGTCGAATTCGTTCTGAGTTTAGGCACCCCTTTTTAAATGGCAAGTTGCAGAAACGACACATATGTATTCTATAAAGTTACGGGACCCATAAGCCATAGGAACCATTCAATCAGTGTTGCAGAAACAATCGATAAATGTATTGGTTTTATCAAGGCTACGTCGCTTGCTGCGATATATGGTATGTATTGACTTTAGCGTCATCTACTTCAGGCGCAAATGAAAAAAGATCTTTAAATAAAACGATAATAGGTTATTAATTTATTAATAGTTATTTTAATTGTTTATCCTCAGTGAATTTGTTAACAAAAAACTATGTTATGATTTCGTCAGGAAAAAGTCACATGGCCTGCATGGTCCGTATCAAAATAACAAACATGGCGGCAAGTCGTGAATGTGAGAAGCGACCCGGGCGGCATTATTGCTCAGCCAGTTGGTGCAATAAGTTTTCTGGCTGCAGATTAGACAAAAAAATTGCATTTTTCAACTTCCCGAGTGATTTAGCGAGGTAAGAACGGTGTGAATAAGATGGTTAGATGTTTTACAGTTATGACCGAAGCCTGCTCTTACTTTTGCATTGACATCTAATTAATTAATTTAGCCTATGGTCCTATAGTATGGCTGTGCGAGGATTTATGTGAATTTATGCCAAGTTTGAAAATGAATTCCACTCCATTGTTTCAAATGTTATGTTGAAGTTTTTGAAATAATGTGAATTGTGTCTTCAGTATCATTATTCACAATAAAGTTTGTGTGAATTTCATTTGGTTTCTTTTCATCGGAAATTATGTACCAAACCTAAGAAACAATATCAAATATCAGGAGACCTCGTGAATTTTCATCATTTGAACCAACATCGGAAGAATGCAGAGGTCATGTTATAATCTATCGCTCAAGGTTTCAGTGCTTCGGTTTAAATTTGGCGGGGTTATCGTGGTTGGGAAGCGCCTGACCGCTAGAGTGCTCTGCTAGTAAAGCATTACCGTTGAGGGAAGGGGAGCGTCGCGGTCTTGGGTTTTATAACTTATGGCATGTTGCAATGAGTTCCATACGTAGCCAAGATGGTGGATGCGCAATGAACCGCTTGGAGGCTTAATGAATTGATAAATCGAGTTGTTTTGAGACAAATTACCAGTTAATTTACTCTTAGTGACTAACTATTATGTGCATTAGCAATTATTCATAGGTTAAACTATCCTAAATTTTATCCGGCGCTAGAAGATTATATCGAATATTCAAAGTTGGTAAAATAAGTTATGGTAAATTGACTAATTTTAAGCTAGGTCAAGTTTATCCCAGTCAAGGCGGATGATTTTTTTCTCTGTGGAAATTCGCACATTATGGTAAATTATTAAATGTTGGTAAATAAGTTATGTAACCTTTAGATGTGTTCCTGCAACCAGAGTACTTTTCTGAGATCGATAACTTTATGGATCTCATAATGTTGATTCCATAACTAAGATTTCTTGCAACCTGCCAAAAGTGCATTAAACTCAGGTACTCCTGTTTACAATGCATCGATTTCTCTCCTAAATATCATTTAGGTTTGGTCTTCCCGAGATTTCGATGATTGGAAATTGAAAATCAACCTTGAATATGCGGATGTTAGGCCTGGTATTTTCTCATCGTATTTGTTATGAGGAATTGAGCTTGGAACTAAATTAGAACGTTAGGATAAGTATTGTCCAAAAAGCCACTATCAGCTGGAAGAATACTCGGATGAATGACATTCTTTATGGTTTGAAGATTCAAATAATAATAAAGTTCATTCCACGACATCATATAATTGGTACAGTGACATTTATCCTAAATATACGGAATGCAGCAACCCCTTCTGAGAAACTACGTTTTGTGGTTCCGACTCATTCTTAATTAACAATAATAATTGAAATGTGTTGCCACATGAATATCAAAAACATTTTATTTTTGTTGGTATTGTAACAAAACTGCTGGTAAACGAAGAATCATAGAGATTTTAACTTAGTAAAAATCTCATATCAATATTGAAAAACATACCATACAATTGCAAGATAATTATTACTGCTTATAGCTACACTATTTCACACATATTTAAAATAATGTTGAATAATCACCAACAGCAAACAACCTTATTTTACACTTCTATAATAGTTACATTCATTCTTTGTATTAACAGTAAATTCAGGAATTGAGTTACGCAGTTAAGATAGTAGCTGGCCCGACCGCGTTTTCAATCACCCTTTCCTTATCGCCCAATCAGTTAAAATGAGCAAAAGAGTCACTTCTGTTAAAAAAATCATTCACAGGTCATTGTTTGTGGTTTCTTTCACGTCGCCTGCTGGATATACGAACTTGAAGAAAATGTTATTTCGGTCATAATCATCTCAGAGTATACTAAGTTTCCGGTTGTAAATGGCGATATTTTGTGGACCGATGTAATAATGATGTGGAGGTCATGGGGAATGATAAATAAGATAGAACCGCAGATCACGGTACGTGAAAAAAGAAGGAACGCTTCAACTGCCGCCCAGGACATGCCTTCGCTTGTAATGACGGAAACGGATGGAAACAGTAAATTCAGGAATTGTATTTTGGTCCCTAGGAATAAGTAACTCTGCTTAAAAAAAGAGGCACTCCGGGAGTGCCGACAGAAGTGAAAACTTGAAATAACGTGAGCATTTTTGAATGTAGGGAAAAATTTCACTTTATTTTATAAAATTATAATAAAATCATTTTTGAATTTACCGCGTAAATTTTAAAAAATTAAAAAATGTATTTTTTGAATATTTCAAATTTACCGCATAATACAAATTTTTCTATATATCGTAATACAAAATTAACAATTTTAAAAAATTCCAATAAAAACATACATTTTGAATTTACCGCGCATAATTTGTTCTGTATTTCTGGATTTGAAAGCACAGAAGGCGCGCATGCGCTACATAACAGTTCACGAGACAGCTGTCTATATGTATATTTATACACTAGCGATAAAAAATTTTTCTCCACGTGTTTCCTTTTTTATATTTCTACAATATATAATTGTAAACACTTCACATTTATAAATTAATTTTATGGCACAACATTCGAATAAGCTACTCAAATTGAACGTATTAAAAGAAATTGAGTTATATTGTACTAACCTTCACTATTCTTGTATCGAGTACACTCTCCTGCACGAGTATGGACTATTATATTATCCGGCACAATATTTGTAGCAACCCAAATTGAATGAACTAAACCGTATATTAGATATATATAATGTAATATGAATAAAATTATAATATAGTTTATTTGACGGTGACGGTGACGCGAGTCCAATGGTTTTTACCCATCCACAAAAGTGTATATACAGAATATACAATTACACATATATTTAGTAGCGGTGATGGTGACGGTGATGCGAGTCCAATGGTTTGTACCCATCCACAAGTACTGTGTATATAGCGAGTATACTGTGTATATACAGAATATACAATTATACATATATTTAGCAGCAGTGACGGTGACGGTGACGCGAGTCCAATGGCTTTTACCCATCCACAAAAGTGTATATACAGAATATACAATTACACATATATTTAGTAGCGGTGATGGTGACGGTGATGCGAGTCCAATGGTTTGTACCCATCCACAAGTACTGTGTATATAGCGAGTATACTGTGTATATACAGAATATACATAATTATACATATATGTAGTAGCGGTGACGGTGACGGTGACGCGAGTCCAATGTCTTTTACCCATCTACAAAAGTGCTCAACGCGACATAAGAAGTTTTCACTTCAAAAATTTCTATTTTAGTTCTAGGTCATGGTTTCATTGTGATAGCTACGCCGTTCATGCACTCTTGATATGCTCCGTTCGCCGCCACGATTATAAAAAAATCCTTAGAATGTCGGAGAAGTTCAAGGATAATCCTAAAAATCCTGAGGAATCCTAAGGAATGTGGATAAGGATAAGAATTAGGATAATCCTAAGGGATCCTAAGAATAAATGTGGGAGAAGTTCAAGGATAGGACTTCCTTGTTTCCCCCTTGGCAATTTTAAATCCCTGGCGAGCTCGTGTGGTGTTATTCGCTAGGGGACGGAAATGGATTCGTGTCTCCACTCGGAGGTCGTCATCTCACATCTCTCAGCTCGCCGTGAGAACTCTCGACCAACTGGCCCGGAAAGTTGGTGGAGAGAAAGGCTTTTGGCTGGGGAATACGAGATGGGGGAAGTGTAGGGCAGGACAGGCAAGCTGAGAAATGAGAGGGATGGGTCGGGAACATCTGCCGATCTGCATGCTCGAACGATTCGCCGAGGAAGGCCGCCCTCGAATCAAGGCACCGAAGGTTTGTTCTCGTTGATAACGGGGGCATTGAACTTGAAAACGGGATTCATTTCGGAAGGGGTGATTTTCATGCATGTACAGAGTTGCGCGAAACTTATCATTAGCGTAAACGTAAAGGCAAAAGTGAAAAAAGTGCTTTTTTTTACGGACCTGGTTTCTTGAAAATTTGATGCAATTAAAACCCATAGCACTATAGACATATATTTCAAAATGTTGTACAGATTTTCTCATAAACGCGAAAACATACCTTTCACATTTTTATAGTGGTTCCGAGTAATTATCAAAGTAGAGGATCGGGTTGGTGTGGCGGCTGGAGTACTGGCCAAACATACGGGCGGCTAGGGTTCAAATCTCTACAGAGGAGGATAATTTTCCGAGGTAACCCGATCCATACTTGAATGTCTTGTGGAAAGCACTTCAAGTGCAGCACTCCGTCTGTCTGATGAGACGTTAACCCGTGGTCCCCTTGGCATCTTTCACAAAGAAGCTAATGCCGACGCCTGGATTCTATCCACCCTTCCTCCCTTACCTTCCCCTGTGGAGCAAATGACCTTAGCCTTCGGTAGCCTCCCCAAATATCACATCCAATTAGGTATGATACCTCGATATCAAGGTATGATTCTAAATAAAAAAACTCGTACTTATATACGTTTTCACTTTAAGGCTGTGCGAGCGAGTTCCCTAATTGTAACAGAGACCATATTCGATATATACGTATTAATTTCACTAACTGTGAGACACACGAATTTAATATTGCATTATTAATGTTGCAATAAAATAGTTTTACATGATAGAAATTGTAAGTAATCAAATGAAAATATCTAAATAAGTCTTTAACTTGACTCATTTTTTTCAAGCGGTACGTTTGAAACACCTTTAAAATGGAAGGTTAATTGTGATCCTGAAGAATTTACTGCGGTGACAATATGATTAATTTTCAAAAATAGTTGAGATACCTTTATTTCGAATACCGCGACAAAAATCCAAGTCATAACAATGCTTTTATCAAGATAAATTTAAAAAAATATAATTCTTGCATGATTTATATTACAATTATGGTAATTTCCATCGTATAAATTGATATTATTAAGTGAAATGTGGTCCAAGATTTTTTTTCGATTCATTAGGAAAGTTAATAAAATGCGCACTCAACGACTTAAGATTCACGCTCCAACCACCTTAACTAAAGCTTAGGCTGCAGTCCCTCTGAGATCTTGGAGAGGAGCGTATGAAATTCTTTTCTTTTACTGAGCTCTGGCTCCAATATTTGGGACAATTTTTTTGTTACCATTCATTTTGTCGACTCAAATTTTTTCGAGAGTGAGTGACCCAAATCACGGGCAGTTTTCCACCTTTTCGAGTGTATTTTTAAAAAGTTAAGGTTCTACTGATGCCATTCCTCAGCCATTATCAAACAAAATAGATGAAAAATATTAAAAATTATTCTACGAAGATATTTTTATGGCGACCCTTACGAAAAAATAATCACTCATTCTCTGTTCGTCACAGCTGAATATTTGAGAGACTTACGGAGTCGGCCACGATGAGAATAATTGAGAAATACTAAGTAATGAATGTTACTACTGAACACGCTATGCTTAGTTTTCATGATTTCAAAAATGAAAAGGTTTTTGTTCACTTTCCTCAGAAATATGTTAACGACCTAACACCTAACTGTGGTGCTTTGTACTCTGGTCAAAGTGGACGGGCAATCAATACCCGGATAAAGGAACATTTAAAGTGCTGGCAATATGGTGGACTCCAAGTCAAATGTTGCTAAACATCTTTTAGACAATGACCATTGCAACAAATTTAATGCCCCTGAATTACACCTTCAATGCGAGGGGAAAAAGTTCGACTTTATGAGGCACTATTAAATTTCACCTGTATGTAAAGACAAAAATTTTACCATTGTCAATGATTATCTGTATCCCGAACACCCATTGCCGTTATTATCTTTGTTGTTTGGCTCGCCAATTTTGTAAAACCTTGTCCCAATCTAACCTTCACCCCTTTTTTGAAATCCGGTCAAGTCGAATTCCTTTCTTCTTAGCGATTTTCATTTCTTGGCGTTCTGATGAAAATGCGTTATCTCAGATGGCGTTCTTGGCGTTATATCTTGGCATTCTGATGAAAATGCGTTATCTCCCATCAAAACCTCAGATTCTCATACTTTCTGTACCGACTTTCTTTCTACGACAATCATCAAAGTTAAGCTCCAATGAGAGATTTCTTCGCTCTAATCTTAAATGAGGTCCACGGTGGAGGTTTATGGGTCTATGATGGAGGCCATCGAGTGGTTCCGTCTTCACTCAGGTAGCTCTCCCTTTATTGGGAAATGTTTGACGCACAAATTTTGCAAACGCTTCTTCCAATCTAACCTTCACCCCTCCTCTATGTTCTAAATCCCTACCGTCAATTCAGCCAGTGCAAAACGAACCTTCAACCCCCCCCTCATGATCACCTTTTGCCATTCCATCCCCTCCTTCCACCATTTCCTCTCCCATCCAGACCCTTTAGAAAAGCACACATAATGGCTTGCAATATGTTTGTATTTTTACCATGAAAATGACGTAGCTAATGTCGAAACCAGGTCGGAAAATAAAATTATTTCTGTGAAAAGTGAACAAAAACTTTTTCATGTTTAAGATCATGATATCTGTGGTGCATTTCCACAAAATATCGCCGGATACTCTAAAATTAACAATACGATTAGTTTTCTTGAAAAATTCAGAACAGATGCGTTTCAGAGCGACACCGAGAATATAATTTTAACACCACACCACATTTTTGGGGCCGAGAAAAGCGATAAAATAAGAGATGCTGTTCCGAAGAGAAGAATGAAGAAAAAGAGACGAAAAGAGAGAGAAGAAAGAAGAAAATGTTGTTCTCTCCACGCTCAATGTGTAACTTTATTAAAATTTAGCTCCACTAAATACACGTCACCATTTGACCTCCCAAAACCTTTTCCCTTACATCTTTACACGGCTGGTGTCCTAACACACATACATGCGGCGCCTCGTATGGTGGTATGCTGATGTTGATGCACTATTTTTGGATGTTTTTATAAAGAAATTGATCGAATCCACAATGTTATCTCGAATCCTTCGACTCAGTTTCAAAAAATAATTTTGCTCATTAGTTTTATACAAATAGTTATCTTATATAAATAGTAATATTATAGGATAGATCGCCTTGATCTCAAAGTGACACTTTTCAATGACCTACCTCGCTAAGGATTGATTCCACTCTGGTTTCCCCGGGGATCGGGTTGGTGTGATGGCTAACCGGACGGACGGCCAGGGTTCAAATCCCTGCAGAGGAGGATGTTTTTCATGAGGAAACCCGATCCCTACTTGAGTGACTTGTGGAGGGCGCTTAAGTGCTGTACCCCGTCTGTCGGATGAGACGTTAAACCGTGGTCCCCTTGGCAACTTTCGTTAAGAGCAGGCAAATGCCGACGCCGTATTTCTATCAACCCTTCCTCCCTCACCTGTCCCCTATGGCGAAAATGACCTAAGCTGTCGGTCGCCTCCCCTAATTTCCAATCCGATTCAATCTATTTTCCCAAATTCTTGAGCATTTGCCTCTACATTTGATTTTGATTATTACTGGTATACAGCATGTTTGGGCAGGATTCTAAGGCCAGAGGTTGGAATTCCTCAACACATTACTTTTTGTTTAATGGTGTGAAGTGACCTCAACTCCGAAGGCTACCGTCACCGCGACCTGTGTTTTTATCGACCTATTCTTTTTTGCTCTCACAGTCTCTATTTCCTCATACTCTTGCTGTCATCCGTTCAGAAAACTTCCTCTCTTCATTAGCCTTTTTTTCGCTTTCAGGTCCTTGCATTCATTATTCTGAATTTTTCTGTAATTTGGCCAACTTTTCGAATACAGTCATGGCAGTGAATAATTCAAACCGCGGTGATTCCTTTCCCCAATACTGCATTTAAAATAATGCAAGGTAGTTGTAAAAACTTCGTGCTAATGACTTTGGAAATTTTAGCCCAAATTTCTTTGAATGTAACCTTTGACATGGTTCCTTTTGTTTCCTTCCTTGCCCAATGTAGCAGCTTGGCTCATGGTGGTTCCAGCGTAATGGATACAGACTCAATATTTTTCATATTCCGGATGATTATAGAGAAGCACGTCCTCTATTTGATATGGGCAACAAAATGCATTCAATCCAGATTATTTTTCTCGCAAATTGAAATTAAAGTAAAGTGTCTTCAGTGCGGAAATGGGAGATACAGTAAGGAAAGTGATATTTATTTTACCTTACTTAAATGCCATTTTCACGAAAAAAAAACTTTTAAAATGCGAAAACTCCCGGGAAATCTAATTAATATTAAATGAAGGATTATTGCCGGAAAATATTTTGAGTTACTATATAATTGCATAATAAACAATAGTTGGCAATTTCACAGACGTCGCCCTGCGATGCGCGCCCATGGCTATAAAATTGTGTCATTAAAATATATTCGTGTAATTACCGCACATTTAGTTCCTAAATTTTGGTTTTTAATATTTAATGCTTTCGTCGGCGAAAACAGAACTTTTTAACCAACAAAACAAAAATTGTAATTAAGCATTTGTTTTGACTTTCACACTTGCATCGGTACCTAATTAACTCATTGATGCCATAATCTAAATTTTGAAAATCATCGGCCTGTCTCAGAACCTAATAAATACCCGTAAATTAATGAAAATGATTATCTTTGCGGGAGAAATAAATAGTCGCGTTCTTTGAAACTAGTTTTTTTTCACATTAGAGAGCTTTGCGAGAGTGCTATACCCATATTTATTTGGATCTCCTATTCAAATGCACCCATTCCATTGAATTATTCAAGGAATTTTTAGTTTCAAGTTAACTATTCGTATTTCATTTATTTGAAGAAACTAGGTCGAGTTGTTTCGATTGAGAATTTCAGAGCGTCTTTGTTACCGGGCAAACATCTTAGTTTGAAAAACACCATTCATCAATTAGGATCCCTTTTGAATTATTTTTCTTTAATAGGTTATGCTAATGACGTACTCGTGCAATGCCGCTCTAAAATTAGTTTTTAGAAGGCCAGCGTTGAAATGAAGGAAACTTTCACCAATCTACGTTAACATTTTTCTCAGTGGGATTTGAGCTTATTTCTATTTTAATGAAAATTTGATGTGTGATTTCTTTTGTAATGCTTAAAACTATGCGTTCATGAATATAACTAACAAAATATCCGCTACTATGAAGTATGGTCAGAATATCTTAAATAGAGATTTTTATTGACCGCCTTAAACCCTGTAAACACTACTATCGTGGCGATATCGGCCTTCAGCTCCAGCGCCAGTCCTTCTCGGATGGAAATGCGTCAACCTATGGTGAGCCTCTTTTTACCACTTTGTACGCTAGAAGTCACATGCATTGGCCAAGTCGAGAATAGTATTTAGCGTGGGTGACTGCCATGCATATGAAATGGATGACGAGCAGATTATATAGGCGATAAATATAGATTTTAATTAACCTTTGAATTATTTCTTTGACAAGAGCTAATTGATATCTGTCCCTGCTGTCATTATGCTTTGTGACGGGTATCAAACTCATTGGTCATGCATCTGTGCATAACTGCTCAGAATTATGAATAAAACACGTGTGATAAATAATAAACCGCCTTAAATATCCACCGATTAGTCGACACAGTGTTTATCATATTCGTACCAAAATTTTCCTCTTCATACACCTTTAACTCTCTATTCATTGATAGACGAGGGCGGAAATTCTTTCAATTTTGCTGTCAGGCCGAAAAATAATTGGATGTATTTTAAACCTTAACAAAGGCAGGCAACTGCAAAGGATACCTTTGTCTTTGTTATTACATGAGACGCAGGCAAATAACATGAGATTCGGTTATACTATAACAGAAACAACAATTGCTCTTATCCACAGGATGTTTTCATGATAACGACGCGTTTTAGCTCACAGAGCCATCATCTGGTACAAGGTCAGGTCATCAGATCTTGTACCCGATGATGGCTCTGTGAGCTGAAAAGAGTTTTACTCATTAAAATATTCTTTGGAAAAGAGCAATTGTTGTTTCTGTTATAATATGACGAAATTCCACGATATCTCACCTGAATCTGTTGAAATCATGGGATTTGGTTACTTACACGGAGATATTTACAGTTTATTCCTTCAATGGACATATATAAAAGGAGTGTGCTTCGGTTTAACCATGTTGAGAGAATGGATGAGAGTTGCATAGCGAGAAAGTTGAGGTTGAATGTGGTTGAGGAAATTCTTAGGAGGAGGAATATTAGGAGTCTTAAAAACAGGAGAGCGTGTATGAAGCAGTGTATTGGGGTAAATGAGACAAACGAGATTTTCAAGGATAGGTCAGTATGGAGGAAATTATTGAAGCGGAGTTAGGTGTACAAATATGTATTTATGATTGAAACCTTGTGACTGTGCCTACCCCGGAAGGGAACGGCATGATTGGTATGCATTCCTTCCCACGCCAGTCCTGGTGTGTGCCCCTGGTGCTAGATGTGTCGTCGCCTATATAGAGCTTTGAAATAGTTGTAAAATATTAAGCTAATTTCATTATTTGTATAAATATGTAAGAAAGCCTACTGGAAAGCGTCGAGAGAGCACTTTCACCGCTAAAATTAAGCCTGCTAACTAGTTGAACGATATTCCATCATTGATTTCCTCAGGAATAGCGCTTTTCACGCCGTTTCATTTCCATAATTATGACACTTGGATAGGCATTTCAGGCCTAGGGCTTGATATCACGTTATCTCTGAGGCTTCTCTGTGGCTTCGCCCCTCCTAGTTGTGTCTTGAGCGATGGGAAAAAACTTCCTTGTCCCGAGCTAAATTTCCTCCGAGCGGAACGGGTGAATCGGCTGTGATAAACGATGCAGTTCTTTGCAGCGGAATAACTCATGAAACGATATAGTCTTGGGTAAACACTCTTTGCGACTGAATTATGCAGACGTTCCTTTGATTTCAATCTCGACTACGTTGCCGTGAGTGTGCCGGCGCGCGGCTTCTAAGAAGATCTTGCGACGCTTCGGGGCCCTCGCCGCAAATATCCTCGGAAGGAAGGAGTGCATTATGCGGGACTTCCATGCAGAGGAAACTCAAAATGATTTATTCTCCACGTACGCTCGTCCCCTCCGCTAAGAGTGCTAATGAATCCGAAGCGTGAAGGAAGGAAAAATGAGTTTAAACTTTCCTCGGAGGGAAGACGAGAATGAAAAAAACTACGCCTGCACGTGAGGCGGGCTTTTGAAGTCGCAGCTCTCGGGAAAAAGAAATAGCGTGTGCCCATTCTAATCTAGAGGGTATATCACATATTCGGGTAATTTGGGCGAGATTTTTCACAAGTCATAAGAGACACCATATATGTATTCTTTTCTTTCTTTCAGCAGTTGTATGGAACAGCAAGTAAATATTGTATTTAATGGTACAAAAATATTGTTTGTTGTGGCCGCGTTTTCTGTTATTAGCTGAATATGCAGGAATATATTTTTACGATAGTTTGAGCAAAATATCTTTTCACCTATAAATCAATGAATTTGATCGCATTTTAAAGAAAAACATCTCACCCTTCCAAAAATACCAATATGTCAGTCCCTTACATAACTACTTTCCGAGATTTTTGACCAATAATACCAGCCCTTTTACATGGGAATAGTACGTGTTTGTACTCCATGGACTCTTTTTTTTAAATAGGAATTTTTGACACCTGTATCTCGCTAATAAAATTTCTCTAAAAAATTGACAGCCTTTTAATTGTATGTTTTCTCAACTTTTTGAGAAGTTATATCATATCGTCTCCGAACTTATTTTTTTAAGGATCATTAAAAAAACCCTGCCTTTGTGAAGGAGTTTTAAACGTACGACATCAAAACATTATCATACTAAAGACTTACATACATGTTTTTGCTTAATAACTTACAATTTCAGTAAATACAAGTATATCGTTGCACCATAAATAACGCAATATTTAATTCAAGCTTCCTACGGCTGCTAAAATTAAAACGTTTACTCCGAATATGGTCTCCATAATAAATAGGGAACTATCTCTCCAAACTGACTTAACTCGGCTCACTTTTTCACGCTGATTGGTGGAAAAGCCTTCAAATGAGAAGGTTTTATATGCAGTAATGTGTTGATTTCTGCAGCATGCAATGAAGTAATTCTATACCTATTATAAAAAACATGACTTGTGTATCCACATGTGTATTCATGAGAGTTTTTTTTTTGTCTTTTCAGTGTCCGTGAATGCAAGTGACACCTTAGGCTGCTAGGAAACGCAACATGGCCGCGACGGAGGCGACCCTGCTCTACACGCGCTCACCCGGGTACCGACGCCACGTGACTCTCGACTTGTCGCCGCCCATGACCGCCAACTCCATTCACCACGCCAAGAGGAAGTCGTCCGGCGGGAGCCGCAAGTCCAGCTGCTGCTCGCCAGTTCGCGTGGACGCGAGACCAAAGAAGCCGTTGCTGGTCGACGGCGTGTCGTCGGAGATCTCAGAACCAAACCCCGAAGTGCCTCAAGCCGAAGGATACTCGAGAATACGCTTGGAAGCAGAGAGCAAAAACTTGGTCATCAAACGTGAGTGTGCGCTTATGACTGTCGCCTGAAACCGCTTAGTTATTTGCAGTGCTGTCAGCGCAGAAGATTAGATAGATATTTTATTGCTCAATTTTAGGTGTGTAGACATGGATTGGGTTTTAGGTAGATTCGAGTACTTCCGGTAGGAAGCTACCATCATGACATAAGTACACAATACACACAACGAAGACAATAAACATTACAAGTGTGAATGATATAAAGTACAACTAATCATCGAATTTAGATGAAATATGATAGATTCAAAATTGAACAATGATTAACCTACAAAATTCTAAAATGAGATATAAACTTTATACAAATTTGAAGACAAAAAAACATTATTTATTTTTCTTTTGCAAAAAAGCAAAGTCTGAACTTTCAAGTTCAAGCAGTCATTCCTTGATTGTTTTTTAAGAATATATACTCATTTTTATGACCTGTTAGCGTAGGTGGTAAGGTCAGGTGGTAGGTCCTAATTTTTAAGAATAAAATCTCTCTGGGATGCACGCGTGAACCATTTCCCAGGTAAAACTGCTATTTTTGGCAAATTCTTTGGCAATTTTTTTGGCAAAATATTTTGGCAAATATCTCGGAAAGTTCTTCAATAATACTATGTTGGTATCTTTGGAAGAATGAGATAATTTCTTTTCCACTAAGCTAAATAAGCTAAATTTACTTAATGAGCAACGCATTTATGCTTGATAAGCCACTCTGACCAAGGTGTCAACCGAAAACAATTTTGTAATTAACGAGGGACAACTATGTAGAAATATTGATTAGTTGCACGTAAAACTATATAAGTTTGTGGGAATGAGTTATTCTTGTTAATTTTGCGTGAGGTAATATGGTTAAGAATGATTTTTTTCATTCCCTACCTGCTCTATTTTTCTATTTTCGTGACGCATAATGGACACCCTCAACCCTTTCACTCCTTTTTTGCTTGGTTCTATGTTTAGCAACGCCTGTTGTAGTGCCCACACGAGACAAAAGCAACCTCTCCCCGTCGGTGAGTTCTTGCCTATCGTGCTTTAAATAGAGAGCAAGTTACGGCCTGGAACTTCAGGAAAGTTGCATGGGTGTCCCAGTTAGAAAGGCCGAGTGGAATAAATTAATGCTCTGCTATTTCTGGCTGATTAATTGTTCTCAGAGAGCACTGAAATGGACTAGAATTGATAAATTCACGCGCTTTATTAAGAAATTGGGTCAAAAACTTTTGTTATTTTATTTTTCCAGGCAGTTATTGGTAGAACCTCTTAGCTAAGACCATAATGGCTCATGCTCAAGATGGCGTCAGTGGTAAACCATGTTATTTTCCTAAAATTGGTTCCTAAATTTTAGTATTAACTCTCTTATAGTAGCGTAATTGAAAAATCAAACTGTTTATTCAAAAATCCCAATATTTTTTTTTATTTTTTTAAGGTTCCCGATGAGATTTGTTAAGTTTTGAATAGTTTTGGGGCAAAATAAGTTCAGCTTTATCGTCAAAGCTAGTAATTAACTCGATATTTTTTCGAGTACTGCTTTAAAATTCTTTCACAGCTATATCTCCAGAACGCTCTCTATAATTTGCTCGTTTAATTTAAAAATATTATCGTGAATAGAGAACACTTGCTTATTATTTCGAGGAATTTTAAGTTGTCGTGAAAATCGTCTTTGAATCAACCTTTATATATTTGAGCTATTATAACCACAGGCGAGTTATTCTGTCTGATAAACCTCATTAAACTTTTCACATATTCCTTCAAAGATGAGAAACTCCCATTGGAGATTCTTTACAGATCCGTTACAACTTGACCAGAGATGGGTTTGGGTAGTACCCCAGAAGGAAAAGGATTTTTTTGTTTGCAAGAGAGAGGGTTAAATACATGAAGAGCTACAGATTAGGATACTAGATTATTTGTTGTGGTTTGTGACAGTATTGAATTAGAACAAAGATTTGAATTTGGGAATCGGAAGAATGGCAGGTTCTGTCCTTGGAAACCCGCCAATATAGGCAGACTACCCACGACAGAAAACAAACGTGATGATCCCGAGCCACATTGGCGTTATTTTACTTTTAGCAATAAATACTGATAAAGAAATAGATTAACTGATCTACAAAAAACTGTGCAGTTTGAAGACTGCTGACATTACAATTTCATGATGACTACAGTGAGGGATGTCAATTCTTATTTTCGCTCGGAAGCTTGTGGAAAAAAATACCAATGCGTTCGTATATTTCACAGCCCTAGTTTCATACTTAAAGTTTCAGCATACTTCGTATATTTTTAGAATTTTCCATGGCAATAAACTGAGATTATGTCATAGATGAGAGGTTTTTGAAACAATACCCATCAAATGATACCAGATTTTGATACCGTGGACTGTAGTACAATGCGCCTGATTGGGAGTGCTATGATACTTTGTATATTCGGAACAAACCTCTATGATGATTCAATATCTCTTTGCCGCTTTCAGAAAGGATATTTGGTATCTTGACCAAGTTACCACGGAAACCTTTTTGTAATTATTATATAATAATGGTACATTTATTAATCCATAATTTCAAGTAAAAACGTTTTTGTACAATTTTTCTTGAGCTTTTGGCAGACTCAAAAGTCACAGACCTATGAAGAGGCTGCCTTCCGATAATTGCATGCTTTTCTGTTTGTTAAATAAAGAAAAAACCTTGAAAAGCATACATTACTTAAAGCACAATAGCATTTCAATTTCGGCGCAAAAAAATAACAAACCAATTACAAATTTTGCTCTTCGAACTTACACTGCAATTGCGTACAGCGTTATATACCCGCTGCGCTATATATAGCTGCACACTGATTCACTGACTGATACATTGATACAAATCAGTAGCCCAAACTACTGGGAGCACGAGTTTGAGATTTTGACATGTGAAAATAAAAAAAAAACTCATTGCACAATTATGGGGTTTCGATTTCGGTTTTTTGGATTTGGATTTAGATTTTCGGATTCAGGTTTAAAAAAATTTGTAGGCACATCGAAGATCTGCCCACAATGGTCTAGCCACCGAATCCAACATTCGTGTTGGTTCTTTAAAAAAAATTAGTTTAAAAATTATTCTGCGAAAAATATGTGACCGTCGCCATTTTTCAGCCAATCAGGTGCATTGCTATATCTCCGTTAATATTTGGCACAAATGAGTGAGGTTTTTAGGAAACAAACATGGTATGATACGCCATCTTGGGAAATATTGAATAATGCTTACGGTTGGGTTGTGTTTGAGATATATCGATTCTGTCTTTTTCGGAAAAGTAATAGCCGTTGATAACTCATCGGTTATCAATGGTTTGGTGATGATATTTGTACTAGAAAATAAAATGGCCATTTCAGTTGGGAAAGATGTTGTAGTAGTCGAATCCATTACTTCGTTTTCGAGATATGATCGTTTCTTTTTTTCGACAAGTAGCCATTCGATATCATTATTTGTCTACGTTGCTATTATAGTTATGGATTTGAAATTTGCAGAAACTATTTTGAGTTGAAAAAAGCATTGAACATAATGAGAAATCTGAAGTATATCGTTTACTTTTCGAGATATATCGAATCTATTATATTCCTATAGTCTCCAATATCAACTTAAGTTTCCACCCAAGTTGTATGAAAGTTTCTGGTAATATCCTTAGTTATAAGGTATTTTAGAGTATTATAGAGTAATGGGCGACATAATTTTATTTTCTAGATATATCGATATCCATTTACAACGCAATATAATAGGAAATATTCCAATCGGTGTGTTCTCCATTACCCTTCGGAGTAGATGAACAAAATTATCAGGGTATATACTTAGTGTAATACTCCAGCTTTACCAATGTTGAACACCTCGCATGATCGAGTGATGTTCGAGATGTATCGATTCTGTATGTTTTGGAAAAGAAATGGTGTCCAATAACTCAATAACACTTTAAGATATTAGAATGAAATTCATAGAGGAATATAATATGCCTAAGGTTATTTTCTGCCAAATGTTAAAGTACACGAATCTATAAAAGCTGTTTCGAGTTATGACCGAGATATCGAATTTCTCTCCTTCATAAAGGTAATGGTCCTTCATATCTTATTAAATATTTAATATATGACATTGAAATTCACATAAGGGTCTAATATGGTCATGCTTATTATGCTTAATTGTTAAGTTGACGGATCCATTTAAATTATTTCGAGTTACGGTTGATTCAATTTTCGACTTCATGCCTTTCAATATTTTCATTTTCCAAGTTACCATTCAATCTATGTACGCTTAATTTACGTATACTAATAGCAGTAGTAAGGAGCGTATAACTCCATCAAAGCGTATACTACATTGATGAGGATTCAAGATGTATCGATTCTAATTCATCTCGATATACTTAAATTCTAACAGTGCTTTTGATCATTAGGGTACGAAATTTTCAGAGTGTACTTCTGGTTGATATGCGATTACGAGTAGTATGGAAGATATGAACGACATCGATACCTTTTTGAGATATATCGATTGGGATTTTCAATGCAAAATGATAGGAAATATCTCGACTGTGGTTGTCTCCATAACCAGTGGGCCAAAAAAATTAGGTTCTCGGGAAACGTGTGTGTCCGCGACCGTGGAAATTTCGCAACGATCCCATTGCCATGTGATATTCAAGGTATACCGACTGTGTTTTTTAGAATGCAATCAAAACGTCACTCCAATTTTTCCATTATTCGAGAACAGTTAGCCCAAGTCGCACCAAGGCAGATTTTTCACGTGTCGGATTATGACGTAATTATTATAATCGAATATGATACAAAGTAACGACGATGGCTTTTTTTTTATTTTCGCTGGAAAAGGTAGACGGCGTAGTCCACTCTACGTTCCATGAAGCGGCCATGGGCAGGGGGCTACTCGACGAACAATCAGAATAAGATCACGCGTTCGAAGAGGCTGCGCTCTTCAAGGCTGGACGAGGCGTCTGTCGGCTGTTTTTCGTCGTCATCACGTTCGGCGCACCGGCAGCAATTCTCTGGGAGCGATTCAAGTAATTCCCTCAGGGATGATTACATGCGCAATCAGGACAACGAGAGGGTTGCGTACCATCGTGCTCTGTGCGACATCGACCACATGCTCCGACCTCATGGAAGATGTATGCGGGATTTTGATCTCCCATAGGTGGAAGGTGTGACCACGGAAGAAGGTCGCAAGGTAGTCAGATGGGATGCGGAAGACGTCACCAGGACGGCCAAGGAGTGGCGTCTTAAGCTCTCGGAGGAACAATCGAGTGTTGCTGATGCGATCATAGACACTGTCCACTCAGAATAAATGACACATAACGTTTTCTTATTCGACGGGCCCAGCAGTACAGGAAAGACTGTGGTATTAAACTACATCATCTCAAAGTTACATTTAGAGGGCGCAGTTGTACTGTGTTCGGCGTCCACAGGAATAGCCGTGTTGAACCACCAAGGAGGTATCACGGCGCACTCAATGTTTCGACTGTCCCTGGAAACCAATGACCCTCACGCACCCTGCTGCATTACCGGCGGCAGTCAAGGAGTCGAACTTATAAGAAGCGCATCATTGATAATGTAGCATGGCCCTCAAAACCACAATAGAAATCTTCGACCGCTCTTTGTGGGACATATGCCAACATACAGGGGCGTTCGGTGGAAAGGTGATGGTGCTAGCCGGAGACTTGAGACCGAATCAACCAATAATCCCCGACGGTACGAAGGCCGACATAATCCAGGCATCGCGCAAATCATCTCAACTATGGCTCAGAATAGTAAAAAAACGACTGGGTACCATTCTTCGCTCCTGAGAAGACCAAGAATATTCAATGTTTGTGCCGGAAGTGGGCGAAAACAAGATCCCCTCCATTTCCATCGGTATCTACCGTCCCATACCGATGAGGATGATTCGTTACGCAAGTTCACATGAGGAACTTATTTATAGGTTGATTCCTTTTTTCGGGTTTTCCGCCGCGTTGGTTCATGTTGATGTTGAGGACAATGTTTCGCCGGCTGTCCTGAGGAAGCCGGCTGGCTTCCTCAGGTCCATGTAACACGTTCACTTCACCTCACACCCGGCGAAATATTGTCCTCAATATCAACATGAACCAACGCGGCGGAAAACCCGAAAAAAGGAATCAACCCCTATCTAAGCCCCGCGGAAGACTTCATCAGGAACTTTATTTATTTCGTGTACCCTCCTGAAGTGCTGAAAAAACCCGCTCTATGTTGCGGCAGGGAAATTTTATCTGGGACCAATCAAAGCATTGCGGAGATCAACACTGCAGCTGTGAGGATGCTGCCGCGGGAGTCAGTGCGTTCATGCAGCGCAGGTAGCACTCCATGCGCAGGAGCGGAGGATAATACCTACATTCACACGGATGTGTTGAATAGCGCATCACGCGCTGGCGTCCCGGATCACATCTTAGAATTGAAGATGGGCTGTGCGGCAATTCTCATTAGGAATAATAATACGTTACGATCACATTGGTCAACGGGACAAAGCTAATTATAGAGAAAATATCAAAAAAATTCGTGGAGGTAAGGCTACCGAATTGAACCTGACACTGTCCTCATCCCAAGAACATGCTTCAAGTTTCCATTGTCTTACGCGGGAATTGAAATGATCAGGAGACAGTTTCCCCTGAAGGTTGCGTACGGCGTAACCATCAATAAGTCTCAGGGACAGACTTTGGATAAAGTAGGGGTGGACCTGACGAGTTATGTATTCTCCCACGGGCAATGGTATGATGCTTTGGGAAAGGTTCGCTCAGTCGAACATATAAAAGTGTTGGTTCCTCAAGAAAGGATATTTAACAATTTCCCTAGTGCGGCCAACATAGTCATGGAAGATTTGAAAAACGAATAGATACCCAAGACCGCCCTCCTCCACAGGCCATGGCGACTTGAGGAAATTCAGAAAATTTCCTGATCACATTATTTAAGTAGATGAATATTCTAAAATCGTTCATATTACCGCTAGAAATTCGTTCAAAATTTTAAAATTATTGTAAAAACAAGAAGAATCAATTTATATATCCATACTATCAAGTTTGCAACGAGTGATTGTTTAAAAAAACTACTTTATTGCAATAAGTTGACCGCAATCACATGCTGTGAAAGGGTCTGCTAATAGGACGGTGGGTCGAGAATAGGCGCCGTAGGATGGGACGAAAGTCCCATTGAGAAGGGACGGTAGGGTGGGAACGTCGTGGTAACACGGGGAAGGGCACGCTGAGTGGGGTCCAAATCGAGCGAAAGGCATACCTAGCGATTCGTCACCACGAGAGAGCTCCGTATAGAAGAATACAGAAAATTTTTATGCTATAACACACGTATATTCTCACATATATATATTCAATTTTCATGCTATAATTTATACTTGTATCAAGGGAAGCATTTCTCTTCAAGGGGCTTCGGCGCGAAAGGTTTAAAGGAGTGTAATACACTTAACCTTATCAACTAATTCAGCCAAAAATATAGACAAGAAAATAACGCCGTGACTGATTGATAACATGGTTTAATTCACATGATTTCTCTCTTCTCTTCCCCTATAGCTTTCGCGGCGACTGAGCGGTTGTTCAAACCGTCGCCGGCGCCCCCGCCGACGCCCTCCGTCGTCCACTGCGGCGGTACTCCCGGGTCGGCGTCCAGCGTCCCCCAGCACCTCCGCAGCGCGCCCATCCGGAGGCTGCGACACCCGCTGGAGGAGAGCCCGCTGTGGGGAGCGGCGGGGGGCGCCCTTTCTGGGGCCCTGTCCCTCGCCGTCGCCCTCCCCGCCCTACTCCTGCTCTTCCTCTTCCTGCCCGTCTGCCTGCTCGCGAGATCCATGGCATTCCTCGCCGCCGTGTGGGGCCGGAGGGCCGCTGCGGCGTCGGCCGCCACTGCATCCTCCAACCAGGGTGAGTGCACAGAGCCCTAAACCAATGAAAGTGCGCTTAAAGTAAAAAGCACTATTTATTCTATAGGCTTCGAGTATTCCACCAGCTGACGGGTAGGTTTTTAGAATGTACTTATCCCAACGTCCTAATCTCTGGCATAACGTTTCGGCTTCCCTCCTACGGGTGATCTGGCATTAGATCCCTCTGAATATCCTCGAACCTTCTTCCTCTTCTTATTTCGTCTAGAATTCCCATCCTCCTCCATGCGCCCCCGATGTTCTCCCCTCTATTGCCCTCTTTTTCAAAAGGTCCTCCATCCATCTCTTCTGTCTCCTCCTACCCTTCCACTCTGGCTTCCTCTCTTCATTATGAAAGGGTAACTAGATCTGATTCCACACCTTAGAAGAGAATAGAATATTTATTGATTGCTCTGGGGTCATCCTCATTAAGAACAAAAATATTGTATACATAACAATTCGAGTTAGTTAAAAAAGAAAAAGTACAAATGGCAAAGACAAATGATGCAAGGTTATATGAAACGTATTATTTTTACATAAGAATTGTACTATGCAAATAATAAACAGTTTACAAGTATGCAAGGTAAAGTGCGAAGTATTACATATAATGAAGTTCGAAATTCAGGAAACAAGTTCATGTTTTAAAGATGCAACTACAACACTGAGTATCATGCATACATAATAATATTTCATTTTGAATATTGAGAGAGAGGGACTATTTTTATATTTTGAGGTAGATTATTCCACAGATGACACGCTGTTACGATAAATTAACTTAGTTGCTTTGTGACTAGGAAAACACAAAAATTCTGAATCATCTGTGGTACACATTTCACTCGTGGATGACTCGGTAACAGATAAGTCAAACAGGTATTCTGGGGTTTTTTTCTTTGAACAAATAATAAAATAAACAACCATAAAGTATTTTATTCGAGTTTTAACATTGAGCCATCAAAGGTTTTTTAATACAAGGGGGTTCGAATGGTCATCCCTACGAAGTTTTAAAATGAACGTGATGCATGAATTCAAGTCTCGGTGAAACTTATAGTTATCTTCTTGGTTTAAGTCATTGTATACCAGGCAGCAGTAATCGGACATTGGAAAAATTAATGTAGAAATAATCATTTTCCTTGCGTGATGAGAAAGAGTTGTAGAGTGTACTTTGAGTTTGTGTGGAATGGAATTGTGAATTTCATATGTAGAACTTTATATTCTTTCACTTACCCTGGTTTCTTCATATCCTGCCATTTTCAAGGTACATATTTATGGAGAGGTCCGCTCTTATGAATAATGAAAACGAATAGAGGGTTGGGTTAAAATAACAAGAAAGACGTTCGATGGCTCTAGTGAAGGTCGTGGGCATTGGAAAGTTTGCGTAAACAGATTATGGGGAAGTGAGGAAAGGAGATTCACAATGATGTTTGTTCGTGCGCACCAGCGTGAGCCCTTTTTTGTTTGTTCTTTTAAACCTCCCGCCATCTCCTTTCCCTCGTTTTTCCTTTTTTCGTCCCTGTTTTGTTTGACGAATAAGAGGGCGCTCAAGAAGGTAGCGACCGGAAGTGTTATTATGCTCCCGGGGGGAATGAGAGACTAGATCGCATCGGCAGCAGTGCATGTGTGCATCAAGGAAACGCGTTCTCTCCGGCGATGGTCTGTCGGAGGTGCAGCGGCGGCATATCAGGTGAGCGTCCTCTTATTCCCCATTCTTTTTCTTTCCCCCTGTTTTTTCATTCCGTGTACCCTTCCTTCCCTTCATCACGCGGTGCGTACGATCCTCCGTGGTCCCGTATGCGTGAACGTTCAATGTTTGAGCCTAGCGGATTTCGTTTCAGAAGCGTTCAACCGTTCAATATGTCATGGAAAATACGTCAAATTTTTGTCACTACCATTTTGTAGATATTGCGATGAGGAGAAATTTGCAGCAGACATTTGTGCATTTGTGAAAGATGTGAGAGTGTTCTTTGTGGTGAGGCCTCTATTATTGAACTGTTTATAAAATTCTATCCTGCGTAAACTGTTGTAAATGTATCCAGAATTTAAAAAAATATTGCGGTATGTGAATGGCTTATGTTACGTGAAAATAAATACCACTGGAGGTTAAGGTACGTGTGTACTTTAAGATGAGTAGAGTAATTTTTGTGTATCAACAACCTTGCGTGAAACTTTGCGTACAAGCTATAATTAGCAATATTTTGAGATTAAATTAAACCAAATAGCGCTTAATGGATTAAATGTTTCGTCAACGCAATATTTTCAAAATGTAGCATTATTGCACATGAGTCATGTATCATAGTAATTCGATGACATATATACAGATTATCTTTAAAAGAAAAAATAAATGTTACAGTATTAAATTGTACCTTATAAAAATCAAGGTGTCAGGCCGCGTAAAAGATTCGTATAAAAATATTGAGAAATAACACTCGCCCCAAATTCCTAATGCTGAGTTGGAAACTATGAACTGCTCAATTCTTGACATAGTTCAATTAATAACCAATGTAAAACATTATTCTTGTGGTATATCCGTTGTGATTTCCATTGCATAGACGTATATAATAAGATGAAATGTGCTCAAAGTATTTATTTAGACTTTCTCGAAAAGTTATTGAAAGATACACGTAATCACCCGCGATTACTTTGAGTTACACGTAGAAATTTTGCTCTAACATCCGAAGAAAAAATCACACAAAAGTAGTCGTTTTTGAAAGGCAATATCACAAGAGAGAAACTTTGTAAAGGAATTATTTGGGTGCGTTAATCAATCCTAAATTTGGACGTTAGTTTGTAGCATAGCTATGTTGACGAGTGGTCAATTGCAGTGACACCTCAAAATTTCCCAGAGGTAGGCTTTCTAGTTTTGCTGTTTAGCAAAGATTTTGATGAATTTAGGCTTGATTGCACATAAAAAATAAATACTTCCCACCTGAATACTCTGGCTGCTGAGCAAGACGAAACACTGTGCATTAGAATAATCAAACCAAAACGCCTCAGTGATTGATGTGACACCCTAACATCTAAGTTTCTTAAATTCCGCTTTTCATCTCGGTGTGGATGGAAGAAAAATTTTTACGGGAGTATTGTTCCCAGAGGAAGACCCAGGAGTAAGTTCATGGACCAAATAAAGAGGAAAGTACATAGGAAGAGATACTAGGAGGTAAGAAAACTAGCATTGGACAGGGAAGGTGGGAGGGCGGCAGTCAACCAATCTTAGGATTGAACAACCAATGATAAGTATTGCAAAAAGAAAAGGACCTGAAGTCTATGCTTACGATCAATGCTGAACCTCTATAGCAATTATCTTGTTTATTGAGAGGTTTGCTATTTTACACATGCAGAAAAGTAGCTTTCGTTTCTCAATCTATGAAAAAATATCTGTGGTCAGTCATTAGTGGATAATATATATAATTTATTGTTCACATATTTTCATCCGATTTGAACAATTTTTATGAAACACGCTAAAGCTCAACATAAACGTAAGTTTAGCACGTAAGGCACCAATTTCAGGAAAAAAAGGGGAAAAAAATTACAGTTTAAGTGAAACAAAAACCCAACATGCCATGTGAATTGGTGAACATCGGAAACCAAACACGATATAAAGTATGGAATACAAAAAGCAATTTTATACTTTGTATTAAATGTTAACACGATTAAATATTTTGGTTTATGTAATAATTTTGAAGTCAATAAAAATGGGACATATACAACAATAATAACACGATATAGAGTATAGAATGCAAAAAGCAAGTTTATGCATTGAATAAAATTTTAGCACGATTATACATTTTGATATAGTAATTTTTAAATCAATGGTAGTGGAAAATATACAACAATAATACAGCCCATACATGGCTATAAAACATTGAAATGAGTAAAGATAAATTATGTGGGGCGAGCTAGGTATTAGGATAATTTCTTTTTGAATTTGGGCAGCGATGAGGGGTCTTTGATTGATTTTGGTAGGGTGTTCCAATTTTGAGAGGCGGCAACGGTAAATGATTTTTGAAATGTAAAGAACCGATAATGTAAGACATGTACATAGTAAGGTCATCATTTTAGAGTAGAGAATACATGAATCAGACCAATTTGAGTTTTCTGCTTGTTTTTATGTCATCATGATATGACTAATAAGTAGCTACTTTTGGTTAATTGCGATTAGCAGAGGAACTTTTGTTCTTAATATTAAAAAGGTTAGCTACTGAAGCTATTCATAACATTTTGCCGAATTTGACTTTCTCGATTAAAATTCCCATTCCTCATGCTTTCCTGCTTGAACTTTTTTCTTATGCGCATTTTTAAGGTGAATACTTGTTCGTTTGTTGGATTATTTCGGCCCTTGTGAATGAAATCTCATTTCTAATGTGTTTATGGATAGCGTTGTGAGATCGCTCCAGTTCATCTAAGCTTTGACTTGGCTGGATGATGTCACTTAGGAATGTGACAAACTTCACGCTCTTCCCCATAATGTAATTTTCCTCCGTAATTGGTAGCGAATCAACTGCGTCCTTGTCAAGCGTATCTCCTGTGTATCTTGCCATAACTCTTGGCAATGACGCACTAGCTTCGAAAGCGCCGTTGGGGGAATTAAATTTCTTGGAATGGTGTAAGTATTATTTCATTTCTGAATGGGCTTTTGGGAGCTCATAGAACTATATTTGCTGTAGGATGATGATCATCAAATTCCAGGCTCGAATCTGGTCGATGTATTCGAAGAACTCCTTACAGAGCCCAGGTTGTGTTAGATTAAAAAAAATACAACTTTATCACACAAGTAAACTAATGTTAGTAAGTAGCTGCTTTTGGTTTAAAAAATAAAGCCCATTGATCTTTAATACCCTTGCATACTACGCTACGAACTTCCGGAAGGGGGTGTGAGTCCGAAAGTCAACTCCGGTCCAAAGTGGCGTGGAATGGTCCAAGGATTGTTCGGACACCAACCAGGCAAAGGTATAACGAATGGGGTTTTGGGAGGTAAAATTGTGAACTGTATTAAGGATGTATTCTACTTGAAGCTCCGGTTTGATTATGGTAACTTATTATTCGTGGAAGGGATGAAATCCCGTCAGTTATAAATAACGAATGAAATCAATATGAAATATGAAATGAATGAGGAAAAACAATTTCTATATTCCTATGCGATAATTGATGCCAACCGCGGTTTCGCGTCATTTTTAGACCATAACCTTCAGTTTTCAACTTATATTGCTGTAATATGCGTACTATTGGATATCAATTTTAACACAATTTTCACCATGTACGTTCTTAAAAACACATAGGATAGCTAATCACAGCTAGTCTTTGGTATCCCATTAGTTATTATGGAAAAACATCTTTATATTTATGCAGGATAATTGTTGTCGACCGCGGTTTCGAAGTTGGAACGTCAACTTAATTTTCAAGACTATAACATTCAGTTTTCAACAATTTTATTATTATACACATGATCTGTTCAATAGCAATTTTAAACTCCGTTTCCAGAATTAACGCTCTTAATAATACATAAAATAGCTTTAAAAAACAGTTATACATTCGGTTCAAAAGTGCCCAAGCTGCACTATTTTGCTACTTTTAAGGCTCCTTTTGCTGTGTGACAAATTAAATAGATTCCGGCCGGGTTGATGTCATCACGATAGCGCTTAAAATAAAGCAGTTTAGAGGGACTTCTCAGTCGATAAACAGTTTGCACGAAAAATCCTGGGATCGCGCGCAAAAACTCGACGTCCGACTTCCTCGCAACGATCGGATTGAATTGGCGGCGTCCGATTGCTCCAATCTCTCGGTGATACGGTGTAGTCGCGCGTTCTCCAGGGTCCCAAAAACTTCCTCGTCTTCCGGGAACGCTGCGCCACTCGCGAAACCCCCTTCAAATAGTCTTTGAATAGTCTCATTACGCGCTCTCCCCGGGGGGAAACTTTTCTGACGCTCCCATCGTGCGATCCGCTTCCTCGCGTCACGTCTCCCTCGCGGGGCTTTTTCTCTCGTTCTCCCCTCCCCTTCAGTTGCACGCCACCTTCGCCTCCACTTCCTAAACACTACTTGGGTCGCCCACCCGACCCTCCTCTTCTCTGACTCTCGAACTCAAACTCGCTCAGGAGGAAGGAAGAAAGCAAGCGAATGAAAGTATTGTGGAAAAATAAGAGAGATTGGCACCTTTTCCCTCTATGGACGAACTCATGAAACATCAGCATGAAAATATAGTGTTACTATATTAGTTTTTAAAAATTGCAATTCCGGGACATTGTGTAAGTATGTGAAGAAGAGGCTGGTGAAGAGCTTGATGTGGAACGTGGCGTTGTATGGCACAGAAACGTGGACCCTCAGAAACCAGGACGAGTGTAGGCTGCAAGCATGTGGTATATTTGATAAAATGCCTCGAGCGTTTCGGTTTATTCAACAGACTTCCGAATGCCCTCAGAGCACATATCCGACATATTGTAATGAATTTTGCTGCGTTTCCAAGGAAACATTCTGCTGTTTACCTTGTTTACGAATTTTTTCATGTGACACTTAAACTTGAAAATTTGGTATATATGTATGGAGAAGGATGGAGAAGGAGAGGTGGACGGAAAGGAAGACTAACGAGGATGTGCTTGAGATGGTGGGTGAGGATAGAAAACTTCTGAATAAAATTCGAGATCGGTGGAGTAGGTGGCTGGAGGATGTAATAAGGGGCGATGAGTTACTGAGGATTGTGATAGAGGGAAGGATGTTGGGCAAGTGGGGAAGAGGAAGGAAGAGAATAGGTTTCATGGACAGCTTGAAGAAGGGTGGATTTTATGGTGAGGCAATATAGGATATACTAGAGCAAGATAGGCCCCTGAAAGTGTAGAAAACCGGGAGGAGATTCTCTGACTTTCAACAAAACCTACCTTTACCGGTAGAATACATAATAATAAATAATGATTTGAGACTAAAAGAAAAATGGAAATTTATTTGATAATAACATTTATTTTGAAATGTGACTTATTTTTATTTTATATATTTAATTTAATATAATTCTTTACATAATAATATTTACACAAGGTATACTTCATCACGTACCATTTTTAATTAATCCCAATTTTTTCTTCACATGACAGTTGAGGCATTTATTTTTCAGAGTTCCACCAGAGACGTCATTGCCAGTGAATAGCCTCACACATTCATCTATTTAAATTGTTTGACAAACCGCCGAAAGAGACGCAAATTTCCACATACTTAATCCAAAGCGTTACAATTATATTTAGCGCATAAACTAAATTGAAAAGCCTCTTAGAAAGCAGATATTTCAATGATTAATGCAGCTCAAATGATTTCGTACTGTCTACTAATTTTATTTCCACCTCTTGCTACACGTGTTTCGACTGACTAGCAGTCATCATAAGGCAAGACTAATACAACATAAACAGATATGAGCTTATATAATTCGTGAAACACCATATTTACGTCACACTGAGAAAGGATAGAAGGAAAAGTGGGAGAAATTGGAAATGGGAGGGGGGTGAGGGGAGAGGATGGTTTGTTGGAGGAGGTAAAGTTATTTAACAATGGTGTCAAAAATAGGAGAATTATAAAACCATTGACAACCAACCAAAACCAACCTTTTTGACACCATTGTTAAATAACTTTACCTCCTCCAACAAACCATCCTCTCCCCTCACACCCCCCCTTTCCAATTTCTCCCAGTTGTACTTCTATCCTTTCCCAGTGTGACGCAAATATGGTGTTTCACGAATTATATAAGCTCATATATGTTTATGTTGCATTAGTCTTGCCTGATGATGACTGCTAGTCAGTCGAAACACATGTAGCAAGAGGTGGAAATAAAATTAGTAGACAGTACGAAATCATTTGAGCTTCAATACTCAATATGCTGTTCTACGATATCTTGCCTGAGAAAGTGGAGTTTATTTCAATGATTTTGAAACGTAACAAATTTGACTCGCTCATTCATTGATAGTTTAAAAAAATCGGAAAATTTTATATCTATGATCACAAACTACACGAGGAGGGAGTTGATGAGGGGGATCTTAGTAGAGATATTAAAAAAGGCTCGTAAAAATTCTAATTTGGATAGGATTCATGCGGTGGCTAGAGTACTGGCTAATCAGCCAGGGAAAAATCCCTACAGAGGAAGATGTTTTCCATAGGAAACCCGATCCCTACTTGAGTGTCTTGTGGAGGGCACTTCAAGTATAGTACTTCGTTTGTCGGATGAGACGTTAAACCGTGGTCCCCTTGGCGCCTTTCGTTTAGAACAGGCTAATGCCGACGCCGGGTTTCTCTCCACCCTTCCTCCCTTACCTTCCTCTGTGGCACAAATGAACTTGGGCTGTCGGTCACCTCCCCAAATATCCTGTCCAAACTAAAATGGAACGTGGGGCTGAATGGGTCAAAGACTTCGTCATTGTGAAAGGAGGATGTACGTAGACTGGAGGCGTTAAAGATGTGGATGTGGAAAAAAATGAATCTGTGATTCATTATAAATCATCAGAAAAATCAGGAAAAACTGCACTCCTCTATGAAATGTGTTGCCTAAGAAAATTACGTAAATAATTTTTTTAAGCCCATTTTTGTGTAAAGATAGTTTAAAGAATTAAATATCAAAGTCTTTTTACGGTAAAATTTGACGTTTTAAGTGATCCTTTGGGAATAATTAATTGCCGTTTTAGACGTGGGTATGTTGAAGTGCGCGCCACGTTGTGATGTCGCACTTGTGAGGGAGTTCTTGCCAAGACGTCGGGATGAGCAGAATTAAAACATTTAGATCGGCTTTGCGAGGTTTTCTTTTTGTTCGTTCAACAGAGACACGCCCAACATTTATGGAATGGTTATCACAGCGGTGCGCGGAGTGATGGGTCGGCGCACAGCGTAATGCGACGCAAAATGTCCCGGAACTAACCACTAACTGATCGGACCGATCCCTTTTATACTCTTTGCTTGGTGTACTCTGGAGGAGTACTCTTGATATTTTCCAGTTTTAGTGATTGGGGAGGGTAGCAGGACTTCTGGAGTTCATTCTTCCTCCCCATCTAGCCCCCCTACACCTTTCACTGAGAACTGAGAAACTTCGTTTACTCTTTGTATTGACCGTTAGCGCTGCTTTGGAACGCTGGCTATTTTGAACCACCTTACTTTCGTTGCGGAAAGCACTTCACTCCCGGTATTTTCCATTTACCATTGCATGCACTTCCTAGAAGTTAGGCAGTTATAACTTATTAAATAATGTTTCTCTCTCTCGATTCCCAGCTCACAACAGGTATAGAGGACCTTGTAGGAGCAGTGGGCTGAGATGAAAATAAATGGCCAAGTGTAGGATCTTTGGGTAAGGATAGGATAGACCTAATTGAAATTAAGAAATGTTTAAGTGATTTGCCGTAGCATGTAATGAGGTTCAAGGGGATTCTAAAGTCCGTGATTGAAGGGAGGACGTTGGGTAAGCGGGGAAGCACAAGAAAGAGAATAGGCCTTAAGGATAGGATTAAAATAGGAAGGGACCGAGTTGATGAATGAAATCGTGTACAACTGTAGGTACAGAATATATGAGCCAATAGATTTCTAGAGGTAATACCAGTATAATTCCCGCTGAAACTTACCTCAATCTATAATCGTAACCATACGGACGGCCAGGGTACAAATCCCTGCAGTAGAGAATGTTCTTAAGAGGAAACCTGATCCCTACTTGAGTGTATCGTGGAGGGAACTTCAAGTACAGTACTCCGTCCGTCGGATTAGACGTTAAACTTTGGTCTCCTTGGGTGTCTTTCGTTGAGAGCAAGCTAATGTCGACGCCGGGTTTCTATTCACCCTTCCGCCCTTACCTGTCACCTATGGCGCAAATGACCGTTACTGTTGGTCGCCTCCCCAAATATCCAATCCCAATCCAATCGATTGACACTCTCCTTGTTCATGGGTGACAGTGTGCTGTCTGTAGTCTTAACGAAATAGGTTATTAAAGTACATATTTTTCTCTTTCCGTAGGCCGTAGAAAGAGAACGTTTATATTAGAGTGAGGAATATTTATATTTCAGAGATATAATGCTAGCGAGATAGAGAGCAGGCGATGTTGAAAGGGAGACAGCGAAATATTGCATGAAAATGTGAAAAATGTTATAATTTGATAATAATTTAGCATTAAAAATTTGATTTCTAAGATGAGGCTGGTAAAGAGCTTGATATAAGGCTTAGCGTTGTATGGGGCAGAAACGTGGACCTTCTGAAAGGAGGGCAAGCGTTTGAGATGTAGGTGTGGAGAAGGATGGAGAAGGTGAGGTGGACGGAGAGGAAGACTAACGAGAAAGTGCTCGAGATGGTGGGTGAGGAAAGGAAACTTCTGAATGAAATCCGGGTTAGGCAGGGTAGATGGCTGAAGGGTTTTATAAAGGGCAATGGATTGCTCAGGAATGTGATAAAAGGAGGGATTTTGGGCAATTCGGGTAGAGGAAGAAGGAGAATATGTTTTACGGACAGGATGAAAAATAGTAGATCGTATGCTGAGGCGAAAAAGGATGTGCTAGAGCGAGATAGGCCTCTGTAAGAGTAGAAAACCGGGAGGAGATACTCTGACATTCAACAAAATATATCTTTGCAGTTTGAATACTAAAATAATAGCAATAATAATAAAATGGGAAAAATCTGTAGAAATGCGTTTATATGACGAAAACCGTTTTTCAAGCTGTGTGATGATATGCGTTTTGGGTTTCAAATGTCCGATTGAGCAAATAAGGTTCCTTCCATCGCTGATCAAAACCAGCAACGTCAATGCCTCTGACGCTTAAGATAGTTTGAGCGAAATATCGTTTTACCTAGAAATCAATGAATTTGGTCTCATTTTAAAGAAAAATATACCACCCTTCCATTTACATAAAAAAATTCAACCTCTTACTACATTGCTTTCTGAGATATTTGCCAAAAAATACCAGCCCTTTTATATGGGAAATGGTAAGTTTATGCACTTCAGAGGGATCTTATATTAAAAATGAGGCATTTCTTACACATAGATCACATCAAAAAATCAACAGTGTGTAAGTTTGTGTGTTTTCTCAACTATTTTTTTAATCAATGATATTGGCACCGCAGTAAATTCTTCGGGATCACAATAAACCTTCCGTTATGATGGAGTTCAAACGTACCGCGTGAGAAAAATGAGTCAAGTTACAGGGTTATTTAGATATTTTCATTTGATTTCTTGCAATTTCTGTCAAGTAAAATTATTTTATTGCACCATTAATAATGCAATATTTAATTCGTGTGTCTCTCAGCTGGTGTAACTAAAAGGTATAATTCGAATGTGGTCTATGTTATGATTAGGGGAGTCTCTCGCCCGCGCCACCTTAACCTGAACTAATAGTTTCAGAAATTCTCTGAGGGAAGCAGAGAAGGGAGATATGGGGAAGGTATGGGGTCGGAGACTACCTCCGTCCAACCCCGCCGTATTCATGGCCTTCTTTGTTCTCACTCCTCGAAAGACTTTCTTTCCGTTCCTCCCCTTTCCATCGGTAGTTCTTGCTCAACTGTTTGGGGGTCGCGGTGGCTACCAGGAGCGGCGCCGGCAGCTTGGCGGAAACTTTGTCGAATCTCAAGAAGGGGAACTTTGATTGAGATTTTCCGCAATCGTGGTCGTTTTATTCCTGGCTAATTTGAGAAAATCAATCAACCTGCCCTCGCGGAAACCTTGCATTGATCCGCTGAGTACATAGCAGGTATGAAGAGAATAGCTGAAACCATAAGGTGCCCTGGCGCGGAGAATTATTGAAGCCGTTGAAAAGATCAGTCGGCCGTGTTGAGCGAAGCAGTTATACGGCTAATGCGACGAAAGCTGGGGTGTTACGTGAATCATCGTTGCTGAACCGTAATGGTTTGCCTTAAAACGAGATTACCAAAAATCATTCACAACATTTTCAACATGATGATATTGATCACAATCTGTGAGATTCCCATGTTGATTGGATCATTTTTGTAGAATATAAAAATGCTTCATTTTTGCATTAGAAGTCACAATCTACCATCCTCTTTGGCGGTCGAGTAAAATTATTATTTCTGTCGGTATTCTATGCTAAAAGCATATAATGCTGCGTAATATCCCGCGAGCTGTTGGAAAGGCGTGTGCTAGATATAGTTAGGACACCAGCGATGAAGGCAATAGGGAATGAAAAAAGAAGGAAAGTGGGACACTCATATTTGGTTTAATATTATTCGTGCCACCCGGAAGTGATTTAGAAAATTCCTTAATACTGTAATGTCGGATCACTTTTAACTAACCCATTATGGTATTGTAATAAAAAGTTACACATTTAAATTATTTATTTTGTATGAAGAAGCAGCAAGAGAAAAGGAAGGCGATGACCAGGAGAGTTAGATAAATAAGTAGAATGTGAAACGTGCTCGTGTGAAAATGAACGATGACATTAATGAAAAACAAAAGAATATGGTGGTAGAGTATAAAGAAAGAGCAAGTAATCAGACGGTATTGGAAAATGTACCTAGAGGTGAGGAAATGATCAATAACAAGTAAGAGGGAGAAGATTGTGACATGGAAGGAAAGAAAGTTTAATCCATTCAGTTATTGGCACAAGGATCGATTTCTTAATTTAAAAGGTAATTTTCTTAACTCGCGTGAGATTTTACTCATAAAAAAACAATAAATTTCACAGTTTTCATGAGAAGAACTTTTTTCTGTCCGTGGGTCAATGCCATAATCCCTGGAGTACTTAGTGATGGAAAATTGTTGAAGGAACAATATAGAGGGAGAAAAGAGATAGGGTTGGATGAAGAATGGCAGAATGTATGCTTGGATAAGTGCAAATAATAGCGAAAGGAAAGTAACGTTTCAACGTGGCAAATAAAGAAAGAGCTCAAATTATTTAGGTTAAAAGAGAAAAAAAAAGTTTTATTATGCTCTGGATAGAAAATAGTAATTTTCATTATACTCTAGGTTTCCCCATAAAAAAAACAAAACAGAAGATACATAAAAATGTCTGCTTTTGATGACAAAAATGACAAAACAAATGCCTTGCAAACAAATCACAGTAATGAAAAACAAAAAGTTTTCAGCAAAGAAATGATGTATACGAAATACAAAAATAGGAAACATGACATCGTTCAGGGAAAGATGAGAAAAATTAATTTCTTAGATCACAATGTAAATAATAAAATTTTATAGTAGAATAAAAATTTAGGCTATAGACGTATATGCTCATTATAATATGCCCATTTTAATAATAATTAAATAGCGTCTCTTCAAAAATAAATAGAGAGGGAGAATTATTTCAATTGAAAACGGCAAGGAATTCCAGAGTTTGGAGCCAGAACGTTGGTTTAGTAACCAACCCCGAGATTTATTTCTCGGTGAAGGAAAGATATCACTTGATATTGTACCGATTAAAATACATTAAAATTCACCACTTTGAGGAGAGGAACATTTTTCTTCACTGGGTCAATGCCAAATTCCTCGGAGGTTTTGATACTCTGAAAAGTGGAATATTTTCTCAAAGAAAGTTGAGACGAACTCTTGAAGCCCTGCGATACTTTTAAAACTATGGAATCAAATCTTATTACATTGAAGGAAATCATTTAGTATGTATTCTTGAAATTCACTTCAATATGTATTTTTGAAAAGTGAGTTTCCAAGTTAAGTGCTTTATACGTAGCTCTTTGAGAAAGCAATCCAAATGCCACTTAGGACCAAAAAAAAGGGTGGTATTTGATCTCGTAGAATTTCCTTTCCACGAATTGGAGTGGGTCAGTAGGATACGAGAGTATATAACAGGGCTCACTCAAGGGAATGAGGCTATGTGTCCGTTAGGAAGGTTTAGGTCAGGCCTCAGGTTGAACGGAAGACTCAAAAGTGCTTCTCTCGTGGGACTTATGAAGCAAGTTTTTCTCTCAGCCCCTCCCTGTATTCCTAGAATGCCCCGGCCAAATATCCTCTGCACTCACCACCTTGTCCTTGTTCTCAACCTATTTTTTTATTTCCAGTTCGTCTAACACTTCCTTTTCTTTTTGTCTTTGTCAGAATACATTCAATTTGAAGCTATTTTTTTCAAATACTATCTTTGATATTTGTATTGCAAACATTTTTACCAAATATTACAAATTACTTTGATAAACTGAATTTGAGATGCGTTCGATATGCCATGCCATCGTTTTTTTTTATTTTAGCAGCTCCTTTTTTTATGTCTGCGATAGAAAATAACTCCGCATTTAATGAAAAATGTTTGATAAAAGCTGAAAATCATTATCAGTGTTTCATCGGCAATGTAATATCTATGTTTCCCAAGAAACTTAGGCCGCGATGAAATAGAATTCTTCCTTTTGACATTCCCGACAATATCATGCACTACACAGTAATTTTTCTACGAGTGAGAAAACTTTTGTAAACGTCATTTTTTCATTTTTATTTAACAAAAATCTAGTTGACTGATGGAAGACATCTAATAGGAGGTTCTATTCACTTCATCTATAGTTAGAAGCCATAACTGTTGGAATATAAAGATGAAATTAACGTTGTGGTAAGCTGAGCGTAAAATTCGAATGCGTTGTCGCCATTAGTGGAGTAGCATATTAAATGGAATTTCAACTTGACGCTAACGCGAATAACCAATGCTTGACTTTGAGGTAGGTAATAAATGTGTCAATCAGTATTTTAGCACATGAATGTCGGTAGTAATTGTTTTTTCTAAAATAATTCTGCCAATTGTGCAAGATTCGTATTTACTTTGAAAAAAAGGTGATTAAGTATTTACTTGAGACCAGGATTATGTCTCCATTATGGCAAATTAAGATGATGGTGTTACCAAGTTAAGTTAATGGTGTTACCGATATATCATTAATTTCTCTTTATTATTCTTGGGCACAACTGCCGCTTTATTGGCAGTTTAATTTGATTTACATATGACCTATGATATATAAATATATATATATATATATATATGTACACTAAATAATAACATATGATATATAAATTACACATTTTGACGCTGAAATGTGCTACCGTAATGTTAATGCAATAGCATCTCTTTAATTAACTTTTCTGCTCTCACATTTTACCCGAGTAATTATGTTCTATAATTTGAATAATATGACCTAGATATAGAGACGCCTAATTTATTTTTTTCACTTTGGTCAGTGATAAAATGCCTCGAGTGTTTCGGTTTTTTCAACAGACTTCCGAATGTCGTCAGAGCACATATCCGACATATTGTAATGAATTTTGCTGAGTTTCCAAGGTAAACTTCAGCTGTTTACCTCGTTTACGAACTTTTTCATGTGGCACTTAAACTTGAAAATTGATCAATCTACCTGAAAGAAAATAATAGAAATGACATGTAGTTGTCTTCCATTGTCCTTGGTGTGAATTGATACTATTAGATGGCTTGGTAAGATTAAGTTATGCTTGCCATAGTTAGAAAAGCTTCCGTGGCTTTAATTCAATCCAGAATTGCTTGGTTCTTCCCATGTTTCAGCATATTGGAGGACAACCGTTTCGCCAGCATTCCAGTTGGTATCGTCAGGTTCATATGCTGAAACTCGGGAAGAGCCCGAACAATTCTGACTTATCCTTCCTACTTTAGGTCACATATAGCTAGTACGCTAGGAGAAAACGGACATAGTGCAAATACATACGAAAGAGAATAGCGCTAGCTAAGGAGGCGTTTAGTAATATAAGGAAGCTGATAACAGGGACCTTGGGTAAGGATAAGAAGAAGAGGCTGGTGAAGAGCTTGATATGGAGCGTAGCATTGTATGGGGCAGAAACGTGGACCCTCAGAAAGGAGGACGAGAATAGACTGCAGGCATTCGATATGTGGGTGTGGAGAAGGATGGAAAAGGTGAGGTGGACGGAGAGCAAGACTAAGGAGGAAGTGCTTGAGATGGTGACCGAGGAAAGAAAACTTCTAAAATGAAATTTGAGATCAGCAGGGTAGGTGGCTATAGAATGTAAAAGGGGCGATGGGTTGCTCAAGAATGTGAAAGAGGAAATGATTTTGGCTAAGTGGGGAAGAGAAATAAGGAGAATAGGTTTCATGGACAGGATGAAGCATATTACATCGTATGCTGAGACGTAAAATGATATATTAGAGCAAAATAGGCCCATGAAAGTGTAGAAAACTGGGAGGAGATTCTCTCGCATTTAACAAAACCTACCTTTACCGGTAGAATACTTTAAAGAAATAGTTATCAGGCAATACTCCCTCTTCGCATAGGGCTCAAAATAAATCTGGGATCAAAGTAAATGCTAATGGATGCTAAAATCTACTCGTACCCTACCGATCCAAATCAACCATAAGAAAAATTATGAGAATGTAGTAGAGATTGTTAGTTTTGCCAACGTTCTCTAAATGGATCGCATAATTTAATTGGGATTCGTAATTTGTATTAAATACAATATTTTGAAAAATTTATTCTGAAGGCATTTATCTTTCAGTATTTGTTGTACGGAAGGTAATATTTTCTTTTTATGCTCTTCTATTGAAATTCAATGTGAATTATTTAATCTTTAGATAATATTTAACCAAAACCTTCTACTAAAAAATATGAATCATTAGAAAATATCAAAGCTTGCTAATTATCACCCGTAAATCACAATAATAGGTTCGTGGGGATGAGATAAGAAAGAAGAATTATGACGATATCAGAGGGACTGTTCGTTCGACCTGCTGCCATTCTAGGCTCTTCGACTATCAGCCACAGGGCAGCCACAGCCACAGCCATCGGGGCGGAAAACCAAGGACGTCAGAGATAAGGCCGACATCGTTTGAGAGAGAACGACCCGGTTCGTCGATTTGGAAATCTGATTCAACGACAACCGAACTCCCGCTCTTGATTCAGTCTCTCAGAACGATATCAAGGACTCTAAAAGAAAGGACCCATTACTAATCGTCCACAGACTTCTTTATTCAGGGTGATTTCGCACAAAACGATATCACATTAAGAATATGCTCTTTTTCTCCAATTACCACTCGCCGTCGATCGACAAATGTGAGTGTCCTACATATTTTACTGGTAACTCCGATATTCTTAATCTTTTTCGTATTTTCCTTTCAAATATATATGTAAATTTAGTTTTTTTAACGTTCTACAAAGTTATTCGATGCCCAACCGCCGTTGCTCTCTATTCATTCACAGGCCTTCTTGCAACTGCTTTTCTCTTAATGTCTTCTCTACGCCTTCTCTGCAGCTAAATCTGGGCCGTCCTGTTTTTCTACCTTGTGGATTCCACATTGAAATTTGCTTAGATAATCTCTCATTTGTTATGCATAGTATGTGACCATACCACACTAGCTGTTTTTTAAATGTCATTGACTATTGTGTGGGTGACTCCCGTTAAATTTCTAATTCTCTCATTCGTGATTCTTTCCCATCTGGATACACGCGTAGATCGTCTCCAGTCATCCATCTCCGCAACATTTACCATTTGTTTTGTTTTCTTCTTCATCTGCCGGATCTCATTGCCATATGTGATAATTTTACAATCAATTGAATTATATATTCTTTTTTATTAGCTTTGCTTATACTACGGTCCTATAAAATGCAATTCAACATGGTTATTGCCCTTTTTCCTTGTAAATTTATTCCTTTAAGTGGATCATCCAGGGTTCCATTTTGAGTCATTATAACACCCAAGTACTTGTATTTTTGGCAGTATTATATTTTTCATTTTCATCTTATAGCACTCTTCATGTACTCTTGTGCTCCTCCAATACCATTTATTCATAAATGATAAAATTAAGGTATGTATTTCATTAAGAATTTCGTTTAGAACAATTTTTTGAACTAGGAATTCTAAACCTAACAAGACTGTCGCGCTGTACAATGCGGACTTGGTGACTCTCTACATGTTTTCGGAAGACTGATGGGTAAATAGGTAAAAAAAAACAAATGGCATCGCAAATGAAACGGGAAAACAATCAAGAAATGCAGAGGTAAGAATGGGACTTAGATCAATATATCCTGCCAAACTGATCTACTGACATTTGATGATGATACGGAATTTCGTATGACCCCGGCAGATGGAAAGATAAAAACCCCATTCCCCGGATTCATACTCCCTTGTACTTTGATGAAATTGAGCTTAAGATGAGGTTGGCCTATCAAATCAACCCCAGAAGTGATCGCTGAGTGAGTGACTGGAGGGAAATTAGAGACGTTTATGGAGGGATTCTACAATTTCTCCGACAAGTTAAACGCAAATACACTTACTGAACCTGACGCTTGTCAATTGCATTACTGGATAATTCAGCGATAAACAATAAGCACTTTCATTTTTTCATTGTTTATTCATTTGCCTAATAGTGAATTAAATTTTGTTTATTTTTTGTTTGTTAGCATGTTTCCATCATTTGGGATTGGTTGACATAGTGATATAAAAAAATATGGGGGATTGTTAGCAGAGAGGACATCTTGCAAGAAGGTTGATTTGTACAAATTACATTGAATTGAACTATTCAGTTAGATACTGAATGCAGAAAAATAAAAAAAAACAAAGGGATATAAGGAATTCCATTTTAATCGCTTTGGAACGATAAACCTTTCAAAATCTAATATGTACCTCAATATTTCAAAAACAAATGGTACAATACTTGACAATTAAAGGTAAATAAAATGCGTTTATATGTATTTTTATAAAAAGAATAACTCGGCCAAAGAAATTGAAGAATGCGTTATGGGGCCACGTTAGACGTTTTTGGGGGTTAGAGGTTGGGATGATCTTACTTTATATTATGTAGAGGGGGAGCAGGGTGTCTGGAACCAATTTAAGAAATATTTTTTCCGTCTTGAAACATTGTATTGTTTAAAAATGTCCTGTGATTCTTCGCAACTTCATCAGCTGTAGTAGTACTGTTTCGCTCTTAATGTAAATGAATGAGGTACTCCAACGTTGCATAATTATACGATATCCAGTGCTCAAAGCTGTAAGATGGCTTCCATGGAAAGATAAAACTGCAGAAAGCGAATATTTAAGGAAGAGTAGATACAAATATCTAACATCTTACGTAACATTTGAACCACCCCCAAAGTGCAAGATTCTAATTTGAGTTTCTCATGCGCGGTTTGGAATCACCTCGTGCCATGGATTCACTGGTGGCTTCCATAGTACTTCATGGATTTAGATACAAAATGCCAAGAATCTAGTAAAAAAACCTTCAGTATCGAGGAAAAAATGTCATTTGTCGACACAGGGTGATCAAAATAAATCTGATTTAAAAAATCCGCTTAATAAAATATTTTGAATAGCCGACTTGTCAATCAGACTAATCTCCAACCGGCAGACGATGATAAGGCAAAAGTAGTTCACCTTGAGAATTTTTAATGCTGGGAATCGAGAGGTTCCATTCCCGAAATTGAAGATAAAGAGGTAATAAAAATTATATGCCTCATTATAGGTTGAGTCAAATGTATACACATTAATCTATCTGTCATTCTATATGCCTATCAATCATTTCATATCCAAACAATCTCTCGCCAGAGAGAGAAAAAATATAAATGTTGACCAAATCCTCTAATTGCTTAACTTAAACCTAATCGCTGAACAATCGCTGATGCCCGGAGTGCGATAGAGCTCACAAAATGAAATTAATTATGACGTTTAAAGTGTCCGAACTGGTTGCGCACCGACGTGAATGCCGCAAATCTTTCTATTTATTCCGCAAATTTTTAGTTTGAGATAGTTTAATCTCGTTATTAGCAAATAGAAAGGAGTTGGCAAATAAAGAAAGGACTAATTGATTGTTAGATAGATATGTGCAGTAACTTAAAAATATCCCAGGAATGGACAAGTTAAGGTAAGATATGTACAAAAACCTATCAATAAATTGGTTAGAACACCAAAACAAATGAAGAAATATTACGAGCCATTCTAAGCCTATCAATGAAGAGTAGAGTTATGTTTGAATGGGGAAAGCTCCAGACCCACCCAAAAATACAAAGCCGACCTACCCATTAAGGGGCACAAACACACATCCCTCATCAATGGATGGATGTCCCTCCGGGAGGGCGATGCGATTGACACCACCCGCCTCCGATCTCCATCCGGACGAGCGATGCGCCAGCAATCACGCCTCTCGCCGCCCTTAATTTCATTTGTACGCATTATCTGGCGATGATTCCGGGACCAGATTGCTTCCCGCCCCCATGGCAGAAGGTGCGCCGGCCGATTCAATTAACCGGTCGCTGCTGCCGACTCCGTCCCGGGTGATCTGATCCCTTTCCAAGGGGTGAAGAGAGGGAGGTCAGAGTTCGGCGAGATAGGCGATTAATGGGGCGCGCACGCGGCCGTCATCGGGAGGCGGTGAAATATCTCCAAAATCCGGGAAAAAGAACAGAATGGATGCGGAACAAATGAGGGTTCCTGCTGTCAACACGACCGGCGGTGGGGTCGCCACTGTCCTCCTACTATTGGGGCGAGGGAAAAGAAGAGGCGGCCTGTAATGGGGGAGCAGAGTGTGAAAATAATAAATCACGGGGGGATTACACGGAAATGGACATCATGCGGAGTGGCAACTGTAAAACAAACGCCATCCAAAATGCGATGAATTTGGGCATTATTTTGTAAAAATACATTCTGAAAAATCAAATCATATATATTATTTCTCAAAGGTGTCTTTTGTCACAACGCCATTACTCCCATAATTCTTCATCAAAATTAATAATTCAAGCATCATTTTAAAGCTTATGTTCCCCGCTATTGACGAAAAATAGATAAATGATTTAAAATTAAAGTTTTTGTCAAAAAATTTCAAATTGAAGCTTTTGTTAAAAAATGATCCAAAATTAACAGTGCCATCTTATGACAATATAATCAATAATATGTTGGATATGGTTACGTGCTTAAAAGACTGTAGGAGCCGCCATCTATTAACACATCGTTTAGTAAGATTGTTTACATTCTACATGCAATCAGTGTGACCGTTTACCGTTTACGTTTACGTCATGTATATTTAACACAAACATAAATAACATATAATTGTCCATGGGAAGAAACAGGTAGAAGAACAGGAAGAATGAAGGAATATACAGGAAGAAGCTGCATTCTGTGCGAAATATTTGACAGGTAGAAGAACAGGAAGAAAGAAGGAAGAAACAGGAAGAAGCTGCATACTGTGCAAAATATTCGACAGGTAGAAGAACAGGAAGAAAGAAGGAAGAAACAGGAAGAAGCCGCATACTGTGCAAAATATTCGCACGGGTCAGCTAGTATATTTTATTATTCATTATACTGTATTCTACGGGTAAATATAGGTTTTACTGAACTTCAGAGAATATCGTTCCGGTTTTTTACACATTCAGGGGCCTATTTTCCTCTATTATATCCTTTTTTCGCCTCTGCATACGATCAACCCTTCTTCATCCCGTTCATGAAACCGATTCTCTTTCTTCCCCTTCCCCGCTTGACCAACATCCTTCCCTCTATCACACTCTTCAACAACCCATCACCCTTTATTACATCCTTCAACCATCTACCCTGCCTATCCCGGATTTTATTCAGAAGCTTTCTATCGCCCACCATCTCAAGCACATCCATAGTCTTCCTCACCGTCCACCTCTCCTTCTCCACCTCTTCCCAACAGTCCCCGTCATCGCCTTGCTTCTATTACCAAACGCCTTCTTAGCTGGCGCTATTCTATTCCGTATGTCTTCGCTACTATGTCTGTTATATACTCTACCTGTAAGGTCTCAACCGTCTTTCTGTTTCTCCATATTCTTCATGGTTACTTTTGGGAGTAAAGTAATTAAAATACAGAAAATGTAACTTCGTAGTAGGTACCCATAAAACTAAACTAGAAACATAGCCATGATAAAATATAACAACAATAGTAATATCCACACTTTAAGGTTTTTAAAGTGAGGATATTACTATTGTTGTTATATTTTATCATGGATATATCGCATTTCCACCGAGTTAAGCCTGAAACGATTTCATACATTAGAAACATAGCTCAATAGCTTATAAAGTAAAAGAACTTCCGTGTATAATGTGCGAAAAAATCTTAAATGTGCCTCTGCCAGGACTTGTGACCATGCGGTACTTTTGATACCCTCCGATTCTTTCCGATAGAACCTTTATTCATATTAAAAAAATGTATTTTAATTAATAATTTAATATTCTGGTCCAACGATATACGTGGGCTTAAAACGATAAAAATCGAAAAAATCTGTGAGCATTAATTAGCCGATTGGAGAGTGCATCAGTTGCTTCGGCATATCGATTGTCACGACTTAATGTTATCTCAAACGAATGAAGGGGGGGAGGAAAAGGATAAGCTTTTCTGATGAGATGATAAGAGGCAAGGTAACCTGAGCCGAGGAAAACAAAGCAGCGAGGAAATGGTTCTGGCGAGAGAGCTAAAGAGTTCAAAAATCCTAGACCTCCGTCCGAATTCATCGAGGACACTCATTTCCATATCTCCGCGTTTCCAACTTCGCGGGGAAGAAAAAAATAACACAAAATCTCGTAACTTCTTGGTTTTGAACGATTTACCTCAGCCTCCTGCGGGTTTTTCTCAAAATTCCTGCCATTTTGCGCTTAGTTTAATTGAATCACTGCGCCATTTTGGGTCGTTTGTGGTATAGAAACCCTTACATAAATACAGAGACCAACAAAACCCACGCCAAATTAAATCAATTGCGTAAATAGACGTGAAGTTTTACACGTGACTAAAAAAGCAACCCATTGATTTCGTGCAAGGTACTCACAAGAATACAATCGTCACGGGCCAATTGCGCTGTCTTTTCCCATTCTTACCTGGGAATGCCGATGAATGAGTGTAAATGAACTAATGGGTTAAATAACATTGGCCTATATCCACGTATTGCCCCATAGCAACCTTACACCCTACACCTTGTTACATGGTTGGTGTTGTAACAACAAACCTTAGAAAGGAACTAAGAAGAAATAATTACTATGGGAACAAAGGCATTACCTGGTGGTGCCTGTAAAAGTTCATGGAACTGTTCTATGCCACTGAAGTCCTGTAAGGAATGCGGAAACAATTAATTCTTGAGCCTATCGTTTCGGCGGCAAATCTCTTTTAGTCCATGATTTATTAATGACCTAATCCATCAGTGCTTTCAATATTCAGTCTGAAAGATATTGGATAAAAGATAAACTATAACAAGGAGGGTATGAGATATCCCAGAAGTAGTATGGTGAGACAGGTTATAAAAGTGTGATGACATCAAAATAAGTGTTCGGGACAGTTAATACATATGGGTAGTGCTTAGGACGAAAATGGTTTAATAGTAAGGATATATAGTAAAGAAAATCGTAGATAAAAGAAAAATAAGTGTGCGGGACAGTTAATACATACTGGTAGTGCTCAGGATGAAAATGTTTTAATAGTAAGGATATATAGTAAAGAAAATCGTAGATAAAAGAAAAATAAGTGTGCGGGACAGTTAATACATACTGGTAGTGCTTAGGATGAAAATGGTTTAATAGTAAGGATATATAGTAAAGAAAATCGTAGATAAAAGAAAAATAAGTGTGCGGGACAGTTAATACATACTGATAGTGCTTAGGATGAAAATGGTTTAATAGTAAGGATATATAGTAAAGAAAATCGTAGATAAAAGAAAAATAAGTGTGCGGGACAGTTAATACATACTGGTAGTGCTCAGGATGAAAATGGTTTAATAGTAAGGATATATAGTAAAGAAAATCGTAGATAAAAGAAAAATAAGTGTGCGGGACAGTTAATACATACTGGTAGTGCTTAGGATGAAAATGGTTAAATAGTAAGGATATATAGTAAAGAAAATCGTAGATAAAAGAAAAATAAGTGTGCGGGACAGTTAATACATACTGATAGTGCTTAGGATGAAAATGGTTTAATAGTAAGGATATATAGTAAAGAAAATCGTAGATAAAAGAAAAATAAGTGTGCGGGACAGTTAATACATACTGGTAGTGCTCAGGATGAAAATGGTTTAATAGTAAGGATATATAGTAAAGAAAATCGTAGATAAAAGAAAAATAAGTGTGCGGGACAGTTAATACATACTGGTAGTGCTTAGGATGAAAATGGTTTAATAGTAAGGATATATAGTAAAGAATATCGTAGATAAAAGAAAAATAAGTGTGCGGGACAGTTAATACATACTGATAGTGCTTAGGATGAAAATGGTTTAATAGTAAGGATATATAGTAAAGAATATCGTAGATTAAAGAGAACACGCGAAAAATAGGGAATAAATTAGGGCTACTGTGGGCAAGGGCATATACAAGAGACAGGGCCTGGAATGAAATATACGCAGCGAATAACGTGCGGTAATTCTATTATATTGATGACGTTAACGTTAGGTATTTGTGAGTTCCCACTTAAAGTTTATGATAAGGTATGTATATTATTAAACTTTTGTTGTTAAAGTGATGCAAAAATCGACGACTTATTATGAGATTTCAACTCAAATTTTAGTCGAAAACAAAATTTGAACGAAATTCAAACACAAAAATTAAAATTGTTTTAGACGTCTCTATTAAAAATCCTTCAGCTATCCTATTCAAAAAAATTCAAACGTATGCCACGAATGACAACGGTTTAAAATGAAAATATTGTACAATTTCCACCAAGTCTGATGCTTTCCATCTGAAAGTAATCTATATCAAATGAATCTTTTTGGGCCCCATAGGGCACTGGGGCCTTTCCAATGACGAATTCTGGGCCAATCTTTCTGGGTCGTATAATTTGCCAAATATCGTTCGGATCCGTTTCCGATTTTTCAAGTCAGTGGCGTTCAAACAAGCATAATTTTATGTATTTAGATATGTAATTTATTGTATTGGCATGCCATCTAAAATGCGTGGATATGTGTCATAAAAGTTTAAATTTGAAAGAAGTCCCCGCCACGAAGTGAATTGGGGTAGGGCCCGATTGAGTCGAGCCAATCTATCGAAGGGACACTGAGAAGAAATACGAAAAAAAAACATTATGCGCCTTCAACCCTTTCGGGAGCCAGGTCTTCGCGTGCGGCAGAGACCGAATCGAACGCTCGAACAGAAATGAGTGGCATTTTGGAGGGCGACCATTAGAGGTCGTAACGGAGATTTGGGACCGGGAGATACGGCAGTGAGGCGCAGGGAAGGGATGCAGACATAGGGAGAGAGAAGGAGAGAGGGAGCGAGGAAGGGGTGAGGTCAGGACGACGAGACGACGTAAAAATATCAGTTCCCTTCGATTTTACTCGTAGGCTGCGAGGGAAGGGTATCCGCATTCCCGACATTTTTCGAACATTTAGGAATTGAGATCGAGAAATCATGTTTTTCACAAGTTTTTACACGACCCTGTTCTTTTCACCTGTTGCTTTTACATCAATAATTACATATAGAAGTAGAAAATACAAAATAATAGTGTAAACAATGAAAAAATTACAGAAATAATTGCCAGAACACAAAAAAATTATACAAATTTTTAAATCCTGATACCTAAGGAAAACAATTGTGATACAGTTTTGCAGGTCCTGCTTGCATTCGTAACTAAGCGTATAGTCACCGAGGTTATTTTTTCAGAACCGTTAAATATCTTCCATTTTGAAGGAGTTTTAAAAATATCGTGCGAAAAAAATGAGCCACGTTAAAGACTTGTACATATATATTTTTTAATTAAAAATAAATTGAGTCATATAAAAGTAATTAGTAACACCAATAATAATGAAATATTCAATTCATACTTCCTTCGGCTGCTAAGATGAAAACGTATAATTGGAAAATATTCTCCATAATGACTACGGAACTATTTCGCTCAAACTACCTTAAGGATCACAATCGTAAGTAAATATAGGCTTCTAAGAAGTCGCAACTTGCTAGGTTTAATTCTTGAACATCAGCTATGCCATGGTTAGTTAATGTTGGACAATTTTTCACCTCTGCCGGAAACTGTTATTAAATTGGTATAGATTATCATATTCACATTTTAAAATACAATTTTTACGTATTTTTTACCATTTTCGGCGTAATTTCTCTCATCATCATTTTCAATCATCAACGTTTTTGGAAAATTCATACAGACGTAGCTATTTACGGCGTAAAAATGATCATCTAGATCCGAAATGGAAACACCCGGAGAGAAAAATATAGTATTACTAGCTGTGTCAGGCATGCGTTACAATACCTTTTTATCGTTCTAAGTAGGCAAACACATACAAATCAGGTACATTTAAATGTACAAGATAAATGAAATATAATGATTTTTGTGTAGTACAAAAATGTGAAAAAATGTATTCAGATGCTTTGGGATGCACAATATTTTTGATCTTACCGCCCTCTTCAAAAAACGAATAAATTTTTCGGCAGTCCTACTCGAGAGCAAGTCCCTAAATGAATATAAAGAACCTATTCCAGTGGATTCCTCGTACCAACACAGGAATTCGTAATGCACAAATGATGGTATGAGTTTCAATTCCACGCCTATGCTTCGGTTTCCAAGTAAATGAAATATTCTATTGTTGAAGTAGTGCAAATATTTAAGGTTTTCGAGGTTAAAAATTCATTTTTTTGAAAAAAACGAAGCGTTTACGAAATTTAAATGCAAAAATTCAGAAAAAAAGCGAACATAGAGACCACTGCACCAAATAAATTTAAATTTAAACACTAACACAAACTGTCTCACTGATACGATTCTGATGCACGTGATTGAGCTACTCGTAAACAAACTGCTTCGTTGCTTGCTTGTCGTTCCTCGCATGTTTTATAATCTCGCGTACCAACACTCATTTGTTGAAATGACATTTGCTCCACCTATTGTTCAATGGATTTAATAATTCAGAATCCTTTGCAGTCGCGCGCGCAACATCTCACCAGTTTCATCGTAATCTGATGAAACGCATAGAAGACGAACAAATAAACATTCATTTTTATGTATTAAATTATTGGGTTCCATTAGAGGATATTTAACCAATTTTCCAATCGCCTTTTCTCAGTTTTTGGGGAACGAGAAATCGAGAAAATTCCCTGAAATGGGCGTGAAAAGAACTCCCATGCGGAAAAGAACTAGGTGGTTGCGAAAGCATCGTGGAGGTCCGTTTGAGACACTCTAATCCTCCGCCGAACCAGAAAAATAAATGACCCCATTTTCTCTTGACCCACGTAACACTTTTTTTGATGCCGAGAAATCCCCTCCTCTCTCGTATTTTATTTTCCTTAGCTAGCTTCCCCGCTGCTCGGAAGCAGATCAAAGCAAACTCACGTCCACCGGACCGAAGCAGCAATACTGTCTGCGGATGATTGCCCGGCTTATCGCTCGTATTGTTTTTGCTCGCGAACGCGCACACTTGCCGTTTTTTTTTGGGTGGGCTCACAGGCTTGCTCTAATTCCACTGTGCTTATAGTCCCTACCTAATGCAGCCTGTGTTTGACCGGGATAAACCGGAGTTTCGTAAATCCTTCCGCTTTGAGAAGAAAAAAGTCACTGGCTTTCGTATCCACTTCATAAATATTCCAGAGTTACAAGCTCGCTCTTGGCACTTTTCGTGTACGTGAATTTATGTGCAAAAAAGAGTTAAATCCAAGTGGCCATCTACGCGTTCTGGTCTGGACAGCTGAGTGATATCCTTTTTAAGTTTTGAGGTTGAACATTAGAAGCACACTTGTTCCTCAACTATTCAAGCGTACTTTCAAAATTCTCTTATTTACAAAATATTGATGCGGAAATTCATCTCATAATGCTGAGGCATTTGGAACAAAAGATTCATCTCATAATGCTGGGGCATTATGAGATGAATATTTTTTAGAATATTTTATCTGTAATATTCCTTTCCCTTAACCCATTGATGTATGTACTATTTCTTTCATTTTTTATTCACAAATACGTAATGGAGCAGGTGAATTTATAGGTTCCAAAGATTGGCACTCTGAAAATAAATTCACAAATACCATTTCGGATAAGGGGATTAGGCAGGTTCCGAAGATTAGCCTCTGAAAATTCTTTGGGAGGGAATTGCACAAGAATTCAATCATTTAGTACATTTTATAATCAAGGCTAAGTTTAAAATATTCTATCGATACCAACAGTGAAAATCTTTTCAAATTCGGATGCAGTTTAAATTCTTTTTTCTCACAATGACGGTTAATTCACAGTCATTGTTTTTTTGTATTATGATCATCACATTTTCTTGATTGTGATTCTTATTTCCACGGCGTTTACGTGAAGAATCCTGAATGACAGACATGGCGCCGCATTATAGGTAGTACTTGAAAGTGTATTTTTTGCACCTCTGGTTGAGTTTACGAATAAGAAATTTTTCTATAATTATTTTATTCTGAAAGTTTCTTAAGAAACGTCAGCCGTTACATCGCAGAATATGTTACATTAAAAGTAATCCACCTAACGTTACATTGACGAAAAGTGCAAAAATTTTTATAGATGTGTATTTCATCATGCATTTCTTTCTTTCGAATTTCATTTATTTCATTTTATTGAATAAAATTGTCAGAATAGGTGTGTGAAGGATGTACCAAGGGGCGATGGGTTGCTTAAACAATGTGACAGAGGGAAGGATGATGGGCAAGCGGGGAAGGGGAAGAAAGAGAATAGACTTCATGGACAGGGTGAAGGATTGGATATTTGGGGAGGCTAAGGTCATTAGCGCCATAGGGGAAGGTAAGGGAGGAAGGATGGATAGAAATCCGGCGTCGGCATTTGCCTGCTCTTCACGAAAGGCGCCAGGGAGATCACGGTTTAACGTCTTACCCAACAGACGGAGTACTGAACTTAAGCGCCCTCCACAAGAAACTCAAGTAGGGATCGGGTTTCCTCTGAAAACTCCCTCCTCCGCAGGGATTTGAACCCTGGCCGTCCATATGGTTAGCCAGTACTCTAGCCATCACACCAATCCGATCCCCCATGGATAGGATGAAGAAGGGTACATCGTATGCTCATGCGAAAAATGATATACTATAGTGAGATAAGCCCCTGAAAGTGTAGAAAACCAGGAGAATATTCTCTGAGATTCAACAAAACCTACCTTTACCGGTAGAAATATTAACAACAATTTCATTGCTCGCCCTCTGTTTCGATAGTTCCTTTGACTTCATAGCCTGTGTCGTCCACTTTTTCCATTCTTGGGAGGGGGGGTATGAAGAATGGAAAATGATCCGTTGCGAGTGCATATACGTCCCACTGAGGGGGCCGTCAGTTACTCCCAGTCAACTGAGCCTCTTTTTTTGAAACGGTTCCGAACGAAATCCGAATGGAAAGTGAGAGTGGAATATCGTGTCAGAGACTCGCCTTAATGGGATCTCGGAGCTACAAGTCCCGTTGTCTCCTCCTCTAGTCGAAAGTCTTCCCCTCTCCCCCTCCACACTCGCCACCTTTCTCGGCCTACCGGTCGTGTCAACGCTTTGAATCCTTCGTCCATAAACCACGTGCATCCTCCGTAGGATTTATTTACGATATTCTCCCTTCCTTTTTACGGCCCCTTCCTCACCTTATCCACTCCCCACTCGCTTCAATGCTTTTTCGGGAAGGGTAGAGAAAGGATGGGAACCGTAAAAAATGAAAACGCCCGTGTGTCGTTCGTTCATGACAAAGACTTTCGATCCCCTGGCTTCTTAGGCAACACGCATATTCAGATATGTCAAGGGTGTTGCATCGTATAATATTCAAGGATGACGACGAATGAATGAACAAATTCGGTAAGGGTTTATTTAACATTTCGCGACCCCGCGTTCTTCCGCAAGGGCGTGTAACAGGGGGTGTTAGGATACGAGAGATGAAAAATGGATGCAATAGATTAAACGATCTGAAAGAAGGAAAGGACGGGGAGAGAGTGAATCTGGTATACAAATACAGGAAGTCCTCGATTTACGTCGGAGATGCGTGTTGAAGAAGAGCGACGTAAGTGGAAACAATGGAAAACGGATCCAGATATGCGTGACCACCTAAATCCCGCGATAAATCAAGGCGTTAATTTCAAATTTCGTTTTTTGCTAGTATCCAGGAAAAGACAGCTATTTCAGATAGGATTACTATGTCTTAACCATCAAAAAACACAAGAATATGCACAGACGGTCTATTTCATTAGCATTAAAGAGGGCAAAATTGATTCCGCGTGATCCGCCAGCCTCCAATGCCAAACAAAACCGGCCTCCCTCTCCCTCTCTCTCTCTCTCTGTGCATTTATTCACTCGCATTTTCTCATACCTTTTAACCATGCAACACACTCTACATAGCTGAAGGAGAGGTGTTGAATTAAGAGCGAGGGGGAGCGGAAGTATTTTCCTGAATCACAAAACCCTCCATGAAAACCAGCCGTCGTCAATTCGCTCATGTTGGACGAACACTTCTTGGGTATGCTACAGACACTTAGGGGCCCTGTGCGGACAACACAAATAAGTAAAGCAAAACAAAAACACAACGGAAAGCCACATAATTCATTGAAACCTGTTAAAAGGACAGTAAATCCTCGATTTGCGTCGGAGATGCGCGTTGAAGAAGAGCGACGTAAGTCGAAACAACGTAAAACGGATCCAGATATTCGTGACCACTTTGATCCCGCGATAAATCAAGGCGTTAATTTAAAAATTCGTTTTTTACCTTTACCCAGCACAAAATAGCTATTTCAGATAGGACGATTGGGTCTCAGTTATAAAAAATTGCATGCATATGCACATCAAGTCTATTTTATTAGCATTAAAGACACAACGACACATGGCAGTATGGACGTAATATCGAATCAGACGTATATCGATACGATGCATACCTAGGACTTTATGTAGTGTTTTTCAGCTTTTAGAGGGATTGGATTGGGAACCGCTTGTGACTCGGAGGCTACGTGCTAGGTTTTATTTGAAAAATCAGAACTGGCGTGTATCAGAGAGGCACAGATTATATCACTTTGTATTATATATATTTGGTATCACACTACATTCCTAGGTCCAACAGAAGCGATGAAATAAGAGGGATATCTTGCCAAACAGATAGGTACATAAATTCGTCCTTTACACGCATTACAAGTGATCATCATAAAAGCTGAGCGCAGTTCAATACAATCACCATAATCCACGTCACCCTTTCACCTCCCAAAACCTTATCTCTTACATATTCACACGGTTGGTATCCTAGAACCCCCTTCTACACGCTCATGCAGCAGCTCGCAAGGAAGCATGTAGATATAATGGTAAACAAAAATTATCATTGCTTAAATAGAGCAAAAGTCAACAACTTTGGAGATTTAAGCTCAAGTTCTAGTAATCCAAAATTGGTGCGAAAAAATAGCAGTTAGAACTAAGCCTTAACCCTTTGAGTGCGGAATGATGTGATATCACGTCATGGTTGTCTTTACGCTGGTTCTGATGACGTGACATCACGTCAAGGCTACCTTGAGTGTTCCAGCTTACACTAGGGGGCCTTAAAAATAATTGAAAGTTAATGTTTGAAAAAAATTATATTGAACGATCTTCATAATATACAGATGGGAAATTGATGACGTTGAGTCCATTAGGTATTAAATTGTAGCAATGACTCTGGAACAGTAACAATTAGCGAAGATATATTCGGGATACATGCTTTCAAGCTTCCATAATGCATGGATTTCTCAAAAAGAACCTAGAGAAATGCCTTGTGCTTATTAAAGAGCGTTGTCATTTTTCACTCTACAGGCCTCAACAGACCGGCAGTTCTGAAACACGAGATTCGATGAAGTGAGAGTATATGGAAGAGAAATGGAAATAGGGACAGGGCGAAAAGTAAATCATACATTAACGACGTGTGAAAATGTTACGCTGTTTTTGTGTGATCAAAATTGGTGCGTGGAAAGGATAAATTGTTTTACCGACCACTCTATATAATCTAACGTCTAATATACAGTTTTTCAGTTGATATTATTCGAGTCGGGATTAGATCAACATTCCTCGGATCGTCGTTTAACTAATGCGATATAAATTTATAAAGTATGGTTGGAGACTCCAAAACTTACCATTCATCATTGGTTGTTCAATATTAATATTGGTTGACTGCAGCCCTCCACCCTTCCCTAGCTAACGCTAGTTTCCTTACCTCCTGGTATTTTTTCCTATGTACTTTCCTCTGCATTTGGTCCATGACCTTGTTCCTGGGTAGAGTATAGAGGGGAAAGTCCTCTGGAGATTCAATTATGTTCTTTACAGACCCATTGTGTCTCAATGTGTGTCCAATCCACCTTGTTCTTCATTTCTGTATCGTGTTTCATACGGTTCTTTCCTCTTCTAATCTTCTGTAATTTTCATAATTTTTTTTGTTTTGTGCGTCCATTTTATCTTCAGCATCCTCCTCCAGTACCAGGTTTCTAGTGCTTCTAGTGTTTTCTGATCAGCTATCCCAACTGTCCATGCCTCTGTTTCATAGACATCCTCGCTCCACATGAAACTTAGTCAAAGACACCAAACCTAGTCATACTATTTACTGCATTACTCTACCTATTACAGTAAGTCCTCGGTATGCGTTCTTTCGATTTAAGTCTCATTTGATGTTACGTCCATGCTACCAAGTTTCGTCGGAAAATTTTTCCCTGTTTAATTCTAATAAAATAGACTTTATGTGCATATGCATGAGATTTTTTATAACTGAGACATAATCGTCCTATCTGAAATAGCTATTTTTTGCTGGGTAAAGGTAAAAAACGAATTTTGAAATTGACGCCTTATCGCCTTGATTTATCGCGAGATTAAAGTGGCCACCAATATCTGGATCCGTTTCACGTTGTTTGGACTTACGTCGCTCTTCTTCTACGCGCATCTCCGACGCAAATCGAGGACTTACTGTACCTTTTGAGGGGTTGCCGGGACCTATTGAGGAGTGGGTTGTACTCACACATTTGACCAAAATTGGTCCGTTTTGACCCTCCATTGGGTCCGGTGATCCTCACTCCAATGACGTAAGTCGGCAGACCGCACGACGGCAACCCGTAAAGCGAATCAGAGGGATACCTAATCCCAAATATTTGGGCAACAGGCTCTCTCGGTACGCAGAGATGTGCGGTAGGCTCAAGCGAAAGCGGAGCTGACGGTTACTCGTCTCAGTTGTTTGGGGGAACCAAACTAAAACGAGCACTTCGGAGAGGCGGAGGCCCTTGAGGTCCTTTTGACCTCAATCCGCCTCATTGGTGTCGGTCTCGAAGGGGCAGTGGTTTCGCTAACCTTCCCTACCCATCCTTTCCTTCCACCTCTTCCATATACTCGGTAATAAGCGAGAGCTTCAGACCGGGAGTGGAAGTTGTAATCCTGCGGCGTGAGCCGAACCGCTTGTACCTTTAGCAGGTTTCAATGAATTATGCGGCTTCCCGTTGTGTTTTTGTTTTGCTTTACTTATTTGTGTTGTCTGCACAGGGCCCCCAAGTTCCTGTAGCATACCCGAGAACTGTTCGCCCAACATTAGCGACTTGACGACGGCTGGTTTTCATGGAGGGTTTTGTGATTCAGGAAAATACTTTCGCTCCCCCTCGCTCTTAATTCAACACCTCTCCTTCAGCTATGTAGAGTGTGTTGCATGGTTAAAAGGTATGAGAATATGCGAGTGAATAAATTTACGGAGAGAGAGAGAGGGAGGCCGGTTTTGTTTGGCATGGGAGGCTGGCGGATCACGCGGAATCAAAAGGATGTTCTTCCGGGGATCGTTCAAAACGCCACGTCGCTGGCAGACGTGGAAGCGTGCTGTCCAGGATGAGAGCGTCGTGTCTATCCCTCATTAACGCCTCGTCGACGTCGCTAACGATCGTCCCGGAGGCGGCTGTTGGCACGACACACCGTCATCACCAGGGTATTCGCTCCTATTCCGAGGTGTATACGAGGTGCATCACAATTATTATCACCGCTGGATGTCATTCATGAAAAATCGCTGAATGCCAGGATTGCGGCCTTTTTTTAAAAAAAAAGAATAGTGTGAAAAGGAATAAATTCGTTTTCATACAACTAAAGGATATACTTAGTACCACGCATCTCGGTGCTTAAACTCATCATCACCAGATAAAATGAACCTGTGAATGTATAAATTAAGTACTGTATATTCCATATCATAACATTAACCGTCCCATCAGACGTACTGCTTTGTCTCGGTTAATACTTTTTAATGTAAAAATATTCATTGTATTTTATGTGTCCAACTTATTGTATGAAAATGAAAAGATACAATTATTATTGTTTTTTATCCCCATTGATGAACATAAGCTGTATAGAAGTGAAGACAGTTAATATTAGTAAAAGAGCGTCAATATAGTATAAGCATGGAGGTAAGGCTACTACATCGTTCATACGAAAGATATGTTTATGAAAATGTATCCTGTATGGTGTTCATAGCATAAAAACTATTTACCAAACACTGACAACTAATTAAAACTAATTAAAGTTATTTTGGTGTGCGTATGGATATTCTTGACGTAAGAAAAATACTTACCCATGGCTAATAAGACGCCAGCTAACTTAACTCAGATTTTTTATTCTGAAAAATATCTCCTTCGGACTGACAAATTTACAGTAACCTTTTTGAGAATAGTTAATCCTCGGTGAACGGAATGATTTTTTAAGGAAAAATTTTTATCTTTCCCTTTTTTTTAGTTTTTATCTCCCATTCGTTAATTTGCACTCTGGTGGTGCCGAGGTGACGTCCTTGCCTGCCTGCGGGTCCAAATCTCGCTTGGGGGAGGTTTTTTCCGCCCAATGCATGGTCATGTGTGTGTATTAGCCCATTTATTCGGTGTAAAAATACACTTAAAGCTTTTACTTACAGTCTGCCTAATCCTCTTTCAGTAAAATAGGTCGCAAAAAAGTGTAAATCGTAAGATTTTTGCCTGTCTTTTATTGATTTTTTCACAAATAAGAATAACGTTGAAGTTCACGCATTTCTAACTGATACAAAAGGACATCCTGTAACTCTGAATCAATCAAAGTTATCAATGCAACATGATGAAATATTTCAATCTGTTGCAGCGATGTGATCATCTTGATATATTTTCAATGCGTGGCAAAAAATAAAAAGAAAGATTTCATTACGCTGGTATCATGGAAATTGAAAGAAAAGACTGGAAACTCTTCCAACTTTTTATTTGACCCCTTGCCCATTAAAACTTCTTTAAAATTTTGGCAAGGTCAGCGACTCATCAAACTTGGTATTTGCCTCCATATTTTCTTTTATATTCACTCACTCTGGATTCGTTTGTGAATCTTTCTAACCTATTCAAGTGTCAGAGAACTCTTGGCCAACCCGGTATTTTCTATATTTCTGAAACCACTGCCTCGATGTGTTTTTTATAGTTCTTTTGCGTTTTCCTTTGTGATTACATCTTTTAAAATATTCATCATGATCTTACTCCCCTCAATCTCTGAGTGAAAAGTTCCCCTTCTTCTCCCTGCGGGCTTTTATCGGACGTGAATGTTTTATACCTCCACCAATGTTATGAAGTTTGATGTTCCATTCGGTTTGCTACATTTGATAAATAAGATATGAAAGTTTCATATTGATATACAAAGGGAATTTTTAAAAGCCTCCGGTGATAAAAACAGGAAGAACACAGTGGAATGAAACTAGCCAATTATTGGCAAAGACTTTGTTCTCGTATTATGTAATAGTAATAATTTGGATTATAAGCACAACTATATTTTCACCCCTAAAAATTAGATGCCAACGCTTAACGTTTTTTGTATTTTTTCGAATTATATTATATCAATGGACTTGACAAGTGACTTCACGCGAGTTTTTCTTGCAATGAATATTGGTGAGTAAGGAAAGCTGCTGTCTAACTCCAATCTTTACGACTAAATGGTCTTAATTTATGTTGGGTGGCGAGAGGGGTGAAAGAGGAGGTATTGGATGTGGTTGGAAAGGAGAGGAAGCAGTTGGCGGAGGTTTAGAGGAGGCAGAAGAGATGGATACAGGACGTTATAAAAAAGAGGGAATATCGAAGAGGGTGATAGAGGCTAGAACACTGGAGATGCGTGGAAAAGGAAGGAAGAGCGTAGGAGTTCTGTACGAAATAAAGAGGAAGATGATTTGAGGAATTTTAGAAGGATCGAATGGCGGATCACAATAGGATGGAAAATAGTACGAGATTTCAGAATTAAGACCTCCCAATCGTCTGATAGAATACTCAAATGAATTAATAACGAGTGACCTTGTGTCCATTTTCCTCCCCATTACACGTCTTACCTCGATTGCGACGTCTAAAATCCCTACTCTCCTTCCTCACATCTCTCCCGACATTCACGTCTTTCCTGTCTTCAATGAATCATTTCCCCTCATTAAATCCTCTAACCTATTATTTTTCCTCCCTCAAACTAGGAGAAACTTTTGGAAATTAATATTAATAAGCGTGTCAAACAATTGCATATCTGTAAATATTGCAGTGAATAACTCGGAATAAGAACTACGGAACTTTACAATAAGGGCTGTATAAAACTGGAAAGGTTTTCCTATGTAATTAAATCTTTTAAAAATGAAAAACAGGATACGTGTAGTACAAAATGTATGTAAAGGCAGAATTTCAACAAGTTTTGTTTATTTTTTCAGAATAAATTATTCGTTTGTGTTTCCGTGTATTTCCTCATTGATTCAATCAAAATATGTAATCTTATATTGGGATCATACTAATACTGAATATTGCGATCAATTATTGCGTTAAATTTATCATTATTATATTTTTCCATATCCTTGCGTATATCATTCGCTTCAACCGCATGTATGCATAGATTAATACGCTAGTTTGTTGTCTTAAGAATCACGGAGTTTCTTTCACGTTGTCGGTATCGTTATTCATAAATCAAAGTATTTATAAGGATGATTGTCGCAGTTACAATCCTTAAGACTCACTCCAGCAAGTAACGCTAGTGATATAAAGCACATGAAAATATTTGGAGAATGACGATAGTGTCTCCGCCCATGTGAGCGTAACTTAAAAATATCGATAGCGTTAGAACACGCACCATGGAGAACCACTATTGCGTCCCTTATATCCCTCCTCTTCAAAGTCACTCGCACCAAAGTCTATCATGACTTTCTCGGTCCTCCTTTTCCTCTCATATCATTCGAAATCCAAATCTGTGAGACCAAGTAAATTGAGGTGCATGCATAAAAATTTTTTCTTGAAAAAATACTTGCCACTGTGTTGAAACTTGAGTGAAGATTATGAAATATATGCGTTCATGTGGAGTCAAATGTATGGCAATATCGTAGCGTCAAAAAGAATATAACATAAACACCGAGAATGCCAGCGGCGTCTTGTGACATCATTTACCCGTACCCAAGGCAGTAGTCCTCAAGGAAATGTAAGCTCTAATTCAGCTTTGGCGACGAGAATGATACGGGAATACGATTAAATGGCGTCACGACCCGTTCGAGGGCTGCCACTTTGAAATATCTCTTGAAGCCGATATGAATAAAACAAATGACGCCCATGTGAACTTCTAACATATGTTTTCGTGTCATGGATGTCATTTAGTTTCAGCAATTAATCTCAGGAAAAATCACCCGAACACCCCAAAGGTAAAATAATAATAATGAAATGCTTCTTTATTGGGGCGAGATTGAGAACAAGGCAGTCCCATCTTCCATCTAACCCCTCGTCAGAATAATACATGAAATAAGTGTAAAGATAGATGTATACATTCGTGGGAAAAACGTAAGGAAATAAGAAGATGATATCCTTGACGAAAAAACCCCCTGCGGGAAAACATTCACACATGAAGGGGAGTGTGATAAACTTGCGATAACCTACAGACAGATTAAGCTTATGTAACACCAACAAAAAACAGTGCATGAAATAATAATAATAAAATGGATGATTTATACAGAACTTTAAAGTTAAAAATAAATTATGAATAAGAATATATTAATAAATAAATAAAATATAAAATAATATAAATAAAAACTAAAATAAAAAATAAAATTGGAAATATACACAATATCTGGAACCAATTAACTATCACTCCCTCACTATGGCTTCTAATGGCTCTCTTCTTCATTGAACTACCCACTTAGGTTACACAAATTAAACACAGGATGTGGATTCATACCATTCAGTTTTTTTTCCAGATACATGAAAAAATCATAATGGGTGACATACCATGTAAATGTTCCGTTGTTTCGCTCGACTTATTTTCATATTTTACCCCTCTTACTTTTTACACTTTTACACTTATTTGCAGTTAGTTTCCCATTATTCCTAGTAAGCATCTTACTCCCAGCCGACATTTCAAGAATTACATGAAGGTAGGGTTACCATATTTTGAAACCCCTAAAATAAGGACACCCTCAATGGGATTGATAAACGTGCTCTTAGGACTGCCAAATGAAGCATTATTCGTTTAATTATATTCTGACAAATAGCTATATTGCAAAGTTGAAGCATGCAAAATTAAAAGTACTACACACACCGCAAATACCTACACTTTAGAGATCTGGTAGCCGAACTAAGAACTATTTCCAACTCATGGTCGACTAGTTCTGCCATCTATCAACAGTTCGTTGAAGTTTTGGTACAGAGAAAATGGCGCCATAAATGATGCCAGCCACTGGGATTCAGCTAAATCGAAAGCACCGCGGCTTGACGATCGCCGTCTATCGCCGGCTGTAGCCCTAAATCGAAAGCACCCAAATTCAATAATCGATATCAAATATATATAGCTAGTTGGTGATACGAGATGAAAACAAAAATCAAAAGATCTTACTTCCCAAAAATAAAAAAAATGTGAACATTTGCAAAAATCGCAAAAATGTTTTTTAAAAATGAGGACGTATGGTAGCCCTACCCTCTTAAAGGTAACCGATGATATACGTCGATCAATAGACGAAAAGAAAGTAACTGTTCTGGTGCAATTCGATCTAAGCAAGGCCTTTGATTCAGTTGATCATGACATACTACTGGAACGAATGAGTGGACTCAATTTCTCTCACTCTGCCCTTAGCTGGTATCGTTCCTACCTGTCAAATCGTCAGCAAGCTGTTAAAGACGAAGACGGCAATGTATCAATTTTCAAACCCGTCTCATGTGGAGTTCCACAGGGTTCAATACTTGGGCCCCTTCTGTTTTGTATTTTCATCAAGGAACTCGCTAGGGAAATATCCCATTGCAAATATCATTTTTACGCTGACGACCTGCAAATATATATAGAGTCCCACCCTTCTGAAATTAACCACGCCATCGCGTTGGTTAACGAGGATATTAAATTTATTTGCGATTGGCTGTTCAAAAGTCGATTAAAACTAAACCCCAACAAGACAAAATCAATAATATTTGGAAGTGCTCCTAATGTACGCATGCTCCTCTCAAAAGACCTACCCAAAGTTAGTGTTCTAAATATTCAAGTTGACTACTCGAACACAGTCAAAAGCCTTGGAATTTGCCTGAGCAGTACCTTAGCCTGGCGCGATCAAGTCACTGCCATCTCAAATAAAGTTCACAAAACTCTCTACAAAATGAAGTATTTCAGGCACTTAATCCCAACAACACTGCGCCAGAGGTTGGTTGAGAGTTAAATATTTCCTCATTTTGACTATTGTTCAATTATATACTCCGATATGACTAATGAATTAAGCGTTAAATTACAAAGACTGCAAAATTCATGTATGCGATTCATTTTTGATATTCGTTTCAACGAGCATGTATCTCCCTATTACGCAAAGCTGGGTTGGTTAAAATTGAATCAGAGAAGAACAATTCAAAAGGCCTTAATGTTGTTCAAAGTACTGAACACGAAAACCCCTTCTTATTTATATGAAAACTTGATTTTTAATGCCCAAACTAACAAGAGATCGACCCGTATAACAAAAACATTTTACATCCCCAAATACCGTACAATAAAATATGAAAATACTTTCCATATCTCATCCTGTAAATTATGGAACTCGTTGCCTGATAGTATTAAATCTTCTAGGAATGTCACTCAATTTAAAAGAAGTATGGCTGACTTTTTGTCTCCTTAATGTTCTATCGCCAATATATGAGATGACAAAATTATATGAGATGACGTTGTTACTTGTTACTTGTTCATTACTTGTTCATTATAATCATTTGCTGTTTTCTTTGTACACTTTTGTTTACCTTGCTCATTCTGTCTGTCTGACTTGAAAGTCATGACATGAAGTCTGCTGACTTGAAAGTTGTTTGTTCATTTTCCTATATTTGTAAGGCTTTGTATTTTGATTTTTTTGTATTCCACTCCTCATGAAGGCATGTACAAAATTCAATGTCCCAAGGGACTTTGTCCCAGGACAATAAAATTGTTTTCTATTTCTATTTCTACATGAAGGGGAGGGTTAAAAACCTAGTAAACGAGTAAAAAACTGGCAGCGGAGTAAATTATTGATGAAATATCAAAGGCAGGAACTATTCTAAGATCGTCCTATCGATTAATAGACCGTCATGAGAACTATATTTTCAATATTCATTCCTACTGTTCTTAGAACTGAACATATTGCCTCTCAGATGTATGTATTTTTATAAAGTCTTAAAGAATTTCTATTTAAGAGGTGACGACGAAGCAAATTTTCCACCCAGGACTCAAGTCCTGAGCTTGCGAGAAAGAAATACTATTCCTTTACCCAAGCCCAATTTGACTTTATTTCAAAGACGATTTGTGCATATGTCTCGAAAAATATTTAACGTCCTCCCGAACCACATAAAGGAAGAAAAACACGTAGGAAAATTTCCGAAGAAAATGAAAACTTGGTTATTACTTATAAAAAAACATCGAGGTTTTGTTTTGTAATTTGCATGAAATATTTATTGAATTAAATGTAATAAATGAAGTGATATCGTAATACCATTGTTATTGTAAGTGTACCCGATCATGTATTTATGTGTCTCTTTTTTGTAACCACTGTATAATTCTGTATATTTCAGTCTTTTTTTTGTTTTTTTTGTAACAGTTTCTTCACTTTATTATTAAACGTTTTCTCGAAAATTTTAAATTATTTTTGTTTGTTGCTATCACTTTTTGCATGGTTCATTTGTCAGTAGCCCCAACACAGGATTACCCTTAGGGGTTATCTATAGTATACCACTCTGTAATTCCTGGAAAGGAATTAAATTATTACTAGGTAACCCGTGCGAAAATTTCGCACTTTCACGCTATCAGGGAATAAGTATGTTAAGGAAACGGTGTTATTGGGTTTTAAATAGAGAAGAAGGTGTATCATAAAGTACTTTCTTTATACTTGTTTTCTTGCAAAAATATACAAAAAATATGAATACAATACAGGCAAGAGAGTTTGGTACCAGTAGGAACAATCATGACGTCTGTTACTGAGTAATGGAACGCAATTTACAAAACTTCTTTAAAGACAATATTAGAAGTAACAAACAATTTTCATTTTAAACCTTTTTTTGAAGTTTAGAATTTAAAAAATGTGTGGAGTCGATATATCTCGAGCGAGTAATCGACATGGAAAAATCGAAACTTTTAAGTCAAATTAAGGGGTAAATAGTGAAATTTGAGATTAATATTGTATTTTTCGTCAGAAGCCGGTGATTCAACGTTTAAAATGATACCTCATTTATCACTGTAGGTGCAGTATTAACGGAGCATAAACGGAATGACAGAAAAAGACCTTTCTGTAATAATATATATGATTATTATAATTTACTGTTACTTTATTAACATTCCCCTCCGAGTCCTCGGCAAGCGTCGGCTTTCATTGTCGTCATAATGGCCGAGGACTTTGGGGAGGACACGAGGGGTTTGGCAGTTATCGCAGCCACGTCCGACGTCCATCGGATTGGTGGCTACGCTGCGGTTGGGTCGTGCGTACGGAGTAGACGGAGGGACCCAAGTATAACTGCCTTCTGCATGCGAGCTGCAAGTGACTCCGCCTGTGCCACGCAGGATGGAATGCACTTGATGCTCTCCAGCAGCGAGCCCTTAACTCCACCGAGCACGCCTATGATAAGGACTTACAGTTTAACAGAGTGTCTTGGGTACATTTGCCGAAGCTCAAAAAGCAGGTCTTGATATTTCGCCCGTTTCTACGCCTTCACCTCCCCTCAATTATCATATAATTATTAAATTATTATTATATAAAAAAGTAATTTTTTGTTTAAAGTTAAATATATTAATTCATTTGTGAGTATTATATTTATGAATGATTAACGACCAGAAAAAGAAGTATAAATATTCCTTTGTTAGTTGACATTTTTTTGTAACCCATCCAAAGGGAAATTACAGCATGTAAACTATTTTGTAAATAAATTTTTACTAGACGACCCGAGCGAATATTTCGCACAGTATGCAGCTTCTTCCTGTTTCTTCCTTCTTTCTTCCTGTTCTTCTACCTGTTTCTCCCCATGGACTATTATATATTATTTATGTTTGTGTTAAAGATACATAACGTAAACTTAAGCCGTAAACGGTCACACTAATTGCATGTAGAATGTAAACAATCTAACTAAACGATCTGTTAATTGATGGCGCCTCCCACAACCTTTTAAGCACGTAACTATAGCCAACATATTAGTTGATTATATTGTCATCAGATGGCACTGTTAAATTTTGTAAATAGTTAGATAAACGATCTGTTAATAGATAGTGCCTCCCACAACCTTTTACGAACGTAACCATAGCCAACATATTAGTTGATTATATTGTCAACAGATGGCACTGTTAAATGTCGATCATTTTTTTAATTTTTAAACAAATACATTAATTATAAACTTTTTTATTTTTCGTCAAAAGCGGGGAACATAAGCTTTAATATTACGTCTGAATCATTAATTTTGATAAAAAATTAAGAGAGATATGGCCTATCCACTAGAAAAACACCTTTGAGAAATAATGTATACGGATTATTATTATAAATACTGTCCTAAAACCAATAGGTTCAAGCGGGGGCGGCGGCGGTTCGAGGGCGTGGTCCGGAGATCGTCCGGAGCCGGTCCGCGGCAACGACGCCCGCTGGTTGGGTCCTACGTGGCGCCGCTCCGTCCTGCACGCCGTCCTCGTGTTCGACTCCGGGCTAGAGGTGGGCGCCTTGCGGCAGCTGGTGGCCAACCGGGTGCTGCCGAGGCACCCGCGCCTCACCTCCCGCCTCATCAGCCTTCCGCCGCCCGCTCCCCCCTGCTGGCTCCCCGACCCCCGCTTCCAGATCGAGCGGCACGTGTTCCCGGCGGCCCTGAGGCCCAGCCGTAGGAAGAGGCGGCGCCCGCAACAGGGCCCTGGGGACGCCGCGGCGACGGAAAGGGTCACGGAGAGGCAACTGCAGAGGTAATGCGGCGATCCGTGAAGAGGGTTTGAAACTCATTCGGCCGAATTTGTGAAGGAGGGGTCTGCTCAGTGACCGGGGTGCTGGTTTCCAGTTTCCCAAGGTTACGGGGAAATTCTTCTGTCATGGGCGTTTTAATTCCACCGTTGACTATATCCCTAGTAGCAAAGGACATTATCACAACGTTGCATCAACGAGCACAATGTTACATGGCTACGTGAACGTTGCCATAGCATTACATCTATGTCCACGGACAATGTTATCAGTTCACGTTGAGGCAATGTGCATGCAATGTTTACGTTAGCTGCTTTTAAAATATATGCTTTATCTAGCACCAACCAGGGATGGCAAACTGTAGCTCTTTTGATCTATGCATGTCAGAATTTTCTTGGACCTAAAAATGCTTTTCTGTTCAGAATAATGTGGTTGCTCAGGTTAGAAGGGTTAGGAGCCAGTTAATTGCCCGTAGGTGCCCGGCTTTAGAGCTTTCTTCTCCATCTCAAAATTGAAATACATAATTGTGAGAATTTCTTCGATTGCCAAAGCCTGCTACAACAATTTTTTTTAAATGTTGCCCTGACAACTTTGCTGCAACGTTGTTTTTTGGGAAATTCGGATGTGGAGGCAACGTGCATGCAATGTTATCGCAACTAACATCAACGTTGCGTGGACTTTTACATTTTCCCATTGTAACGTTGCCTTGACGTTACATCAACGTCCTCTGCTACTAGGGATTAATCCATTAATTCCTGATGAAAAATAATTTTAGACTTTATCATTCAATTTAAATATACCGCTATACAAAGAGACCTTCCTCATAAAAAATACTTCAAAAGATTCAACCCAAACAGAACAACTTTTTTTTCCCCTTGCAATTCAAGTTACCTGTGAGAAGGTAATGTGACACCAACTTCATTCATTAAAAATCTCCCACCTCTTGAGAATTACAGAGTAATAATAAAAATACATGGGTCTAAAAGTGCATTATTTAAAATCAACAGATACATTGTATTGTACAGCTTATGCCATTACATGATATGGTATAACGTAAAGATCCAAAATAATGAAAAATGAGAAAAATATTACCCATTAAGATGCAGGAATGAATTTTAAAAGAGGTTTCAATTTTAGCAAGTTATTCTGCCGTTGGATTAAAAGTTTTTAGGCACCTCTGCATGTTAATATTTACACATCTCAAAATTATGTGATTTTTCATGCAAATAACTACGTGTAGGAAATATTATCCATCAAAAAGGAAAGCAAAGGAGAAATAGTGACATTAATTAAAATGATTCGGCAGTAAATGTTTTAATTTTGTTGACAAAAAGTTAGAGCACTAGTTAATATGAATGCTTGGTGAAAATAGCATTTCTTGATCAAAGAATACAGATATTTTCATAATCTGACTTTAATTTCCCTAGTATACCCTATCTTTAAGAAAGTACTTTGCTGTATTTTGTGAGGGGGATCATGCTGGCGAGGCCGCTAAATTTATTGGCTTCCCATCCCGTTAGAAATTCATATATTTCAATGGAACTCAAATCCTTACTCTATTTATGAGGAGCATACTCCAAGTTATGCTCTCTGCCCATGGGATAGAAACTATGCAAAATTATGGTTCCCTTGGCAACTTCAGTTAAAATTAGGATAACTTGACTACGGGTTTCTCTCCACTTTTCCTTCTTAGGCAAAACCCTGTCCTCGCCAACCCACTGCACTGGAACAAATACCTGAGTTATTGTTCACCTCCCCATAATTAACCAACCAATTCTATAAAGGGTAATGTACTGCACTCAAAGACTTGGAGGAAATAGGGACAGGGGCAGACTAGAACCTTGGTTACATGAAGATAACCAAGCCAACTTTCGTCTTATTTAAAATTCATCTTTTTAATGTTCAAGTTACCTACAATGGTGTGTTCAAAAATGATGTCTTCTCCTCTCCCTCCAGATATGTTGCAAGGCTTTTAGCAGTTGGTCTTCCTGCCAGCAAGCCACCATGGGAATTAAGGGTAGTTAGGGGGTATGGCAAGCACCTGGACACTGTGGCTGTTGTTAGGGTGCACCAGTCGCTGGCCGACGGAATGTCCCTTGTGAGGCTTTTGTGTCATGCTTTGGCTGATTCTAGGGTTCTTCATGTGCCTCAGGTAAGGAAAACTACACTTTCCAACATGCCCTCTGACGAATCCTATAAGCTTCATGGGTATTGAGAGGGACTTAGAATTCTAGCATTTGACCCCTGTAGTTCTGTGTTATCTCTTTCTTCTTCATGCTATGCTTGAACATTTCAGACATCTGATTTCAAGCACTTGGGGGATTTTTTAAATTTTGATATAATTTCTTTCTAAATATTCTGATCTAAATTCAGATTATCATTGAGCTACATTTTATAAGTTGATTACTTATTTTCTACATTAATGAAACCATTCTGAGGTATTGTTATCTTTACGTTAGTCATTGCATGTTAACTGTATATTTAATGAAACAGAGCTGGATGATTTTTATGACAGGATTATGACCAACTTTTACATGAGTCATGCCTTGTTGTTTTACTAGGGGTAATTTTTATTGATATTTCTAACACTCAAATAGAACATTGTCATTGGACCAATGCGATGAATTCCTGTAATGAAAGATTGAGTTTAAATCCAGTGGCAGATTTTCCTGTGGTCTCAAGATTCCTTATTTGTTGCTTATCTTAAACCGTTCATACATAAAGGGGTTTCTCTGATAAAGGTTGGTATTTTCTCCGTATGATATGCTAACCTGAACCTAATGAGTTGAAATCAGTCAAGAAATGTGAATGTTGTGAAATGGTGTAAATAAACTCATGCATGAAAATGAAGTAAGGTAATTAATTCTTTGCATTACCACCACTCCATTTTCAAATGAGAAGCTTCTAGACAGCCAAAACATTTGAAATACCTGTAAAAACCTCTGTATACCGTCTCTTTCTGCTTGAGTGACTATGGAATTCCTGTCCAAACAATGGCAGACTAGTGCTCTGTCATGTTTAAGATGAAAGTAATGATTCTACTTGATAACTGCTGCTGTGGCATGAAAATAGCTCCGAGGTTCTCCCAGAACATGAATAGTAATGATCAGACATCTTTTGTGAAACCACTTGCTGAGTTTTTAGTGTTTTAATTGGGAATTACTAACTTGATTGACAGCTATTGCTGTATGTGAACAATTTTTTTAAATAAATAATAATAAATAAATAAATAAATTGACATCACACATCCACCCTTATGGTGTCAGTGAATACCAGCATTTTTCAAAATTTCATTGTTCATGCGTGTCTAGTAGTGATGTTTCAAAGTTTGATCTAAAACTTTGTTCCTACCATTTTTGATCTTTAAATTTCTGTAACAACAAATTGCTCAAAAAAGTGGTAATTATGAGGATAATGTGATGCAAATATATGTGAGTGCTTTCTACTCTGGGCTACAATATGGCCATCACCATGAGTTGTTAATACCTTACTATCTCTTTCTTAGGAATTATCTTCACTTAGACGACATCTACTGCCTGTTTTTGAATTTTACAAGAAAATTTGTGGAATATTTTTTAACTGATTGATTAAGATGAAAGTTTCTCATGCATGGGTTGCTAAAGCATACTTTCAGCAGAATACAAGAACCAATGAAAATAATGTGGGCAAGAGAGATTTACAATCAAACAACTTTCATACATAGCAACAATCTTTCACGATGCATTTCTCTCCTATCTATCCTTCACCGAGACAGCAGCCCCATTTTGGTGGGCAATCTTTCTCACTCAATGCTGTGAGGGCGTGTTTGGCTGGTCCTTTGACGCTCTTGCTGTGGTTGCTGCTGCTTGTCGCAGGGGGAGTTAAAGGAGGGGGTGGTGGTTGGTGGAGCGACTGCAACCCTCTAACCCACAGGACTGCATGGACGGGGAGGATAACCCTCTCATGGTCTGCCACGATTGCCCTCCCTAAGATCACCAGGGTCAAGCATGTAACGAGGTCGACTGTGAATGATGTCCTGATGGCTGCTCTTGCTGGAGCTGTGAGGGGGCTCCTGCAAGGGTGTGGCATCCGTCAGCCTCCCAACTTAAGGGTTAGTGGAGGAAACCATTTCAGTCTTTATTATGTGGAAGCTATCCTTCTTAGATGATAAGAAAAGTAATTTCATGGACGCCAATTAATGATTATTATGGAAACAACCTGGGTTTTAACACATCATGTCATACTCAGGAGATATCTTGATACATTATGTCATCTTTAGACCTAATATGAGATCATAGGGCATTTAAGTTCGGGGCATTTTAGTAGAAATCATTAAGCAAAGTTCATCAAGTTATTTTTCATTTCCTCGAATATGGGGTTAGCGACAGTGAGGTATCCAGGATTTCATTTTAGGGAGAGTGGGGTATGTTGAATATGAGTGAGGTGGGGTGTATGATCCCCTTGGTTTTTATGTTGAAAAAATACACAATTATTTTTGTAGAAGTTGTTCAGAATAAAGAATAAATGTTAACGTTCAATGGTATCAGGCTCAACTATGTGGAAGTTGATATTCACAAATGAAAAAACACACATAAATTTTTCCTTCTGTACCATTTATTAAAAAATGATTCATTGGGGTTTGGACCCAAGTGCATTTGTTTGAATAAATGGCACTGGCTTCATCACTGGTTAGTGGTCCTACTTTTCACCATCTGCAACTATTCTCAACCCAGGGATTTTCAGCCACCAAACTACTGCATCAACATCAGAATCCAAAATTTTTTCCTCATTTATATGATGAATTATGCTGAGAAAATTCTCAGGATGTCCTGGAGACTGGAAAATTAAGGTATAGACTGTACAAATACCTTCCTAAAAGATAAAGAGAATATACGGTCATGGTGACGGTATTATAGCACTTCTCAAAATTCAAGACAAGACATCTTATGTTATTAACTTCCTATCTGGCACCTTCTGCTACCTTATAGAAAAGCTTCAAGCAAGAGAGTATTCACCTCTCTAAGGGTGTGTACAATATTTTGCATGCTTAAGCTCTCCAAAATTGGCCCACAGGGACTAATAATCCTCAAAAAGTGCACTAAAGAGATCAGTCTAAGTCTGTAAAGTTGACCCCTATAGTTCTTCAATTACCAAACTTAACAAAGGAAGAAGGTTAGTTCGTACATTATTCTTACGGTTACCTAACAGAATGCCTTCCCCTGACTTGTACACTTAACATGTATAACCTATCTATATCAAAGTCACCTGTCAGTCCAGTTTTTAAAAAAAAATATTTATGGAATATTATGCTAGAAGTTTGATGTGATAGCGTAGTAAACTCAAAAGTTTATAACTCAATGGGACCACAAAAAGAACTTCAAATTAAATTGTACTTTTTTCAATTATTCCCAGATAGTAACTAAATAACTTTGGATGAACAACAGTGTATATGTGGGTTGCACATAGTTACATTTTTCTCATTTATATAAATCTGTTTCAAATCCACTCTAATGAACATCATCACTAAGTTATTAAACTATACTTGTTCTGAAATTGTTTAGTGCATTAGATAATCTATCAAACATATCAGTACTTAGTTCTGGGAGCAAGTTTGTACTTCAGTGATGGAAAGAATGAATTCTCACTTCTAATCAGCTTTTTAAAATTCTGGGCAGTGTTTGTTTTTCCTTTAATATCATTATTGTTTATAAATCTTACTTGTTATTTTCCTCAGGCGGTTTTGCCAGTTGATCTTAGAAGTGACATCTCTTCTCCAAAGCCAACTTCTCGCATGGGTTGTAAGGTAGCACCTGTAGTAGTTGCATTACCTGTTGCTATTGAAGGAGCTGTGCCTCGCTTGTGGGCGATGCGCAAAAGCCTGGAGGCCCTCAAATCTTCCCCAGAACCAGTCGTGGTGTATGGTGCAACGGCTGCTCTGATGGCCCTCCTCCCTCAAAGATGGGCATGCAAGGTCATTGGAACACCATCTGCCACTGCTTCTTTACAGTTCAGGTGATTAACAAAGTTACATTTCATTATTTATTTGGAAAATTTGTTAAATTATTAATAAATTCGGAAAAAAGGCCAATACACCATGAAGTTCTTTGATAATGAACATATTAAAAACACACCGAGGACACATATGCATGTAAGAGGTCACCTTTGGAGTATGTCGAGGGTCAATTGAGGGAAGATGCTTCAGAAAAAGGCGTTTATTCTTGGCAACCATGCACAACCAGTACCTGGACAACCTGACAAAACACTCACCTTCTCAAGGCTCCCTCACACTCATCCAATCCTTCTTCTTTCTTGTGACCCAGAAACCATGGCTTGGCATTCTCATGTGACCACCAGGGGCGGCGTGGCCAGGGCAGGAAGACAGGGATTCCCGCCCGGGCCCGAGTTGTGGCTCAGGCTCCGGGCCCCAGCTCCCGGGCCACGCACTAGGTTTCAGGCTCGGGTCCAAAGGGCCCGGCGGGTCAGGTCCCGAACTTTGAATAGCCAGCAGACCAAACACCTCTGAGTGAAAGTACAGTTTTGTCATACTGTATATAAATACCTATGAAATTGTAGTTAAATTAGGTACAAATTTTTTCAGAAGGAGGGAGGGGGGGGATCACAAAAACCGGTTCCCTCTGGACATGCAGCGGCCCGGGCCCTGATCACCCACGCCGCCTATGGTGACCACCATGTGTCAATCTCATTGGTCACCAGCAGCTGCCTTGTAGAATCCTGTATCAGCAGTTTCCTAAGGACTGCAGATTGCCAAAGATGACTCCAACACCCCTATCAAAATGAAGCCAAGAGAGCTCAGCAGTATTAAGAAACTCGATATCAGCCTCTGAAGATGAGCACCCGCACTATGGCTCAAGAAACCCACTGAGCTCATTCCAGTAATCTTAATGAACACAGAATCATTTCCCCCTTGGCGAACTAATGAACAGATGAATCCAAGGGAATGGCTCTCACCAGCCATGGTCTCAGTTCACTTAGGAAATTCACTTACACACAAAAAATAACAAGGAAATGGTTAAAACTGAGACTCCAACATGGAGAGAGAGTAAAAAAATTATTTTGAGTGGAAGTGAAGTATGACTTGGTTAGCAAAGTCACTAGAAGATAAAGTGAAAGGAACGATGTTTTCAGGAAGGGAAATTAGAGGAGGAGAGAGGCAAAAAATAAAGAAGCACTTGGTGAATGATAATTTAGGTGTGGGGATATAAAAACATGAGTGAGCCCTGGTGGGTCGGGTAGTTATTTTGAAATTCATGAAGGAAATAAGGTCATGGGTAGAGATGGGTTATTTACCATGGTAAATAATGTTTATTTCAGCTGCAGCACACTAATTTGCATAAATTTCTGATATTTGAAGTGTCATAACATTGACATTTATTATCATAGAAGGCTAATATTTGGCGAATCGTCATTCCCCATTGTATTCTTCCTATGTGCGAAAAATCATGAAAATCTGAGATGGTCGAGCCACAGCCTTGGTTGAGTTTGCATGGAATCGCCCATTTAGGATATGAGATTTGTCGAGTTATCACCTCCATGATATTGCCAAGGTCCAATGCTTCATGGATGAGGTCACTGAACTGTTTGCCACAATGAGAGTTTTCCATTGTAATAATCATCTCATAATTGTAATAAAGTGATGTACGAATTCATCATAATGTGAAACCAATAAGTTTGATATGACTTTTGTAACCTTCTTCAAAATAGTGTCCTACAAAACAGAGAAAGTTATACCTTAAAATATTTACTTGCTCTGATAATTTATCAACTTGTTCTTCTAGTGCTCTACCGGGTCCACCAAGTACCCTTTTAGTGGGAGGGTACCCACTGAAGGGTGTTTTTCCAATTTTACCAGCACCTGAGGGACTGGGTCTGTCTGTATCAGCATTCACGTATGCTGATCAAGTGTACGTGACAGTGGCAGCTGACTCAGGCCTTGCATCAGCTGCAAAAGCCCTCCTGACACACCTCCAAGCACAGGTAAGAGATAAGCTGGCATCAAAAAGGCACTGGAGCAATCAGACCATCATGTTTACATCTCTCCTTTGGTTAATTGAAATACATTGGATAATGTGATTGTAAAATATTACATATTTATCAATTCTTTGGTGATTATACAGGGTGTATCAAAAAGAGTGACCTGATTTTAAAACTTTAAATGTATTGATGTAAACATACTGCAAAATATTGTAAAATATCATAGTACATACTCACTAGATCTAAAGCAGAGAACTTGCAGTCCCTCAAAAGACTGTCTGGTGAGAGTTAAGGCGACGTTTGGTTTATAAACCATTCAGACTACATTTAGTGCAAGTTCATCATGTTGGTGATAAAAAGGAACATGTAGATTTCAGCAGTGCTCTTTTAGAGGACATGGAGGATGATAGTTTTATGTCGCAGTCACTTTTCAGTGATGAGGCTACTTTTCATATTAGCATTAAAGTTAGTTAACCAGCATAATGTGTGCATATGGGTACTCCTGAACCCTCGTGAAAAGCCCGTCTCCAGCCAATGGGTTCTGCTAGGAGCGGGGGAGGGGAAAAGTGAAAGGGATGCTCTCGCATTGTAGCATGGGGGGAGGAAGGGTTGGGAGAGGAGAGGGGAAAGGGAAAACAACAACCCATCTGGAAGGGAGGTGAATGGAAACACATGTACTTTTGGCCACGAATGAAATACGACACAGAGTAAGAGCTATCATGACTTCTGTCATAAAGATATCCTAAGTAGAGTGCATGATGAATTTAGATATCATCTAGATTTGGTCCATCCTGCAACTGGTGTACATATAGAACATTTGTAATGCTATAGCTGAAACTTTAAGATCTAGTGAGCATTTTAAAATTTTACACTGTTTTGTAAATTGTTTTCATCAATAAATATAAAGTTTCAAAATCAGGTCATTCTTTTTTATACACCCTGTGTATTATTTCAGATTTGAGAAGGCAGCCACTAAAATATGTTATGATCAGGTTCTTCTTCTCTTCTCTGTAATGAGTGAATAAAAGACATATATACATGCCATCATTTAATGAATCTCACAGACTACTATTTTCTTTTCAGTGAACCAAAGAGATGAATTTTCTCTCTGGTAAAATAATCGTAGATCTTAGATTATTTTACCACAGAGAAAAAGGGCTGAGATTTAAAAATTTGGCTCTGATCTTAAAATATTTGAAGAAATGTCTTTGTATCTAAAAACTGTGAAGAATTTAATACTGGGGGCTTAAGTTGTCTTCATTTTATTATCGCTGATGGCATTTTTGACCATTTTTCTGAAGCACATATCAAATGCGTTTCTTTTAAAGAACTCAATTATATAAATTATGGGATTATTTCTGTGATTGTTTTTTCACTTGCTATCACTGACTAACCAGCTGATAAATTGTTGACATTATTCTCTCCAGATCGAGCTTCTTTGGCAGTTGTTATTGCATCGAAGGCTTCCAGGAGAATTGAGGCCACCTGTCATTATGAGACATTCGGATCTCACAAGACCAAGTGTACAAGAAGTAAGTTCTAGATGGTCAAAGAGAATATCTTTTATTCGCACCTTTGATGTTTTACAACGGAAAAATGTGCACAATTATGTGGTAATGCTATATAATTTACAGTAATTTGGTTGTTATCTACTGTTACAACAATGACAATGATGAAATAGCATAATCACTGGTTTCCATCAGTGTTGGGTAGCTGAGTTGTGATTCTAATAAATAACATATTTAGAGAAATAAAATATCCTGAAATGGAATTTGAGATTATGAGATATTAATGGTTTTTAGTAGATGAACTTGTAGTTGTCCCTTTGGTTTGTTTTTCCTCTTGGCATGATGAAAAAGAGTCAGTCAAGGATTGGATTGGATTTTTGGGGAGGCCACCGACGGCTATGGTCATTTGTGCCATAGGGGATAGGTAAGGGAGGAAGGGTGGATAGAAACCCGGTGTCAGCATTAGCCTGCTCTTAACAAAAGGCGCCAAGGGGACCACGGCTTAACGTCTCCTCTGACAGATGGAGTACTCCACTTGAAGTGCCCTCCACAAGACACTCAAGTAGGGATCGGGTTTCTCTGAAAAACATCCGCCACTGCAGGGATTTGAACCCTGGCCGCCCGTGTGGTAGGCGAGTACTCTAACCACCACACCAATCCGATCCCCCAGAGTCAGTCAATAGTTGATTCCAAATTAAAAAATGAAGTTTTAGATGCATTTGAAGTTTTTGTTTCTTGATGATGTACGTTTTTAAATGTTTTTTCTTATTATTATTTTTTGTTTTTAATCAATAAGTATCCTCACAAATGTGTTGAGACTGATGACATAATACCTGAATAGATGCATCCACCTCAATCTGGTTTTAAATAAATCACACTGATATTTACCAAAAATGTAATATGTAGTAAGTATGGTGCCATTCATAATAGGCCATAATCATTTTTACAATTTTCAAAGTTAATCAAAAATCAAATAAAGATCAGAAGGGAAGTATTTTTTCATCAACATTGTCCATGAGTAATATGAGTCAAAACAATTAGCTGAAGACAGCCTGATATAAGTACTGGTAATATGAAAAGAAATTCCCCTAATCTTGTCCATTACTCCTCATTCACTAAGTGTATCATAAACTACATTAGCCCATGTGTACCCTCAAGAGGCTGTGGATATCTGATGTAACTGTTTGATTCCTTTGCCAGGCATTCTGATAAAGAGATCATCCTTTCTTTCTCCACTCTATTTGTCGGCCCCGGTGGCGGCGGGGTAAGGTCCTCGCCTACTAACCCGAGGGTCACGGGTTCGAATCCTGCCTGGGTAAATTGTTCAATGCCCAGGACATGGATGTTTGTGTTCGTCTAATGAGTTAATTGTAAGAAAGGACTCTACAGTCCTAAATTCACTCGAAAGACAAGTTGTGATTATGATTATTAGTCCTTTTAATTTTCCATCCCAATGGACAACCAGAGCAAATGCTATTCAAGTTGACTGTGAGAGTCTCTCTGCACTGCATGCTCTGCTAATGTTGTTCTTGCATATGCATACATTAAAGATATCTTCTTATATTCCCTTAGCTGTCAGAGTTATGATTCTTTTCATTTAGACAAGTATCCAATACAAAGTATTGTCATGATTACCTCACCCAATCGCAGCCAGGGAATCATGGAGGATGGAAAAACTGATGGCCCTACTTTAGTTTCTCACTATAAAAAGGTGCCTATGCTGGGTATAAAAATGCAAAGCACTCCTTGATAATATAACCATGTGGTCTCAGATAAACTTCTGAACTGCCCACAGATATTCAACAGAGAACACCAAAACTTCCAACAAATATGCTCATAGAATTTGACATGTTCCCATTGTTTCTCAATATCCTCAGATAGACAATATGTACAAGAATATATAGTATACTACAAGTTGACCAGGTCTCTCTACCAAAAGATGAAATTTAAATGCCGAAGTACACTGAATTTTAGACTGAATTTGTGGAAAATCTCAGCCAAGATTTGTTAATTACATTACAAATTTCCACTTCATCTCACCTAAAAAAGTCAATGCATGACTTGTAGACCTAAGGAACTGATAGGTATTTTGTTTAAGGCATTTTCCTGTTACTATGCACCAAATTAGGGAGTGATATGGTAGGTTTGAGGGCTTTCATTTCTTTTATATCTTCCTAATGATATATTCCATGTTAAGTCTTCGCCACTCATTTCCTCAAGCTTCTACCCAAGTAGTATCTCCCTTCCATTCCTTTCTCTAGGGGTAGAGATACATTTACAATAAATGTGGGAAAATAATTATCATTAAAAAATGTGGACCTCAATTTTTATGACATTTTATTTCTCCACAGATCCAGACAAGATTGTACCATGTACAAATGGAACTTCAGAAGTTAAGCCTTCAGGTAGTGGCATCATGCCACCCTTCTACAAAAGACTTAGAAAATCCAAGTTCCAGTGCCGATGGGAGAGGGAAGAAGGAAAGGCCACGAGATAAGACTGCTCAAGGTGGAGAGTTTTTTAAAGATGGTGTGTTAGTGGATAGGAGTCAGACTGGAGTGGAGAACTCAAAAGACAGTGTAATAGTTCAAGTTGAATCAGAGGAGGTGATGAAAGTGGAGGACTACGGGGTACATAGTGCCACACAAGAGGAATCCCTTACCATGGCCCGCCTCCGTCTTTTGAAGGCGGAATTTGTGGAGTTGTTGACCGAGCTGAGGAAACGGAGGTCCCTGGTGGAAGGCTCCGATTCAATGATATTTGAGGTGGGTATTACAAGTCATTAATTTATGAATGATTTGTAATTATGTAGATATTTAATTTGATAATGATTTTTAAATATCAAGATGGCAATAGGAGCAGGTGTAACCATTTAGCTACCTCACACCTCTCATACGTTAAAGATGTAAGAAATGTGTCAATGCGTTAAAGATGTGCCATGTTCCTTAACTCTATGTATAACATTAGTTAACGTTAGAAGGAAAGGCTTTACCGGACGAATCCCCGGGCACCTGTGCCAGGCACTTAATCCCATGAGACAACCCATAGGTGAAGGAAGAAATGGTTCTGAACCAATCGGGAAAGGGTAAGGACAGAGTTCTAGGAAAGGGTAGATTCAAAACTCGGTCTCAGTTTGACCACATAGTGAACCAAGAAACCTGGTGCAAATTTGCTTTTTGGCAACAGAAGCCCAAAGTTTGCTTTATGGAAGAAAGCAGTTCTGAGCCTCCTTCGCCTGTGTGTGTGCCTTCGTACATTTAGCGGCAGCCATTTGTGCCCCCCCTTATACAAACAGCAAGAGAGGCTTGTTTCCTTGGGTCACCCTCTGCCACATCCCAAGCAGCATCATATGTCATTTATATGTCTAAAGGACATCAATATGATATCACTAACATCACTTTTACGTTTATATCCCGAAAGTGACACAAATGTGATATCATTTGAACATCTCTTGTCAATTACAATTTGACGTACGCAAAAATGAGAAAAAAGTGATATCAAATAAGGATGACTTGACGACTAATATTTGCTTTTAGAACAAAGGAGGTAAAAGTCGCCAAAAACATCTATGAATGATTATATTTTGTTTGATATGAAAATAAATAAGCGTCAGATAATTCACTTAACCGCCAAATAAATCTTTATAATATTATAGAAAAGTGAACTTTACTTCACGAGAACATATTTTCCATTGAAAATCAACCTAAAGAGACGAAGTAAAGTAATGCGAACATTACATTTATTTCTCATTCTTAAATTTTTTCACATTCATATATCCATTTACGCTTTACAAGCAATATAAATTTATTTGGTTGCTATAAAGCCCTCTTCTAATGCTTTATCCATTTTGAACTTGGTGCGTGACACCCCCTTCGCTGAACGAATATTCGTTCCGTGCTTGTTTTATTGCTGGTTTGCGTGGCATCATGCACCAGCCACCGCGAGGTTTCGAGGGCGGAATTCATGTATTGGCAGTGTAGGCATTTAGTACAATTATTTCTACCGGCATACGTGTGATTACGTTGTGAGAAACGTTCGAGTGAAAGTCCCGTGGACTCACAAGTCTGTATTTTCAGCATATTTCAAATGTATGTATTTCGTTAGATATCTAAAATCCTATTATGTAAATTCTCACACGTCTATGGTATACTCAACCTGATCCATTTGGCCCCTTTTTATATGTTGGAGTCTATAGGTGTACCTAAACTAGTGAACCTAATCCTTCAGATTTTGTCAGCTCAGTGGAGATTGATTTGTCTGACAGTTCTGATGAATGTGAAAGTTTATCCAGCCATGTGGAAGAATATTTCTCGTCTCGTGATAGTGAAATGCATAGCCAAAGTGTTGAAAGTGCGACATTAAGGGAGTCAGACATTCAGTCGAGATTAGTTCTTTGGGCCATGAAACACAATATAACCCATGAGGCACTAAACGACTTGCTGGCATTAGAAGACTTCACAATATATCTTCAAAAATATGCTAGAACCTTAATAAAAACCTAACATTTATGAGTTTTTTTCATGGCAGGGTAATAAATCTATGGCTGCTTTAATACCACCACAGGTCAAATAAATGATTTATAATGACCAAAAAGTGATGTCAAAAAGATATCTATTGGTATCCAAAATGATATCACTGGCAAATGTCACTTTTATATCACAAAATGTTATCATTTTTGATCAAAAAGTGATATCATCACATGATATCATTTTGACAAATAAATTATTAATAATGGATATAAAAAGATATCAGGATGCTGCTTGGGATGGGTCAGTTGGATAATTGGAGCAAGTCATAGGAGGTCACTCACAGGAGGCACAAGTGACTTAGTTACCATCAGGTACCATGATGAGGTTGTATGAATGGCTGCTCGTCCATCAAGAGCTCTTCTTTTCACATAAGTGAATCGATCCTCTTGCGGACTTCACCTGAACTATATATATGGAAATTTTATTGTTATGGTTTCTACAACAACTTTGATGAAAATATTCTTGTATATATGTCCATCACTCTCCTCCCAGTTCCACACTCAAAATCTCATGTCTGAGATACGTTCACATGTATACACTTTCATAATGTAACAGAATGTCTTCCATTCAGTGGTAATGAGGGAAGGGGTCATCTTTTCCAGGAAAAGTTTATGACTGAGTTTCTTTCTCATTTGAGAATTAGGGCTGAAAAAATTTAGGAATTTACATGCTATTTTGCACGAAATTAATTGGAAAATGTTGAACATCAGTAGAGTTCTCTACTGATGTTCAACAATGACCAATTCCCCAGCTTCTGGGAAAAGTATGCCTTGGATTATAAGGGTGTATTACCAGCAACCAGCCCTTTGCTTTGAGGAGAAAATACACCTCATTCTTTTCTACCTCTCACAGTGATAGAAAATGAGAATGCCACAGCTGAACCATATATCTCTCATTTTTATCTCATTCAGAAAATCTTAAGAGGTTATTCCTTCACTCATGGATTTTTTCTTCCCTAAATCAGTGTTGAGTGATACAGTCAGTGTTTAAGTACCTACAAATTAGGGAATGTTACTTTCTAAACTGAATGGTTAAGTTGCAAGGATCCACACAATTAGTAGCATCAAAATATATGTGACTTATGAGTGGAATAGGGTTTAATACCCCAGTTTTATCAGGTCACTATGTGGCTGGCATCCTCAATTCCTTGGCTAGCTTCTTTTATGTAGATGCATGTCATTCATTGGTCGTTCAATCCCAAGTTTGGTTGACCGCAGCCCTCCACCATTCCTATGCTAGTTCCCTTACCTCGTGGCATCTCTTCCTATGAACTTTCCTCTTTATTTGGTCCATGAACTTATTCCTGGGTCTTCCTCTGGGGAATTTTACCGCCAATTATGTTATGGTAGATGTATATAGGACACATTAATATACAAGCAATCTACTTTGATGCAGAATTACATTGTTTCATTCCCATTGTAGACTCAAAAAGCACATCAGTCTTTTTAATCAAGGAGAACCCGAAGAAAAAATCTCTATAAAAATACCTAAGAGAAAAATGACAAATGATATTTGTGAAAGTGCACATCAAATTTCAATCCTTGCAAACATAGAATATCATAGTTTTTTAATCAAGGCTCACGCTTATTAGAATGAAATAAGACATTTGCTGTGGATACAAACTCAAAAATGAAGCAGAGAGTGCCAAAGTTTAAACAAAGGAAAAAATGGAGAGAAAAACGATTAGGTACAGAAATCAACAAAATTTGAAAGATTATAAAATATTAATAGTCAATACATTTTAATCATTATTTTGGCCATCATCTATACTTATTGGGAGACTTTGAGGGGTTTTCGCCTCTGATTTATGACGTTTTTAAATTCCTCTCATACCTTTCACTGGCTATAGTGAGCATATATATTTTACATTTACTTTATACTTTATTGTTTTTATGTTGCTATTGCTGTAAAATTACTATCTTTGATTTTGTATACACCCATGTTTATTTCTTATTGATATGTTATGTATTATTTTTAACTTTTTCCTTGTGTTGGCTTCTTCTATGTGGTATATAATAATACCACAACTATTTCTGTAATTAAAGTAAGAAACTTCCTGTTCTACTATTATGCTTTGAAATAAATATCCAATGAAATTGTGGAGAGGTCCCATCGATGGCCCTTGTAATTTTGTATCCAGTCTAAGTGAGCAATGGGGTGGTGTATAATGCTTGATTATTGTTGAGGTTCAATAGGTTCAGCGAAAGAAACGCGGATATTTCATAGCACATGCTTTTATGCAATGTCATATGCAATGAGGCACCTGAATCGATATACCAGTCCTTGGAGTTTAACGCTGAGACACCCAGCACTGTCAGCAGACCCCAGCCACCGGATTTCTTCCCATCCTTGGATCCTGGTTTCCTGGATGGCTGCTTTCCTTCTGCAGACAAAGGGCATTCTGACTTAAAATGACCTTTCTCTCCGCACCGAAAGCACTTAAACCTCTTCTTTGACTCCTGCCCTCCAGCCAAAAGTGAACCAGCCTTACTGCTGCGACCATCCTTCGCAAGCAAGGCAGATGCACCTTCACTTTTGTCACTGAAGTTCTTCAGGTCCTCCTTCAGTAGCCTCGTACGAACCAGCTCCGAAGTAATTACGGCCCCCGAGTTCTCCAACGCCACCCGCAAAGGCCTGTACGACTCCACCAAACCACGGAGCATAACAACGGCTTTTGATGCTTTGTCGATGTCCGCCAGCTTCTGCGTTGTGGACATAATTGATGTCACGTAATCGTGCATGGTTTTATGCTTCTCCAATTTTTCCTCAAGGAGGAGATCAAGGAGACCAATGCAACGACTAACACCCTTGTCCTCGAACACTTTGGCCAAGTTGTCCCACGCTTCCTTGGCAGTTTTTGCGTTCCTCACGTGCGGATAAATGTGAGTTTCTACATGCAGGCCAATGATTGTTAATGCGTCTGTGTCTGATTCCGAAGTGGCTTGGCCGGCTGCCTCACCTTGGTAGGCTTCCCCAGTGACGTACTAACACAATATTTCGCTTTGCAATACAAGTTGTATCGCAAATTTCCAATTGCTATAGTCTTCCATGCCTCGGAGCCGGTCAATCGGTGCCAGAGCAATACGTTTCCGAAATGGGCTCATATCAAGTATTTTCTTGAACACACAGAACGATACACCAGATATTCCCAAAAATGTGCGTAACTCCGGACTGAACTCACAAACACTTTACGCGATTTCGTACATTGCGCTCGGTACTGTAACTAACCACATAACAAATATCTCACACATTTCGCTACACGTCCTGGGCCCATAACCTGATTTGTTGAAAGGAAGACGGTGCTGCTTACCCTTAATACATGGTACACAAGATTTTTCACCATCAAGTACATCAAAATCAATGCCATGCACTTTACCATTTTTCAGATGTAACATTCCCTTAGAATTTAGGTGGCCAAGACATCAATGCTATAACATATTGGAACCATCACCCTCCACAGCTGCTAAGGCAGTCTCTGCATTACCTTGAATATCACACTCAGATTCTACATAAACATCACAACCAGTAGAGCTAAATACAATGGTTAAACCCTTTTCAACCATTTTTGACATAGAAAGGAGATTAGCAGAAAGGTTAGGCGCATAATTAACCTCAGATATGGCTTTTATACTTCCATCTTTAATTTTTAAAAATGCATCCCCTTTCCCTGCACTAGTCAATTTCGACGAACTGTTGGCACAATTAACATCAAAATTACCCCCGTCCCTTAATTCAAAATCATGCACCCAGTTTAAACAGATAGCCAGTGTATGACTAATGGTCTGAAATGTCTGCTGCATGGTCAGCATCCACAAAACCAGTAATGCGAAAACAATTCTCACCACTCTTACTGTACTGCAGACCATAAGCAATTGTACCTTTCAAATACCGCAACACTCGCTTCGCACAACTCCAGTGAATATCAGTGTAATTGTTGTTAAACTGACTTAACACACTTGTCACATGTGCAATATCTGGTCTAGTGTTAGTAGATAGGTACAAAAGACAGCCAATCAAATTTTGGTAAGGCATCTCTACAGATCTTTTACCACCTGTAGAATACAATTTTGTATACATACCTGCCCCAATGAGAGTTTTTACAGGCTTACAATCAGTCATTCTGAACCTTTCTAGGACATCTTTTATATTCCTCTCTTGATCAATAGTCATTGATCCATTTGCCTTGTCCCTCCTTATCCTCATTCCCAAACAATTCTGAGCTTCCTCCAAGTCCTTAATCTTGAAATTAAGCTCAAGCTGCTCAAATAAATTTCTTTTCTCTTTGTCATTGTTATGAAATACATAAAAGTCATCCCCATACAGAGCAACAATGACAAGAGAGTCATTTAGCCTTTTGATATATACTCAAGGCTCTTCAAAACACTTAGAATACTCAATGGACTTAAGAACCTCATCAGCCCTCATGTTCCAAGTGCGTGATGATTGTTTTAGGCCATAAATGGCCTTGTCTAACTTACAGACTAAATATTCGTGACCCTTGGACACAAAACCCTCAGGCTGTGCCATGAAAACATCCTCATTAAGCTTGCCATGCAAAAAAGCCGGTTTCACATCAAAATGTTCAATTTTTAAATCCCACTCAGTTGCAAGTGCAAACAAAATTCTCACTGTGGAATGCCTGACAACAGGAGAAAAGGTTTCAAAATAATCTACCCCATAAGACTGGTTGAAGCCGGCGCCATGTAATAGAATGGTTTAGATTAAACATTTGCTATGAAATATCCGGATTTCTTTCGCTGATGCTATCGAACCTCCACAATTATTAAACCCCTTGAACATTCATCTATGTGGAAGTCTCTCTCTTCCATAAATACTGGCACTCTTATGTGTTAAGGTTGGCCATTCTGTGAGGTGAATTGGTAATTTCTTTCAAGAATGGAATTCAGTGTATGCTTACCTGTTATCTGTTAAATAAAGAGATCGTTTACATCTCAGCCATGGTTGTTTTCACTCCCGTTAATTTGTAATCAACTACCAGGCATTGCATGATACATTTTATTTGGCTCTGCATTCTGAAGCATCAATGGAAGAGCGGTAGAGTTCTCTCTCCGAAAATGCCCTCAAAACAAATTCTCTCCAAAAATATGAGTGAGATAACACGAGGTACTCAGGAACAAACAAGTATTTTGAATTAACCACAAATGAAATAAGTACATATATTTCATGAGCTCAAGGTTTACAAACAAAATATTGCAAAGGTCAGCCAACCTGTGTTATGATGTCTAAAGCTCAACAATCAATCACAACTTTTGACAAAGTGCCAAAATGCCTGATAAACAGCTGAGCAATGTGCACTCCATGGAGATCACCAGTAAAGAGAACGATCAGTCAGGTATGCCGTAAGAGGGGAGGTTTTTGGAAAGTTTGAAGGTGGAATGGGTGAGCTATGGAATTAGTAGCCTCGGATGGGAGGTTTCGGTAAGGTCAAAGTGTGGAATTTGGCAGAGGGGGTGTATGGAATACAGGCCATTGGTAACCTTGGAGGGGAGGAAGGTAGTGGAATGAGTACATATATGCTATGTATGATTTCAATCGAAGCTTAGGGAACTGTTTTTCGTCTCCAACCATGGAATGCAGGATTTTGCCTTTGTGCCATGAATTTCCACCTTGGAATGTCTTCCAGCGCCAACTGGTATTTAAGTGAGAGAGGACCTGGTGAGGGGACGGTTACGGCACTAAGGTTGCAGCAGAAGTTGCTGGCAGGAGACACTGAGTTTGGAGATTGCTGGATGTCTCATCATCATTTGCTGGCCAGATATTGTTAGTGCGACAATGTCGGAGCATGCCTTGGGCAAGTTCTTTGGCTACATCTATAGGGTAAACAGTGTGCAGAGGGGAAATTGAACAAAAAGAATGGAGTATGCTAAACTATGCCTCAATTCACAATCCTAATGAAATTCTTAGGACCACAGCACCCTGGGGAAGGAGCACTTTGAAAGGTTCCATTATAATGACAAGTATATTGCTTTTACTACCTTTTTTGTTATCCCATGATAGGAAGGAAATGAAAATTACTACATACTTATCTTTATGTGTCTGTTGATGCAATAGATGCAAGTATTACATACTAATTTCATTTTTCATTTAACAAAAATTGAGTCATTTTAATAGCTAAGAAATTTTTTTTCTCTCTTTTCCAATATATTGATTGAAATTAGAATGGGGTGGATGACAAAGGAAGAGAGGGAAATTATGTGGGAGAGTGTGAGGAAGTACGTAGCGAGAAATTAACTGGGGAGGTAGGGATTGAGTTTTGCAATGAAAATTAATCACTAACACATGGCTCAAACACCATCATAGGTTTCCAAAAATTGCATGTAACAAATGATATGGTACGAAGTCACTTGCACGGGTGCATATACACCAGGGTTGGAATTCGCTGTGAAAAAATCATTTGACTTGACCAGGATTCGAACCCAATTCGCCTTGAAGGAAGATGGCTTGGTGGTGTAACTGGCTAACACACCTGACCGGCAATTGGGAGATCCGGGTTCGAATCCCGGTCAAGTAAAATGATTTTTTCATAGCAAATTTCAACCCTAGTGTACCATCATAGGTGTTAGTACATCAGAAAAATGCCATGTGTTACTGGAAGGTACCATTTAGGTTATGATAGGTTAGATGGATTTTACATCAGTATCCAAAATTTTCTTGATTATGTTATCATACTGTTGTTTACTACCATATTTTTTCTATCATGACCACATACCACCTCTTTCCAAGTAATTGGTGAGGGTATTGAAGTATTAGTGAGAATGGGGATGAGGAGGACTGCATTCATCCTATTTTCAGATAAGGCAATTGCTTTACAGATCATTATTTGATACTCATGAATCAACTAATTTAGGTTTCCTATATGACAAGTCTCTTCCGGCTGACTTAAATCTCGATAAGGTGGAATGGATTATGAGTTCCAATGACCCCAAGAGATGGACTGGTAGAAGCAATTAATATTGCTCATAGTAAGGCCACCCATGCCAGTTGGGTTGAAGGGTAGGAGCCAGTGCTGTGACGGTGACACGTGAAAAACACTGTTGGGAAGCGAGGGTGGGAGTCCTGTCCATAATATTTTCTACCCTGAAAAATGAACGTCACACAATGAGAAATGAATCCTAGCAACTATGGGACACTGCCCACTGAGGCAGGTGTCAGGCCCAGCATCAGGGGAGACAAGGCCCCCAAGGTCGTCACCTCATGAAATTATTGCACAACAGAGTCATCATAGATTACAAGGACCTCGGAAGATAAGAAGAAAAGAAAGAAGAGAAGGAAAGTAGCGGTAAAAATAGGAACTTGGAATGTTAGGACAATGATGAGGGCTGAGAAGATAGAAAATACTAAAAGGGAGATGAATAGAGGGAACATAGATGCCTTGGGGCTGTGCAAGGTGAGATGGAAGGGCTGCAGGGACTACTGGAGTGATAGTTACAGGGAAATCTACAGTGGTGGGGTTGAGAGTCAATTGGGGGTAGCTATAGTATTGAATGCAAAGTTGGGGACAAGGATAGTAAATATTGAACAGGTGAGTGACAGGATACTGGTGGTAGAAATAAAATCACGCCCTACAAATTTTGTATTGGTGCAGGAGTACATTCCCACAAGCAATAATAGAGAGGAAGAGGTAGATGGGGTGTATGACACAGCAAGAGGAGATAATCAGAGAAGTCCTGGGCAAGGTAAACTGAATACATACATAGTACTGGGTGGCTGGAATGCAGTAGTGGGGGAAAGGAGAGATGAGTATGAAGTGGGAGGGTATGGATTAGGAAGGAAAATGATGGCGGTAAGAAGGAAGTTGAATTTTGCAATCAATCAATCAAGAGTGACAATTACTTGGTTTAAAAATTATTCTAGGAGAAGGTACACATGGAAAACACCACAAGGCACTGGGAGATATCAAATTGTCCATGTCATGGAAAGGCAAAGATTCAGAAACAGTGTGAAGAACTCGCGGAGCTATCCAGGTGCTGATGCAGACTCAGATCATAATTTAGTAGTGATGAACTGTGAGGTTATGCCTGAATTACACGGTCATTTTTTCCGTCCCTTTTAAGGGATAGCTCCAATGATAGCTCAAATGATCGCTCGAAAATGATCGTGTGACTCGAACAAAGTCAGGGATGGCTCCAGCGATGGGGATCCCTATAGATTTTTCCATCCCTGGACACGCCCCTTTTTCCATCCCTGGAGGCATCGCTGGCTCCACCTTTTAGCCAATCAGAGTGCTCGGCCGCAAAGAGCGACTCTAACGCCATGTTCGGCTTTCAATGGAATGAGAGTAGTTAACATAGAAATGATGCGAAAAGGGATGGAAAAAATGATGGAAAAAGGGACGGCCAAAATGACCGTGTGATTCAGAAAATGATAGCTCGAGCTATCATTGTCACGGTCCCTGAAAATCTATCATTGGGGCTATCCCTTAAAAGGGACGGAAAAAATGATTGTGTGATTCAGGCTATAGATTCAAAAAGCTTAATGAAAATAGGAGGATGAATAGGTGGAACTTGGAAGGGTTGAAAGGGGAAAAAAGAAGGGAGTACCAAGTGATAGCAGAAGGGAACATAGGCAAAGCCAAGGAAATAGGAACAATGAGGAAAAATGGGAGAACATTAAAACAGGCATTGTAAGAGCAGCTGAGATAAAATAGGAGCAGCGGAAATGAGGAGGGTAAAGAAGCAGTGGGTTATGGTAGAAATGATTTCAAAAATGGAAGAAAAAAGGAATTGGAAAAATGCCAACACTGACATAGGTAAGGGGAAATACAAGGAGTTAAATAACCAACACGACAAATAACTAATTGGGCAGGGGAAAATTTGTGGAAAAGGCAATGCGAGGAAATGGAAGAACTGCAAAAAGAAGGGGAAGTGGATGCACTATATGCTAGAGTAAAATTGCTGTCGGGAGGTAAGAGAGGGCAAACGGTAGCATAGGTTAAGGACAGAAGAAGTAAGATATTAATCGAGCAGGAAGATATTCAGGACTGGTGGAGAGGATATGTGGAGGCGCTATGTGAAAGTGATGGTCGACCTACTAATTAAGATATACAGGATACGGGAGCACTAGAGGAAGATAACCTTGGGGCAATGATACTTGACAGTGAAATAGAGAAAGCTTTGAAAGAGATGAGGCTAGGAAAGCTGTAGGAGTTGACAACATACCTTCTGAGCTGCTAAAGAATTAAGGATAGAAAGAGAGGCAAATTTTTTTTACTTATACGTAGGATCTACGAAGGAGTATGGCTATAGGACTTTGTGAAAACAGTTCTTCATCCTATCTCAAAAAAGAAGAATGCGTCAGAACGCGAGAATTGTAGAAAAATCATTTTTATTTCACATGGAGCCAAAGTTTTACTTCGACTAATAAATAGAAGGTTGGAGAGGAGGCTAAGTACTATTTAGAAGATGACCATTTTGGGTTCTGGAAGGGAAGGTCAACTCAGGATGCGGTTGCTGTGATGAGAACACTTATAGAGAGAAGCATAGACTGTAACCAAGACATTTTCGCATTCTCTATTGATTTTGAAAAAGCTTTTTCAGTCAGAAAAAGTTTTGTCAGGGTAAATTGGAATAAACTAACAGAGATACTCAGAATAATGGGAATACATTGGTGAGGCAGGAAATTAATCCAAAACTTATGTATGACACAAAAGGCACAGGTGAGGTTGGCTGATGTTGTATCAGGGTGGACAACTATAGGTGTGGGGGTAAGGCAAGGGTGCCCATTGTCGCAATTGCTTTTTAACATTTATGCTGACGAAATGGTTAGACAGGCAAGGGAAGAACTTGAGGTGGGAATCACAGTAGGAAGGCATCTGATAAATTTGGTTACATTTGCAGATGATCAGAAATTGGTTAGTGGATCTTTGAAGAAACTGCAAGCTTTGGTAGATGCTTTAGAAATGCAGTGAAATATTCAGAACAAAGATAAACCATAAGAAAACAAAAGTAATGAGATCCTCTAGGAAAAAGAAAGCAAGGTTGGTGATTAAAGCTGGAGTGCACGAACTTGAGCCAGTGGAGCATTTTAATGACTTAGCCAGTACAGTAGAAAGAAATGGACTCCGTAGCAAAGCTATAAGGAGGAGGATAAGGTGAGACAAAAAACTTTTAGTTATAGAAGGGAACTGATGAATGATAACTTGGCGAAGAATGTGAAGAAGAGGCTGGAGAAGAGCTTGATATGAAGCATAGCATTGTACGGGGCAATAATGTGGACCCTCAGAAAGGAGGACGAGAATAGGCTTCAGGTAATTGATTTGGCTGTGGTAAAAGGATGGAGAGGGAGGGGTGGGCAGAAAGGAAGATGAACATGGAATTGCTTGGTATGGTGTGCAAGAAAAGGAAAATTCTGGATGAAATCAGGAGTTGGCTAAGATGGAGGTTGGAGGAAGTACTGAGGGGCATTTAGTGAATTTTCTGCAAGGAAGTTAGGGGTTGTTGATTGGAAGTGGGGGGATTGTTGAGAATTTGAGAGAGAAGGTCGGATGTGTAAAGGCAATTGCTTGAAAAGAAGTTGTGTTCAAAAGATTATATGGGCAATGGGTTGCTCGAGTGTGATAAAGGGAAGGATGAATGGCAAGCAGGGAAGGGGAAGAAAGAGAATAGGTTTCATGGACGAGATAAAGAAGGTTAGATAGTATGGCGAGGCGAAAAAGGAAATGCTAGAGGTAAATAGGGCTCTGATAGTGTAGAAAATTGGAAGGAGTTTATCAGACTATGAATTAAACCTACATTTTACCAGTGGAATAGCATTGAAAAAATGTGCCAGATGAATGCTTGGATTGAGCCTAAAGTCTTAAAAGCAGAAAGGGCTGGTTTTCCATCTTTAAATTCATAGAATTCTTTACACTGATATTTAATTAGTACATTGCTTCTCAAGAAATAACTCATTTATGAAATTATTTATCTTCATATGCCTTCAGTATATAGATGGTTTAGACTTCACATCCATTTCTCTAGGAGACACTCTGCAAGAAAATATTGCTTTGCTAAGAAAATGTATCAGCTTCATTGAAATTATGTGGCAGATAATTAGCTATTTGATGCATGATTTATATGCAATAGCCATCAAATGTTAATTTATATTGACCTTTTGTCTCAGGGCAAAAATTTTCTAACTTTAGGCCTAGTACAATGGATCACTTTGAATGAAGAAGATCCATCTTGTGGCAAATGGACCAGCTAAATTAGTGGTTATTCCCACAGTTTTCTTGTCTCCACCAAACTATGTATCGGGAAAGCTGTTGTGAGGAATGGCTATTAACTGCTTAGCCTACAACCTTAGTAAAATTGTTACAAAGGCTTCCGTGGTTTTCTTGTGTATTGGTATTTTTTTGGATTCTTCCTATATTGCATCTTCCCACATTGCATCATGTCTTGATGATGCTGAGTGGAATGCCTGCAAAATGGTCGTCCACAGAAATGCTGCAATGTGGGGAGAACCCGAAAAATACCAATATAGCACTAGTAACTTGTCACAATACTAGAAAGTGACTAAATATCAATTAACTGTGGTTGCTTTTGCTTTCTCTTGAAGTAAGAACTATGGGGTGAAAAATGAGAAATTTTGAAAATTTTGAAATGAAAAATTTGAAATTTGTTTTCTGAAATACCATGTCTATGCCATATTCATACCATTCCTCCTTACATAACCAACAATTTTTTGAAAGAATTCCTGGTAGTTCTGACTTTTTGTTATTTATTCACTCCAACATGGTTATATCACCATATCCACCCTAAGGTCATTATGTGGAGACAAGGAAATATCCATGCCTGAGAGAGGCAATTGGCATCTAATGGTATGACTCACCTGTGGCCACAAAGACATGGCCAATTCATTGCGTACTTAGCCACACACATTGCATACTCAATTTTAAATACAATGATTATACTGAACTATTGGTAGAGAATTTTGCAAGGGCCCTATAATGGACAGGCATAGTGAGACACAAAGGCACTTGCTAGTGGAGATCTTGAAGTCAGTGTAGGTATATCAAGCATTTATGGACAGAAGAGATGTGTCGAGGATGTTTTGAAAAGATGGAGAATGTTGAAAAGAGTGAAAGAGGTGGGAACAATGGGGAAGCAATGGAGTGGAAGGAAGAGGATTGGAATTCTGGGTGAAATAAGAAGAGGGAACCAAAATGGGGATTTGAAGACGGAAGAGTAAAAGAAGCTAGGGGTGGAAATTTATAATTCCAACGGTACTCCAGTGTAGAAATCCTAACATAAAAAAATGCTAATTTTCCAAGCATAAAGTAGCCAAATGTCTATCTGCTCAATGCTCATGTCCCCATGTTAATCTGTCAAAATTTTATTTACCTAATGTTTATTTGCCAACTGTTCCTTGTAATTTTAATGTATCTGACAAATCCCAAGAGAGTGTGGTAAATGACATGCCTACTTGTATGCCTTTAAGACCACATTCACTAAGTTTTTGCCCATTTAGATAGATACAGTAACTTTTCCTTTTTGAATTGAGGTAATGAAATGTTCTACCCATATAGCACAAAATATCTACTAGATATCTACAGCATGTCTTCAATGTCTTGGATATTTTAAATATCTACTAGATGTCTAGAATATGTCTATTTTGAGCAACGACTCTTATTATATGTCTAGTGCAATTAGCCAAAAAACACCAGAATCTAAAAAAAATGTAACTGCTATGCTTTTTGGTGGATGGATAGATGAAGTCATTATACACATGTGCACCAAAAAAGCAAGGGAAAGTCTTCTGGCAAATGTTTATAAAAGCGATTTAAAGTTAAGAAAAGTCGTTTTTAAAATGATACAATGAAAAGTACGAAGTTAAGGCAATAACTTTTCCAACAAAAGTTGTAGAAGATAAAAAATTCTACGAATTGGTAGTAACCCGTTCAAAATCCAACTATTAGTTAACCCAGAAGGTCGATTTAAACAGAGAAATCGCTCATTTTTCATTATTTAATTATTCAGCGGGTTTAAACCTCAGCATCTTGAAACAATAAAAAATGATAGACCTACGTAATAGCTATGAGATCCCAAAATTCTGGATATCAAAGTTGAATAGTTTGAACAAAATAACGGGTTAAAGGATAAATGTTTAAGCACCTCTATCGATGGCCATAGGGCAGCTGCTTTGTTTTAATAGATATTAAAATGAAGGTAAAGGTTTAAAATTATAGATTCATTTTTAAAAGTTTTTTTAATTTTTAAAATAACCGGAGATATTTAAATTGTTTATTAGTATGTATTTTTGATTATTTTGCAACTCTGTATAAACTACATGTTGCTACTAGCAACTATTACTTCTGTTGCGCCACACGGTAAGGGAAATGTCTTATTCCCTTAAGTTTATAGACTTCACTCTTCACTGGCAGTAGGTTTCACTCAAAGTCCCGAATGTTCTCTAGACGTCTCCGTCAGTAGTGCATGTGCTCGTCTCCCAACACATTGCCCCCCGGGCCACCTCGCGGCCGAGAGCGGAACCAAGAAAAAAGTGAACGACGGGGTAATTCTCGCCCCGTCGTCTGCCGCCACACCACCCCCCTGCCAGTCGTGAGCGACGGAAGATGGATGTTGTCAGTCTATGGGCACTGGAGGGGTTGAGACAAAGAGAAAAAAAAATTTCAGAGAAATCAGCAAAAATATTCCGCCAGACGTTGCGGAAAGTGAACTCTGCGTCCAGAGCGAGTCGTCTTTGACGTTTCCGGCGGGTTGGGAAGAGGGGTTTGCGGGAGGGATGGATAGCCTGACTGCCCAGCTGGGGGTGGGACCTCGCTGTTCTCCTCGGGAAGGATGAACGCCGGCTTTAGGCGGTCAATGGAGACTGTCGCTGTTCTGCCCCGGATGACTAGGGAAAACGTTTTAGGACCCCTCTGGACCACCTGGAATGGGCCCTCATACCGCGGCTCCAAAGATTGCCGCACCGCATCGGTGCGCACAAAGACGTGTGTAGCCGTTGCGAGCTCCTTGGCCACGAATGTGGCCTTCTGGCCGTGCGGAGCTGGTGGGCACGGGCGCAATTTGCGCATGTGCCGCCGTAGGTCAGCCACGAAGTCCTGCTGGTCGGGTGGCGTCGTCTGTGATGATGCAAGGAACTCGCCTGGGAGTCGGAGGGGCTCGCCGTAGACGAGGTCTGCGGGCGTCGCGTCCAAGTCCTCCTTCCACGCCGTTCTAATGCCGAGTAGAACGGTAGGCAGGGTTTCCGCCCAGTTCTCTCTGCCATGGCACATGATGGCAGCCTTCAACTGGCGGTGGCACCGCTCTATCATACCGTTGGCACACGGATGGTAGGCCGTCGTTTGGTGATGGCGCATGCCCGTCAGCTCCGTCAGCCTCCGGAAAAGGGCTGATTGAAATTGGCGGCCACGGTCGGTCGTGATTCGTGATGGGCAGCCGAAACGGGAAATCCAGCCGCGATATAGTTCTCGCGCCACCGTCTCAGCCGTCGCGTCTGGTAGCGGGAACACCTCCGGCCACCTGCTGAAACGGTCAATGCATGTGAGGCAGTAGCGGTTACCTGAGGAAACTGGCAAAGGTCCGATTAAATCCACATGGATGTGCTGAAACCGGGAAGTAGGGACCGCAAATTCCCCTCGTGGGGCCACGACATGCCGGTGAATCTTTGCCCGCTGACACGATACACGCGCCCAGGTGCGACAATCTCGGCGCATGGAGGGCCACACAAATCTGTCAGCGACAAGGCGGGCTGACGCTTTGACGCCTGGGTGGGAAAGGCGGTGGACCATCTCGAAGGCCGCTCGGCGGAAAGGGGGGGTGAGGAAAGGGCGGACTGATGGCGTGGACACGTCGCAATACAAAGCCTCTTCGGAGTCCGGTATCCGCATGAGCCGAAGTTGGAGCGGAGTCTCCGAGTGTAACAGCTTCTGAAGCTCCTCATCGGTGGCCTGGGAGCGGGCGAGCTCTCCGTAGTTGATGCCGCCCGTAATTTCTTCCACCCGCGACAGCGCATCAGCGACGACATTCTCCATGCCCGATACATGGCGGATGTCTGTGCTGTATTGGGCGATAAAATCTAAATATCGAAATTGTCGCGGGGAACACTTGTCACTTGGCTGTCTCAGGGCGTAAACCAAAGGCTTATGGTCCGTAAACACTATAAACGGCCTCCCCTCCACCATATGCCTGAAGTAGCGGATGCCCTGGTAAATGGCTAACAATTCGCGGTCGTAGGCACAATATTTCCGCTCCGTCGGCGATAGTTTGTGCGTGAAGAACGCGAGCGGTTGCCATCCACTTTCACACCGTTGCTGCAACGCGGCACCAATTGCGATGTCCGACGCGTCGGCGACGAGGGCTAGAGGGGCGGAGGGGTCAGGGTGTGCGAGCACTGCGGCCTGGGCGAGGGTCGATTTGCACTCTTCGAATGCTCGCCGCATTTCAGGGGACCACTGCACTGGTTGTTTTCCCTTAGCATTATCACCGAGAGCACTGTGGAGGGGCGCCTGGATGGTGGAAGCGTTCGGAATGAACCGACGGTAAAAATTAACCATCCCTAAAAACTGGCGCAATTGCTTCACTGTCTTCGGCTCCGGGAATGTTTGCACAGCGGAAACCTTTTCAGGGAGGGGTTGAACACCATGGGAGGACACAGAATGGCCAAGGAACGTCACCTCCGGGGCACCAAATACACATTTAGCGCTGTTTATTAGCAGTCCGTGAGCTGCGAAACGCGCGAACACTTCACTAAGGTGGCGCTCATGTTCTTCATTCGAGGAAGAAGCAACTAAAACATCGTCTATGTACACATAGCAAAAGTTCAGTCCACGCAACACTTCGTCCATAAACCTTTGAAAGGTTTGGGCGGCGTTTTTGAGGCCAAAGGACATCTGTGGGCACTCGTACAGGCCGAAAGGTGTAATAATCGCGGTTTTAGGGACGTCCTCAGGGTGGATGGGGATTTGATTGTACGCGCGCACAAGGTCTATCTTCGAAAAAATTGTCTTACCGTGGAGGCTCAGCGAGAAGTCTTGAATGTGCGGCACTGGGTATCTGTCGGGCATGGTGCGGGCATTTAGGGCGCGGTAGTCTCCACAGGGACGCCAAACGCCGTCGCGCTTGGGGACCAAGTGGAGGGGAGAAGACCACTCGCTACGGGAGGGGCGCACAATCCCGAGACGAAGCATTTCGTCGAATTCCCGCTTAGCTGCCGCCAGCCGATCGGGTGCGAGGCGTCTGGCCTTACTCGACGCGGGGGGTCCCGGAGTGGTGTGAATGCGGTGAACAGTGTCATGATTCACTTTCTGAGGAAAGCCTGAAGGGCGAGTAATGTCCGCGAAACGCTCCAAAAGATCGCGGTACTTGGATGACTCCGCGATGGCCTTAACACAAGGTGCTCTTGAAGGAGCGAGGAAACCGTTAGCCGATAGTTCAGTGACACCGTCCACGAGACGTTGATTTTTCATGTCGACCAACAAACCGTAAAATTTTAAAAAATCCGCTCCGAGAATGGGCGTAGTTACGTCCGCTACCACGAATCGCCACATAAATGAACGCCGGAGTCCAAAACTCAATTGGAGTTCGATCCAACCGAAAGTGGCGATAACACTACTGTTAGCTGCGAACAGTTGGTAGTCTGATTTAGCGCGACGACCGGGCAACATCGCACACGGGTAAACACACAAGTCCGACCCTGTGTCGACCAAAAATCTCACCTTGGTCGTGCGGTCCGTAACAAATAAGCGGCAGGGTCCGGGGCTGTCGTCGGAGGCCGCCATTACCGACTGCCCCGCTCGTTTTCCGGGACAAAGGAGCAGGGGGTGGTGCACTTATGGGCGTTCACCCCAAACCGCCGGTGATACCAGCATATTCCCTGGTTGCCGTCCGGGTGGGGTGAGGATCCCCGGGAGCGACTGCGGAACCTGCTGCGGGAGGGCGAGCGTCGCCTATTGTTCTCGCGGTCAACAGAAAGGGCTGCCACTAGCCTGGTTAGGTCGTCCACCCGCTGGATCAGGGCCTCGAAGCGGTCGTTGCCTGCGCCGGACCTCGCCTCGGGTGTGTACAGTCGCCACGGCGAAAGAAGTCCGATGACAGCTCGAAAAGTGGAAGGGGCCAGGGAGCTCATAACGGGACTCACGTATCCTAGAGCCAATAGCTGAACCCCGTCACCACCCCATCCCCCTACCGATCCTGACGACGTTGTCACATACCTTTCACTTTTCAGTCTCCCTTGAGTCTTCTTTCGTGCGGTTTTCGGTGTCAAGTGCTTCAGTCTTTGGGTGTGTTGTTTGCGTATTATTGCAATTGTAATACTTACGCGATTAATCCATTCGCGGTTTTGGGTGTTCACCGTAGGAGTTTTTTTCTACCTTCGGCCTTCATTCAAGAGAATGAGTGGAAAAAAACGAGGTCGTGATGCGACATTACGCTCGCAAGCTCGCGAAATGATCGTGTCCATCTACGAGTATTTTGAAAAAGAAAAGGTCAATGGTGGTCCAATAATTCCTGTTACAAGTGTGATGGATAGAGCTGCCCAAGCCTGTCGGATTAGCTCGAAATCGGTTTCTAGAATCCTAAAAGAAAAATACGGTGATACCAACGATGAGAAGGAGCCAAGTGAGGTACTGTGGACACCCTCGAAGAAGAGGCCGAGAAAGAGTAGTAAAACTGAGCTGGATAATTTCAGCGAGGAAGCGATCATGAGGCACATTTATAGGTATTACGAGAGAAAGGAATATCCGACTGTGTCAAAGTTATTGCTGTCTTTGAAGGAAGCGGATCTTTTCGAAGGAGCGCAAACAAGCTTGCGGAATGTGCTGAGCAGGCTTGGTTTCAAGTGGAAAAAGTTTTCAGGGAACAGAAATTCTCATCTGGACTGATGAAGCTGCCAAAGGAACTATGCCTGCCCCGGTGGGAAAAGGCTCAGAAAAGAAATTCTCCTGCATGCAGGGACATCAGAAGGTTTCACTCAAAATTGCACGCATTTGTTTAAAGCCAGCAAAAACTCAGGAGACTATCACCAAGAAATGACCAGTGAGACTTTTAAGGAGTGGTTCATCAACCAGCTTTTGCCTAACATCAAAGAAAAAAGTATCATAATTATGGACAATGCACCATACCATAGTGTCCGTGTAAATAAATCCCCTACGTGCAAGTGGGTCAAGAAAGACATAATCGAATGGCTAAAGGGGAAAAATGTGCCGGAATTGGAGCCGAGATTGAACAAAATGGAACTACTAGCCCTGGCAAAATTTTACCAGCCTCGTTTTCCTACGTTTGAAATTGATAGAATAGCCAAGGAAAGTGTTCATCAGATTGTTAGATATACCAGCTCTCTTCTTCACCAGAATAGCTTGAAGGAGTACGTCCTTTGGAGTGATGGCCGGGAAAATTAAAATGTTTTCTATATATCAACATGGTTTTAAAATATTTTACCCTAAGGCAATAAAAGTCGAGTTAGAGCTATTCGTGGTTTCTTAATTTTTATATTTATTTAATGTATGTTTCGATAAATTTACTTAATTTGTTAGTTATCATAATAATTTCTCTCGTTCTTTTCTTCTCGCTGAGTATCGAAGTATTAGTCAAGGAAGCGAAGTAAAATCAGAGAAGGTAAAAATATATTATCTCTAATTTTCGGTATGTTTTCTTGTAATAGTTTCATTGGTTATAAAGATCAAATATCTCAAATTCCGGTACCTCGGCTCCATGCGAGGACAGTAGCCGTAGCGATGGCTCTCTCCCTAAATGACTTGGCAACGATGCCCCCTCTTCCTCTCTTGGCCCTTCTAGCTGTCATCGGACTTCTTTCGCCGCGGCGACTGTAAGTGGCCGCGCTGAGTGGGGTGGTGGGGGTAGGCGCCATGTTGTGCCCACCGGAAGTCATGACCGCCACATGTGGTCGTAGCTGGACCTCGCTAATTTTGTCGGCGAGCGCAGCCAGGCCTTCCAATCCTATTCCATCGTGAGCGGTCAGGATCGCTTGCATGTAGTTTGGGAGTCGATTTAGCCACAGGGATCGTAAAAACTCGTCGGTGACCGATTTACCCGCGAATTGGCGGAGATGGCGGAGGAATTGGCTCGGCTTCCGGTCGCCAATCTCTTCGTGCTCTAACAGCCGCCTGATGTTCTGCTCCGTGGAGGATGATAGGCGCCGAATCAGCTCCTCCTTCAGCTTCCCGTATTTGTCCTCGGCCGGTGGGTCGGTAATTATGTCTTCCACCTCCTGCGCAAACTTATTCTCCAGGTTGCTCACGACGTACCAGAATTTTGTCGAGTCTTGCTGTATCCCGGACAACGCGAACTGGCACTCCAACTGAGAAAACCAAAGCTCTGGTTTTTCGCTCCAAAACGGGGGCACACGAATTGCGACGCGGTTTACTGCGGACTCGCCCGCTGCACCCTCTGCCATCCTTAATTTTTGGCCAAATTCCTCGCAAGAACTTTCGCGACGGGCACCACGTGGCGCATAAAAATGAAAATTATTTCCCTTACCGGAGATCACGTCGGGGTCACCACTTGTTGCGCCACACGGTAAGGGAAATGTCTTATTCCCTTAAGTTTATAGACTTCACTCTTCACTGGCAGTAGGTTTCACTCAAAGTCCCGAATGTTCTCTAGACGTCTCCGTCAGTAGTGCATGTGCTCGTCTCCCAACACATTGCCCCCCGGGCCACCTCGCGGCCGAGAGCGGAACCAAGAAAAAAGTGAACGACGGGGTAATTTTCGCCCCGTCGTCTGCCGCCACACTTCTACTGTTATATATGTTCATTCATGAACTTGTACATGAACACGTACGGGTTAATGTATCGTGTAACCAGGCCTTAAGACATTTATCCTGAATTTTCCCAGTGGGTCCAATTTGAATATGAATGTTTAGAAAATATCTTCTCAAGATATCTTGTAGATATAGGAAAAGCGGACATTCAGATATCTACAATATGTCTAGAAGATGTTTACAAGTTATTACAAGATGTTTTCTAGATATTAGCAAAAGACATATTAGATATTTTATAGATATTTTGTAGATATTTTGTGCTATGTGGGTATAGTTAAGTAGTGATATTGTAGCAAGTTATTCTTGTGCATGCATAGAGAGCAGTGAATTCAATGACAGAAAACCAAGAGATCAATTCTCTATAACTCAAGAAATTGTTAACCATCATCTAGATTTGCGGAATAAGGAGTAGGTAGGTGGAACTTCTAAGGAACTGCAAGCTTTGGTAGATGCTTTAGAGATGCAGTGTGGGATACTCAGAATGAAGATAAACCATTAGAAAACAAAATTTATGACATTCTCCAGGACAAAGAAAGCACGACAGGTGATTAAAGTTGGAGGACATAAACTCGAGCAAGTAGATAGTTTGATTACTTAGGTAGTATGCTAGAAGAAAACGGAGGTCTTTTTTGGGGCCATGGTAGATGCACTTCCAAGTATAGGAAATGGTGTAGACATCATCCTTATTCATTTTGTTTGGCCATTTGATTATTTCCACAGCTTCTCTTTCAGCTCTTGAGAAATATCGCTTTTCTTTGGCCAGGGATTTTGATTCTTCGAAGTTGATTTTATGACCTGGCTCAAACATGACATGTTGAGCAATGGCCAATTTCTGCTGTTTACCTCGTTTACCAAATTTCTTCATAAACTACTTCAAAATTAGGCATTTCATTCACTCTGTAAAATGTTTTAAACATGAAGTCAAGATAATATGCCTCTCCCTCATTTCATTGATAAGTCTTGTTATGAAGTACTGTCGAAAAGTAATGGATGCTGGAGCCAGTGAAATGACTGGCTTTCGCTACAAGGAAAAAGCTTTGGTCTTATGCCTTGCCCCGTGATATTTTACCTTAAGGAGTATTAAAACGGAATTTAAAAAAACATGCAAGGCCACACTAAGCCTAAATTTACTCATGACAGTGAAAGGGGAAAGGATTAATTTGCCGGACGAATCCCCATGCACCTATGCCATTGCATTTAATTCTGTGGGATAGCCCATAGGCAAAAGAAGGATTGGCTCTGAACCATTTGGGAAAAGGTTAGGGACAGGGCATTGGGTTGGTATAGTTCCAAACCGGGTCACAATTAGATTTACTGAGTAATAAACCAAGAAACCTGTTTTTTTGCTTTTTGGCATTCTACTCCAAATTCTACTTCATTGATAAAAGCAGTTCCGAGCCTACCTAGCCATTGTTTGATCCTATGCTCCTTTGCCAGCAATCATTCTCACTCCCCTTAAATAAACAATGGAAGTGGCGAGTTTCCTCTGCTCTCCCCCCACCATAAGGGTTGGTTGGTTTGTCGGAGCTCAACGACTCTGCCGTTGGCAGAAGGCCTAATGACTCTGTTTTGATCAGGGACCACATTGAGGTAAGCATTTGGCTACTTGTCCATCAAGGTCTCTTCTTTCCCTATTGGGGGACAAATTCCCTTGCAGACTTCACTAAGTATACAGAAAACTAATATACTTATGACATCAAATTTTAGATATCTTAAGAAATGAGATTCTTTATGACAAAGAAAGCAAGGCTGATGATTAAAGTTGGAGGACAAAAACTTGAGCAAGTAGAGCAATTTAATTACTTAGATAGCACGCTGGAGTTGGGCATAATAGCAAAGACATACGGAAGAGAATAGTGCTAGCTAAGGAGGCAAACAATAGAAGGGAGCTGATGACAGGTACATTAGGTAAGTATGTGAAGAAGCAGTTGATGAAGACCTTGATATGGAGCATAGCATTGCATGAAGTATAAACGTGGACCCTCAGATAAAAGGATGAGATAGGTTGCAGGTTGCAGGTATTTTAAATGTAGGTGTGGAGAATTGTGGAAAAGATGAGGCAAACAGAAAAGAATACGAATGAGGAAGTGCTTGAGATCTTGGGCGAGGAAAGGAAACTTCTGAATGAAATTCAGGATAGGCAGGGTAGATGGCTGAAGGATGTAATAAAGGGTGATGGGCTGCAGAAGAGTATGATAGAGGGAAGGATGTTGGGCAAGCAGGGAAGAGGAAGATAGAGAATAGTTTTCATGGACGGGATGAAGAAGGGTACATCGTATGCAGAGGCAAAAAAAGATATACTAGAGGTAGACTGTGTAGAAAACCGGGAGGAGATTCTCTGACATTCAACTAAACCAACCTTTACTGGTAGAAAACATTAAAAAAGAAAAGTACATTGAAGCACAGGTGCCTCCTTAATGTGCAAAATCTGTGAAGTTTCTTAGGTGGCTAAAAGGAGGGTATTTTTTCATGTAATGTTTATGATTTCCTCACCAGGATGAAGAACTGGTAGGTGCACTGTGGCGACCAAGAGCGTCTTCTGCGTCAAGACGCAGTCTTTCATTGGCCGGGCTCATTTCAGCAGCCACAGGCCGCCCCACGCCTTTAACCTCAGCTTGTGCCAGCCCAACCAGTCCAACCTCTCATTGGGATTGGGAGGCTGTCCCACAAGAAGAAGCACCTCTTGATAAAGCGATCAGTCAAGAGAGAGCCATTGGTTCTGCACCTGTTGAGGCCCTGGAGGAGCTGCCACCTTCAAGGTCTGGTGCTAGAAGTCAACCTGATTTTCCAGGTAGTAGTGAAGCACTTGTGATCAATGTAGCTAGCAGGGATACTGTGAATCCCAATGTTAATATTGAGGTCCAAGATATGAGGTTGGAGGAATTCAGAAGAATATTTCCCACCGAGAAGGAAATATGAAAAATGAGTAATAAAATTGATATTTTCACCAACACCAAAGAAAGTGCAATATTTGGTGCTTAGTAATAATTCACTGAATGGTTTTAGGGTGATTTAACTAAAAGAATAGTTTCATGAACACTAACATGCCTAATTTGAACCTGTGTTAAGGATGGAAAGCTCACTTCATGATTGATTTGAATCATGAGAATGATTTTACTTGACTTTGACATTATTACAAACCTACTTACTTTTATTTAATTTAAATGACTAATGTACTAATTCAGTCATCAAATGTTATAAAAGTCTATTTATTTTCTGTTTTAAATTAGTTTTTTGGAGAAAGTCATATTATTGTGAGCAGGTAATCAAGAAAATGAAATTTGTGAATGGAAGACAAATTTATATAATGATGCTGGTGCTTTCAGTGCACATTTCCAGGGTATTGCACAATCTAGTCAATAATGAAAAGGCATATAAATTACAGGCTATGTTTCCCTGAGACTGAAATGTTTCTTAACATGGCACAAAATTTAGAGCATATATATACATTGATTAAGCCAATGACACCAATTACATTGTACATACATTTGTATCATGAATTTTGACAGTATTTACTTTTCATGTTGTTATATATTGTTAGAGATTCGGGCAAAATATTTGCGAGCTTGTTGTAAAGTTATTGTTGATAATTTTTATGGAATGAAGGAGTGCCACAATGATTACATTTCATTTGCGTAGCATAATAAAATGCTGGCTCAGTGATATGGTCTCTTTGTTTTGACTCATGTTCAAGAGAAAAAAACCATGCTCATTTATCGAGAAGAGTAGAGTCAAGGTGTTTATTGAAATTGTATAAGTAGCTTGTATCTAAAGAATTATTAATAATGCTATTGCTACTTATATACAGCATAAAAATGCTCGGTTGAATTAAGGACATAAATAAATAATTATAAATATTTAAGTGATATTTAAAAAAACACCAATAAAAATGTTACATACAAGTACTTCTTTAGGTAGGTTCTCATTTCATAAAATTTTCAAGTCATTAGAATTTTTCAAGTTCAAGCTTGTCAGTTTTTAATCTGAGAATGAGAGGTACTGTTACTTGACATTTAACAGCAACGTAATGAGTCAAGTATTGTTCTTATCAATTTCTTGAGGCATTGGTGCTCACTTATATTTTATCATGCCTCCTCAGTAACTTACGAGACTCAGTGGTTAATGAGCAGCAAAGAGTAATTGTCATTTATATGCATTATAATACCTTCATTCCATTAGAATATTTATGCCTAGTCTGTTTCTCTTATTGCACTTTGCTAATATTATCTTCAGTGGACCCAACAGGAACTTCTGGAATCTAACTAGCTTTTGATTTTTTTACATTGAGTCCGGACATGTGAACTTAATGTCAATGAAATGGTTACTATTACACATACTTTAATTTTTCTGAATCATGGTAGCTGCTGCAGAGATGGATTACTAACCTAATTGCATTCATAACTTATGGTAATTTGTTCAAAGGGGTATGAAAATAATTGAAACTGGATTATATCTGTAGCATGCTTCGATAATATATTGGCTATTAATGAGAGGAACAGTATCCTAGATTAACCCATGATATTTCTCCATTTTTGGCTGAAATGTCACAAAAACTTGATTCAATGAGAAATAGGGAGTATTGATAGGGGAGGCATAAGGGGCTCTTAACTCTTGTCAATGGACACAGATGTCAGGGCAATTGTAAGCAGAAACATGAGATTCTGTTTTACTTTGCATTTTATGAATAAAATAATTCTCTAAACTAACTCAAAATATTAGCTTATATCAGATAAAAATAGCTTTCGACATATCCTTTATATTCCCTTTATATTTTCTGATTAATTCTGAGTTAAAAAGTAGGTACATATGGCCCTTGATTTTTACCTATTTTATACTTGCTTACTTTAACATTAAAATTAAATACATTTTAATGTTATATTCAATACAGTCTTAAACCTCATCCGACGAGCACATGCTCCTACCTAATCCTAGCTTGTCAATAAATATAACTCTTTCAGGCAGGACTTGGAGGAAGTTGACATTCATGATGAATAAAACACTATATAATCTTCCTCAGTTTTATTCAAATGGCAATATGCATTTCACCACTCTACGAATAGGTAATCATGTGCAAGGTTCTTTGGTTGGTTTCATAGATATCTAGCCCAATACCAAAGCATTCAGAGGGAAGGTGAAGGGTGGGAGGTAAGTGGAATGGGGAAGGGAAAGTGAAACATGGGAGTGTGTGTTTTGAGTGGACCGAGGAGGGAGATACATAAGAAATGAAAATTTCTGAAGTTTGGGGCAACATGGTGATGGGTCAAAGTAGAGGGGAAGAGGAGGTGGCAGGGCAGTTTTATATAGCAAGTGCTCTTAGTTGAGGAAGTGGAAGACTGCCAAGTGCTTTGTTCATCATGAATACCTACGTTCTTAACCTAAATTGAGGACCCTATTTAGAAGCATCAAAAAAGTGTGGGCATTCCGAACTTTCTCCAGAATATTGAGTGGTTAAATTTAGATATTGACTGGGATAGGGAAGTTGATGGCCAAATATGTAAATTCATTTTCCCAATAATCACCCCAATTCTGACATATGTTATCTACAGCTTAAGGATTATAATTCATGCAATAATCCTATCTATATCAAAGTACATTGGTACTCGCTGATTCATGGGATAAATTTTCAAAATTCACTGTCATTACAATGTAATCATAGAGGAACCTGCATGCACATTAGAAATGAATACCTAACATTATTGCAGGGGCTGACTTTGAGAGGCTAGCCCCCTTAATTTCTGGTAAAGTAGGAACCCATTAGGCAAATAATTAGGTATTCCATTTCCTCCAGGCCCATGGGTGTAGCAAGAGGGAGGCAGGGGAGCCTGTTTTGCTCAGTGTAGCTTCTTGTTTTTTGTCATTAGTGATCCAGTTGCTGTATTATTGATTAAGAGCAGAGGGTCTTTCGGCTCCTCCCCTATATCCAATATTCTCTTCGACTTTGCCTAACTCAGCAGTCGATCAAATCTCAATTTGCCTTCAAAACAGTTGTTCAGTCTCTTTTGAATACATAACATTCATCACAATTCATTTCATCTGTAACATTCATCATTTTCCATTGAAACCCTTGTTTCCAGATTCCTGATATTTTGGAGCGTGTAGGGATTGAATCAAAGAAATCCTATTTCCTGAAAATGGTATCAGTTTTCTTAACTAAATATTTTTCTTGAAATTCTTTGATCATTACCATGAATAACATTAGCAATAATAATTGATTCACAGGAAATCATAAGGAGGATAGGGCCTCTTGAGCATGTAGCCCAGGCATACACTTTCTTGATAAGTGGTGGTTATGCTCCCATGATTTTATGGTGATGTAAATAGAACCATGACAAATCAGAAGTTCCTAAACAGTAATCGGTCATGATTTATTGACAGGTGCTCCTCTTTCCCAGGAAAATGAACTGGGATAGGTAGGAATTCTCTACTTCCCAGAAATGTTGATTTACAAGAGTTCATTTGGGTGAAAATTTTTGTGGATTTCTTTCCAAGTCAGATTCATCATCTCTTCCTAGATTTTAATAAGAAGCTGTCCCATTATCTTCATGGATCCTAGAATTCAATGTGGGTCAATGCTTGAATAGCCAATATTGCTCAATCTATACCTAAATGATCTTTTTTTTTAAAGAATTGGATGGATGAATTGTGAGATTTTGAAAACAATATTCTCAAGGCATCTCTAATGTTCTCACAGAATTGTCTGCATGGGGTGAACAGATAATAAAGATTATTAATTTTATTATTTAAAATTAAAATGGGGCTTTATTAATATTGTTTCACAAAAAGTGAAATGATCAGCTTGTTAAGGCCTGATTTTATAACCCCTGGTGAAATGTGCCCTTGGAATGAAAACTGAGGTCAAGAACTATGTACATTTTTCACCCACAAGGTTCTTCTCTACTAACCAACGGTCTTATATCCTTTAAATACAAAACCCATACTCTCTATTAACATCCAGATAACGGAGAGGCCAAGTCATTGTGCAATCAACATTAGCCAGGCGTTATAAAACCAAGCCTATGAGTAGAGGAGAACACTTTTGAAGTGGCAAAAAAATTTCATTGACTATGATATCTAAATAGATTTTTTCTCATCACATTGACGGAGTGAAGACTTCTCACCCCAGTTGGTGACCTGTGAACTCTTCTCTCAATTAATGAAATTGGTAGTAATAAATGTTTTTTTTAATTACTCTGGTATTTTATCTTCCTCATAAATTTTTTACTTGCATTACTGTATTGTATTATTTTGTGTACTCAAGTAGACACATATGCATACTACTACATATGTTTTATCAATACTACCTACATTTTGTACATATATATATAAATATATAAGTCCGTAGAAGTTATTGGTAGATGATTGATTCTAAAATAAGGATGATAAATATTTTTGTGTACCTTCTACATACCTAAATCAATCTTCAAGATTTGACTTTCCTGAACATTTTCATGGCATAGAGAGGATCCAGTAATTCTGGAAATTAATTAAGACAATCGCCTTGTAATTTCAAATAACTGCTTTAATAGAGACTAAACTAAAAAGAAACTTAAAATTAGGACATTTTAGGTTTCTATTTTTTGTAAACCAAGTACAACTATATAAATTGCTACATATTGTCTTGAATTAAAATGAAACTTTCAATGAATATCCAAATAGTATTCTAATAAGCTTTTATAAATAACATAGAGAATATCTTTGCCAAATTCACCTCCTGTTTCCTTGTATAATGAACAACCAGTATTAATAGTCAATTATTGAAAACCATATTGAAACCACAGGACCAGACTTATTATGGATTATTTTCTTTGGTCAACTGCTTGAAATATGGAATTAAGTAGTTTAGAGAGTGTGTTCAGTACAACTGCTCTGATCTTTGTTGTTAAGTGAGGGGTCTTTGAGGTCACCACCACCTCCAATGATGAATGAGATTCAGATGGTGGTCTTGTAATAATTTTTTCTTGTTATTAATTTAGTTTGACCCTTCACAAAATTGGTTTTAAAGCACACTTAAAACTTTAAAGGGTGCCTTCATCAAATTGGAAATGTTTGTATTTCTTTTTATATTTGATGAATGAAAGATCTGTTTCCTAAAAGATATGTACCATATTTCCCAGCCCATGAGACCTTTTTTTTTTTCTTGGAAGTGCATTTTAACTTTGGCCTGTGTCTTATGAACAATGGCCAAAGCCATGATTTATTGCATCTGATTTTTTTGTTGCTGTCAGAAGTGCCCGTCTCACCAGAGACTGCTATTGCAGCTTAAAAGTAAGGTCTTCAGCAACCATTTTTCTCAAGGACTGTACTCTGAATAACTTTAAAGCAAGTGCTATTTTTGGATTGTGATGCATTGAGTGCAGGAACCATATAGAAAGTTTATTACCAGGGGTGGAATTTATAAGTTCTTTGAGCAGATAAGATTGTGAATGACTAACTTGATGAGCCATCCACACTCAACATATTAACCATTCTATTTTCTTCCTATTACATTATTGTTAACATTAATTATCAATCAATAGCATTTATTAACATTTTTTTCTTCTAAAAATCTGTGGGCAATGTGGTGCATCTCATGGGCTGGGCAATCCAGTTTGAATTACCTGCCTATGGTAAAAGGTGATATTTTATGTGGCCACTACTTATTTCCAAAACTTAACTAAAATTGAGGATTGCTTTAAAACATATGGACCAAAATATGGTTTTCATGAAAGAGTGGGGAATTCGAATGTATGTTAAGAGTGTTGATATCTAGGTGTTCATGACATGAATATGGTTTTCAAGAGAATCTGAAAACGGTATTACATGCTATGTTTGATAATGAATCTTGCTGCCAGTTATACACCAATGGAGTGCTACTGGTAAAACCCAGTCTAATTTTTTGTAGATATTACTGCTTTATACCTGTTGTACATATCGCATACATTGATGTACAAACATAATAACCTAAATGCATGAAATGCAAACTTTTGCAATACTTGCATCCGGGTGTCAAGAAATAATTCTCAGTTATGTGAGACAAAGGTTAGTGAGATGGAAAAATCAATGAGATTGTCATTCATTCTTTAATTTTTCCATATGTATTAAAATAAACCTGGTAGAGGAAAAAAGCAATATTATTAAACCAAACTCAAGTAAGTCCTGTGAACACCAAACAATTTTTGTACATTGACTTCATTTTTACTTCTCTGTAAATGTCATTCTTCATTTCTCATGATGTCATTAAAAACTTATTCTTCACATGAAACTTTGAGAGATATTTATTTATAGAATAATAATTATGGTATCCTCTTAGTCAACCCTGCATTGAAGTGACGCGTTACCTTCGGTTCGCTGAAGAGGGCTACTTTGTAGCCGAAATACGCGTATTCGACCCCCACCCTCGTCCTGTTGTGTCGATTTGACCACGCTCTATTTGAGCTGATTCTCCCAGAAGTTGGGCCCATTTGTGTGTGTGAGTGAGTGATTTTGTGTGCTTGTGAGTGTGCTTGCGTAAATAACCGGGCATCCTTAGCGGGGTCTCATTAGCCCTGTGAAGGATCCCAGGTTATAACCTAAACATCCTTAGCGGGGTCCCATTAGCTCTTGCAAAGGATCCTATTTGGTTGTGTGTGCGCGCCTGTGTTTGGTCCCTGGCGAGGAAGTAACATTCCCGTAAACCAACACAAGGGGGTATTCTTGGTTGAGAGGCGGTGGTTGGTCTCTGCTGTGGTTTTCCCAGCATACCAACACAGTAAATTTGGTGTTTGTTGACGAAGGGTGCCAATTGTTTACGGCTTTTGGAGACTTTCTTTGTTTTATTTCTTTAATAATTATGGTATCCTACTATAACCGATATTTATTAATATTTTTTTAATCTTTTGACAGTAAACTTATAAATTTTTACCTTTATCATCCAGGTGAAACTTTTTGTACAATGAAGCCCATATTTTGGACTAGTTACTACCAGGAGTGAAGTGTGGGTTTCCCCATGATGTAGGCTGACATAGTAATCATCTTATTGCAGCGAATGTTGTATCATAACTGATAATTTGGCATTGCTTTGAGAGTTGATGTGGGATGTTAAAAGCAGTATTTTAGCTCATAACTCTGGAATTTCATTTCAGAAGGAACTACAGTAAAACCTCACTCTTACCAACAGCAGTTGTCCTCATGAATGTGTCCGTGTGTAAGAGGTGTCCATAAGTAAGAGGTGAGACCAGAACATTGATACATAACTTTTATAAGAGTGATATTAGAAGAAAAGGCTTAATTAACCCTTTCGCTGCTGTGAACGTAGCAGCTACGTTTGCCTGGTCGACTGCTGTGAACGTAGCTCCTCCGTTTTGTTTTGCAAGTTTTGCAAGTGGTTGTTCCGACCCACGCAACCGAACTTTCTATTTTTCCGCGAATGCCATTCCCCGAGTTCATTGTACATTATTACATTGTACATAGTACATTATACATTGTACTAATCCCTTCCCGGGAGCGTGAGTGCCCATTGAGTAGCAGGTACAACGAGACATACTTTCTGTGCTAACGTAGGTTACCATACACTTTTTCGCCGCACAGGGGCTGGAACGTCTCTGAAGTTTTACCACAGCGAAAGGGTTAAAGCAGGAGGATAAAGAGATGGAACTTGTAAACGTAGAAAGAGAATAAAAGGAGGGGATACCATGAGCTAGCAGAGAGGTATATAGGTGAAGCGAAGGAAAAAGGAACAATCAAGGAAGAGGGGGAGAACATAAAAACTTTAAATAAAACTCTCTCTTGAGTAACTTTGAGGTACATACTACATATTTTCACAATGTGTAAACGGAAATAACTTTTACAAAGACCACACTAAAATATCGCTGTTGATTAACCCTTTCGCTGCGGTCAAACTGCATGGACTCTCCAGTCTCTGTGCGGCGAAAAAGTGAACGATCATTTACTTCGGAACAGAAAGTATTGTTCTCGTTGCACTTGCAACTCAGTAGTCACTCACGCTCCCGGGAAGGGATTAGTACAATGTATAACAATGAACTAGACAAATGGAATTCGCAGAAAAAGAGAAAGTTCGGAGGCGTGGGTAGGAACGGTAAGAACGACCACTTGCCAAAGGAACGTAGGAGCTACGTTCACAGCAGTCAACCGGGTGAACGTAGCTGCTATGTTCACAGCAGCGAAAGGGTTAAATATCGGCTATCGATTGGGTGTGGTCTTTGTAAAAGTTATTTCCGATAAAATATTGTGAACATGAAAACAGGCACAGTAAGAGTGGTGGTAAAATCAATAGGATCTGTGGAAAGTGGGGAGAAGTAGTGGGTCATGGAAGAAATGATAAGGAATAGGGAGGAGAGATGGAAGAGAAAATCATCAACTCAGACCTTGGCCATGGGCAGTAGAAAGAATTAAATAATAAACTCTGGAACTCTGGCGAGTGACCAATCAGTGGAAAGAAACCTCGAGGAAAGGGCAATTTAAGGAAATTGAAAAGCTGCAAAAAGATGGGGAAGTGGGTAATACACTAAAGTAAAATTGCTATCAGGCAGTAAGATGGGACAAACAGTACCAAAGATTAAGGACTAAAAAAATGTAGGTTATTATTTGAACCAGAACCAGAGATATTCAAGATAGGTAGAAAGAATATGTGGAGGAACTATATGACAGCAAAAGTAGAGCAGTTAGCCTAGTTCTAGAGTATGAAGGAACACCAGATGAAGATACCCCAAACCAAATATACTTGACAATGAAATGGAGAAAGCATTAAAAGAGTTGAGGGCAAGAAAAGGTGTATGAGTAGATAACATATTTTCAGAGGTGCCGTAGACTTAAGGAAATAATAATAATAATGATTTTATTTCTGTTGGTTACAAGGTAACATAGAAATCGTCAAAAAAAATGATGCATTAAGATAGCAAACAACATTGGTTAAGTTTCAAAAAAATAAAGACACAACAGGACTTACAATTAGTAAAAAATAAAATACGTTCAAGTATGACAGCAATCACACTTAGATGCCATGAACTCAGAAATGCAATAATATGCTTTTTCAAGAAGTAAATTCTTTACACGGTTCTTGAACACTGGCAGAGAGGAAAGTGATTTAATATCAGATGGTAACTTGTTATAAATTATTGAGGCTGCATGATGAGGACCATGTAGAGAAAGGGAAGTGGAGGCTTGGGATAAGTGCATGTTAGTACTGTTTCGTGTGTGGTAGGAGTGCACATCATGGTGAGAGGAGAATATTTGGGGGTTTTGTTTGACAAATAAGGCACAGTTAAGTATATAAAGGGATGGAAGTGTGAGGATGGTGTGGTTCTTGAATAAAAATAAAGGTAGACAACCATTTTTACTTATTTGTAGGATCTATGAGGAAGGAGTATGGC